>CM035439.1:135240752-136581928 GCA_020310875.1 Ceratopteris richardii | reverse complement strand
AGGCTGCACACAGTACTTCACAGAGGCTACTGAATACGAAGAAAAGACAGTACACTGTGAGCACGAAAACAGACTTCTTAGGTCTTACAAATGCGGTCGAACTTACATGTTGTGACTGACCAGGTCACTATATGTTTTATTAAATAACATATACAAAGAAGTGTCCGATGGCCATTTGGCCTTTCACATGGACACTAACGGTAACATATACTCAGCCTCACAACTAGAAGTGGCAATAGTAGGTTACTTCTTGCTTAACCAAGATATACATGAGCTACCAAGCATGAACCAAAACCCACTAGTGGACACATGAGTGTCATAGTGTTGGAAGAGACGGATGGATACCTCAAGGAAGTGAGGTGGTACTACCAAAACCTGCTTTGTACCTACCCTATTGTACTTCAAGGTTATGTAATAGGCCCTCTTAGCTTGAAACTGACACCAAATAAGTACCTATGTGCTTTGGAGTTGGTTTCTCAAACAATTGAATGAACTCAGATAACTTCACAAATAGCTAGTGATAAAAAACTTGCTTTTTTGGTACACACACCTATTGGACATTTTGCTCAGTGCTCACAATACAATAGCAACTCATAAAAATCCTTTTGAGGGTATCAAATTAGCTTATATAGCTAATTATTACAAGTGGAATCACTTTAAATGATAAACCATACACTGAGAAATCAATTTCGCAATTGGATGCTTACCCTCGACTTTTTAGGAACTGTACAGAGAATGACTAGAGAGTACTTCGACACAGATTTCTCCCAAGTGGCCGACCTAAATGCCTGAAACTTTGACAGCACGCAGCAGACTTTGAGCTGGTTCCAACAAGCTATAGATCATGCAAAATGATAGAGATATCATTGAGACATGGTCATGCAAAGTGTTCTATTCTGAGTAGTCATAGCAGAGAAGTAGACAACATTAATCAATGAAATGTATGTGATATAAACATTGTTATACAAGAACATTGGCAAGGATATGATGCAGAACGATAGTGAGATGAGTAGGCTATGGTGTAAGCTACTCAAATCCAACAAATGATCAGTGGAGGAGCTCCAAGACGAGGCCTATTGGCTGTGAATTTTACAAGTCCTTTTACAAGGATTTTCTTCAAATTTGAATTTGAAATTCAATGAGCCTCCACCTAAAGTACTCCTCTAGGTTAGGACTACCAATGAAATTCATAGCTCTTATTTCTCATAACATCACAAGATATTTGGGCTTACAAGATTCCTCAAGTAAAACAACTTTTACAATGGTTAATGATCAAGCAATTACAAGCTAAGGTTCTCATGCTTCTTCAAGTAGTTACACATATTTGCTTCCATGCCTAGCCAAGTGTGATGGCTTGGACATTTGCACCAACATCTCCACCTCAAGACAAACATCTTGGCTTGTAATTCTTCATGATTCTTCTTGAATGCCCTGCAATCCAATCATAGCTTAAACCTTTAAGTTTAGTACCATCAAGTGCTTTGGTTAAAAATCTGCACATTGCATATTTAGTGACACATATGCAAGTTGAATCTCCTTGGTCAATAACTTCTCTCTAACATAATGATAGTGTACTTCTATATGCTTGGTTTTTGCATGATAAATAGGATTGGCTGCAAGATGCAAAGAACTTGTATTATCACCAAAAATCATAGGTGGGTGAGTGTGAAGTCCTAAATCTGAATATAACAATCTAATCCATATGGCTTCTTGTGTAGCATTTGCTAGTCCCCTGTATTCAGCCTCTATTGAAGATAGAGCAACAATTGGTTGCTTCTTGGAAGACCATGAAATGGGCTTATCACCTACAAAAGACAAATATCCAGAGGTACTCCTTCTATCATCTTTACAACCTACCCAATCTGCATTTGAGGATAGCTTAATGTCCAAATCTGATGTGTATGGAAAATATAGAACTTGCTTTTGAGTACCCTTGAGATACTTCAAAATCCTTTTTGGCAGCTTCCAAGTGAGGTGCTCTACGTTTATGCATGAATTGACTTAGAAAACTTACTCCATAAGCTATGTCAATCCTTGTCAAAGTTGCATAGTTTAGACTCCCAACTATGTTTTGATGTCCTGCAATGTCTTGAAGCAAATCACCTTCATGAGCACTTAATTGATGATTTACCTCCATATGGGTGCTAGCTACCTTTGCATTTTCCAAGTGGAACTTCTTCAACATGTCCCACACATATTTCCTTTGAGTAATGTAAATTCCAGAATTAGTGTAGACTAACTCAAGTCCAAGAAAGTACGTCAAAAACCCTAGGTCACGGATTTTGAACTCCTACATCATTTGGTTCTTGAGTTGTTTGATGCCATTGGCATCACTACCTGTAAGTATGATGTCATCAACATACACACATAAGTATATCATTTCAGAGTTGCTTCTCTTGACAAATAGAGAAGAATCTGCTTTGCTCATCATGAATCCTTGATCTTGAAGGTAGGTAGTTAACCTATGATTCCATGGCCTAGGTGCCTACTTCAAAACGTAAAGAGCTTTGTTCAATTTGCACACATAATTTACCTTGCTTGGGTCTTCATAGCTGGGAGGTTGAGCCATGTAAACCTCCTCTGAAATGTAACCATTGAGAAAAGCATTTTTCACATCCAGTTGATACATATTCAAATATTTAGCCAATATTTCTTTTCTATTAACTCATTTAACTAAGAAGGATGGTCCTTTTTTTTGGGTGGAAGCTCAAGAGATAACAAATCAATTGTTAAAGAAAATGATAGCTATTGCACGAGTTTTACAAGCACTAGATTGGTCATTACCTTTCCACGTTTTTGTTGATGCCTCACATGTGGAAGTTGGGGCAATTCTAATGCAGGTGAAAGTGAAAGGGTCATATAGGCGAATATATTATGCAAGTAGAGTATTGTCTTCAAGAGAGAGAAATTATGCCAAGATGGAAAGAGAACGTTTGGGGGTGGTGTATACCTTAAATATGAATACACACTACTTATTGGGAAATAAGGTCATTGTTCATGTGGATCACCAAGCATTGGTATATCTCATTTATAAGCCTTTTTTAATAAGTAGACTAGCAAGATGGAGATTTTGCTTCAAGAATTTGACTTCGTTATTGTCCATACTCCACTGAAGAGCATGTTATGGCTGAATATTTTAGAAGATTATAAATAGATGAAGCACCAATCAGGATGGATGATGAATTTCTTGATGCTCCATTATTCAATGCTAAGATTACTAAATCGAATTCTTAGTATGATAAGTTCTTAGCATTTTTAACTCATGGAATTATGCCATCAAATTTTAGTTCAGGTCAAAGGATGAAATTTGCCTTGAAGAAGGTAGGCTTGGGTAAATATTAATGTCAAATTCAAGGTGTTTCAAGTTGGTGATTGGGTAATGGTGTATAATTCTAGGTTGGGAACTCCGCTTGGTAAATTGACATTGACATATAAAGGACCTTATCAGATCCTTGAAGATTTGATGTGTTTGGAATTAGGGTTGAGAATCCAATTAATGAAGTGAAGTTAAAAAAGTTCAAGGTAAGCCACTGCATTTTGATTGGCAATCTTTGGCATTACAAGGTGGAACAATCGATTGATGAGCCAATACTGAGAAACTCATATTATATTTGGAGAAGTGTAAGGTTAAACATATGTTTGATTAGATTGTGCAGTATTGAAAGTTACCATATTCAATATTTTTCATCTACTCAATTCTTTAAAGGATAGCTCGATGTGCGGGAAAGATGGAAACTAGTTTTTGTCACTGCATTGCACTTGAGTGGATTGTCTGATAGCATTCTCAAGAGTGGAAATTATCTTTTAATACACGAGTTCATGTACGTTCATTTGCAATTGGTGTCTATACTCAATGACCGAGTTGTAGCAAGTATGCCGAAGCGAAGGAATAGTGATGGGTTGTAGTTAGGAGTTCAAGATGAACAACACAAGGTGATAAGAAGAGGTTGCGCAGAAAGTTGTTGGAGTGAAAGATGAAGATACTAGCATAGTGGAAAAGGATAGTGCTACAAAAGAGGATTAAGAAATACCTACACCAACTATCAACAAGAAATCTAATGCAAGAACTAATGGATCCGTATACTGATTTCAAGGTAGAAGATTGTCAAGCACCTCTTAATATTGTTTGGTTGCAACAAGTTGGATTGTATGAGTTAGCAGCATTGCATGGGATAGTTCGAAGAAGAATTATTATGCAAATTTGGAGGTGGATATATTGAGGAAACAAAGGGTCAGATTTCTCCAAAGGTGAGTTTGACATTTGAAAAGGTCATAGAGGTGTTTAAATTGCCCTATGTGGTGGATGTGTTTATTCTCAATGTCCAAAGATGCATTAAAGAGGGAATTGGTCCAAGCAAGGAGGTAGAGAGTATTATATGCTGAAGAATGTGAGTTACGCTAGGGAAAGGAGTTGAAATGGTATTTGGAAAGAATGTGCTTTATCATTTAATTTGATTACATGTCTAAAGAGAATTATGCACCATTATGTTGGGCAAAAAAAGGAATGAAGATTAGTCAGGCTCATTGGTTTTATGAAAGATTGTATGGAGAAATTTTTCTATCAGATGGAAAGATTTCTATCCAACAATAGGTTGTGTGTATACTTAGCCTCAAATTTTTAGTATGCTCACGGGGTTGATACTCCTGTAAAAGTTGATCAGGGATAGCACATAGAACTGCACAAGGTGTAGGAATCTGATTTTACTAAGCTTGATTCAGATAAATGGGAGGTATAAAAACTTTAATCAAGGGCAAGATATGGTGCATAGAAGCTCTAAGGAAGAATTAAAGCAAATAAAGAGAAGCATATGGTTGACATGAGAAATTTGATGGAACAACAAGCATTAGAGATAGCAAGAGTAAAGATGTCATTGGAAGTGTTTAAGGATTCAATGGGAATTACGGAAGAGAGAGTTGAATCTGAATTAAAGAGGTTGTAGAAATCAATGTTGAGTCACAAATTGATAATGAAATGATGAATCAGATTACAACCTTTGTAGGTATTAGAAAAGCAAATGTTTAAGGAGGAAGAATTGGATCTTAATACTAGTGTTGATGGATGTAGGGCATGTTTCAATTTTGAAGCACAAAATATATTCTAAAATGTAGAATATGTGGGGAGTAATTAAGGAGAAAAATGTATTCCATGATTATCGACGTAACAAAGATAGGATTTGATAGTAGAGCATGAACCTAAGTTAGTAGAAAAAATTCATCAAGTGTAAAAAAAAAGAATATTGGATTCAACAGGTTGAGCAATTGAAGAAGGAATAAGTACTCAGAGGAGGATAATCTCCATAAGTTAGTTTACCAATAAGAAAAAGAGGACAAAGTTTGGAATAGATTGAGTAATCAGTTGTTGATCCAGTCCAAGATGTAGTGGAATACTTTGAAGTTATAATGAAGGAACCAATTGGTGGAAGTCTAGAGATGGAGAAACAGTACAAAGACTAAAACTAGTAATAATATTTCTTCATGTGAATAGCATTGTGATCAAGGGATTTGTGAGTCGGAGTCTGATTTTTTCACAAAATTCTCCAAATGATGTGTCGTGTGGTGAACCTTAGTGAGAGCTATCTACAAATGAAAAGTTACTAAGTCGGCTATCTTAAAAATTGCTTAGTCGGATATTTAAAAATTGTGGTGAATCCGATATATTGAGTCAGCTATTGCTCAATCAGATTTATTATAACCAGTTTTGACCGGATGTTACCTGAAAGTCTTAGGACTTAGCAGTTGTATTCCCCTATGGCAAGTTGTTTTGTCTATTTAAAGGGAGGTAGAGCATTGTAGAAAGGTCCTTTTAGTTGCAAGATAAATGGAAGGAAAGATGTATGAGGCAATTTTATGTCTATCTACATAATGGTATTATCATTTCTTTTGTAATTATTTGATCTTCATCAATTCTGTTGCCATTCATTCTTTCATACCTCTACATTTGTGCTGAATCTGATTTCATGAGATAGTAGAAGAAGTGCCTAGTACAATGTTTTTAGTGCTCTATCAAACTTCTATGTTAGTTAGGTTATGTGTTTTTGAACCCATCAATTCTCTAGAAGTAAGTGGTGAAAGGTGAGACTTTCCTTTCTTGACTAATCCTTCAAAATTGTATTCAATTAGTAATAGAAACCATCTTACTAATCTACCCATCTTGCAAGGATTGTTCACTAGGTAGATTAAAGCTTGGTGATTGTAAAGAATTTAAACTTATTTGTGAGCAAATTATGTATGAACTTTCTAACTGCATAGATCAAGCCTAAACATTCTCTCTTGATGGTAGAGTAATTGTGTTCTATGGCTTTTATTTGCCTACTCACATATGCTATTGGTAGATCTATGTTCCCTTCATCTATAGGTTTGTGCTAGCACACATCCAATAGCATAGTTTGAAGTGTTGACATCAACATGGAATGGTTTATTTTAGTCAAGTGTTGTCAAAATAGGGGTTTAGCACAATCATTGTTTTGGCTCATTAAAAGAGGTCTTGCATTCTTCAATCCATTTGAAGTTTGTTGAGAGGTTGTATAGAGGCTTTGTAATAATAATGTACATGTGGATAAAACTTTGGTAGTACCCACAATGTCCACTAAAATCTTGTACTTCCTTAACTGTTTTGGGTCTGGGTAACTCAACTATCACTCTCTATTCATCTACATAGATATATTTATTGTTCTATGGCACAATTTGACCTAAAATTATGTTATCTAACCATCAAGCAACATTTCTCTGGGTTCATGCACACTTGATGCTTTCTGTACTCGACAAAGATTTGGCTAAGCTCTTATATATGGGTATCTCTAACACCTTTCTTTGCGATCCTTCTTGAGGGTGGGAATTATCAACATCTAGTAGTTTGTTTGCTACATGATTTGCAACTCAGGTTTGAGTTTCAATAATTCATCTAAAGTGACTTGACACTACACTTTATTATTCTTGATCACTTCCATGTTCCCAAAGAAATTGAATCATTGTTTCTTCTCAAGACAGTAGGAGCTCTCATCTGAATACACTTTGATTCCCATGGTCCTCTGAAATGGGGCAATCCTTGTAAGGAATTCGATTCAAAATCTAATCCTTCACTTGACTGGAAATCTTCCTACTCCCCCTATGTAGAAGGGATGTCTTGAGGAAATTGATCATAAAGATCATACATCTCTTGAATATGGGGTGGAACACCCTACTCTAACCTCCATTTCTCCTCTTGAATATCTCTCAAGAATACTTGTGAGTACATATTGATTGGGGGAGAAATTCCACACTCTGTCGCATTAAGAACTTATGATATAACTGGTGAGATTTATCATGGTGTGCTTGTTATGGAATGAGCTTCCTTTGGCACTAAATGGTTTGGCTTAGATACCAATCACTCTAATCTCTCTAATAGTCCCTAGATGTGCAAAAGTGGTTTGATTAGGTTACTCGACTTAGCATATTGGGTAGCATCGAGCATAGCCTACACTGTTCAACGATTTTCATGCAAAGTTTGGTTCTCTCTATTTCTAGGTCTACTCTCGAGTAGTTTTTTTCTAGCTTTGCAGGATTGGGTCCTTCTCTCAAAATAGCTTGATAGGCTTTGAACATCATATCCAAGTCCTCTACAAGGGGTTCTACTAAAAATCATCCTGGCTTTGGAAAGGAGGGAATTTCTAGTGATTCTTGTGATGTTAATCCTATGATATTTTCCTTGGTTTCTTTCAATCTTCCTTCAAGTTTATCTAGCTTCTTGTTCCATTGTCTCTCAACTCTTTCTCGAGAAAATTTCCATGATTTCGTTTCTTTCTACTAGACTGTACGATTCCACTAGATTATGAGGGTTTCTCTGTTCTACATGTTGGGTTTGATCTAAAGCCTCAGCTATGGTCACTGTTTGAATAGGCACAAAGGTGGGTGTGGATCCACTTGATGCTTGCACTATGCTTAATACGCTGATTGGAGTTATTATAGAGGCATTGGTAGGGTTTTACGACATTCGAATATAATGTGCTCTTTACCACACTTTCAACAATATCCTTGAATGGTGAGATAAGGCCGTTGCCCTACAAGTGGAGGATGGGGACATTCCCTTACAAAGTGATCTAATTGGCATCTAAAAGAGGGTCCTCTTTTGAGGTCTAGGGTTGGGTTTTGCATACATTACATAGAATATTCGAGCTCCCAATTAGGCTCCATTGTGGGTGCTTTTTACGGGTATACATCAAGGTGCTCTAGGAATTCTATGTAGTAGTCTATTGTACTATCTCCATACATTGTATCAAAACTCTCATCATTGGGGTCATTTCTTGAGATCAATGGAGATGTTGGTATTAAAGTTGTATTAAGGATATCATTTTTCGCCCCATATTTGAATGCAATTACATTAGCAAGGCGTGGTGGGTGCTCTCCTAGCACATGTTTTGGTCTTTGTTGTGCCTAATAAGGTGGTTGGTTGTGTTGTGTTGGTCTATAATAGGCTACTGCTCCTATTGGCCTTGATACCTACGTGGCTGCGGGTAAGGCTGTTCGTAAATTTTCCTAACTTCCTGATTATTATAGGGACAATCTTGCGAGTTTGGTTCATGTATATTCCCTCAATTGTGGAGTATTTTGCATTCAGGTTCCCTAGGTTCTAAACTAGAAAAGGACAATGTTGGCTAGCTGATCTCCTCCACATGTATAATAAGGTTTTTCATAGAAACCATTCTAGGTGTCTGTTTAATCAATACTCCTAACTTTTGAGCCACTTTCTTTGCTAACTCTTTGATGGAGGTAGAGGGTTTGGATTTGAATTTGGTTTAACAATCTGAATCCTTATAGAATTTAGATAGCTCCAAAATTATCCTCTATATCCATACGCATCCTCACGCATTGCTTTATGTTTCGGGGCTTCTTAAGATAGAAGTATGATTGTAGTTTTGCACTCAACAAACCATTTACGAGCAAGGAACTTGTTTAGCGTGAGTAGGTAGCTTGCAGATGGGTGTAACCTAATAGTTTCTTATGGAGTCTGCTTAAACCTATGGATTAAGATGAACAATTGTGTTTAATTCTGCTCGTAGAGAATTCTGTTACAAAGGCTTTGAGCAATTGATTAATATCCCTACATTCTCCTTAATGCAAGGATTGGAACCATGTTAGGGTAGTGTTCTTCATGGTTAATCCAAAAGCATTGTATTGAGTGAACAGATCCTAAACTTGTTCATCTCTCAACACTTGCTTAAGTACTAGAATTTTTAATGAATTTCAAACCTTAAGGCAAGCTCTTTTTACCACAATTGGTATGTTGTCGACTTCTCAAGAAGTCTCCCAAACATTGCTTCTTGCCTTGATTCTTTATGGTGCTCGCATTCCCTTACTTTGGAGGTCCAAGAAGCACCCAATATATTTAAAAAAATATGAAAATTTATCAAAACGATTGCAAACCCTAGTTTCTTCCAAATAAGGGCCCTATCATGATTGTCTAAGACCATTGCAATGGCCTGTGACTATCACGATGGTCTTGGATCATTGCAACGGTGCTAACCGTTGTGATGGTATGGATGATAATGATAGCATGGGAGCATCACCATGGGGCTAACCATCAGGATGGTGTGGATGATCATGATGGCATGGGCGTGTCGCGATGGGGTTTGCCATTGCTATTTTTTGTCTCAATATTGATGATGATTTGAATGGATTTTCTTTTTGATTATGAGCTTGATTTTTTTTGACATGATGCTATGCACTAGCATAATTGCTAGTTTCATATTTTTGTTGACATGAATTTTTGCAACTCACTTAATGCTTCTCTAGCTTCGGCCTTTTTATTCTATTCCATAGCCTCTGATAGAGTATATTGTACAATGCTATCTTGTTTCTCTAGCTCACATGATTGATTTATAGCTCTCTGTGTCTCCATCTTTCAACAAGGAATGGGGGGAAGGAACGAAAGGTAATTCAATATTGAGAGTTATAAGTCTAGGCTTGTAGTTAAAGTTTATGCTCAAGAAGAAGGGATTGATTTCGATGAGGCATTTGCTCTACTTGTCGTATGACTATTGTCTTTTGCACTTGTTAGGCATGTTTGCTAGTACACTAATTCAATGCTATCTTGCATGCCTCTTTTGAATGTCGAATTTGGGCCATCGGCATCATTATTTGGAGGTTCGGCTTGTGCAAATAGATAGAGGCATTTCTGTCCCTCAAACAAAATACATTGGGACTTTATTCGAGTGTTTTGACCTCGAGAATCATAAACCCATTGCAAGTCCCATGTGTTTTGATAGGATACAATGGATGTAGGTGCATATGTGCGGGGAGAGTTTCCCTACATTTCTCGTGGCTTTTGGCTCCCTTCAATCACGAGATTCCTTCCGCCTTTTGCAAGGAGCATTTGGCTCAAAGTGATACGAAGAATTAACCTGTGAAACTTACAAACGTAAGGTCAAAGTGATTTTGCATTTGTGCATGATAAAAGTGGAGAGAAATCCAAGAGGAGAGGTGAAGCTCTTGGGCTTGCTCCTCACACCAACATTGGCAAGAAGGCCATTGACTTTAAACCCAAGTGTATGGATACTATTGAGAGTTATAAGTTTAGGCTTGTAGTTAAAGTTTATGCTCAAGCAAAAGGGATCGATTTTGATGAGCTATTGACTAGCCTCTTTAGCATTTGTGCAACTTGAAGCTCACAATGGTTGGAGTGTTCACCTGGCCAACATAATAATGACTGAATTTGTGAATGGGTGCTTTTCATGAAGAAGTGTATGCGTTTCAAGCACATGGTTTTGTGCAAAAAAGGTATAATAAGAGTGTGCAGGTTAAAGAAGGATTGCATGGATGAAAGAAGAGAGGGTTTCCCCACATTTCTCATGGCTAAGCTACGTAGCGACTATTGGATTGGATTGGTGACAATAATTTGGTGTATCGCGGGGCTTCGATGTGATGTGTGTCGGATGCAGACTGTGTGTGTGAGAGAGGAGAGAGTTGTACTTGATAAGTTTGAAGCTCTTGTATTGGATGTTAGCATTATGAACATGCACCCGTAAATTGGGTGACTGATTGTGCATATGTGGTGAAGAAGAATGAAGATGGAAGAAAAGCCGCATACACGCATAGCAGATCGATGTGTGTCAGCCAAATCTCGAGAGTTATTATTCGGAAAGGGCACATATGGACACAGAATTTTGCAAAAGCAGAGAGCAAGGAAAAGGGAGGGGGGCCGTTGGGAAGCTCGCGCTCTGCGTGATGCTTATATCAGAGCCAGGTTTCGATCCTGGGACCTGTGGGTTATGGGCCCACCACGCTTCCGCTGCGCCACTCTGATGAGTTGCTCGCAACCTCGAGGCCTGCGCCTTTTGTAAGGTAACAGCTCCTCTTCTCCGTCGCCAAACATGGATGGATGGACCTGTGGGTATCCAAAATTGCTTGTACGCAGGCGCGGCAGGCTACATGACATGCAAGCATAGACGAATGTAGATTAACCCAAATACTTAATTGAGAGGCAATGCACCTTACTTCAAGTACTTAATTGAGAGGCAATGCACCTTACTTCACCCCCCAACACTATGAAATCTCAATAGAAGCTTCAAGAGGAGGAAGGAGCAAGAATATGAACTTCAAAATGTCTCCACAAAACAAGGGAGATGGGTCTTTCTATAGCGACCTCCCCTCTGCTGCCGCTTTTTACAAAATGCAAAAGTAACAACCTACATTCCTTGAGGGCACATCTTGGATTGGAACAAAGGATTCCTCATGCTACGTCAGATCTCGCCTTCTCCTCAATTTCTGTCTTCACTCTTCCTTCCCCTATGTCCTCTTCACTGAGAATCAAATGCCCCAAAGTGTTATATAGGTATGGGGGAATGTCATCGCGGGGAGGGTTATGCGCACAAACAAGTGTCAAAATGATGTACATACTATTTTCACAGGAATATAGTTTTACCCTTGTTCTCGCTGCCAGAGTGTGTGTGACTTTGCCTTTGATTCTTGGTGGGTTGAAAATCATTCATCATCTCTTTGTGCTCTTTGTCTCTTTCGAACAATGAATATTGTGGCTCCATCTCATAAATCATCTCTTTTTTCTTTCTCACTCTTGACGATGATTTGAAATGGTTGTTTCTTGCCCATCTTGAGCTTGAATTTTGTTGACACGATGCTATGCACTAGCATAATTGTCACTTTCACATTTTCGTTGACATGACTACATCCACATAGTGCATGTATTTATATGATTTTTTTATTATTTCGAAATAATCGTTACATGAAAGCGGCTTCAAAAAGCATGTGTGAAACTAAAAGTTGGTAACTTTTGCAGAAAGCCTTTGCTTTTAATATGAGAAATTGCGGTCTGCAATGACCCAAAATAGAGTCTGTTAATCTTGTGCAGAATGAAGAATGGGCATTTACCACTGTTTGCACTTATGACCCATCTTCTCATGAACAGTGTTTGTCTGCAATAGACTTAGACTTTTGGTACTTTGATAGTGGGGCAACCAAACATATTACCTCGCTTAAAAGTGTTTGTAGAACAGTAAGTTCTTTCCATATCCCATTGTTGTCTAGATTCAACTTCATGCATGCTACTTTATGCTCTATATCATGAGGTGCTTCTGATTGAGGACCCTTATCATATAAGGTTGGCCTTTGCTTTGTGAGTTGCCTGAGCTTGACTTTCTTGTCCCCGGTTAATCATTCGTTCTCCCTATCCTAGTCTTGCTATTATTCCAAAGGGTTCCTTTCCATCCATAGAAGCTCTGACTTGTCTTCCTTCCCTGTCTCAATGTTATGCTCTGCTTGTAGTAGGCTCCTTCCCCACAGTTGACCATGCAATAAGGTTATGTTCCACTTAATTGAACGCCAACTATTGATTTCCCCTTGGATGAACTTACCATAATGTAACAAGGATGGATTTTTTGCATGTGTTCTCCCTTCTAGATCAGTTTTTTCTGATCACCTACTCCATCCTGGGGGGTTGGCACATAGTCATCCTAACCCTAGTGTTGAGGCGTTGACACCTTTTTATGCATAATCCGGGCTAGCTTCCATTTGCAATTGCTTCAAATTATCTTCATCATGTCCCCACATGTAATTCCACCCCCTATTGTGGATGATCATTGCATGTCTCAGCCATGGCCATCCTAATAGTAAGGGGAAACCTCCAATCATAAGCATGATTCATAGTATAACAAAATCCAGGATAAATGTAGACCTCGACATC
Organism: Ceratopteris richardii; assembly: GCA_020310875.1. Taxonomy (NCBI): domain Eukaryota; kingdom Viridiplantae; phylum Streptophyta; class Polypodiopsida; order Polypodiales; family Pteridaceae; genus Ceratopteris; species Ceratopteris richardii. The sequence goes on along the minus strand of CM035439.1, from coordinate 136,568,757 downwards.
ATCAGTTCTACCCTTTCAACTATTCCAATTGCCTTTACCTTGCTTTGGTCTACCATCATGACAATGAATTGTGCCCCTAGATGGTTGGAGTCCTAACCTCTTCATCATTGATTTCAACATCAGGTTGACTCCAGACCCACCATCCATGATTTACTCTTGTAATTTCTTGACCAACTATTTTAACTACTACACATGGACTATGATAGTTAGTCAATGGGGCCTGTGCTATGAAGTAATTATGTAGGCTACCCTCCATGGAAAATAGTGCTCCTGACAAAGTGACAATGCTTGTCATTTTGTTCTTAAATTGTGCATCTATATGTAGCAGATTGTATAGGCTTACTTGTGAGTATGTGTTCCTTAGGATATGTTTTACTATTATAAGGGTTCTTAGAGCACTTATGATGAGCTCAGGTGCCTTACCTCTGATCTCTTGTTGGGCCATCTAGTATACATCTTCTATTGTTCTTTCCTTCCTTTGATACTTCTCTTGGTCCCTCCATGAATCTTCGGCCTGGCTTGAGATGGAGTGTCTAGTCTTTGCAATCTCCTTTCCATCCTTCTTGTTAATTCTTCTACCTCAGTTGGGGTTGTTTTTTCTTTGATTGCCGTATCCTCCACCTTGCTAGGCTCTTCATTCTTCTCAAGTTCTTTTGCCTCATCCTTCCTCTACCATCGGGTAGGGACCATTTTCTCAAGGCTAGATACTATGCTCATATCACTTCCTCCTTGCAGTCTAGTATCGTCATTCCCCACCATCTCAACGCGTTCTTCTACCTTCTAGACTATGGTCCATATTTGGAGTGGGGAGATTTCTCATAGTTGCACCACGTGAGTACTCAATGATTGTTATAGTATATCCCTGGTTGGAAGTGACTTTAGTGAAATTTGAAAAGCATTATTCACCAAATTTTGGCTTCTGTTTGCCTGCTTCACTCATTCTCTAGTGTAGTGATCCCTTAACTTTGAACAGTTGGAACATGGAGGTGCAATTTTTTATAAGAGGTAGCAAGCTTGTACTTTGCCATATTCTCCACATCTAAAACATATGATGGGCTGTTGAGGCCTGTTCTTGAATGTTGAGGCCTGATAATTCATATTGTTCTGCATACTTATATTAGCAGGAGAAGAATAAAAAATGGGGACTATGGGAATATTACTCGAAATGGGTTCTAGAGCCACTATAGGCTTCATTATCAAAACCATTAGTGGTGCTTGTCTGGTCCTGTTGTCCCCATAATGCAGGTGCTTGGGGGTTCCACCATCCCTTTCAAGTAATAAGAGTTGTGGGCTTCATGCAACTAGCACCTTTGTTTTGGTCATTAGTTTCAAAAATTACTCATCTCTCCTTAGATTCAAATTCTTGAGCTCATCTAATAATTTCTTGGTAGACTTTCTTGGTCTACGTGGAGAAAGAAATTCGGTTTTCATCTCGTGCCAAGTTTTGAAATGTTTGTCCTCAAACTGGCTGAACCATTTGTTAACTAGCCCATCTAATGTTTCTTGGAACATAGCCATGAAGGCATTGGTTCACCCTTCCAATCCTCTAGGCTTACATAGTGCAATGAATTTCTTGAAATGATCGTCAATGTTGGGGATGTAAGGATCATGTGACCTTACCCCCATATTCATAAATATACATCATATATAGAGCATTGCCTCAAGAAAGATCATAATGTGGGTTTTCAGGCTCCCACGCATCTGTGCGTCTCTCCTCTCTTCCCTCTCCCTCCATCTCCTCCTTCCTCCTCTTGTTCTACACACCAAAGCCCTTCATTGGTATTAGAGCATGTTGAAGGCTTGTGTGCAAGAAGCTTCAATGGAGCAACCCAAGCAGGCAATAGCCAGCAGGGCTTATGTACAGAGCAGAATCATTGCCAACCTATTTTTACACTACATCTGAAGCAAGGAGTCTCTCCATTTACAAGGAGCTATAGTGGCCAAGTGGACAGATAACTTAAAGTCCTCATGAGGAGCATCAGCAATCATACTGAAACATTTTTGCCCAATGTGTATGAGACTTTTGAAATAGATATGTTGGCAGGCAGCAGTCTCTATTGTTGAAAACCTTTTGGTTTCTTGATAACCAGATGTGCCAGAGGATATGACCCCTCCATATGTTCCACAACACAAAGTCCATCCTACTGCTAGACCAACCAGGGTTTCTTTATATAATAGAGTGACCTGCAACTTGTGACAGATGGGAGAGAGCAATTATGTAGGCTACCCTCCATGGAAAATAGTGCTCCTGACAAAGTGACAATGATTTTCATTTTGTTCTTAAATTGTGCATCCATATGTAGCAGATTGTATAGGCTTACTTGTGAGTATGTGTTCCTTAGGATATGTTTTACTATTATAAGGGTTCTTAGAGCACTTATGATGAGCTCAGGTGCCTTACCTCTGATCTCTTGTTGGGCCATCTAGTATGCATCTTCTATTGTTCTTTCCTTCCTTTGATACTTCTCTTGGTCCCTCCATGAATCTTCGGCCTGGCTTGAGATGGAGTGTCTAGTCTTTGCAATCTCCTTTCCATCCTTCTTGTTAATTCTTCTACCTCAGTTGGGGTTGTTTTTTCTTTGATTGCCGTATCCTCCACCTTGCTAGGCTCTTCATTCTTCTCAAGTTCTTTTGCCTCATCCTTCCTCTACCATCGGGTAGGGACCATTTTCTCAAGGCTAGATACTATGCTCATATCACTTCCTCCTTGCAGTCTGGTATCGTCATTCCCCACCATCTCAACCCGTTCTTCTACCTTCTAGACTATGGTCCATATTTGGAGTGGGGAGATTTCTCATAGTTGCACCACGTGAGTACTCAATGATTGTTATAGTATATCCCTGGTTGGAAGTGACTCTAGTGAAATTTGAAAAGCATTATTCACGAAATTTTGGCTTTTGTTTGCCTACTTCACTCAGTCTCTAGTGTAGTGATCCCTTAACTCTGAACAGTTGGAACATGGAGGTGCATTTTTGATAAGAGGTAGCAAGCTTGTACTTTGCCATATTCTCCACATCTAAAACATATGATGGGCTGTTGAGGCATGTTCTTGAATGTTGAGGCCTGATAATTCATATTGTTCTGCATACTTATATTAGCAGGAGAAGAATAAAAAATGGGGACTATGGGAATATTACTCAGAATGGGTTCTAGAGCCACTATAGGCTTCATTATCAAAACCATTAGTGGTGCTTGTCTGGTCTGTTGTCCCCATAATGCAGGTGGTTGGGGGGTTCCACCATCCCTTTCAAGTAATAAGAGTTGCGGGCTTCATGCCTCCATTTTTTGCAAAACTAATAGACTACCTTTTTAGACATTCTGTTTGTGGGTGTCCTTCTGGGTAGAAAATAATACATGAGAGACTTTCCCTTGTCTCCGGCTACCTCATCTTCTTGATATCCTTTCTTAACTTTTCTATTGTATCCTATTTTGCAGTTGCAAACCATTGATGTTCATGGATGTCACCCCACTGCTCTAGATGAGATGAAGACTCGTTACAAGGAACTCAGGCCTGCTCTATCCTTATCGCCATAGCTACAACCTCTCCTATCAAAGCACTCGACACCAGCAAGTTGTGGAGCTTGTTCTTGGTGCTCATCAAAAGTTTCTTTTCTAGCCACGTCTTGATAAAGAAATCCCTTAGAGCCGCTGGTAGCTTTGCAACTAGCACCTTTGTTTTGGTCATTAGTTTCAAAAATTACTCATCTCTCCTTAGATTCAAATTCTTGAGCTCATCTAATAATTTCTTGGTAGACTTTCTTGGTCTACGTGGAGAAAAAAATTCGGTCTTCATCTCGTGCCAAGTTTTGAAATGTTTGTCCTCAAACTGGCTGAACCATTTGTTAACTAGCCCATCTAATGTTTCTTGGAACATAGCCATGAAGACATTGGTTCACCCTTCCAATCCTCTAGGCTTACATAGTGCAATGAATTTCTTGAAATGATCGTCAATGTTGGGGATGTAAGGATCATGTGACCTTACCCCCATATTCATAAATATACATCATATATAGAGCATTGCCTCAAGAAAGATCATTATGTGGGTTTTCAGGCTCCCACGCATTTGTGCATCTCTCCTCTCTTCCCTCTCCCTCCATCTCCTCCTTCCTCCTCTTGTTCTACACACCAAAGCCCTTCATTGGTATTAGAGCATGCTGAAGGCTTGTGTGCAAGAAGCTTCAATGGAGGAACCCAAGCAGGCAATAGCCAGTAGGGCTTATGTACAGAGCAGAATCATTGCCAGAGAAGGAGAGAGAGAGAGAGAGAGAGGAAGGAGAGAGAGAGAAGGAAAGAGAGAGAGAGAGAGAGAGAGAGAGAGAGAGAAAGAGAGAGGCACAAAAAGAGAGAGAGAGAAAGAAAGAGAGACGCAGAGAAAGAAAGAAAGAAAGAGAGAGAGAGAGATAGGGTTAACGTTTTCCTAAGTTAATTAGGTAGATAATTTTAACGAAGTTATTAATCTAGTTAGGAATATTTATGTATTGCTTTAAATAGGTAAATAAGGTTTATTATATTGTTTAGTTAGCATTTGGCAAAGTATAATTAGATAAGTATTTTTACAAGTTCAATTAGATTTAGTCTCTTCGTGTAAATATAAGTGTGTATAAGTGTAGCTATTCATGTTAGTATGTATGAGCTTTTGAAATATGGTTATAAGCATGAGAGTATATCTATATGCATGAATGAGAAAGCGTATTAGAACATGTGAATGGAATGTGTATTCATATGTACATTAGTATATGTATGGTTAGTGAATGCATGAGCATGTGTATGAATGCATATGTATGAGCTAATGAATGTGTGTATGCATGTTAGTTCATATTTATACTACATTTACATGAGTATATGTATTCCAAAAGGAGTGATGTATGTGCATGGTTATATGTATTTAGAAGTGCATGAAAGTATGTTAACATGTTTTAATGTATGTAAAGTATATGTTTAATATTTCTCATTAATTTTTGTTAGATTACTAATATTCCTAATGTTTTTTGCAGAAACATTGAAGATTACAATTAATTGAAGTGAAGACAATTGAAGTGAAGCAGCAGCTTAAAGATCCATTTAAATCTTATTTCCCATTTAGTCAACTATCCAATTGACTAGACATTTATCCAATTGTTTGGGCCTTCCAGTTGTATTAGATTTATTGATTCGAACCATTAGCTTATCAATTAATTTATTTAAGCAGTTTTGCAACAATATTCTTTCCCATTACTTTCATCAAGAACCATTAACATATCAATTAATTCATTCAAACAGTTTAGCATCATATTGTTTCATTAGTTTTACCATTACTTTCCTTGATGTCTTCTAAGTTAGTTCATGAGTCTGAGCACAGTACTTAGTCTATTGAAAATATTGAAAATATTGAAAATATTGAAAATGTTCCGCCAACTCTAGACAGACCAGAACCCTCTAGCTTACCTGAAAGTTTAGTAGAAGAACCCATCATGGAAGTTTCAATCTCATATCAAGAAGCTGTTGATATGTACGAGGCTGCCCGTCCTTACGGTCCATAGCTAGTTAAAACTATTTACTTTTGGTAAGAAAACTTTAGTTTCAGTCATAGAATTAGGTAATTTATATTGTTTTGTCATTAGAACCCTTATTTCCTTAAGCCTGAGTCCGCTACAGACACCCTGCGTGTGCCGAACGATTTAGGCGGATGACTTGATCCACCATCCGAGCATCTCTCACGACCCGACAGCGCAGCCAATGGCACAAATGGTGACTTCGGTGACTCGGATGACAAGGTATGCCAAGGTCTATGCCTTGGTCGCCACCTTAGTCGTAAGCCATGGGGGGGGCTCGCTTCGCACGCACAAAAGGAACAAAGCTTTTACCTCGAACTGCTCTGATACCAGTGAAGTATTTCGATGGCGATGCACCACAGTGCGCTCTCCTTTTTGAGAGCTCCACGACAATATCCTCGAGGTAGAAAATCGAGCTCCTAAGGCTGCACACAGTACTTCACAGAGGCTACTGAATACGAAGAAAAGACAGTACACTGTGAGCACGAAAACAGACTTCTTAGGTCTTACAAATGCGGTCGAACTTACATGTTGTGACTGACCAGGTCACTATATGTTTTATTAAATAACATATACAAAGAAGTGTCCGATGGCCATTTGGCCTTTCACATGGACACTAACGGTAACATATACTCAGCCTCACAACTAGAAGTGGCAATAGTAGGTTACTTCTTGCTTAACCAAGATATACATGAGCTACCAAGCATGAACCAAAACCCACTAGTGGACACATGAGTGTCATAGTGTTGGAAGAGACGGATGGATACCTCAAGGAAGTGAGGTGGTACTACCAAAACCTGCTTTGTACCTACCCTATTGTACTTCAAGGTTATGTAATAGGCCCTCTTAGCTTGAAACTGACACCAAATAAGTACCTATGTGCTTTGGAGTTGGTTTCTCAAACAATTGAATGAACTCAGATAACTTCACAAATAGCTAGTGATAAAAAACTTGCTTTTTTGGTACACACACCTATTGGACATTTTGCTCAGTGCTCACAATACAATAGCAACTCATAAAAATCCTTTTGAGGGTATCAAATTAGCTTATATAGCTAATTATTACAAGTGGAATCACTTTAAATGATAAACCATACACTGAGAAATCAATTTCGCAATTGGATGCTTACCCTCGACTTTTTAGGAACTGTACAGAGAATGACTAGAGAGTACTTCGACACAGATTTCTCCCAAGTGGCCGACCTAAATGCCTTGAAACTTTGACAGCACGCAGCAGACTTTGAGCTGGTTCCAACAAGCTATAGATCATGCAAAATGATAGAGATATCATTGAGACATGGTCATGCAAAGTGTTCTATTCTGAGTAGTCATAGCAGAGAAGTAGACAACATTAATCAATGAAATGTATGTGATATAAACATTGTTATACAAGAACATTGGCAAGGATATGATGCAGAACGATAGTGAGATGAGTAGGCTATGGTGTAAGCTACTCAAATCCAACAAATGATCAGTGGAGGAGCTCCAAGACGAGGCCTATTGGCTGTGAATTTTACAAGTCCTTTTACAAGGATTTTCTTCAAATTTGAATTTGAAATTCAAATGAGCCTCCACCTAAAAGTACTCCTCTAGGTTAGGACTACCAAATGAAATTCATAGCTCTTATTTCTCATAACATCACAAGATATTTGGGCTTACAAGATTCCTCAAGTAAAACAACTTTTACAATGGTTAATGATCAAGCAATTACAAGCTAAGGTTCTCATGCTTCTTCAAGTAGTTACACATATTTGCTTCCATGCCTAGCCAAGTGTGATGGCTTGGACATTTGCACCAACATCTCCACCTCAAGACAAACATCTTGGCTTGTAATTCTTCATGATTCTTCTTGAATGCCCTGTAATCCAATCATAGCTTTAAACCTTTAAAGTTTAGTACCATCAAGTGCTTTGGTTAAAAAATCTGCACATTGCATATTTAGTGACACATATGCAAGTTGAATCTCCTTGGTCAATAACTTCTCTCTAACATAATGATAGTGTACTTCTATATGCTTGGTTTTTGCATGATAAATAGGATTGGCTGCAAGATGCAAAGAACTTGTATTATCACCAAAAATCATAGGTGGGTGAGTGTGAAGTCCTAAATCTGAATATAACAATCTAATCCATATGGCTTCTTGTGTAGCATTTGCTAGTCCCCTGTATTCAGCCTCTATTGAAGATAGAGCAACAATTGGTTGCTTCTTGGAAGACCATGAAATGGGCTTATCACCTACAAAAGACAAATATCCAGAGGTACTCCTTCTATCATCTTTACAACCTACCCAATCTGCATTTGAGGATAGCTTAATGTCCAAATCTGATGTGTATGGAAAATATAGAACTTGCTTTTGAGTACCCTTGAGATACTTCAAAATCCTTTTGGCAGCTTCCAAGTGAGGTGCTCTACGTTTATGCATGAATTGACTTAGAAAACTTACTCCATAAGCTATGTCAATCCTTGTCAAAGTTGCATAGTTTAGACTCCCAACTATGTTTTGATGTCCTGCAATGTCTTGAAGCAAATCACCTTCATGAGCACTTAATTGATGATTTACCTCCATATGGGTGCTAGCTACCTTTGCATTTTCCAAGTGGAACTTCTTCAACATGTCCCACACATATTTCCTTTGAGTAATGTAAATTCCAGAATTAGTGTAGACTAACTCAAGTCCAAGAAAGTACGTCAAAAACCCTAGGTCACGGATTTTGAACTCCTACATCATTTGGTTCTTGAGTTGTTTGATGCCATTGGCATCACTACCTGTAAGTATGATGTCATCAACATACACACATAAGTATATCATTTCAGAGTTGCTTCTCTTGACAAATAGAGAAGAATCTGCTTTGCTCATCATGAATCCTTGATCTTGAAGGTAGGTAGTTAACCTATGATTCCATGGCCTAGGTGCCTACTTCAAAACGTAAAGAGCTTTGTTCAATTTGCACACATAATTTACCTTGCTTGGGTCTTCATAGCTGGGAGGTTGAGCCATGTAAACCTCCTCTGAAATGTAACCATTGAGAAAAGCATTTTTCACATCCAGTTGATACATATTCAAATATTTAGCCAATATTTCTTTTCTATTAACTCATTTAACTAAGAAGGATGGTCCTTTTTTTGGGTGGAAGCTCAAGAGATAACAAATCAATTGTTAAAGAAAATGATAGCTATTGCACGAGTTTTACAAGCACTAGATTGGTCATTACCTTTCCACGTTTTTGTTGATGCCTCACATGTGGAAGTTGGGGCAATTCTAATGCAGGTGAAAGTGAAAGGGTCATATAGGCGAATATATTATGCAAGTAGAGTATTGTCTTCAAGAGAGAGAAATTATGCCAAGATGGAAAGAGAACGTTTGGGGGTGGTGTATACCTTAAATATGAATACACACTACTTATTGGGAAATAAGGTCATTGTTCATGTGGATCACCAAGCATTGGTATATCTCATTTATAAGCCTTTTTTAATAAGTAGACTAGCAAGATGGAGATTTTGCTTCAAGAATTTGACTTCGTTATTGTCCATACTCCACTGAAGGAGCATGTTATGGCTGAATATTTTAGAAGATTATAAATAGATGAAGCACCAATCAGGATGGATGATGAATTTCTTGATGCTCCATTATTCAATGCTAAGATTACTAAATCGAATTCTTAGTATGATAAGTTCTTAGCATTTTTAACTCATGGAATTATGCCATCAAATTTTAGTTCAGGTCAAAGGATGAAATTTGCCTTGAAGAAGGTAGGCTTGGGTAAATATTAATGTCAAATTCAAGGTGTTTCAAGTTGGTGATTGGGTAATGGTGTATAATTCTAGGTTGGGAACTCCGCTTGGTAAATTGACATTGACATATAAAGGACCTTATCAGATCCTTGAAGATTTGATGTGTTTGGAATTAGGGTTGAGAATCCAATTAATGAAGTGAAGTTAAAAAAGTTCAAGGTAAGCCACTGCATTTTGATTGGCAATCTTTGGCATTACAAGGTGGAACAATCGATTGATGAGCCAATACTGAGAAACTCATATTATATTTGGAGAAGTGTAAGGTTAAACATATGTTTGATTAGATTGTGCAGTATTGAAAGTTACCATATTCAATATTTTTCATCTACTCAATTCTTTAAAGGATAGCTCGATGTGCGGGAAAGATGGAAACTAGTTTTTGTCACTGCATTGCACTTGAGTGGATTGTCTGATAGCATTCTCAAGAGTGGAAATTATCTTTTAATACACGAGTTCATGTACGTTCATTTGCAATTGGTGTCTATACTCAATGACCGAGTTGTAGCAAGTATGCCGAAGCGAAGGAATAGTGATGGGTTGTAGTTAGGAGTTCAAGATGAACAACACAAGGTGATAAAGAAGAGGTTGCGCAGAAAGTTGTTGGAGTGAAAGATGAAGATACTAGCATAGTGGAAAAGGATAGTGCTACAAAAGAGGATTAAGAAATACCTACACCACTATCAACAAGAAATCTAATGCAAGAACTAATGGATCCGTATACTGATTTCAAGGTAGAAGATTGTCAAGCACCTCTTAATATTGTTTGGTTGCAACAAGTTGGATTGTATGAGTTAGCAGCATTGCCATGGGATAGTTCGAAGAAGAATTATTATGCAAATTTGGAGGTGGATATATTGAGGAAAACAAAGGGTCAGATTTCTCCAAAGGTGAGTTTGACATTTGAAAAGGTCATAGAGGTGTTTAAATTGCCCTATGTGGTGGATGTGTTTATTCTCAAATGTCCAAAAGATGCATTAAAGAGGGAATTGGTCCAAGGCAAGGAGGTAGAGAGTATTATATGCTGAAGAATGTGAGTTACGCTAGGGGAAAGGAGTTGAAATGGTATTTGGAAAGAATGTGCTTTATCATTTAATTTGATTACATGTCTAAAGAGAATTATGCACCATTATGTTGGGCAAAAAAAGGAATGAAGATTAGTCAGGCTCATTGGTTTTATGAAAGATTGTATGGAGAAATTTTTCTATCAGATGGAAAGATTTCTATCCAACAATAGGTTGTGTGTATACTTAGCCTCAAATTTTTAGTATGCTCACGGGGTTGATACTCCTGTAAAAGTTGATCAGGGATAGCACATAGAACTGCACAAGGTGTAGGAATCTGATTTTACTAAGCTTGATTCAGATAAATGGGAGGTATAAAAACTTTAATCAAGGCAAGATATGGTGCATAGGAAGCTCTAAGAAGAATTAAAGCAAATAAAAGAGAAGCATATGGTTGACATGAGAAATTTGATGGAACAACAAGCATTAGAGATAGCAAGAGTAAAGATGTCATTGGAAGTGTTTAAGGATTCAATGGGAATTACGGAAGAGAGAGTTGAATCTGAATTAAAGAGGTTGGTAGAAATCAATGTTGAGTCACAAATTGATAATGAAATGATGAATCAGATTACAACCTTTGTAGGTATTAGAAAAGCAAATGTTTAAGGAGGAAGAATTGGATCTTAATACTAGTGTTGATGGATGTAGGGCATGTTTCAATTTTGAAGCACAAAATATATTCTAAAATGTAGAATATGTGGGGAGTAATTAAGGAGAAAAATGTATTCCATGATTAATCGACGTAACAAAGATAGGATTTGATAGTAGAGCATGAACCTAAGTTAGTAGAAAAAATTCATCAAGTGTAAAAAAAAGAATATTGGATTCAACAGGTTGAGCAATTGAAGAAGGAATAAAGTACTCAGGAGGAGGATAATCTCCATAAGTTAGTTTACCAATAAGAAAAAGAGGACAAAGTTTGGAATAGATTGAGTAATCAGTTGTTGATCCAGTCCAAGATGTAGTGGAATACTTTGAAGTTATAATGAAGGAACCAATTGGTGGAAGTCTAGAGATGGAGAAACAGTACAAAGACTAAAACTAGTAATAATATTTCTTCATGTGAATAGCATTGTGATCAAGGGATTTGTGAGTCGGAGTCTGATTTTTTCACAAAATTCTCCAAATGATGTGTCGTGTGGTGAACCTTAGTGAGAGCTATCTACAAATGAAAAGTTACTAAGTCGGCTATCTTAAAAATTGCTTAGTCGGATATTTAAAAATTGTGGTGAATCCGATATATTGAGTCAGCTATTGCTCAATCAGATTTTATTATAACCAGTTTTGACCGGATGTTACCTGAAAGTCTTAGGACTTAGCAGTTGTATTCCCCTATGGCAAGTTGTTTTGTCTATTTAAAGGGAGGTAGAGCATTGTAGAAAAGGTCTTTTAGTTGCAAGATAAATGGAAGGAAAGATGTATGAGGCAATTTTATGTCTATCTACATAATGGTATTATCATTTCTTTTGTAATTATTTGATCTTCATCAATTCTGTTGCCATTCATTCTTTCATACCTCTACATTTGTGCTGAATCTGATTTCATGAGATAGTAGAAGAAGTGCCTAGTACAATGTTTTTAGTGCTCTATCAAACTTCTATGTTAGTTAGGTTATGTGTTTTTGAACCCATCAATTCTCTAGAAGTAAGTGGTGAAAGGTGAGACTTTCCTTTCTTGACTAATCCTTCAAAATTGTATTCAATTAGTAATAGAAACCATCTTACTAATCTACCCATCTTGCAAGGATTGTTCACTAGGTAGATTAAAGCTTGGTGATTTGTAAAGAATTTAAACTTATTTGTGAGCAAATTATGTATGAACTTTCTAACTGCATAGATCAAGCCTAAACATTCTCTCTTGATGGTAGAGTAATTGTGTTCTATGGCTTTTATTTGCCTACTCACATATGCTATTGGTAGATCTATGTTCCCTTCATCTATAGGTTGTGCTAGCACACATCCAATAGCATAGTTTGAAGTGTTGACATCAACATGGAATGGTTTATTTTAGTCAAGTGTTGTCAAAATAGGGGTTTAGCACAATCATTGTTTTGGCTCATTAAAAGAGGTCTTGCATTCTTCAATCCATTCGAAGTTTGTTGAGAGGTTGTATAGAGGCTTTGTAATAATAATGTACATGTGGATAAAACTTTGGTAGTACCCACAATGTCCACTAAAATCTTGTACTTCCTTAACTGTTTTGGGTCTGGGTAACTCAACTATCACTCTCTATTCATCTACATAGATATATTTATTGTTCTATGGCACAATTTGACCTAAAATTATGTTATCTAACCATCAAGCAACATTTCTCTGGGTTCATGCACACTTGATGCTTTCTGTACTCGACAAAGATTTGGCTAAGCTCTTATATATGGGTATCTCTAACACCTTTCTTTGCGATCCTTCTTGAGGGCGGGAATTATCAACATCTAGTAGTTTGTTTGCTACATGATTTTGCAACTCAGGTTTGAGTTTCAATAATTCATCTAAAGTGACTTGACACTACACTTTATTATTCTTGATCACTTCCATGTTCCCAAAGAAAATTGAATCATTGTTTCTTCTCAAGACAGTAGGAGCTCTCATCTGAATACACTTTGATTCCCATGGTCCTCTGAAATGGGGCAATCCTTGTAAGGAATTCGATTCAAAATCTAATCCTTCACTTGACTGGAAATCTTCCTACTCCCCCTATGTAGAAGGGATGTCTTGAGGAAATTGATCATAAAGATCATACATCTCTTGAATATGGGGTGGAACACCCTACTCTAACCTCCATTTCTCCTCTTGAATATCTCTCAAGAATACTTGTGAGTACATATTGATTGGGGGAGAAATTCCACACTCTGTCGCATTAAGAACTTATGATATAACTGGTGAGATTTATCATGGTGTGCTTGTTATGGAATGAGCTTCCTTTGGCACTAAATGGTTTGGCTTAGATACCAATCACTCTAATCTCTCTAATAGTCCCTAGATGTGCAAAAGTGGTTTGATTAGGTTACTCGACTTAGCATATTGGGTAGCATCGAGCATAGCCTACACTGGTTCAACGATTTTCATGCAAAGTTTGGTTCTCTCTATTTCTAGGTCTACTCTCGAGTAGTTTTTTTCTAGCTTTGCAGGATTGGGTCCTTCTCTCAAAATAGCTTGATAGGCTTTGAACATCATATCCAAGTCCTCTACAAGGGGTTCTACTAAAAATCATCCTGGCTTTGGAAAGGAGGGAATTTCTAGTGATTCTTGTGATGTTAATCCTATGATATTTTCCTTGGTTTCTTTCAATCTTCCTTCAAGTTTATCTAGCTTCTTGTTCCATTGTCTCTCAACTCTTTCTCGAGAAAATTTCCATGATTTCGTTTTCTTTCTACTAGACTGTACGATTCCACTAGATTATGAGGGTTTCTCTTGTTCTACATGTTGGGTTTGATCTAAAGCCTCAGCTATGGTCACTGTTTGAATAGGCACAAAGGTGGGTGTGGATCCACTTGATGCTTGCACTATGCTTAATACGCTGATTGGAGTTATTATAGAGGCATTGGTAGGGTTTTACGACATTCGAATATAATGTGCTCTTTACCACACTTTCAACAATATCCTTGAATGGTGAGATAAGGCCGTTGCCCTACAAGTGGAGGATGGGGACATTCCCTTACAAAGTGATCTAATTGGCATCTAAAAGAGGGTCCTCTTTTGAGGTCTAGGGTTGGGTTTTGCATACATTACATAGAATATTCGAGCTCCCAATTAGGCTCCATTGTGGGTGCTTTTTACGGGTATACATCAAGGTGCTCTAGGAATTCTATGTAGTAGTCTATTGTACTATCTCCATACATTGTATCAAAACTCTCATCATTGGGGTCATTTCTTGAGATCAATGGAGATGTTGGTATTAAAGTTGTATTAAGGATATCATTTTTCGCCCCATATTTGAATGCAATTACATTAGCAAGGCGTGGTGGGTGCTCTCCTAGCACATGTTTTGGTCTTTGTTGTGCCTAATAAGGTGGTTGGTTGTGTTGTGTTGGTCTATAATAGGCTACTGCTCCTATTGGCCTTGATACCTACGTGGCTGCGGGTAAGGCTGTTCGTAAATTTTCCTAACTTCCTGATTATTATAGGGACAATCTTGCGAGTTTGGTTCATGTATATTCCCTCAATTGTGGAGTATTTTGCATTCAGGTTCCCTAGGTTCTAAACTAGAAAAGGACACATGTTGGCTAGCTGATCTCCTCCACATGTATAATAAGGTTTTTCATAGAAACCATTCTAGGTGTCTGTTTAATCAATACTCCTAACTTTTGAGCCACTTTCTTTGCTAACTCTTTGATGGAGGTAGAGGGTTTGGATTTGAATTTGGTTTAACAATCTGAATCCTTATAGAATTTAGATAGCTCCAAAATTATCCTCTATATCCATACGCATCCTCACGCATTGCTTTATGTTTCGGGGCTTCTTAAGATAGAAGTATGATTGTAGTTTTGCACTCAACAAACCATTTACGAGCAAGGAACTTGTTTAGCGTGAGTAGGTAGCTTGCAGATGGGTGTAACCTAATAGTTTCTTATGGAGTCTGCTTAAACCTATGGATTAAGATGAACAATTGTGTTTAATTCTGCTCGTAGAGAATTCTGTTACAAAGGCTTTGAGCAATTGATTAATATCCCTACATTCTCCTTAATGCAAGGATTGGAACCATGTTAGGGTAGTGTTCTTCATGGTTAATCCAAAAGCATTGTATTGAGTGAACAGATCCTAAACTTGTTCATCTCTCAACACTTGCTTAAGTACTAGAATTTTTAATGAATTTCAAACCTTAAGGCAAGCTCTTTTTACCACAATTGGTATGTTGTCGACTTCTCAAGAAGTCTCCCAAACATTGCTTCTTGCCTTGATTCTTTATGGTGCTCGCATTCCCTTACTTTGGAGGTCCAAGAAGCACCCAATATATTTAAAAAAATATGAAAATTTATCAAAACGATTGCAACCCTAGTTTCTTCCAAATAAGGGCCCTATCATGATTGTCTAAGACCATTGCAATGGCCTGGACTATCACGATGGTCTTGGATCATTGCAACGGTGCTAACCGTTGTGATGGTATGGATGATAATGATAGCATGGGAGCATCACCATGGGGCTAACCATCAGGATGGTGTGGATGATCATGATGGCATGGGCGTGTCGCGATGGGGTTTGCCATTGCTATTTTTTGTCTCAATATTGATGATGATTTGAATGGATTTTTCTTTTTGATTATGAGCTTGATTTTTTTTGACATGATGCTATGCACTAGCATAATTGCTAGTTTCATATTTTTGTTGACATGAATTTTTGCAACTCACTTAATGCTTCTCTAGCTTCGGCCTTTTTATTCTATTCCATAGCCTCTGATAGAGTATATTGTACAATGCTATCTTGTTTCTCTAGCTCACATGATTGATTTATAGCTCTCTGTGTCTCCATCTTTCAAACAAGGAATGGGGGGAAGGAACGAAAGGTAATTCAATATTGAGAGTTATAAGTCTAGGCTTGTAGTTAAAGTTTATGCTCAAGAAGAAGGGATTGATTTCGATGAGGCATTTGCTCTACTTGTCGTATGACTATTGTCTTTTGCACTTGTTAGGCATGTTTGCTAGTACACTAATTCAATGCTATCTTGCATGCCTCTTTTTGAATGTCGAATTTGGGCCATCGGCATCATTATTTGGAGGTTCGGCTTGTGCAAATAGATAGAGGCATTTCTGTCCCTCAAACAAAATACATTGGGACTTTATTCGAGTGTTTTGACCTCGAGAATCATAAACCCATTGCAAGTCCCATGTGTTTTGATAGGATACAATGGATGTAGGTGCATATGTGCGGGGAGAGTTTCCCTACATTTCTCGTGGCTTTTGGCTCCCTTCAATCACGAGATTCCTTCCGCCTTTTGCAAGGAGCATTTGGCTCAAAGTGATACGAAGAATTAACCTGTGAAACTTACAAACGTAAGGTCAAAGTGATTTTGCATTTGTGCATGATAAAAGTGGAGAGAAATCCAAGAGGAGAGGTGAAGCTCTTGGGCTTGCTCCTCACACCAACATTGGCAAGAAGGCCATTGACTTTAAACCCAAGTGTATGGATACTATTGAGAGTTATAAGTTTAGGCTTGTAGTTAAAGTTTATGCTCAAGCAAAAGGGATCGATTTTGATGAGCTATTGACTAGCCTCTTTAGCATTTGTGCAACTTGAAGCTCACAATGGTTGGAGTGTTCACCTGGCCAACATAATAATGACTGAATTTGTGAATGGGTGCTTTTCATGAAGAAGTGTATGCGTTTCAAGCACATGGTTTTGTGCAAAAAAGGTATAATAAGAGTGTGCAGGTTAAAGAAGGAATTGCATGGATGAAAGAAGAGAGGGTTTCCCCACATTTCTCATGGCTAAGCTACGTAGCGACTATTGGATTGGATTGGTGACAATAATTTGGTGTATCGCGGGGCTTCGATGTGATGTGTGTCGGATGCAGACTGTGTGTGTGAGAGAGGAGAGAGTTGTACTTGATAAGTTTGAAGCTCTTGTATTGGATGTTAGCATTATGAACATGCACCCGTAAATTGGGTGACTGATTGTGCATATGTGGTGAAGAAGAATGAAGATGGAAGAAAAGCCGCATACACGCATAGCAGATCGATGTGTGTCAGCCAAATCTCGAGAGTTATTATTCGGAAAGGGCACATATGGACACAGAATTTTGCAAAAGCAGAGAGCAAGGAAAAGGGAGGGGGGCCGTTGGAAGCTCGCGCTCTGCGTGATGCTTACATCAGAGCCAGGTTTCGATCCTGGGACCTGTGGGTTATGGGCCCACCACGCTTCCGCTGCGCCACTCTGATGAGTTGCTCGCAACCTCGAGGCCTGCGCCTTTTGTAAGGTAACAGCTCCTCTTCTCCGTCGCCAAACATGGATGGATGGACCTGTGGGTATCCAAAATTGCTTGTACGCAGGCGCGGCAGGCTACATGACATGCAAGCATAGACGAATGTAGATTAACCCAAATACTTAATTGAGAGGCAATGCACCTTACTTCAAGTACTTAATTGAGAGGCAATGCACCTTACTTCACCCCCCAACACTATGAAATCTCAATAGAAGCTTCAAGAGGAGGAAGGAGCAAGAATATGAACTTCAAAATGTCTCCACAAAACAAGGGAGATGGGTCTTTCTATAGCGACTCCCCTCTGCTGCCGCTTTTTACAAAATGCAAAAGTAACAACCTACATTCCTTGAGGGCACATCTTGGATTGGAACAAAGGATTCCTCATGCTACGTCAGATCTCGCCTTCTCCTCAATTTCTGTCTTCACTCTTCCTTCCCCTATGTCCTCTTCACTGAGAATCAAATGCCCCAAAGTGTTATATAGGTATGGGGGAATGTCATCGCGGGGAGGGTTATGCGCACAAACAAGTGTCAAAATGATGTACATACTATTTTCACAGGAATATAGTTTTACCCTTGTTCTCGCTGCCAGAGTGTGTGTGACTTTGCCTTTGATTCTTGGTGGGTTGAAAATCATTCATCATCTCTTTGTGCTCTTTGTCTCTTTCGAACAATGAATATTGTGGCTCCATCTCATAAATCATCTCTTTTTTCTTTCTCACTCTTGACGATGATTTGAATGGTTGTTTCTTGCCCATCTTGAGCTTGAATTTTGTTGACACGATGCTATGCACTAGCATAATTGTCACTTTCACATTTTCGTTGACATGACTACATCCACATAGTGCATGTATTTATATGATTTTTTTATTATTTCGAAATAATCGTTACATGAAAGCGGCTTCAAAAAGCATGTGTGAAACTAAAAGTTGGTAACTTTTGCAGAAAGCCTTTGCTTTTAATATGAGAAATTGCGGTCTGCAATGACCCAAAATAGAGTCTGTTAATCTTGTGCAGAATGAAGAATGGGCATTTACCACTGTTTGCACTTATGACCCATCTTCTCATGAACAGTGTTTGTCTGCAATAGACTTAGACTTTTGGTACTTTGATAGTGGGGCAACCAAACATATTACCTCGCTTAAAAGTGTTTGTAGAACAGTAAGTTCTTTCCATATCCCATTGTTGTCTAGATTCAACTTCATGCATGCTACTTTATGCTCTATATCATGAGGTGCTTCTGATTGAGGACCCTTATCATATAAGGTTGGCCTTTGCTTTGTGAGTTGCCTGAGCTTGACTTTCTTGTCCCCGGTTAATCATTCGTTCTCCCTATCCTAGTCTTGCTATTATTCCAAAGGGTTCCTTTCCATCCATAGAAGCTCTGACTTGTCTTCCTTCCCTGTCTCAATGTTATGCTCTGCTTGTAGTAGGCTCCTTCCCCACAGTTGACCATGCAATAAGGTTATGTTCCACTTAATTGAACGCCAACTATTGATTTCCCCTTGGATGAACTTACCATAATGTAACAAGGATGGATTTTTTGCATGTGTTCTCCCTTCTAGATCAGTTTTTTCTGATCACCTACTCCATCCTGGGGGGTTGGCACATAGTCATCCTAACCCTAGTGTTGAGGCGTTGACACCTTTTTATGCATAATCCGGGCTAGCTTCCATTTGCAATTGCTTCAAATTATCTTCATCATGTACCCACATGTAATTCCACCCCCTATTGTGGATGATCATTGCATGTCTCAGCCATGGCCATCCTAATAGTAAGGGGAAACCTCCAATCATAAGCATGATTCATAGTATAACAAAATCCAGGATAAATGTAGACCTCGACATCATCAGTTCTACCCTTTCAACTACTCCAATTGCCTTTACCTTGCTTTGGTCTACCATCATGACAATGAATTGTGCCCCTAGATGGTTGGAGTCCTAACCTCTTCATCATTGATTTCAACATCAGGTTGACTCCAGACCCACCATCCATGATTACTCTTGTAATTTCTTGACCAACTATTTTAACTACTACACATGGACTATGATAGTTAGTCAATGGGGCCTGTGCTATGAAGCAATTATGTAGGCTACCCTCCATGGAAAATAGTGCTCCTGACAAAGTGACAATGCTTGTCATTTTGTTCTTAAATTGTGCATCTACATGTAGCAGATTGTATAGGCTTACTTGTGAGTATGTGTTCCTTAGGATATGTTTTACTATTATAAGGGTTCTTAGAGCACTTATGATGAGCTCAGGTGCCTTACCTCTGATCTCTTGTTGGGCCATCTAGTATACATCTTCTATTGTTCTTTCCTTCCTTTGATACTTCTCTTGGTCCCTCCATGAATCTTCGGCCTGGCTTGAGATGGAGTGTCTAGTCTTTGCAATCTCCTTTCCATCCTTCTTGTTAATTCTTCTACCTCAGTTGGGGTTGTTTTTTCTTTGATTGCCGTATCCTCCACCTTGCTAGGCTCTTCATTCTTCTCAAGTTCTTTTGCCTCATCCTTCCTCTACCATCGGGTAGGGACCATTTTCTCAAGGCTAGATACTATGCTCATATCACTTCCTCCTTGCAGTCTAGTATCGTCATTCCCCACCATCTCAACGCGTTCTTCTACCTTCTAGACTATGGTCCATATTTGGAGTGGGGAGATTTCTCATAGTTGCACCACGTGAGTACTCAATGATTGTTATAGTATATCCCTGGTTGGAAGTGACTTTAGTGAAATTTGAAAAGCATTATTCACCAAATTTTGGCTTCTGTTTGCCTGCTTCACTCATTCTCTAGTGTAGTGATCCCTTAACTTTGAACAGTTGGAACATGGAGGTGCAATTTTTTATAAGAGGTAGCAAGCTTGTACTTTGCCATATTCTCCACATCTAAAACATATGATGGGCTGTTGAGGCCTGTTCTTGAATGTTGAGGCCTGATAATTCATATTGTTCTGCATACTTATATTAGCAGGAGAAGAATAAAAAATGGGGACTATGGGAATATTACTCGAAATGGGTTCTAGAGCCACTATAGGCTTCATTATCAAAACCATTAGTGGTGCTTGTCTGGTCTGTTGTCCCCATAATGCAGGTGCTTGGGGGTTCCACCATCCCTTTCAAGTAATAAGAGTTGCGGGCTTCATGCAACTAGCACCTTTGTTTTGGTCATTAGTTTCAAAAATTACTCATCTCTCCTTAGATTCAAATTCTTGAGCTCATCTAATAATTTCTTGGTAGACTTTCTTGGTCTACGTGGAGAAAGAAATTCGGTTTTCATCTCGTGCCAAGTTTTGAAATGTTTGTCCTCAAACTGGCTGAACCATTTGTTAACTAGCCCATCTAATGTTTCTTGGAACATAGCCATGAAGGCATTGGTTCACCCTTCCAATCCTCTAGGCTTACATAGTGCAATGAATTTCTTGAAATGATCGTCAATGTTGGGGATGTAAGGATCATGTGACCTTACCCCCATATTCATAAATATACATCATATATAGAGCATTGCCTCAAGAAAGATCATAATGTGGGTTTTCAGGCTCCCACGCATCTGTGCGTCTCTCCTCTCTTCCCTCTCCCTCCATCTCCTCCTTCCTCCTCTTGTTCTACACACCAAAGCCCTTCATTGGTATTAGAGCATGTTGAAGGCTTGTGTGCAAGAAGCTTCAATGGAGCAACCCAAGCAGGCAATAGCCAGCAGGGCTTATGTACAGAGCAGAATCATTGCCAACCTATTTTTACACTACATCTGAAGCAAGGAGTCTCTCCATTTACAAGGAGCTATAGTGGCCAAGTGGACAGATAACTTAAAGTCCTCATGAGGAGCATCAGCAATCATACTGAAACATTTTTGCCCAATGTGTATGAGACTTTTGAAATAGATATGTTGCAGGCAGCAGTCTCTATTGTTGAAAACCTTTTGGTTTCTTGATAACCAGATGTGCCAGAGGATATGACCCCTCCATATGTTCCACAACACAAAGTCCATCCTACTGCTAGACCCAACCAGGGTTTCTTTATAGAATAGAGTGACCTGCAACTTGTGACAGATGGGAGAGAGCAATTATGTAGGCTACCCTCCATGGAAAATAGTGCTCCTGACAAAGTGACAATGATTTTCATTTTGTTCTTAAATTGTGCATCCATATGTAGCAGATTGTATAGGCTTACTTGTGAGTATGTGTTCCTTAGGATATGTTTTACTATTATAAGGGTTCTTAGAGCACTTATGATGAGCTCAGGTGCCTTACCTCTGATCTCTTGTTGGGCCATCTAGTATGCATCTTCTATTGTTCTTTCCTTCCTTTGATACTTCTCTTGGTCCCTCCATGAATCTTCGGCCTGGCTTGAGATGGAGTGTCTAGTCTTTGCAATCTCCTTTCCATCCTTCTTGTTAATTCTTCTACCTCAGTTGGGGTTGTTTTTTCTTTGATTGCCGTATCCTCCACCTTGCTAGGCTCTTCATTCTTCTCAAGTTCTTTTGCCTCATCCTTCCTCTACCATCGGGTAGGGACCATTTTCTCAAGGCTAGATACTATGCTCATATCACTTCCTCCTTGCAGTCTGGTATCGTCATTCCCCACCATCTCAACCCGTTCTTCTACCTTCTAGACTATGGTCCATATTTGGAGTGGGGAGATTTCTCATAGTTGCACCACGTGAGTACTCAATGATTGTTATAGTATATCCCTGGTTGGAAGTGACTCTAGTGAAATTTGAAAAGCATTATTCACGAAATTTTGGCTTTTGTTTGCCTGCTTCACTCAGTCTCTAGTGTAGTGATCCCTTAACTCTGAACAGTTGGAACATGGAGGTGCATTTTTGATAAGAGGTAGCAAGCTTGTACTTTGCCATATTCTCCACATCTAAAACATATGATGGGCTGTTGAGGCATGTTCTTGAATGTTGAGGCCTGATAATTCATATTGTTCTGCATACTTATATTAGCAGGAGAAGAATAAAAAATGGGGACTATGGGAATATTACTCAGAATGGGTTCTAGAGCCACTATAGGCTTCATTATCAAAACCATTAGTGGTGCTTGTCTGGTCTGTTGTCCCCATAATGCAGGTGGTTGGGGGTTCCACCATCCCTTTCAAGTAATAAGAGTTGCGGGCTTCATGCCTCCATTTTTTGCAAAACTAATAGACTACCTTTTTAGACATTCTGTTTGTGGGTGTCCTTCTGGGTAGAAAATAATACATGAGAGACTTTCCCTTGTCTCCGGCTACCTCATCTTCTTGATATCCTTTCTTAACTTTTCTATTGTATCCTATTTTGCAGTTGCAAACCATTGATGTTCATGGATGTCACCCCACTGCTCTAGATGAGATGAAGACTCGTTACAAGGAACTCAGGCCTGCTCTATCCTTATCGCCATAGCTACAACCTCTCCTATCAAAGCACTCGACACCAGCAAGTTGTGGAGCTTGTGCTTGGTGCTCATCAAAAGTTTCTTTTCTAGCCACGTCTTGATAAAGAAATCCCTTAGAGCCGCTAGCTTTGCAACTAGCACCTTTGTTTTGGTCATTAGTTTCAAAAATTACTCATCTCTCCTTAGATTCAAATTCTTGAGCTCATCTAATAATTTCTTGGTAGACTTTCTTGGTCTACGTGGAGAAAAAAATTCGGTCTTCATCTCGTGCCAAGTTTTGAAATGTTTGTCCTCAAACTGGCTGAACCATTTGTTAACTAGCCCATCTAATGTTTCTTGGAACATAGCCATGAAGACATTGGTTCACCCTTCCAATCCTCTAGGCTTACATAGTGCAATGAATTTCTTGAAATGATCGTCAATGTTGGGGATGTAAGGATCATGTGACCTTACCCCCATATTCATAAATATACATCATATATAGAGCATTGCCTCAAGAAAGATCATAATGTGGGTTTTCAGGCTCCCACGCATTTGTGCATCTCTCCTCTCTTCCCTCTCCCTCCATCTCCTCCTTCCTCCTCTTGTTCTACACACCAAAGCCCTTCATTGGTATTAGAGCATGTTGAAGGCTTGTGTGCAAGAAGCTTCAATGGAGCAACCCAAGCAGGCAATAGCCAGTAGGGCTTATGTACAGAGCAGAATCATTGCCAACCTATTTTTACAGTACATATGAAGCAAGGAGTCTCTCCATTTACAAGGAGCTATAGTGGCCAAGTGGACAGATAACTTAAAGTCCTCATGAGGAGCATCAGCGATCATACTGAAACATTTTTGCCCAATGTGTATGAGACTTTTGAAATAGATATGTTGCAGGCAGCAGACTCTATTGTTGAAAACCTTTTGGTTTCTTGATAACCAGATGTGCCAGAGGATATGACCCCTCCATATGTTCCACAACACAAAGTCCATCCTACTGCTGGACCCAACCAGGGTTTCTTTATAGAATAGAGTGACCTACAACTTGTGACAGATGGGAGAGAGGAGGCACCAAAACTTTTGAGCATGACTGTAGTTGAAGAACAGGTGGGAGATGTCCTCCTCCTCATTGCCACAAAATTTACATACTTTTTTTTAATCCATATTTCTTGGCTTTGGAACCACACCAGATCCCATTGTGCAAGATGACCCACATCAGTGTAGAGTGCTTTATGTTGAAAGGGAGGATCCAAAGGCTTAAGAATCTGTATTGCCACTAAGCAGCACTCCAGCCAAGCTTCCATCTAAAGTTAAGTTTGTGCAAAATAGTGATAGTCCGTCTCTACTTTTTTAATCTTCTTAGCATGTCCTGGGTGATCTCAGACAAGATAGCCCCTTTTCTCTGGTGACAACCAACCAATCTCTTCAGTAGCATGTTCTTATGCTCGGCGAGGACCTGCAAGGAACCAGAAGATACGTCAGATCTGGCATTAATCTCCTTATTGCCCCATGATTAGTTTGGTGGGGATGGACTTCCCTTTGTACTAATTTAGATTTCATTTTTAATACATATTTCCTGTTTCTTCAGAAAAAAAAGAAGCTTCAATGGAAGCTTAGGTCATAAGAGGTGAAAGTGCAGGTCGGCATCTCCCAATAGTAGTTCAGTATTTCGACCATAACTCGAGTTACGAAACTTGGATTGATGTGTTTTAAAGTTCTATACATAGTTAACATAGAGAGCTACACAAAACTTGTTTTGGAGTTTTAGACTGCAGAAAATTCAAAAAATGCAAACAGATGTAGAAGATGAATCTACATTCACTTGAACAACAAGTCAGTTTTTGAATGATAAGTTGAGTTTTAAAAATCAGAATGAGACAAGTCAACTTGCTATGCGTAGCTTGGAATAGCTTCTACAAATTTGTAGAAGAACGCAAATCCAAATTCTGAGTGCAAGGTCAGTGAAATTGCTTAGGTTGGAGGACTCCTTAGCTTGCACAAAATGGAGCATGTGTTTTCTAGCCGCTTAGGCACGCTTTTATTGACTCTTTTTTATTATTGACATTCTCTAGCCGCATTATCTTGCTCCTAATTTTGCTTCCAAATGGTGTGATATATTTCTCTGCCCTCGTTGAAGGAAAGCCACACACATCACGCTAGTTTCATTTTCTTTCCTTCTTTCTTGTGCAATGACCCAAAATAGAGTCTGTTAATCTTGTGGAAAATGAAGAGTGGGCATTTACCACTGTTTGTAGTTATGATCCTTCTTCTCATGAATAGTGTTTTTTTGTAGTAGACTCACATTTGTGGTACTTTGATAGTGGGGCAACCAGACATATTACCTCGCAGTGTAGTTTCTTTACTTCACTCGAACATGTCCCTATAGGGGATACTATCACATGCACCAACAACTCCTCTTAACCTCTTATGGGAGTTGGTAAGATCACGATGACTACTGCTGATGGTAGTTCTTTTATATTTTCAGATGCTTTATTTGTGCCAAGGATCAAGAAGAATTTCTTATTAGTTTCAGTTCTAGCCAACATTAGCTTGGTTGTGAAATTTGTTGATGACAGATGTATAGTTCATGATCTGTCAAATGGCGATATCATTATTGCGTCTGACATTTGATTTTGTTGACTATATAAGCTCATAGGCTATGAAAAATCTATGAATGATTCAGCATGTGTAGTACATGATTCTCAGGCTTTGTCAGATGCAAAGCTTTGGCATGTAGGCTAGAGGACTCCTTAGCTTGCACAAAATGGAGCATGTGTTTTCTAGCTGCTGAGGCATGTTTTTATTGAATCTTTTTTATTATTGACGTTCTCTAGCCGTAGTATCTTGCTCCTAATTTTGCTTCCAGATGGTGTGGTTTTCCTTGTTTCTTTTCTTTTCTTTCTTTGAGACTCTTTTCTTGCCTATTTCTTTCTTGAATTTCCTTGATTTGGTTGTGCACAACTTGAAGTATCTTCATGTCATCCCAAAGCATTGAACCATACAATATACCACATCCGAGTCATCACAAGCAACGAGCTCCACACACACTTTCAAGCGAAGATGCACTAGACACAGTGACTCTCGAGTCGGGCAAGACGTGGGGGAGGCTCGCACCGAAGCCAATCTCATACCACAAACTTGATCTCATGTCCAATGGCCACTCCTAATCATCATGGTGGAAAGAAGAGTGTCTTTCCATCACCCAGAGCTCAACACTACGAACAAAGGTCTCAACCCTAATAGGTTGACAAATGCATGAAGACTTATTATGGCAGTACTATTGATCCATACAACCATGCAACATAGTCAAAGAATGTGCTTGGAAACAAACAATGTCTTCTTGAACCCTTTCTACTTCCCTCAAACATTGCGTATTTTTACAAATAGTGCACTGTTTGCTTCTTCTAACTCTGCCTTTCTTCATAGCATTCTAGAACTTTAGAAATAGTGCAATATGCTTCTTTTGATTGTGCCCCCCCTCACATGAGTTACATTTCTCTATTCCTTTGGGTCTGGCACTCATGACTTCATAATCTCTTCACCATTGAATCTATCCTCATCGTTATCTCTTTCTATCAATGATTCATCGCTATTTTCCTTCCCACTATTGAAGATGATATGAATGGATTTCTCTTCTTCATTCTCAGCTTGAGTTTTGTTCACATGATGTTGTGTACTAGTCCACTTCTAAGTTTTTCCTTTTTGTATGCACTGATCTTGCACCTCACTTACTCTTTTTGGCATCTCCTTCTCTAGAAAATGCTTCTCTAGATTCACCCTTTTCATTCTATCCCATAGCACCTATACAGTATGTTGTAGGATGCTATCCCTCTCTCTCCAACTCACACGATTGGTTTATTTCTCTGTTTGTCTCTATCTCTCTCTCTCTCTCTGTAACTAGCTACAAAGGAAGGAACAAAAGATAAGAAAACAAGATGAATGGATCAAAATGGAAATGACTTACATACAATGCTTCATGAGCATGGAGACTCCATGAGGAGAGTGTGAGCACTCTTGCCAAGAGCTTGAGAGAATGTCACATTCGGAGTGAAGTGAGGCCTGCCTTATAGGGAGTAGCGGGCAATGTACTTTGCATGTGGGATAAATGAAATTGCATGAGAATGCTTTAGAGATTGGACAAAAGGGGGGAGCATGGAGGTCTCAAACCCCCCCACCAACCATGTGATGACACTTTTGCCTTTCACGTTGGGAACTAGTGACATACAACATCAGTTATCCATTTGGTTTTTTGATCTAATGAGATATGGGATCGAAGTGCCTTATGAAGATAGAAAAAATGTATAGAGAGACTATCTCTCTCTCTCTCTCTATATCTGGAGTGCTTTGCCTTCCTTTGTGCTTCAACCAGCAGTGCATATCACTACATAGGCAATTTATGTTCTGAGGAGTTCTGGTGGAATGTCTCTAATAAATGTGTGACACATCCCTTTCATACCTCCATGCTGCCTTGGCGGTCCTAGTGTGTTCACACACATCACTACCTAAATATATCAACAGATACAACCAGTTTTGGATGTTGCAAAATCTTGAACTCTCAAAATTTTGGGGAAATGTTTTAAATTATCTAAGAAAATGAATATTGAACCATAACCAGAAAACTTAGTGAGTGAATTTGAGTTTGAAGGAAAAGTGCATCACTCTAATTTTTTTGTGAAAGATATAAAAAATTCTCATCAATATTTAGAGTCATTACAAAAATTTATAGATAAGCAACAAGTACTACTATGGAGTAGAGGTTGTTAAATGATATTTTGACTTCAAAAGATTAACTAACAAAACATATGCACGTAAAACAATTGGAAGAAAAGTTAAAGCAAATAAAAGAGAAGCATATGGTTGATACGACAAATTTGTTGGAACAACAAGCATTGGAGATGGAAAGAGTAAAGGTGTCATTAGAAGTGTTTAAAGATTGAATGGGAATTATGGAAGATAGAGTTGAATTTGAATTAAAGAGGTTGGTAGAAGTACATATTGAGTCACACATTGATAATGAAATGATGAATTAGATTACAACCTTTGTAGGTATTAGAAAAGCAAATGTTTAAGCAGGAAGAATTTGATCTTAATACGGTGTTGATGGATGTAGGGCATGTTTCAATTTTGAAGCAGGAGATAAATTCTAAAATGCAGAATATGTGGGGAGTAATTAAGAAGAAAAATGTATTCCATAAGTTTTCTTATGAGATAATGAAGAGAAGATTTATAGCAAAGCATGAAGCTAAGTCGGTAGAAAAAATTCACCAAGTGTAGAAAGAAAAAGAATATTGCATTTAGCAGGTTGAGCAATTGAAGAAAGAATAGAGTACACAGGAGGAGGATAATCTACAAAAGTTAGTTTACCAATAAGAAAAACAGGACAAAGTTTGGAACAGATTGAGCCATCAGTTGTTGATCCAGTTGAATAATTTGAAGTTATAATGAATGTAACAATTGCTGACAGTCTAGAGATGGAGAAGTAATACAAAGACTAACAACAATAATAATATTTTTCATGTGACCAACATAGTGATCAAGGGATTGTGAGTCGCACTCTGATTTTTTTGCAAAATCCTCCATCGAGTTGTGTCATGTGATGGATCCTAGTGAGAAGTGTTTAGAAATGAAAAGTTACTTAGTCGGCTATCTTAAAAACTGCTTAGTCGGATATTTATAAATTTTAGTGAATCGGATAAACATTGACTCACATATTGCTCAATCAGATTCTATGATAACTAGTTAGATGTTACTTGAAAGTTTTGGGACTTAGTAGTTGCATTCGCCTATGGCAAGTTGTTTTATCTATTTAAAGGGAGGAAGAGAGTTGTAGGAGAGGTCTTTTAGTTCCAAGATAAATAGAAGGACAGATGTATGACGAAATTTTATGTCTATCTCCTTAATGGTATTACTATTTTTTTGTAATTATTTGATCTTCATCTATTATGTTGTCATTCATTATTTTATACCTCTACAATTGTGCTTATATTGAATTTTATTTCATGAGATAGTAGAAATAGTGTCTAGTACAATGTTTTTGGTGCTCTATCAAACTTCTATGTTAGTGAGTTTATGTGTTTTTGAACTTGGAAAAATTTTTCCAGAGTATCCTTTGCAAATGAGTGTATGACCAGTGTCAAAATATCATAAAACTCCAAGTACTGACATGTTTTCCTGCATAGTGAATCACTGACTCCACTGCATATAATCAATTACCCAATAGAAGCCAAACTAGGCTTGTCGAGCACCTATGAACAACTATCATACATCTCTTATGGCAAGGTTGGGTACGTCTCCCACCTGCATCACCAAAGGGACCCCGACATATGTGTGTCTCCTAGTTACGAAAACCTCACCATGACCCTCTTTATCAAACATAAAAGGCTTTATGCAAAAATGTAACCACTATATCAATGACCACATGGACATACATAAGTGGTATCCATAGAAGCATACATGGTGTGTATGTGCTCAATATATGCAGTAAAATGACAATAAAAGGCTAAATGCACAACCCAAAAACTAGCCAATAACACCTGCAAGTTTTTGTCAACTCTGATGTTTTAGGCTCAAAAACTTGCATGAATTTGTAGCGGTTGCTCCCACCAAAACTGAAAACCTCTCGAGAAACCTGTAGTTTTACGAGTGTGGCTGAAAGAACAGCCCCAAAGGTTGATATTTATTATCAAAGAAGTACAAACAACACCCTTCTTGATGTTCATGGACCTGTGTGAAGAGAACTATGTGCGAAAGTACTCCAAACTGGCTGCAAAAGACACCCCAAAATTGCTTCAAAAATAGGCTTTGAAAGCAAAGAATGAAGCTTGGAGGGACCAAAACTTGTTCAAGGTAATGTCAACCTTAGTCTTTCCCCTTCTTCAGACACCACAAGAGTGTAGCTTAGTGGCAAGAAATTGCTAGGGTTAAGCGAGCTTTGGGGGGAACAGTACTGGGATGGGTGACTTCTCGGGAAGTATCGGGAACCTCTATATTCCTTGATCGTTGAGGTCCTCCCTCGTGCGCAGCCAATGGCACCAATGGTGACTTCGGTGACTCAGATGACAAGGTATGCCAAGGTCTATGCCTTGGTCGCCACCTTAGTCATAAGCCATGGGGGGGGGCTCCCTTCGCACGCACAAAAGGAACAAAGCTTTTACCTCGAACTGCTCTGATACCAATGAAGCATTTCGATGGCGATGCACCACAGTGCGCTCTCCTTTTTGAGAGCTCCACGACAATATCCTCGAGGTAGAAAATCGAGCTCCTCAGGCTGCACACAGTACTTCATAGAGGCTGCTGAATACGCAGAAAACACAGTACACAGTGAGCACGAAAACAGACTTCTTAGGTCTTACAAATGCGGTCGAACTTACATGTTGTGACTGACCATACCACTATATGTTTTATTAAATAACATATACAAAGAAGTGTCCGATGGCCATTTGGCCTTTCACATGGACACTAACGGTAACATATACTCAGCCTCACAACTAGAAGTGGCAATAGTAGGTTACTTCTTGCTTAACCAAGATATACATGAGCTACCAAGCATGAAGCAAAACCCACTAGTGGACACATGAGTGTCATAGTGTTGGAAGAGATGGATGGATACCTCAAGGAAGTGAGGTGGTACTACCAAAACCTGCTTTGTACCTACCCTATTGTACTTCAAGGTTATGTAATAGGCCCTCTTAGCTTGAAACTGACACCAAATAGCTACCTATGTACTTTGGAGTTGGTTTCTCAAACAATTGAATGAACTCAGATAACTTCACAAATAGCTAGTGATAAAAACCTTGCTTTTTTGGTACACACACCTATTGGACATTTTGCTCAGTGCTCACAATACAATAGCAACTCATAAAAATCCTTTTGAGGGTATCAAATTAGCTTATATAGCTAATGATTACAAGTGGAATCACTTTAAATGATAAACCATACACTGAGAAATCAATTTCGCAATTGGATGCTTACCCTCGACTTTTTAGGAACTGTACAGAGAATGACTAGAGAGTACTTCGACACAGATTTCTCCCAAGTGGCCGACCTAAATGCCTTGAAACTTTGACAACACGCAGTAGACTTTGAGCTGGTTCCAACAAGCTATAGATCATGCAAAATGATAGAGATATCATTGAGACATGGTCATAAAGTGTACTATTCTGAGTAGTCATAGCAGAGAAGTAGACAAGGTTAATCAATGAAATGTATGTAATATAAACATTGTTATACAAGATCATTGGCAAGGATATGATGCAGAACGATAGTGACATGAGTAGGCTATGGTGCAAGCTACTCAAATCCAACAAATGATCAGTGGAAGAGCTCCAAGACGAGGCCTATTGGCTGTGAATTTTACAAGTCCTTTTACAAGGATTTTCTTCAAATTTGAATTTGAAATTCAAATGAGCCTCCACCTAAAAGTACTCCTCTAGGTTAGGACTACCAAATGAAATTCGTAGCTCTTATTTCTCATAACATCACAAGATATTTAGGCTTACAAGATTCCTCAAGTAAAACAACTTTTACAATGGTTAATGATCAAGCAATTACAAGCTAAGGTTCTCATGCTTCTTCAAGTAGTTACACATATTTGCTTCCATGCCTAGCCAAGTGTGATGGCTTGGACATTTGCACCAACATCTCCACCTCAAGACAAACATCTTGGCTTGTAATTCTTCATGATTCTTCTTGAATGCCTTCGGTTGGCCTTGGGTACCTCTCTTCTTTTAATTTTTGAGTAGTTTAGATCTTATAACCCATCAGCATTGAACCTGACTTATAATCCTTGGTCAACCATTTGTCCAATAGAAATAAGATTCTTTGTTATATTTGGAACATGCAGCACATCAGCAAGGTGTTTTACCTTCCCATCCTCCATAGAGAGTGCTATATTTCATGTATGTTCGATAGGGTCATCACCTATTTCAACATATCCAGGAACTGGTAATTTCTGCAAAGTACTAAACCATTCTGCATGGTTGGTCATGTGATTTGAAGCACGTGAATCAACATACCAGACATTATTATGGGATTTTGAAACACCAATAGACATCGTATTCATCATGTGATGCTGAACCATGAACATCTTCTCAAAATCATCTGCACTTGTGGATGCATAGTTGTTTTGCTGCCTTTTGTTATTTTGATTCTTCAACCTGCAATCATGTTCAAAGTGTCCAGGTTTACCACAATTCCAGCATCCTTTACTGTCATTACCTGAATCATTTCTTTGGAAACTTCTACAACCTCTTTGGCTCCCCCTACTTCGAAATTGTCCTCTTCCTCTCGCATGATTCTATTGTTGACTTTGGTCTTGGTTATTGTTTCCTTTTCCACTTCTGAAACCTCTACCTCTGCTAGAGTAGAATACCTGCTCAGAACTAGATTTTCCTTGGGAGTTTGAATCCTCACCAAGATTCTTTTCTTCAATAATCAGCATAGATACCAGATCAGCGAAATTCAGAATATTTTCCCTAGTCTGTATAGAAGTTCTGAACTGCTTATATGCAACTCCTAAACCACGAAGGCACACTTCCACCTTATCATCATCATCTACATTCACGCCAATAGATGCAAGTGACTCACATATGCTTTTGATTTTCATAGTGTAGTCACTTACCGACATGCGCTTTTTCTCCAATGTATGTAGCTCGTTCTTGAGTTGCAATTTCTGTGCCTTTGTATTGGTCTCGTACAATGTGACCAAACTGTTCCAAGCCTCTTTCAGAGTCTTAGCATCCTGTATGTGCCCAATCATGCTATCCTATATGCTAACAAATAGCCAATACATTACCTTTCGTGCTCCTTGATTCCATTCCTCATATGCTCTTAACTCTTCTGCAGTCTGATTCCTCTCTGGTAACTGCGGAGCATTTTCATTCTCTCCTTCGATGTACTTCCAGTAGACTTTTCCCATAAGGAAATTCGTCATTTTGAATTTCCAAGCATGGAAGTTGTTCTTGTTCAGCTTATTGCTCATAAGCTGACTCATTCCATCTGTTTTTGCCATTTCTGCAACAATTCGCAACACTACAAAACATTACAAGCAGCACTTCTGCTTGAACACTATTGCACTATGATGTGACGCTTTGATCTCAGAAAAACACAGTTTTCCTGTATCAACAATACACGAAATCATTTGAAATTCTGGATGTAGAATATATGAGTGTTTCCAAACACGGCACAAGTTACATTTTTCAAAATTGACCTGGT
This sequence comes from Ceratopteris richardii, assembly GCA_020310875.1. Lineage (NCBI taxonomy): Eukaryota > Viridiplantae > Streptophyta > Polypodiopsida > Polypodiales > Pteridaceae > Ceratopteris > Ceratopteris richardii. The sequence goes on along the minus strand of CM035439.1, from coordinate 136,535,898 downwards.
CTTTTTGTGGGTTCCACCTTGCGGGCTCGAAACGGAGGTCGAGATGGCTCCAAAACTTTGAGCTGACAAAAATGATTGATCCTAAAGGGATAACTATTGAAAATATTTTGAGGTCTTCTACCTTCATGCCAATTTTTGTAGCAATCTGAGGTCGTTTGTGAATCGCGTTTTCTCCACGCTATCTCATGTACTCTTCATCATCAGCCTTCTCCATGATCTCTCTACAACCACACTGGCTCTGATACCATGTCATGAGGAAGGAGATAAGAAAAAGAGCTCACACACACACTCTCACAATCAACGAGAAGCACACACTCAAATTGAGGCCAGGAAGAATGATCTTCTTCTTCTTCTTCTTCTATTACATAAAAAGGAATGTACAAGAATGACCTCAAAACAAGAATACAAGTGCAATATATAAAGACTAGTACATAAGGAAAAACCTAATGTCCGCGAATGAGTGAGCTGGTAAGAAACAAATGTGCCATCACTCTCTGTAGATAAATCTACTACAGCTCAATGAAGTATCCTTGACATTTTTCGGTGTGACCACTATACATGTCAGAGAAACAAAAAACTGATACATGTCATCCTGGATCATCACATGTTGAGCTTGATATCTCAACAAACAAGCAACAATTTCTGAGTAGCTCAAACTGAACCATCTTTTGCAAAGGAGGAATGCTGCATTTTGCCCAAAATACAACCTTCACATACATGTTTATTAGGTGCCTCAAGTTTGGGCAAGGAGGAAACCATTTCAGATTTTTGCAGGCATAGCAAACTAGCAAAATTCAGATGACCAAAGCCTGCATGCCAAAGCTTTGCATCTGACAAAGCCTAAGAATCATGTACTACACATGTTGAATCATTCATAGATTTTTCATAGCCTATGAGCTCATATAGCCCACGAAATAAAATGCCGGAAGCAATAATGACATCGCCATTTGAAAGATCATGAACTATACATCTTTCATCAACAAATTTCACAACCAAGCCAATGTTGGCCAGAGGTGAAACTGATAACAAATTCTTCTTGATCCCTGGCACAAATAAAGCATCTCACAATGTAAAAGAACTACCATCAGCAGTAGTCAGAATGATCTTACAAACTCCCATAAGAGGTTAAGAGGAGTTGTCGGTGCATGTGATAGTATTCCCTATAGGGACATGCTTGAGTGAAGTGAAGAAACTGCACTGCGAGGTAATATGTCTGGTTACCCCACTCTCAAAGTACCAAACATTTGAGCCTACTGCAGACAAACACTGTTCATGAGAAGATCATAACTACAAACAGTGGTAAATGCCCATTCTTCATTTTGCACAAGATTAAGAGACTCTATTTTGGGTGTAGAGGCCTCTACAACAACCATTCAAGCCTCTTTCTTCCTTGCCTCTTTAGTAGCCAATTTTGGACAACTCTTTATGACATGATCATTTGCGTTAGAGTATTTGTAAAACAATTTCTGCTTTTCTGTTTTCTTCTCATCTCTATCATCCTTCTTTGATTATGCAAAATTAGTAGATTTTTGCTTACTAGTAGAAGAGATCGATTTACCTTTGCCCTTCTAACTAGCAAGGAAAGCTTGCTCTGCAACACACATAATGGGCCTGTTTTGCCTAGACTAATCTTCCTCCAATAGAACACTCCTCAAATGTTAAGGCATTTGGATTGCCTTTCATCATCAAATGAAGAGTAGAAGAAAAACTCTGATATGAGTCGAGAAGACCATTCAAAACAGTCTCCACAAGTGAACTGTCAGGCAAGACTTCATCAGCAGAAATCAATTGTTCTTTCAAATCTTTGATCTTGGTCAGAAAACTGTCCATGGAATCACCTTGTTTCATATGCTCACTCTCCAACTTTTTTCGTAGGTAAGCAACAAGAGCCTCATCCCTTGCCTGGTATAAAGCAGTAAGTGTATCCCAAGCATCCTTAGTTGTTCTACAGGAGCGAATGTGAAAAAAAAAATGAAATTGCCTCCACAAGCAGTGTGATAGTGCGTTGGAGGCCGAAATGAGCTCAGAACGTGATTTTGCCACGACAAGGCAAAGCTATTTTGATCTTCTAGTCACCTTGAGTATGCTCACCAAATTTCATGCAATTTTGAGATTGCAATCGGAGAGATGTCGACAATGCCCTAGATGAAGCGACGACCTACTCTGATGCCAATTGTTGGAGTTCGAGATCTGCAGACGCACGTGAACAATACAAGGACGAAGAAGAAGCTTGGAGCACACCACACAATAGTGAATGTATTACCACTAGAATGTAGAAAGATAAGTGACCCGTTAGGGTTATATGTGTATATATGAGCCAGGGAAAAAACCTCCTAAAGAGGAAAAAAGTGCCCTGGAAGTCCTAGTGTGTTCACACACATCACTATCTAAATATATCAACAATCATGTGAAGAGAAAAGGTGGCCCCAGGAAAGTCTCAACATCAATATTGATCTACAAATGTTAAAATCCACCATGTCAAATAACAATGATTCTAATAACCACTCATTGTAACATGAAAACATCAAATTTTCAATGCAATGCTCCATTTTGTGCAAGCCAAGGAGTCCTTCAGCCTAAGGAACTTAGATAGAATGTAGTATTCAAATTTCTACCGATTCATCTAGACCGATAGAAAAGGATAAATTCAGGTGAGGTATACTCACCTCCATTATCTGAGTGTAAAGACTTGAGAAGCAGAAAAGGCAAAGTTAGAAGAAGCAAACATTGCACTATTTGCAAAAATACGCAATGTTCAAGGGAAGTAGAAAGGGTTCAAGAAGACATTGTTTGGGTCCAAGCACATTCTTAGACTATGTGGCATGGTTGTATGAATCAATAGTACTACCATAATAAGTCTTCATGCATTTGTCAACCTATTAGGGTTGCAACCTTTGTTTGTAGTGTTGAGCTCATGGTGATTAAAAGACACTCTTCTTTCCACCATGATGATTAGGAGGTGGCCGCAGGACATGAGATCTAGTATGTGGTATGTGATTGGCTCCGGTGCGAGCCTCCCCCATGTCTTGCTTGACTCGAGAGTCATACGTGTCTAGTGCATCTTCTCTTGAAAGTGTGTGTGGAGCTCGTTGCTTGTGCACACTCGGATGTGGTATATTGTATGGTTCAATGCTTTAGGATAAAATGAAGATACTTCAAGTTGTGCACAACCAAATCAAGGAAACTCAAGAAAGAAATAGGCAAAAAAGAGTCTCAAAGAAAGAAAAGAAAAGAAAGGAGGGAAGAAAGTGAAACTAGCGTGATGTGTGTGCCTTTGCTTCAATGAGGGCAGAGAAATATATCACACCATGTGCAAGAAAAATTAGGAGCAAGATACTGCGGCTAGATAACGTCAATAATAAAAAAGAGTCAATAAAAGCGTGCCTAAGAAGCTAGAAAACACATGCTCCAAAAAGATCTTGCCTTAAGGTTTGAAATTCATTAAACTTCTCCTTTGTCGATTCAATCCTAGGTTAGGATGTAGTTCTAGTACTTAAGCAAGTGTTGAGGGCTGAACAAGTTTAGGATCTGTTCACTCAATACAATGCTTTTGGATTAACCATGAAGAATACTACCCTAACATGGTTCCAATCCTTGCATTAAGGAAAATGTAGGGATATTAATCAATTGCTCAAAGCCTTTATAACAGAATTCTCTACGAGCAGAATTAAACACAATTGTTCATCTTAATCCATAGGTTTAAGCAGACTCCATAAGAAACTATTAGGTTACACCCATCTGCAAGCTACCTACTCACGCCAAACAAGTTCCTTGATCTTAAATGGTTTGTTGAGTGCAAAATTACAATCATACTTCTATCTTAAGAAGCCCCAAAACATAAAGCAATGTGTGAGGATGCGTATGGATATAGAGGATAATTTTGAGGCTATCTAAATTCTATAAGGATTCAGATTGTTAAACCAAATTCAAATCCAAACCCTCTACCTCCATCAAAGAGTTAGCAGAGAAAGTGGCTCAAAAGTTAGGAGTAATGAGTAAACAAACACATAGAATGGTTTCTATGAAAAATCTTATTAGCCTTGTGGAGGAGATCAGCTAGCCAACATGTGTCCTTTTCTAGTTTAGAGCCTAGGGAACCTGAATGCAAAATACTCCACAATTGAGAGAATATACATGAACCAAACTCGCAAGATTGTCCCTATAATAATCAGGAAGTTAGGAAAATTTTGAACAGTCTTACCCGCAGCCATGTAGGTATCAAGGCCAGTAGGAGCAGTAGCCTATTATAGACCAACACAACACAACTAACCACCTTATGAGGCACCACAAAGACCAAAACATGTGCTAGGAGAGCACCCACCACGCCTTGCTAATGTAATTCCATTCAAATATGGAGAGACAAATGATATCCTTAATACAACTTTAATACCAACATCTCCATTGAACTCAAGAAATGACCCCAATGATGAGAGTTTTGATACAATGTATGGAGATAGTACAATAGACTACTACATAGAAGTCCTAGAGCACCTTGATGTGTACCCGTAAAAAGCACCCACAATGGAGCCTAATTGGGAGCTCGAATATTCTATGTAATGTATGCAAAAACCAACCCTAGACCTCAAAAGAGGACCCTATTTTAGATGCCAAGGAGATCACTTTGTAAGGGAATGTCCCCATCCTCCCCTTGTAGGGCAACGGCCTTATCTCAGCATTCAAGGATATTGTTGAAAGTGTGGTAAAGAGCACATTATATTCGAATGTCGTAAAACCCTACCAATGCCTCTACAATAACTCTAATCAGCATAATAAGCATAGTGCAAGCATCAAGTGGATCCACACCCACCTTTGTGCCAATTCAAACAGTGACCATAGCTGAGGCTTTAGATCAAACCCAACATGTAGAACAAGAGAAACCCTCATAATCTAGTGGAATCGGACAGTCTAGTAGAAAGAAAACGAAATCATGGAAATTTTCTCGAGAAAGAGTTGAGAGACAATGGAATACGAAGCTAGACAAACTTGAAGGAAGATTGAAAGAAACCAAGGAAAAGATCATAGGATTAACATCACAAGAATCACTAGAAATTCCCTCCTTGCCAAAGCCAGGATGAGTTTTAGTAGAACCCCTTGTAGAGGACTTGGATATGATGTTCAAAGCCTATCAAGATATTTTGAGAGAAGGACCCAATCCTGCAAAGCTAGAAAAAAACTACTCGAGAGTAGACCTAGAAATAGAGAGAACCAAACTTTGCATGAAAATCGTTGAACCTGTGTAGGCTATGCTCGAGGCTACCCAATATGCTAAGTCGAGTAACCTAATCAAACCACTTTTGCACATCTAGGGACTATTAGAGAGAATAGAGTGATTGGCATCTAAGCCAAACCATTTAGTGCCAAAGGAAGCTCATTCCATAACAAGCACACCATGATAATTCTCACCAATTATATCATAAGTTCTTAATGCGACAGAGTGTGGAATTTCTTCCTCAATCAATATGTACTCACAAGGATTCTTGAGAGAGATTCAAGAGGAGAAATGGAGGTTAGAGTAGGGTGTTCCACCCCATATTCAAGAGATGTATGATCTTTATGATCAATTTCCTCAAGACATCCCTTCTATATAGGGGGAGTAGGAAGATTTCCAGTGAAGTGAAGGATTAGATTTTGAATCGAATTCCTTACAAGGATTGCCGCATTTCAGAGGACCATGGGAATCAAAGTGTATTCAGATGAGAGCTCCTACTGTCTTGAGCAGAAATGATGATTCAATTTTCATTGGGAACATGGAAGTGATCAAGAATAATAAAGTGTAGTGTCAAGTCACTTTAGATGAATTATTGAAACTCAAACATGAGTTGTAGAATCATGTAGCAAACCAACTACTAGATGTTGATAATTCCCGCCCTCAAGAAGGATCGCAAAGAAAGGTGTTAGAGATACCCATATATAAGATAGGAGACATCATCCAAGGAGAAGATAGAAATATCTATCTTCCTATCACATACCAAGGCTATACCACGAAAAGAATTTTGATTTCAGGAGCTCGAGTTGCCATTGCCACCACTTACTTATGGAAATGATGGGGCAAGCCAGCTCTATGACCTAATAGAATGAAGTTGCAGATGGCAGATGGACACATAGAGAAGCTTTTAGGATTTCTAGATGGAATTCATCTCTGCACTTATGGTGTAGAGTTTGAGCACAAATTTTCCGGAAGATCGTTCATGAGAGAATTTCAAATAGTGCAAGATTGGCGAACCAATTCCTTGTACCTGTAGCACTTAGGGGTAAATACCAAAGTCAATCTCAAGGATTATTCCCATGGAGATATGCCTCCATTGCAATGGAATACCATGTATAGAATGCGAGAAGATATGGAATCAATGCATTCAATAGGATCATGCCCCTCATAGATGCATGAAGACAACATTTATGGATGTGCAAAATTGTAGCAAAAGAAGAGAAGATTCTAGGATATAGAAACTTACGTGCCATGCAAAACTCTAGATCACTACAAAACCCAGCCTTTGTGCCCATGATATCCCTAGACAAAGAGTTTGGAACTCATGGTTAGGTAGAGATATTAGCCACGATGGACATAGTGCTGAATGAGGAACAATGGAAACCCCATTGTGTTGAGGAGGGCTATGATGAGCAGAGATGTACAAACAAAAGTACGTGATGAGGATTCAGAGTCCATAAACATGGAATCCTTTTGCTCTTCTTAAAAGGAATACTTATACTTAGTTGAAGGCTGAATCCATGAATAAGAAGGTCAAAATCATGATGGAACATCAACCCAGGGGATACAAATCGAGCTTGCAAAGAAGAGAGAAAGAAGAACGTCCCCACACAAGAAGAAGATCAAGAATTAGTATTTGAAGTGCCTTAAATTTTCAAGAAGTATGAAGTAGAGGATAGAAGAATTATGGGAAGAATGCCTAAATGAGACACTCTCATAGGAGAGGCTTACGATAATAGAGAGCAAACTAAGAAAATTGTAGTGAAAAAATCGAAGAAGGAGAGGTGAGGTGCACATGCTATAGGACACAGTTTGAGTATAGAAGAAGAACAAGAGTTGTTCAACTTGCTAAGAGAATATATAGATGTGTTTGCTTGGAACTACAACGATTTAAAAGGAGTGGATCCTATATTTATTCTCATAGGATCCCTATGATGCTAGAGGCCAAGACAACTAAACAGAAGCCTTACACGTATAGTGACAATTACATAGGTAAGATAAAAGAAGAAATCCTTTGGTTGAAAGAAGCAGGATTTATCTATGAAATAGAGCAAATAGAATGGGCATCCTGCATTGTCGTAGGCCTCGAGAAGAATGAAAAGTTCCATGCATGCATTAACTTGAAAAAGCTAATGTCGTGACTATATGAGATAATTACCTACTTTTGATCACTCAGAACTTATTAGAGCATGTAGCAGACAAGGGAAGTTTACAACTTTGTTGATGGGTTTTTGGGTTATAACCAAGTAGTCATTGCCGCTAAGGACCAACATAAGACGGATTTTGCCAATGACTAGGGTATCTTTGCATTTCGTGTGATGCCATTTGCGCTTAAGAATGCACTTGCTACCTTTCAAAGAATATTGTTTCTTGTGTTTTAGGACATCCTCAAGAAGAATTTAAAGGTCTATGTGGATGATGTGTGTGCCCATTCCCACATAAGACAAACAAATATACCAGAGCTTAGCCAAATCTTTGTCAAGTGCAGAAAGCATCAAGTGTGCATGAACCCATAGAAATGTGTCTTGATGGTTAGATAACATAGTTTTAGGTCAAATTGTGCCATAGAACAGTAAATCTATCTATGTAGATGAATAGAGAGTGATAGTTGAGTTACCCAGACCCAAGAGAGTTAAGGAAGTACAAGATTTTTGGTACTACCAAAGTTTTATCCAGATGTACATTATTATTGCAATGCCTCTATACAACCTCTCGACAAACTTTGAATGAATTGAAGAATGCAAGACCTCTTTTAATGAGCCAAAACAATGATTGTGCTCAACCCCTATTTTGACAACACTGGACTAAAATAAACCATTCCATGTTAATTTCAACACTTCAAACTATGCTATTGGATGTGTGCTAGCACAACCTATAGATGAAGGGAACATAGATCTACCAATAGCATATGTGAGTAGGCAAATAAAATCTGTAGAACACAATTACACTACCATCAAGAGAGAATGCTTAGGCTTGATCTATGCAGTTAGAAAGTTCATACCTAGTGAACAATCCTTGCAAGATGGGTAGACTAGTAAGATGGTTTCTCTTACTAAATGAATACAATTTTGAAGGATTAGTCAAGAAAGGAAAGTCTCACCTTTCACCACTTACTTCTAGAGAATTGATGGGTTCAAAAACACATAACATAACTAACATAGAAGTTTGATGGAGCACTAAAAACATTGTACTAGGCACTTCTTCTACTATCTCATGAAATCAGATTCAGCACAAATGTAGAGGTATGAAAGAATGAATGGCAACATAATAGATGAAGATCAAATAATTACAAAAGAAATGATAATACCATTAATGAGATAGACATAAAATTGCCTCATACATCTTTGCTTCCATTTATCTTGCAACTAAAAGACCTTTTCTACAATGCTCTACCTCCCTTTAAATAGACAAAACAACTTGCCATAGGGGAATACAACTGCTAAGTCCCAAGACTTTCAGGTAACATCCGGTCAAAACTGGTTATAATAAAATCTGATTGAGCAATATCTAACTCAACATATATCGGATTCACCACATTTTTTAAATATCTGACTAAGCAATTTTTAAGATAGCCGACTTAGTAACTTTTCATTTGTAGATAGCTCTCACTATGGTTCACCACATGACACATCACTTGGAGAATTTTGTGAAAAATCATACTCCGACTCACAAATCCCTTGATCACAATGCTATTCACATGAAGAAATATTATTACTAGTTTTAGTCTTTGTACTGCTTCTCCATCTCTAGACTTCCACCAATTGGTTCTTTCATTATAACTTCAAAGTATTCCACTACATCTTGGACTGGATCAACAACTGATTACTCAATCTGTTCATCATTTCATTATCAATTTGTGACTCAACATTGATTTCTACCAACCTCTTTAATTCAGATTCAACTCTATCTTCCGTAATTCCCATTCAATCTTTAAACACTTCCAATGACATCTTTACTCTTGCTATCTCTAATGCTTGTTGTTCCATCAAATTTCTCATGTCAACCATATGCTTCTCTTTTATTTGCTTTAATTCTTCTTAGAGCTTCCTATGCACCATATCTTGCCTTGATTAAAGTTTTTATACCTCCCATTTATCTGAATCAAGCTTAATAAAATCAGATTCCTACACCTTGTGCAATTCTATGTGCTATCCCTGATCAACTTTTACAGGAGTATCAACCCCCTGAGCATACTAAAAAATTGAGGCTAAGTATACACACAACCTATTGCTGGATAGAAATATTTCCATCTGATAGAAAAATTTCTCCATACCATCACTATTCCTTGGCTTCGGCATACTTGCTACAACTCGGTCATTGAGTATAGACACCAATTGCAAATGAACGTACATGAACTCGTGTATGAAAAGATAATTTCCACTCTTGAGAATGCTATCAAACAATCCACTCAAATGCAATGCAGTTACAAAAACTAGTTTCCATCTTTCCCGCACATCGAGCTATCCTTTAAAGAATTGAGTAGATGAAAAATATTGAATATGGTAACTTTCAATACTGCACAATCTAATCAAACATATGTTTAACCTTACACTTCTCCAAATATAATATGATTTACTCAGTATTCGCTCATGAATCAATTGTTCCACCTTGTAATGCCAAAGTTTGCCAATCAAAATGCAGTGGCTTACCTTGAACTTTTTTAAGTTCACTCCATTAATTGGATTCTCAACCCTAATTCCAAGCACATCAAATCTTCAACGATCTGATAAGGTCCTTTATATCTCAATGTCAATTTACCAAGCGAAGTTCCCAACCTAGAATTATACACCATTACCCAATCACCAACTTGAAACACCTTGAATTTGACATTCATATTTACCCAAGCCTGCCTTCTTCAAGGCCAATTTCATCCTTTGACCTGAACTAAAATTTAATGGCATAATCCCATGAGTTAAAAATGCTAAGAACTTATCATACTAAGAATTCGATTTAGTAACCATAGCATTAAATAATGGAGCATCAAGAAATTCATCATCCATTCTGATTGGTGCTTCATATATTTATAATCTTCTAAAATATTCAGCCATACCATGCTCCTTCGGTGGAGTATGGACAATAACGAAGTCAAATTCTTGAAGGAAAATCTCCATCTTGCTAGTCTACCTATTAAAAAAGGCTTATTAATGAGATATACCAATGCTTGGTGATCCACATGAACAATGACCTTATTTCCCAATAAGTAGTGTGTATTCATATTTAGGGCATACACCACCCCCAAACGTTCTCTTTCCATCCTGGCATAATTTCTCTCTCCTAAAGACAATACTCTACTTGCATAATATATTGGCCTATATGACCCTTTCACTTTCACCTGCATTAGAATTGCCCCTACTTCCACATGTGAGGCATCAACAAAAACGTGGAAAGGTAATGACCAATCTAGTGCTTGTAAAACTGGTGCAATAGCTACCATTTTCTTTAACAATTGAAATGTTTTCTCTTGAGCTTCCACCCAAACAAAAGGACCATCCTTCTTAGTTAAATGAGTTAATAGAAAAGAAATATTGGCTAAATATTGGAATATGTATCAACTGGATGTGAAAAATGCTTTTCTCAATGGTTGGATTTCAGAGGAGGTTTACATGGCTCAACCTCCCGGCTATGAAGACCCAAGCAAGGTAAATTATGTGTGCAAATTGAACAAAGCTCTTTATGGTTTGAAGCAGGCACCTAGGGCATGGAATCATAGGTTAACTACCTACCTTCAAGATCAAGGATTCATGATGAGCAAAGCAGATTCTTCTCTGTTTGTCAAGAGAAGCAACTCTCAAATGATATACTTATGTGTGTATGTTGATGACATCATACTTACAGGTAGTGATGCCAATGGCATCAAACAAATCAAGAACCAAATGATGTAGGAGTTCAAAATCTCGGACCTAGTGTTTTTGACATACTTTCTTGGACTTGAGTTAGTCTACACTAATTCTGGAATTTACATTACTCAAAGGAAATATGTGCGGGACATGTTGAAGAAGTTCCACTTGGAAAATGCAAAGGTAGCTAGCACCCATATGGAGGTAAATCATAAATTAAGTGCTCATGAAGGTGATTTGCTTGAAGACATTGCAGGAAATCAAAACATAGTTGGAAGTCTAAACTATGCAACTTTGACAAGGATTGACATAGCTTATGGAGTAACTTTTCTAAGTCAATTCATGCAGAAACATAGAGCACCTCACTTGGAAGCTGCCAAAAGGATTTTGAAGTATCTCAAGGGTACTCAAAAGCAAGTTCTATATTTTCCATACACATCAGATTTGGACATTGAGCTATCCTCAGATGCAGATTGGGCAGGTTGTAAAGATGATAGAAGGAGTACCTCTGGATATTTGTCTTTTGCAGGTGATAAGCCCATTTCATATTCAGATTTAGGACTTCACACTCACTCACCTATGATTTTTGGTGATAATACAAGTTCTTTGCATCTTGCAGCCAATCCTATTTAGCATGCAAGAACCAAGCATATAGAAGTACACTATCATTATGTTAGAGAGAAGTTATTGACCAAGGAGATTCAACTTGCATATGTGTCCATAAATATGCAATGTGGAGATTTGTTAACCAAAGCACTTGATGGTACTAAACTTTATAGGTTTAAAGCTATGATTGGATTGCAGGGCATTCAAGAAGAATCATTAAGAATTACAAGCCAAGATGTTTGTCTTGAGGTGGAGATGTTGGCGCAAATGTCCAAGCCATCACACTTGGCTAGGCATGGAAGCAAATATGTGTAACTACTTGAAGAAGCATGAGAACCTTAGCTTGTAATTGCTTGATCATTAACCATTGTAAAAGTTGCTTTACTTGAGGAATCTTGTAAGCCCAAATATCTTGTGATGTTATGAGAGATAAGAGCTACGAATTTCATTTGGTAGTCCTAACCTAGAGGAGTACTTTTAGGTGGAGGCTCATTTGAATTTCAAATTCAAATTTGAAGAAAATCCTTGTAAAAGGACTTGTAAAATTCACAGCCAATAGGCCTCTTTTTGGAGCTCTTCCACTGATCATTTGTTGGATTTGAGTAGCTTACACCATAGCCTACTCATCTCACTATCGTTCTGCATCATATCCTTGCCAATGATCTTGTACAACAATGTTTATAATACATACATTTCATTGATTAACCTTGCCTACTTCTCTGCTATGACTACTCAGAATAGTACACTTTGCATGACCATGTCTCAGTGATATCTCTATCATTTTGCATGATCTATAGCTTGTTGGAACCAGCTCAAAGTCTAATGCATGCTATCAAAGTTTCAAGGCATTTAGGTCAGCCACTTTGCGAGAAATCTGTGTCGAAGTACTCTCTAGTCATTCTCTGTACAGTTCCTAAAAAGTCGAGGGTAAGCATCTAATTGCTAAATTGATTGCTTAGTGTATGGTTTATTTTTTTAAGTGATTCCACTTGTAATCATTAGATATATAAGCTAATTTGATACCCTCAAAAGGATTTTTATGAGTTGCTATTGTATTGTGAGCACTGAGCAAAATATCGAGCAGGTGTGTGTACCAAAAAAGCAAGTTTTTTAATCACTAGCTATTTGTGAAGTTATGTGAGTTTCTCTGCTATGACTACTCAGAATAGTACACTTTGCATGACCATGTCTCAGTGATCTCTCTATCATTTTGCATGATCTATAGCTTCTTGGAACCAGCTCAAAGTCTAATGCGTGCTATCAAAGTTTCAAGGCATTTAGGTCAGCCACTTGCGAGAAATCTGTGTCAAAGTACTCTCTAGTCATTCTTTGTACAGTTCCTAAAAAGTCGAGGGTAAGCATCCAATTGCTAAATTGATTGCTTAGTGTATGGTTTATCATTTTAAGTGATTCCACTTGTAATCATTAGCTATATAAGCTAATTTGATACCCTCAAAAGGATGTTTATGAGTTGCTATTGTATTGTGAGCACTGAGCAAAATATCCAGCAGGTGTGTGTACCAAAAAAGCAAGTTTTTTTATCACTAGCTATTTGTGAAGTTATCTGAGTTCATTCAATTGTTTGAGAAACCAACTCCAAAGTACATATATGCTTATTTGGTGTCAGTTTCAAGCTAAGAGGGCCTGTTACATAACCTTGAAGTAAAATAGGGCAGGTACAAAGCAGGTTTTGGTAGTACCACCTCACTTCCTTGAGGTATCCATCCATCTCTTCCAACACTATGACACTCATGTGTCCACTAGTGGGTTTTGCTTCATGCTTGGTAGCTCATGTATATCTTGGTTAAGCAAGAAGTAGCCTACTATTGCCACTTCTAGTTATGAGGCTGAGTATATGTTACCGTTAGTGTCCATGTGAAAGGCCAAATGGTCATCATACACTTCTTTGTATAGGTTATTTAATAAAACATATAGTGGTCTGGTCAGTCACAACATGTAAGTTCGATCGCATTTGTAAGACCTAAGAAGTCTGTTTTCGTGCTCCCTGTGTACTGTGTTTTCTGTGTATTCAGTAGCCTCTGTGAAGTACTGTGTGCAACCTTAGGAGCTTGATGTTCTACCTCAAGGATATCGTCGTGGAGCTCTCAAAAAGGAGAGCGCACTGTGGTGCATCGCCATCGAAATTCTTCACTAGTATCAGAGCAGTTTGAGGTAAAAGATTTGTTCCTTTTGTGCGTGTGAAGCGAGCCCCCCCCCCCAAGGCTTACAACTAAGGTGGCGACCAAGGCATAGACCTTGGCATACCTTGTCATCCGATTCACCAAAGTCACCATTGGCGCCATTGGCTGCACGCGAGGGAGGACCTCAACGATCAAGGAATATAGAGGTTCCCGATACTTCCCAAGAAGTCACCCATCCCAGTATTGTTCCCCCCAAAGCTCGCTTAACCCTAGAAATTTCTTGCCACTAAGCTACACTCTTGTGGTGTCTGAAGAAGGGGAAAGACTAAGGTTGACATTACCTTGAACAAGTTTTGGTCCTCCAAGCTTCATTCTTTGCTTTCAAAGCCTATTTTTGAAGCAATTTTGGGGTGTCTTTTGGAGCCAATTTGGAGTACTTTTGCACATAGTTCTCTTCACACAGGTCCAAGAACATCAAGAAGGGTGTTCTTTGTACTTCTCCGATAATAAATATCAACCTTTGGGGCTGTGCTTTCAGCCACACTCGTAAAACTACAGGTTTCTCGAGAGGTTTTCAGTTTTGGTGGGAGCAACCGCTACAAATTCATGCAAGTTTTTGAGCCTAAAACATCAGAGTTGACAGAAACTTGCAGGTGTTATTGGCTAGTTTTTGGGTTGTGCATTCAGCCTTTTATTGTCATTTTACTGCATATATTGAGCACATACACACCATGTATGCTTCTATGGATACCACTTATGTACATCCATGTGGTCATTGATATAGCGGTTACGTTTTTGCATAAAGCCTTTTATGTTTGATAAAGAGGGTCATGGTGAGGTTTTCTTAACTGGGAGACACCCAGATGTCGGGGTCTCTTTGGTGATGCAGGTGGAAGACTTACCCAGCCTTGCCATAGGAGATGTATGATAGTTGTTCATAGGTGCTCGATAAGCCTGGTTGGCTTCTATTGGGTAACTGATTATATGTAGTGGAGTCAGTGATTCACTATGCAGGAAAACATGTCAGTACTTGCAGTTTATGATATTTTGACACTGGTCATAGGCTCATTTGCAAAGGATACTCTAGCAAAATTTTTCCAAATTTCTTGTTTTGTCAACTATACAGTGGTCGATTCACTCCTTGATACACTTATTTGTTGGTGTTTGGACTCTTCTAGCTCCATTATTATTCTATTCAGTTCTCTACCACCATGGCATCAGAGGTCTCAGGAACATCCGATGGATCAGGGTCTAGTGCTAGTGTTCCGAGGAGGATCTATAACTTGCAAGGCAAAGACCATTTTGACATTCAAAAATTTGATGGCACAAAATTTTCTCTATGGAAGAATCAGATTAAAGATGTGCTGATTCAAAGGAGGCAATGGAAGCCAATAAATGGAATTTCAAAGAAGCCAGTTGACATGGATGAAGATGATTGGGATGAGTTAGATGAAATGGCCAGGTCTACCATTGGCTTGCACCTGACAGATAATGTTTACTTTACAGTATTAGACTGTGAAAGTGCAAAGGAGCTTCGGAAGAAGTTATGCAATACATATGAAAAAGAGACAGCATCAAATAAAGTCTATCTGATGAGAAAATTATATGACCTTCGTATGAAGGACATAGATAGTGTTGTTGCTCATGTAAATGAGTTTGATGCTATATTCTCTCAGTTACAGGCTCAGAAAATGGATATGGATAATGAAATGAAAGCAATATTGTTGTTATGCACCTTGCCATCATCATGGGATACGTTTTGCACAGCTATTAGCAATAGTGCACCTGGTGGTAAACTCGTCTATGATGACATATGTGGAGCACTCTTGAGTTAGGAGATTCACAAAGAATCTATGGTTGGCACTTAGAGTGGAGACGCATATAATGTTCGTGATTCTTACCAAGGAAAGAATCAACAATGTGGCAGGAGCAAGAACAAGGAAAAGAATGGTCAATGGAATAAGAGTAGAAGTAAATCAAGTAAGAGAGATATCAAATGCCATTATTGTCATAAGAAAGGACACATGAAGAAAGACTCTGATGCATTAAAAAATGCTAAAGGTATAGGACAAAATGTTGATGGGCATGTTAAATAGTTACCTGCACCATCTACTTTGACTGTGAAGATTGAAGAAATTAATGCTATTTCTGATGATGCTGATGTGTTGATTGATACTTGATAGTACTGTGCCAACTGAGGCTATTATGGCTTATTCTCTTTCCCACACCTAGCTACTAGATTCTGGTGCTTCTTTCCACCATATTATGATCATCTTCGAGTTTTTGGGTGTGAAGCATATGTTCATACACCCAAGAATCTTAGACAAAAGTTGGACCATAAGTCAAAGAAATGCATTTTTCTTGGATATGGTTGAGAAGGACAATTTGGATATCGCTTATGGGATCCTAAAACGCGATCAGTGATCAGAAGTAGTGGTGTCATTTTCAATGAGTCTAAGATGCATAAATAGCCCATTAAGGAGGTTGAAGTGAGAAGAGTGGTGTTTGAGGATACTAGTCCTCCAGTTAGCATGCATAAAAATGCTGCACATCGAGATGTTCAAGAGAATTTCCATTCAGATCAGTCTGCACATATTCTTGTTCAGCAACCATTGAGACGTTCTGCACATGTCGTACATCCACCTGATAGATATGTTCCAGGTTTAGATTTTGTTATGCTCACAGATGCCGGTGAGCCCTCTTGCTACAAAGAGGCTATGCAGACAAAGGATCATGTCAAGTGGGAGCATGCCATGAAGAGTGAGTTGGATTCTATTCACAAGAATGGTACTTGGGATTTAGTACCTTTGCCAAAGGGCAGGAAAGCTTTACCATGTAAATGGGTATATAAGCTGAAATTCACATCAGATAGTGCTTCTCCAAAGTATAAAGCACGACTTGTTGCAAAGGGTTTTAAGCAACAACATGGTGTTGATTTCGAGGAAATCTTCTCTCTAGTGGTCAAAATGACTACCTTGTGCATGTTGCTTGGATTCGTTGCAATGGAGGAATTAGAGCTAGTGCAAATGGATGTGAAAAGTGCTTTCTTGCATGGAGATCTTATAGATGAGATCTATATGGAACAACCAGAGGGTTATGTAGTTCTTGGCAAGGAAACTCTAGTTTGTAAGATTAAGGAGAGCTTATATGGACTTAAACAGTCCCCTAGACAATGGTACAAAAAGTTTGATGCTTTTATGAAGTCTCAAGGCTATTATCGAAGCAATGATGATCATTGTCTCTACACAAAGAGATGCTCATATGGCAGCTTGATATGCTTGATACTTTATGTCGATGATATGTTGATTGCTGGGAAGTCCTCATATGATTTGTCAATTCTCAAAAAGAAGTTGAATCAGACATTTGATATGAAGGATTTGGGGGATGCCAAACATATTCTTGGCATGTGCATTACTCGTGATAGGAGCAAAAGATGCATATACTTGTCTCAAAGTGAGTACATATCCAAAGTACTTCACAAGTTCAATATGTAGGGTGGAAAGGCATTGAGTACACCTTTAGAAATACTTCAGTATAGGGCAGCTTTCACAGTGACTGTTGAGTGTGTGTGGCTCATATGCTTTATGGATGATTTGGGTGTTGGTCAGTCTTCTTCCATCATCATCTTCAATAATAGCCATAGCGCATTGACAGTTGCGAAGAACCCTGTGTTCCATGCTCACACTAAGCACATTGAGGTGCACTATCATTATGTCATGGAGAGGTTCTCTATTGGAGAGATCAGTCTAGCATATGTGCTCACATAGGAGAACTCCCAGGAAGAATGGAAAGTTGCATGTATGCATTAACGTGAAAAAGTTAATGCCATGACTATACGAGATAATTACCTACCTTTGATCACTGAGAACTTATTAGAGCATGTTGCAGGCAAGGAAGTTTAGAGATTCCTTGATGGATTTTTGGGTTATAACCAAGTATCCATTGCCCCTGAGGACAACCATAAGATGGATTTTGCCACTGACTAGGGTATCTTTTCATTTGGTGTGATGCCATTTGGGCTTACAAATGCACTTGCTACCTTTCAAGTACTAATGTAATCTTGTGTTTAAGAACATCCCGAAGAAGAATTTAGAGGTCTATGTGGATGATGTGTGTGCCCATTCCCACATAAGACAACAAATATACCAAAGTTTAGCCAAATCTTTGTCAAATGTAGAAATCATTGTGCGCCTAAACCGTGAGAAATGTGTCCTTATGGTTACATAAGGTAATGTTTGGTCATATTGTGCCATAGAACAGTAAATACATGTATGAGAATAAGTAGAAAGTGATAAATGAGTTACCCAGACCCAAGACAATCAAGGAAGTACAAGATTTTATTGGACATTGTGGGTACTACTGAAGTTTTACCCACATGTACACTATTATTGCAAGGCCTCTATACAACCTTTTGATGAACTTGGAATGGATTGGAGAATGTGAGACCTCTTTTAATGAGTTAAAACAATGATTGTGCTCAATTCCTATTTTGACAACATTGGACTGAAATAAACCATTCCATCTTAATGTCAACACTTAAAAGTATGTTATTGGATGTGTGCCAACACAACATATAGATGAAGGGAATATAGATATGCCAATAGCATATGTGAGTAGGCAAATAAAAGCCGCAGAACACGATTACACTACCATCAAGAGAGAATGCTTAGGCTTGGTCTATGCCCTTAGAAATATCATACATAATTTGTTCACAAATAAGTTTTAATTCTTTACAAATCACCAGGCCTTACTTTACCTAGTGAAAAATCCTTGCAAGATGGGTAGATTAGTAAGATGCTTTCTCTTACCAATGGAATACAATTCTGAAGTACTAATCAAGAAAGGAAAGTCTCACCTTTCACGACCTACTTCTAGAGAGTTGATGGGGTTCAAAAGCACATAAACTCACTAACATAGAAGTCTGATAGACACTAAAACATTGTACTAGACACTACTTCTACTATCTCATGAAATCAGATTCAATATAGGAACAATTGTAGAGGTATGAAAGAATGAATGGAAACAGAATAGATGAGCATGAAATAATTACAAAAAAATTGTAATACCATTAAGTAGATAGACATAAAACTGCCTCATACATCTATCCTTCCATTTATCCTCTAACTAAAAGAACTCTCCTACAAATTTCTTCTTTCCTTTAAATAGATAAAACAACTTGCCATAGGTGAATATAATTGCTAAGTATTAAGACTTTCAGGTAACATCCGATTATAACTAGCTATAACAAAATCTGATTGAGCAATATATAACTCAACATATATCTGATTCACCATAATTTCTAAATATTCAGCTAAGAAATTTTTTAGATAGTTGACTTAGTAACTTTTCATTTGTAGACAATTCTCATTAAGGTTCATCACATGACAAAGCCCGATGGAGGATTTTGGGAAAAAAAGCAAATTTGGACTCACAAATCCCTTGATCACAATGCTAGTCACACAAAAATATATTATTACTATTGTTAGTCTTTGTACTGAGTCTCCATCTCTAGACTTTAGGCAATTGGTACGTTCATTATAGCTTCAAATTACTCCACTCCATCTTGGACTGGATCAATAACTGATGCCTAAGCTTGTTCCAAACTTTGTCCTGTTTTTCTTATTGGTAAAGTTGTTGGAGTTAGACGTCTGCGGAAGCACACGAACAACACAAGGAAGAAGAAGAAGCTTGGAGCACAACACACAATAATCAATGTATTACTAGAGAATGTACAAAGATAAGTAGCCCATTAGGGCAATAGGCATATATACAAGCTGGGGGAAAAAAACCTCCTAAAGAGGGGAAAAAAGTGCCTTGGTGGTCCTAGTGTGTTCACACACATCACTACCTAAATATATGAACAAATCCCTCGTGGGACTGATGCAGTGAACAAGGAGCTCACACTCATGTATAAGGAAGTGCCAAGCTATGTGGAAATCACTCCACAAAAGGAAGTAAGCCCAAAGCTTTACGAAAAGCTTCAAACTTCTCCCTAGGTAGAGCCTTTGTGAAAAGGTTTGCAATGTTCTCTTGCGTGGGCACATATGCCAAGCTGATCCCCCCAGTAGAGAACCTCTCCCTGACATAGTGATAATGCACCTCAATGTGCTTAGTGTGAGCATGGAACATAGGGTTCCTCGCAACTACCAATGCGCTCTGGCTACCAGTGAAGATGGTGGTGGCAAAAGTGTGACCAACACCCAAATCAGCCATAAGGCGTCTGAGCCACACACACTCAACAGTCGTTGTGAAAGTTGCATTATACTCAGCCTCACAACTAGAAGTGGCTACAGTAGGCTGCTTCTTGCTCAACCAAAATATACATGAGCTACCAAGCATGAAGCAAAAGCCACTAGTGGACACACGAGCATCATAGCAACCAGCCCAATCAGAGTCAGAAAAAGCATGAAAATCTGGCGGTAGTGATCACCCCTTGGGATAAAACAACCCAAGTAGCCGAGTACCACTCAAATAGCGAAAGATGCGCTTAATTGATTGCCAATGCTTGACTCCTAGGCAATGCATAAACCTACTCATCTGTGAGATAGCAAACTGAATATCTGGCCGAGTAATGCATAAGTAAATCAAGCATCCAACAGCCTACTGATAGAGAACAACATCAAATGCATCTCCAACATTATGAAGACTCAATCATAAACCTGTCTCCATAGGAGTGGCAATAGGCTTACAGTCTTCAAGGCCAAAATGCTGCAATAATGTGTCAATATATTTCGTTTGACACAAAGCCATTCCACCATCAACTTGCATAAACTGAATGCCCAAATAGCAATGCAAATACCCCAAATCAGACATCTCAAATGAGGCATGCAAATCAGCCTTAAAATCAACAATATGCTTCTCAATAGGACCAGTGAGCAGCATGTCGTCAACATAGACAACAATGATCAGAAGCACATCATTAGCACGCTTAACATATAAGGTGCTTTCAGTTGGGCGGTTCTCAAACCCATGTGCAACCAGATAGACATGTATCTTCTCATACCAAGCACGTGGTGCTTGCTTTAAACCATATAATGCCTTCTTTAACCTGCACACCTAGTTTTCATGCCCTTTCTGCACAAAGCCACGGGGCTGAAAAACATACACTTCTTCATGCAAGTCACCATTCAGAAATGTTGTTTTGATGTCCAACTGATGTACATTCCAACCATGATGATTTGAAAGTGCACAAATGCTCCGAACAGTGGTCATACGACATATAGGTGCAAAGGTCTCATCAAAATCAATGCCTCTTTCCTATGCATAACCCTTTGCAAAAAGCCTAGCCTTATACCTGTCAACTGTACCATCCGGTTTACGCTTCAGCTCGTATACCCACTAAGTGCCAATGGCCTTCTTGCCTAGAGGCAAGTCACATAAAGACCAAGTACCATTCTTCATTATAGAATCATATTCAAATTGCATAACAGCCATACAATTTTCTGAATTTTGTGCTTCATCAAACAAAACAGGCTCATTCTTCTCATAGAGACTAGATGTAGCCATAGTATAGCAATCTGATGCAAAAAAAGCACTATGAGAGCCTAAACGAGTACGATATGACATAGGTGCATCTAATTTGTTGTCACGCAAAGTCTGCACCAGCCATTTTGGCATAGTTTTTGCCTCCTCAATATCAGCACTCTCATCAACTAGTGCATCATGTAAATCTGCATCAAAAATGGAATGATCTGCATCATCACATGAAACTTGCAAAGGCTGAGAAGTTGCCTCATTGGGACTAGCACTAGACTGCCCACCTATAAAAAGAGGTAGCAAAGTATCATACATGTCTTTAGAGCTAACATATGTCTCCTTAGTACATGAAAGCAATGGCTGAATAGCATATTCCACAAAAACAACATCACGGCTAACCAGAATGCATTTAGTCTGTGGATGATACAGACAATAGCCTTTACTTTTAGAACTGTACCCGACAAAAATACATTTTACTACTTTATCATCCAATTTTTTGTGATGTTGTTCATGCACTAATGCATATGCCAAACAACCAAAAACACGCAGATGAGCAAAAGATGGCTTGTGATAGACTGCAACGCTTTAGTGGGACACCTGTTCAGTACATATGCTGTACACATGACAGACTCAAGCCAAAAACTATGTGGTAAAGCCTGACTCTTGACCATACACCTCGCCATCTCCATGAGTGACGTTGTTTTAGCAACTCCATTTTGTTGAGGTGTATACGGCACTGTGCATTCGTGTTTTATCCCATGTTCAACCAAAGATGCATTAAAATCAAAAGACATATATTCCCCCCCTCGATCTAAACGGAGGGTGCCCATTTTACATGGTGACAGATTTTCAGCCAAAACCAAAAATTGTTTGAAGCACATGAACACTTTGGACTTTGCCTTCAATGGATATACCCATGCATGCCTAGAAAAATCATCGATGAAAGTCACGAAGTAAAGATAATTCCCAAAAGAAGGTGTCCGCATAGGACCACAGACATCTTTATGTACAAGCTGCAATTTTTGAGTAGCCCGAATTGAACCATCTTTTTGGAAAGGACGAACGCTGCATTTTGCCCAAAATACAGCCTTCACAAACATGTTTTCCAGGTGCCTCAAGTTTGCGCAAAGAGGACACCATTTCAGATTTCTGCAGGCGTAGCAAACTAGCAAAATTTAGATGACCAAAGCGTGCATGCCAAAGCTTTACATCTGACATAGCCTGAGAATCATTTATTGCACATGCCAAAACATTTACAGATCTTTCGTCTATGAGCTTATATAGCCCACGACATAAAATGCCAGAAACAATAATCCAATCGCCATTTGACAGATCATGAACTGTACACCTGTCATCAACAAATTTCACAACCAAGACAATCTTGGCTAATGCTGAAATTGATAACAGGTTCTTCTTGATCCCTAGCACAAATAAAGCATCTGACAAAGTGAAAGAACTACCATCAGCAGTAGTCAAAACGATCTTACCAACTCCCATAACAGGGTAAGAGGAGTTGTTGGCGCATGTAACAGTATTCCATGTAGGGGCAGGCTCGAGTGAAGAGAAGAAACTACGCTGCGAAGTAATATGTTTGGTCGCCCCACTATCAAAATACCAAACATCTGCGTCTACTGCAGACATGCACTGCTCATGAGAAGATGGGTCAAAGCTGCAGACAGCAGTAAATGCCCATTTTTCTTCCTGCACAAGATTAGCAGACTCTATTTTTGGTATAGAGGCCTCTGCAACAACCATTTCAACCTCTTTCTTCTTTGCCTCTTTAGCAGCCAGTTTTGGACATTCTTTATGATATGATCATTCCCTTTACAGTACTTACAAAACAATTTTTACTTTTCTGATTTCTTCTCATCTTTATCTTCCTTCTTCGAATGTGCAGAATTAGCAAATTTTTGCTTACTAGTTGAAGAGCTCCATTTTCCTTTGCCCTTCTGACTAGCCAAGAAAGCTTGATCTGCAACTCGCATAATGGACCTGTTCTGCATGGACTGATCTTCCTGCAATAGAACAGAGAGTAACTCCTCAAATGATAAGGCATTTGGATTGCCTTTCATCATCAATCGAAGAGTAGAAGCAAAACTCTGATATGAATAAGGAAGACCATTCAGAACGGTCTCCACAAGTGAGCTATCTGGTATAACCTCATCAGTAGAAATCAACTGTTCCTTAAAGTCTTTGATCTTCGTTAGGAAACTGTTCATAGAATCATCTTCATTCATGTGCTCACTCTCCAACTGTTTTTGGAGGTACGCAACACGAGCCTCATTCCTAGCTTGGAACAATGTGCTAAGTGTATCCCAAGCATCCTTAGCTTTTCTACAAGAGCGAATGTGAGGAATAATGGCACGTTTGATAGACAAAGCTATAAATGCATGTGATTGGGCATCTCTGCCATCCCAGCGAATCTGCTGTGCAGTAGGTGCAGTAGAAACCGCATCATGAACACGAATAAGCAGAATACCATCATCTTTGACACCTTCTGCATCAGCTTCAGTACCCGTAGTTGTAACAGTTGCACGTGTGATAGGACATTTTTTTGACACCCTGCACAATGTTCCACAGTCCTTTTGCAACCAACACATGTCGCATCATATAAGCCCATAACAGGTAGTTGGTACCGTCCAACTTATCCTCAACAGCCAACATATAGAATACATCACTGCTTTTAGCCATGGTCGGTGACTAAAATACCTTGATGCAGAAAAGTGACTGTATCTCAAAAATTTGAATAAAACTGCCCATATGAATTCCGCTAGACTGTAGCAGACTTTGAGACACTTATACTAGCGAAGAGAAACTGGTATATATCTTTGGCACAAAAAGATGAAATAGCCTGCACAAGCGTTACGATGAATTTCTAAA
The DNA here is from genome assembly GCA_020310875.1 of Ceratopteris richardii. NCBI lineage: Eukaryota > Viridiplantae > Streptophyta > Polypodiopsida > Polypodiales > Pteridaceae > Ceratopteris > Ceratopteris richardii. The sequence goes on along the minus strand of CM035439.1, from coordinate 136,511,752 downwards.
AACTCAACTTTTAGCATAACTAAAAAAATAACTCAATTAAAACATTTTGACAAATTGGATATGTTTTAGGAAATTTCAAGCTATTGATGGATTTTGGCAATGTAAAGAAAGTTTTTGGGGATCTGTGGAGAAGGTGTATGTGTGTATGTGAGATTGCAAAGAATTGGCTAGTTTTCAATGGACAACCTTCATGATAATTTAATGCACATTTTTATTCAAAGTTAGAAGGCCTCCACTTTGAACTACTAGCCATTGCATTTGGCCTTGACTTTCATCTTGAATTGGCAAAGCACATATTTCCATGTTCATGAAAGAACATAGTTCCAAAGGTCGAATAAAAAATTATGATGAAAAATAATAAATGTTTATGTGCTATTCTAAGTATTAAATATTCAAAAATATTCTTTCATGCCCTATTTCTTTCTCAATCTCATCAAATAATATGTGATTGACAATCCTGATTGTGATAAGAATGAAACAATGTTGGAGTTAGACATCTCCGAAAGCACGCGAACAACACAAGGAAGACGAAGAAGCTTGGAGCACAACACACAATACTGAATGTATTACTAGAGAATGTACAAAGATAAGTAGCCCATTAGGGCAATAGGCGTATATACAAGCTGGGGGAAAAAAACCTCCTAAAGAGGGAAAAAAGTTCCCCGGCGGTCCTAGAGTGTTCACACACATCACTACCTAAATATATCAACAAATCCCCCCTGGGAGTGATGTCGTGAACAAGTAGCTAGCACTCATGTATAAGGAAGTGCCAAGCTATGTGGAAGTCACTCCACAAAAGTAAGTAAGCCCAAAGCTTTGCGGAAAGCTTCAAACTTCTCCCTGGGCAGAGCCTTTGTGAAAAGGTCTGCAATGTTCTCCTGCGTGGGCACATATGCCAGGCTGATATCCCCAACAAAGAACCTCTCCTTGACATAGTGATAATGCACCTCAATGTGCTTAGTGCGAGCATGGAACACAGGGTTCCTCGCAACTACCAATGCGCTTTGACTGTCAGTGAAGATAGTGGTGGCAGAATTCTGAGCAACACCCAAATCAGCCATAAGGCATGTGATCCACACACACTCAACACTAACTGTGAAAGCTTCCTTATACTCAGCCTCACAACTGGAAGTGGCCACAGTAGGCTGCTTCTTGCTCAACCAAGATATACATGAGCTACCAAGCATGAAGCAAAAGCCACTAGTGGACACACGAGTGTCATAGCAACCAGCCCAATCAGAGTCAGAAAAAGCATGCAAATCTGGCGGTAGTGATCCCCCCTTGGGATAAAACAACCCAAGTAGCCGAGTACCACTCAAGTATCGAAAGATGCGCTTAACCACCTGCCAATGCTTGACTCCTGGGCAATGCATAAATCTGCTCATCTGTGAGACAGCAAACTGAATATCTGGCCGAGTAATGCATAACTAAATCAAGCATCCAACAACCTGCTAATAGAGAACAGCATCAAATGCATCTCCAGCATCATGAAGACTCAATTGTTAACCTGTCTCCATAGGAGTGGCAATAGGCTTACAGTCTTCAAGGCCAAAACGCTGCAATAATGTGTCAATATATTTCGTCTGACACAAAGCCATTCCACCATCAACTTGCATAAATTGAATGCCCAAATAGTGATGCAAATGCCCCAAATCAGACATCTCAAATGAGGCATGCAAGTCAGCCTTAAAATCAACAATATGCTTCTCAATAGGACCAGTGAGCAGCATGTCGTCAACATAGACAACAATGATCAGAAGCACATCATTAGCATGCTTAACATATAAGGTACTTTCAGTTGGACTGTTCTCAAAACCATGTGCAATCAGATAGGCATGTATCTTCTCATACCAAGCACGTGGTGCTTGCTTTAAACCATATAATGCCTTCTTTAACCTACACACCTGGTTTTCATGCCCTTTCTGCACAAAGCCACGGGGCTGAAAAACATAAACTTCTTCATGCAAGTCACCATTCAGAAACGCTGTTTTAGTGTCCAACTGATGTACATTCCAACCATGATGGGCTGCAAGGGCACAAATGCTCCGAACAGTAGTCATACGGCATGTAGGTGCAAAGGTCTCATCAAAATCAATGCCTCTTTCCTGCGCATAACCCTTTGGAACAAGCCTAGCCTTATACGTGTCAACTGTACCATCAAGTTTATGCTTCAGCTTGTATACCCACTTAGTGCCAATGGCCTTCTTGCCAATAGGCAAGTCACATAAAGACCATGTACCATTCTTCATTATAACATCATATTCAGATTACATAGAAGCCATCCAATTTTCTGAATTTTGTGCTTCATCAAAAGAAACAGGCTCATTTTCATCACAAAGACTAGACGTAGCCGTAGCATAGCAATTTGATGCAAAGGAGGCACTATGAGAGCCTGAACGAGTACGATATGACAAAGGTGCATCTAATTTGCTGTCACGCAAAGTTTGCACCAACCTTTTTGGCATAGTTTTTGCCTGCTCAATATCAGCTCTCTCATCAACAAGTGCATCATGTAAATCTGCATCACAAATGGAATGATCTACATCATCATATGAAACCTGCAAAGGTTGAGAAGTTGCCTCATTAGGACCAGCACTAGACTGTCCACCTGTAAAAAGAGGCATCAAAGTATCATACATGTCTTTGGAGCTAACAGATGTCTCCTTAGTACATGAAAGCAATGGCTGAATAGCATCTTCCACAAAGACAATATCACGGCTAACGAGAATGCGTTTAGTCTGTGGATGATACAGTCGATAGCCTTTACTTTCAGAACTGTACCCAACAAAAATACATTTTACTACCTTATCATCCAATTTTCTGCGATGTTGTTCAGGCACTAGTGCATATGCCAAATAACCAAAAACACGCAGATGAGCAACATATGGCTTGCGGTCATGTCAAGCCTCATATGGAGTGATAGACTGCAGCGCTTTAGTGGGACACCTGTTCAGTACATATGCTGCAAACATGACAGCCTCAAGCCAGAAACTATGTGGTAAAGCCTGACTTTTGACCATGCACCTCGCCATCTCCATGAGTGACCTGTTCTTTCGTTCAGCAACTCCATTCTGTTGAGGTGTATACGGCACTGTACACTGGTGTTTTATCCCACATTCAGCCAGAAATGCATTAAATCAAAAGACATATATTCCCCCCTCGATCAGAACGGAGGGTGCCCATTTTACATGCTGACAAATTTTTAGCCAAAACCAAAAATTATTTAAAGCACATGAACACTTTGGACTTTGCTTTGAGTGGATATACCCATGCATGCCTGGAAAAATCATCAATGAAAGTCACGAAGTAAAGGTAATTTCCAAAAGAGGGTGTTTGCATAGGACCACAGACATCACTATGTACAAGCTACAATTTTGGTGTAGCCCGAACTGAACCACCTTTTGGAAAGGAGGAACGCTGCATTTTGCCCAAAATACAGCCTTCACAAAGATGTTTTCTAGGTGCCTCAAGTTTGGGCAATGAGGACACCATTTCAGATTTCTGCAGGCGTAGCAAACTAGCAAAATTCAGATGACCAAAGCGTGCATGCCAAAGCTTTGCATCTGACATAGCCTGCGAATCATTTACTGCACATGCCAAATCATTTACAGATCTTTCATAGTCTATGAGCTTATACAGCCCATGACATAAAATGCCAGAAGCAATAATCACATCGCCATTTGACAGATCATGAACTGTACACCTGTCATCAACAAATTTCACAACCAAGCCAATCTTGGCTAATGCAGAAACTGCTAACATGTTCTTTTTTATCCCTAGCACAAATAAATCATATGACAAAGTGAAAGAACTACCATCAGCAGTAGTCAAAATGATCTTACCAACTCCCATAACAGGATAAGAGGAGTTGTTGGTGCATGTAACAGTATTCCCTGTAGGGGCAGGCTCGAGTGAAGAGAAGAAACTATGCTGCGAGGTAATATGTTTGGTCGCCCCACTGTCAAAATACCAAACATCTGAGTCTACTGCAGACATGCACTACTCATGAGAAGATGGGTCAAAACTGCACATAGTATTAAACGCCCATTCTTCTTCCTGCACAAGATTTGCAGACTCTATTTTGGTGTAGAGGCCTCTGCAACAACCATTCCAGCCTCTTTCTTCTTTGCCTCTTTAGCAGCCAGTTTTGGATAGTTCTTTATGATATGATCATTCCCTTTATAGTACTTACAAAACAATGTTTTTTTTTCTGATTTCTTCTCATGTTTATCTTCCTTCTTCGAATATGCAGAATTAGCAGATTTTTGCTTACTAGTTGAAGAGCTCCATTTTCCTTTGCCCTTCTGACTAGCTAGGAAAGCTTGATCTGTAACTCGCATAATGGACCTGTTCTGCCTGGACTGATCTTCCTGCAACAGAACAGAGACTAAATCCTCAAATGATAAGGCATTTGGATTGCCTTTCATCATTAAACGAAGAGTAGAAGCAAAACTCTGATATGAATCAGGAAGACCATTCAGAACGGTCTACACAAGTGAGCTATCTGGTATAACCTCATCAGCAGAAATCAATTATTCCTTCAAGTCTTTGATCTTCGTTAGGAAACTGTCCATAGAATCACCTTCATTCATGTGCTCACTCTCCAACTGTTTTCGGAGATAAGCAACACGAGCCTCATTCCTAGCTTGGTACAATGTGGTAAGTGTATCCCAAGCATCCTTAGCTGTTTTGCAAGAGCGAATGTGAGGAATAATGGCACGTTTGACAGACAAAGCTATCAATGCATGTGCTTGGGCATCTTTGCCATCCCAGCAAATCTGCTCTGTAGTAGGTGCAACTGAAACAGCAGCACGAACAGGAATCTGTGGAATATCATCTTTGACACCATCTTCATCAGCTCCGGCACTTGTATATGCAGTACCTATAGTCAGAGGTGTAATAGGACGTCTTTCAACACCCTGCACAATGTTCCACAATCCTTTCGTAACCAATACATGTCGCATCATATAAGCCCATAATGGGTAGTTGGTACCATCCAACTTATCCTCAACAGCCAACATACGGAATACATCACTGCTTTCAGCCATGGCCGATGACTAAAATACCTTGATGCAAAAAATTGACTGTATCTCAAAATGTTGAACACAACTGCCCAGACAAGTTCTGCTAGACCTGTACCAGACTTCGAGACGCTTGAACTGGCGAACAGAAACTTGTATATACCTTTGGCACAAAAAGACGAAATAGCCTGCACAAGCACTACGATAGTGCGTTCGGAGGTCGAAACCAGCTCAAATCGTGATTTCGGCACCACACAGTGAAGCTGTTTTGATCTCGAAAAGACGTTGAGTATGCTCACCAAAATTCGTGTGATGACTACAAACAGAGGAGTGTCGACGGTGCCCTAGATGAAGCAACGACTTACTGTGATACCAATTATTGGAGTTAGACGTCTGTGAAAGCACGCGAACAGCACAAGGAAGAAGAAGAAGCTTGGAGCACAACACACAATACTGAATGTATTACTAGAGAATGTACAAAGATAAGTAGCCCATTAGGGCAACAGGCATATATACAAGCCGAGGGAAAAAAACCTCCTAAAGATGGAAAAAAGTGCCCCGGCGGTCCTAGAGTGTTCACACACATCACTACCTAAATATATCAACAAACAAATTGGCATACATATTTGATTTGACAAGAAGAAGATGGCATTTATGATGGAAATGATGAAATGTTTAAAAAAATATGGTCCTTATTGTTTAATGATATCAAAGATTATGTCAGAAATTTGAGTATTATTTTGAGTATGTGTGGGTGTGTGCAAGGGATGTGTGTTTATGCATATAACAACTACCAAAAAATTGTTTTTTACCAAATATGTTGAAACTAAATTTTCTTTTGAATCTATGTGTACATGACTCCTGTTTCTTGATAGGAACTAGGTTTTTTTCTTGGATATCAAACTAATTGTTTATATTTTACATTATTTCAATTGGATATTAATGTTTATATGTGGATATATTGGTTGGTTCCACTATATCTAGTTTGTTTGGTGTACGTAGATTTGAAAAACTTGGTTGATTTTCACATATTGGTAGTTCCCTTTTGTGTACAGCTTGTTTGATGTCCGATTGTCTTGTCTCATGTGAAGAAACTAGATCTCTTCCATAAACGTACAATCTTTGTTAAATGTCCAAAAACTATTCATGATTGTATCTCTAGAATTTGGTTGATGCCCACACAATAGAAGATTCTTGGTTGTGTTCAAAGATGTGAAAATTTTGATGGATGTCCATAAATTATTTAGCCTTGTATGTGTAAGCCTTAGTTTGTTATGTCACACATTTTCTACTTTTTAACTTGAACTCGTACACCTTGGATGATGTCCATAAATTCTTTTCAGTCATATATGTAGGCTTTATTTATTTTTTTTAGAGACTAGAGTCATAGTAGTTGATTTTACATGTGTATACTTTCATTGTTGTCTTCATACCTTGTGTTATTTTTGGAATATTTGTACAGCTCTACAAATTCCCATACGTTTGTTTGAACCACCTTTAGAGCTAGTTGTTATTTTTGGTGTACAGAGTCAAAATAATTTATTTTTATTTGATTTGAAATGATTTTTCTAAGTGTTTTTGGGATTCATACTATGTGCTCTATTTTCAAGGAATGTGTATATTTTTTTCTTTCATATAATGGATTTTTTTTCTTTTGATAAAAATATATTTGATTAGGAATATTCATCTTGTTCACTACCATAGCATCTTGAGAGTCTATTAACATAAACATAAAACATGATTTATTGTATGTTATAATTTTGCATTAACCTTTGAATTATAGTTAATATGTGTGTCAAAGGAGTTTTTCAAATTTTCTTTGTAGAAGGTGTATGATTTTTTGGAAAATTGTAAAAAAGGGACACAAGTGTCTTGTTTTGGTACCAAAATAGTGTTAAGATCCAATTATTCTTGCTCAAACATTTGATTTTCTAATACCTACAAAGGTTGTAATCTGATTCATCATTTCATTATCAATGTGTGACTCAATACTGATTTCTACCAACCTCTGTAATTTTGATTCAACTCTATCTTCCATGATTCCCACTCAATCTTTAAACACTTTCAATGACATCTTTACTCTTGCCATCTTTTTATTTTCCAACAAATTTGTTGTATCCGCCGTATGCTTCTCTTTTATTTGATTTAACTCTTCTTCCAATTGGTTTCCCTGCATATGTTTTGTTAGTTAATCTTCAAAAGTCAAAATATCATTTAACAACCTCTGCTCCTTCAATAGTACTTGTTGCTTGTCTATAAACTTTTCTAATGACTCTAAATATTGATGAAATTTTTTTATATCTTTCACAACAAAAATAAGAGTGATGCACTGTTTCTTCAAAGTCAAGTTTACTCACTAACTTCTTTGGTTCTGGTTCAATATTCATTTTGTTAGATAATTTAAAACCCTTCCCTAAAAGTATGAGAGTTCACGATTTTGTAACATTCAATATTGGTTGTATCTAGAACTCCTCAATATCCTGTATAGCCTTATTCTTTTGAATAACTAATAGATCTTTCTTTGCACCATATCTTGCCTTGATTAAAGTTTTGTATACCTCCCATTCATCTGAATCAAGCTTCGTAAAATCAGATTCCTATACCTTGTGTAGTTCTAAATGTTATCGCTGATCAACTTTTATGGGACTATCAACCCTCTAAGCATACTAAAAATTTGAGGCTAAGTATACACACAACCTACTCTTGGATTGAGTCTTCCTCTTATCTAATAGAAAAATTTCTCCATATAATCTATCATAAAACCAATCAGCCCAACTAATCTTCTTGCCTTTTTTTCCCAGGATTATGGTGCATAATTCTCTTTAGACATGTAATCATTTTAAATGATAAAGCACATTCTTTCCAAATACCATTTCAACTCCTTTCACCTAGCATAAATGACATTCTTCAGCATATACTACTATCTACCTCCTTTTCGTGGACCAAATTCCTTCTTTGATGCATCTTCTAGACATTTGAGAATCAACATGTCCACCCCATAGGACAACTTAAGCACCTCTACAACATTTTCATATGTCAAATTCACCTTTGTAGGAATCTGGCCCTTCGTTTTTCTCAATATATCCACCTTAGAATTTTCATAATAATTGTTCTTCCAAATATCCCATGGCAATGATGCTAACTTATACAATCCAACTTGTTGCAACCAAACAATATTCACAAGTGTTTGACAATCAATTTCTACCTTGAAATTAGTATACGAATCCATTAGGTCTTGCATTAGCTTTCTTGTTGATAGTGGTGTAGGTATTTCTTAATCCTCTTCTATAGCACTATCCTTTTCCTCTATGCTAGTATCTTCATCTCTCACTGCAACAAATTTCCATGCAACCTCTTCTTCCTCACCTTGTGTTGTTCATCTTAAACTCCTAAGTACAACCCATCACTATTCCTTGTCTTCGGCGTACTTCCTACAACTCAATCATCGAGTATAGACACCAATTGCAAATGAACATACATGAACTCCCGTATGGTAAGATAATTCACACTCGTGAGAATGCTATGAGACAATCCACTCAAATGCAATGCAATTACAAAAACTCGTGGCCACCTTTTTCACACATCAAGTATCCTTTAAGAAATTGAGTAGATGATAAATATCCAATCGAGTAACTTTTGATACTGCATAATCCGATCAAACATATCTTCAACCATACACTTCTCCAAATCTAATATGACTTACTCATAATTGGCCCATCAATCAATTGTTCCATTTGTAATGCCAAAGTTGGCCAATCAAAATGCGGTGGATTTACCTTGAAACTTTTTAATGGCACTCCATTGATTGGCTTCTCAACCCTAGTCCCAAACACATCAAATCTTCAACGATCTAATAAATTCCTTTTTATGTCAATGTCAATTTACCAAGATGAGTTCCCAACCTAGAATTATACACCATTATCCAATCACCAACTTGAAACACCTTGAATTGGACATTCATATTTACCCAAGCCTGCCTTCTTCTATGAGTAACTTCAATGATATAACAAATGACCAACCTATCTTCTTCTAATTGTTGAAAATTCATGAGCATCTTTCAACACTATTGGCCACCAAAATCCTGCTTGTAAAATATTTTTCCTATTATATCTGTTGAAAAATGTCCACCTGCTAAGCCAGAAAGAGCTTCTTGCAATATTACCTTCTTTCCAAAATCATCTACACACCGTCTGATTACTTGATTGATGCCTTTCTTATACAATGCTCCCACAATCACTAAATATGGTCTATTCTTCAAGGAAAATTTCCTCCTTTGGTCTCAACTAAAATATCCTTGCATATTCCCATCAATTAAAAATTCTAACAGCTGATCAAACTGAGAATTTGATTTAGTAACCTTAGCATTGAATAATGGAGCATCAAGAAATTAATCATCCACCCCCCCCCCCCCCCAAGTTGTGCTTCATCTATTTATAATCTGCTAAAATAATCAAGCATAGCATGCTCCTTCCCTGGAGTATGGACAATAACGAACTCAAATTCTTGAAGCAAAAGTTGCATCTTGCTAGTCTACCTATTAACAAAGGATTCTTAATGAGATGTACCAATGCTTGATGATCCACATGAAAAACGACCTTATTTCCCAATAAGTAGTGTCTAATCACATTTAGGGCATACACCATCCCCAAAGGTTCTCTTTACCTCATGGCATAATTTGTCTCTCCTCAAGACAATACTCTACTTGCATAATACATTGGCCTATACCACCCTTTCACTTTCTCCTGCATTACAATTGCCCCTACTTCCACATTTAAGGCATCAAAAACGTGGTAAGGTAATGACCAATCTGGTAGTTGTAAAAGTGGTGCAATAGATACCATTTTCTTTAACAATTGAAATGTTTTCTCTTGAGCTTTCGCCCAAACAAAAGGAAGATCCTTCTTAGTTAAATGCATTAATGGAAAAGAATATTGGCTAAATATCAAACATAACTAGCATGTCATTTAATTTGAGCTACGAAGTTCAGCATTTCTTTCACATTACTTGGAGACTTTGCTATCGGAATAGCCTATCAATTGTCATCCCTTCACCAGATACCATGTGGCCCAATAAAATGCCACTCTTGATTGCAATCACCCTTATGAGGATTCAACACCAATCTATATTGCCTACGTCTTTCAAAAAATAATTTCAAATACAAGAAATGTAGGTCCTTCTTATAAAAATAGAGAAATATTCAACAAAAACTCTCATAAAATTTGGTAAATAAGGCTCAAGCACCTCATGTGCCACATAATTCAAGGACGGATGTCCATTCTTCAGCTCGAACTATGAAAACATATGCACCAAACTCAATGATAAAGATAGTTTTGTGCTAATCTTGCTCAACAACACTGATCTGATTGTACCCCAAAAAACCATCCATAAAATTATACATTTCATGAACATCTACTACATCAAGTACTGCATCAAAATTTGGCATAGGAAAGGATATGTTATCATTGTTGTGCTAAGTTTCTTGTAGTTCACACATATTCTCAACTTGCCATTCTTTTTTGATACCACAATTTAAGGTGACAACCATGTTACTTGACTACCTAGTTTGATAAATCCTAGTACTAGCAATTTATCTATTTCTTCCTTAACCTATTTCATGAAATTCGGATTCATTCGCAATCTTGTTGCACCACTAGAACTACATTTGTTGTTAAATTAATCCAATGTTGATGTAATGGAGGATCTATACCCTTGACCTAAGAATATTCCTAGGCAATGACACAAATATATTCTTTAAATAACCTAACAAGATGCTCCAAAAATTGTCCTTGCACTTGCACCCGACTTTTACTACCTTTGGTTTAGTTTTTGTACCCAAATTGAGTTCCTTAATATCATCCTCTTTGACCTTATTAGACATGCCATACCTCTTATCACAAATCTTTTATGCCATATCCTTAACATCTCTTTCCTCGTGGCCCATCCTTTCCTTAGTAGAGATTTCTACTTTCTTTTCAAACATTTGCCTTAATTCTTTGCCCTCAATTTCGTTTCTTGATGGGAGCTCGAGAGTTTCCTCTACCAGTACTTTCTCATTCTGGATTATACGCTCAACATATACCTCAAACATTGGAACCACTATTGGATTATCTTTCAAAAACTATTCTTCTTCATCATCCTCAACTTCTTGTGCCTAAAATAATAAATTTTCCAACAAAAGGATTTACTTTAAGTGAAATGTTTCTTCTCCCATGCATTGGTATAGTTACCTTCGTCCTTGCTTTAGTCAAAACTACCACATTCAAACCCCAATCATGCTTAACTTTTTCCAGCTTGAACCACGGTCTACCTAGCAACATTTCATAAGGAGATGCTGATTTTCATATCCAAATCACCACAAAATGCATTCTTGCAACTTCTATTTCTTGCTTTTTCAAAATACCTAAGGATTGTACCCTTATTTGATCAACCATTTTAACTTGAAATGGAGCTGAAGCTAACTCTCTTACACACATCTCTTTGTGAATCTTCTCTGATAAGACATCTACACTTGACCCACCATCCAATAATACTTCCTCAAATGTTTTGTCTTGATACTAGGCCTTAATAACAGGTAGTGCAAAATCTACATCTGTAGGATCAATATTGTTAACTCTAGATGACACAATATGAATATTCCCTGCTTGTGGTTAATGCCCATGAAGTTTCTTCAAGAGCCTTTCCTTAAATGTTGGAAACAAAACTAATAGCTGGTCTAATGATAATTGTAAAAGAGCATTAATGAGTACCTGAAACCAATCATTTTCTTTATCATTGATGGTCTTTTTTTTATCCTCTCCTTGTTGGTGAATCAACTACTCCTCAAACTCTGACTTAGTTACTCCTTGGTCTTGATTCTTCTAAATTCTTTTGTACAACTGATGTCTGATTCCTTCTTTCTCCTTCCAATCTATTGGTTCTTTCTATTTGGGTCTTATGACTACCAATACTTCAACCTCCTCCATCTTTAAACATTGATAACAATCACAAACCCATTCTCCGCTTTGTTCTTTATTTGACCTCCCATGTAATGTTATAATCCTATCGGCCTATATCCTTCTCATATGATAATTCAATCATAATGACGTTTGTGTGAGCTGCCAACTGATTTTGTTACTATGGTTGTGCTTGTTGCTTCCTATATCTAATTATTGGAACACCTCTTTCTTCCCTATGTTTTACCCATAAGGGACAATTCATCCCTATCCAATGATCTAGAGTAGAGCAATACACACATGTGACACAACATCCATGTCAGCGAGCACACCCTTGCTCAAAGTGTTCTTTGGAATCACATCAATCGATCCATGCATGAATGTTTTGTTGAGCATCATAGATGTGAGAGGGAGGGGGTGTTAGCAGTAGCAATCTGCATCGACAAAGAGGAATCATTGATGGAGTTCGAGATCTACGTAAGCACGCAAACAACACAAGGAAGAAGAAGAAGCTTGGAGCACAACACACAATACTAAATGTATTACCACTAGAATGTACAAAGATAAGTCATCGGTTAGGGTTATAGGCATATATACAAGCCGGGGGAAAAAACCTCCTAAAGAGGGAAAAAAGTGCCCCGACAGTCCTAGTGTGTTCACACACATCAGTACCTAAATATATAAGCAAATCCCCCCTGGGAGTGATGCGGTGAACAAGGAGCTTGCACTCATGTATAAGGAAGTTCCAAGTTATGTGGAATCAATCCACAAAAGGAAGTAAGCCCAATGCTTTCTTGAAAGCTTCAAACTTCTGCCTAGGTAGATTCTTTGTGAAAAGGTCTGCAATGTTGTCCTGTGTGGGCACATATGCCAAAGAGATCTCTACAGCAGAGAACCTCTCCCTAGCATAATGATAGTGCACCTCAATGTGCTTAGTGCGAGCATGGAACATAGGGTTCCTCACAACTACCGATGCACTCTAACCGTTAGTGAAGATGGTGGTGGCAGAAGACTGACCAACACCCAAATGAGCCATAAGACCTCAAAGCCACACACACTCAAGAGTCATTGTGAAAGCTGCCCTATACTCACCTCACAACTGCAAGTGGTTGTAGTAGGCTACTTTTTGCTCAACCAAGATATGCATGAGCTACCAAGCATGAAGCTAAAAACCACTAGTGAACACATGAGTTTCATTGCAACCAGCCCAATGAGAGTTAGAAAAATCATGTAAATCTGGTGGTAGTGATCCCCCTTGGACAAGCATCCAATAGCATGATCATAGATGACAACATCAAATGCATCTCCAACATCATGAAGACTCAATCCTAAACATATCTCATAGGTGTGGAAATAGGTTTACAATCTTCAAGGCCAAAACACTGCAATAGTGTGTCAATATATTTGGTTTGACACAAAGCTATTCCAACATCAACTTGCATAAAGTGAATGCCCAAATGATGATGCAAATGCCCCAAATCTGACATCTCAAATGAGGCATGCAAATCAGCCTTAAAATCAGCAATATGCTTCTCATGAGGACCAGTAAACAGCATGTCATAATCATACACAACAAAACAATGATCAAAAGCACATCATCTGCATGTTTAACATATAATGTGCTTTCAATTGGACTCTTCTCAAAACCATGTGCAATCAGGTAGGCATGTATCTTTTCATACCACGCATGTGGTGTTTGCTTGAAACCATATAATGCCTCTTTCAATATAGACAATTGATTTTCATGCCCATTTTGCACAAAGCCAGGGGGCTGAAAAACTCATCAAAATCAAAGCCTCTTTCTTGCACATAACCCTTTGCAACAAGCCTAGCCTTATACTTGTCAACTGTTCCATCAGTTGTATACCTAGCTAGTGCCAATGGCCTTCTTGCCAGGAGGAAATTCACATAAAGACCATGTAACATTTTTCAATTTGTAGAATTTTGTACTTCATCAAACAAAACAGGCTCATTCTCATCACAAAGACTAGAGGCATCCATAACATAGCAATGTGATGCAAAAGAGGCACTATGAGAGCCTGAACGAGTATGATATGACATTGATGCATCTAATTTGTGGTCACGCAAAGTTTGCACAATCCGTTTCGGCATAGTTTTTGCCTCCTCAATATCATCTCTCTCATCAACAAGTGTGTCATGTAAATCTGCATAAAAAATGGAATGATCGGCATCCACATGAAACCTGCAAAGGTTGAGAAGTTGCTTCATTAGGACTAGCACTAGACTATCCATCTGTAAAAAGAGGCAGCAAAGTGTTATACATGTCTTTGGAGCTAACTGATGTCTCCTTAGTACATGAAAGTAATGGATGAATAGCATCTTCCACAAAAACAAAAAAAAATATGATAGCCTTTGCTTTCAAAAATGTACCCAACAAAAATACATTTCATTGCTTTATCATCCAATTTCCTGTATTGTTGTCCAGGCACTAATGCATATGCCAGACAACCAAAAACATGCAGGTGAGCATCAAATGGCTTACTACCATGCCAAGCCTCATATGGAGTGATAGCTTGCAACGTTTTAGTAGGACACCTATTAACTACATATGTTGCACACATGACAACTTCAAGCCACAAACTATGTGGTAAAATCTGGCTCTTAACCATACACCTCACCATCTCCATGAATGACCTATTCTTGCGTTCAACAAATCCATTTTATTGAGGTGTATATGGCATTGTACATTGATGTTTTATTCCATGTTTAGCCAGAAATGCATTGAGGTCAGAAGACATATATTCCCCACTTGATCAGAACGAAATTGCCCATTTTACATGTTGATAGATTTTCAGCCAAAACCAAAAAATGTTTGAAGCACATAAACACTTCGGACTTTGCTTTCAATGGATATACCCATGCATGCTTAGAAAAATCATCGATGAAAGTCACAAAGTAAAGATAGTTCCCAAAAGAGGGTGTTTGCATAGGACCACAGACATCACTCTGAACAAGTGGCAATTTTTTAGTATCTCAAACTGAACCATGTTTTGCAAAGGAGGAATGCTGCATTTTGCCCAAAATACAGCCTTCAGATAAATGTTTAATAGGTGCTTCAAGTTTGGGACAAGAGCACACCATTTCAGATTTTTGCAGGCATAACAAACTAGAAAAATTTAGATGACCAAAGCTTGCATGCCAAAGCTTTGCATCTGACACATAGAATCATGTACTGCATATGCTGAATCATTCATAGATTTTTCATATTCTATGAGCTTATATAGCCCATGACATAAAATTCCATAACCAATAATGACATCACCATTTGATAGATCATGAAATGTACATATGTCATCAACAAATTTCACAACCAAGCCAATCTTGGCTAGAGCTGAAATTGATAACAGATTCTTCTTGATCCCTCACACAAATAAAGCATCTGACAATGTAAAAGAACTACCATCAGCAGTAGTCAAAATGATCTTACCAACTCCCATAACAAGATAAGAGGAGTTTTTGGCGCATGTGATAGTATTCCTTGTAGGGACATGCTTGAGTGAAGTAAAGAAACTGCACTACGAGGTAATATGTCTGGTTGCCCCACTCTCAAAGTACCAAACATCGGAGTCTACTATAGACAAACACTGTTCATGACAAGATGTATCATAACTGCAAACAGTGGTAAATGCCCATTCTTCATTTCGCAGAAGATTTACAGACTCTATTTTGGGTGTAGAGGTCTCTACAACAACCATTCCGGTCTCTTTCTTCCTTGCCTCTTTAGTAGCCAGTTTTGGACAACTCTTTATGACATGATCATTTGCTTTAGATTATTTGCAAAACAATTTCTACTTTTTTGTTTTCTTCTCATCTCTATCATCCTTCTTTGATTATGCAGAATTAGTAGATTTCTGCTTACTAGTAGACGAGATCCATTTACCTTTGCCCTTTTGACTAGCCAAGAAAGCTTGATCTGCAACACACATAATGGACCTATTTTGCCTAGACTAATCTTCCTCCAATAGAACACTCCTCGAATGTTAAGGCATTTGGATTACCTTTCATCATCAAATGAAGAGTAGAAGCAAAACTCTGATATGAGTCGATGTTGGAGAAACAATCACTAATTAGACATATATTTGAAGGTCAAACCTTAGGAAGAAAACCCCATGCCTATGTGAAGGGACAAATTCACAAATGTATCATATTTGTAAAGTTAGTTCACTTTAGTTCTAGAAGTTTTTTAAAAATCACGGGAATGAGAAAATCTATATAAGTTAGTTAGTATTAACTGACGCGATGAGAAGAAGAAGAAGAGAGAGAGAGAGAGAAAGTGAGAAGAACTCATTTTTGTATGACTGAGTATAGTCGGGCTTCTCTGAGTGAG
Source organism: Ceratopteris richardii (assembly GCA_020310875.1). NCBI lineage: Eukaryota > Viridiplantae > Streptophyta > Polypodiopsida > Polypodiales > Pteridaceae > Ceratopteris > Ceratopteris richardii. The sequence goes on along the minus strand of CM035439.1, from coordinate 136,495,451 downwards.
AAAGCATCTGTAAAACTTCTGAGTTTTTTATAGTTATGAGAAGAACTGAGTAAAGTTCTGTGTATGAGCCTCTCTCCATCATCTCCATGATTGCCTACTGTGTAATGAATTCAAAAATTCAAGTTTTCTGAGCAATTCGATGCCTGGCATCGAATCTTGGCTGATAAGTCATTTTTCATTCTCTGTGTGTTAACTATTGTTGAATCTTTTAAAAATATGAAGTTTATGGAGCAACTCGATGCCTGGCATCGAGTTTGAGCATAAAGTCGATGCCTGGCATCGACTTCTAGCATACAAGTGGTCTTCTTCATGTGTGTGTAAAAGAGAGTATTTCTGGTGCAGAAAAAGGGCCTAAAAAAGCTCAAAGTCGATGCCCGGCATCGACTTGGACTGAAATTCGATGCCAGACATCGAATTTTTTATTTTTGGACATCAGGAATACTAAAACAGGCAAAAATTTCCAGTTTTGGAAGGTCATACAGGGTCATCTTGTGAGGGCCATAACTTGAGTTCTAGAGCTCCGTTTGATGCATATGATAGCTTGTTGGAAAGCTCTACTCTTCTAGTTTCAGCCTATAAAGTTTCATCAAGAAATAATACTTGAGCTAGGAGAAATTAGCAAAATACTGAAGGTATGTCATTTCAGTGACTAGGAATTTCTGTAGAAGCAAAGTTCTCACTTTAGGCTATCATTTCTCAAAGTTTGGAGTGGCAATGAGTTAATGGTGACCATAGAGGTGTTCTAGTGTCACCTTAATTCATTTCTTGTGGTGTTTCATACATCAACAAGTGGTATCAGAGCAGAAAGATTCTCGAGAGCAGAAGGCGACAAAGGTACGAGAAGTTTTGTAAAGTTTTCCATTAAAGTTTGAAAGGTGAAGCATTTGAAGACACAAGGCATCAAAAGGTTACTTCAAAAGTATCCTCATACAAAAAGAACTTCAAAAGGTATTATCCTTTATCCTTTAAGCTGACAGGTTGCAGCAGAAGGAAAGAACTATGGCAGATCATATCTCCATTGACAAACTGGACAGAGATAATTACCCCGCATGGGTAATGAGAATGGAAGCCTTACTTATGAGTAAGGATCTCATGGTATATGTAACAGGTGAAGAAGAGAAGCCAGTATTTGAAGATGAAAGCCGACCAAAGAAAGAAGAACTTGATGCTTTAAAGCATTGGCAGAAGAAGGATGCAAGTGCAAAAGCCTACATCTACAATACAATCTCAGATCATTTGCTACCACACATCAGAGGATTGGAATCATCAGAAGATATATGGAATGCATTGGAATATCATTTCCAAAGCACTACTAAAGCACGGAAAGCAAGTCTATGGTCAGAGTTTACAACATTCAAGAAGAAGCCAAGTCAAACCATTAGTGATTATGTCACTAAGATGAAGGATCTTGCAGATAGTCTTGGATCCATAGATGAAGATGTTGAAGATCACAGATTGATTGCTCAACTACTTGCAGGCTTGAGAGGGGATGAAAGGTGGAAACCTTTTGTCTTATCAACAGAACTTTCATTAAATCATTATGTTCCAGATTTGAACCAGTTGCTTGGTTTGATGCTCACATATGAGCAAGACTTGAAGGGAGATGGAGATAAAGGTCAAAGTTCTGCAATGTACATGAAGAATAAGAAGAAAGGAGATAAAGGTAAAGCAAAGGATGAAGAGGAGTCTAATTCTCAAGCTTATTATGCAAGAGGTAAAGGCACTGGCAGAGGAAGAGCAAGAGGTTTTGGAAGAGGAAGAGGTAATCAAAATAACAACAAAAAGGCTTGCTGGATCTGTGGATTGAGTAATCATTTGGCTCATGACTGTTGGCACAACCAACAAGGATCAAACCAGAATCAAAACAACAATAGCAGAGGTCGAGGTGGAAGATATCAAAGTAATTTTCAAAGAGGTAGACAAAGTCAAAGAGGAGGCTATGGTAGAGGTGGAGGAAGAAGTTGGGGACAGAATCAATCCTACAACACCACCTACTACAACTATGCAAATGACACACAGAATGAAAGTCATACATCATTGATGATGAATTCAATCAGCACATCAGACAAAGAAGATCTAAAGGTATTTTACATTGACTCTGGATGTTCTAATCATTTGTCAGGAAACATAGAATTGATGTCAGAATTGGAAAAAGGCATTTCTAGTCACACAGTTCAAACTGGTGATAATACAAGACATAGTGTACATTCAATTGGAAAAGTGAAATGCAAGAGTGGAGCAGATTTGCTAACCAATGTTTTGTATGTTCCTACAATACCTAAAAACTTGATTAGTGTGGGACAGATAGTTGAAAAAGGTTTTCAAGTTAGGTTTACAAATGAAGGAGTATTTGTGGAAGATCCAGAGAATGGATATAAACAGATTGTCTCTGGTAAGAAAGAAGGTAGACTCTTTACTTTAAGAGTGCAAGGGAACATTGGTCAAGCTTTGCTCACACATGGTGAAGCAGTGATTACAGAACTTGATCTCTGGCATAAGAGATTAGGTCATTTCAATGAAAGAGGAATTAAAGCTATGGTTGCTAATCAGTCTGTACTAGGATTACCAAATGTGCAAAGTCAACATATGGTTTATAAATGTGAAGCATGTCAAATGGGTAAAGCACACAGATTACCATTTCAAAAGAAAGGTTTCAAACATGATGGAGTACTTGAGCTCATTCATACAGATGTATGGGGACCAACAAAAGAAGGATCTATCAGTGGCTCAAGGTACTATGTTCTTTTCATTGATGATGCTACAAGATGGATAACATTATATGTTTTGAAGGAAAGATCAGAAGTGTTTGGAGCGTTCAAGCATTTTCATGCATATGCAGAGAGAGTCACAGGTCAAAAGCTTAAGAGACTGAGGTCTGATGGAGGGGGAGAATACTTCTCCCAAGAGTTCAATGATTATCTTTGGAATGCAGGTATTAAGAGAGAAATAACTTGCAGGTATACACCACAACAAAATGGTGTAGCAGAAAGAAGGAACAGGACTTTGGTTGAGTTTGCTAGAGCTATGCTAAAGGAGAAGAACTGTCCAAATTATCTTTGGGCTGAGGCTGTAAATACAGCTACATATCTTGTGAATAGATTACCATGTGCAGCTCTGAATGGAATGACTCCATATGAAGCTTGGTGGGGTAAGAAACCAACACTAGATCATTGTAGAGTGTTTGGATCAATTGCATATGCTTATGTGCCATCACAGCTTAGGCATAAACTTGAACCAAAGGCAGAAAAATATGTGTTCATTGGTTATGATGAAAAGCAGATGGGTTACAGGTTGTGGAATCCTCTAACAAAACAATTTATTGTTTCTAGAGATGTTACATTTGATGAACAGAAAAGTTGGTATGCAGATCAAAGTCATACAGCTGAAGAATTTGAAGAAGAGGTAAGAAGATGTGAGAAAGGAAAATCAATTGTGCAGGTAAATAGAGATGAAGACTATATGCAAGCAAGTACATCCACAAGTGGATTAACAAGAAGGAATGAAGAAGCTCCTATATTTGATGAAGAGGTGTATCCAGAAACTTATGAAGAATGTGAACCAAGAAGGTCAAGCAGGACAAGGAGACAACCAGAAAGGTATTCTTATGATACTTCTTACATAACTCAGAAGAACTATGCATATATGGTCAAAGATGATGAAGAACCTCAGAACTATGATGAAGCTAAAGGTAAGAAGCAATGGGAAGAAGCAATGAAGGAAGAGTTCAATGCACTGGAGGAGAACAAGACATGGGAACTTGTTCCTAAACCAAATGGTAAGAAAGTAATTGGAAATAAATGGGTTTATAAAGTGAAGAAGCTTGCAGATGGAAGTATAGCCAGATACAAAGCTAGATTGGTGGTGAAAGGCTATGCCCAGACCTATGGCATAGATTATGATGAGACATTCAGTCCTGTAGCTAAGATGTCAACTATAAGGACAATCATTGCTATTGCAGCTTCAAAAGGATGGACTCTAAGTCAATTGGATATAAAAAATGCATTCTTGAATGGATACATATCAGATGAGGTATACATGGAACAACCTCAAGGGTTTATAGATTCCAGGTATCCAAATTTTGTTTGCAGGTTGAGAAGAGCATTGTATGGATTGAAGCAAGCTCCAAGAGCTTGGAACTATAGACTGGTGAAGTATCTCAATGATCTTGGATATCAAAGTTCAAAAGCAGATTCAAGTCTACTTATCAAAAGAACAGAGGAAGGTACAATCTACATTTGTATTTATGTAGATGACATTATAATCACAGGTACTTCAGATGAAGGAATCAAGGAGGTAAAGAGATTACTTGAGAAAGAGTTTAAGATCAGTGACCTAGGAAAGTTATCATACTTTCTTGGAATGGAAGTTACTTATACAGATCATGGCATATATGTGTCACAAGAAAGGTATCTTCTGAACTTGTTGAAGAAGTTTGATATGGAAAATTGCAGAGAAGCTTCAACTCCACTTGAAGTTAATCACAAGCTCAGTAAATATGATGGTGCAGACTACAAAGATATGAGGTAGTATCAATCTCTTGTGGGTAGTTTGATTTATGCTACACTAACAAGACCTGATCTTAGTTATGCAGTGGGAGTTTTGTCACAGTTCATGCATTGTCCAAAGGACCCACATTGGATTGCAGGTCAAAGAGTTCTCAGATATATCAAAGGAACTATAAAGGAAGGATTATATTATCCTTTTACATCAGATTTGAAGTTGAGAGCTTACAGTGACTCAGACTGGGCAGGTAATCAAGATGACAGGAGATCAACTCATGGTTACATGATATACATTGGTGATAAGCTTGTAAGTTGGTGTTCAAAGAAACAACATACAGTAGCATTATCATCAACTGAAGCAGAGTACAAAGGACTTGTGGAAGCAGCTAAGGAAGTCATATGGATGCAGACATTGTTCAAGAGCTTAGGCATTGATCAAGGTACACCTACAATACATGGAGATAATATGAGTTCACTTTATCTTGCAGCAAATCCAGTATTTCATGCAAGAACAAAGCACATAGAGATACAATATCATTTTCTCAGAGAAAAGGTAATGGAGAAGGAGATTGAAGTGGAATACATTTCTACTAAAGATCAACTAGCAGACATAATGACAAAGAGCTTGGATGGTGTGAAGACCAGCAGATTCAAAAGCATGGCAGGAGTAAAAGAAAAGAAGATGATATGAAGAAACAGGGAATGTCAATTAGTGATTGAGGGGGAGCTGTTGGAGAAACAATCACTAATTAGACATATATTTGAAGGTCAAACCTTAGGAAGAAAACCCCATGCCTATGTGAAGGGACAAATTCACAAATGTATCATATTTGTAAAGTTAGTTCACTTTAGTTCTAGAAGTTTTTTAAAAATCACGGGAATGAGAAAATCTATATAAGTTAGTTAGTATTAACTGACGCGATGAGAAGAAGAAGAAGAGAGAGAGAGAGAGAAAGTGAGAAGAACTCATTTTTGTATGACTGAGTATAGTCGGGCTTCTCTGAGTGAGAAAGCATCTGTAAAACTTCTGAGTTTTTTATAGTTATGAGAAGAACTGAGTAAAGTTCTGTGTATGAGCCTCTCTCCATCATCTCCATGATTGCCTACTGTGTAATGAATTCAAAAATTCAAGTTTTCTGAGCAATTCGATGCCTGGCATCGAATCTTGGCTGATAAGTCATTTTTTCATTCTCTGTGTGTTAACTATTGTTGAATCTTTTAAAAATATGAAGTTTATGGAGCAACTCGATGCCTGGCATCGAGTTTGAGCATAAAGTCGATGCCTGGCATCGACTTCTAGCATACAAGTGGTCTTCTTCATGTGTGTGTAAAAGAGAGTATTTCTGGTGCAGAAAAAGGGCCTAAAAAAGCTCAAAGTCGATGCCCGGCATCGACTTGGACTGAAATTCGATGCCAGGCATCGAATTTTTTATTTTTGGACATCAGGAATACTAAAACAGGCAAAAATTTCCAGTTTTGGAAGGTCATACAGGGTCATCTTGTGAGGGCCATAACTTGAGTTCTAGAGCTCCGTTTGATGCATATGATAGCTTGTTGGAAAGCTCTACTCTTCTAGTTTCAGCCTATAAAGTTTCATCAAGAAATAATACTTGAGCTAGGAGAAATTAGCAAAATACTGAAGGTATGTCATTTCAGTGACTAGGAATTTCTGTAGAAGCAAAGTTCTCACTTTAGGCTATCATTTCTCAAAGTTTGGAGTGGCAATGAGTTAATGGTGACCATAGAGGTGTTCTAGTGTCACCTTAATTCATTTCTTGTGGTGTTTCATACATCAACAGTCGAGAAGACCATTCAGAACATTCTGCACAAGTGAACTACCAGGCAAGACTTCATCAGCAGAAATCAATTGTTCTTTAACCTCCTAAAGAGGAAAAAAGTGCCCTGGAAGTCTTAGGTGTGTTCACACACATCACTATCTAGATATATCAACAATCATGTGAAGAGAGACGGTGCAAGACCAAAGGGGGCCCCAACAAAGTCTCAACATCAATACTGATCTACAATTGTTAAAATCCACCATGTCAAACAACAATTATTCTAATCACCACACAGTGTAACATGAAAACATCAATTTTCCAATGCAATTCTCCATTTTGTGCAAGCCAAGGAGTCCTCCAGCCTAAGGAGCTTAGATAGAATGTAGTACTCAAATTTCTACTGATTCCTCTAGACCGATAGAAAAGGCTAAATTTAGGTGAGGTATACTCACCCCCATTATCTGAGTGTAAGGACTCGAGAAGCAGAAAAGGCAGAGTTAGAAGAAGCAAACATTGCACCATTTGCAAAAATACACAATGTTTGAGGGAAGTAGAAAGGGTTCAAGAAGACATTGTTTGTTTCCAAGCATATTCTTTGACTATGTTGCATGGTTGTATGGATCAATAGTACTGCCATAATAAGTCTTCATGCATTTGTCAACCTATTAGGGTTGCGACCTTTGTTCGTAGTGTTGAGCTCTAGGTGATGGAAAGACACTCTTCTTTACACCATGATGATTAGGAGGTGGCCACCGGACATGAGATCTAGTATGTGGTATGAGATTGGCTTTGGTATGAGCCTCCCCCACGTCTTGCCCGACTCAAGAGTCATTCGTGTCTAGTGCATCTTTTCTTGAAATTGTGTGTGGAGCTCATTGCTTGTGATGACTCAGATGTGGTATATTGTATGGTTCAATGCTTTGGGATGACACGAACATACTTCAAGTTGTGCACAACCAAATCAAGGAAAATTAAGAAAGAAATAGGCAAGAAAAGAGTCTCAAAGAAAAGAATAAAAAGAAAGAAGGAAAGAAAGTGAAACTAGCGTGATGTGTGTGGCTTTCCTTCAACGAGGGCAGAGAAATATATCACACCATCTGGAAGCAAAATTAGGAGCAAGATACTGTGGCTAGAGAACGTCAATAATAAAAAAGAGTCAATAAAAGCGTGCCTAAGCGGCTAGAAAACACATGCTCCATTTTGCGCAAGCTAAGGAGTCCTCCAACCTAAAGAGCTTAGGTACAATGTAGTTATCAAATTCCATACTTTTTGGACATTGTTTGACACTTGAGAAGTAGCTTAGGCATAATTCTTGATTAGGCGAGTCATTAAATGCGAATGTGATCAAATCACCTGAAAAACTATAAAAACATCATGCATGCCTACGAGCATATCTATCTCTCTGGATTTGGAAGAGAGCTCAACACCGCCCCCTCCCTTCGTTCATCCTTGATGACGCTTCGTGACTCATCTGGCATATAAAAAAAAGATGAGGGTAAAACAGAGTGCATGGGGGGAGATTGCACCTAATATTGCGTTCAGTTTCATATCCTTGCGTATTTTATTTTCTCTGTGTGCATGGGGGGAGATTCGCTGGTTGTCACCAGAGAAAAGGGGCTATCTTGTTTGAGATCACCCAGGACATGCTAAGAAGATTCAGAAAGCGGAGAGGGACTATCACTATTCTGGACAAACTTAACTTCAGATGGAAGCTTGGCTGGAGTGCTGCTCAGTGGCAATATAGATTCTTAAGCATTTGGAACCTCCCTTTCAACATAAAGCACTCTACACTGATGTGGTTCATCTTGCACAATGGGATCTGGTGTGGTTCCAAAGCCAAGAAATATGGATTAAATAATGAAGTATGTAAATTTTGTGGCAATGAGGAGGACATCCCCCACATGTTCTTCAATTGCAGTCATGCTCAGAAGTTTTGGTGCCTGCTCTCTCCCATCTGGCACAAGTTGCAGGTCACTCTATCCTATAAAGAAACCCTGGTTGGGTCCAGTAGTAGGATGGACTTTGTGTTGTGGAACATATGGAGGGGTCATATCCTCTGGCACATCTAGTTATCAAGAAACCAAAAGGTTTTAAACAATAGAGACTGCTGCCTACAACATATCTGTTTCAAAAGTCTCATACACATTGGGCAAAAATGTTTCAGTATGATCGCTGATGCTCCTCATGAGGACTTTAAGTTATCTGTCCACTTGGCCACTATAGCTCCTTGTAAATGGAGAGACTCCTTGCTTCAGATGTAGTGTAAAAATAGGTTGGCAATGATTCTGCTCTGTACATAAGCCCTGCTGGCTATTGCCTGCTTGGGTTGCTCCATTGAAGCTTCTTGCACACAAGCCTTAAGCATGCTCTAATACCAATGAAGGGCTTTGGTGTGTAGAACAAGAGGAGGAAGGAGGAGATGGAGGGAGACGGAAGAGAGGAGAGATGCACAGATGCGTGGGAGCCTGAAAACCCACATAATGATCTCTCTTGAGGCAATGCTCTATATATGATGTATATTTATGAATATGGGGGTAAGGTCACATGATCCTTACATCCCCAACATTGACGATCATTTCAATAAATTTATTGCACTATGTAAGTCTAGAGGATTGGAAGGGCGAACCAATGCCTTCATGGCTATGTTCCCAGAAACATTAGATGGGCTAGTTAATAAATGGTTAAGCCAGTTTGAGGACAAACATTTCAAAACTTGGCACGAGATGAAGACCGAATTTTTTTCTCCACGTAGACCAAGAAAGTCTATGAGGAAATTATTGAGCTCAAGAATTTGAATCTAAGGAGAGATGAGTAATTTTTGAAACTAATGACCAAAACAAAGGTGCTAGTTGCAAAGCTCCCAGCGACTCTAAGGGATTTCTTTATCAAGAAGTGGCTAGAAAAGGAACTTTTGATGAGCACCAAGCACAAGCTCCACAACTTGAAAAATCCATTCAAATCATCGTCAATATTGAGACAAAAAATAGAGATTATTTATGAGATCGAGTCACAATCATTGTTAGAAAAAGATAAAAAGCACAAAGAGATGAAGAGTCACAATCATTCAAGTATTCACATGTCCCAAGAAAGATCATCTATATGGATAACACTTTCGAAAGGATTCCACACCACCATAGAGCTCAATAAGCTTTGCAAGTGAGAATTTTGTGAATTTTCCATCGTTTTGCACAAGCTCCGCAAGCCTAGACTTATAACTCTCAATATTGAATTACCTTTTGTTCCTTCCCCCCATTCCTTGTTTGAAAGATGGAGACACAGAGAGCTATAAATCAATAATGTGAGCTAGAGAAACAAGATAGCATTGTACAATATTCTCTATTAGAGGCTATGGAATAGAATAAAAAGGCCGAAGCTAGAGAAGCATTAAGTGAGTTGCAAAAATTCATGTCAACAAAAATATGAAACTGGAAATTATGCTAGTGCATAGCATCATGTCAAAAAAAATCAAGCTCAGAATCAAAAAGAAAAATCCATTCAAATCATCGTCAATATTGAGACAAAAAATAGAGATTATTCATGAGATCGAGTCACAATCATTGTTAGAAAAAGATAAAAAGCACAAAGAGATGAAGAGTCACAATCATTCAAGTATTCACATGTCCTAAGAAAGATCATCTATATGGATAACACTTTGGAAAGGATTCCACACCACCATAGAGCTCAACAAGCTTTGCAAGTGAGAATTTTGTGAATTTTCCATCGTTTTGTCCCACATAATGATCTCTCTTGAGGAAATGCTCTATATATGATGTATATTTATGAATATGGGGGTAAGGTCACATGATCCTTACATCCCCAACATTGATGATCATTTCAAGAAATTTATTGCACTATGTAAGTATAGAGGATTGGAAGGGCGAACCAATGCCTTCATGGCTATGTTCCCAGAAACATTAGATGGGCTAGTTAACAAATGGTTCAACCAGTTTGACGACAAACATTTCAAAACTTGGCACGAGATGAAGACCGAATTTTTTTCTCCACGTAGACCAAGAAAGTCTACCAAGAAATTATTAGATGAGCTCAAGAATTTGAATCTAAGGAGAGATGAGTAATTTTTGAAACTAATGACCAAAACAAATGTGCTAGTTGCAAAGCTACAAGGCTCTAAGGGATTTCTTTATCAAGAAGTGGCTAGAAAAGGAACTTTTGATGAGCACCAAGCACAAGCTCCACAACTTGCTGGTGTTGAGTGCTTTGATAGGAGAGGTTGTAGCTATGGCCATAAGGATAGAGCAGGCCTGAGTTCCTTGTAACGAGTCTTCATCTCATCTAGAGCAGTGGGTTGACATCCATGAACATCAATGGTTTGCAGCTGCAAAATAGGATACAATAGAAAAGTTAAGAAAGAAAATCAAGAAGATGAGGTAGCCGGAGACAAGGGAAAGTCTCTAATGTATTATTTTCCACCCAGAAGGACACCCACAAATAGAATGTCTAAAAAGGTAGTCTAGACTGAGTGAAGCAGGCAAACAGAAGCCAAAATTTGGTGAATAATGCTTTTCAAAATTCACTAGAGTCACTTCCAGCCAGGGATATACTATAACAATCATTGAGTACTCACGTGGTGCAACTATGAGAAATCTCCCCACTCCAAATATGGACCATAGTCTAGAAGGTAGAAGAACGGGTTGAGATGGTGGGGAATGACGATACCAGACTGCAAGGAGGAAGTGATTTGAGCATAGTATCTAGCCTTGAGAAAATGGTCCCTACCCGATGGTAGAGGAAGGATGAGGCAAAAGAACTTGAGAAGAATGAAGAGCCTAGCAAGGTGGAGGATACGACAATCAAAGAAAAAACAACCCCAACTAAGGTAGAAGAATTAACAAGAAGGATGGAAAGGATATTGCAAAGACCAGACACTCCATCTCGAGTCAGGCCGAAGATTCATGGAGGGACCAAGAGAAGTATCAAAGGAAGGAAAGAACAATAGAAGATGCATACTAGATGGCCCAACAAGAGATCAGAGGTAAGGCACCTGAGCTCATCATAAGTGCTCTAAGAACCCTTATAATAGTAAAACATATCCTAAGGAACACATACTCACAAGTAAGCCTATACAATCTGCTACATATAGATGCACAATTTAAGAACAAAATGACAAGCATTGTCACTTTGTCAGGAGCACTATTTTCCATGGAGGGTAGCCTACATAATTGCTTCATAGCACAGGCCCCATTGACTAACTATCATAGTCCATGTGTAGTAGTTAAAATAGTTGGTCAAGAAATTACAAGAGTAATCATAGATGGTGCGTCTGCAGATCTCGAACTCCAACAATTGGCATCAGAGTAGGTCGTCGCTTCATCTAGGGCATTGTCGACATCTCTCCGATTGCAATCTCAAAATTGCATGAAATTTGGTGAGCATACTCAAGGTGACTAGAAGATCAAAATAGCTTTGCCTTGTCGTGGCAAAATCACGTTCTGAGCTCATTTCGGCCTCCAACGCACTATCACACTGCTTGTGGAGGCAATTTCATTTTTTTTTTCACATTCGCTCCTGTAGAACAACTAAGGATGCTTGGGATACACTTACTGCTTTATACCAGGCAAGGGATGAGGCTCTTGTTGCTTACCTACGAAAAAAGTTGGAGAGTGAGCATATGAAACAAGGTGATTCCATGGACAGTTTTCTGACCAAGATCAAAGATTTGAAAGAACAATTGATTTCTGCTGATGAAGTCTTGCCTGACAGTTCACTTGTGGAGACTGTTTTGAATGGTCTTCTCGACTCATATCAGAGTTTTTCTTCTACTCTTCATTTGATGATGAAAGGCAATCCAAATGCCTTAACATTTGAGGAGTGTTCTATTGGAGGAAGATTAGTCTAGGCAAAACAGGCCCATTATGTGTGTTGCAGAGCAAGCTTTCCTTGCTAGTTAGAAGGGCAAAGGTAAATCGATCTCTTCTACTAGTAAGCAAAAATCTACTAATTTTGCATAATCAAAGAAGGATGATAGAGATGAGAAGAAAATAGAAAAGCAGAAATTGTTTTACAAATACTCTAACGCAAATGATCATGTCATAAAGAGTTGTCCAAAATTGGCTACTAAAGAGGCAAGGAAGAAAGAGGCTTGAATGGTTGTTGTAGAGGCCTCTACACCCAAAATAGAGTCTCTTAATCTTGTGCAAAATGAAGAATGGGCATTTACCACTGTTTGTAGTTATGATCTTCTCATGAACAGTGTTTGTCTGCAGTAGGCTCAAATGTTTGGTACTTTGAGAGTGGGGTAACCAGACATATTACCTCGCAGTGCAGTTTCTTCACTTCACTCAAGCATGTCCCTATAGGGAATACTATCACATGCACCGACAACTCCTCTTAACCTCTTATGGGAGTTTGTAAGATCATTCTGACTACTGCTGATGGTAGTTCTTTTACATTGTGAGATGCTTTATTTGTGCCAGGGATCAAGAAGAATTTGTTATCAGTTTCACCTCTGGCCAACATTGGCTTGGTTGTGAAATTTGTTGATGAAAGATGTATAGTTCATGATCTTTCAAATGGCGATGTCATTATTGCTTCCGGCATTTTATTTCGTGGGCTATATGAGCTCATAGGCTATGAAAAATCTATGAATGATTCAACATGTGTAGTACATGATTCTTAGGCTTTGTCAGATGCAAAGCTTTGGCATGCAGGCTTTGGTCATCTGAATTTTGCTAGTTTGCTATGCCTGCAAAAATCTGAAATGGTTTCCTCCTTGCCCAAACTTGAGGCACCTAATAAACATGTATGTGAAGGTTGTATTTTGGGCAAAATGCAGCATTCCTCCTTTGCAAAAGATGGTTCAGTTTGAGCTACTCAGAAATTGTTGCTTGTTTGTTGAGATATCAAGCTCAACATGTGATGATCCAGGATGACATGTATCAGTTTTTTGTTTCTCTGACATGTATAGTGGTCACACCGAAAAATGTCAAGGATACTTCATTGAGCTGTAGTAGATTTATCTACAGAGAGTGATGGCACATTTGTTTCTTACCAGCTCACTCATTCGCGGACATTAGGTTTTTCCTTATGTACTAGTCTTTATATATTGCACTTGTATTCTTGTTTTGAGGTCATTCTTGTACATTCCTTTTTATGTAATAGAAGAAGAAGAAGAAGAAGATCATTCTTCCTGGCCTCAATTTGAGTGTGTGCTTCTCGTTGATTGTGAGAGTGTGTGTGTGAGCTCTTTTTCTTATCTCCTTCCTCATGACATGGTATCAGAGCCAGTGTGGTTGTAGAGAGATCATGGAGAAGGCTGATGATGAAGAGTACATGAGATAGCGTGGAGAAAACGCGATTCACAAACGACCTCAGATTGCTACAAAAATTGGCATGAAGGTAGAAGACCTCAAAATATTTTCAATAGTTATCCCTTTAGGATCAATCATTTTTGTCAGCTCAAAGTTTTGGAGCCATCTCGACCTCCGTTTCGAGCCCGCAAGGTGGAACCCACAAAAAGACCAGGTCAATTTTGAAAAATGTAACTTGTGCCGTGTTTGGAAACACTCATATATTCTACATCCAGAATTTCAAATGATTTCGTGTATTGTTGATACAGGAAAACTGTGTTTTTCTGAGATCAAAGCGTCACATCATAGTGCAATAGTGTTCAAGCAGAAGTGCTGCTTGTAATGTTTTGTAGTGTTGCGAATTGTTGCAGAAATGGCAAAAACAGATGGAATGAGTCAGCTTATGAGCAATAAGCTGAACAAGAACAACTTCCATGCTTGGAAATTCAAAATGACGAATTTCCTTATGGGAAAAGTCTACTGGAAGTACATCGAAGGAGAGAATGAAAATGCTCCGCAGTTACCAGAGAGGAATCAGACTGCAGAAGAGTTAAGAGCATATGAGGAATGGAATCAAGGAGCACGAAAGGTAATGTATTGGCTATTTGTTAGCATATAGGATAGCATGATTGGGCACATACAGGATGCTAAGACTCTGAAAGAGGCTTGGAACAGTTTGGTCACATTGTACGAGACCAATACAAAGGCACAGAAATTGCAACTCAAGAACGAGCTACATACATTGGAGAAAAAGCGCATGTCGGTAAGTGACTACACTATGAAAATCAAAAGCATATGTGAGTCACTTGCATCTATTGGCGTGAATGTAGATGATGATGATAAGGTGGAAGTGTGCCTTCGTGGTTTAGGAGTTGCATATAAGCAGTTCAGAACTTCTATACAGACTAGGGAAAATATTCTGAATTTCGCTGATCTGGTATCTATGCTGATTATTGAAGAAAAGAATCTTGGTGAGGATTCAAACTCCCAAGGAAAATCTAGTTCTGAGCAGGTATTCTACTCTAGCAGAGGTAGAGGTTTCAGAAGTGGAAAAGGAAACAATAACCAAGACCAAAGTCAACAATAGAATCATGCGAGAGGAAGAGGACAATTTCGAAGTAGGGGGAGCCAAAGAGGTTGTAGAAGTTTCCAAAGAAATGATTCAGGTAATGACAGTAAAGGATGCTGGAATTGTGGTAAACCTGGACACTTTGAACATGATTGCAGGTTGAAGAATCAAAATAACAAAAGGCAGCAAAACAACTATGCATCCACAAGTGCAGATGATTTTGAGAAGATGTTCATGGTTCAGCATCACATGATGAATACGATGTCTATTGGTGTTTCAAAATCCCATAATAATGTCTGGTATGTTGATTCACGTGCTTCAAATCACATGACCAACCATGCAGAATGGTTTAGTACTTTGCAGAAATTACCAGTTCCTGGATATGTTGAAATAGGTGATGACCCTATCGAACATACATGAAATATAGCACTCTCTATGGAGGATGGGAAGGTAAAACACCTTGCTGATGTGCTGCATGTTCCAAATATAACAAAGAATCTTATTTCTATTGGACAAATGGTTGACCAAGGATTATAAGTCAGGTTCAATGCTGATGGGTTATAAGATCTAAACTACTCAAAAATTAAAAGAAGAGAGGTACCCAAGGCCAACCGAAGGCATTCAAGAAGAATCATGAAGAATTACAAGCCAAGATGTTTGTCTTGAGGTGGAGATGTTGGTGCAAATGTCCAAGCCATCACACTTGGCTAGGCATGGAAGCAAATATGTGTAACTACTTGAAGAAGCATGAGAACCTTAGCTTGTAATTGCTTGATCATTAACCATTGTAAAAGTTGTTTTACTTGAGGAATCTTGTAAGCCTAAATATCTTGTGATGTTATGAGAAATAAGAGCTACGAATTTCATTTGGTAGTCCTAACCTAGAGGAGTACTTTTAGGTGGAGGCTCATTTGAATTTCAAATTCAAATTTGAAGAAAATCCTTGTAAAAGGACTTGTAAAATTCACAGCCAATAGGCCTCGTCTTGGAGCTCTTCCACTGATCATTTGTTGGATTTGAGTAGCTTGCACCATAGCCTACTCATGTCACTATCGTTCTGCATCATATCCTTGCCAATGATCTTGTATAACAATGTTTATATTACATACATTTCATTGATTAACCTTGTCTACTTCTCTGCTATGACTACTCAGAATAGTACACTTTATGACCATGTCTCAATGATATCTCTATCATTTTGCATGATCTATAGCTTGTTGGAACCAGCTCAAAGTCTACTGCGTGTTGTCAAAGTTTCAAGGCATTTAGGTCGGCCACTTGGGAGAAATCTGTGTCGAAGTACTCTCTAGTCATTCTCTGTACAGTTCCTAAAAAGTCGAGGGTAAGCATCCAATTGCGAAATTGATTTCTCAGTGTATGGTTTATCATTTAAAGTGATTCCACTTGTAATCATTAGCTATATAAGCTAATTTGATACCCTCAAAAGGATTTTTATGAGTTGCTATTGTATTGTGAGCACTGAGCAAAATGTCCAATAGGTGTGTGTACCAAAAAAGCAAGGTTTTTATCACTAGCTATTTGTGAAGTTATCTGAGTTCATTCAATTGTTTGAGAAACCAACTCCAAAGTACATAGGTAGCTATTTGGTGTCAGTTTCAAGCTAAGAGGGCCTATTACATAACCTTGAAGTACAATAGGGTAGGTACAAAGCAGGTTTTGGTAGTACCACCTCACTTCCTTGAGGTATCCATCCATCTCTTCCAACACTATGACACTCATGTGTCCACTAGTGGGTTTTGCTTCATGCTTGGTAGCTCATGTATATCTTGGTTAAGCAAGAAGTAACCTACTATTGCCACTTCTAGTTGTGAGGCTGAGTATATGTTACCGTTAGTGTCCATGTGAAAGGCCAAATGGCCATCGGACACTTCTTTGTATATGTTATTTAATAAAACATATAGTGGTATGGTCAGTCACAACATGTAAGTTCGACCGCATTTGTAAGACCTAAGAAGTCTGTTTTCGTGCTCACTGTGTACTGTGTTTTCTGCGTATTCAGCAGCCTCTATGAAGTACTGTGTGCAGCCTGAGGAGCTCGATTTTCTACCTCGAGGATATTGTCGTGGAGCTCTCAAAAAGGAGAGCGCACTGTGGTGCATCGCCATCGAAATGCTTCATTGGTATCAGAGCAGTTCGAGGTAAAAGCTTTGTTCCTTTTGTGCGTGCGAAGGGAGCCCCCCCCCATGGCTTATGACTAAGGTGGCGACCAAGGCATAGACCTTGGCATACCTTGTCATCTGAGTCACCGAAGTCACCATTGGTGCCATTGGCTGCGCGCGAGGGAGGACCTCAACGATCAAGGAATATAGAGGTTCCTGATACTTCCCGAGAAGTCACCCATCCCAGTACTGTTCCCCCCAAAGCTCGCTTAACCCTAGCAATTTCTTGCCACTAAGCTACACTCTTGTGGTGTCTGAAGAAGGGGAAAGACTAAGGTTGACATTACCTTGAACAAGTTTTGGTCCCTCCAAGCTTCATTCTTTGCTTTCAAAGCCTATTTTTGAAGCAATTTTGGGGTGTCTTTTGCAGCCAGTTTGGAGTACTTTCGCACATAGTTCTCTTCACACAGGTCCATGAACATCAAGAAGGGTGTTGTTTGTACTTCTTTGATAATAAATATCAACCTTTGGGGCTGTTCTTTCAGCCACACTCGTAAAACTACAGGTTTCTCGAGAGGTTTTCAGTTTTGGTGGGAGCAACCGCTACAAATTCATGCAAGTTTTTGAGCCTAAAACATCAGAGTTGACAAAAACTTGCAGGTGTTATTGGCTAGTTTTTGGGTTGTGCATTTAGCCTTTTATTGTCATTTTACTGCATATATTGAGCACATACACACCATGTATGCTTCTATGGATACCACTTATGTATGTCCATGTGGTCATTGATATAGTGGTTACATTTTTGCATAAAGCCTTTTATGTTTGATAAAGAGGGTCATGGTGAGGTTTTCGTAACTAGGAGACACACATATGTCGGGGTCCCTTTGGTGATGCAGGTGGGAGACGTACCCAACCTTGCCATAAGAGATGTATGATAGTTGTTCATAGGTGCTCGACAAGCCTAGTTTGGCTTCTATTGGGTAATTGATTATATGCAGTGGAGTCAGTGATTCACTATGCAGGAAAACATGTCAGTACTTGGAGTTTTATGATATTTTGACACTGGTCATACACTCATTTGCAAAGGATACTCTGGAAAAATTTTTCCAAGTTCAAAAACACATAAACTCACTAACATAGAAGTTTGATAGAGCACCAAAAACATTGTACTAGACACTATTTCTACTATCTCATGAAATAAAATTCAATATAAGCACAATTGTAGAGGTATAAAATAATGAATGACAACATAATAGATGAAGATCAAATAATTACAAAAAAATAGTAATACCATTAAGGAGATAGACATAAAATTTCGTCATACATCTGTCCTTCTATTTATCTTGGAACTAAAAGACCTCTCCTACAACTCTCTTCCTCCCTTTAAATAGATAAAACAACTTGCCATAGGCGAATGCAACTACTAAGTCCCAAAACTTTCAAGTAACATCTAACTAGTTATCATAGAATCTGATTGAGCAATATGTGAGTCAATGTTTATCCGATTCACTAAAATTTATAAATATCCGACTAAGCAGTTTTTAAGATAGCCGACTAAGTAACTTTTCATTTCTAAACACTTCTCACTAGGATCCATCACATGACACAACTCGATGGAGGATTTTGCAAAAAAATCAGAGTGCGACTCACAATCCCTTGATCACTATGTTGGTCACATGAAAAATATTATTATTGTTGTTAGTCTTTGTATTACTTCTCCATCTCTAGACTGTCAGCAATTGTTACATTCATTATAACTTCAAATTATTCAACTGGATCAACAACTGATGGCTCAATCTGTTCCAAACTTTGTCCTGTTTTTCTTATTGGTAAACTAACTTTTGTAGATTATCCTCCTCCTGTGTACTCTATTCTTTCTTCAATTGCTCAACCTGCTAAATGCAATATTCTTTTTCTTTCTACACTTGGTGAATTTTTTCTACCGACTTAGCTTCATGCTTTGCTATAAATCTTCTCTTCATTATCTCATAAGAAAACTTATGGAATACATTTTTCTTCTTAATTACTCCCCACATATTCTGCATTTTAGAATTTATCTCCTGCTTCAAAATTGAAACATGCCCTACATCCATCAACACCGTATTAAGATCAAATTCTTCCTGCTTAAACATTTGCTTTTCTAATACCTACAAAGGTTGTAATCTAATTCATCATTTCATTATCAATGTGTGACTCAATATGTACTTCTACCAACCTCTTTAATTCAAATTCAACTCTATCTTCCATAATTCCCATTCAATCTTTAAACACTTCTAATGACACCTTTACTCTTTCCATCTCCAATGCTTGTTGTTCCAACAAATTTGTCGTATCAACCATATGCTTCTCTTTTATTTGCTTTAACTTTTCTTCCAATTGTTTTACGTGCATATGTTTTGTTAGTTAATCTTTTGAAGTCAAAATATCATTTAACAACCTCTACTCCATAGTAGTACTTGTTGCTTATCTATAAATTTTTGTAATGACTCTAAATATTGATGAGAATTTTTTATATCTTTCACAAAAAAATTAGAGTGATGCACTTTTCCTTCAAACTCAAATTCACTCACTAAGTTTTCTGGTTATGGTTCAATATTCATTTTCTTAGATAATTTAAAACATTTCCCCAAAATTTTGAGAGTTCAAGATTTTGCAACATCCAAAACTGGTTGTATCTGTTGATATATTTAGGTAGTGATGTGTGTGAACACACTAGGACCGCCAAGGCAGCATGGAGGTATGAAAGGGATGTGTCACACATTTATTAGAGACATTCCACCAGAACTCCTCAGAACATAAATTGCCTATGTAGTGATATGCATTGCTGGTTGAAGCACAAAGGAAGGCAAAGCACTCCAGATATAGAGAGAGAGAGAGAGATAGTCTCTCTATACATTTTTTCTATCTTCATAAGGCACTTCGATCCCATATCTCATTAGATCAAAAAACCAAATGGATAACTGATGTTGTATGTCACTAGTTCCCAACGTGAAAGGCAAAAGTGTCATCACATGGTTGGTGGGGGGGTTTGAGACCTCCATGCTCCCCCCTTTTGTCCAATCTCTAAAGCATTCTCATGCAATTTCATTTATCCCACATGCAAAGTACATTGCCCGCTACTCCCTATAAGGCAGGCCTCACTTCACTCCGAATGTGACATTCTCTCAAGCTCTTGGCAAGAGTGCTCACACTCTCCTCATGGAGTCTCCATGCTCATGAAGCATTGTATGTAAGTCATTTCCGTTTTGATCCATTCATCTTGTTTTCTTATCTTTTGTTCCTTCCTTTGTAGCTAGTTACAGAGAGAGAGAGAGAGATAGAGACAAACAGAGAAATAAACCAATCGTGTGAGTTGGAGAGAGAGGGATAGCATCCTACAACATACTGTATAGGTGCTATGGGATAGAATGAAAAGGGTCAATCTAGAGAAGCATTTTCTAGAGAAGGAGATGCCAAAAAGAGTAAGTGAGGTGCAAGATCAGTGCATACAAAAAGGAAAAACTTAGAAGTGGACTAGTACACAACATCATGTGAACAAAACTCAAGCTGAGAATGAAGAAGAGAAATCCATTCATATCATCTTCAATAGTGGGAAGGAAAATAGCGATGAATCATTGATAGAAAGAGATAACGATGAGGATAGATTCAATGGTGAAGAGATTATGAAGTCATGAGTGCCAGACCCAAAGGAATAGAGAAATGTAACTCATGTGAGGGGGGGCACAATCAAAAGAAGCATATTGCACTATTTCTAAAGTTCTAGAATGCTATGAAGAAAGGCAGAGTTAGAAGAAGCAAACAGTGCACTATTTGTAAAAATACGCAATGTTTGAGGGAAGTAGAAAGGGTTCAAGAAGACATTGTTTGTTTCCAAGCACATTCTTTGACTATGTTGCATGGTTGTATGGATCAATAGTACTGCCATAATAAGTCTTCATGCATTTGTCAACCTATTAGGGTTGAGACCTTTGTTCGTAGTGTTGAGCTCTGGGTGATGGAAAGACACTCTTCTTTCCACCATGATGATTAGGAGTGGCCATTGGACATGAGATCAAGTTTGTGGTATGAGATTGGCTTCGGTGCGAGCCTCCCCCACGTCTTGCCCGACTCGAGAGTCACTGTGTCTAGTGCATCTTCGCTTGAAAGTGTGTGTGGAGCTCGTTGCTTGTGATGACTCGGATGTGGTATATTGTATGGTTCAATGCTTTGGGATGACATGAAGATACTTCAAGTTGTGCACAACCAAATCAAGGAAATTCAAGAAAGAAATAGGCAAGAAAAGAGTCTCAAAGAAAGAAAAGAAAAGAAACAAGGAAAACCACACCATCTGGAAGCAAAATTAGGAGCAAGATACTACGGCTAGAGAACGTCAATAATAAAAAAGATTCAATAAAAACATGCCTCAGCAGCTAGAAAACACATGCTCCATTTTGTGCAAGCTAAGGAGTCCTCTAGCCTACATGCCAAAGCTTTGCATCTGACAAAGCCTGAGAATCATGTACTACACATGCTGAATCATTCATAGATTTTTCATAGCCTATGAGCTTATATAGTCCACAAAATCAAATGTCAGAAGCAATAATGATATCGCCATTTGACAGATCATGAACTATACATCTGTCATCAACAAATTTCACAACCAAGCTAATGTTGGCTAGAACTGAAACTAATAAGAAATTCTTCTTGATCCTTGGCACAAATAAAGCATCTGAAAATATAAAAGAACTACCATCAGCAGTAGTCATCGTGATCTTACCAACTCCCATAAGAGGTTAAGAGGAGTTGTTGGTGCATGTGATAGTATCCCCTATAGGGACATGTTCGAGTGAAGTAAAGAAACTACACTGCGAGGTAATATGTCTGGTTGCCCCACTATCAAAGTACCACAAATGTGAGTCTACTGCAAAAAAACACTATTCATGAGAAGAAGGATCATAACTACAAACAGTGGTAAATGCCCACTCTTCATTTTCCACAAGATTAACAGACTCTATTTTGGGTCATTGCACAAGAAAGAAGGAAAGAAAATGAAACTAGCGTGATGTGTGTGGCTTTCCTTCAACGAGGGCAGAGAAATATATCACACCATTTGGAAGCAAAATTAGGAGCAAGATAATGCGGCTAGAGAATGTCAATAATAAAAAAGAGTCAATAAAAGCGTGCCTAAGCGGCTAGAAAACACATGCTCCATTTTGTGCAAGCTAAGGAGTCCTCCAACCTAAGCAATTTCACTGACCTTGCACTCAGAATTTGGATTTGCGTTCTTCTACAAATTTGTAGAAGCTATTCCAAGCTACGCATAGCAAGTTGACTTGTCTCATTCTGATTTTTAAAACTCAACTTATCATTCAAAAACTGACTTGTTGTTCAAGTGAATGTAGATTCATCTTCTACATCTGTTTGCATTTTTTGAATTTTCTGCAGTCTAAAACTCCAAAACAAGTTTTGTGCTCATCTGCAAAATTGTAGCTCTCTATGTTAACTATGTATAGAACTTTAAAACACATCAATCCAAGTTTCGTAACTCGAGTTATGGTCGAAATACTGAACTACTATTGGGAGATGCCGACCTGCACTTTCACCTCTTATGACCTAAGCTTCCATTGAAGCTTCTTTTTTTTCTGAAGAAACAGGAAATATGTATTAAAAATGAAATCTAAATTAGTACAAAGGGAAGTCCATCCCCACCAAACTAATCATGGGGCAATAAGGAGATTAATGCCAGATCTGACGTATCTTCTGGTTCCTTGCAGGTCCTCGCCGAGCATAAGAACATGCTACTGAAGAGATTGGTTGGTTGTCACCAGAGAAAAGGGGCTATCTTGTCTGAGATCACCCAGGACATGCTAAGAAGATTAAAAAAGTAGAGACGGACTATCACTATTTTGCACAAACTTAACTTTAGATGGAAGCTTGGCTGGAGTGCTGCTTAGTGGCAATACAGATTCTTAAGCCTTTGGATCCTCCCTTTCAACATAAAGCACTCTACACTGATGTGGGTCATCTTGCACAATGGGATCTGGTGTGGTTCCAAAGCCAAGAAATATGGATTAAATAATGAAGTATGTAAATTTTGTGGCAATGAGGAGGAGGACATCTCCCACCTGTTCTTCAACTACAGTCATGCTCAAAAGTTTTGGTGCCTCCTCTCTCCCATCTGTCACAAGTTGCAGGTCACTCTATTCTATAAAGAAACCCTGGTTGGGTCCAGCAGTAGGATGGACTTTGTGTTGTGGAACATATGGAGGGGTCATATCCTCTGGCACATCTGGTTATCAAGAAACCAAAAGGTTTTCAACAATAGAGTCTGCTGCCTGCAACATATCTATTTCAAAAGTCTCATACACATTGGGCAAAAATGTTTCAGTATGATCGCTGATGCTCCTCATGAGGACTTTAAGTTATCTGTCCACTTGGCCACTATAGCTCCTTGTAAATGGAGAGACTCCTTGCTTCATATGTACTGTAAAAATAGGTTGGCAATGATTCTGCTCTGTACATAAGCCCTACTGGCTATTGCCTGCTTGGGTTGCTCCATTGAAGCTTCTTGCACACAAGCCTTCAACATGCTCTAATACCAATGAAGGGCTTTGGTGTGTAGAACAAGAGGAGGAAGGAGGAGATGGAGGGAGAGGGAAGAGAGGAGAGATGCACAAATGCGTGGGAGCCTGAAAACCCACATTATGATCTTTCTTGAGGCAATGCTCTATATATGATGTATATTTATGAATATGGGGGTAAGGTCACATGATCCTTACATCCCCAACATTGACGATCATTTCAAGAAATTCATTGCACTATGTAAGCCTAGAGGATTGGAAGGGTGAACCAATGTCTTCATGGCTATGTTCCAAGAAACATTAGATGGGCTAGTTAACAAATGGTTCAGCCAGTTTGAGGACAAACATTTCAAAACTTGGCACGAGATGAAGACCGAATTTTTTTCTCCACGTAGACCAAGAAAGTCTACCAAGAAATTATTAGATGAGCTCAAGAATTTGAATCTAAGGAGAGATGAGTAATTTTTGAAACTAATGACCAAAACAAAGGTGCTAGTTGCAAAGCTAGCGGCTCTAAGGGATTTCTTTATCAAGACGTGGCTAGAAAAGAAACTTTTGATGAGCACCAAGCACAAGCTCCACAACTTGCTGGTGTCGAGTGCTTTGATAGGAGAGGTTGTAGCTATGGCGATAAGGATAGAGCAGGCCTGAGTTCCTTGTAACGAGTCTTCATCTCATCTAGAGCAGTGGGGTGACATCCATGAACATCAATGGTTTGCAACTGCAAAATAGGATACAATAGAAAAGTTAAGAAAGGATATCAAGAAGATGAGGTAGCCGGAGACAAGGGAAAGTCTCTCATGTATTATTTTCTACCCAGAAGGACACCCACAAACAGAATGTCTAAAAAGGTAGTCTATTAGTTTTGCAAAAAATGGAGGCATGAAGCCCGCAACTCTTATTACTTGAAAGGGATGGTGGAACCCCCAACCACCTGCATTATGGGGACAACAGACCAGACAAGCACCACTAATGGTTTTGATAATGAAGCCTATAGTGGCTCTAGAACCCATTCTGAGTAATATTCCCATAGTCCCCATTTTTTATTCTTCTCCTGCTAATATAAGTATGCAGAACAATATGAATTATCAGGCCTCAACATTCAAGAACATGCCTCAACAGCCCATCATATGTTTTAGATGTGGAGAATATGGCAAAGTACAAGCTTGCTACCTCTTATCAAAAATGCACCTCCATGTTCCAACTGTTCAGAGTTAAGGGATCACTACACTAGAGGCTGAGTGAAGCAGGCAAACAAAAGCCAAAATTTCGTGAATAATGCTTTTCAAATTTCACTAGAGTCACTTCCAACCAGGGATATACTATAACAATCATTGAGTACTCACGTGGTGCAACTATGAGAAATCTCCCCACTCCAAATATGGACCATAGTCTAGAAGGTAGAAGAACGGGTTGAGATGGTGGGGAATGACGATACCAGACTGCAAGGAGGAAGTGATATGAGCATAGTATCTAGCCTTGAGAAAATGGTCCCTACCCGATGGTAGAGGAAGGATGAGGCAAAAGAACTTGAGAAGAATGAAGAGCCTAGCAAGGTGGAGGATACGGCAATCAAAGAAAAAACAACCCCAACTGAGGTAGAAGAATTAACAAGAAGGATGGAAAGGAGATTGCAAAGACTAGACACTCCATCTCAAGCCAGGCCGAAGATTCATGGAGGGACCAAGAGAAGTATCAAAGGAAGGAAAGAACAATAGAAGATGCATACTAGATGGCCCAACAAGAGATCAGAGGTAAGGCACCTGAGCTCATCATAAGTGCTCTAAGAACCCTTATAATAGTAAAACATATCCTAAGGAACACATACTCACAAGTAAGCCTATACAATCTGCTACATATGGATGCACAATTTAAGAACAAAATGAAAATCATTGTCACTTTGTCAGGAGCACTATTTTCCATGGAGGGTAGCCTACATAATTGCTCTCTCCCATCTGTCACAAGTTGCAGGTCACTCTATTCTATAAAGAAACCCTGGTTGGGTCTAGCAGTAGGATGGACTTTGTGTTGTGGAACATATGGAGGGGTCATATCCTCTGGCACATCTGGTTATCAAGAAACCAAAAGGTTTTCAACAATAGAGACTGCTGCCTGCAACATATCTATTTCAAAAGTCTCATACACATTGGGCAAAAATGTTTCAGTATGATTGCTGATGCTCCTCATGAGGACTTTAAGTTATCTGTCCACTTGGCCACTATAGCTCCTTGTAAATGGAGAGACTCCTTGCTTCAGATGTAGTGTAAAAATAGGTTGGCAATGATTCTGCTCTGTACATAAGCCCTGCTGGCTATTGCCTGCTTGGGTTGCTCCATTGAAGCTTCTTGCACACAAGCCTTCAACATGCTCTAATACCAATGAAGGGCTTTGGTGTGTAGAACAAGAGGAGGAAGGAGGAGATGGAGGGAGAGGGAAGAGAGGAGAGACGCACAGATGCGTGGGAGCCTGAAAACCCACATTATGATCTTTCTTGAGGCAATGCTCTATATATGATGTATATTTATGAATATGGGGGTAAGGTCACATGATCCTTACATCCCCAACATTGACGATCATTTCAAGAAATTCATTGCACTATGTAAGCCTAGAGGATTGGAAGGGTGAACCAATGCCTTCATGGCTATGTTCCAAGAAACATTAGATGGGCTAGTTAACAAATGGTTCAGCCAGTTTGAGGACAAACATTTCAAAACTTGGCACGAGATGAAAACCGAATTTCTTTCTCCACGTAGACCAAGAAAGTCTACCAAGAAATTATTAGATGAGCTCAAGAATTTGAATCTAAGGAGAGATGAGTAATTTTTGAAACTAATGACCAAAACAAAGGTGCTAGTTGCATGAAGCCCACAACTCTTATTACTTGAAAGGGATGGTGGAACCCCCAAGCACCTGCATTATGGGGACAACAGACCAGACAAGCACCACTAATGGTTTTGATAATGAAGCCTATAGTGGCTCTAGAACCCATTTCGAGTAATATTCCCATAGTCCCCATTTTTTATTCTTCTCCTGCTAATATAAGTATGCAGAACAATATGAATTATCAGGCCTCAACATTCAAGAACAGGCCTCAACAGCCCATCATATGTTTTAGATGTGGAGAATATGGCAAAGTACAAGCTTGCTACCTCTTATAAAAAATTGCACCTCCATGTTCCAACTGTTCAAAGTTAAGGGATCACTACACTAGAGAATGAGTGAAGCAGGCAAACAGAAGCCAAAATTTGGTGAATAATGCTTTTCAAATTTCACTAAAGTCACTTCCAACCAGGGATATACTATAACAATCATTGAGTACTCACGTGGTGCAACTATGAGAAATCTCCCCACTCCAAATATGGACCATAGTCTAGAAGGTAGAAGAACGCGTTGAGATGGTGGGGAATGACGATACTAGACTGCAAGGAGGAAGTGATATGAGCATAGTATCTAGCCTTGAGAAAATGGTCCCTACCCGATGGTAGAGGAAGGATGAGGCAAAAGAACTTGAGAAGAATGAAGAGCCTAGCAAGGTGGAGGATACGGCAATCAAAGAAAAAACAACCCCAACTGAGGTAGAAGAATTAACAAGAAGGATGGAAAGGAGATTGCAAAGACTAGACACTCCATCTCAAGCCAGGCCGAAGATTCATGGAGGGACCAAGAGAAGTATCAAAGGAAGGAAAGAACAATAGAAGATGTATACTAGATGGCCCAACAAGAGATCAGAGGTAAGGCACCTGAGCTCATCATAAGTGCTCTAAGAACCCTTATAATAGTAAAACATATCCTAAGGAACACATACTCACAAGTAAGCCTATACAATCTGCTACATATAGATGCACAATTTAAGAACAAAATGACAAGCATTGTCACTTTGTCAGGAGCACTATTTTCCATGGAGGGTAGCCTACATAATTACTTCATAGCACAGGCCCCATTGACTAACTATCATAGTCCATGTGTAGTAGTTAAAATAGTTGGTCAAGAAATTACAAGAGTAATCATGGATGGTGGGTCTGGAGTCAACCTGATGTTGAAATCAATGATGAAGAGGTTAGGACTCCAACCATCTAGGGGCACAATTCATTGTCATGATGGTAGACCAAAGCAAGGTAAAGGCAATTGGAATAGTTGAAAGGGTAGAACTGATGATGTCGAGGTCTACATTTATCCTGGATTTTGTTATACTATGAATCATGCTTATGATTGGAGGTTTCCCCTTACTATTAGGATGGCCATGGCTGAGACATGCAATGATAATCCACAATAGGGGGTGGAATTACATGTGGGGACATGATGAAGATAATTTGAAGCAATTGCAAATGGAAGCTAGCCCGGATTATGCATAAAAAGGTGTCAACGCCTCAACACTAGGGTTAGGATGACTATGTGCCAACCCCCCAGGATGGAGTAGGTGATCAGAAAAAACTGATCTAGAAGGGAGAACACATGCAAAAAATCCATCCTTGTTACATTATGGTAAGTTCATCCAAGGGGAAATCAATAGTTGGCGTTCAATTAAGTGGAACATAACCTTATTGCATGGTCAACTGTGGGGAAGGAGCCTACTACAAGCAGAGCATAACATTGAGACAGGGAAGGAAGACAAGTCAGAGCTTCTATGGATGGAAAGGAACCCTTTGGAATAATAGCAAGACTAGGATAGGGAGAACGAATGATTAACCGGGGACAAGAAAGTCAAGCTCAGGCAACTCACAAAGCAAAGGCCAACCTTATATGATAAGGGTCCTCAATCAGAAGCACCTCATGATATAGAGCATAAAGTAGCATGCATGAAGTTGAATCTAGACAACAATGGGATATGGAAAGAACTTACTGTTCTACAAACACTTTTAAGCGAGGTAATATGTTTGGTTGCCCCACTATCAAAGTACCAAAAGTCTAAGTCTATTGCAGACAAACACTGTTCATGAGAAGATGGGTCATAAGTGCAAACAGTGGTAAATGCCCATTCTTCATTCTGCACAAGATTAACAGACTCTATTTTGGGTCATTGCAGACCGCAATTTCTCATATTAAAAGCAAAGGCTTTCTGCAAAAGTTACCAACTTTTAGTTTCACACATGCTTTTTGAAGCCGCTTTCATGTAACGATTATTTCGAAATAATAAAAAAATCATATAAATACATGCACTATGTGGATGTAGTCATGTCAACGAAAATGTGAAAGTGACAATTATGCTAGTGCATAGCATCGTGTCAACAAAATTCAAGCTCAAGATGGGCAAGAAACAACCATTCAAATCATCGTCAAGAGTGAGAAAGAAAAAAGAGATGATTTATGAGATGGAGCCACAATATTCATTGTTCGAAAGAGACAAAGAGCACAAAGAGATGATGAATGATTTTCAACCCACCAAGAATCAAAGGCAAAGTCACACACACTCTGGCAGCGAGAACAAGGGTAAAACTATATTCCTGTGAAAATAGTATGTACATCATTTTGACACTTGTTTGTGCGCATAACCCTCCCCGCGATGACATTCCCCCATACCTATATAACACTTTGGGGCATTTGATTCTCAGTGAAGAGGACATAGGGGAAGGAAGAGTGAAGACAGAAATTGAGGAGAAGGCGAGATCTGACGTAGCATGAGGAATCCTTTGTTCCAATCCAAGATGTGCCCTCAAGGAATGTAGGTTGTTACTTTTGCATTTTGTAAAAAGCGGCAGCAGAGGGGAGTCGCTATAGAAAGACCCATCTCCCTTGTTTTGTGGAGACATTTTGAAGTTCATATTCTTGCTCCTTCCTCCTCTTGAAGCTTCTATTGAGATTTCATAGTGTTGGGGGGTGAAGTAAGGTGCATTGCCTCTCAATTAAGTACTTGAAGTAAGGTGCATTGCCTCTCAATTAAGTATTTGGGTTAATCTACATTCGTCTATGCTTGCATGTCATGTAGCCTGCCGCGCCTGCGTACAAGCAATTTTGGATACCCACAGGTCCATCCATCCATGTTTGGCGACGGAGAAGAGGAGCTGTTACCTTACAAAAGGCGCAGGCCTCGAGGTTGCGAGCAACTCATCAGAGTGGCGCAGCGGAAGCGTGGTGGGCCCATAACCCACAGGTCCCAGGATCGAAACCTGGCTCTGATATAAGCATCACGCAGAGCGCGAGCTTCCAACGGCCCCCCTCCCTTTTCCTTGCTCTCTGCTTTTGCAAAATTCTGTGTCCATATGTGCCCTTTCCGAATAATAACTCTCGAGATTTGGCTGACACACATCGATCTGCTATGCGTGTATGCGGCTTTTCTTCCATCTTCATTCTTCTTCACCACATATGCACAATCAGTCACCCAATTTACGGGTGCATGTTCATAATGCTAACATCCAATACAAGAGCTTCAAACTTATCAAGTACAACTCTCTCCTCTCTCACACACACAGTCTGCATCCGACACACATCACATCGAAGCCCCGCGATACACCAAATTATTGTCACCAATCCAATCCAATAGTCGCTACGTAGCTTAGCCATGAGAAATGTGGGGAAACCCTCTCTTCTTTCATCCATGCAATTCCTTCTTTAACCTGCACACTCTTATTATACCTTTTTTGCACAAAACCATGTGCTTGAAACGCATACACTTCTTCATGAAAAGCACCCATTCACAAATTCAGTCATTATTATGTTGGCCAGGTGAACACTCCAACCATTGTGAGCTTCAAGTTGCACAAATGCTAAAGAGGCTAGTCAATAGCTCATCAAAATCGATCCCTTTTGCTTGAGCATAAACTTTAACTACAAGCCTAAACTTATAACTCTCAATAGTATCCATACACTTGGGTTTAAAGTCAATGGCCTTCTTGCCAATGTTGGTGTGAGGAGCAAGCCCAAGAGCTTCACCTCTCCTCTTGGATTTCTCTCCACTTTTATCATGCACAAATGCAAAATCACTTTGACCTTACGTTTGTAAGTTTCACAGGTTAATTCTTCGTATCACTTTGAGCCAAATGCTCCTTGCAAAAGGCGGAAGGAATCTCGTGATTGAAGGGAGCCAAAAGCCACGAGAAATGTAGGGAAACTCTCCCCGCACATATGCACCTACATCCATTGTATCCTATCAAAACACATGGGACTTGCAATGGGTTTATGATTCTCGAGGTCAAAACACTCGAATAAAGTCCCAATGTATTTTGTTTGAGGGACAGAAATGCCTCTATCTATTTGCACAAGCCGAACCTCCAAATAATGATGCCGATGGCCCAAATTCGACATTCAAAAAGAGGCATGCAAGATAGCATTGAATTAGTGTACTAGCAAACATGCCTAACAAGTGCAAAAGACAATAGTCATACGACAAGTAGAGCAAATGCCTCATCGAAATCAATCCCTTCTTCTTGAGCATAAACTTTTTAACTACAAGCCTAGACTTATAACTCTCAATATTGAATTACCTTTCGTTCCTTCCCCCCATTCCTTGTTTGAAAGATGGAGACACAGAGAGCTATAAATCAATCATGTGAGCTAGAGAAACAAGATAGCATTGTACAATATACTCTATCAGAGGCTATGGAATAGAATAAAAAGGCCGAAGCTAGAGAAGCATTAAGTGAGTTGCAAAAATTCATGTCAACAAAAATATGAAACTAGCAATTATGCTAGTGCATAGCATCATGTCAAAAAAAATCAAGCTCATAATCAAAAAGAAAAATCCATTCAAATCATCATCAATATTGAGACAAAAAATAGCAATGGCAAACCCCATCGCGACACGCCCATGCCATCATGATCATCCACACCATCCTGATGGTTAGCCCCATGGTGATGCTCCCATGCTATCATTATCATCCATACCATCACAACGGTTAGCACCGTTGCAATGATCCAAGACCATCGTGATAGTCCAGGCCATTGCAATGGTCTTAGACAATCATGATAGGGCCCTTATTTGGAAGAAACTAGGGTTGCAATCGTTTTGATAAATTTTCATATTTTTTTAAATATATTGGGTGCTTCTTGGACCTCCAAAGTAAGGGAATGCGAGCACCATAAAGAATCAAGGCAAGAAGCAATGTTTGGGAGACTTCTTGAGAAGTCGACAACATACCAATTGTGGTAAAAAGAGCTTGCCTTAAGGTTTGAAATTCATTAAAAATTCTAGTACTTAAGCAAGTGTTGAGAGATGAACAAGTTTAGGATCTGTTCACTCAATACAATGCTTTTGGATTAACCATGAAGAACACTACCCTAACATGGTTCCAATCCTTGCATTAAGGAGAATGTAGGGATATTAATCAATTGCTCAAAGCCTTTGTAACAGAATTCTCTACGAGCAGAATTAAACACAATTGTTCATCTTAATCCATAGGTTTAAGCAGACTCCATAAGAAACTATTAGGTTACACCCATCTGCAAGCTACCTACTCACGCTAAACAAGTTCCTTGCTCGTAAATGGTTTGTTGAGTGCAAAACTACAATCATACTTCTATCTTAAGAAGCCCCGAAACATAAAGCAATGCGTGAGGATGCGTATGGATATAGAGGATAATTTTGGAGCTATCTAAATTCTATAAGGATTCAGATTGTTAAACCAAATTCAAATCCAAACCCTCTACCTCCATCAAAGAGTTAGCAAAGAAAGTGGCTCAAAAGTTAGGAGTATTGATTAAACAGACACCTAGAATGGTTTCTATGAAAAACCTTATTATACATGTGGAGGAGATCAGCTAGCCAACATGTGTCCTTTTCTAGTTTAGAACCTAGGGAACCTGAATGCAAAATACTCCACAATTGAGGGAATATACATGAACCAAACTCGCAAGATTGTCCCTATAATAATCAGGAAGTTAGGAAAATTTACGAACAGCCTTACCCGCAGCCACGTAGGTATCAAGGCCAATAGGAGCAGTAGCCTATTATAGACCAACACAACACAACCAACCACCTTATTAGGCACAGCAAAGACCAAAACATGTGCTAGGAGAGCACCCACCACGCCTTGCTAATGTAATTGCATTCAAATATGGGGCGAAAAATGATATCCTTAATACAACTTTAATACCAACATCTCCATTGATCTCAAGAAATGACCCCAATGATGAGAGTTTTGATACAATGTATGGAGATAGTACAATAGACTACTACATAGAATTCCTAGAGCACCTTGATGTATACCCGTAAAAAGCACCCACAATGGAGCCTAATTGGGAGCTCGAATATTCTATGTAATGTATGCAAAACCCAACCCTAGACCTCAAAAGAGGACCCTCTTTTAGATGCCAAGGAGATCACTTTGTAAGGGAATGTCCCCATCCTCCACTTGTAGGGCAACGGCCTTATCTCACCATTCAAGGATATTGTTGAAAGTGTGGTAAAGAGCACATTATATTCGAATGTCGTAAAACCCTACCAATGCCTCTATAATAACTCCAATCAGCGTATTAAGCATAGTGCAAGCATCAAGTGGATCCACACCCACCTTTGTGCCTATTCAAACAGTGACCATAGCTGAGGCTTTAGATCAAACCCAACATGTAGAACAAGAGAAACCCTCATAATCTAGTGGAATCGTACAGTCTAGTAGAAAGAAAACGAAATCATGGAAATTTTCTCGAGAAAGAGTTGAGAGACAATGGAACAAGAAGCTAGATAAACTTGAAGGAAGATTGAAAGAAACCAAGGAAAATATCATAGGATTAACATCACAAGAATCACTAGAAATTCCCTCCTTTCCAAAGCCAGGATGATTTTTAGTAGAACCCCTTGTAGAGGACTTGGATATGATGTTCAAAGCCTATCAAGCTATTTTGAGAGAAGGACCCAATCCTGCAAAGCTAGAAAAAAACTACTCGAGAGTAGACCTAGAAATAGAGAGAACCAAACTTTGCATGAAAATCGTTGAACCAGTGTAGGCTATGCTCGAGGCTACCCAATATGCTAAGTCGAGTAACCTAATCAAACCACTTTTGCACATCTAGGGACTATTGGAGAGATTAGAGTGATTGGCATCTAAGCCAAACCATTTAGTGCCAAAGGAGGCTCATTCCATAACAAGCACACCATGATAATTCTCACCAGTTATATCATAAGTTCTTAATGCAATAGAGTGTGGAATTTCTCCCTCAATCAATATTTGCTCACAAGGATTCTTGAGAGAGATTCAAGAGGAGAAATGGAGGTTAGAGTAGGGTGTTCCACCCCATATTCAAGAGATGTATGATCTTTATGATCTTTATGTTCCACCCCTATTTTGACAACACTGGACTAAAATAAACCATTCTATGTTAATGTCAACACTTCAATCTATGCTATTGGATGTGTGCTAGCACAACCTATAGAGGAAGGGAACATAGATCTACCAATAGCATATGTGAGTAGGCAAATAAAAGCCGTAGAACACAATTACACTACCATCAAGAGAGAATGCTTAGGCTTGATCTATGCAGTTAGAAAGTTCATACATAATTTGCTCACAAATAAGTTTAAATTCTTTACAAATCACCAAGCTTTAATCTACCTAGTGAACAATCCTTGCAAGATGGGTGGATTAGTAAGATGGTTTCTCTTACTAATTGAATACAATTTTGAAGGATTAGTCAAGAAATGAAAGTCTCACCTTTCACCACTTACTTCTAGAGAATTGATGGGTTCAAAAACACATAACCTAGCTAACATAGAAGTTTGATAGAGCACTAAAAACATTGTACTAGGAACTTCTTCTACTATCTCATGAAATCAAATTCAACACAAATGTAGAGGTATGAAAGAATGAATGGCAACAGAATAGATGAAGATCAAATAATTACAAAAGAAATGATAATACCATTAAGTAGATAGAAATAAAATTGCCTCATACATCTTTCCTTCCATTTATCTTGCAACCAAAAGACCTTTTCTACAATGCTCTACCTCCCTTTAAATAGACAAAACAACTTGCCATAGGGGAATACAACTGCTAAGTCCCAAGACTTTCAGGTAACATTTGGTCAAAACTGGTTATAGTAAAATCTGATTGAGCAATATCTGACTCAACATATATCGGATTCACCACACTTTTTAAATATCCGACTAAGCAATTTTTAAGATAGCTGACTTAGTAACTTTTCATTTGTAGATAGCTCTCACTAAGGTTCACCACACGACACATCACTTGGAGAATTTTGTGAAAAAATAAGACTCCGACTCACAAATCCCTTGATCACAATGCTATTCACATGAAGAAATATTATTACTAGTTTTAGTCTTTGTATTGCTTCTCCATCTCTAGACTTCCACCAATTGGTTCCTTCATTATAACTTCAAAGTATTCCACTACATCTTGGACTGGATCAATAATTGATTACTCAATCTGTTCCAACTTTTGTCCTCTTTTTCTTATTGGTAAACTAACTTATGGAGGTTATCCTCCGCCTGAGTACTCTATTCCTTCTTCAATTGCTCAACCTGTTGAATCCAATATTCTTTTTTTTATACTTGATGAATTTTTCTACTTCAAAATTGAAACATGCCCTACATCCATCAACACTAGTATTAAGATCCAATTCTTCCTCCTTAAACATTTTCTTTTCTAATACCTACAAAGGTTGTAATCTGATTCATCATTTCATTATCAATTTGTGACTCAACATTGATTTCTACCAACCTCTTTAATTCAGATTCAACTCTATCTTCCGTTATTCCCATTCAATCTTTAAACACTTCCAATGACATCTTTAGTCTTGCTATCTCTAATGCTTTTTGTTCCATCAAATTTCTCATGTCAACCATATGCTTCTCTTTTATTTGCTTTAATTCTTCTTAGAGCTTCCTATGCACCATATCTTGCCTTTATTAAAGTTTTTACACCTCCCATTTATCTGAATCAAGCTTAGTAAAATCAGATTCCTACACCTTGTGCAACTCTATGTGCTATCCTTGATCAACTTTTACAGGAGTATCAACCCCCTGAGCATACTAAAACATTGAGGCTAAGTATACACACAACCTATTGTTGGATAGTAATCTTTCCATGTGATAGAAAAATTTCTCCATACAATCTTTCATAAAACCAATGAGCCCGACTAATCTTCATTCCTTTTTTTGCCCAACATAATGGTGCATAATTCTCTTTAGACATGTAATCAAATGAAATGATAAAGCACATTCTTTCCAAATACCATTTCAACTCCTTTCCCCTAGCGTAACTCACATTCTTCAGCATATAATACTCTCTACCGCCTTGCCTTGGACCAAATTCCCTCTTTAATGCATCTTTTGGACATTTGAGAATAAACACATCCACCACATAGGGCAATTTAAACACCTCTATGACCTTTTCAAATGTCAAACTCACCTTTGGAGAAATCCGACCCTTTGTTTTCCTCAACATATCCACCTCCAAATTTGCATAATAATTGTTCTTCGAACTATCCCATGGCAATGCTGCTAACTCATACAATCCAACTTGTTGCAACCAAACAATATTCAGAGGTGCTTGACAATCTTCTACCTTGGAATCAGTATACGGATCCATTAGTTCTTGCATTAGATTTCCTCTTGATAGTGGTGTAGGTATTTCTTAATCCTCTTTTGTAGCACTATCCTTTTCCACTATGCTAGTATCTTCATCTTTCACTCCAACAACTATCTGCACAACCTCTTCTTTATCACCATGTGTTGTTCATCTTGAACTCCTAACTACAACCCATCACTATTCCTTGGCTTCGACATACTTGCTACAACTCGGTCATTGAGTATAGACACCAACTGCAAATGAACGTACATGAACTCGTGTATGAAAAGATAATTTCCACTCTTGAGAATGCTATCAGACAATCCACTCAAATGCAATGCAGTTACAAAAACTAGTTTCCATCTTTCTCGCACATCCAGCTATCCTTTAAAATATTGAGTAGATGGAAAATATTGAATATGGTAACTTTCAATACTGCACAATCTAATCAAACATATGTTTAACCTTACACTTCTCCAAATATAATATGATTTACTCAGTATTGGCTCATCAATCGATTGTTCCACCTTGTAATGCCAAAGTTTGCCAATCAAAATGCAGTGGCTTACCTTGAACTTTTTTAACTTCACTCCATTAATTCGATTCTCAACCCTAATTCCAAACACATCAAATCTTCAAGGGTCTGATAAGGGATATCTCAATGTCAATTTACCAAGTGGAGTTCCCAACCTAGAATTATACACCATTACCCAATCACCAACTTGAAACACCTTGAATTTGACATTCTATTTACCCAAGCCTGCCTTCTTCAAGGAAAATTTCATCCTTTGACCTGAACTAAAATTTAATGGCATAATCCCATGAGTTAAAAATGCTAAGAACTTATCATACTAAGAATTCGATTTAGTAACCTTAGCATTGAATAATGGAGCATCAAGAAATTCATCATCCATCCTAATTGGTGCTTCATCTATTTATAATCCTCTAAAATCATAACATGCTCCTTCAGTGGAGTATGGACAATAACGAAGTCAAATTCTTGAAGCAAAATCTCCATCTTGCTAGTCTACCTATTAAAAAAGGCTTATTAATGAGATATACCAATGCTTGGTGATCCACATGAACAATGACCTTATTTCCCAATAAGTAGTGTGTATTCATATTTAGGGCATACACCACCCCCAAACGTTCTCTTTCCGTCCTGGCATAATTTCTCTCTCCTGAAGACAATACTTTACTTGCATAATATATTGGCCTATATGACCCTTTCACTTTCACCTGCATTAGAATTGCCCCTACTTCCACATGTGAGGCATCAACAAAAACGTGGAAAGTTAGTGACCAATCTAGTGCTTGTAAAACTGGTGCAATAGCTATCATTTTCTTTAACAATTGAAATGTTTTCTCTTGAGCTTCCACCCAAACAAAAGGACCATCCTTCTTAGTTAAATGAGTTAATAGAAAAGAAATATTGGCTAAATATTGGAATATGTATCAACTGGATGTGAAAAATTCTTTTCTCAATGGTTGGATTTCAGAGGAGGTTTACATGGCTCAACCTCCCGGCTATGAAGACCCAAGCAAGGTAAATTTTGTGTGCAAATTGAATAGAGCTCTTTATGGTTTGAAGCACGCACCTAGGGCATGGAATCATATGTTAACTACCTACCTTCAAGATCAAGGATTCATGATGAGCAAAGCAGATTCTTCTCTGTTTGTCAAGAGAAGCAACTCTGAAATGATATACTTATGTGAGTATGTTGATGACATCATACTTACAGGTAGTGATGCCAATGGCATCAAACAAATCAAGAACCAAATGATGTAGGAGTTCAAAATCCGTGACCTAGGGTTTTTGACGTACTTTCTTGGACTTGAGTTAGTCTACACTAATTCTGGAATTTACATTACTCAAAGGAAATATGTGCGGGACATGTTGAAGAAGTTCCACTTGGAAAATGCAAAGGTAGCTAGCACCCATATGGAGGTAAATCATAAATTAAGTGCTCATGAAGGTGATTTGCTTGAAGACATTGCAGGACATCAAAACATAGTTGGGAGTCTAAACTATGCAACTTTGACAAGGATTGACATAGCTTATGGAGTAAGTTTTCTAAGTCAATTCATGCATAAACGTAGAGCACCTCACTTGGAAGCTGCCAAAAGGATTTTGAAGTATCTCAAGGGTACTCAAAAGCAAGTTCTATATTTTCCATACACATCAGATTTGGACATTAAGCTATCCTCAGATGCAGATTGGGCAGGTTGTAAAGATGATAGAAGGAGTACCTCTGGATATTTATCTTTTGTAGGTGATAAGCCCATTTCATGGTCTTCCAAGAAGCAACCAATTGTTGCTCTATCTTCAACAGAGGCTGAATACAGGGGATCAGCAATTTCTACACAAGAAGACATATGGATTAGATTGTTATATTCAGATTTAGGACTTCACACTCACTCACCTATGATTTTTGGTGATAATACAAGTTCTTTGCATCTTGCAGCCAATCCTATTTATCATGCAAGAACCAAGCATATAGAAGTACACTATCATTATGTTAGAGAGAAGTTATTGACCAAGGAGATTCAACTTGCATATGTGTCCATAATATGCAATGTGCAGATTTGTTAACCAAAGCACTTGATGGTACTAAACTTTATAGGTTTAAAGCTATGATTGGATTGCAAGGCATTCAAGAAGAATCATGAAGAATTACAAGCCAAGATATTTGTCTTGAGGTGGAGATGTTGGTGCAAATGTCCAAGCCATCACACTTGGCTAGGCATGGAAGCAAATATGTGTAACTACTTGAAGAAGCATGAGAACCTTAGCTTGTAATTGCTTGATCATTAACCATTGTAAAAGTTGTTTTACTTGAGGAATCTTGTAAGCCCAAATATCTTGTGATGTTATGAGAGATAAGAGCTACGAATTTCATTTGGTAGTCCTAACCTAGAGGAGTACTTTTAGGTGGAGGCTCATTTGAATTTCAAATTCAAATTTGAAGAAAATCCTTGTAAAAGGACTTGTAAAATTCACAGCCAATAGGCCTCTTTTTGGAGCTCTTCCACTGATCATTTGTTGGATTTGAGTAGCTTACACCATAGCCTACTCATCTCACTATCGTTCTGCATCATATCCTTGCCAATGATCTTGTACAACAATGTTTTTATTACATACATTTCATTGATTAACCTTGTCTACTTCTCTGCTATGACTACTCAGAATAGTACACTTTGCATGACCATGTCTCAATGATCTCTCTATCATTTTGCATGATCTATAGCTTGTTGGAACCAGCTCAAAGTCTACTGCGTGCTGTCAAAGTTTCAAGGCATTTAGGTAAGCCACTTGGGAGAAATCTGTGTCGAAGTACTCTCTAGTCATTCTCTGTACAGTTCCTAAAAAGTCGAGGGTAAGCATCCAATTGCGAAATTGATTGCTCAGTGTATGGTTTATCATTTTAAGTGATTCCACTTGTAATCATTAGCTATATAAGCTAATTTGATATCCTCAAAAGGATTTTTATGAGTTGCTATTGTATTGTGAGCATTAAGCAAAATATCCAGTAGGTGTGCGTACCAAAAAAGCAAGTTATTTATCACTAGCTATTTGTGAAGTTATCTGAGTTCATTCAATTGTTTGAGAAACCAACTCCAAAGTACATAGGTGCTTATTTGGTGTCAGTTTCAAGCTAAGAGGGCCTATTACATAACCTTGAAGTAAAATAGGGTAGGTACAAAGCGGGTTTTAGTAGTACCACCTCACTTCCTTGAGGTATCCATCCATCTCTTCCAACACTATGACACTCATGTGTCCACTAGGGGGTTTTGCTTCATGCTTGGTAGCTCATGTATATCTTGGTTAAGCAAGAAGTAGCCTACTATTGCCACTTCTAGTTGCTATTGTATTGTGAGTTGCTATTGTATTGTGAGCACTAAGCAAAATATCCAGTTGCTATTGTATTGTGAGTTGCTATTGTATTGTGAGCACTAAGCAAAATATCCAGTTGCTATTGTATTGTGAGTTGCTATTGTATTGTGAGCACTAAGCAAAATATCCAGTTGCTATTGTATTGTGGTGTCTGAAGAAGGGGAAAGACTAAGGTTGACATTACCTTGAACAAGTTTTGGTCCCTCCAAGCTTCATTCTTTGCTTTCAAAGCCTATTTTTGAAGCAATTTTGGGGTGTCTTTTGGAGCTAGTTTGGAGTACTTTCGCACATAGTTCTTTTCACACAGGTCCAAGAATTTGTACTTCTCTGATAATAAATATCAACCTTTGGGGCTGTGCTTTCATCCACACTCGTAAAACTACAGGTTTCTCGAGAGGTTTTTAGTTTTGGTGGGAGCAATCGCTACAAATTCATGCAAGTTTTTGAGCCTAAAACATCAGAGTTGACAGAAACTTGCAGGTGTTATTGGCTAGTTTTTGGGTTGTGCATTCAGCCTTTTATTGTCATTTTACTGCATATATTGAGCACATACACACCATGTATGCTTCTATGGATACCACTTATGTATGTCCATGTGGTCATTGATATAGCGGTTACGTTTTTGCATAAAGCCTTTTATGTTTGATAAAGAGGGTCATGGTAAGGTTTTCGTAACTAGGAGACACCCAGATGTCGGGGTCTCTTTGGTGATGCAGGTGGAAGACTTAACCAACCTTGCCATAGGAGATGTATGATAGTTGTTCATAGGTGCTCGACAAGCCTAGTTTGTCTTCTATTGGGTAACTGATTATATGCAGTGGAGTTAGTGATTCACTATGCAGGAAAACATGTCAGTACTTGCAGTTTAATGACATTTTGACACTGGTCATACGCTCATTTGCAAAGGATACTCTGGCAAAATTTTTCCAAGTTCAAAAACACATAAACTCACTAACATAGAAGTTTGATAGAGCACAATTGTAGAGGTATAAAATAATGAATGACAACATAATAGATGAAGATCAAATAATTACAAAAAAATAGTAATATCATTAAGGAGATAGACATAAAATTGCGTCATACATCTGTCCTTCTATTTATCTTGGAACTAAAAGACCTCTCCTACAGCTCTCTACCTCCCTTTAAATAGATAAAACAACTTGCCATAGGCGAATACAACTACTAAGTCCCAAAAGTTTCAAGTAACATCTAAGTAGTTATCATAGAATCTGATTGAGCAATATGTGAGTCAATGTTTATCCGATTCACTAAAATTTCTAAATATTCGACTAAGCAGTTTTTAAGATAGCCGACTAAGATAGCCATCACATGACACAACTCGATGGAGGATTTTGCAAAAAAATCAGACTGTGACTCACAAATCCCTTGATCACTATGCTGGTCACATGAAAAATATTATTATTGTTGTTAGTCTTTGTATTACTTCTCCATATCTAGACTGTCAGCAACTACCAACTTAGCTTCATGCTTTGCTATAAATATTTTCTTCATTATCTCATAAGAAAACTTATGGAATACATTTTTCTTCTTAATTACTCCCCACATATTCTGCATTTTAGAATTTATCTCCTGCTTCAAAATTGAAACATGCCCTACATCCATCAACACCGTATTAAGATCCAATTCTTCCTGCTTAAACATTTGCTTTTCTAATACCTACAAAAGTTGTAATCTGGTTCATCATTCATTATCAATGTGTGACTCAATATGTACTTCTACCAACCTCTTTAATTCAAATTCAACTCTATCTTCCATAATTCCCATTCAATCTTTAAACACGTCTAATAACACCTTTACTCTTTCCATCTCCAATGCTTGTTGTTCCAACAAATTTGTCGTATCAACCATATGCTTCTCTTTTATTTTCTTTAACTCTTCTTCCAATTGTTTTACGTGCATATGTTTTGTTAGTAATCTTTTGAAGTCAAAATATCATTTAGCAACCTCTACTCCATCAGTAGTACTTGTTGCTTGTCTATAAATTTTTGTAATGACTCTAAATATTGATGAGAATTTTTTATATCTTTCACAAAAAAATTAGAGTGATGCACTTTTCCTTCAAACTCAAATTTACTCTAACTTTTCTGGTTATGGTTCAATATTCATTTTCTTAGATAATTTAAAACATTTCCCCAAAACTTTGAGAGTTCAATATTTTGCACCATCCAAAACTAGTTGTATCTGTTGATATATTTAGGAAGTGATGTGTGTGAACACACTAGGACCGCCGAGGCAGCTTGGGGGTATGAAAGGGATGTGTCACACATTTATTAGAGACATTCCACCAGAACTCCTCAGAACATAAATTGCCTATGTAGTGATATGCACTGTTGGTTGAAGCACAAAGCACTCCAGACAGAGAGAGAGAGAGAGAGAGAGAGTCTCTCTATAGAGTTTTTCTATCTTCATAAGGCACTTCGATCCCATATCTCATTAGATCAAAAAGCCAAATGGATAACTGATGTTGTATGTCACTAGTTCCTAACGTGAAAGGCAAAAGTGTCATCACAAGGTTGGTGGGGGGGGGTTTGAGACCTCCATGCTCCCCCCTTTTGTCCAATCTCTAAATCATTCTCATGCAATTTCATTTATCCCACATGCAAAGTACATTGCCGGCTACTCCCTATAAGGCAGGCCTCACTTCACTCCGAATGTGACATTCTCTCAAGCTCTTGGCAAGAGTGCTCACACTCTCCTCATGGAGTCTCCATGCTCATGAAGCATTGTATGTAAGTCAATTCCATTTTGATCCATTCATCTTGTATTCTTATCTTTTGTCCCTTTCTTTGTAGCTAGTTACACAGAGAGAGAGAGAGAGATAGAGAGAGAGAAAGAGAAATAAACCAATCGTGTGAGTTGGAGAGAGAGGGATAGCATCCTACAACATACTGTACAGGTGCTATGGGATAGAATGAAAAGGGTGAATCTAGAGAAGCATTTTCTAGAGAAGGAGATGCCAAAAAGAGTAAGTGAGGTGCAAGATTAGTGCATACAAAAAGGAAAAACTTAGAAGTGGACTAGTACACAACATCATGTGAAAAAAATTCAAGCTGAGAATGAAGAAGAGAAATCCATTCATATCATCTTCAATAGTGGGAAGGAAAATAGAGATGAATCATGAGATGGAGTCACAACCATTGATAGAAAGAGATAACAATGAGGATAGATTCAATGGTGAAGAGATTATGAAGTCATGAGTGCCACACCCGAAGGAATAGAGAAATGTAACTCATGTGAGGGAGGGAACAATCAGAAGAAGCATATTGCACTATTTCTAAAGATCTAGAATGCTATGAAGAAGCAGAAAAGGCAGAGGTAGAAGAAGCGAACATTGCACTATTCGCGAAAATATGCAATGTTTGAGGGAAGTAGAAAGGGTTCAAGAAGACATTGTTTGTTTCCAAGCACATTCTTTGACTATGTTGCATGGTTGTATGGATCAATAGTACTGCCATAATAAGTCTTCATGCATTTGTAAACCTATTAGGGTTGAGACCTTTGTTCGTAGTGTTGAGCTCTGGGTGATGGAAAGACACTCTTCTTTCCACCATGATGATTAGGAGTGGCCACCGGACATGAGATCAAGTATGTGGTATGAGATTGGCTTCGGTGCGAGCCTCCCCCACGTCTTGCCCGACTCGAGAGTCATTCGTGTCTAGTGCATTTTCGCTTGAAAGTGTGTGTGGAGCTCGTTGCTTGTGATGATTCGGATGTGGTATATTGTATGGTTCAATGCTTTGGGATGACATGAAGATATTTCAAGTTGTGCACAACCAAATCAAGGAAATTCAAGAAAGAAATAGGCAAGAAAAGAGTCTCAAAGAAAGAAAAGAAAAGAAAGAAGGAAAGAAAGTGAAACTGGCGTGACGTGTGTGGCTTTCCTTCAACGAGGGCAGAGAAATATATCACACCATCTGGAAGCAAAATTAGGAGCAAGATACTACGGCTAGAGAAGGTCAATAATAAAAAAGATTCAATAAAAGCATGCCTCAGCAGCTAGAAAACACATGCTCCATTTTGTGCAAGCTAAGGAGTCCTCCAACCTACATGCCAAAGCTTTGCATCTGACAAAGCCTCAGAATCATGTACTACACATGCTGAATCATTCATAGATTTTTCATAGCCTATGAGCTTATATAGCCCACAAAATAAAATGTCAGAAGCAATAATGACATCGCCATTTGACAGATCATGAGCGATACATTTGTCATCAACAAATTTCACAACCAAGCTAATGTTGGCTAGAAT
Organism: Ceratopteris richardii; assembly: GCA_020310875.1. Taxonomy (NCBI): domain Eukaryota; kingdom Viridiplantae; phylum Streptophyta; class Polypodiopsida; order Polypodiales; family Pteridaceae; genus Ceratopteris; species Ceratopteris richardii. The sequence continues at coordinate 136,451,496 of CM035439.1, read as the reverse complement.
TGAAACTGATAACAAACTCTTCTTGATCCTTGGCACAAATAAAGCATCTGACAATGTAAAAGAACTACCATCAGCAGTAGTCATCATGATCTTACCAACTCCCATAAGAGGTTAAGAGGAGTTGTTGGCGCATGTGATAGTATCCCCTATAGGGACATGTTCGAGTGAAGTAAAGAAACTACACTACGAGGTAATATGTCTGGTTGCCCCACTATCAAAATACCACAAATCTGAGTCTACTGCAAAAAAACACTATTCATGAAAAGAAGGGTCATAACTACAAACAGTGGTAAATGTCCGTTCTTCATTCTGCACAAGATTAACAGACTCTATTTTGGGTCATTGCACAAGAAAGAAGGAAAGAAAGTGAAACTAGCGTGATGTGTGTGGCTTTCCTTCAATGAGGGCAGAGAAATATATCACACCATTTGGAAGCAAAATTATGAGCAAGATAATGCGGCTAGAGAATTTCAATAATAAAAAAGAGTCAATAAAAGCGTGCCTAAGCGGCTAGAAAACACATGCTCCATTTTGTGCAAGCTGAGGAGTCCTCCAACCTAAGCGATTTCATTGACCTTGCACTCAGAATTTGGATTTGTGTTCTTCTAAAAATTTGTAGAAGCTATTCCAAGCTACGCATAGCAAGTTGAATTGTCTCATTCTATTTTTTAAAACTCAACGTATGATCCAAAAACTGACTTGTTGTTCAAGTGAATGTAGATTCGTCTTCTACATCTGCTTGCATTATTCGAATTTTCTGCAGTCTAAAACTCCAAAACAAGTTTTGTGCTCATCTGCAAAATTGTAGCTCTCTATGTTAACTATGTACAGAACTTTAAAACACATCAATCCAAGTTTTGTAACTCGAGTTATGGTCGAAATACTGAACTACTATTGAGAGATGCTTGAGGTGTGTAGAACAAGAGGAGGAAGGAGGAGATGGACAGAGAGGGAAGAGAGGAGAGACGCGCACAGATGCGTGGGAGCCTCAAAACCCACATAATGATCTCTCTTGAGGCAATGCTTTATATATGATGTATATTTATGAATATGGGGGTAAGGTCACATGATCCTTTCATCCCCAACATTGACAATCATTTCAAAGAAATTTATTGCACTATGTAAGTCTAGAGGATTAGAAGGGAAAACCAATGCCTTCATGGCTATGTTCCAAGAAACATTAGATGGGCTAGTTAACAAATGGTTCAGCGAGTTTGACGACAAACATTTCAAAACTTGGCACGAGATGAAGACCGAATTTTTTTCTCCACGTAGACCAAGAAAGTCTACCAAGAAATTATTAGATGAGCTCAAGAATTTGAATCTAAGGAGAGATGAGTAATTTTTGAAACTAATGAACGAAAAAAATGTGCTAGTTGCAAAGCTACCAACGGCTCTAAGGGATTTCTTTATCAAGAAGTGGCGAGAAAAGGAACTTTTTATGAGCACCAAGCACAAGCTCCACAACTTGCTGGTGTCGAGTGCTTTGATAGGAGAGGTTGTAGCTATGGCCATAAGGATAGAGCAGGCCTGAGTTCCTTGTAACGAGTCTTCATCTCATCTAGAGCAGTGGCTTGACATCCATGAACATCAATGGTTTGCAGCTGCAAAATAGGATACAATAGAAAAGTTAAGAAAGGATATCAAGAAGATTAGGTAGCCGGAGACAAGGGAAAGTCTCTCATGTATTATTTTCCACCCAGAAGGACACCCACAAACAGAATGTCTAAAAAGGTAGTCTATTAGTTTTGCAAAAAATGGAGGCATGAAGCCCACAACTCTTATTACTTGAAAGGGATGGTGGAACCCCCAAGCACCTGCATTATGGGGACAACAGACCAGAAAAGCACCACTAATGGTTTTGATAATGAAGCCTATAGTGGCTCTAGAACCCATTCCGAGTAATATTCCCATAGTCCCCATTTTTTATTGTGCTCCTGCTAATATAAGTATGCAGAACAATATGAATTATCAGGCCTCAACATTCAAGAACAGGCCTCAACAGCCCATCGTATGTTTTAAATGTGGAGAATATGGAAAAGTACAAGATTGCTACCTCCTATAAAAAAATGCACCTCCATGTTTCAACTGTTCAAAGTTAAGGGATCACTACACTAGAGACTGAGTGAAGCAGGCAAACAGAAGCCAAAATTTGGTGAATAATGCTTTTCAAATTTCACTAGAGTCACTTCCAACCAGGGATATACTATAACAATCATTGAGTACTCACGTGGTGCAACTATGAGAAATCTCCCCACTCCAAATATGGACCATAGTCTAGAAGGAAGAAGAACGGGTTGAGATGGTGGGGAATGACGATACCAGACTGCAAGGAGGAAGTGATATGAGCATAGTATCTAGCCTTGAGAAAATGGTCCCTACCCGATGGTAGAGGAAGGATGAGGCAAAAGAACTTGAGAAGAATGAAGAGCCTAGCAAGGTGGAGGATACGGCAATCAAAGAAAAAACAACCCCAACTGAGGTAGAAGAATTAACAAGAAGGATGGAAAGGAGATTGCAAAGACCAGACACTCCATCTCGAGTCAGGCTGAAGATTCATGGAGGGACCAAGAGAAGTATCAAAGGAAGGAAAGAACAATAGAAGATGCATACTAGATGGCCCAACAAGAGATCAGAGGTAAGGCACCTGAGCTCATCATAAGTGCTCTAAGAACCCTTATAATAGTAAAACATATCCTAAGGAACACATACTCACAAGTAAGCCTATACAATCTACTACATATGGATGCACAATTTAAGAACAAAATGAAAAGCATTGTCGCTTTGTCAGGAGCACTATTTTCCATGGAGGGTAGCCTACATAATTGCTTCATAGCAGAGGCCCCATTGACTAACTATCATAGTCCATGTGTAGTAGTTAAAATAGTTGGTCAAGAAATTACAAGAGTAATCATAGATGGTGGGTCTGGAGTCAACCTGATGTTGAAATCAACGATGAAGAGGTTAGGACTCCAACCATCTAGGGGCACAATTCAGTGTCATGATGGTAGACCAAAGCAAGGTAAAGGCAATTGGAATAGTTGAAAGGGTAGAACTGATGATGTCGAGGTCTACATTTATCCTGGATTTTGTTATACTATGAATCATGCTTATGATTGGAGGTTTCCCCTTACTATTAGGATGGCCATGGCTGAGACATGCAATGATCATCCACAATAGGGGGTGGAATTACATGTGGGTACATGATGAAGATAATTTGAAGCAATTGCAAATGGAAGCTAGCCTGGATTATGCATAAAAAGGTGTCAACGCCTCAACACTAGGGTTAGGATGACTATGTGCCAACCCCCCAGGATGGAGTAGGTGATCAGAAAAAACTGATCTAGAAGGGAGAACACATGCAAAAAATCCATCCTTGTTACATTATGGTAAGTTCATCCAAGGGGAAATCAATAGTTGGCGTTCAATTAAGTGGAACATAACCTTATTGCATGGTCAACTGTGGGGAAGGAGCCTACTACAAGCAGAGCATAACATTGAGACAGGGAATGAAGACAAGTCAGAGCTTCTATGGATGGAAAGGAACCCTTTGGAATAATAGCAAGACTAGGATAGGGAGAACGAATGATTAACCGGGGACAAGAAAGTCAAGCTCAGGCAACTCACAAAGCAAAGGCCAACCTTATATGATAAGGGTCCTCAATCAGAAGCACCTCATGATATAGAGCATAAAGTAGCATGCATGAAGTTGAATCTAGACAACAATGGGATATGGAAAGAACTTACTGTTCTACAAACACTTTTAAGTGAGGTAATATGTTTGGTTGCCCCACTATCAAAGTACCAAAAGTCTAAGTCTATTGCAGACAAACACTGTTCATGAGAAGATGGGTCATAAGTGCAAACAGTGGTAAATGCCCATTCTTCATTCTGCACAAGATTAACAGACTCTATTTTGGGTCATTGCAGACCGCAATTTCTCATATTAAAAGCAAAGGCTTTCTGCAAAAGTTACCAACTTTTAGTTTCACACATGCTTTTTGAAGCCGCTTTCATGTAACGATTATTTCGAAATAATAAAAAAATCATATAAATACATGCACTATGTGGATGTAGTCATGTCAACGAAAATGTGAAAGTGACAATTATGCTAGTGCATAGCATCGTGTCAACAAAATTCAAGCTCAAGATGGGCAAGAAACAACCATTCAAATCATCGTCAAGAGTGAGAAAGAAAAAAGAGATGATTTATGAGATGGAGCCACAATATTCATTGTTCGAAAGAGACAAAGAGCACAAAGAGATGATGAATGATTTTCAACCCACCAAGAATCAAAGGCAAAGTCACACACACTCTGGCAGCGAGAACAAGGGTAAAACTATATTCCTGTGAAAATAGTATGTACATCATTTTGACACTTGTTTGTGCGCATAACCCTCCCCGCGATGACATTCCCCCATACCTATATAACACTTTGGGGAAGAGGACATAGGGGAAGGAAGAGTGAAGATAGAAATTGAGGAGAAGGCGAGATCCAATCCAAGATGTGCCCTCAAGGAATGTAGGTTATTGAGCTCCTGCTAAAATAAGTATGCAGAACAATATGAATTATCAGGCCTCAACATTCAAGAACAGGCCTCAACAGCCCATTGTATGTTCATATTCTTGCTCCTTCCTCCTCTTGAAGCTTCTATTGAGATTTCATAGTGTTGGGGGGTGAAGTAAGGTGCATTGCCTCTCAATTAAGTATTTGGGTTAATCTACATTCGTCTATGCTTGCATGTCATGTAGGTTTTTGTCATGCATGCCTACGAGCGTATCTATCTCTGTGGATTTGGAAGAGAGCTCACCCCTCCCTTCGTTCATCCTTCTTGATGACGCTTCGCGATTCATCTGGCATATATAAACAAAAGATGAGGGTAAAACGGAAAGTTGTAAAGCCGCCCTTGCTTGAGAATGTTATCCGGGACGATGATCAGAAGTCTGTCTTGTTGTTGTGTGGTGAGATTGGTAAAGCAGTTCGAGGGAGAGATTTTCCATCCATCCATGTTTGGCGACGGAGAAGAGGAGCTGTTACCTTACAAAAGGCGCAGGCCTCGAGGTTGCGAGCAACTCATCAGAGTGGCGCAGCGGAAGCGTGGTGGGCCCATAACCCACAGGTCCCAGGATCGAAACCTGGCTCTGATATAAGCATCACGCAGAGCGCGAGCTTCCAACGGCCCCCCTCCCTTTTCCTTGCTCTCTGCTTTTGCAAAATTCTGTGTCCATATGTGCCCTTTCCGAATAATAACTCTCGAGATTTGGCTGACACACATCGATCTGCTATGCGTGTATGCGGCTTTTCTTCCATCTTCATTCTTCTTCACCACATATGCACAATCAGTCACCCAATTTACGGGTGCATGTTCATAATGCTAACATCCAATACAAGAGCTTCAAACTTATCAAGTACAACTCTCTCCTCTCTCACACACACAGTCTGCATCCGACACACATCACATCGAAGCCCCGCGATACACCAAATTATTGTCACCAATCCAATCCAATAGTCGCTACGTAGCTTAGCCATGAGAAATGTGGGGAAACCCTCTCTTCTTTCATCCATGCAATTCCTTCTTTAACCTGCACACTCTTATTATACCTTTTTTGCACAAAACCATGTGCTTGAAACGCATACACTTCTTCATGAAAAGCACCCATTCACAAATTCAGTCATTATTATGTTGGCCAGGTGAACACTCCAACCATTGTGAGCTTCAAGTTGCACAAATGCTAAAGAGGCTAGTCAATAGCTCATCAAAATCGATCCCTTTTGCTTGAGCATAAACTTTAACTACAAGCCTAAACTTATAACTCTCAATAGTATCCATACACTTGGGTTTAAAGTCAATGGCCTTCTTGCCAATGTTGGTGTGAGGAGCAAGCCCAAGAGCTTCACCTCTTTGTCGCGATAGACGCTGTCTGTCGTGGAATTTCGGTCTGTCGCGATAGACGCTGTCTGTCGCAGATTTCTGTCTGTCGCGATAGACGCTGTCGCGGATTTCTGTCTGTCGCGATAGACGGTGTCTATCGTGGAATTTTGGTCTATCGCGATAGACGGTGTCTGTCGCGGAATTTCGGTCTGTCGCGATAGACGGGGTCTATCGTGGGTCTCTGTCTGTCGCGATAGACGGTGTCTGTCGCGATAGACAGTGTCTGTCGCGATAGACGGTGTCTGTCGCGATAGACGGTGTCTGTCGCGATAGACTGAAAAAACACAAATTTTTGAGAAACTTCTAGTGATTTAGAGTGCCCTAATGGTGTAGGTTACCGTGCCAAACATGCATTCACAAAATTTTAAGTTTTTCTGTCTGTCGCGACAGACAGAGGTCGTCGTCTCGGGACCTGTGCAGAGTCTGTCGTACCTGCGCACACTGCTGGAGGAGGTGGTACAGCAAGTTCCTGCAACAAAAGCTCAAAAACACACCAAAAACAGATAGCATGCAAGCTCTCTATCGCTCTCTCTCACAATGAAATGAGGGAAATGAGGTGGGGGGTGTAATATGACCAAAAAACTGAAATTTTTTGTGGAGATGGAGATGGAGGTGGGAGATGGTGGCGATGATGATGGTGATGATGGTGATGCGAAAGTAAGGAAAAAATGAAGAAAAATTAAGAGAAAAAAGGATATTACCTATAACTCCAATGTCTCAACTCGACGTCTTACCATCACACGCTCGTCCTCGAAGCTCTCTCCCCGGCAACGGCGCCAAATTTGGTGTCACTCTAGCACAATGGTGAGTACCAACGTGAGGAGATACACCTCATAAATGTCAATCCGTGGAGACGTGAGGACTAGTATGAAGACTATGAGCAAGTGAAGGCACAAGTGCGTGAGTGAGAAGCACACAAGCATGCACACACATACACACACGCGCACATAAGGCAAGAACAAGGAGAGGAACAATGGAGTTCTTTGCATTAATCAAAAGGTCTCTTACATAAGCTCAATTCACAAACAATCTAACCCCCAAAATGAGCTCTCTAGCTCTTTTTATAGTTTTTTGACTAGTTTTGGCCCTGTCCAGACCTAGTGTCCGGCCTAGTTAAAAATTAGGTTCCAGGGCTTATTTGAGGGCTCAAACGAAGTCTAAAAATTATGAAAATTGGTACGATGGTACTTTTAATACTCCTCAAGCTCCAGGACTCCTCGGCTTGCACAAAATGGAGTCTATTCTACCAAAAACGGGATTTACAATGTTTGTGTAGTGATTAAAATCACTTGAGTTGTACATAATCCATGGGAAAAAATGATTTGGCCTTGTTGCCGTATTGTGCATGACTCCTCTGTTGCTTTGTATGCCAACAACCTCTCCTCTTGGATTTCTCTCCACTTTTATCATGCACAAATGCAAAATCACTTTGACCTTACGTTTGTAAGTTTACAGGTTAATTCTTCGTATCACTTTGAGCCAAACGCTCCTTGCAAAAGGCGGAAGGAATCTCGTGATTGAAGGGAGCCAAAAGCCACGAGAAATGTAGGGAAACTCTCCCTGCACATATGCACCTACATCCATTGTATCCTATCAAAACACATGGGACTTGCAATGGGTTTATGATTCTCGAGGTCAAAACACTCGAATAAAGTCCCAATGTATTTTGTTTGAGGGACAGAAATGCCTCTATCTATTTGCACAAGCCGAACCTCCAAATAATGATGCCGATGGCCCAAATTCGACATTCAAAAAGAGGCATGCAAGATAGCATTGAATTAGTGTACTAGCAAACATGCCTAACAAGTGCAAAAGACAATAGTCATACGACAAGTAGAGCAAATGCCTCATCGAAATCAATCCCTTCTTCTTGAGCATAAACTTTAACTACAAGCCTAGACTTATAACTCTCAATATTGAATTACCTTTCGTTCCTTCCCCCCATTCCTTGTTTGAAAGATGGAGACACAGAGAGCTATAAATCAATCATGTGAGCTAGAGAAACAAGATAGCATTGTACAATATACTCTATCAGAGGCTATGGAATAGAATAAAGAGGCCGAAGCTAGAGAAGCATTAAGTGAGTTGCAAAAATTCATGTCAACAAAAATATGAAACTAGCAATTATGCTAGTGCATAGCATCATGTCAAAAAAAATCAAGCTCATAATCAAAAAGAAAAATCCATTCAAATCATCATCAATATTGAGACAAAAAATAGCAATGGCAAACCCCATCGCGACACGCCCATGTCATCATGATCATCCACACCATCGTGATGGTTAGCCCCATGGTGATGCTCCCATGCTATCATTATCATCCATACCATCACAACGGTTAGCACCGTTGCAATGATCCAAGACCATCGTGATAGTCCAGGCCATTGCAATGGTCCTAGACAATCATGATAGGGCCCTTATTTGGATAAATTTTCATATTTTTTTAAATATATTGGGTGCTTCTTGGACCTCCAAAGTAAGGGAATGCGAGCACCATAAAGAATCAAGGCAAGAAGCAATGTTTGGGAGACTTCTTGAGAAGTCGACAACATACCAATTGTGGTAAAAAGAGCTTGCCTTAAGGTTTGAAATTCATTAAAAATTCTAGTACTTAAGCAAGTGTTGAGAGATGAACAAGTTTAGGATCTGTTCACTCAATACAATGCTTTTGGATTAACCATGAAGAACACTACCCTAACATGGTTCCAATCCTTGCATTAAGGAAAATGTAGGGATATTAATCAATTGCTCAAAGCCTTTGTAACAGAATTCTCTACGAGCAGAATTAAACACAATTGTTCATCTTAATCCATAGGTTTAAGCAGACTCCATAAGAAACTATTAGGTTACACCCATCTGCAAGCTACCTACTCACGCTAAACAAGTTCCTTGCTCGTAAATGGTTTGTTGAGTGCAAAACTACAATCATACTTCTATCTTAAGAAGCCCCGAAACATAAAGCAATGCGTGAGGATGCGTATGGATATAGAGGATAATTTTGGAGCTATGTAAATTCTATAAGGATTCAGATTGTTAAACCAAATTCAAATCCAAACCCTCTACCTCCATCAAAGAGTTAGCAGAGAAAGTGGGTCAAAAGTTAGGAGTATTGATTAAACAGACACCTAGAATGGTTTCTATGAAAAACCTTATTATACTTGTGGAGGAGATCAGCTAGCCAACATGTGTCCTTTTCTAGTTTAGAACCTAGGGAACCTGAATGCAAAATACTCCACAATTCAGGGAATATACATGAACCAAACTCGCAAGATTGTCCCTATAATAATCAGGAAGTTAGGAAAATTTACGAGCAGCCTTACCCGCAGCCACGTAGGTATCAAGGCCAATAGGAGCAGTAGCCTATTATAGACCAACACAACACAACCAACCACCTTATTAGGCACAACAAAGACCAAAACATGTGCTAGGAGAGCACCCACCACGCCTTGCTAATGTAATTCCATTCAAATATGGGGCGACAAATGATATCCTTAATACAACTTTAATACCAACATCTCCATTGATCTCAAGAAATGACCCCAATGATGAGAGTTTTGATACAATGTATGGAGATAGTACAATAGACTACTACATAGAATTCCTAGAGCACCTTGATGTATACCCGTAAAAAGCACCCACAATGGAGCCTAATTGGGAGCTCGAATATTCTATGTAATGTATGCAAAACCCAACCCTAGACCTCAAAAGAGGACCCTCTTTTAGATGCCAAGGAGATCACTTTGTAAGGGAATGTCCCCATCCTCCACTTGTAGGGCAACGGCCTTATCTCACCATTCAAGGATATTGTTGAAAGTGTGGTAAAGAGCACATTATATTCGAATGTCGTAAAACCCTACCAATGACTCTACAATAACTCCAATCAGTGTATTAAGCATAGTGCAAGCATCAAGTGGATCCACACCCACCTTTGTGCCAATTCAAACAGTGACCATAGTTGAGGCTTTAGATCAAACCCAACATGTAGAACAAGAGAAACCCTCATAATCTAGTGGAATCGGACAGTCTAGTAGAAAGAAAACGAAATCATGGAAATTTTCTCGAGAAAGAGTTGAGAGACAATGGAATACGAAGCTAGACAAACTTGAAGGAAGATTGAAAGAAACCAAGGAAAAGATCATAGGATTAACATCACAAGAATCACTAGAAATTCCCTCCTTGCCAAAGCCAGGATGAGTTTTAGTAGAACCCCTTGTAGAGGACTTGGATATGATGTTCAAAGGCTATCAAGCTATTTTGAGAGAAGGACCCAATCCTGCAAAGCTAGAAAAAAACTACTCGAGAGTAGACCTAGAAATAGAGAGAACCAAACTTTGCATGAAAATCGTTGAACCAGTGTAGGCTATGCTCGAGGCTACCCAATATGCTAAGTCAAGTAACCTAATCAAACCACAACACACCATGATAATTCTCACGAGTTATATCATAAGTTCTTAATGCGACGGAGTGTGGAATTTTTCCCCCAATAAATATGTACTCACAAGTATTCTTGAGAGAGATTCAAGAGGAGAAATGGAGGTTAGAGTATGTACTCATCAAGTCCTTAGGACTGCTCTTCTCGAGAGAAGTCCTCAAAAAAGTCTTCTTGTCCTATCTTTTATGGTGCCAACATATGTTCGTTCTTATCGTGGTTTCAACTAGGTTAGGTGTGATCTTCTTAGAATGAGAAAAAAGTTGGACATAGACAGGTAGGGAATGAGTTTGGTACAAACCTGTGTTAAACATTTCAAGAGTCATGCATGTGTCAACATTCAACTCCTCACCATCAAGTAATTTCTTGTCATATACTAGGGTCAATCTCAAAACTCATCTTTTATATCTTAGTATCTAGACGTGTGCATCCTGATTGACATATCCACATTTTATTTATGCTATGAGAAGCAAACGAATAGACATGACTTCCTTAAGTGTGAGTAATCCCGTGTGCTGTGTGAGTGCACTAACAGGAAAGCATACATGTAACTGGGATAACTCCTCAAGACACATGATCATAGAAAAAGAAGTAATTCCATCCTAGTGCTTCCAATCGTACAGATTTACAAGTGACCACAGAGAGCATAAATAGGAAAAAAAAAGAACAAGAAAATCCTCAAATCCTTGCTGCCTTGACATCAATAGAACAATCTAAAGATTAGAGGTTACCATCATTCCTCCTTCGAACCTGCCACAAGATTATCCAATGTCATCATAACTATCAAATCATCAAAAGGAGTCGGAAAGGATCAATGCTAAGTTCTATGTGTGTTGGCCTACAATGCATTATGAATAAGCCTTAAATGAGCTTTGTGAAACCAGGGAGTTACTGCCCTAGCAAAAAACAAACACTCAATCCTGGAACGAGATGTACTCCAAACATTCTTCAGATTCTTTGCCATGCTAAAATCTTAATTGTGTTAGCACATAAACAACAAAAACAAACCTGCAATTCTTAAATATGCATCAACGAAACTTCTTGTGTTATCAAACAGGTGCATGTGTGTTTGTTTCCCTACAAGTGTCTCTAGTGAGTGTGCTTGGGCGTGCAAATGAGTGGATGGCAATCTGTCATTATAGTTGATGAAGGTGAAGAATAGAGACACTAGAAGTGACAAATAGACCCCTTGTCCTTCCTCGGGTAATCATGAACTACGGTTAGTCATCAAACAATAGAACTGAACCAAGTGCCTTGAATCTAACAATGTTCAATCCTGCAAGAAAACGGATTTAGAACCTGCTAGAGTTTTTCACCACTACTCAACTCAAAGTGGGTTTATGTATTTTATTGATCCTACAATCCATATTAGTAGTTCATCTTGCAGAGTAGTAACAATATAACCTGATATCTGGGAGCCTCCATCGACCACACTAAATGTTGGACACCATCCTCAAGGAGATTAGTCACAATTATTCTGGGCACTTTTAAGCATAGCAAAACATCCTAAAAGGTAAGAAAAACAACAACGTGAGAGCAATTGCATTTATTCAGACTGTTGGAGGTTGCACCACAAGTGCAAGGATGCATTTGATGCCTTCTTAGAGAGAGCATCAATATGATGCTACTTCTGGCAATATTTCCATGCAAGAGCCAATGGAGACACATTATTTTCATAATAAATTTAAGTTCCCATCATCCTTCTGTAATACTCAGAGTTGTCACTATCAGGTGGAACTTAGACACAATACTACAAGAGGTAGACACCGAGATACTTCCACACCCACATCATCATGTTTCCATGAAAAAGGAGTGCTTGACCAGTGCAAGTAATGGAACAGATTATCCCCGAGTGAAAGAATAAAGAAATCTAAACAATGGAAGCACGAGGTCTTGTAAAACTCACTTCTCCTTCATCAGACATGCAAAGAAACAATCCTTATCTTCCCACAGAGTATGCCAAAGTTCTTTTTGAAAACTCTATTACAGACTTATCATGAGCATCAAAATTCATTGATCTTCGTACCATTTCCTAGAAGCAGTACAATCATAGTGCGCATTTGTTTTCCTGCAACAATTTCTTCATATCAAACCATTAGAGCAAGGTACATTAGTGATCATAGAAAGATTAGATACATCGACAGTAACACATATCCAATCGGCGAGTCATCATATGGGCACATCATATCCCAAAAAGCATCTCTAGAATATGAGCCATTGGAGAGCATCCTTCACAATCATTGTGCAGAAAAGTTAGCACAATAGCATAGTCCAAAAGATAGAGACTCGGTAGAGCTCCACCCAACAGTAGCAGCCATTGCGCTGCTCGTAAGCCAGGAGCTTCAGTTACAACAGGTCAATACACTACCTCAGACATGAACATGTAGCAGTAGAGCTTGTAAAGTTTCGTTTCAAGGAGTCAGATGCAACATCAAACAAGTGGTTGTCACGAAGAAGTGCCATACAAAATTGCAGGCAATAGTTATGTGGACAGTCAATATATAGTTCCCCTCTGGATTCACACAAAAAACAAGCATCTCAACTCATACATAGAAGAAACAAACAACGACCTATCTTGGAGATGGTTCGGTGCAATTTTGGACTTTCAACAACCATTCTACAAGATATATTAAGGGATCACAACAGGACGTCGTCCGCAACCATGTCAAGATTCAGCATCCTTGCAATGATACACCAGAACCACATCTGTAGACCATTTGGGGGAAAAAGACTACTTCAAGAGCCAACTCGTGCACCACCATTCGTCGAGGAGCCATAGCCAACTTCGAAGAAGAACCAGAGTGATAGCAACAGAAGTGCATCACAACGGTGGCGGATAAAGAGAGAACAGTACACCCCGAGTCATAGAATAAGAGGGCATGAGGAGTCCTTCAACCTGCACCCTAATACAACTCAAATCTTCAAATTGAGGCATGCTTTTGCATGATCCAAAGCACTTTGAGGAATCCAACGACTCTTTTCAAGCAAGACAAAGCGTCACCTGAAGAAGAACATAGAATTGAGGCCACAGATGTATAAGACCGGAGACTAGTGAAACCAAAAGGGGAAGTCCGAGCACTGCAAGGAGTATCCAGTAGTGACAGAATCTGCCAATCATGGGGAGCACCGGGCTAGACAAAACAAACCAAAATGGCAATGGTCTTGGGAGCTTGAAAAAGCTTCTCACGATTTGTGCATAGAGCTCAATATAGAGCCAAGAACCAGATCCGCCAGATAGAAGGGTTGTGTAAGTTCGAACTCACAGTAAAGTACCTCGTGCAGCAGGCAACAGAGTCTAGAATAGCACCGATGGAGGATCCTAACCCGGGATGGTTTAGAGAATGGAAAGGAAGGAGAGGAGTCTTCCCTCCCCCCTATGCAAGGATTAGATGCACAACTGCGACACAAAAAGCTTCTGTAGACAAGCATGCAACCGAACCTCAGACCCGCGATAGAGATTTCTCTCCTAGGAGCAATAGGGTAGCATCAGAGCTCAAGCCCGAGGAGGGGAAGCTCCAAGCTCTAATCCCCCAAAGCATCAGATGGCGAATGGACATGAAGCACAAGCGGGAGCAGACGAGCTCAATCCTGATGCACGAACGGCAAGGGGAGCGCATGAAGCTCAACCCAAAAAGTGGCTCAACGAGAGGGGTATGGCAGAGGATTGAATACACCCAACAACTCACAAGTGAGAAACATCAAGTGAGATAGGGATGGTCACTTTCCCAACACACATGTACACCTCGGTCCTCGATGTCATGCAAGACATTAAAGGGTGAGGGACGTAATGCACTTTCCCCAATTCATCTGATTTAGCATTTTTGCTATAATTCATTTAGCTACTTTGATTACTGTTATATTTAATATGTATTATAACCATGTTGAATAAATGCCTGACATTGAGACGGAGTTGATTTAGCTTTATTGGGATGAGTGTTGAAGACATGTGTGATTAATTTTAGGTTGTTGGTAGAATCGAACTATTTCATGTACTTGTAAGTTGTAGTTTGTTGTTTCCATTTTATTCTTAATCAGACAGACAGAAAAGAAGGTAGGCAGACAGACACACATGCACAAACACACATGGGGACATGCACACAGATAGAGAGAACACACACACACACACACGGAGTCACAAAAAAAGAAAAAAGGAATGATATAGTGACATCTACAGAAAGTCCAAAAATGATGTATGAGACCAAAACGTTACAAATTGGAGAGTCCAATACAATGTCAGTGTGTAAAAGTGAAGTTTGTGTCTTTTGGAATGTCTTTGTGTGTGTCTTTGTGTATCTCTCTCTCTCTCACATACACACACACACAAACACACACACACACACAGAGGTGTTTTTATGTCTATTAGGAGGCCGAACTCAGCCTATGAGACAAATCAATGTACATCGGTGTATCTTCTATCAATCAAAAAAGATAAAAAGTTCTAAAAAACCTGGTAAAGTTGATATAGATCTTTGTAGTATGCATGTGGAGAGAGAGAGAGGGGGAGGGAGGGAGGGAGGGGGGGAGGGGAGAGAGAGAGAGAGAGAGAGAGAGAGAGAGAGAGAGAGAGAGAGAGAGAGAGAGAGAGAGAGAGAGAGAGAGAGAGAGAGAGAGGAGGGAGGGAGGGAGGGGAGAGAGAGAGAGAGAGAGAGAGAGAGAGAGAGAGAGAGAGAGAGAGAGAGAGAGAGAGAGAGAGAGAGAGAGAGAGAGAGAGAGAGAGATAGAGAGAGAGAGAGAGAGCATTTGGTATTGCAGATACTCTTCTATTACATGATTTCGTTGCTGGTTTTGTTCAGCAATTTTTACCTTAAGAAATACGTCTCAGGTGCTAAGGGCAAGGAAGAATGAATACTTGCCTTTTTTTGCCTTATTATGAGGTTTGATCATCACTGAATCAGGTTCAATCACAGTTTTCAAATGTTGATGCTTATTTTTTGAAGCTACTCTTTGAACACAACGTGTTGCATAGTACTCAACGTGTTGTGATGAAATTGTTATAGTCAATATCTCATCATCTTTCAAAGGTGAGTCCGTTTCATGCTAATGTAAGATCTTTTTCTATTAAGTTATGCCTCTAATGCATCATTTAAATGAACAATTGCATGCACTATTTAATGTGCATTACGACCTCACCAGTTTTATTCGAAATGCATTCTTAAATGCATCGATCTAGCATGGCAAAACAAATATGAAAGTAACACATTCATGTGTTGAGTTTCAAGTCTCTCTGCTCTTTCTGGTTGATGAACTGATCTGAAGGTATTTTGAAGCATAAAGGTGCAGAGATTCATTATCAGTAATATTGTCAATCGAATTATCATCACTTGTAATGACATCCTTATGAAGTGGGTGCACTAGTACATGAATGTGTGCGCAAGCTTTTTCCCCCCCAATATAGCAACCAATTTAATATTTGATTCATGTTTGATCCACTGTATGTGCATTCTTAGATCATGTGCATAGAGATATGAATGAGAGTATTCAATGTACATATGAGGCTTTGTACTCTTGTAAATTGCATGCAGATTTAATCCAACTCGTATGCATTACAATATTTTTTGCAAACATGAGGTCATACAGTATGCCAGATCTTGGCATCAAACAACTTTTCTCCACAATTATAACGATGACTATGTCTACTTGAACCCAAGCATTCTTCCCCAAGAAAATTGAAATGTCCAATGAGTGAGACTTGAACCCAAACATTCTTCCCCACTGAATTCAAGACATACCCTTATCTCTCTTGATTATATGGGTATTCAGAACCGAGCGCACCTAACCACTATGACACACACACACACATACATACATACATACACACACACACACACATACATACATACATGCCTTTGTGTCCGCTTAATCTCCACAATAGTGAACAAAGGCATCCATGGTGCCGTCGTGGGGGGAGGGAGAGTGGGGGAGGGGGACCCACAATACTCGATCAAGTGAGTTCTATCTTTTTGAGTGTAGCTTGCAGTTGTTGTGGTAGTCGATATCATCTTTCTTCAAATGGCTGGGAGTTCGCCGTCCTCTCAATATGTCGTTAGTGTTTTTGATGGGAATAATCATCCATCAGGTATGTACTCAACTCCCTTCAAGTAGTATCTCTCTCTCTCTCTAAATATATAATATATATTATTTGTATATACTGTATATATGTGGTAGGTGTAGGGCATGTGTATAGGTTTAATAATTATATATATGTGGTAGGTCTAGGGCATGTGTAGTAGAGTTAGGGCTTGTATGTATATATAAAAATGGATCTATAGAAAGACATAGGATTAGTGTTGGAAGATTTCAAATGCTTCTCTCATGGGTGTGTTGATGTGTGTGTCTTCTATATATCCAGGAACTACTAAGATGCAATCAAAGGCAAAAGGAAAGGTTGTAATGGATTCGAGACCTAAGAGAAAATCCATTTCTGATTTTTATTCACTTAAAGGAGGGATTGGAGGCTCGAATGTCATGCACTCTTCATGTGTAGCAAGCTCATCCCTTGAGCCTACAACTTTACCCCCGATTGCATGCTCTAACATCTCTATGTTAGAGTCGAAAACCTCAAATGACACTTCTTTGTCTAAACGTATGAAGAGAGGGAAGTGTCAATGGGATATAGGAAGGACTTTTAAAATAGATTGGATAACAAAGTTTACTTTTATTGAGCCTTTGATAATTGAGGGTGAAGAAGAACCAAAATTTGCCACTTGTACACCATGTAGTTGGAAATTAGGTAATCAAGTCAAGTTACAATTGAAATTAGATACCATTGAAAAAAGAAAGTAGAAGTAGAAGGGAAAATGGAAAACATCGTTAGATGGAAAACAAAAGATGAATGTAGGCATCTACAGAATGTAGATGCCTATAATTCTCATTTATTGCTTTTGGAGCAAAGTAATGAGAATAAAAGATCCTTTGTGCAGCTTTTTGAGAGAAAGCTCAAATCAAATAATGAAGCCATATTAATGCAATTTTCAATTGTGCTACATATCTTGTCCATCACAAAACCAATGCCTGATTATCCTAAGTGGAGAGTTCCATTGAATTTCATTGGATTACGAATTCAAAGTTTTCAGACACAATATTGGACAGAATCTTCAGGATGGGAATTTGCAAAAGCAATGGGAGAGGTAATCAAATCTAACTTGAAAAAAAGTTTATCGAATGCTACTTTTATTTCTATTTCCCTTAACGAAGTGACGGCAAGGGATTGCACTTCTTGGGTATGTATCCATGCATATATTGTGGAGAATTATGCAAGAAAAGCCAAATTTATTGGTGCTTTTCAACTAAAGGGAAGTGCAACTTCTAATTTGTTGGTGCAACTTGTTTCAGATTCCATTTCAAATATTGGAGGGATGTCAAGTAGTGATATTAATCAAAAGATAGTATGCATTGGTGTTGATGGATGCTCAGTTATGCATGGGCTTAGAAATGGATTGTGTGTTCAATTGCAACTAAAATATACACCATATGCTTTAGGTATACATTGTACGTCTCATTGTACAAATCTGGCATTTAAAATTGTATCAGAATTTGTTTTCGTACAAAAAGTTGAAGATCTTGTACACCAGGCATATGCTTTCTTTTCAAAAAGTCCTAAGCCTGTTAAAGAGTTTAAATGCTTCTCTGATGGGATAAGTAAGGGAAGAAAATCGAAAAAAAATATTGACACCAGATGGATTTCACTTATTGGACCTGTAGAACGTCTTTTTGAAGAATATAAATTAGTCATCGGTGTGGTCAATATTATGTCGTAAAGGAATATGAAAAGGAAAAGCTCATACTTTGTTGCAAATGCTAAGTGATGTGGAAACTCTTCTCTATCTTGGAGGAATGTTACCATTGTTAAGAGAAATGAATAATTTGATAAAAGTTTCTCAATCAAGAGATATTTATGTAATGGAATACGCAGTAGCAAGAAAAATGACTTGTATGCGCTTAGAAACTTTGTATTCTGAGACATCAGGTTTTGATTCGCAAGGATTTATCGAGTGGGAATCATTGCTACAAGTTGGTGTAGAAGATAGTTTTTTGCACTACAATAAGAAAGGTTGGTTGTGCATATTTGTGAAAGGTAAGCAGATTCCTCTTTATGTATCACAAAAAAGTCAAGGAGTATGCATCATAAAAAAAAGTTAATCAAACATTCTTTCCTATCCTAATGGATAGTGTAAAACAAGGCTTAAGATCCATATGTAATAAATTGACTTCTGAGATCAGAGAGAGATTTCCTCGACATGAGCTCTTAGAAGCAATGGCCATAGTTCATCCTTTACATTGGAATCATGCAAAAGACAAGAGCTTACTAACAAATGACTTTAAAAGCAAGGTCCAAGTATTCTCCGATCATTTTGGAAAGAATTCATATTTAAGAGATAGGATTCTAGAATGAATTATAAATCCCAATCTAAAAAAAAAACAATATGGGATATTTGGACAAATGATGTGGGAGCAATTTGACTTCGTCAAAGATCCTTCAAATCCAGGTTGCAATGACAAAGCTATGGAAAAAGCTCGATATATCTCCATTCTTGAAGGAATCTATGTCGGAGTATTTTAAAGTAGCAAATTTGTGTCTAACAATTATCCTTGGATCCATTGAAGATGAACGTCTATGGATTAGCTTAAATTTAATAAGAAATGCAACAAGAAATAGATTGAATAAAAACTTGGATACATGTCTTAGATTGTTTGTTTCTAAGAGTGACCTTGAAACTTTCCCTTTCGAAGAAGCTTATGGCAAATGGAAAAGTCAATGTCAACGAAGAAGTGAATGTGTAGTATCAGGCCAGAGGAAACACATGGAGGATGTTGAACTTTCTAATATTTTTCAAATCGACTGATACTGATTATAAAAAGGTAACTTTTTTATTTGATTTCTTTTTTAATATTATCATGAAGTATAGTTTATACTAATGTTTCTTATTGTTTTGACAGGTTTTGAATATATCGAGGACTTCAATATTTGCCGATTTTTGTTTTTTTATTTTTTTAATATATGAAATGATGAGATTCAAAGGTTCCTATTGTTCAATGTTCATGCCTATTTATGTATCTATGTATTTATGACTCATGCATGTGCCATGCTTGCATGTGTGTATGTTTGTATTCATGTATTCTTGCATGTATGTATGTACATATGGATGCATGTGTGATGCATGTAATATGTATGTGTGTGTGTACATATGGATGCATGTGTGATGCATGTAATATGTATGTGTGTATGTACATATGGATGCATGTGTGATGCATGTAATATGTATGTGTGTTATGTATATGTGTGCATGGGTGATTCTTGCATGTGAGATGCTTACATGTGTGCATGTTTGTATTCTTGTATTCGTGCATGTATATATGTATGTTTGAAATTCGAAAGTATGTGTGATGCTTGCATGTATATATTATGTTTTTATTCATGCTTATATGTGTGTATGTATGTGTGAACACTGAACAATCCTTTTAGAGGATTTGAAGGCTTGCACATTGAACTTCTTGGAATTTGGGACCTATCTCTGATCAGAAATTTGGTAATCTAATGTTGTTTCTAGATAGATGTGTGTAGAAGTATGTATGCACATGTATGTATGTGCAAGTGTGTGCAAGAGCTAGGTATGCATATGTCAAAATAAATTGAGACAGGTATGTATATGGATGTGAGGACAGGTTGTTAAACTGGACAGGTTTTCAAGAAGTTTGAAATTGTTTCCCACAAGAAGGCACTGAAAAGAACCCAGGTAAGGTAATTGTGTGTGTAGCATCTCATATCTGGTTGCTTCATCTTTTGGGTCATTGTTACATATGCTTCTTGATTGCTATAATGTTGCAGGGAAAAGATGGCCAAACTATTACGTTGTGGATTTTTATAAGGTAATTTTTGAAGAAAAAGGTTCTGCCATAGGTTCTGTTTGAGCTTGGTTTGTAGATCCATAATTATCTACAAGAATCTCTATAATAGTAGGTCTATGTCTGTTTGTGTATACATATGTGTGGTTTTCTATATAAATGTGTATGTATGTGTGGTTTGTGTGTGTGTATGTGTGTGTGAAATATATGTTTATGTGTACAAGTGTATGTATGTACATGTGTGCATGTGCATGTGTGCTACTGCTGGAATGTATGTGTATGTGTGAATGCATGTATATACATGTGTGGCTGCTATTGGAATGCATGTGTATGTGTGGCTGTTGTTATGTGTATGTGTGCATTTTATGTGTCAGGTATGTGTGTATGTGTGAAATTTTCATGTGTATGAGATCTTTCATCATCCAGGTCCTCAACACAATAGAGAGCTTCCAATGAATAAAGTGCAAGGAGAAAAACATAGCAGTGCTACTTATAAGAAGCCTGCTTGTTCCCCCTTCTTCATCTGTGCCTTACCACTTCTCAACTCAGAAACTTCTTTAAGCTCTCTGATATAACTTGTGGTTTAGTATAGCTACTGGTATTTGCTTCAGGTTGTACAGTGTACTTCATCATTTCTTCAAGTTGTACAGTGTACTTCATCATTTCTTCCTGGATGTATACAGTCTATCAAGGGGAGCACTGGTGATAGTTGTAATGCTTTTGCAATTTAATAATTAATTGAGTTACAAATTGTTCTTTTTTTAATGGTGGTACAGATTGTTCTATGTACATATTAAGATTTCTTTTGTGTCTACTATGTACAGGATATAATAAAGATCCTTGAAAGTATAGGTCGTGATGATGTACAAAGCAGCAATTCAAAGTTTCAACTTTTTGGACACTTGGGTCTTGTTCATGTGTGTTTGCATGTTTATTTGATTCTTGGCCTAAGAATTTGGTATCAGTGCAGGTTCAAAGGAGTGTATCATGCTTGACTAAATTGCAATATAATAGAGCAAGTATAAAATCTATTTTACTATAAGTTTTATAAGGTATAAATTTTCAAATCTTTGTCCAACCTTATATTTGGCAACCATCTGTGTCTAGCTATTGCACTCTATCCAAATTTACCAGCCAGTCCTTTGTGTGTAGGTAATTTGTGTCAAGCTGCTTCAATAAATCCATCTAGGAGCTTGGATCCAGCACATAAGCTCCTTGTGCATTCAGTGTTGTGTTACTTTATTACTCCCTGTTCAAATCTTCATGGCAGTCTAGATTATGTACATTGGGCATTATAGGTGGTTCTAATTGCACAGATGTTACCAAATGTGGTAGTACTACTGGTATATCTATATATTTGTACTAGTAGATATATACAATATTTGTATACACGTAGATATACACACACACACACACACACACACACACACACACACATATATATATATATATATATATATATATATATATATATATATATATATATATATATATATATATATATATATATATATATATATATATATATATATATATATATATATATGTGTGTGTGTGTGTGTGTGTGTGTATATATATATATATATATATACACACACACACATATGTATATATATATATATATATATATATATATATATATATATATATATATATATATATATATATATATATATATATATATATATATATATATATATATACATATATATATATTGCCATACACACACACAGATGTGTTGGAGTTAGACGTCTGCGGAAGCACGCGAACAACACAAGGAAGAAGAAGAAGCTTGGAGCACAACGCACAATACTGAATGTATTACTAGAGAATGTACAAAGATAAGTAGCCCATTAGGGCAATAGGCATATATACAAGCCGGGGGAAAAAACCTCTTAAAGAGGGAAAAAAGTGCCCCGGCGGTCTTAGTGTGTTCACACACATCACTACCTAAATATATCAACAAATCCCCCCTGGGAGTGATGCGGTGAACAAGGAGCTGGCACTCATGTATAAGGAAGTGCCAAGCTATGTGGAAATCACTCCATGTTGCTCTAGCACAATGGTGAGAACCACGTTAAGAAGCTTCACCTCCTTAATGTCAATCCGCGAAAGAGATAGGAGTGATATGAAGATCGTGAATGTGAGATGAAGTGAGAGCGAAGGTGAGAAGCATAGAAATGCACACACACATGCACACACACTACGAAGAGACAAGCAAGACACAATGGAAGGTAGGAAATTAGTTCTATTACTCAAGATCACTATTACAAGCTCAAACTAGCTCTAAGCTCACACTAGCCAACATGAACCAACCTCAAAAATGAGCTCTCTAGCTCTTTTTATAGTTTCTAGACTAGTTTTGACCGGTTTCACATCTAGTGACCGGCATAGTTAAAAAATAGGTCCTAGAGGCTATTTGGAAGGGTAAACGATATCTAAAAATAACGAAAATTGGTACGCGCATTCTACCTAAGCTCCTCAAGCTCGAGGACTCCTCGGCTTGCACAAAATGGAGCTATGAATTAGAAAATGGGATTTTGTCTATATTACATATGTTACAAGAGTGATGAAAATCACTGTTGGATGTTTGAAGAGGTAATAAAAACATAGTTGTTTGAAAAAATGATCCGACTGGCTCCCTGCTCCGTCTTTACATGCTTCCACGTCGTCTGTGCCTCTGACTGTGCCTCTGACTGCTTCCAACACCCCCCTCCCTCTCGCTTCTGTCGTCCTCGACAGAACCTTGTTGTGCGGTCTGCCGGATGTAGTTTTGTAGGAGGTCATGAGCGAGGGTGTGCTCAGATACTCGAATGCCTCGGGCCAGATCAGCCTCGAGCTTCTCCCAGTCGATCGGTTGCAGTTTGTCGGGTGGCGGGAGTTGATAGTGCGCGGAATAAACCATTCGCTCGCAGGCAAAAAGTTGCAATAAATGTGTGGGCCTGCTGATGAATACCTCGGAATGGTATTCCCAAAATCCGGTGGTGAACATCTCTTCGAATGTTTGCTTGTAGCACGCCGGGAGGTATTTTATTCTACAGTGCCAGGCATAACACACCCGGAGCGATGGCGTTGTGCTCATGTCATATACTAGATCAAAGTTACCATGCTCAAATCCCGGGGTGTTTACATGCGGTGCCTTGACGCGTCGGAAGACTTTAAATATCATTTGCATCATGTCAAAAATTTTGACAGTCATATGCGCTGCGATATCATCCATATGCTTCAGGCGAGGGAGCCAGTGACGGATTGTAGCCATCATATAACCAACAGTGGGCAACTCGGTGGGCGGCTTGAAGTAGGGGTAATTCAGCCAATCCTGACACTGCCTATTGTTTTGTACTTTGATAGCGAATGCAGTCCAGGAGCGGCGTCGTGGTACTGGTCCCCAGCAAGGATTATACTTTAAATGTAAAGGCGCTTTCACCCATGTGCTCATCATTTCTGGGTACTTCTGGAGTAGGTCTT
This sequence comes from Ceratopteris richardii, assembly GCA_020310875.1. Taxonomy (NCBI): domain Eukaryota; kingdom Viridiplantae; phylum Streptophyta; class Polypodiopsida; order Polypodiales; family Pteridaceae; genus Ceratopteris; species Ceratopteris richardii. Next base: position 136,427,823 of record CM035439.1, on the reverse strand, counting down.
TGCGCCAATCAGGTTGATGGATCTCTCCTCTTTGCGCATTTGGTGGCAAGTCCGCCGGCTCGAATTGTGTAGCATGCGTGGGTTTCATGCCGGTTTCTTTCTCTATAGCTAGCTGATATTCAGCCATTAACATGAAGTACGGTTTATACTGCAGCTCATGCCCAGATATATAGCGTCGGGGGGCTAAATGAGCAAAGAAGGGGGATTGTAAGATTCTCTCTTCAATCATGGCCATGGCATGCAACTGTGCCTCTACTCTGGCTGAATGTGTCGTTCCAAGTTCCTCAATTGTTTTCATCCACGCGGGGGTAGGAAGTTCATAGGTCATCTGGCCTTCGGCCGTGACTGGTCCGCCTGGGATGGGTATTGGCTCGTATGCTTCTTCAAACGTTTCCTCCACCGGAATGGTTATGTTCTCTTCGTCAGCTGGGATCTTCGGTGGGGAATCAGGCCGTGGTGGTGCTTCGTATACATCTATGCGTGATTGGAGAGTGGCTACCTGGGCCCGTAATGCGTTGAGTTCTTCTAAGATGTCAAGAGCAGGGTCCACAGGTTCTGGTACTTCTGCTGCTACTTGTACTTGTTGTGGTGCCGGTTCTCTAAGCTGTAGTAACTTGTGATCTTCTTTTAACTTCTGATGCTCTTTGTTCATTCGATCATAGTCCTCTAGCAGTCGAACATGGTCATCTAGCAACATCCGCATCGATTCAGATGGGATTGCCTTGAATCTGCTAGGACTTAAGGGTTGTTCTGGATGGTCCAATGCCGCTTCCAAATTCTCTCTATTCTGCTCTTGGAGTCTCTGGTTCTCCTCTTTTGCTGCGGCTAGGTGCCTCCTGAGTAAACCCATATTCCTTGTCAGGGTCGCGTTTCTAATTGTTTGGGCTCGAAGCAGGTTGTCCAGATCAGCAGTGACTTCTTTTGTTTTCTCTTCACTTTCTAGCTCTAGCTTATGATATGCCTCTCTTAGTTCTTGGTATCGCGTATTTAAAGAGGCATTCTCGATTGATAATGAATTAAGCTGCGACTGTAATTCGTTGGTCGTCCTCTGCAGCTGTTGATAATTGTTGCCAAGAGATGCAAACTCATCTCGTACTTGTGACATGCATGTGAACATTTGTTGAAGTGCAGTGTCTATGGTTGGCGATAATAGTAATGGAGTGCTAAGTGAGGATGCGGTGGAAGTAGATGCAGCGGGGATGGGAAATGGGGTTGGGAAGGTGGATGCAGTGGTGATCGTGGAAAATTGTGACGTACCTAAATATGATGGTGCTGTGAGGGGAGTGGGTGTTGGTGCGGTGGGTGGTGATATGTCCATGTCATTGGACGTGTCAAGTGCGGTGACTGTGAAAAGCGGTGTGTATGTGGGTGGTTGTGTAGGTGTGAAGACGGGATTTACAAATGTAGAGTAATTTATAGGGGGGATGGCTGGAGCAGCTTGGTGAAAAGGGGGAATAGGGGTTACGGTGGGTTGGGGAGGTGAAACTGGTGAGAAGGTTAGTGGGGTTAGAAAGGTGAAAGGGTGTCTTAAAGGTGGGGGGAAGGATGGGAAGGATGAAGGGATGAAGGGGTTAACATGTAGACGAGGTGGGGTGGGTGCGGGCATGGTGGTATGAATGGGCAGGGCAAAGGCGGTGGCTATGTTGCCGTGGACTGGTGTGGCTGTTGGAGAAGCAGGTGGGTTTGCAGGGGATACAGGATGGGTTGGTGAAACATGAGGTGAGAGAGGAGTAGAAGGTGTGGATGTTATTTCAAGGATAGTGGTAGTATGTACAACGGTAGTACGTGGCGGGGAGTCGACTAGGATAGCTTCGTCGGTGAAGGATCTTTCCGAACGTAGGCGTGCATCTTGCGCCTGGTGGGATGATTGAGCACCTACCGAAACTCGAATATATTCACCGGGCTTCGATAACAAGCGAACTCTGCGAGGGTCATATTGGGGGAGTGGCTTTCTTTGTAAATATCTCAGTGCTTCGACCGGGCCAATGGATTTGACCAGTTCTCTGAACCCTCTGATGTAGACTTCTTCAAACCCTCCGGAGACGAGTTCTTGTTCGATTATGGTTTGGCTCTCTTCTTCAGTCAATTTCTTCCGTGCCTAGACTTTCTCCATCATACGATATAATTTCTTGATTGCCAGCGTGTAAGCTGCTGCTTCGAAAGTCTCCTCTTCATGCGTGCTGGTGTCACCTTGTGCATCGGTTTGTTGACCTTGCCCATCTGTCTGTCCTTGTTCTTGGGAATCATGCGTGCCATGGCTGGCTTCATCGTCACCTTCATCGTCATCTGTGGCTGTTCGTTCATCATCAGAGCTAGACACAACTTGTCCCTGTGGCTGATCCCGCGGTGTGGTAGGGTAGCTGGGGCGTTCATATTCTTGAGAGAACATCTGTGCCTCTGAAAACTGGAACTCATTTGAGAATGCATCAGGCATTTCAAAATCGAACGCTGTGTTTATTGGTTCTGCTTCCATGTGTGGTATTGGGAAAGAAAAGGCTTCCGCACCAATAGTGGTGGGAGCTTCTGCTGTCGTGGTGGTGGGTTCTGTGGTTGTAGCTGCCTGAGGTGCAACGGTACTGGTAGTGCCCTCCGTTACCATTGGTCTAGATAACCTTATGCGAATAGGTTGTACTGTGGGAGCGGCTTCTGTCGGTGATCGCTCTGGAGAGGGTTGTGGTGATGGTGACTCTGGCACTTGAAGGAAATGAATAGTGCCTCTCATGCGCTTACCTGCCCGTGCTCTGCTGGGCTTCCTGGCTTTCTTCGTCGTTCCTTTGAATGCCTTCAGCTCTTCTCCTGTTAATGCACGTTCAATTGGCAAGTCATAAGCCAAGCACATATAAACAATTCTTGTGAGCGCACAACATCCATTAAGCACTTTCTTTCGTTCCCATCTGTGTTGTGCCAAATACATTTGATCAATGATCCAGCTCGCCAGATCGACAGTCTGAGGTCCGGTACACGCTAAGTACAATCCAAAGCATATTCTTTTATGTGGCATGGTGAATCTGTCCTGAGCAGGGAATGCAAAATGTTGCATGCATATCCGTAGCGGCTTTGACAGCTCAGGTGTAATTGCTGAGATATCCTCCCACTTAGTGACATCCCCACGTTTCATAGGGTCTGGAACTAATCTTTCTCGATCTGTGGGCGTGTGGGTTCCATGAATCTTGATGGCAGCTCTGATTAAATCCTTCGAAAGATAAAATCTCTTGTAAGGTGGATCATCCACTAAAGAGGGCAAAATAAAAGTTCCTGGGATATCCTTATTCTCTGAGGCCAGCAAAGTAGTGATTAAATAATAACACCTGTAAAAGTCAGGTTTGGGCAGAGGATCACTGAAATACTCCGTGAAGCCGGCTCTGGCCCAAACATGAGTTAAGTCCTGGGTATTCTGTAGGCCTTCGAATTCTCTTGAGAAGAATTGATATTTTCCCCAAGTGCGGTCATCAAATGTCAAATTAGATTCAAATATAAAATCCGCGTCCGCTAAGGGTCCTGCAAGTCCCTGAAACCAGTGAGAGTTACGGTGTATCTTTTCTGTGTAGCCCATAGGTGGGTTATCGATCGGCATGGGCCCAGGAAATCCTTGGAATTCGGGCGGTGGAGCAGTAGGGTGGGATTCTGCTCGTAACACATTGAGGGGCACTGCAGCTACACTGGGGCCTGCTCCTGATGGTCCTTCGTCGGTTTGCATGATGACTGGTGTGTTAATGAGAAAGATCTGCTACAAAAGATTAACACATTAGCATGGAAATTAATTATGATCCCATTAAAGTGAGACCGCAATCCCTTTCCATAACTGATGCGTAACCCGTGTAGCCAAGTGCTGTGATGTGATGGATGCAATGCTTCTTGCAGCACTAGTGCAGGTCTCTAGACACCTACACGTTTCAGATGATGCATACATTTCTTGATGAGATGAGATTATGAGTGATGTGTTATGATGGTGGGTGAATTTATACAAGGTTTAAAGGTTAGTGATTTATTACAAGGTTGTATGTTAGTCGGGGGGTAGTTTTGTCAGACTTGGGGTTAGGGGGAGACGGTTGGACACGCTTCGGTATCCATTTCCTAAGAGTCTTTGAGTGGGTGGTGGGTTGCTGCTGAGGGGCAAAAGGTAGTATTGGGTGTGGTGGTATTGAGGGATGGAAAGATTTGTGAGGGGTATATATTACATGGCTTAAGGGTTGAGCTATGATACATGGTTTGGGTACCCAAATCTGCGTGGGTGTGGGTCTATGGGTAAGGTATTTCTTGGCGATCCAAATTTGTCGAATGCTCGGACCTGTAGAGGAAGGTCGAGGGGATGGTGGATACTGATTCTGTTTCTGCCCTGCCTTTTGCTTGTCGATCTGTGCTTGGTTGGAGTTCTTCGGTGCTTTTTGTCCTTTTGGCACCCATATTTGTCTGGTGCCGCTTCCTTTGGGTGGCCTAGACTGCTTCTCTTGTTGTGTCTTCTGATACTGCCGTCGGTCTGGGTTCCTTCGTCGTGGTTGACTCTGTCGTGGTTGAGGTAGAGAGGTCGGATGGACGCTCTGCTTTGGAAAAGAAGGGAGTTCCAACACTTGCGTGACCTGCCCATTAGGAAGTGATTCGTTCTTTAACTTTAATCTAGGCCAGTCCGCAACAAGTTTGGAAGGATGAGCACCGGAGGGTGTCGTGCTCATTTGGCCGCTGATGCAACCCACCTGACTGCTGATTGTGTCCATCTGCCCTTGCGGTTGGGTAACTGCCTCTTCTAGTTTGCAGGAAGTCCCAGGGAAGATCTCCTGTCGTCCTTCTGATTGACAACTATCTATTGCCAAGCCCGAGTGGGTTGGTGTAGACGTAGCGTGATTGAGCTGATCAAAGATCTTCCGGTCTTCCTTCGCATGTGTTTCATAGGGTCTAGGGTTACAACCGTCAGGCGGAATGCCGTTAGGGAAGTCAAGCGGTATCACTCGCTTCTGCTCTAAGGTTCCAATCTGTAAGGAGCCTTGTCTAAGATTTAGGTCCACTGAGTGATCGTATAGCCATTCTTGGCCAAGGATTAGGGGTTCTATCAGGTCGTCATCATGGCACACTAGTAGCTTCGCTGTCATGGTCAAATCCTTAATGAGGATAGGAAGGTCCACCTCACCCATGCAAGGGGTTTCCATGCCTCCTAGCCCTATGAGGTATGCCTCAATTGGCCGCATTTCTATTCCTGAATCCTTATAGTGGGACCATCTAATCGCACTAGTCGCAGCACCTGAGTCAATTAAAGCCCTGAGTTCTTGGCAAGGGTTGCCGTGATCTAGCCTAACTGTAATGAATGGTCTCCTGTCCACTATGCTAGGATGAGTGGTTGACTTTACTTGACACATGGCCATGGGATATCTGGGTGATGTTTCCAGATGGTTATAATGTTCTCTCCCTAGTCCTTGTCTTCTTAGCTTCATGCGCTTAATGCGTTCTATGGCTTCTGCCTGAGCTTCAGCTCGTATTCTGTTTTCTTCCTCCTTACGCTTCTTTGCCAACGTGAGTCGTCTGAGCATATCCTCAGTAAGAGGTTCCTGATATAACCTGACTCTGCAGCCACTAATGTAATTAGGCATTATATCTCCTTCTAAGGTGGCTAACTGTACTGCTCCACTCGTCGAAAGTCTGTTAATGATCATAGGTCCATAACCTCGCTTTTCTAACTTCCGTGCGTGCTGTTTCAGCGTATATACTAGAACTAAATCTCCTTCTTTTAGGCCTTTATCTTTCACATGTGCATCAAAATATGCTTTCTGTCGCTTCTTCGCTGCGTATATTCCTGCTGCTGCTTTCAGCCTGGTTTCTCCTAATCGTTCCAAGTCCATTATTCTCGCTGATAATTCATGGCCGGTCCACTGATGTTCTTGTGCAACCTTAAGGGTCGGTATCAAGAAGTCCAACGGAAGCACTGCATTCTGACCGAAAACCATCTGAAAGGGAGTTGCATTGAGTACGGTCTTGTAGGCCACTCTATATGCCCAAACAGCGTGGTGTAACTGTTTGTCCCAATCTGAACGTTTGTTGTTCACGAGTTTCGTCAGTACGTTACAAAGTATCTTGTTAGTGCTTTCAGCCTGACCATTGGCCTGAGGATGATATGGTGCATATTTCTTGTGAATCACCATAAAATCCTGTATCAGATATTCAATGACTTGGTTTAGAAAGTGAGTGCCTCGATCGCTCACTAACTCTATAGGCAATCCATATCTTGTAAAGACATTTTCAAATAAGAATTTTGCAGTCGTGTGAGCATCATTCTTTTTTGTGGCTTTTGCCTCTACCCATTTGGTTAGATAATCTGTGGCAACAATAATGTATTCCACATGTGTACCTTTCGCAGGGGGGTTAATGGGTCCTACAAAGTCTATACCCCACTTAGAAAATGCACGTCCGCCCATCATGGGTTTCAATGGCATTTCATCTCTGCGAGTAGGAAACTGAGTTCTTTGGCACACATCACATCTCTTTACATAGGTATGTGCATCCATGTGAAGAGTGGGCCACCACAATCCTGAAAAGAGGATGGCTTTGACTATCCTATCTGGTCCAAAGTGACCTCCTGCAACACCTTGGTGTGCAGTCTCTAGTATGCTCAGATAATCACTTTCATGAACACATTGTCTTAAATATCCATCTCGTCCTCTTTTGTATAAATTATCGCCAATAAGTGAATAGTCTTGAGCTTCCTGCTCTAGACTGCGTTGTCGAGCTAAGGTCATGCCTTGAGGGAATGTATTCGTCCTCAAGTATGTCACTAAAGGTTCACTCCAGTCTGGTGTGAGAGACACGTGATATAATGTAGCATGCTCTAATGGTGGTCTTTCACAACACACCTGACATTCTTTACACAACTTGTAGACATCTGCTTCCATAGAAGGCCAATATACTCCCGATCTCTACAGAGTCTGTAATGTTCGATGTTTTGAATGATGTTGCTTTACTGCACCTATGTGTGCTAATTGCAACCAATTCGCATGTTCTGATTCATCTACACAACAAGCAAGAATCTTTTGATTATCCTGTTTATATATGCTTCCTGCCATTATTTGATATTTCTGAGACTTGGTAATCTCTCCTTCTTTGATCTTTATCCTAGGATTCTTGGGTCCGTATGTCAGAATAGGGACTATAGGCTTAGCCCATTTTGGTGCTATCTCAAGGTTAAACAAGTATGCATCTGGTAATTCATCCACTACTCCTTGAGGAGCTTCTCCTGAGGTTAATCTTGAAAGGTGGTCAGCTCTAAGATGCGTCTTTCCTTTCCTGACTACCACTTCAAAATCATACTCCATGAGTAATAGAAACCAACGTATCAGTCGTCCTGTGTTACATGGTTTGTTGACTAAGTACAATAGGGCTTGATGATCTGTAAAGAACTTGAATTTGTTGGCCAACAAGTAGTGCCTAAACTTCTTTACTGCGTAGATCATTCCTAATCCTTCTCGTTCCATCGTGGTGTAATTTCTTTCTGCTGCGTTCAATTGTCTGCTAGCGTAAGCTATGGGGAGATCTATGTTACCTTCATTCGTGGGTTGTGCTAACACACATCCTATGGCGTAATTGGATGCATCCACATGTACATGAAATGGCTTACTCCAATCTGGGGTAGTCAATATAGGTGCTGAGCACAAACGTCGTTTAAGTTCATTGAATGAACTTTCACATTCATCTGTCCACTCAAAATTGGTTAAAAGAGAGTACAAAGGCTTGGCCATGATTGCATACATGTGTATGAATCTCCTATAATAACCGCAATGGCCCATAAATGCCTGTACCTCTTTCACATTAGTTGGTCTAGGTAATTCTGCAATTACCTTCACCTTTTCTTCGTCCGTAGAGATTCCATTTTTTGACACAATGTGTCCTAGAATTTTGCCTTGTCTGACCATGAAAACGCATTTTTCTAGGTTCAAACAAACCTGATATTCTCGACATTTGTCAAATACTTGTCTTAACTCCGGGATATGTGTCTGTCTTACATTTGAATGAGCACATAAGTCATCGACATAAACTTCCAAGCTCTTGCGTAAGAATTCCTTAAAAACATGACACATGAGTCGCTGGAAAGTAGCGGGTGCATTTGTCAAGCCAAACGGCATTACACGAAATGCAAATATGCCCCATTCAGTGGCAAAAGCCGTCTTGTGTTGGTCTTCTGGAGCAATGGCTACTTGATTATAGCCTGAAAATCCATCAAGAAAGCTGTAAACTTCCGTGCGCGCAACTCTTTCCAATAGATGTTCCGTGATAGGAAGAGGATAACTATCTCTAATCGTGGCGGCATTAACTTTTTTAAGGTTGATACACACACACAATTTTCCATTCTTCTTGGGCACAACCACAATGGGGGATACCCATTCGGTATGTTCAATTTCGTAAATAAATCCTGCTTCTATCAAGCGATCTATCTCCTCTTTAATCTTCGCAGCGTAATTATCATTGTACGTGTAAGGTTTCTGTTTTGTCGGTTTTGCATCTGGAGTCATAGGGATTCTATGAGAACATATATCTAGATCTACTCCTTTCAAATCTTTGTAACTCCAAGCAAAAACATCTCTATATTCGCGCAATAGGGCAACTAACTCTTCTTCTTCTTCAGTCGTCAAATCATGCCCTATGTATGTACATTTTTCTTCTTCTCCTTCTATGGCAACTATTATTTTCTTGGTTTTCTCTCGGTTATCATATACTTGTCCATCATTTACCTTTCTATTCGGCATTCGTACCATGATTCTTCTATCTTCGATTTCGTATTTCTTGAAATTCTCGGGTACTTCAAACAAAGATTCTTTTTTTTCTGACATGGTTTCTTTCTTCTTTCTTTTCTTACCTTCACTCTTAGTAGTCACTTCCGTGGCTAATCTCACTTCATTCGTAATTTCCTCGTGTCTCTGAGTGTGAGTCTCTACTTCGTAGAAATATTCCTCCTCTGATGCAAAGGGTGGGTCCATGATAATTGATTCTAAATCAAAATCGCTTGCATCCTCAAATGCATCAGTGTTCGGTTCACATTCTTCTAAAACTGCATCGCACATGATTGGCTCTATCGTGAAAACTGAAATGTCATAGCCATCCTCGTCACAGTGGGGTGTCCATTGTTCTTCATTGATGGCTACATCCATGGTTGCTAGTATTTCTGCCCAACCATGGGGTTCAAACTCTTCATCTGGGAATACTACAGGTGCGTAGGCTGGATCTTGAAGGGTTCGTGGATGTTGTTCTGCACCTAAGGTCCTTGCTTCTAATCGTTCTTCCTCTTGTTTGGCTACTTTACACATCCATAAATGGGTATCCTCATGCAACCAAGAAGGATTTGATTCTAATGAGTGCACGGATTCCGTCTCTACTGGTGTCTTATGGATGGTGTTCCATTGTATTGGGGGTACATCTCTGTGTGAATAGTCTTTAAGATTGACTTTAGTAGTCACTCCTAAATGTTGCAAGTACAAAGAATTAGTTCCCCAATCTTGTACAATTTGCAACTGACGCATGAATGGTCGTCCCAATATCATCTCATAAGCACGATTTTTCGCAAAGTCACAAATGGCGAAAGTATGCTCAAATTCTACACCACAAGTGGTGAGAGATATGCCTTCTAGTAAGCCTAATGGTTTTTCTATGTGTCCATCAGCCATTTGTAGTTTCATCCTGGTGGGTCTGAGTGCTGGCTTACCCCAACGTTTCCACAAAGCGGTGGTAGCGATGGCTACTCCGGCTCCTGAATCTAAGATGGCTTTCGTGGTGTAGCCCTGATGGGTTATTGGAAGATATGTGTTACCTTCCTCTCCTTCGCTTACGTCTCCAATCTTTTCCACGGGTATCTCTGGTACCTTCTTATGTGATCCTATCTGAGAGGGTGTGGTAGCTAGCTCAGGGAATTGATTTGCTACGTGCTTCCACAATTCTGGTTTTACCTTTAACAATTCCTCCAGAGTGAGATTACACTGTACTTTGGTATTCTTGATCACTTCCGTGTTCCTAGGGATCATTGATTCTTCATTCCTCACTATTATCGTGGGTGCTCGCATACTAATAGACTTAGCTTCCCAAGGTCCTGTGAACTGAGGTAATTCTTGTAGAGAATTAGATTCAAATCCTGTGGGTTCACTCAGTTGTTCCACCTCTACATCATCATATATAGAGGGGATGTCTTGGGGAAATTGTTCCTGCAAGTCGTCTATTTCTTGAATAGGAGGATGAGTTCCTTGTTCTCTTCTCCATTTCTCTTCTTGGATCTCCCTCAAAAATTCATGTGAGTACCTATGTATGGAAGACAAATTGTCTTGACTTTCTGTATTGGGTACTTGAGACAGTGATGGTGCATTCCTTTCCCGTGTCTCTGGGACAATAGGGTTCCTAGACTGATCCTTTTTCTCTTTGCTTTCTATCAAGTGTTCTAGCCTCTCCATTAGTCCTTGAAAGTGTAATTCCGGTTTTGCCATGTTATTCCAATTAAGATATCTAGAGGCTTCGAACAAAGCTTGTGCTAACTCTACCATCTTCATGCAAAGTTTAGTTCTCTCAATTTCTAGATCAGCTCGAGGGTAGTTTTTACTCATTTCCGTTACTTGAGGTCCCTCTTTTAATCTTGCCTGATATGCACGAAACATCATGTCTAGATCTTCTGGTATGGGTTCCGCTAAAACTGATCCTGATTTCTGAGCTGGATTTTCTTGGTTTAATTCTTGTGAAGTCAATTCTTGTATTTTGGCTCTAGATTCCTTCAAGCTTCCTTCCAACTCCGTTATCTTTTTACTCCATTTTCTCTTGATTCTTTCTCTAGAATCTTTCCAAGATTTTGTCTTTTTACTGCTAGATTCTGCAACTTCACTAGTTCCGGCTACTTTCTCTTGATTAAGCGGTTGGTTTTGTAAGAGCGCCTGGGCTCTGGTTATAGCTTGGATAGGCACGTATGTAGGGTTGGATCCATCTGCGTTGTTTACAATACCTATCACGTTGATCGGTGTCACATTCGAAGCGCTAACTGGGTTCTTAGGACAATCTTTGATTATGTGCTCTTTGCCACAATCGGCACAAAAGCCTTGGATGCTATAGTACTGTGATTGCCTTGCTATTGGGGGATGTGGACAATCCTTTATGAAGTGATCTCCTTGGCACCTAAAGCATGGTCCTCTAGGGCCCTGTGGTCTCTGTTGTCTCAATTGGGGCCGTGGGTTTGGGTTTGTGTACATCACATTAGTATAGTCTGGCTCCCAACTAGGTTCCATTGGTGGACTATCATAATGATATGTCTCCACATGTTCTGGTGACTCCGTGTAATAAGCGGGTGGACTAGTTACATGAGTAGAGTCAAAACTGTTTGAGTTCGGGTCACTTTCGGTGATCAAGGGTGAAGAAGGCACTAACGCCCTACTTAGGTTCTCTTCTGCAGCAGCGTATTTGACTGAGATGACATTCGCTGGTGGGGGTGGCTGCTGAGCTAAGACGGGTTGAGGTCTCTGTTGAGCCTGGTATGGGTAGTTCTGAGGAGGCCTATAGTAATATGGCTGAGCATTGTATTGGCCTTGATACCTACCTGGCTGCTGGTATGTTTGCGGGTAGTTCTGTCTCAAGGTTTGTTTGTTGTATGGGCAGTCCTGAGCCGTATGATTCGTGTATCTTCTCTCAATTGTGCAATATTGGCCACTAGGGTTGGCTTGAGGTTGAGGTGCATTGGGGCACATGTTTGCCAAATGATTTCCACCACAAGTGTAACAACGTACGTTTGTTGGTACCTTGGGCACCTGTTTACTAGAAACTCCTAGTTTCTGGGCCACTTTTTCTGCTAGGTCCTCTATGGAATTAGACAATTTTGTGGATGCTAGAGAAGAACAATCTGAGTCCTTATAGACCTTTGAGAGTTCTAATTCATCTCCTAGGTTGTCCTCGATGTCTATACTTATTCTTACACACTCCTCTAGCGTTCTGGGTTCTTTTAGGTACACATAGGAGCGTAGTTTAGCGCTCAACAAGCCATCTAGGAACAGTGATACTTGTTTGGCTTGTGAGGGTAGCTCTTGCATTGGACATCGTTCGACATATTGTCTAAACCTACGTCCTGCTAGTCTTACTGTTTCTTGAGGGGTCTGTTTAAAGCTATGAATCAACGAAGACGTGTCATGTCTAATCCCACTTTTAGAGAATTCAGTGATGAATGACTCCAAAAAGTGATGGATGTCTCTAAATTGCCTTTGTTGCAATGGTTGGAACCAAGTTAAAGCGGTATTCTTTAACGTTAGTCCAAATGCGTTGTATTGCATGAACATGTCCTCGACTTGTTCTGCTCTTAGTACTTGCTTGAATTCTGCGACATGGTCATAGGGATCTCCTGTCCCATCAAAGTAATTCTTCATTGATTTTACTAATTGAGTGGGTCTCAATACTCTTGCGTGTTCACGTGGTCTAGGTAGAGGAAAATCATCTCTACCACCTGGTATTCCATGATCTCTTTGTCTATCCATTCTATTAGTGTTCGAGGTTGTTCTATCTCTCCCTATGGGGTGAGTGAAGCTCACTTCCGGTCTCTCTTTATTTCCTTCTCTTTGATGTCCATGGGCTGAGGATGTTCCTGCCCCTTGTTGACTTGTATTCATGTTTGTTCTAGGTGGAGGGAATACCAATTCACCTCTCCATGTGTATGTGTGTTTAGTGCGTTCAGGCACCACAAAGACTCTTTCTGAAGTCTCATCCAGGTATACAACCTTTCCAGGCGTATCTGGGTCCTTGAATTCATAAATTGTAATGATGCCTACCTCACCAGGGTGTTCCTTTCTGTACCTCCAAAAGGCTTCATCTGTCTCTTTATTTACAAACAACTCGGTGCTCCTGTTATCTTGAGGGATCCACTCTGGGATGAGTACTCTTGTTAATACGGATTTCCCTCTAGGTGTCCTAGGTTCTTCTAACGGTTCTTTTCCTTGAAATTTCGCTTCCGTCTCTAATTGAATTGTGCCAAACTCATTAGTATCGTTTGGTTGCGTACTTAGGACGTACATGGTTCCTTCTTTGTCTATGTAAGCATCTCTCTCAAATTTCACCACTGGTCTTTCCAATCCAATGGGTTGATCAAGGTTGTGCAGTTGCACCACTTGCCTTTGCAAACCATCCTCATAGATGCGAGCACCTAATCGGTTGGTTCGGAGAAACTCTAATTGCGTTCTATAGGGTCCTTCCGGTTTTTCCAAGTATGCTACATTAGACCCTCCTTCTGGTCTATCTGTGCTAGATGCCATTTCTGATTCGCTAGTGTCTGAGCTCTCGTAGGGGTAATTACTATTCAACTGCTGAGCCCAAGACCGTGCAGTAGTCCTTACACTTGCCTCTGATGATCTAAGGCTTCGTCGGTCCGACTTACCTATGTGTCTCCCTGATCTAAGGTTCATTAATTTTCTTCCTTGCACACTCAATCACACACTTAGATCGTCAATGGTTCTTTGTTATTACTTTCTTGATTATTTTTAATTTTCTTTGGATTCTTGTCTTAATATATGCGTCAGGAATTCGACTTTCCGTTATGATTTTGAGTTCTCGTTCCGTCAGACTTATGTTCTTTTCTTTAGGTTTTCGTCACACACACCTTTACTTGTAGTCTTAAACTTGAAAGAATTAAGTATCTTGAACTTGAGGCGTTCCTATTGTTGGTGCAGACCAATCACCAATTGAAGACTTGGAAGGTCAAATGATGAAGGAAGAATCAATTCCTAAAGTGTGGAAGAAGATTATATTCAGAGGACAAGAGAAGTGTACACATATGTACATTAGTATAGTCATAGCTGACTTAGATCTTTTGTTTAGTCAGAATCATGTATAAATTTATCTATAAATACTTTGAGAAAAGTCGGGGCAAGTATGAGAGCATGTGTGACATTAGTTAGAAGTCAAGATTGAGGAAGTTAGAAGTCATGTGATAGAAGAAAAGTTAGTTGTGTTAGCTCTCATCACTAACTGTATTTTCTTCTGAGTAAATGAAAATTTTTGCGCCCGATGTTTCTGCGTGTTCTCCTTCTACAGTAGATCAATTATGAAATGCTTTTGTACAAGTCTAAGTTGAGAGTTGCTTGACCTCTGTGCAAAGTTTTAGCTTTCAATTGTAATCAGGCTGAGTGAATTAAGTGTAGGAACATTCATATGTGAAATGTGCTCACAGGTTCCTAAAACAGGTGCATATTTCGAAGTTAATGTTTTGATCATTTCTCCTAGCACAGTTTAAAGTTTTGCATGAGTGAGGACTTAATCTTTAAGTTGGAAGATAAGCTACTTATGGCTAGAAGCATTTTGTAAAACGGGTTCTATTCAAGGAGAACCAAGTCTTAAAAGTTACAGGTGTAAAGTCGACTGTTTTGGATGACAGTTTTTGACATAGGTAACTTGAGAAGTTAATTTCTCAAGTGATACTAAAGCTTTTGAAGTAATTCAACTTGGAGGAGATGCGCAATCTCTAGGAGATGATTCGTACAAAGTTTCATCAAAAACTTTACAGATTTGATAGGTCAATGTGGAGAAATATTGCAGCAGACTTTTCTGTGTTTCATCCTCTTCACAGAATTGTTAATCTTTTAATAATTAGTAATTGATCCTCTAAATGTGTGAAAGGTTTTGACTTATTCTTGGTATAGAGGTGCTCTAATCACAAGAATAAGTTGTTCTTTTGGAGATTAACACTCTCCATCAGTGGTATCAGAGCAGGAGACATCAATTTGAAGGAAGAAGGATCCCGACTGCTGCAGATTCAAGAAATTCAACACTTGAAGGACTAAGAAGTGAAAGCTTGGAGTCAAAGCTCGAGGAGAAGATTATTTGACATCAAGAAAGGCAAAAGGAGTTCAATTCAAAGTAAAGGTACATACATTGTTTGTAAAGCTTGAAGATTTCAATACACAGGTGGACACAAGATGGGAGAAAGCTTGCAGATTGATAAGCTAGATAGGGAGAACTATCCAGCATGGTCCATGAGGATGGAAGCACACCTCATGAGCAAAGATCTTATATCATTTATTACAGGAGATGAAGAAAAACCTGAGTTTGCAGATCCTAGTATTCCTACTAGGGAAGAGCTTGCAATGTTGAAGACTTGGATGAGAAAGGATGCTCAAGCAAGGAGTATCATCTACATGGCTGTAAATGATTATCTTCTACCTCACATCAGAGGTTTGGAAAGTGCTACAGATGTTTGGAATGCCTTGGAAGAGCATTTCCAAAATACTACTAAGTCAAGGAAGTCCTCACTATGGGCTGAGTTCACAACCTTCAAGAAGAAGAGCTCACAATCAATTTCAGATTATGTGGCAAGGATGAAGGATATTGCAGATAGCTTGGGAGCAGTGGATGAAGACATTGAAGAGGAAAAGTTGGTAAGACAAATACTTACAGGTCTAAGAGGTGATGAGAAGTGGAAGCCTTTTATATTGTCCATAGAATTGTCACTTGATCACTTTACTCCTGATCTTAATCAATTGCTAGGACACATGCTAACCTTTGAGCAGGATCTTAAAGGAGACAATGATAGAAGTACAAGTCAAGCTATGTACTCCAAAGACAAGAAAAAGAATGGCAAGGGAAAGCAATCAAATGATGATGAAGGGAATTCAAATCAAGCTAACTTTACAAAAGGGAAGACAAATTTCAGAGGTAAAGGAAGAGGAGGTAAGAACAAAGAGAATGCTAAAGCTTGTTGGATTTGTGGCAGAACAAATCATTTGGCAAATGATTGTTGGTATAACAATCAAAATGGTGGAAGCAACAATCAGAATTATAGTCAAAGAGGTAGAGGAGGCAGAAACCAAAGAGGCAATTTCAGAGGAAGAGGAGGTAGGACATCATATGGTAGAGGAGGTGGAAGAAACTTCCAATCTCAGTCCTACAACAATAATTATTACAATTATGCATCAGATCAGAAGGATGACATGACTCTTATCTTGAATGCAACTCATGAATCAATGGGAGAAGATCAAAGAGTGTTTTATATTGACTCAGGGTGTAGCAACCATCTGAGTGGGAATCTATCCTTGATAACTGATATGGAAGCAAGGGTGAATGGACATACAGTTCAGACAGGTGACAATACCAAACATAAAGTGGAGAGCATTGGATCAGTGAAGACAAAGAGTGGAAGTACACTTCTGAGCAAGGTACTTTATGTTCCTACTATTCCTAAAAATTTGATAAGTGTAGGGCAAATTGTGGAGAAAGGATATGAGGTAAGATTCACAAATGATGGTGTTTATGTACAAGATCCAAATCAGGGATATAGAACCATAATTGCAGGTAAAAAGGAAGGAAGATTGTTCACTCTCAAAGTCCAAGGTAATGTGGGACATGCATTGTTTACCTATGGAGGTCAAAAGGTGTCTGAATTAGACCTATGGCATAAAAGGCTAGGTCATTTCAATGAGAGAGCTATAAAGGAGATGTCAAAGAATCAGATAGTGCTTGGATTGCCAAACATTGAAGGGCAACATATGGTGTACAAGTGTGAAGCTTGTCAATTAGGTAAAGCACATAAAAGTTCTTATAACAAATCAGGGTACAAGCATTCAAATATGCTTGAATTGGTTCATACAGATGTATGGGGTCCCTCAAGGGACTATAGCATAAATGGATCCAGATATTATGTGTTGTTTGTTGATGATGCAACCAGGTGGATTACTTTGTATGTAATCAAGGACAAATCAGAAGTCTTCAAGACATTCAAACATTTTCATGCTTATGCAGAAAGGATCACAGGGCAAAAGCTCAAGAGGTTAAGGTCAGATGGAGGGGGAGAGTATTTCTCTAAAGAGTTTGATGATTATTTGTGGAATGCAGGTATCAAAAGAGAAGTAACTTGCAGGTACTCCCCTCAACAGAATGGAGTAGCAGAAAGGAGGAATAGGACTCTTGTAGAGTTTGCAAGAGCTATGATGAAGGAAAAGAATTGTCCAAATTACTTATGGGCAGAAGCCATTAACACTGCAACATATCTTGTGAATAGGTTGCCTTGCAAAGCTTTGGATGGAGGAACCCCTTATGAAGCATGGTGGGGTAAGAAGCCTAGTCTTGATCATTGTAAAGTATTTGGATGTATTGCATATGCTTATGTTCCTTCACAATTAAGACATAAGCTAGAACCAAAAGCAGAGAAGTATGTGTTTATTGGATATGATGATAGACAGATGGGTTACAGATTGTGGAGTCCATCCACAAAGCAATTTCTTGTTACTAAAGATGTGACATTTGATGAGCAAAATATGTGGTATACAGGATCACCAAATGAGTATACAGGTGTTGAAGAAATTCAAAGAAAAGGAAAGGCAAAGGTAAAGGTATGTGAAGAAATTGTTGATGAAGTTGACTCTAGATGTAGAGTGCAGGCTCATGTAGAAGAAGGGCCAAGATTTGATCCAGAATCAAATGAGGCTGAAACTTCAAGAAGTGCAGAAATCAGAAGATCTACAAGGGAAAGGAAAGAACCTATAAGGTATAGTTATGATACATCTTTCCTAACAACAAAAGATTATGCCTACATTGTGAAAACAGAAGAAGATCCAACTACTTATGAAGAAGCCAAAGGTAAACAGAATTGGGAGAAGGCAATGCAAGAAGAGTATGATGCTCTACTTGAAAATGAAACTTGGGAATTAGTACCAAGACCAAAGAATCAGAAGGTCATTGGATGCAAGTGGGTATATAAAACAAAGAGGTTTGCAGATGGTAAGGTGTCTAGATATAAGGCTAGACTTGTGGTCAAAGGTTATGCCCAAACTTATGGGGTAGATTATGATGAAACCTTTAGTCCTGTTGCTAAGATGTCTACAATTAGAACATTGATTGCTATTGCTGCTTGCAAGGGATGGAAATTATCACAATTGGATGTGAAAAATGCATTTCTAAATGGTTACATTGCAGATGAAGTATATATGGAGCAACCAGAAGGCTTTATGGAGTCAATTGGATCAGATTATGTGTGTAGGCTCAAGAGAGCTTTATATGGGTTGAAGCAAGCTCCAAGAGCTTGGAATTACAGATTGGTCAAGTTCTTGAATGAATGTGGATTTCAAGCATCAAAGGCAGATAGTAGCTTGCTAGTGAAGGCAAGTGAAAATGGATACATTTACATGTGCATTTATGTTGATGATATTATTGTTACAGGAACAGATGCTCAAGGAATCAATGAACTCAAAAGACAAATAGAGAAGGAGTTTAAGATAAGTGATTTGGGAAACTTATCTTATTTTCTAGGAATGCAGATTGTGTATGCTCAACATGGAGTATATGTTTCACAAGAGAGATACTTGAAGAATCTTCTGGTCAAGTTTAACATGGAAGATTGCAAGACCTCAACTACACCATTGGAGGTAAATCATAAACTAAGCAGGTATGGAGGTGAAGAGTTCAATGACATGAAGAAATATCAGAGTTTGGTAGGTAGTTTAATCTATGCTACCTTGACAAGGCCAGATCTATCATATGCAGTAGGTGTGTTGTCACAATTCATGCATTGTCCAAAGAAGAATCATTGGATTGCAGCCCAAAGGGTACTCAGATATATCAAGGGAACCCTAAGTGAAGGTTTGTACTATGGTTTCACTTCTGATACAAGAATCAAAGTGTTTAGTGATGCAGATTGGGCAGGTGACTCAGATGATAGAAGGTCTACTCATGGATATCTATGTTATGTTGGAGATAAGTTAGTTTCTTGGTGTTCAAAGAAGCAACATACAGTTGCTTTATCATCCACAGAAGCTGAGTATAAGGGAATGGTAGAAGCTGCAAAAGAAGTCATATGGTTGAAGACCTTGATGAAAAGTTTTGAGACTGATCATAGTACTCCAATAATTTTTGGAGACAATATGAGTTCTTTGTATTTGGCAGCTAACCCTGTTTTTCATGCCAGGACTAAGCATATAGAGATTCAGTATCATTTCTTGAGGGAAAAGGTACTAGATAAAGAGATTGAAGTGATGTACACTCCAACAAAAGAACAAGTGGCAGATATGATGACAAAGAGCTTGGATGGACCTAAGTTACAAAGGTTCAAGGACATGGCAAGTATAAAGAAGACAGAGAAAATCTCAATTGATGATTGAGGGGGAGTTGTTGGTGCAGACCAATCACCAATTGAAGACTTGGAAGGTCAAATGATGAAGGAAGAATCAATTCCTAAAGTGTGGAAGAAGATTATATTCAGAGGACAAGAGAAGTGTACACATATGTACATTAGTATAGTCATAGCTGACTTAGATCTTTTGTTTAGTCAGAATCATGTATAAATTTATCTATAAATACTTTGAGAAAAGTCGGGGCAAGTATGAGAGCATGTGTGACATTAGTTAGAAGTCAAGATTGAGGAAGTTAGAAGTCATGTGATAGAAGAAAAGTTAGTTGTGTTAGCTCTCATCACTAACTGTATTTTCTTCTGAGTAAATGAAAATTTTTGCGCCCGATGTTTCTGCGTGTTCTCCTTCTACAGTAGATCAATTATGAAATGCTTTTGTACAAGTCTAAGTTGAGAGTTGCTTGACCTCTGTGCAAAGTTTTAGCTTTCAATTGTAATCAGGCTGAGTGAATTAAGTGTAGGAACATTCATATGTGAAATGTGCTCACAGGTTCCTAAAACAGGCGCATATTTCGAAGTTAATGTTTTGATCATTTCTCCTAGCACAGTTTAAAGTTTTGCATGAGTGAGGACTTAATCTTTAAGTTGGAGGATAAGCTACTTATGGCTAGAAGCATTTTGTAAAACGGGTTCTATTCAAGGAGAACCAAGTCTTAAAAGTTACAGGTGTAAAGTCGACTGTTTTGGATGACAGTTTTTGACATAGGTAACTTGAGAAGTTAATTTCTCAAGTGATACTAAAGCTTTTGAAGTAATTCAACTTGGAGGAGATGCGCAATCTCTAGGAGATGATTCGTACAAAGTTTCATCAAAAACTTTACAGATTTGATAGGTCAATGTGGAGAAATATTGCAGCAGACTTTTCTGTGTTTCATCCTCTTCACAGAATTGTTAATCTTTTAATAATTAGTAATTGATCCTCTAAATGTGTGAAAGGTTTTGACTTATTCTTGGTATAGAGGTGCTCTAATCACAAGAATAAGTTGTTCTTTTGGAGATTAACACTCTCCATCACCTATCGACTTAAATCCACAATACTACCGTTTAGCCTAAGCGAAGAATTGACTGAGGGGGTTGAGTAATCTTCCAACCTCGAGTCGGCTTTTCTGGTTGCTCTGATGCCCAAGAAGCCGCGCTTCCCAAGCTTTGCTGTCTTCACTGCCTTGCTTGCTTGCCTTTGATTGCCCTTGCTAGACCTGGAAAAATCCAATATTAGACCAATTCACAGGATGATCAAGCACTTGAGTATATACACCTTTTAAGTCCCTTCCCTTTTTGCCCAAATTTTCAATGTGTGCCCCCTGGCTTCCTAGTCCCAAATTAAGTGAACCTCCCAATTGCTTATCCCAAATTAGATGTCCGTAGCATCTCGGGATAGGTTTCCAATAGCTTTTGCCTCCAGATGGGTTGGTGTATTTTCCCTTTGCGCGCCTCCTCTGGAATGTCCTCAGGTTCAAATTGTGTTGCGAAAGTTGGGCACTTGTTGGTCTTACGTTTGATCTCGGCGTTGTAGTCTGCCAACAGTACAAAGTATGGCTTATATTGTAATTCTGAGCTGGTTATTAGTCTTCTAGGGGCCAGATGTCTGAAGTAGTCTGATTGAAGTATGGTTTCTTCAATGGTCTTCATGGCCAACATCTGGTAGGAGATACGTTCTTCATGAGTCTGCCCCATTTCTTCTACCTGTTTCATCCATGCCGATGGGGGTTCCTCATAAGTGTCCTGTCCTTCCTTAGTGATTGTGCCTCCGGGAAAAGGTTGAGGCTCATAGTTCTCTTCAAATGCTTCCTCCACTGGAATAATAACTGCTTCTTCTTCTATGGGTTGCTCAGGTGGGGAAGGAGGTCGTTCATATTGTACTAACTTGATTTTCAACTCTGCAACCTGTTGCCTTAGCTCAAGTACTTCATTGGTTACTGATAATTCCGGCTCTGGTGAGGTTGCAGCGTTGGCCATCTCTTTAAGTTCTCGTTGGTGTTGGGTAGGCCCTTGGGCTTTCTGTAGGTCTTTGACTTGGTCAGCAAGCTGATCATGTGCTTCCAAGAGATTGGCATAAGTTTCCAATATTTGTTGTATGTTTTCTGAGGGGATGACTTGGAAGTTAGCCGGGTCAATGGGTGCCCCTGGAGTGTTTTCCATGGCTGCTTCGAGGTTGTCTTGATTTTGTTGCTGTAGTCTTTTGTTTTCTTCTTGGGCAGCCGCTAAATGGCGTCGGAGTAGAGCCATGTTTCGTTGTAGTCTAGCGTTACGGGCTAGCTGATCTCTAAGTTGTTCTTCCGTTGCCCTACTCTTCTCTGTATGTGTGGACTCGAGCTCCACCTGATATTGTTGGAGGGTGGTCACCTCCTGCTGTAATTCCGTATTAGATAACTCCAGGGCAGTGACACGTGCCTGGAGATGGGCTGACAAAGTATAGAGTTCTTTATTGTTTTCTTCTAGTAACCTGTATTCCTGTTTAAGTTGGGCAGCAGCTTCGAGCATGGTGTTGAGTGCATGACTAAATGAAGTGGGTGCAGGGGTAAAGGTGGAAGATGCAAGGGGTCGGGGGATGGGAAAGGGAAAAGTGGATGTTGTACCTACAGTGCTTGGAAATGGCGACGTGAGTGAAATGATACGTGGTGATGTTGGAATAACAGTGGTGGTGGGTGATCCTGTGGATGGTGAGATGTCCATGGGATCGGACGTGAGAGTGTGTGATTCGTGCACTGTGAATACAGGAATGGTGGGTGGTGTAATAGTGGTGGCAGTGAATGTGGGGGAGTGGGGTTGGGAAAGGGACTTTTTATTATAAGTATCCACCTGTTGGAGTATATTTACAAGGTTTGTCCAGAATGAGGGTTGTGTGACTTGGGTTGAGTGTGAGGCAGTTACTAGGGGAGAGGTGGATAGGGTTTGGGTGAGGATGGATGGAAAAGGCTGGGATAAGGTCTGGCTAGTGGCAAGTGGTTGTCCAAGGGTGGGGAGATAAGAAGGGTGACCTAATATGGTTTGATCGGTGGCCGGATGACCGGTGTGAGGTTCAAAAATTTGGGTGGAAGTGCTGGATGTGGGTAAAGGGAAGGATGTAAAAACGGAGGTGTGTACAATGGGTTCATGATGGGTGGATATCGGTTGTTCAGAAGGGATAGTGGAGAAGGGTTCTGAAGGGTGGATGGAAGGTGGCGGTGGAGATGGTACATGTGTAATTACCTCTTGTTCGTTAGTAGGACTTGGGCTCGTCATGTGAACATCCTCTGAAATTATAGTAGGCAAGGTGGTAGAGGCTTCCATTTGAATCATTTTCCCGTGTCGTGGCCGTGTATCAATCCTTCGTTGATCATAGATAGGGTTTTCCTGATAGACCATTGTCCTAATGCTTCCCCGATCCCACATGTCTCTGCCAATAGATTCAATGATTCCACAAAATGTGGGTCAACATTCTCGGTTTGAAGCATCTGATTCACTAGAGCTCTATTCGCCTCTTCTGTCATCTTATGTCTTCTCTGTACCTGCTTGATGGTCTTGTACAGCCGTCTGAGTTGTGCCGTGTAGGCAGGGGCCTCCTCTTCACTGTCTTCTGGGTCATTTCTTTGTGCACCGTCCTGAACTTGTGTGTTTGGGTCAAGAGGATGTTGTGCCATGTCTTCCCCATGTACTCTGCTCGTCTCGCCCCGTGGCTGTTCTCTTTGGATTGATGCACCCGGATCAACATTGTCAGGGGCATCTTCACTGTCTGATAGGGGGACCGTCTGCAGGAATCTTTCAAAATCGAAGTTTGGATCTTCCGTGAAGGTGGCCATAGATGCAAACTCTGCATCGGTAGGTAGTGGAGGGGCGGATGGAGCGGGTTGTACCACCTCCCCAGCTTGAACTCCTTGGAGATGGATCGTGAAAGGTGTGACATGAGCTTCTGGTCGGGGAGAAGCTTCGGTCGTGGCTTCTTGAGGGATCGTTACCTGGGAGAGCGATCCACGCATTCGTTTGGCAGGCTGGCTCCCTGACTTCCGCCCTTTGAACAGCTCCAGTTGTGCATACTTTAGGGCTCGGGCAACTGGCACATCATATGCAAGACATCTGTAGATGATTCTTGTGAGCCCACAACAGCCATGTAGAGTAGGCTTCCTCACACCCCGCTTGCCTGCCTCATACACTTGGTCCAAGATCCATACAGGCATCTTAATGGGCAAGCTTCCAGTCTCTGCTAGATATAACCCATACCATATCTTCTTGTGAGGTTGGGTGAAGCGGTCCTGAGCTGGGAATGCGAAGTGTTGGAGACACATCCGCAGAGGTATAGCGATGTTGGGGGTGAGGGCGCACATTCCTTTTAGCTTCTTGATTCTATTGCTTTTCATCGACTCGGGTATCAAGGGGTCGCGGTCAGAAGGTACATGCGTGCCATACATCTGAAGTGCTTCCCTGATTAAAGTCACATTCAATTCGAACTTCCTCATTTCCTCCAGATTTGACAAGGAGGGCACCCAGAATGTGCCTGAATGATCCTTATCCCCTGTCGGCTTCAGCGTGGCAATTAGGTAGTAGCACCTGAGGAAATCTGGTTTAGGCAGAGCTGTACTGAAATAAGTTTGTAATCCTGCTTTTTGCCAGATATCTTGAAGTGGAGCTGCATTTTGCAATGCTTCGAATTCTCGTGAGAAGAATTGGAAGGTCCACCACACTCCTCCACAATCCATCTTGGATTCCCAGATATGATCCGCGTCTCCCAAATCTCCTGGCATCTCATTGAACCAGTGAGAATGTCCCTTTACTCTTTCGGTTAGGCCATTTGGTGGATCTGGAATAGGAATCCTCCGCACATTCACGAACTCCTTAGGTCGAGCTGTTGGTGGGGCCTCCATCGGCATGGCATCCCAGTTGATTGGAACACCAGATCCTGCCTGAGAGCTTGTGCCTGCCGCTGTTGCCATGAGAGTAGGTTGCTTATCTGCTGGAAGACGAAAGGCACATTAGTGTTGCATAGGAAACAAGATGTAATGGTGTTCCCTTCACAATACTAACATGACAATCCCGGAAGTCAGTGGTTAGTGGTGAAGTGTTTGCGATAGGTGTGAGTGGTGATTAAAGGTCAGTGTCATCCTAGATGCATACTTTGGTTATGCAATGGGCTCGGAATGCTCCTGTGTTAGTGTGGACGGATTTACAGAATAGGGTCAGGGGGTTTAGTACACAGTTTAATTCTCCACACTTTGATAGAGGAGTCGTAGCTCTTAGAGCTAAAGACAGGTGAAGATTTCTGTATGAGAGTGTGATGTATTTGGGACCTTTTGGGTACCCATTTCCAGACATTCCTAGGGTTGATGGGAGTGGGGATAGTGAGAGGTGTCGGTATCTTTTCATTTTCTGAATTGTTGGTCATGAGTGCTTGTGAAAGTTGCTTCATCCTAGTGCCTGAAGGTGAAGTAATTTGGGCTTGTAAGCAGGCCTTGGGCACCCATATCTGTCTAGCATTAGGGGTAGCCTTCATTGACCGCTTAGGGACCCAAATAGAAATGGTATGCCTAGGGGTTATCCTAGGGGGCTTCTTAACTTCGTTCCTTGACGGTGAGGCTCGTTTCTTGTCTTCTTGAGAGTCTGCTATTAGAGTTTTGGGTTTTTCATCCTTGCGTATCCAGATCTGCTTCGCGCCCCGAGGTGCTCTATGTTGCACGGGTTGGCGCTCCTGCCTCTTGATCAGCGGCCTCCTTCGTGTAGAGTGATGTTCGGTCTGCTCGTTTAGAATCTTCTTTGGATCAGTTAGGAACTCCTTCTTGGCTCCTGAACCTTCAGTAAAATTGACATTCCTCTGCACCATAGAAGTTTGGACAAGCACAACATTGTTATCTTCATGTGGATTCCCGGAGGGACCAGGAGTTGGTGCCTGTTCTATTGGTTTGAGTGCTTGATTTTCTAATTCAATCGTGAGACGGCTTTGGCCTACCCAAGCCTGAAGAAGTCCACTTCTTAGGTTGAGGTTGACTGCGTGATCATAGATCCAGTCTTGGCCTAAGACAAGAGGTTCGGTCAGATCCTCGTCTTCACACACTAGCACTTTTGCTGGCATGAGGACCTCTTGTATGTAGAGGGGAAGATCCACCTCTCCCATACAAGGGGTTTCAACACCTCCTAATCCTATCAGATATGCTTCTAGGGGTTCTACCTCCAATTGCAGCTGCTGGCAATAAGAAAGCCGAACTGCACTTGTGGCTGCTCCTGAATCAATTAATGCTCTCACGCTTGTGCGGTCTCTTTGTCCTAGTTCTAGGGTCACAAAAGGTCGTCGGTCCACTATCTTATGGGTACGTTCACCTGCAGTCTCACACATGGCCATGTGATAGCCTGGAGACTCTTGAGTGTCAGTCATAGGCTGATCCCTCCCTTGTCTCCTCAACTTCATTCGTCTGATACGCTCTAAGGCCTCTGCCTATGCTTCTTCTCGAATTCGTTTTTCCTCCTCTTTACGTTGCTTAGCAGTATTGAGTCAACTTAGCATTTCCTCTGTGAGGGGTTCCTGATACAGCTTGACTCTGCATCCGCTAATATAGTTTGGGAGGACATCCCTCTGGAGTAGTTCACTGTACCCCCTGAATCTGAGGACCACTTAGTTCCACCTAAAGGTCACCTTAAAAATGCATGTTCTAAAACTCCGCGTATGATTCTTACAAAAACCAGTCGAGGTCCACGTAGGATTCTCAACGAGCTTTCCAACGAGACCAAAATCTCATCAATCGGAGTTCGTATGGTCAAGTTATGACCATTCAGGCACTAAAGGGTCAAGACAGGCTCTCAGGGTTCAGGAGATCCCTCTCTGGTTTCTAGGCCTTTTGCCCACTTCCAAGGTTCTAAAGTTATACCAAGGTGCCTAAAATTAAGCTCAACTACCCTTCCAATCACTCAAAAAATATCCCTAAATTTTCATGCGTTAAAGGCCGTGTATCGCGATAGGTCGGGTCGAAGTGTCGCGATAGGTCGGGTCGAAGTGTCGCGATAGGTCGAAGTGTCGCGATAGCTCGTGAAGTGTCGCGATAGGTCGGGTCGAGGTGTCGCGATAGGTCGAAGTGTCGCGATAGCTCGAAGTGTCGCGATAGCTCGTGAAGTGTCGCGATAGGTCGAAGTGTCGCGATAGGTCGGGTCGAGGTGTCGCGATAGGTCGAAGTGTCGCGATAGCTCGTGAGGTGTCGCGATAGGTCGTGAGGTGTCGCGATAGGTCGAAGTGTCGCGATAGCTCGTGAGGTGTTGCGATAGCTTGTGAAGTGTCGCGATAGGTCGTGAGGTGTCGCGATAGGTCGTGAGGTGTCGCGATACCTCGAGGTGTCGCGATAGCTCGCGATATGGTGAATTTTTCTGTTCTATCTAGTGATCTTGGGAGCTCTAGGCCTGCGCAGTGTCGTGGTGCACTCAGAATCGTGATTGGGTGAAATTTTTGGAGTGTCGCGATAGCTCGAGCTCAACGCCTCGGGGACTGTGCAGACAAATTCTGTACCTGTTGAGCTTGCTGGAGATGATGATGGAGCTGCCACCTACAAGAAACATGCAAAAAACACAAAGACAAGCACACACACTCGCTCTCTCTCAAACTCGCACACAACAAATGAGGGAATGATAAGGAAGAGGGAATATGTAGTGGAGAAGGAGGTGGAGGTGGAGATGGAGAAGGAGGTGAAGATGAAGATGGAGATGGAGAAAAATCAGAAATTTACCTACTACTTACCATTCCAACGCGTCCTCTCTACGTCTTACCATCACACGCTCGTCCTCAAAGCTCGATCCCCGGCAACGGCGCCAAATTTGGTGTTGCTCTAGCACAATGGTGAGAACCACGTTAAGAAGCTTCACCTCCTTAATGTCAATCCGCGGAAGAGATAGGAGTGATATGAAGATCGTGAATGTCAGATGAAGTGAGAGCGAAGGTGAGAAGCATAGAAATGCACACACACATGCACACACACTACGAAGAGACAAGCAAGACACAATGGAAGGTAGGAAATTAGTTCTATTACTCAAGATCACTATTATAAGCTCAAACTAGCTCTAAGCTCACACTAGCCAACATGAACCAACCTCAAAAATGAGCTCTCTAGCTCTTTTTATAGTTTCTAGACTAGTTTTGACCGGTTTCACATCTAGTGACTGGCATAGTTAAAAAATAGGTCCTAGAGGCTATTTGGAAGGGTAAACGATATCTAAAAATAACGAAAATTGGTACGCGCATTCTACCTAAGCTCCTCAAGCTCGAGGACTCCTCGGCTTGCACAAAATGGAGCTATGAATTAGAAAATGGGATTTTGTCTATATTACATATGTTACAAGAGTGATGAAAATCACTGTTGGATGTTTGAAGAGGTAATAAAAACATAGTTGTTTGAAAAAATGATCTGACTGGCTCCCTGCTCCGTCTTTACATGCTTCCACGTCGTCTGTGCCTCTGACTGTGCCTCTGACTGCTTCCAACACTCCACAAAAGGAAGTAAGCCCAAAGCTTTGCGGAAAGCTTCAAACTTCTCCCTAGGCAGATCCTTCGTGAAAAGGTCTGCAATGTTCTCCTGCGTGGGCACATATGCCAAGCTGATCTCCCCAATAGAGAGCCTCTCCCTGACATAGTGATAATGCACCTCAATGTGCTTAGTGTGAGCATGGAACACAGGGTTCCTTGCAACTGCCAATGCGATCTGACTGTCAGTGAAGATGGTGGTGGCAGAAGTCTGACCAACACCCAAATCAGCCATAAGGCATATGAGCCACACACACTCAACAGTAGCTATGAAAGCTACCATATACTCAGCCTCACAACTGGAAGTGGCCACAGTAGGCTGCTTCTTGCTCAACCAAGATATACATGAGCTACCAAGCATGAAGCAAAAGCCACTAGCGGACACACGAATGTCATAGCAACCAACCCAATCAGAGTTAGAAAAAGCATGCAAATCTGGCAGTAGTGATCCCCCCTTGGGATAAAACAACCCAAGTAGCCGAGTAGCACTCAAGTAGCAAAAGATGCCCTTAACGGCCTGCCAATGCTTGACTCCTGGGCAATGCATAAACCTGCTCATCTGTGAGACAGCAAACTGAATATCTGGCCGAGTAATGCATAAGTAAATCAAGCATTCAACACCCTACTGATAGAGAACAACATCAAAGGCATCTCCAGCATCATGAAGACTCAATCATAAACGTGTCTCCATAGGTGTGGCAATAGGCTTACAATCTTCAAGGCCAAAACATTGCAATAATGTGTCAATATATTTTGTCTAACACAAAGCCATTCCACCATCAACTTGCATAAACTGAATGCCCAAATAGTGATGCAAATGCCCCAAATTTGACATCTCAAATGAGGCATGTAAATCAGCCTTAAAATCAGCAATATGCTTCTCAATAAGACCAGTGAGCAACATGTCGTTGACATAGACAACAATGATCAGAAGCACATCCTTAGCCTTAACATATAAGGTGCTTTCAGTTGGACTGTTCTAAAAACCATGTGCAAGTAGATAGGCATGTATCTTCTCATACCAAGCACGTGGTGTTTGCTTTAAACCATATAATGCCTTCTTTAGCCTGCACACCTGGTTTTCATGCCCTTTCTGCACAAAGCCACGGGGCTGAAAAACATACACTTCTTCATGCAAGTCACCATTCAAAAATGTTGTTTTAACGTCCAACTGATGTACATTCCAACCATGATGAGCTGCAAGTGCACAGCTGCTCCGAACAATAGTTATACGGCATGTAGGTGCAAAGGTCTCATCAAAATCAATGCCTCTTTCTTGTGCATAACCCTTTGTAACAAGCCTAGCCTTATACCTGTCAATTGTACCATCCGGTCTACGCTTCAGCTTCTATACCCACTTAGTGCCAATGGCCTTCTTTCCTGGAGGAAAGTCACATAAAGACCAAGTACCATTCTTCATTATAGCATCATATTCAGATTGCATAGCAGCCATCCATATGTCTGAATTTTTTGCTTCATCAAACGAAAGAGGCTCATTCTCATCACAGAGACTAGATGCAGCCATAGCATAGCAGTCTGATGCAAAAGAGGCACTATGAGAGCCTAAACAAGTACGATAGGATAGAGATGCATCTAATTTGCTGTCACACAAAGTCTACACCAGCCATTTTGGCATAGTTTTTGCCTACTCAATATCAGCTCTCTCATCAACTAGTGTATTATGTAAATCTGCATCAGAAATGGAATGATCTACATCATCACATGAAACCTGCAAAGTCTGAGAGGTTGCCTCATTGGGACCAGCACTAGACTGTCCACCTGTAAAAAGAGGCAGCAAAGTAGCATACATGTCTTTGGAGCTAACAGATGTCTCCTTAGTACATGAGAGCAATGGCTGAATAGCATCTTCCACAAAAACAACATCATCACTAACCAGAATGCGTTTAGTCTGTGGATGATATAGACGATCGCCTTTACTTTCAGAACTGTACCCAACAAAAATACATTTTACTACTTTATCATCTAATTTTCTACGATGTTGTTCAGGCACTAATGCATATGCCAAACAACCAAAAACACGTAGATGAGCAACAGATGGCTTGCGATCATGCCAAGCCTCATATGGAGTGATAGACTAAAGTGCTTTAGTGGGACACCTGTTTAGTACATATGCTGCACACA
This sequence comes from Ceratopteris richardii, assembly GCA_020310875.1. Taxonomy (NCBI): domain Eukaryota; kingdom Viridiplantae; phylum Streptophyta; class Polypodiopsida; order Polypodiales; family Pteridaceae; genus Ceratopteris; species Ceratopteris richardii. The sequence continues at coordinate 136,398,118 of CM035439.1, read as the reverse complement.
TGACAGCCTCAAGCCAGAAACTATGTGGTAAAGCTTGACTCTTGACCATACACCTCACCATCTCCATGAGTGGCCTGTTCTTTCGTTCAGCAACTCCATTCTGTTGAGGTGTATATAGCACTATATACTGGTGTTTTATCCCACGTTCAACCAGAAATGCATTAAAATTAGAAGAAATATATCCCCCGCTCGATCTGAAGGGAGGGTGCCCATTTTACGAAGTAAAGATAATTTCCAAACGAAGGTGTCTGCATAGGACCACAAACATCACTATGTACAAACTGCAATTTCTGAGTAGCCCGAAGTGAACCATCTTTTGGAAATGAGGAATGCTGCATTTTGCCCAAAACACAGCCTTCACAAACATGTTTTCTAGGTGCCTCAACTTTGGGCAAAGAGGACACCATTTTAGATTTATGTAGGCATAGCAAACTAGCAAAATTCAGATGACCAAAGCGTGCATCCCAAAGCTTTGTATCTGAGATAGCCTGTCATGTATTGCACATGCCGAATCATTCACAGATCTTTCATAGTCTATGAGCTTATACAACCCATGATATAAAATGCCAGAAGCAATAATCACATCACCATTTGACAGATCATGAACTATACACGTCATCAATAAATTTCACAACCAAGCCAATCTTGGCTAATGCAGAAACTGATAACAGGTTCTTCTCGATCCTTGGCACAAATAAAGCATCTGACAAAGTGAAAGAACTACCATCAACAGTAGTCAAAATGATCTTACCAACTCCCATAATAGGATAAGAGGAATTGTTGGCGCATGTAACAGTATTCCCTGTAGGGGCAGGCTCGAGTGAAGAGAAGAAACTGCGCTGCGAGGTAATATGTTCGGTCGCTCCACTGTCAAAGTACCAAACATATGAGTCTACTGCAGACATGCACTGCTCATGAGAAGATGGGTCAAAGCTGCAAACAGTAGTAAATGCCTATTCTTCTTCCTGCACAAGATTAGCAGACCCCGTTTTTGGTGTAGAGGATTTTGCAACAACCATTCCAGCCTCTTTCTTCTTTGCCTCTTTTGCAGCCAGTTTTGGACAACTCTTTATGATATGATCATTCCCTTTACAGTACTTACAAAACAATTTCTGCTTTTCTGATTTTTTTGTCATCTTTGTCTTGGTTCTTCGAATGTGCAACATTTGCAAATTTTTGCTTACTAGTAGAAGAGCTCCATTTTCCTTTGCCCTTCTGACTAGCCAGGAAAGCTTGATCTGCAACATGCATAATGGACCTTTTCTGCCTTGACTGATCTTCCTACAATAGAATAGAGACTAACTCCTCAAATGACAAGGCATTTGGATTGCCTTTCATCATCAACGGAAGAGTAGAAGCAAAACTCTAATATGAATCAGGAAGACCATTCAAAATGGTGTCTGCAAAAGTGAGCTATCTGGTATAGCCTCATCAGCAGAAATCAACTGTTCCTTCAAGTCTTTGATCTTTGTTAGGAAACTGTCCATAGATTCATTCATGTGCTCACTTTCGAACTGTTTTCGGAGGTAAGCAACACAAGCCTCATTCCTAGCTTGGTACAATGTGGTAAGTGTATCCCAAGCATCCTTAGCTGTTTTGCAAGAGCAAATATGAGGAATAATGGCATGTTTGATAGACAAAGCTATCAATGCAAGTGCCTGGGCATCTCTGCCATCCCAACGAATTTGCTCTATAGTAGGTGCAGCAAAAATCGTAGCACAAACAGGAATATGCAGAATATCACCATCTTCGACACCTTCTGCATCAGCGTCAGTACCTATAGTTGTAACAGTTGCAGGTGTGATAGGACGTTTTTCGACACCCTGCACAATGTTCCACAGTCCTTTTGCAACCAAGACATGTTGTTGCTCTAGCACAATGGTGAGAACCACGTTAAGAAGCTCCACCTCCTTAATGTCAATCCGCGAAAGAGATAGGAGTGATATGAAGATCGTGAACGTGAGATGTAGTGAGAGTGATGGTGAGAAGCATAGAGATGCACACACACATACACACACAACGAAGAGACAAACATGACACAATGGAAGGTGAGAATTAGACTCTATTGCCCAAGAACACTCTTACAAGCTCAAGCTCACTCTAGCTCATACAAGTCTACACTAGCTACCCTAAAAAATGAGCTCTCTAGCTCTTTTTATAGATTCTAGACTAATTTTGACCAGTTTCACATCTAGTGACGGGCATAGTTAAAAAATAGGTTCTCGATGCTATTTGAAAGGGTAAACGGTGTCTAAAAATAACCAAAATTGGTACGCTCATTCTACCTAAGCTCCTCAAGCTCAAGGACTCCTCCGCTTGCACAAAATGGAGCTATGAAATACAAAAAGGGTTTTTCTATGTTACATATGGTACAAAAGTGATGAAAATCACTGTTGGAGGTTTTTGAAAAGTATTTTGAAATATATTTGTTTGAGAAAATGATTCGACTGGCTCCCTGCTTCTTGATTATGCTCTATCTTCACATGCTTCCACATCTTCTATGCCTCTGGCTACTCCCAACACCCCCCTCCCTCTCACTTCTGTCGTCCTCGACAAAACCTTGTTGTGCGGTGTGTCAGATGTAATTCTGTAGGAGGTCGTGAGTGAGGGTGTGCTCGGATATTCGAATGCCTCAGGCCAGATCTGCCTCGAGTTTCTCCCAATCAGTGGGCTGCCGTTCATCTGCTGGTGGGAGTCGATAATGCATGGAATATACCATCTGTTCACAGGCAAATAATTGCAAGAGGTGTGTAGGCCTGCTGATGAACACCTCTTAATGGTATTCCCAAAAACCGGTTGTGAACATTTCTTCGAAAGTTTGCTTATAGCATGCCGGTAAGTACTTGATTCGACAATGTCAGGCATAACACACCCGAAGCGATGGTGTTGTACTCATAGCATATGCAAGATCTAGATTGCCATGCTCGAAACCTGGGGTGTTCACATGTGGTGCCTTGATGCGACAGAAGACTTCGAATACCATCTGCATCATGTCAAATATCTTAACAGTCATGTGCGCTGCTACATCGTCCATATGTTTTAAGCGAGGGAGCCAGTGGCGAATTGTTGCCTTGGTGGTCTTGTGGATGGAGTGAAGTACGGGTAATTGAGCCAACCCTGGCATTGCTTGTTGTTCTATACTTTGATCGCAAATGCCTTCCAAGAGCAGTGACGTGGCATGGGTCCCGAACATGGGTTGTACTTTAAGTGTAGTGGTGCCTTGGCCCAAGTACTCATCATCTCTGGATATTTCTGTAATAGATCCTTGCGCCAATCTGGTTGATAGATTTCTCCTCGCTGCGCATCAGTGGGCAAATTGTCAAGCTCAAACTGAGTAGCATGAGAGGGTTTCTTGCCTATTTCTTTCTCTATGGCCAACTGATATTCTACCATTAACATAAAATACGACTTGTATTGTAACTCATGCCCAGAGATGTATCTGCGAGGGGCCAAATGAGCAAAGTAGGGGGACTGTAAAATGCATTCTTCAATCATTGCCATTGCGTGTAAGTGTGCCTCTACCCGTGCTGAGTGAGTTCTTCCAAGTTCTTCAATCGTCTTCATCCATGTGGGAGTTGGAAGTTCGAAAGTCGTCTAGCCTTCGGTCGTGACTCATCCGCCTGGGATGGGTTGGGGTTCATATGCTTCTTCAAAAGTTTCCTCCACCGGAATAGTCACTGTTTCTTCCTTTGCTGGTAGTTCCTTGTGGTACAGTTGCTCTGAACTGCAATATATTGTGTTCATCTTTGAGCTTCTAGAACTCCTTGTTCATGTTGTTGTATTCATCTAACAATCTGACATGATCATCTAGTAACATCCTCATAGATTTCGAAGGAACAACTTTAAAGCGACTGGGGCTTAATGGTTGGTCGAGTTGATCTAGAGCAGCTTCTAAATTTTCTCCGTTCTGTTCATATAGACGTTGATTTTCTTCTTTAGCTATTGCCAAGTGTCGTCTGAGTAAGCCCATGTTCTTGGTGAGCATCACATTGCGAATCGTCTAGGCCCTTAACAAGTTATTGATATCTGTGACGCCTCTTTGGTTTTTTCTTCACTTTCTAGTTCCAGTTTATGATAAGCCTATCGTAGCTCTTGGTAGCGGGTGTTCAATGAGGCATTCTCGATGGTCAGTGAATTAAGCTGCGACTGTAAATTGTTGGTTGTCTTCTGCAGCGTCTGATAATTATTTCCAAGAGATGCAAACTCATCTCTTACTTGAGTCATACATGTGAACATTTGTCGAAATGCAGTGTCTATAGTGGATGATAATATTAGTGACAGAGTGAATGTAGTTGCGGTGTGTGTGGGTGTTGATGCAGGGCTTAAGGGGAATAGGGAGGGAAATGTGGATGCAGTGGTGATTGTGCAAAACATTGGGGTGCCTAAATATGGTGGTATCATGAAGGAAGTGAGCGGTGGTGCAGTGGGTGGTGATATATCTATGTCACTGGATGTGGTATCAAGTGCGGTGACTGTGAATAATGGAGTGATAGTCGGTGCGTGTGTGGATGTAAATACATTGTTTACAAAGGTTGAAGAGTAATTTACAGAGGGGGTCTCTTGTACTGCTTGGTGGAGAGAAGGAAGAGGAAAGGCAGTTGGACGGGGAGGTGAGACGGGGGAAAAGGTCAATGGAGGTGGGAATGGGAAAAGGTGTCTTGGAGGTGTGGGGAAGGATGGAGAGGGAAATGGGTTGGGTAGAAAGGGAGATGTTCGAGGAGGGAAACCAGGTTGGGTGGGTGCAGGAATTGTGGGATGAGTGGAAGTAAGGAAGGCTTCTGTTACAGCGCTATCCAAAGATGTGGATGGTCTGGGAGAGATCGGATGTACATGGGAGATTGGAGATACAGGAGGTGAAAGAGGAGCAGTTGGGGTGGTGGGTACTTCGGTCACAACGTTGGTATGTATAGTAGTAGTGTGGGGCAGGGAGTCGACGAGGATAGCTTCTTCAGCCTTAGATCATTCAGGAATTAGTCGTGCTTCCTTGGCTTGTTCGGAAGATTGGGCACCTGTCGGTACGCGAATGTATTCACCAGGTTTTGATAATAGGCGTACTCGTCGGGGGTCAAACTGCGATAACGGTTTTCTCTACAAATATCTTAATGCTTCATTGGATCCCACTGATTTGACAAGTTCCTTGAAGCCTTTGATGTATACTTCTTCGAAACTGCCTGTGACCAGTTCCTGTTCTATAAGTGCTTGGCTCTCTTCCTCAGTTAACTTCTTACGTGCCCAAACTTTTTCCATAGTACGATATAACTTCTTGATGGCCAGCATATAAGCTGTTGCTTCAAAGGTTTCATCCTCATGCGTACTGGTATCACCCTGGGTGTCCGTGTGCTGTTCTTGCTCATCTGTCTGCACATTTTCTTGGGATTCATGAGTGCCCTTGCTAGCTTCATCATCACCCTCATCATCATCTGTTTCTGTTCTTTCTCCCTTCGAGCTGGATACTACTTGTCCTTGTTGTTGATCCAGGGGAGTGGTCGGGTAGCTTGGACGTTCGTATTCATGAGAGAAAATCTGGCCTTTAGAAAACTGAAATTCATTTGAGAAAGCATCTGGCATTTCAAAATCAAACGTCGTATCCTGTGGTTCTGCCTCCATGTTGGGTATTGGAAAAGAAAACGCTTCCGCACCAATAGTGGTGGGAACTTCTGCTGCAGTGGTTGTAGGTTCTTGGACTGATGTTGCCTGTGAGGTAACTACACTGGTAGTGCCTTCTGTAACAATAGGTCGAGATAATCGTATGCGAATAGGTTGTACAATTACAGGGGCTTCCGTCGGAGACTGTTGTAGAGAGGGTTGCAATGACAGTGATTCCGGGACCTATAGGCATGGAATGGTTCCTCTCATGCGCTTCCCTGCTCGTCCTTTGCTAGACTTCCTAGCTTTCTTTGCTGTCCCCTTGAATGCTTTCAACTCCTCGCTTGTCATTGCATGCTCGATTGGTAAGTCGTAGGCCAAACACATATAAACAATGCACATGAGAGCACAACATCCATGGATTACTTTCTTTCTTTCCCATCTGTGTTGTGCTAGATACAATTGATCAATTATCCAACTGGCCAGATCAACTGTTTGTGGCCTAGTACAAGCTAAATATAAACCAAACAGATGCGCTTGTGGGGCATAGTGAATCGATCCTGAGCGGGGAAAGCAAAGTGCTGCATACATATCCGTAATGGTTTAAAGAGCTCATGTGTGATCGCTAAAATATCTTCCGACTTAATGACGTCTCCACGTTTCATTGGCTCTGGAATTAGTCTCTTGCGCTCTATAGGAGTATGCATTCCATGGATCTTAATAGCAGCTCTAATCAAACCTTTTGTCAAATAAAACCTTTTGAATGGGGGTTCATTCACCAAGGATGGCAAAATAAAGGTGCCTGGTAAATCCTTGTTTTGAGACGATGTCAATGTTGTTACCAAGTAGTAGCATCTGTAGAAATCTGGTTTAGGCAAAGGGTCAGTGAAATATTATGTGAAGCTTGCTCTCGCCCAAACATGCTTTAAATCTTCTATGTTCTGTAATGCTTCAAAATCTCTTGAGAAAAACTGGTACTTGCCCCACGTACGGGTATCAAAAGTCAATTTGACTTCAAAGATAAAATCTGCGTCTGCCAACGGTCCTGCTAGCCCTTGAAACCAGTGAGAATTGCGATGAATCTTTTCAATATATCCCTATGAGAGGATCGTCAATTGGCATAGGTCCTGGAAATCCTTGAAATTCTGGTGGTTGAGCCGTAGGATGTGGTTCAGCTAGTAATTCGCCAATATTTTCCATGGGTACACTAGGGCCAGCTTCAGATGGTCCTTCTGCCTGCATGATGAGTGATGAGAGTGTGTAGCAGATCTGCTACAAAAGATTAACACATTAGTTTGGAAATTAATCATGATCCCATTAAAGTGAGACCGCAATCCCTTTCCATAACAGATGTGTAACCCGTGTAGCTGAGTGTTGTGATATGGTTTATGGAATGATTTCTTGCAAACTAATGCAAGTCTTTAGACACCTACATGCTTCAGATGATGCATACATTTATTGATGAGGTGTTATTACATGTGATGTTGGGTTATAGTGTGTGGATTTGTACAAGGTTCAGTTGTGAATGATTTATTACAAGGGTAATGTTTAGTCGATATGGGAGTAATGTTAGATAAGGGGGTCGGAGAAGTTGTCTGGATACTTTTCGGTATCCACTTCCTAAGAGAGTTTTTGAGCGGGTGGAATGTTTCTACTGAGGGACAAAAGGTGATGTCGGATGTGCTGGTATTGAGGGGCGAAAAGATTTTTGAGGGGTATATATTACATGGCTTGAGGGTTGAGCTATAATACACCGTTTGGGTACCCAAATCTGCATGGGTGTGGGTCGATTCGTAAGGTACTTCTTGGCGATCCAAATTTGTTGAATGTTCGTACTTGTAGAAGAAGGTCGAGGAGATGTTGAATATTGACTCTGCTTCTGCCTTGACTTCTCCTTGCCAATGTCTGCTTTGTCGCAAACTGTCAGTGGTGTCTATCCTTTTGGCACCCATATTTGTCTTGTGCCTCTTGCTTTGTGATACTGACATTGCTGCTTTCTTTGTGTTGTCTGATATTGTCTTTGGTCTGGGTTCCTCCGTTGTGGATGACTCCTTTGTGGTTGATGTTGAGAGGCCAGATGGACACTCTGCTTTGGAAAAGAAGGGAGGTCCAACACTTGCAAAACCTGCCCATTGGGAAGTGCTCCGTTTTGTACCTTTAATCTAAGCCAATCCGTAGTAAGTGTGGAGGGATGGGCACTGCAGGGTGTTTTGCCCATTTGGCCGGTGATGTAATCCACCTGACCGCTGATGAAACCCACCTGATCTGCAATCGTCCCCATTTGTCCGCTGCTGGAAGACCGGGGAAAATCTCCTGACAATCTTCTATCTGGCAACGATCCATCGCGAAGCTCTTATGGGTTGACTTTGGAGGGAGCGTGCTTAACTGAGGGATTTGGCCAAATATCTTCCCGTCCTCCGTCGCAAGAGTTTCATAGGGTCTAGGGTTACATACCTCAGACAGAGTGTTGTTAGGGAAGTCAAGTGGTATCACTCGCTTCTGATCTAAGGTTCCAATATGTAAGGAGCCTTGTCTAAGATTTAGGTCCACTGAGTGATCGTATAGCCAATCTTGGCCAAGGATTAGGGGTTCTATCAAGTCGTCATCATGGCACACTAGTAGTTTCACTGTCATAGTCACATCGTGTATGAGGATGGGAAGGTCCACCTCACCCATGCAAGGGGTTTCCATGCCTCCTAGCCCTATGAGGTATGCCTCAATTGGCTGCATTTCTATTCCTGAGTCCTTATAGTGGGACCATCTAATCGCACTAGTCACAACACCTGAGTCAATTAAAGCCCTGGGCTCTTGTCAAGGGTTGTCGTGCTCTAGCCTGATTGTAATGAATGGTCTCCTGTCCACTATGCTTGGATGAGTACTTGACTTTGCTTGACACATGGCAATGGGGTATCTGGGTGTTGCTTCCAGATAGTTATAATGTTCTCTCCCTAGTCCTTGTCTTCTTAGCTTCATGTGCTTAATGCATTCGATAGCTTCTGCCTGAGCTTCAATGCGTATTCTATTTTCTTCCTCCTTACGCTTCTTTGCCAACATGAGTCCTCTAAGCATATCCTCAGTAAGAGGTTCTTGGTATAGCCTGACTCTATAGCCACTAATGTAAATAGGCATTATCTCTCCTTCTAAGGTGGCTAATTGTACTGCTCCACTTGTTGAGAGTCTATTAATGATCATAGGTCCATAACCTTGCTTTTCTAACTTCCATGCGTGTTGTTTCAACGTATATACTAGGACTAAATCTCCTTCTTTTAAACTTTTATCTTTCACATGTGCATCAAAATATGCTTTCTGTCGCTTTTTTGTTGTGTATATGCCTGCTGCTGATTTCAGCTTTGTTTCTCCTAATCGTTCCAAGTCCATTATTCTTGATGATAATTCGTGGCCAGTCCACTGATGTTCTTGTGCAACCTTAAGGGTCGGTATCAAGAAGTCCAAAGGAAGCACATCATTCTGACCAAAAACCATCTGAAAGGGAGTTGCATTGAGTACGGTCTTGTATGCCACTCGATATGCCCAAACAACGTGGTGTAACTATTTGTCCCAATCTGAATGTTTGTTGTTCACGAGTTTCGTCAGTATGTTACAAAGGATCTTGTTAGTGCTTTCAACCTGACCCTTGGTGTGGATTTCTTGTGAATCACCATAAAATCCTGTAACAAATATTCAATGACTTGGTTTAGAAAGTGAGTTCCTCGGTCGCTCACTAACTCTATAGGCAATCCATATCTTGTAAAGACATTTTCAAATAAGAATTTTGTAGTCGTGTGTGCATCATTCTTTTTAGTGGCCTTTGCCTCTACCCATTTGGTAAGATAATCTGTCGCAACAATAATGTATTCAACATGTGTACCTTTTGCAGGGGGGTTAAAGGGTCCTACAAAGTCTATACCCCACTTAGAAATTGCACGTCCTCCCATCATGGGTTTCAATGGCTTGTCATCTCTGCGAGTAGGAAATTGAGTTCTCTGGCACACATCACATCTCTTTACATAGGTATGTGCATCCATGTGAAGGGTGGGCCACCATAATCCTGCAAAGAGGATGGCTTTGATGATCCTATCTGGTCCAAAATGACCTCCTGCAACACCTTGGCATGCAGTCTCTAGTACGCTCAAATAATCGCTTTCATGAACACATTGTCTTAAATATCCATCTCGTCCTCGTTTGTATAGATTGTGGCCAATAAGTGAATAGTCTTGAGCTTCCTGCTCTAGAGTTCGTTGTCGTGCTAAGGTCATTCCTTGAGGGAATGTTTTCGTCTTCAAGTATGTCACTAAAGGTTCAATCCAATCTGGTGTGAGAGACACATGATATAATGTAGCATGTTCTACTGGTGGTCTTTCACAACAAACAGGGCATTCTTTACAGGACCTATAGACATCTGCTTCCATAGAAGGCCAATATACTCCTAGTCTATGTAGAGTCTACAATGTACGATATTTTGAATGATGTTTCTTTAATGCACCTACGTGTGCTAATTGCAACCAGTTTGCATGTTCTAACTCATCCACACAACAAGCAAGAATCTTTTGATTATCTTGTTTATATCTATGTCCTGCTATTATTTGATATCTTTGAGACTTGGTAATCTCTCCTTCCTTGATCCTTATCCTAGGATTCTTGGGTCCGTATGTGAGAATAGGGACTATAGACTTAGCCCATTCTGGTGCTATCTCAAGGTTAAACAAATATGCGTCTGGTAATTCATCCACTATCCCTTGAGGAGCTTCTCCTGAGGTTAATCTTGAAAGATGGTCAGCTCTAAGATGTGTCTTCCCTTTCCTGACTACTACTTCGAAGTCATACTCCATGAGTAATAGAAACCAACATATTAATCCCCCCATGTTACATGGCTTATTGACTAAGTACAATAATGCTTGATGATCTGTAAAGAACTTGAACTTATTCGCCAACAAATAATGTCTGAATTTCTTCACGGCATAGATCATTCCTAATCCTTCTCGTTCCGTAGTGGTGTAATTTCTTTCTACTGCATTCAATTGTCTGCTTGCGTAAGCTATGGGGAAATCTATATTTCCTTCATTCGTGGGTTGTGCTAATACATATCCTATGGCATAATTGGATGCATCCACATGTACATGGAATGGCTTACTCCAATCTGGGGTGGTCAATATAGGTGCTGAGCACAAACGTCGTTTAAATTCATTGAATGAGCTCTCACATTCATCTGTCCATTCAAACTTGGTCAAAAGAGAGTACAGAGGCTTGGCTATGATTGCACATACATGTGTATGAATCATCTGTAATAACCGCAATGACTCATAAATGCCTGTACTTCTTTTACATTATTTGGCCCAGATAGATCTGCAATTACTTTCACGTTTTCTTCGTCCGTCAAAATTCCATTCTTTGATACAATGTGTCCTAGAATTTTTCCTTGTCTGACCATGAAAATGCACTTTTTTGGGTTCAAACAAACCTTATATTCTCGACATTTGTCAAGTACTTGTCTTAACTTTGGGATATGAGTCTGTCTTAGATTCGAATGAGCACATAGGTCATCGACATAGACTTCCAAATTCTTACGTAAGAATTCCTTAAAAACATGACACATGAGTCGCTGGAAAGTGGTGGGTGCATTTGTGATCCCAAATGGCATCACACGAAATGTAAAAAGGCCTCCTTTTGTGGCAAAAGCCGTCTTGTGTTGATCTTCTGGAGCGATGGCTACTTGATTATAGCCTGAGAAACCATCAAGAAAGCCGCAACTCTTTCCAATAAGTGTTCCATGATAGGAAGAGGATAACTGTCTCTAATCATGGTGGCATTAACTTTTTTAAGGTTAATACACACACGCAATTTTCCATTCTTCTTGGGAACGACCACAATGGGGGATACCCATTCGGTATGCTCAATTTTGTAAATAAATCCTGCTTCTATCAAACGATCTATTTCCTCTTTAATCTTTGCAGCGTAGTTATCGTTGTAAGTGTATGGTTTCTGTTTCGTTGGTCTTGCATCCGGAGTCATAGGGATTCTATGAGAACATATATCTGGATCTACTCCTTTCAAATCTTTGTAACTCCAAGCAAAAACATCTCTATATTCGCACAATAGGGCAACTAATTCTTCCTCTTCTTCATTCGTCAAATCATGCCCTATGTATGTACATTTTTCTTTTTCTCCTTCTATGGCAACTATGATTTTTTTGGTTTTCTCACGATTATCGTATACTTCTCCAACGTCAGCTTTTCTGTTAGGCATTCGTACCATGATTCGTCTATCTTCTATTTCATACTTCTTGAAGTTCTCGGGAACCTCAAACAAGGATTCTTCTTCTTCTGACATGGTTTCTTTCTTCTTTCTTTTCTTACTTTCACTTTTAGTAGTCACTTGTGTGGTTAACCTCACCTCATTCATAATTTGTTTGTGCCTCTGAGGGTAAGTTTCTACTTCGTAGAAATATTCTTCCTCTGATGCAAAAGGAGGGTCCATAATAATTGCCTCTAGATCAAAGTCACTCGCATCCTCGAATGCATCAGTGCTCAGTTCACATTCTTCTATAATTGAATCACACATGATTGGCTCTATCGTGAAAACTGAGATGTCATAGCCATCCTCGTCATAGTGGGGTCTCCATTGTTCTTCATTGATGGCTACATCCATGGTTGCTAGGATTTCTGCCCAACCATGGGGTTCGATTGTTCGTCTGGAAATACTACAGGTGCATAAGCTGGGTCTTGGATGTTGTTCTGAACCTAAAGTTCTAGCTCATAACCGTTCTTCCTCTTGTTTTGCTACTTTACACATCCATAAATGAGTGTCCTCGTGCAACCATGAGGGGTCTGATTCCAAAGAGTGTACTGATTCCATTTCTTCTGGTGCCTTATGGATGGTATTCCATTGTATTGGGGGTACATCTCGATGTGAATAGTCTTTAAGATTGACTTTAGTAGTCACTCCTAAATGTTGCAAGTACAAAGAATTAGTTCCCCAATCTTCTACAATTTGAATTGATGCATGAATGGTCGTCCTAAAATCATCTCGTAAGCATGATTTTTCACAAAATCACAAATGGCAAAAGTATGCTCAAACTCCACACCACAAGTGGTGAGAGATATGCCCTCTAGTAAGCCTAATGGTTTTTCTATGTGTCCATCAGCCATTTGTAGCTTCATCCTGGTAGGTCTTAATGCTGGCTTACCTAAGGTTTCCATAAAGCAGTGGTAGCGATGGCTACTCCGGCTCTTGAATCTAAGATGGCTTCCGTGGTGTAGCCCTGATGGGTTATTGGAAGATAAGTGTTACCTTCCTCTCCTTCGCTTACATCTCCGATCTTTTCTACTGGTATCTCTGGTACCTTCTTGTGTGTTCCTATCTGTGAGGGAGTAGTAGAAAGCTCAGGGAATTGATTTGCTACATGCTTCCACAATTCTGGTTTTACTTTTAACAATTCCTCTAGAGTGAGATTGCATTGTACTTTAGTGTTCTTTATCACTTCCGTGTTCCTAGGGATTACTGATTCTTCATTCCTTACTAGTATCGTGGGTGCTCTCATGTTAATCGACTTAGCTTCCCAAGGTCCTGTGAATTGAGGTAATTCTTGCAAAGAATTGGATTCAAAACCTGCGCGTTCACTCAGTTGTTCTTCCTCTACATCATCATAAATAGAGGGGATGTCTTGGGGAAATTGCTCTTGCAAGTCCTCTATTTCTTGAATAGGAGGATGGGTTCCTTGTTCTTTTCTCCACTTCTCTTCTTGGATTTCTCTCAAGAATTCATGTGAATACCTATGTATGGAAGATAGGTTGTCTTCACCCTCGGTGTTTAGTACTTGAGACATGGATGGTGCATTCCTTTCTTGTGTCTCTGGGACAATAGGGTTCCTATGAGGATTCTTTTTCTCCTTACTTTCGATCAAATATTCTAGCCTCTCCATTAGTCCTTGAAAGTGTAATTCAGGTTTTGCCATGTTATTCCAATTTAGATATCTAGAGGCTTCGAACATTGCTTGTGCTAATTCTACCATTTTCATACAAAGTTTGGTTCTCTCGATTTCTAACTTTGCTCGAGGGTAGTTCTTACTCATTTCTGCTATCTGAGGTCCTTCTCTTAATCTTGTTTGATACGCGCAAACATCATGTCTAGGTTTTTTGGTATGGGTTCTGCTAAAATTGGTCCTGCTCTTTGAGCTAGGTTCTCTTGATTCAATTCCTGTGAAGTCAACTTTAGGATTTTGGCTCTCGATTCCTTTAGACTTCCTTCCAATTCAGTTATCCTTTTACTCCACTTTCTCTTGATTCTTTCTCTTGAATCTTTCTAAGATTTCATATTTTTACTACTAGACTCTCCAACTTCACTAGTTTTGGCTACTTTCTCATGATTAAGCTGTTGGTTCTGTAAGAGCAACTGGCTCTTGTTATAGCTTGGATAGGCACATATGTAGGGTTGGATCCATCTGCATTATGTACAATACCTATCACGTTGATGGGTGTCACATTTGAAGCATTAGCAGGGTACTTAGGACAATCTTTGATGATATGTTCTTTACCACAGTCGGCACAAAAGCCTTGTATATTATAGTATTGTGATTGTCTTGCTATCGGAGGATGTAGACAATCCTTTATGAAATGATCTCCTTGGCACCTAAAGCATGGTCCTCTAGGGCCCTGTGGTCTTTGCTGTCTTAATTGAGGCCGTGGATTCGGGTTTGTGTACATCACATTAGCATAGTCGAGCTCCCAACTAGGTTCTAATGGTGGAGTATCGTATTGATATGTTTGCACGTGTTCTGGTGACTCTGTGTAGTATGCCGGTGGGCTATCTACATGAGTAGAGTCAAAATTGTTTGAGTGCGGGTCACTTTCGGTGATCAAGGGTGAAGAAGGTACTAAAGCCCTATTGAGGTTCTCTTCTGCAGCAGCATATTTAACTGAGATGACATTAGCTGGTGGGGGTGGCTACTGAGCTAAAACAGGCTATGGTCTCTGTTGAGCCTGATAAGGTTAGTTTTGAGGAGGCCTATAGTAATGAGGCTGAGCATTATACTAGCCTTGATACCTACCTAGCTGTGGGTATGCTTGCGGGTAGTTCTGTCTTACTACTTGTTTTTTGTATGGGCAGTCCTGTGCCGTATGATTCGTGTATCGTATCTCAATTGTACAATATTGGCCACTAGGGTTGGCTTGTGTAGGTGTTGCATTGGGACACACATTTGCCATATGATCACTACCACAGGTATAACAACGCTTGTTTGTTGTTAACCTAGGCATCTATTTACTCGAAACTCCTAGTTTCTGGGCCACTTTTTCTGCTAGGTCTTCTATTGAGCTGGATAATTTTTGTGGGTGCTAGAGATGAACAGTCTGAGTCCTTATAGACCTTTGAGAGTTCCAACTCCTCTCCTAAGTTATCCTCAATGTCTATGCAAATTCTTACACATTGCTCTAGCGTTCTGGGTTCCTTCAAGTACACGTAGGAGCGTAGCTTGGAGCTCAAGAGGCCGTCTAAAAACAACGACACTTGCTTGGCCTGTGAGGGTAACTCTTGCATTCGACATCTTTGAACATATTGTCTAAACCTACGTCCTGCCAGTCTAACCGTTTCCTGAGGGGTCTGTTTGAAACTATGAATGAACGAAGATGTGTCATGCCTGATCCCACTTTTAGAGAATTCAATGATGAATGACTCTAAAAAGTGATGGATGTCTCTAAATTGCCTTTGTTGCAGTGGTTGGAACCAAGTTAAAGTGGTGTTCTTTAACGTTAGTCCAAATGCATTATATTGCGTGAACATGTCTTCTACTTGCTCTGCTCTTAGAACTTGCTTAAATTCCGCAACATGGTCATAGGGATCTCCTGTCCCATCAAAATAGTTTTTCATGGATTTTACTAATTGAGTGGGTCTTAATATTCTTGTGTGTTCACGTGGTCTAGGTAGACGAAAATCATCTCTACCACCTGGTATTCTAGGTTCTCTTTGCCTATCCACTCTGTCCGTGTCTATGGTGGTTCTATCTCTCCCTATGGGATGATTGAAACTTACTTCCGGTCTTTCTTTGTTTTTCTCTCTTTGATTAGCGTGGGCGGAGGATGTTCCTACCCCTTGTTGGCTCGCGTTTACGTTCGCTCGAGATGGACGGAAAACTAAATCACCTCTCCATGTGTATGTATTTCTCACATGATCTGGTACTACAAATACTCTTTGTGAAGTTTCATCCAAGTATACAACCTTTCCAGGTGTATCTGGGTCCTTGAACTCATAGATTATGATGGAACCTACCTCACTAGGTTGTTCTGTTCTGTACCTCCAAAATGCTTCGTCTGTTTCTTTGTTTACGAATAATTCTATGCGTCTGTTATCCTGAGGGGTCCAATTTGGAACTAGTACTCGTGTCAGTACACATTTCCCTCTAGGTGTCCTAGGCTCTTCTAATGGTTCTTTTCCTTGGGCTTTCGCTTCTGTCTCTAACTGAATTACACCAAACTCATTGGTATTGTTTGGCTGAGTACTTATGATGTACATCGTTCCTTCCTTGTCTATGTATGCATCTCTCTCGAATTTCACCACTGGACGTTCCAATCCAATGGGTTGATCAGGGTTGTGCATTTGCACCACTTGTCTTCGCAAACCATCCTCATAGATGCGAGCATCTAAGCGGTTGGTTCGGAGAAATTCTAATTGAGTTCTATAGGGTCCTTCGGATCTTTCCAAATATGCTACGTTTGACCCTCCTTCTGGTCTTTTTGTGCTAAAAGCCATTTCTGATTCACTCGTATCTGAGCTCAACTCGTAGGATAACTATTATTCAATTTTTGTGCCCACGAACGTGTAGTAGTTCCTATGCTTGCTTCTGATGACCTAAGGCTTCATCGGTCTGACTTACCTATATGCTTGCCCGATCTAAGGTTCATGAATTTTCCTCGCAATTCTTCTGATCGTCAATGATTCTTTGTTCCTTATTGCTTGTTTCTTTTTAAATCCCTTTAAATTGGGGTTGAGTATTCTTCCAACCTCAAGTCAACTTTGTTGGTTGCCTTGTTGCCCAAGAAGCCGTGCTTCGCAAGCCCTACGTTCTTCACTGTCTTGCCTTGATTGCCCTTGATTTTCCTTGCTAGACCTGTAAATTCCACTATTAGACCAATTCTCAAATGGGTGATCAAGCACTTGAATGTATACACTTTTAAAGGTCCCTTCCCTTTGTCCAAAATCTCAATGCCCCCTGGCTTTCTAGTCCCGAAGATGGTCAACCTCAATTTATCCTCTCTAAAAAACAACGTCTTCCTTTTGAAAAAACAATTGAGGTCACGTAGTACTCGTAAAGAGCTTTCTAACGAGCTATTAAGCTCAATAAACGGACTTCGGATGAAAAAGATATGAGCGTTCAGGCCCTCGAGGGTAAAAACTGACAAACAGGTTTTTCTCCAAATATGAGCTAAGGGGTCTCCTATGAGTGCAATCACCCAAAAATTTTCAAAAAATAGCCCCAAAATTGGTAAAAAAATCAAACCCTAAAAATTGCGTTTGGGGTGAGCAATCGCGATGGTCTGGGATCGTCGCGATGGTCCGGGTGAACCGTCGCGATGGCGTGGCACGATCGCGATGGTCCGAAGGAGCGAACTGTCGTGATGGTCTGAAGTGAATGATCGCGATGGTGTGAATGAACAATCGCGATGGTCTAATCGACGAGCAATCGTGATGGTGCCGGTCAACGGTCAACGTGACAATCGCGATGGCATGAGCCCGTCGCGATGGTCACGAGGCACGATGGCTTGAGCCAATCGTGATGGTTCAAATGTCGAGGCATCGCGATGGTCTAGCTTGCCACATGGCAGCATCGGCGTGATGGCATGAGCTCTCTAGCTCTTTTTATAGATTCTAGACTAGTTTTGACCTGTTTCACATCTAGTGACCGGCATAGTTAAAAAATAGGTACTAGATGCTATTTGAAACGGTAAACGGTGTCTAAAAATAACCAAAATTGGTACGCTCATTCTACCTAAGCTCCTCAAGCTCGAGGATTCCTCGGCTTGCACAAAATGGAGCTATGCATTACAAAAAGGCTTTTTCTATGTTACATATGGTACAAAAGTGATGAAAATCACTGTTGGAGGTTTTTGAAAAGTATTTTGAAATATATTTGTTTGAAAAAATGATTTGACTGGCTCCCTACTTCTTCATTATGCTCTGTCTTCATATGCTTCCGTGTCTTCTATGCCTCTGGCTACTGCGAACACATGTCGCATCATATAAGCCCATAACGGGTAGTTGGTACCATCCAACTTATCCTCAACAGCCAACATACGGAATACATCACTGCTTTCAGCCATGGCCGGTGACTGAAATACCTTGATGCAAAAAATTGACTGTATCTCAAAAAGTTGAATAGAACTGCCCAGAGGAATTCCGCTAGACTTGTAGCAGACTTCGAGATGCTTATACTGGTGAACAAAAACTGGTATATACCTTTGGCACAAAAAGACAAAATAGCCTGCACAAGCACTATGATAGTGCGTTTGGAGGTCGAAACGAGCTCAGATCGCGAAGCTATTTTGATCTCGGAAACACGTTGAGTATGCTCACCAAAATTCGTGCAATTCTGAGACTGTAACCGGAGGAGTGTCGACGGTGCCCTAGATGAAGCGAGGACCTGCTCTGATACCAATTGTTGGAGTTAGACGTCTACGGAAGCATGTGAATAGCAGAATGAAGAAGAAGAAGCTTGGAGCACAACAAACAATACTGAATGTATTAGTAGAGAATGTACAAAGATAAGTAGCCCATTAGGGCAATAGGCGTATATACAAGCCGGGGGAAGAAAACCTCCTAAAGAGGGAAAAAAGTGCCCGGACGGTCCTAGTGTGTTCACACACATCACTACCTAAATATATCAACAAGATGTGGTAGTGCTGGAGATTGTTATGAAGGTGTTTGATCGTAACTGTCTATTTATGTGGTGAATTTGGTTGTTTCTTACATGTTCTCCTGTTATAAAGATGTCATGAAGACATTGGAACAATTTTTCTATGTGTTTGACTGGATAAGGGTGTACTACATGAGGTTTTTCCCCAGTCATTCCTGGTGGAACAAGTTGGATGGATGGCATTCATGGGCAAAGGGAGAGTATTAGTTATGTAGTTCTTCTTATACAGCTATCTGCTTTTAGCATTTATAAGAGAGATCTGTTTTCTGCCTCTAACACTAATATAACTTATGTCACTATACACAAGAGCTTGACATTGTGCATGCTAATATTCACCAGTGTTCACCTATTTTTCTTGGAAGCTATGGTGATGTTGAGTAGATAAAGCCTTTGTATGAAGCAATAGCCTAGCTGTATTGTAAAATGCATTCCTCAAATATATAAAATATCTTATGTCTGGGGTTCTCTTCAAGGAAAATCTTCAATATATTTTGTCCAAGTAAAATGCTTTTTTCTCGTTCTTTCCCAGGACATGTTCCTTCCTAAGGCTTCTTTATAGAACTTGATCAACATTCTTGTAGTCTTTGGTCATTTATTTCTTAGGTAGCTATGATCAGATGGATTTATGTGACTTGTGGCCCGTGGGCATAGTATCTGCTAAAGATTGGTGCCTACTTCAAATATGACATTGCTCTTTGGAACTTGTGGAGAAGCATCATCTTGTGGTACATCTCGATAGCTAGGAACTCAGTTTTGTTGAATGGTGCTATTATGAGATTGTGTTTCATGTATTTGTCAAATTTTTCCTTGTTGGATTACCACAAGTACAAAAACTCTCTCCACTATTCTCTTTGCCAAGCCTTACTAGTGGTGTTTGCACTAGTGTAAGTGAAAGTGCCCTTATGATTTTCATTGGGTCTTGCTTCTTCTCCAAGGCTCTTCTGCATCAATTTTCTTGTTCAGCCCAATGCCCAAGCATTGGTACTTTGGTGATCGCTCTCTATTTGTTGGACTTTTTTCTTTGCTGGCTTACTAGTGGTACAGAGGGTCTCTTTAAAGTCTCTTTGCCAAGTCTTATTAATGGAGTCTGCTATGGTATAAGGAACAGTGCAATATGGTTTCCATTAGGTTTTGTTTTTTCTTTAAGCCTCTTCTTCTCTAGCTGCTGCTGCATCAGTCTTGTGGTTCATCTCATTGTCCAAGCAATTGATTTTTTTTGTGCTATCTGGGTGCTAGATGTGTTGATGTTGGTTTATTTCTTCCCTTGCAAAGTGCTAAAAATGCTTTGGGCTATCCTTCATAATTTGTGCAGAGTGTTGTACCCCAAGAGATTGATGCTATTTGTTGCTAAAGTATTTAGAATTCAAAACTGGAAGCCCATTGTAGTCTTGGAATTGGCCTTCTTTTCAACTTTGTTGTTCCCTTACGTGTTGTTCACCCCTATAGTTAGAGGAAGTCCCTCCTCCTTTTCTTATTCCTAGAATACCTCTTGTTTGTATCTCCAAGTTTGGATAGACTTCCTCTCTGATGGTTTTCTATTCTTTTAATTATTAATTCACTTCTCTCCTCTTCGAAAAAGAAAGAGGTATGTCTCTCCAACGATTGACTTGTATGTACAATATTGAACTCCCTTCAACTTGAGATGCTAGATGTTCTATCTAATATCATGGAGTGTCAAATCTTGATACAATCTTTTTGTCAATCTGAAAGGGGCAATGTGATTTCTGTAAGGCTTTGCTTGAACATATGATAAATGATGTTATGATATCATTATGAGGATAAAAGGTGTCATATAGGCTTGTGTAACTAGTTGGGAAGGTTGAGTTTTCTTTTCTTGTAAATTTGAAGACTATAATAACTGATTATAAATGGAGGATCTAAATACATTAAAAACATGATGATTTAATGAAAAAGTGATTTTCCATTCCAATAATTTATTGGTCAGATTAGAAATATTCATTTGATTTGAACACCATCTAACCTATTTAGTAGTGGTATGGGTATGAGCTAGAAGCATTCAATACACGATAGGTCTGACTCGATGAGTTAGTATATTTGGAGTGAATATATTGGAAGCACATTTTTTGAGAAGACGTTCATCCTTCCACTATGTAGGTACTCAACGTTGTTATATATTGGTGTCCATAGAGCCATCTGATTGCAATTATTAGAAGTTGAGTTTCAGCTTTACCATTCTTCATGCTTTTGCAAAAATAGAACATAGAACAACTTTCAAAAATAACTTAATACCTCAAAGGCATAGATTTTTCATTTTCGTCATGCAAAATCATCGAAATTGTCAATTTTAGCCTCTCATCAAAATTCGCCAGAATTTTAAAATTTAAATAGTAGTTATCATCAAGATTCGCCAAAATATTTATAATTATAGTATGATATACTTAGGGAATTTTGCCCATATTTGTATACTTTTGAATGAGGGGGCTGGTCTTATTTTTACCCCAGTTATATGTAGAAGAATACAAACGAGATGCAAGATTGATTGCCAAAGGAAAAAAAGTGGGTAGGATGTTCACCTTAAATGTGAAAATTCATGAAATGAATGTAGCCATGTTTGCAAAAGGTATAGGAGTTATTGTTGATATAGAGATCTGGCACAAACGGATTGGACATGCAAAATTGTAGAGGCTGAAATCGATGCAATCAAAGGAGATTTTCCATGGACTACCAAGTTTCAAGGTTGCAAAGATGCAAAAGGTATAAGCATCATGTCAATTTGGTAAACACTCAAGATCATCGTTTTTGCATGACAAGCATGTTAGTGAGAATATGCTAGAAATAGTACATACAGATGTTTGGGGTCCTGCAAAGACCACATCTATGGGCGGTTGCAGGTTTTATGTTACTTTTATTGATGACCATACACGAAAAGTGTGGGTATATTTCATGAAAGAGAAGAGTGAGGTATTCACTCACTTTCAGAACTTTAAAGCTATGGTGGAAAAGCAAACAGGGAAGTTGTTGCTATAGCACAATGGTGAGAACCACGTTAAGAAGCTCCACCTCCTTAATGTCAATCCACAGAAGAGATAGGAGTGATATGAAGATCGTGAATGTGAGATGTAGTGAGAGTGAAGGTGAGAAGCATAGAAATGCACACACACATACACACACACAACAAAGAGACAAGCAAAACACAATGGAAGGTAGGAAATTAACTCTATTGCTCAAGATCTCAATTACAAGTTCAAAATAGCTCACAAAAGTGATGAAAATCACTGTTGGAGGTTTTGAAAAGTATTTATAAAACATAAATCTTTGAAAAATGATTCGATTGACTCCTTGCTACTTCATTATGCTCTGTCTTTACATGCTTCTGCGTCTTCTATGCCTCTGGCTACTGCCAACACCCCCTCCCTCTCACTTCTGTCATCCTCGACAGAACCTTGTTGTGAGGTCTATCAGATATAATTTTGGAGTAGTTCTTGAGCGAGGGTGTGTTCTGATATGCGAATTTTTTGGGCCAGATCTACCTCGAGTTTCTCCCAATCAATGGGTTGCGGTTCATCGGATGGTGGGAGTCGATAATGCGTGGAATATACCATCTATTCACAGGCATATAATTGCAAGAGGTGTGTAGGCTTGCTGACTTTGAAAACCATCTGCATCATGTCAAATATCTTGACAGTCATGTGTGCTACTATATGATCCATATGTTTTAAGCGAGGGAGCTAGTGACGAATCATGGCCATCATGTATCCGAGTGTAGGTAGTCCCGTGGGTGGAGTGAAGTACGGGTAATTTAACCAATCGTGGCATTGCTTGTTGTTTTGTACTTTAATAGCAAATGCCTTCCAGGAGTGGTGACGTGGCATTGGTCCCCAACATGGGTTATAGTTTAAGTGTAGAGGTGCCTTAACCCAAGTACCTATCATCTCTGGATAATTCTGTAAGAGATCCTTGTGCCAATCTGGTTGATAGATTTCTCCGCATCTGTTGGCAAATCGTCAGGCTCAAACTGCGTAGCGTGAGAGGGCTTCTTGCCTGTTTCTTTTTCTATGGCCAGCTGATATTCTGCCATTAACATAAAATAAGGTTTATACTGTATCTCATGCCCTCATATGTATCTACCAGGGGCCAAATGAGCAACATAAGGAGACTGTAAAATTCTTTCTTCAATCATGGCCATGGCGTGTAACTGTGCCTCTACCCTTGCTGAGTGGGTTGTTCCAAGTTCTTCAATCATCTTCATCCATGCGGGAGTTGGAAGCTCAAAAGTCTTCTGGCCTTCGGTCGTGACGCGTCCGCCTGGGATGGGTTGAGGTTCATATGCTTCTTCAAAAGTTTCCTCCATCAGAATAGTGACTGTTTCTTCCTCTGCTGGTAGTTCTGGTGGGGAGTCTAGCTTGGGAGGTGCTTCCTATATTGCTATCTGTGATTGAAGAGTTGATTCTTGGGCCCGTAATGCGTCGAGTTCCTCTAGGATGTGAGGAGATGGGTCGGCAGGGGCTGGTAGTCCTTGTGTTATTGGTGCTCTTAGTTGTAATAACTTGTGTTGATCTTTGAGTTTCTGGAACTCCTCATTCATGTTGTCATACTCATCTAACAATCTGACATGATCATCTAACAAGATTTTCATAGATGCTGAGGGCACGGCCTTGAAGCGACTGGGGCTCAACGGTTGGTCTGGTTGATCTAGGGCAGCTTCTAAATTTTCTTTGTTTTGTTCTTGTAAACGCTGGTTCTCTTCTTTCGCTGCTGCCAAATGTCGTCTGAGTAAGCCCATGTTTCTCGTTAATGTTGCATTGCGAATAGTCTGTGCCCTTAACAAGTTATCGATATTTGTGACAACCTCTTTCATCTTTTCTTCACTTTCTAGTTCAAGTTTATGATATGCCTCTCGTAGCTCTTGATAGCGGGTGTTCAATGAGGCATTCTCGATGGTCAGTTAATTGAGCTGCAATTGTAAGTCATTGGTTGTCTTTTGTAGCATCTGATAATTATTTCCAAGAGATGAAAACTCATCTCTTACTTGTGTCATACATGTGAACATCTGTCAAAATGTTGTGTCTATGGTGGGTGATAATATTAGTGACGGAGTGAATGCAATTGCGGTGTGTGTGGGTGTTGATGCTCTAGTTCAAGTTTATGATATGCCTCTCATAGCTCTTGATAGCGGGTGTTCAATGAGGCATTCTCGATGGTCAGTGAATTGAGCTGCAACTGTAAGTCATTGGTTGTCTTTTGCAGCATCTGATACTTATTTCCAAGAGATGAAAACTCATCTCTTACTTGTGTCATACATGTGAACATCTGTCAAAATGCTGTGTCTATGGTGGGTGATAATATTAGTGACAGAGTGAATGCAGTTGCGGTGTGTGTGGATGTCGATGCAAAGGGTAAGGGAAATGGGGATGGGAATGTGGATGCAGTGGTGACAGTGGAAAAACATGAGGTGCCTAAATATGGTGGTGCCATGAATGAAGTGAGTGGTGGTGCCGTGGGCGGTGATATATCCATGTCATTGGATGTGGTATCAAGTGCGGTGACTGTGAATAACTGCGTGAGAGTGGGTGCGTGCGTGGGTGTAAATAGAGGGTTTACAAAGGTTGAAGAGTAATTTACAAAGGGGGTCTCTTGGAGTGCTTGGTGGAGAGAAGGAAGAGGAAAGGCAATTGGGCGTGGAGGTGAGACTGGGGAGAAGGTTAATGAAGGTGGGAATGGGAATAGGGGCCTTGGAGGTGTGGGGAAGGACGGGAAGGATGGAGGGAAAATTGGACTGGATAGAAAGGTGGATGTTCGAGAAGGAAAACTAGGTTGGGTGGGTGTGGGAATTGTTGGGTAGATGGAAGTAAAGAAGGCTTCTGCTACAATGCTATCCAAAGATGTGGATGATCTGGGAGAGATTGGATGTACAAGGGAGATTGGAGATACGGGAGGTGAAAGAGGAGCGGTTGGGGTGGCGGATACTTCGGTTATAGTGGTATGTACAGCAGTAGTGTGGGGTGGGGAGTCGACGAGGATAGCTTCTTTTGCCAATGATCCTTAAGGGACAAGACATGCTTCCCTCGCCCGTTCTGAAGATTGTGCTCCTGCCGGTACACGAATGTATTCACCAGGTTTGGTTAGTAAGCGAACTCGGCGAGGGTCATACTGGGGTAATGGTTTCCTCTACAAATACCTTAAGGCTTCGGTGGATCCCACTGATTTAACAAGTTCCTTGAAGCCTCTGATGTATACTTCTTCGAAACCGCCTGAGACAAGTTCCTGTTCTATAAGTGCTTGGCTCTCTTCCTCTGTTAACTTCTTATGTGCCCAAACTTTTTCCATAGTGCGATATAACTTTTTGATGGCTTGCGTATAAGCTCCTACGTCAAAGGTTTCATCTTCATGCGTACTGGTATCACCTTGGGTGTCTGTTTGCTGTCCTTGTTCATTTGTCTGTCCATGCTCTTGGGATTCATGAGTGCCCTGGCTGGCTTCATTGTCTCCATCGTCTTCATCTGTCTCTGTTCTTTCTTCCTCAGAACTAGATACTACTTGTCATTGCGGTTGGTCTGAGGGAGTGGTTGGGTAGCTTGGACGTTCATATTCTTGAGAAAATATTTGTCCTTCTGAAAACTGAAACTCACTTGAAAACACATCTTGCATCTCGAAATCGAATGTTGTGTCCGTCCGTTCTGCTTCCAAGTTGGGTATCGAAAAAGAAAAAGCTTCCGCACCAATAGTGGTGGGAACTTCTGCTACAGTGGTTGTAGGTTCCTAGACTCATGTTGCCTGTGAGGTAACTGTACTGGTAGTGCCTTCTATAACGATAGGTCAAGATAATCATATGCGAATAGGTTGTACAGTTGGAGTAGCTTCTGTCCGAGACTGCTCTGGAGAGGGTTGCGATGACGGTGATTCTGGAACCTGTAGGCAGGGGATAGTTCCTCTCATGCACTTTCCTGCTCGTCCTTTGCTGGCCTTCCTAGCTTTCTTTGTTGTTCCCTTGAATGCTTTCAGCTCCTCGCTTGTCATTGCACGCTCGATTGGTAAGTCGTATGCCAAACACATATATACAATGCACGTGAGAGCGCAACATCCATTGATTACCTTCTTTCTTTCCCATCTATGTTGTGCTAAGTACAACTGATCAATTATCCAGCTTGCTAGGTCTACCGTTTGAGGTCTAGTACATGCTAAACATAAACCAAACCAGATACGCTTGTGGGGCATGGTGAATCTGTCTTGAGCGGGAAATGCGAAATGTTGCATACATATCCTCAACGGTTTAGAGAGCTCATGTGTGATTGCTAAAATATCTTCCCACTTAGTAACATCCCCATGTTTCATAGGCTCTGGAATTTCTCGTTCTGTTGGCGTATGCGTTGTCGGGTCGTGAGAGATGCTCGGATGGTGGATCAAGTCATCCGCCTAAATCGTTCGGCACACGCGGGGTGTCTGTAGCAAACTCAGGCTTATGAAAATAAGGGTTCTAATGACAAAACAATTTAAATTACCTATTTCTATGATTGAAAATAAGGTTATTCTATAAAATGTACATAGTTTAAATAGCTATGGACCGTAAGGACAGGCAGCCTCGTACCTAGCAACAGCTTCCTGATATGAGATCAAAACTAGTGACTCTTCTGTTACGCGTTCCATCATGGTTTCTTCTACTAAACTATCAGGTAAGCTAGAGGTTTCTGGTCTGTCTAGAGTTGGCGGAACATTTTCTATATTTTCAATAGTACTGTGCTCAGACTCGTGAACTAATTTAGAAGACATCAAAGAAAGTAATGGGAAACAATATTGTTGCAAAACTGCTTGAATAAATTAATTGATAAGCTAATGGTTCAAATCAATAATTCTAATACAAATGGAAGGTCTAAATAAAGGGATGAATGTCTAATCAATTGGATAGCTGACTAATTGGAATATAAGATTTAAATGAATCTTCAATCTTGCTGCTTCTCTTTACTTCACTTCAATAGCTTGAACTCATCAATGTTTCTGCAAAAAACATTAGGATATTAGTAATATTACAAGAAATCATTAACTTTCAAGACATAATTCACTTGGAATTTGCATACACATGCATTCTCACATATGCAAACACACACACTTTCATGCATATGCACATACTCATATGCTCATACAAATATACTTTCTCATATGCATATATGCACATATGAATATTCATCAACTCTCATGCTAACATACATGCTTATGCTTATGCTTAAATTAACCCATGTACTTACATCTATACACACACACATGCTTAGCATATGCTAATGCATGCTCACATTAACTCTTATATGTAGATACATTCACATCCCTAAACATTAATATGCTAACTTAATACATATTTTCACATTCTCATTCATCACTCAAACATACTAACATGTTCTCAAGCACTTAATCCTATGCAAATGAACACAATAATGCACACATATGTTCATTTATCACATAAATATGCTAACATTAGCTCATGCATCTACACCTAAGTTGACTCTAATTTGCGTTTATTTACATATATTTATGTATATACATTCCACTCATACATTTGCAATTATATATATACATATATATATATATATATATATATATATATATATATATATATATATATATATATATATATATATATATATATATATATATATATATATATATATATATATATATATATATATGTATTAAAAAACAATTAACACACGCATGTATTTAACTATTTAGTCACTTTTATAACATTTATTAACTTAAAATAAATTTCTTATCTCTCTCTCTCTCTCTCTCTCTTTCTCTTTCTCTCTCCCTATCTCTCTCTCTCTCTCTCCCTATCTCTCTCTCTCTCTCTCTCTCTCTCTCTCTCTCTCTCTCTCTCTCCAGCGCCGATCTCTCTCTCTTTCCCTCTGCACCTTTCTTTCTTTCTCTCTCTCTCTCTCTCTCTCTCTCTCTCTCTCTCTCTCTCTCTCTCTCTCCTTCTCTGTCTGCGCGTTTCTTTCTCTCTCTCTCTCTCTCTCTCTCTCTCTCTCTCTCTCTCTCTCTCTCTCTCTCTCTCTCCAGCGCCGATCTCTCTCTCTTTCCCTCTGCGCCTTTCTCTCTCTCTCTCTCTCTCTCTCTCTCTCTCTCTCTCTCTCTCTCTCTCTCTGCTCTCTCTCTTCCCCGTTCTCTCTCTGCCTGCCTACCTCTCTCTCTCTCTCTCTCTCTCTCTCTCTCTCTCTCTCTCTCTTTCTCTCTCTCTCTCTCACTCTCTCTCTCTCTCTCTCTCTCTCTCTCTCTCTCTCTCCTTCTCTGTGCGCGTTGTCACGCTGCAGCAGAGGAGGGGAGGGAGAGATTCTCTCTCACACACATACATCACACACACACACGTCACATCATACACGCACACACACATAACACATACACACATATCACACATACACACACATACACACATACACACATCACACATAACACATACACACATCACACATAACACATACACACATCACATACACTTCACATACACACACATACATCACATACACACACATATATCACATACACACACACATCACATACACACACACACACATCACACATAACACATACACACATACACGCACATACACATAACACATACACACATATCACACACACTTTTGCAGGTACTCAGACCAAGCCACGGAATAGGCATGGTCATGCTTTCGGCCGGACAATCATTCATGCAGCAGCATGGGGCATATCAAGATCATCGTACACAGCAGGACATGACGGCTCAATATCCCGAGCACGAGGAGGGTCTAATGAGAAAGAAGGAAAAACAGAAGAAAGTAAAGAGCAGGAGACAGTACCTGCAAAAAACATTAGGAGAAACTTGAGCTCAACACACATTTAAATACATACACAAGTCCTTCCTAATCCACTCTTTTGGTTTTAACTTTTAATCTACAACCACACTTTAATCTCCTTCCTTTCACCACACTTTAAATTGTCTTTATTTACACAACTCACTTACTCCATTCTTTTAACCTTTTTCATATACACCATTCATTTAAAGTTTCTCTTTAACTTCCTTTAATTGCATCATTTATTCCAACCACTCTTTCAATCACTTTAGTTACACATTTTCTATAAACCATTCTTTTTCCTAGTACTCATATAGACCACTAATTATTTATCCATTTAATTTACCATTTTTAATTTAATTAGCCTATATTTCTTATTTTAAATAAATCATTTAATTCAATCTTAGTTTAAGGGTTTAATTAATTAGAACCTTAGTATTTAAAAGTATACACACTATTAAATTAACAAATTAAACCATAAATTAAATTTGTAGGTTAACCAATGTTAAATTATAGATTAATTTCATTAAATATTATTTGTTTCAACCCTTCAAACTAAGGCTAATCTTCATTCTTGCACACTAAACCCCTTAAAACCCTTTTGGAATCCTACCATTAGCTCATTAACATTTAAATAAACCCTATCATTAACCCTTTGGAACATAAATAAACTCTAACATGAACCTATTAGAACCTTTTGAGACCCTTCAAATGAACCCTATTGTCATAAATCATATGAACTAGAGTTATATACCCATGTTTCTAGCATGTATAAATATAAATACTCATTAATTAAGTACTTAGGGTAAACCCTAATATGAACATATGTCCTGCTTCATCCTTCATACCTAATAACATTTTCAAAATAGTTAATCCAATTAGCACAACTGATCAACAGTGATATAAAAGAGGTTTAGAATTCACCAATAAATATTTTAATTTTTCGGGCCATCAATTGGAAGATGCAAATCTTCCCAACATCCACGGCCACCAAACCTGCACATCGTCCCGATGGGCCAACTTGCAGTTTTAGGGAAGCAGCATTTTCAATGATTATCCTGAAATTAAATCATAGAACAGCATCAATTCTTTTTTTAAATATATTTAATCTTATCAAATTTTAAATCTTTTCAACATGCACATGAAGTTTATTTCAATTACATCTGGCAATGAAAACATATTAAAGTATAAAGGTAAACTATTAACCTTTTTAGTCAACAAACATTAGTTTACATTTTTTTCCATTTATAAACTATGTAAAGATTAGTATAAAACAGAATTCATTTTCATTCATTCAAATGCAGGTTTCGTCATATATATGCATTCACATATGAGCAATCAAGCATGCCAAAGAAATCTACTAAATCTACTTGGAGAGACAGCCGCCTTGTATGCCCAATTTTAATCACTAGATGTGTTTTTTCACAACTAGTTTCTTCATATAAATATGATATAAACTTCATATCGATAATAAATGTAAATACCTTTTTGGGGTGGAAGAAGGTATAACTTCCATGTCAATATTCCTTTTTTTTTTTTCTGCTACTTTTTTGTTTTAAAGGGGAAAGGCTTAACCCCTTAATCCGAGCTAAGGATCTAGCTGCATGGACAAGAAAGATCTAGGTTTTCACAGACATGTATCATGCAACAATATGCTCCTACATATATACAACTACTTTCGTTATCTAAATGAACTACAAATCCTTCTATTTTTAACAAATCTCACTTAATCTATAAATGTAGAAATATAAATTATGTCTATTTTCCTAATATGGTTAAATAGAGTCCTTTATAAATTAATATTCTTCATTCCAGATTTTATCAATTAGTTTTATATGAATGCAAATAAAATACGTAAAACAAAATTTTAAGACAAAGAAAAATACGACCTAAAATCAATTTTATCTTCATCTGCTTCATCTTCAATCTGCTCATCTTTATGCATCTTAATTTGTTCTTCAAAGACCTGTTAGAACTCAACCAGCAACAGCTAGACATGCAAAATTATTAAATTTCATATTCAAATCTTCTCTTGGTTTTCCTGCAAAAGAAACCCATACTAAAGAAATTCATTCATACATAATTAATCATGCTCATCATCAAACATTACTTCATACATTTCATCATCTCTTTGTTTAAATAATTTAATTCTTTTGCCAGCAATTAAGTTTTTAAGAGGCGTGCCATCTAATTCGCGTAAGGCATACGTTCCATTATCATAGGTTTTGACTACCACATAAGGTCCAAACCAATGTCTTTTAAGTTTCCTACGGGCATCATACTGAGAATCAAACGTACTATCATACAGTAAAACCCAATCATTAACTTGAACCGGCTTTGGCCTTAACCTATGTGATTTATCAAAATACTTCTTATTTTTTAATCGAGAATCTTTTAGTTTAACTATAGCCTCTTCTAAACGTTCATTCCCTTGCTCTAACTGCTGGATTCGCAGAGCTAATAAATCTTCTGTCGACAGATTATCTTCCCATGATAAAGTAGTCCAAGTAACAATTTGTGTATGCACAGGGAATATCGGTTTCTGGCAATACATCAACTCTGCCGGCATATACCCCGTTGTTCTAGTGCAGGTCATTCTATCAGCCCACAACGCAAATGGCAGATAAGTTGGCCAATTCTTAATTTCTCCATTACAAGCTTTGGAAATTGCTTTAATAATAGGAGAATGCCCTCGCTCAATCTTCCCATTAGCTTCAGGGTTGTAAGCAGTAGTAAGGGTTAAGCGAATTCCATGCCTAGCAAAGAATTCTCTAGCCTCCTGCGCATCTAACTCTCCCCTATCAGCCACTACCTTTTCTACATAACCAAATCGTGAAATGACATCCTCAAGAAGAAATTTGCATACATTCAAGGTTGTCTTAGATCTTAAAGCTCGGCCTTCTACATGATTCGTAAGATCTTCACGTGCCAAGACTATATATCTCATCTTATTGATACCTTTGGGCATGGTAACTAAGTCTACAACCCATTTATAATGGATGCATGGTGGATAGGTAGGATGCAACGGATCCCTATGTTTGACTGAGGAATGAATCTGACATACGTCACATGAATTCACATAATTTTTAACAGTAACATAAATCCCTGGCCACTAGTATCCTTCTCTAATTTTTTCATATGTAGCTATAAAACCTTTATGTCCTGCCCATAAAGTATCATGCATACTCTTCATGACTTGTAACTGAAGATCCTTAGTACCTAGTACTCGTTGTGGCAATCTAATTTTTCCCCTAGCATGTCTCCAAATTAAACCTTCTTTCATAAAAAAGTTGTAAGCTCTTTTCCTAATATTCCAAAATCTATTCGAAGACCATGAAGGTGCCCTAACCAAAGTACTTAAATACTTTCCAATATCCTGCCACTCTCCTTCGTATTCTTCAATATTAAGCTGTTCATATGCGTATGCTTTAGAATCATAATTAATTGCATTTATTTCTAATTCTGTTTCTTCCTCATTATCAAATCTAGCTCGAGAAAGCATATCAGCCACACGATTAGATTTACCTGCAATATGTATCAAAACAGGATTTATAAACTTGATGTATGAAATCCATCTAAGCATGGCAATGTCGGGTGATGAACAGTTTGTAATCATTCCAATCAGAGGTAGACAATCTGTCTCAACTATTACATTTGCACCTATAAAATATTCTTTATCGGATTTTAATGCCGTGACTAAACCCCATAGTTCTCGTTTAATTTGCGGATAATTTCTTTGCGTATCGTGTAAAATCTTTGCTCCAAATCTCACAGCATACCTATTGCCCTCTTCATCGTCCTGACCAATAACCCATCCTATTCCTATAGGGCTCGTATCAACAGTTAAAATGATAGGCTTTTGATCAGTATAATCTACTCGCTTTAAAATAGGAGCTTCAAGAAGTAATTTCTTTAACTTTTTCATAGCTTTTGAGTGTTCTTCAGTCCAAAGAAACTTTCGATTCTTCCTTAGTAAAGCATAAAGACAGTTTGCAACATGTGCATAGTGTGGGATCCAGATGGCATAAAACACACAAGCACCAAGGAATCGTCTTACCTCACTAATATTACTACAGGTTTCAGAAATCTTGTTTATAGCGTCGACTTTAGGTGGATATGGCCTCCGACCGTAATGTCCACATAAATGCCCAACTATAAGTACCTCATTGACACCAAAAACAGATTTCTCAATGGAGAATGTGAGACCAACCTCTTCAAATCTCTGGAAAATCCTTTCACAGTCAGAGATATGATCTACTACAAACTTCCTGCAGCCAGAGGAATCTAAAGTTTCATCTTTCGCATTCTCAATACATCCTTTAATAGGAATGTCATCAATAAATGGCATGGCTATATTAGGAATGAAGTCATGTAATACTGAATTCATGGCGTTCATCATATGCGCTACTGAATTAGTAGCTCCTTGCGGCAAAGTGCACATGCGAACTAAGCCTAAAGGAGTTTTCATGGTCGTAATGTCTCTACTTTTAATAGCAAGCTGAAATTGATCGTAGCTAGAATACAAGTCTCCCATTGAGTAAATGGCATGACCAGCGAAGGCTTCAGCAAATTCTCCTACAATGGGCCCAGTACCTACATTCCTAATAGTAACCTTGTTAACAGGTTGTAAATCTTGAATGAACCGTAACTTGCCATTTTTCTTTGGAATAGTAAACCACCTATTTGAGTAGGGTGCAGACGATGGCTCTAAAATTCGCATGTGAATCTTTTCCTTAAGAAGCCGCATTAACTCTGGTAAATGGGCTTTCGGAACAGGTATGGGTCGAAGATTCCATGGAATGTGAGGCACTGTAAAGATGATCATTGGTGGTACAATTTGTGGGTCTGCACAACCTATTTCATGGGAATATAAAGAAAATGCCTTTCCATGCTTTCTAATCACTCTTTGAAATAGTTCACGTTCCTCGGGTAACAAAAAATTTTCATCATTTCCTATCTTGATTAGCTTTAAAGTTTCTTCTGTGAAGGTATGACCTATATTTGTGCGCTCTCTTAAATAAGGATCATTGGTAACTTTCCTAAACTTCTCTTCACTCTCTCGTGGTAATGATTGGGCAATCGGTTTAATTTTTTTATCAATGGTTTTGTATTTTGTATTTACTTTTGCTTCCTTTTCATTACTCATGACAAATTTAATAATCAAATCATATTCTTCAATAGAATTTAAAAGTACAAATCTAAAATTTTCTTTTTCATGCAAAATATTTTGAATTTCTTCAATCAATGAGTTTGAAGATAAAGTTTCAATTACGGTTTCAATGTGTTCATCAGATGAAATGAATCCTTTCTCTTTATAAAATTTTTCATAATGTTTTATAATTTTTTTAGGAATTTGTTTATAATGACTGAATTGCAAATATGATGAAGGAAAATATAAAGAAAACCTATCTAAAGTATCTACAGATGGGTGCAAGACATCAAACCAAGAACCACCGTTGTCTCGCTCAACAGTGGCATCTAGGCAAGATTTTGATCATAATAAGTTCCAAACTCACGAAGAGGCATATGATCTTAACATATCTTTTCATGAGAACGGATGGGCGTCTTCCTAATTTGCTCCCTATTTCGTACATGGTTTGGGCTGACTATCATAACTTGGAGCGATTGTAGATCATCTTTAGATCTAATTCTTGCGTATGCTGAGCCGTCATCTATTACTTTAGTCTCCATTCGGGCTTCACATATAAATGGTTGACCTAAGATAATTTCATAAGAGCAGTTGTCCTGAATGAAAAAGTGGAATGTCTCAGAGATTCCACCTATCATTAGAGGTATGTTGGCACATGCTCCTAGGAGTGATCCACAACCATTGTCCGCGGTTCGCATTATCCAGCCGTGATTTTTATCAATAGGCCATTTAAACTTATCATATAATCCTTTCGAAATCACATTGATTTCAGACCCAGAGTCAATTAGGGCTAAAGCAGAATATGATCTCTTCTGATCTCCTAAGTTAACTTTAATCTCCGGTGTGCCTCTCGCCCAAAAACTTTTTCTAAAATCACTCTCTGAGTTTTTTGTTTCGTCATCTGGTACAATCGGCCCTAAGAAATTTTTGTTCACATTACAGGTATTATCTTCTTCATCTTCTGAGTCTAAAGAAAGAGATTCATGAATCAAGTGAGTTACTTCGGAAACATCTTGCATCTCTACCTCTTGTGACAGAGGGAATCTCTTCCTTTTAATTAGTTTAATAAAATTTTCCTTAAATTCAATTTTTGCTGTTGAGAAGATTTGTTCTAAAGTCATTGTTACTGCACTTTTTAATAAGATGTCATACAATATTTCTTTCGAATCAACTTTTTGTTCAAGTTCAGAAATAAGAATAGCTTTCGGTACTCGTTTTGGTTTCTTTTCTGGTTTCTCTTCAGGTTTTGTTTCAGTTCTAGGAATTTGCTCTACTTTGTCTGATGTTTGAATTGGCTCACTAAACACAGGTTGTTTACCCTCCCTAATTTCTTTTCTTCGCTCCTCATTTGTTTTAGAACTTTCGCCTTGTTCAAACTCAACTTTCTTAGGCTTCGGCTCATCTCTCATCTTACTTCTAGTCATTCGTCTACCTGAATCATTTATATCTTGCTCATCATCCCTCTTTCTTTTCTCTTCAACATTCGCAAGATGCGAATATATCGAGAATTGATCGACAGGAGAGTTCCACGCAGTTTTCTGCATAATATCATCTCTCGCTTTTATCAAAGCTTCAATTGAGTAGTTCCTCGTTTCCCTTGTTTGTTTGGAATCAGAGTCACTATCAACATATTCTAGTTTAACAACAGAAGCAGATTTCGAAGACTCAGAAAGGTTTTCATACAGCTTCTGCATCCCTCCCTTTCCCCAATTGGCAGCTAAGGGTAAATGTGTTCTATAGTCGCACAATCGCTTGTCAATATCAATTACAAGTCTTTTCTCTTTCGCATCTTTCAATGCTTCACATGTGTAAGTCAAATGATCTGTGGCATCGCACCAGATACATCTCCTCACATTGGCATTTCTCCTTTCATTGAAATTTCTTTGGTTAAATGCTTGAGGAATCGGTTGAGGAATTGGTTGGGGTACAACTGGAGGATTAGGAGGTATAAAAGGTGGATTAGGAGGTACTAATGGATGATTCGGAGCTACTAATGGTGGATTTGGAGCATTTACTGGTTGAGGATAAATAGTCGGATGAGCTTGCATTGCAGGTTTATCTTGTAGGTTTAAAGCATACACCACATTCTGCAAAGCCGCTACCTCTTTAGACATATTCTCGTGCATATGCATCATATTGTCCAACTTGTTAAACAAAATCTCAAATTGTAACTCGGTTGGTACTCTAGATGTGGATGTTGTAGGCTCAACTTTTGAATCTATATGTGTATCCCTAGTTGCCTGAATCGGAGGAAAACTGGAAGATGGTTGAGACATCGAATCATAAAGGAGTGTTTTACGTTGGATCATGTGAGCAACCGCCTCAACTACAGTTTTCACTACACCTCAGTCATCTGTAAGCCCATATTTCTTTCCCGATTCTTCAAGCCTACGCTCAACCTCTACCCTTATATCTGGAGTCAAGATTTTAAGGAAATATAAAATGATATATGGGGTAAGGGCAACTCTATCCTGTTCAGGTAATTGAGAGAATCTTTTCATAAATTCGCCATGGAGTTGAGTTAAAGAAATGTGAGGCTTAGGAGAACTAATCCATTTCATAAATCCCTCTCTACTGTGTTGACTATAGTCCTCTAAATAAAATTCTTTATGTAGCTCTTTTCTAAACTCATCCCATTCCTTATTGTCATGTAGATCCATAATAGCTTTCACTGTACCTATGGCAAGTCGTCCAAGATAGGATTTCCACTTTGTATCAGGCAAGCCGTGTAACTTGGCTAATTCCTCAAACGTGTCTAAATAATTTTTGTAACATTCATACCAGTAAATTTCCCTTTATCCTTTAATAACGTTTCAACTACTTTTTGTCCTTGTGTCTCGTGCATCATAGTTTGAAATAGCTCGTCCATTTTTGAAGTTTGTTTTGACCTAGCTTGAACAATTCTAACTATATCCTGAACTTCTTTTGTTACTCTTTCCTTATGTTCAACTACTAATTCTGAAATTCCGTTAGAGTCGAGTTTGATAAGTTTATACTATGCCAATATGCTTCAAGTAAAGCTATGATTAACGCTTACCTATGATTAACAAATAGTTGCCTTTAACCTATACCAATAATTTAACCTTAAATAAAATTTTGCACCCAAGAATGTAAGGGTAAAGAAATTATACCAACTGCTTGAAGATGAGGCTCAAAACAGTGCTTTCTGTGAAATTCAATACATTTATTGATTTGAATCAAAACCTAAATACATAGTCTGCTAAAAATGGGTGCAAACATTTTGTGCTTCAATTGTTGATGAAAGGGGTGGCGCGACGAGGTTCTCCTACTTGCCAATCTTCGTGGAGGTGCTCAGGTCACCAGACCAGCCCTCGACACCAAGAAGATTGCAAGCTCACGTAAATGCCACAGCTTCTAGGGATGAAGACGCAGCTGCACTGATGTAAAATCGTATGAATGTATATGCAATGCAAAATTTAAAATTTATACCTGAGCTGCAAGGCCGTTTGTTCACGTCGGGTTCACCAATGTCGGGTCGTGAGAGATGCTCGGATGGTGGATCAAGTCATCCGCCTAAATCGTTCGGCACACGCGGGGTGTCTGTAGCAAACTCAGGCTTATGAAAATAAGGGTTCTAATGACAAAACAATTTAAATTACCTATTTCTATGATTGAAAATAAGGTTATTCTATAAAATGTACATAGTTTAAATAGCTATGGACCGTAAGGACGGGCAGCCTCGTACCTAGCAACAACTTCCTGATATGAGATTAAAACTAGTGACTCTTCTGTTACGCGTTCCATCATGGTTTCTTCTACTAAACTATCAGGTAAGCTAGAGGTTTCTGGTCTGTCTAGAGTTGGCGGAACATTTTCTATATTTTCAATAGTACTGTGCTCAGACTCGTGAACTAATTTAGAAGACATCAAAGAAAGTAATGGGAAACAATATTGTTGCAAAACTGCTTGAATAAATTAATTGATAAGCTAATGGTTCAAATCAATAATTCTAATACAAATGGAAGGTCTAAATAAAGGGATGAATGTCTAATCAACTGGATAGCTGACTAATTGGAAAATAAGATTTAAATGAATCTTCAATCTTGCTGCTTCTCTTTACTTCACTTCAATAGCTTGAACTCATCAATGTTTCTGCAAAAAACATTAGGATATTAGTAATATTACAAGAAATCATTAACTTTCAAGACATAATGCACTTGGAATTTGCATACACATGCATTCTCACATATGCAAACACACACACTTTCATGCATATGCACATACTCATATGCTCATACAAATATACTTTCTCATATGCATATATGCACATATGAATATTCATCAACTCTCATGCTAACATACATGCTTATGCTTATGCTTAAATTAACCCATGTACTTACATCTATACACACACACATGCTTAGCATATGCTAATGCATGCTCACATTAACTCTTATATGTAGATACATTCACATCCCTAAACATTAATATGCTAACTTAATACATATTTTCACATTCTCATTCATCACTCAAACATACTAACATGTTCTCAAACACTTAATCCTATGCAAATGAACACAATAATGCACACATATGTTCATTTATCACATAAATATGCTAACATTAGCTCATGCATCTACACCTAAGTTGACTCTAATTTGCGTTTATTTACATATATTTATGTATATACATTCCACTCATACATTTGCAATTATATATATATATATATATATATATATATATATATATACTTATGTATTAAAAAACAATTAACACACGCATGTATTTAACTATTTAGTCACTTTTATAACATTTATTAACTTAAAATAAATTTCTTATCTCTCTCTCTCTCTCTCTCTTTCTCTTTCTCTCTCCCTATCTCTCTCTCTCTCTCCCTATCTCTCTCTCTCTCTCTCTCTCTCTCTCTCTCTCTCTCTCTCTCTCTCTCTCTCTCTCTCTCTCCTTCTCTGTCTGCGCGTTTCTCTCTCTCTCTCTCTCTCTCTCTCTCTCTCTCTCTCTCTCTCTCTCTCTCTCTCTCTCTCTCTCTCTCTCTCTCTCTCTCTCTCTCTCTCTCTCTCTCTCTCTCTCTCTCTCTCCAGCGCCGATCTCTCTCTCTTTCCCTCTGCGCCTTTCTTTCTCTCTCTCTCTCTCTCTCTCTCTCTCTCTCCTTCTCTGTCTGTGCGTTTCTTTCTCTCTCTCTCTCTCTCCAGCGCCGATCTCTCTCTCTTTCCCTCTGCGCCTTTCTTTCTCTCTCTCTCTCTCTCTCTCTCTCTCTCTCTCTCCCCCGTTCTCTCTCTGCCTGCCTACCTCTCTCTCTCTCTCTCTCCATCTCTTTCTCTCTCTCTCTCTCTCTCTCTCTCTCTCTGTCTCTCTCTCTCTCTCTTTCTCTCTCTCTCTCTCTCTCTCTCTCTCTCTCTCTCTCTCTCTCTCTCTCTCTCTCTCTCTCTCTCTCTCTCTCTCTCTCTCTGCGCGCTGCTGCGCGCAGCGCCAGGGAGGGAGGGAGAGACTTTCACTCTCTCTCTCTCTACTCTCTCTCTCTCTCTCTCTCTCTCTCTCTCTCTCTCTCTCCTTCTCTGTGCGCGTTGTCGCGCTGCAGTAGAGGAGGGGAGGGAGAGATTCTCTCTCACACACATACATCACACACACACACGTGTCACATCATACACGCACACACACATAACACATACACACATATCACACATACACGCACATACACACATACACACATCACACATAACACATACACACATCACACATAACACATACACACATCACACATAACACATACACACATCACATACACTTCACATACACACACATACATCACATACACACACATATATCACATACACACACACATCACATACACACACACAAACATATCACACATAACACATACACACATACACGCACATACACATAACACATACACACATATCACACACACTACTGCAGGGACTTAGACCAAGCCACGGAATAGGCATGGTCATGCTTTCGGCAGGACAATCATTCATGCAGCAGCATGGGGCATATCAAGATCATCGTACACAGCAGGACATGACGGCTCAATATCCCGAGCACGAGGAGGGTCTAATGAGAAAGAAGGAAAAACAGAAGAAAGTAAAGAGCAAGAGACAGTACCTGCAAAAAACATTAGGAGAAACTTGAGCTCAACACACATTTAAATACATACACAAGTCCTTCATAATCCACTCTTTTGGTTTTAACTTTTAATCTACAACCACACTTTAATCTCCTTCCTTTCACCACACTTTAAATTGACTTTATACACAACTCACTTACTCCATTCTTTTAACCTTTTTCATATACACCATTCATTTAAAGTTTCTCTTTAACTTCCTTTAATTGCATCATTTATTCCAACCACTATTTCAATCACTTTAGTTACACATTTTCTATAAACCATTCTTTTTCCTAGTACTCATATAGACCACTAATTATTTATCCATTTAATTTACCATTTTTAATTTAATTAGCCTATATTTCTTATTTTAAATGAATCATTTAATTCAATCTTAGTTTAAGGGTTTAATTAATTAGAACCTTAGTATTTAAAAGTATACACACTATTAAATTAACAAATTAAACCATAAATTAAATTTGTAGGTTAACCAATGTTAAATTATAGATTAATTTCATTAAATATTATTTGTTTCAACCCTTCAAACTAAGGCTAATCTTCATTCTTCCACACTAAACCCCTTAAAACCCTTTTGGAATCCTACCATTAGCTCATTAACATTTAAATAAACCCTATCATTAACCCTTTGGAACATAAATAAACTCTAACATGAACCTATTAGAACCTTTTGAGACCCTTCAAATGAACCCTATTGTCATAAATCATATGAACTAGAGTTATATACCCATGTTTCTAGCATGTATAAATATAAATACTCATTAATTAAGTACTTAGGGTAAACCCTAATATGAACATATGTCCTGCTTCATCCTTCATACCTGATAACATTTTCAAAATAGTTAATCCAATTAGCACAACTGATCAACAGTGATATAAAAGAGGTTTAGAATTCACCAATAAATATTTTAATTTTTCGGGCCATCAATTGGAAGATGCAAGTCTTCCTGACAGCGTTCCATGTATCTTAATAGCAGCTCTAATCAAATCTTTAGATAGATAAAACTTCTTATATCGCGGATCATTTACCAAAGACGGCAAGATGAACGTTCCTGGCAAATCTTTGTTCTCTGAAGCTGTCAATGTTGTTACCAAGTAGTAGCATCTATAGAAATCCGATTTAGGCAAAGGATCACTGAAATATTCTGTGAAGTCTGCTCTTGCCCAAACATGCGTTAAGTCTTCTATGCTCTGTAGTCCTTCGAATTCTCTTGAGAAAAATTGGTACTTGGCCCAAGTACGGTGATCAAACGCCAAATTGGCCTTGAAAATGAAATCTGTGTCTACCAACGGTCCTGCTAGACCTTGAAACCAATGTGAGTTACGATGAATCTTCTCAGTATATCCCCTAGGAGGATCGTCGATCGGCATGGGTCCTCGAAATCCTTGAAATTCTGGTGGTTGAGCGGTAGGATGGGGCTCAGCTAGTAATTCGCCAATATTCAACATTGGTGCACTAGGGCCTGCTTCAAATGGTCCTTCTGCCTGCATGATGAATGATGCGAGTGCATAGTAGATATGCTACAAAAGATTAACACATTAGTATGGAAATTAATTATGATCCCATTAAAGTGAGACCGCAATCCCTTTCCATAAGCGATGTGTAACCCGTGTAGTCGAGTGTTGTGATATGGTTTATGGAATGATTTCTTGCAAACTAATGCAGGTCTCTAGACACCTACATGCTTCAGATGATGCATACATTTATTGATGAAATGTCATTACATGTGATGTTGGGTTATAGTGTGTGGATTTGTACAAGGTTCGGTCGTGAATGAGTTATTACAAGGTTGTAGATTAGTCGGAGTGGGAGTTATGGTAGATAAGGGGGTCGGAGAAGACATCTGGGTACGTTTCGGTATCCACTTCCTAAGAGTTTCTGGGTGGGTGGTATATTTCTGCTGAGGGACAAAAGGTGGTGTTCGATATGATGGTGGTGAGGGGTGAATAGGTTTCTGAGGGATATATAATACATGGCTTGAGGGTTGAGCTATAATACACTGTTTTGGTACCCAAATCTGTGTGGATGTGGGTCGATTCGTGAGGTACTTTTTGGCGGTCCAAATCTGTCGAATGCTTGCACTTGTAGAAGGAGGTCGAGGAGATTTTGGATAGTGATTCTGCTTCTACCTTGACTTCTTCTTGTCATACTTGTCTGTCGGTGGTTTCTATCCTTTTGGCACCCATATTTTTCTCGTGCCTCTTGCTTTGTGATATTGATACTGCTGCTTTCTTTCTTGTGTCATCTGATATTGTTGTCGATCTCGATTCCTCTGTTGTGGTTGACTCCTTTGTGGTTCAGGTTGAGAGGTCGGATGGACACTCTACTTTGGAAAAGAAGGGAGGTCCAACACTTGCAAAACGTGCCCATTAGGAAGTGAGGCATTCTGTACCATAGATCTAGGCCAGTCCACAATAAGTGTGGAAGGATGGGCACTGCAGGGTGTTTTGCCCATGTGGCTGCTGATGCAGTCCACCTGACTTGCAATCACCCCCATTTGTCCGCTGATGTAACCCACCTGACCACTGATTGTGTCCATTTGACCAAGCGGTTGGGCTGTTGCCCCTTCTAGTTTGTAGGAAGCCCAAGGGAAAATCTCCTGACGACCTTCTGATTGACTATTGTCCATCGCCAAGCCCGCGTGGGTTGGTGTAGACGTAACATGAATCATCTAACAAAAGATCTTTTGATCCTCCTTCGCATGCTGTTCATATGGTCTAGGGTTACATACCTCAGTCGGAATGCCGTTAGGGAAGTCAAGCAGTATCACTCGCTTCTGATCTAAGGTTCCAATCTGCAAGGAGCCTTGTCTAAGATTTAGGTCCACTGAGTGATTGTATAGCCAATCTTGACCAAGGATTAGGAGTTCTATCAGGTCCTCATCATGGCACACTAGTAGCTTTACTGTCAGAGTCACTTCGTTTATGAGGATAGGAAGGTCCACCTCACCCATGCAAGGGGTTTCCATGCCTCCTATCCCTATGAGGTATGCCTCAATTGGCCGCGTTTCTATTCCTGAGTCCTTATAGTGGGACCATCTAATCGCACTAGTCACAGCTCTTGAGTCAATTAAAGCCCTCAGCTCTTGGCAAAGGTTGCCATGCTCTAGCCTGACTGTAATGAATGGTCTCCTATCCACTATGATGAGTGGTTGACTTTACTTGACACATGGCCATGGGGTATCTGGGTGTTGTTTCCAAATGGTTATAATGTTCTCTCCATAGTCCTTGTCTTCTTAACTTCATGTGCTTAATGCATTCTATAGCTTCTGCCCGAGCTTCAACACATATTCTATTTTCTTCCTCCTTACGCTTCTTTGCCAACGTGAGTCGTCTAAGCATATCCTCAGTA
The DNA here is from genome assembly GCA_020310875.1 of Ceratopteris richardii. Taxonomy (NCBI): domain Eukaryota; kingdom Viridiplantae; phylum Streptophyta; class Polypodiopsida; order Polypodiales; family Pteridaceae; genus Ceratopteris; species Ceratopteris richardii. The sequence continues at coordinate 136,355,236 of CM035439.1, read as the reverse complement.
AGAGGTTCTTGATATAACTTGACTCTACAACCACTAATGTAATTAGGCATTATATCTCCTTCTAAGGTGGCTAATTGTATTGCTCCACTTGTCGAGAGTCGGTTAATGATCATAGGTCCATAACTTCGCTTTTCTAACTTTCGTGCGTGTTGTTTCAGCGTATATACTAGGACTAAATATCCTTCTTTTAAGCCTTTATCTTTCACATGCGCATCAAAATATGCTTTTTGTCACTTCTTTGCTGCGTATATTCCTGTTGCTGCTTTCAGCCTGGTTTCTCCTAATCGTTCCAAGTCCATTATTCTTGCTGATAATTCATGGTCGGTCCACTGATGTTCTTGTGCAACCGTAAGGGTCGGTATCAAGAAGTCCAAAGGAAGCACAACATTCTGACCAAAAACCATCTGAAAGGGAGTTGCATTGAGTACGGTCTTGTAGGCCACTCGATATGCCCAAACAACGTGGTGTAATTGTTTGTCCCAATCTGAACGTTTGTTGTTCACGAGTTTTGTCAGTACGTTACAGAGGATCTTGTTAGTGCTTTCAGCCTGACCATTGGCCTGAGGATGATATGGTGCGGATTTCTTGTGAATCACCATAAAATCCTGTAACAAATATTCAATGACCTGGTTTAGAAAGTGAGTTCCTCGATCACTCACTAACTCTATGGGCAATCCATATCTTGTAAAGACATTTTCAAATAAGAATTTTGCAGTCGTGTGTGCATCATTCTTTTTCGTGGCTTTTGCCTCTACCCATTTGGTAAGATAATCCATCGCAACAATAATGTATTCAGCATGTGTACCTTTTGTAGGGGGGTTAATGGGTCCTACAAAGTCTATACCCCACTTAGAGAATGCACGTCCTCCCATCATGGGTTTCAATGGCATTTCATCCCTACGAGTAGGAAATTGAGTTCTTTGGCACACATCACATCTCTTAACATAGGTATGTGCATCCATGTGAGAGTGGGCCACCATAATCCTGCAAAGAGGATGGCTTTGATTATCCTATCAGGTCCAAAATGACCTCCTGCAACACCTTGGTGTGCAGTCTCTAGTATGCTCAGATAATCACTTTCATGAACACATTGTCTTAGGTATCCGTCTCATCCTCGTTTGTATAGATTGTCGCCAATAAGTGAATAGTCCTGAGCTTCTTTTTCTAGACTTTGTTGTCGTGCTAAGGTCATTCCTTGAGGAAATGTTTTTGTCCTCAGGTACATCACTAAAGGTTCACTCCAGTCTGGTGTGAGAGACACGTGATATAATGTAGCATGTTCTACTGGTGGTCTTTCACAACAAACATGGCATTCTTTACACAACTTGTAGACATCTGCTTCCATTGTAGGCCAATATACTCCTAGTCTATGCAGAGTCTGCAAAGTACAATGTTTCGAATGATGTTGCTTTAATGCACCTATGTGTGCTACTTGCAACCAATTCGCATGTTCCGATTCATCTACACAACAAGCAAGAATTTTTTGATTATCTTGTTTATATATACTTCTTGCTATGATTTGCTACCTTTGAGACTTGGTAATCTCTCCTTCCTTGATCCTTATCCTAGGATTCTTGGGTCCATACGTGAGAATAGGGACAATAGGCTTAGCCCATTCTGGTGCTATCTCAAGGTTAAACAAATACACATATGGTAATTCATCCACTATTCTTTGAGGAGCTTCTCCTGTGGTTAATCTTGAAAGGTGGTCAGCTCTAAGATGTGTCTTTCTTTTCCTGACTACTACTTCAAAATCATACTCCATGAGTAATAGAAACCAACGTATTAATCATCCCGTGTTACATGGTTTATTGACTAAGTACAACAATGCTTGATGATCTGTAAAGAATTTGAACTTTTTTGCCAACAAATAATGCCTGAATTTCTTTACTGCGTAGATAATTCCTAATCCTTCTCATTTTGTAGTGGTGTAATTTCTTTCTGCTGCGTTCAACTCTCTGCTCGCATAAGCTATGGGGAGATCTATATTACCTTCATTCGTGGGTTGTGCTAACACACATCCTATGGCATAATTAGATGCATCCACATGTACATGGAATGGCTTACTCCAATCCGGGGTGGTCAATATAGGTGCTGAGCACAAACGTCTTTTAAGTTCACTGAATGAATTCTCACACTCATCTGTCCATTCAAACTTAGTTAAAAGAGAGTACAGAGGCTTGGCTATGATTGCATACATGTGTATGAATCTTCTGTAATAACCGCAATGACCCATAAATGCTTGTACCTCTTTTATGTTATTTGGTCTAGGTAATTCTGCAATCACTTTCACTTTTTCTTCGTCCGTAGATATTCCATTCTTTGACACAATGTGTCCTAGAATTTTGCCTTGTCTGACCATGAAAACACATTTTTCTGGGTTCAAACAAACTTGATATTCTCGACATTTGTCAAATACTTGTCTTAACTCTAGGATATGCGTCTGTCTTAGATTCAAGTGTGCACATAGGTCATCGACATAAACTTCCGAATTCTTGCGTAAGAATTCCTTAAAAACATGACACATGAGTCGCTGGAAAGTGGCGGGTGCATTTGTTAAGCCAAATAGCATTACACGAAATGCAAATATGCCCCATTCTATGGCAAAAGCCGTCTTGTGTTGATCTTCTGGAGCAATGGCTACTTGATTATAGCCTGAGAAACCATCAAGAAAGCTGTAAATTTCCTTGTTCGCAACTCTTTCCAATAAATGTTCCATGATAGGAAGAGGATAACTATCTCTAATCCTGGCGACATTAACTTTTTTAAGGTTAATACACACACGCAATTTTCCATTCTTCTTGGGTAGGACCACAATGGGGGATACCCATTCAGTATGTTCAATTTCGTAAATGAATCTTGCTTCTATCAAGCGATCTATTTCTTCTTTAATCTTAGCAGCGTAGTTATCATTATACGTGTATGGTTTCTGTTTCGTGGGTTTTACATATATCCGGGTCTACTCCTTTCAAATCTTTATAACTCCAAGCGAACACATCTCTATATTCGCGCAATAGGGCAACTAATTCTTCTTCTTCTTTAGTCGTCAAGTCATGCCCTATGTAGGTACATTTTTCTTCTTCTCCTTCTATGGCAACTATGATTTTTTTGGTTTTCTCTCGATTATCATAACTTCTCCGACGTCAGCTTTTCTGTTAGGCATTCATACCATGATTCGTCTATCTTCTATTTCATATTTCTTGAAGTTCTCAGGAACCTCAAACAAAGATTCTTCTTCTTTTGACATGATTTCTTTCTTCTTTCTTTTCTTACCTTCACTTTTGATAGTCACTTGTGTAGCTAACCTCACCTCATTCATAATTTCTTCGTGTCTCTGAGGATGAGCTTCTACTTCGTAGAAATATTCTTCCTCTGATGAAAAGGGTGGGCCCCTAATAATTGACTCTAAATCGAAGTCAGTTGCATCCTCAAATGCATCAGTGCTAGGTTCACACTCTTCTATAATTGAATCACACATGATTGGCTCTATCGTGAAAATTGAGATGTCATAGCCATCGTCGTCATAGTGGGGTGTCCATTGTTCTTGATTGATGGCTACATCCATGGTTGCTAGGATTTCTACCCAACCATGGGGTTCGAATTCTTCCTCTGGAAATACTATAGGTGCGTAAGCTGGGTCTTGAAGGGCTCATGGATGTTGTTCTGAACCTAAGGTCCTCGCTTCTAACCGTTCTTCCTCTTGTTTTGCTACTTTACGCATCCATAAATGAGTATCCTCGTGCAACCATGAGGGATCTGATTCCAATGAGTGTACAAATTTTGTCTCTTCTTGTGTCTTATGGATGGTATTCCATTGTATTGGGGGTGCATCTCGATGTGAATAGTCTTTAAGATTGATTTTAGTAGTCACTCCTAAATGTTGCAAGTATAAAGAATTAGTTCCCCAATCTTGTACGATGTGCAATTGACGCATGAATGGTCGTCCTAATATCATCTCGTAAGCATGATTTTTTGCAAAATCACAATTGGCAAAAGTATGCTCAAACTCCACACCACAAGTGGTGAGAGATATGCCTTCTAATAAGCCTAATGGTTTCTCTATATGTTCGTCAGCCATTTGTAGCTTTATCCTGGTAGGTCTCAATGCTGGCTTACCCCAATGTTTCCATAAAGCGATGGTAGCAATAGCTACTCCGGCTCCTGAATCTAAGATGGTTTTCATGGTGTAGCCCTGATGGGTTATCGGAAGATAAGTGTTACCTTCCTCTCCTTCACTTACATCTCCGATCCTTTCTATGGGTATCTCTGGTACCTTTTTGTGTGTTCCCATCTGTCAAGGAGTAGTAGCAAGCTCAGGGAATTGATTTGCTACATGCTTCTACAGTTCTGGTTTGCTCTTCAACAACTCCTCTAGAGTGAGATTACATTGTACTTTGGTATTCTTGATCACTTCCGTGTTTCTAAGAATCACTGATTCTTCATTCCTCACTATTATCGTGGGTGCTCTCATGCTAATAGACTTTGCTTCCCAAGGTCCTGTGAACTGAGGTAATTCTTGCAAAGAATTAGATTCGAAACATGTGTGTTCACTCAGTTGTTCTTCCTCTACATCGTCGTAAATAGAGGGAATGTCTTGGGGAAATTGCTCTTGCAAGTCATCTATTTCTTGAATATGAGGATGAGTTCCTTGTTCTTTTCTCCACTTCTCTTCTTGGATTTCTCTTAGAAATTCATGTGAGTATTTATGTATGGAAGAAAGTTTGTCTTCACCTTTTGTATCTGGTACTTGAGACAGGGATGGTGCATTCCTTTCGTGTGTCTCTGAGGTGATAGGGTTCCTATGCTAATCCTTTTTCTCTTTGCTATCAATCAAGTATTCTAGCCTCTCCATCAGTCCTTGAAAGTGCAATTCTGGTTTTGCCATGTTATTCCAATTTAGATATCTAGAGGCTTCGAACATAGCCTGTGCTAATTCTACCATCTTCATGCAAAGCTTAGTCCTCTCAATTTCTAGGTCTGTTCGAGGGTAGTTCTTACTCATTTCAGCTATTTGAGGTCCTTCTTTTATTCTGGCTTGATACGCACGAAACATCATGTCTAGGTTTTTCGGTATGGGTTTCGCTACTCAGTTATTTTTTTACTCCATTTTCTCTTTATCCTTTCTCTAGAATCTTTCCAAGATTTTGTCTTCTTACTACTAGATTCTCCAACTTCACTAGTTCCAGTTCTTTTCTCCTGATTGAGCTATTGGTTCTGTAAGAGCGCCTGGGCTCTTGTTATAGCTTGGATAGGCACCTATGCAGGGTTGGATCCATCTGCCTTGACAATACCTATCACGTTGATCGGTGTCACATTTGAAGCATTAGCAGGGTTCTTAGGACACTCTTTGATGATATGTTCTTTACCACAATGGGCAAAAAAGCCTTGTATGTTATAATATTGTGATTGTCCTGCTATTGGAGGATGTGGTCAATCCTTTATGAAATAATCTCCCTGGCACCTAAAGCATGGTCCTCTAGGGCCCTGTGGTCTTTATTGTCTTAATTGGGGCCGTGGATTTGGGTTTGTGTACATCACATTAGCGTATTCCGGCTCCCAACTAGGTTCCAATGGTGGACTATCGTATTGATATGGGTCTACATGTTCTGGTGACTCTGTGTAATATGCGGGTGGACTATTTACATGAGTAGAGTCAAAAATATTTGAGTTAGGGTCACTTTCTGTGATCAGGGGTGATGAAGGCACTAAAGCCCTACTTAGGTTCTCCTCTGCAGCAGCATATTTAACTGAGATGACATTAGCTGGTGGGGGTGGCTGCTCTGTTGAGCCTGATAAGGGTAGTTGTAAGGAGGCCTATAGTAATGAGGCTGAGTATTATATTGGCCTTGATACCTACCTGGCTGTGCATATGCTTGCGGGTAGTTCTATCTCACTGCCTCTTTGTTGTATGGGCAGTCCTGTGCCGTATGATTCATGTATCATCTCTCAATTGTACAGTACTGGCCACTAGGGTTGGCTTGTGGTTGTGTTGCATTGGGACACACATTGCCATATGATCACCACCACAGGTGTAACAACGCTTGTTTGTTGTTAACCTTGGCATTTGTTTACTAGAAACTCCTAGTTTCTGGGCAACTTTTTCTGCTAGATCTTCTATTGAGCTAGACAATTTTGTGGATGCTAGAGATGAACAATCTGAGTCCTTATAGACCTTTGAGAGTTCCAACTCGTCTCCTAAGTTGTCCTCAATGTCTATACAAATTCTTACACACTCCTCTACCGTTCTGGGTTCCTTCAAGTATACATAGGAGTGTAGTTTAGAGCTCAACAGACCATCTAAAAACAATGACACTTGCTTGGCCTGTGAGGGTAGCTCTTGCATTGGACATCTCTCAATATATTATCTAAACCTACGTCCTGCCAGTCTAACTGTTTCCTGAGGGGTCTGTTTGAAACTATGAATCAACGAAGACGTGTCATGTCTGATTCCACTTTTAGAGAATTCTGTGATGAATGACTCTAAAAGGTGATGGATGTCTCTAAATTGCCTTTGTTGCACTGGTTGGAACCAAGTTAAAGCGGTATTCTTTAACATTAGTCCAAAGGTATTATATTGCATGAATATGTCTTCTACTTGCTCTCCTCAAAGCACTTGCTTAAATTCTGCAACATGGTCATAGGGATCTCCTGTCCCATCAAAGTAGTTTTTCATGGAATCCACTAACTGAGTGGGTCTTAATATTCTTGCGGGTTCAGGTGGTCTAGGTAGAGGAAAATCATCTCTACCACATGGTATTCTAGGTTCTCTTTGTCTATCCACTCTAGCCGTTTCTACGGTGGTTCTATCTCTCCTTATGGGATGATTGAAACTTACTTCAGGCCTTTCTTTGTTCTTCTCTCTTTGCATGCCATGGGCTGAGGATGTTCCTGCCCCTTGTTGGCTCATGTTTACGTTTACTCAAGTTGGAAGGAATACCAACTCACCTCTCCATGTGTAGGTATTTCTTGCGTGGTCTGGTACCACAAATACTCTTTCTGAAGTTTCATCCAGGTATACAACCTTTCTAGGTGTATCCGGGTCCTTAAATTCGTAGATTATGATGGAGCCTATCTCATTAGGTTGTTCCGTTCTGTACCTCCAAAATGCTTTGTCTGTCTCTTTGTTTACGAATAATTCTATGCTTCTGTTATCCTGAGGGTCCAATCTGGAACTAGTACTCGTGTCAGTACAGATTTTCCTCTAGGTGTCCTAGGTTCTTCTAACGGTTCTTTTCCTTGGGCTTTTGTTTCCGTCTCTAACTGAATTACGCCAAACTCATTGGTATTGTTTGGTTGAGTACTTAAGATGTACATCGTTCCTTCCTTGTCTATGTACGCATCTCTCTCGAATTTCACCACTGGACGTTCCAATCCAATGGGTTGATCAGGATTGTGCATTTGCACCACTTGTCTTTGCAAACCATCCTCATAGATGCGAGCACCTAAGCAGTTGGTTCGGAGAAATTCTAATTGAGTCCTATAGGGTCCTTCAGGTTTTTCTAAATATGTTACATTTGACCCTCCTTCTGCTCTTTCCATGCTAAAGGCCATTTCTGATTCACTCGTATCTGAGCTTAACTCGTAGGGATAACTATTATTCAATTGTTGTGCCCACGATCGTGCAATAGTTCCTACGCTTGCTTCTGATGATCTAAGGCTTTGTCGGTCTGACTTACCTATGTGTTTGCCCGATCTAAGGTTCATGAATTTACTTCGCAGCACTCTCTGATCGTCAAAGATTCTTTGTTATTGATTGGCTTGTTTCTTTTTAAATGTCTTTAAGTTCTTGTCTAGATGTATGCGTCAGGAATCGACTTTCCGTGGTACTTTTGAGTTCTCGTTCCGTCAGACTTTAATTCTTTTCTTTAGGTTTTTGTATCACACACCTTTTCTTTAGTCTTGGACTTAAGAAATTTAATCTCTTGAAGTTGCTCGTTCCTATCGTCTTTAAACCACGATGCTACCATTTCTCCTAAGCTAGTAATTGACTGAGGGGGTTGAGTAATCTTCCAACCTCAAGTCAACTGCTTTGGTCGCTCTGATGCCCAAGAAGCCGCGCTTCCCAAGCCCTGCGTTCTTCACTGCCTTGCTTTGCCTTGCTTTGTTTGCCCTTGATTGCCCTTGCTAGACCTATAAAATTCCACTATTAGACCAATTCTCAAATGGATGATCAAGCACTTGAGTATATACACTTTTAAAGGTCCTTTCCCTTTTGCCCAAATTTTTGTGCTTCCCCCTGGCTTTTCTAGTCCCACACTAGGTCCCACACTTTGGATGAAAAAGATATGACCGTTCAGGCCCTGGGGGGTAAAAATTGACAAACAAGTTTTTCTCCATATATGAACTAAGGGGTCTCCTATGAGTCTAATCACCCAAACATTTTCCAAAAATAGCCCCAAAATTGGTAAAAAAAGCAAACCCTAAAATTGGCATTTGGGGTGGACAATCGCGATGGTCTGGGACCATCGCGATGGTGTGGCACAATCGTGATGGTCCAAAGGAGCAAACTGTCGCGATGGCGTGAATGTGAACTGTCGCGATGGTCTGAAATGAATGATCATGATGGTCCAAAAATGAACCATCACGATGGTCCGATCTGCGAACAATCGTGATGGCGTCAGTCAACGGTCAATGCGAACCGTCGCGATGGTCACGGGCATGATGGCATGAGCCAATCGCAATGGCGTGGGGTTGACGGGATCGTCGTGATGGTCCAGGACCATCGCGATGGTTCAAGTGAACCGTCGCGATGGCGTGAGACCGTCGCGATGGTCCGGCCGAGCCGTCACGATGGCGTGAGCCAATAGCGATGGTGTGACACAATAATCGCGATGGTCTGAGCCAATCGCGATGGTCCACCCAAATGCAAATTTTCAAGATGCAAGTATGGATTCCTATATGTGCAAGGGTCGCCTACATGGTGGTGAACTCGCTTACCTCAAATTCTGAACTTGGCAGACCATCGCAATGGTCTGACACACACGGCAAATCTCTCATAGAAATGATTTTCTTACCTTTTTGTAGCTTTCTTGATGCTCTGGAGCATTGTGCCTGCAAGAAAACTCAAAGACACAATAGCACATGCAAGCACAAAAGCTCTCTCTCTCTCTCTCGCATGCACAAGTGAGGGGAAATGAGGAGAATGGGTGGATATGGTGAATTTTCTGATTTTTTTCGAGTTGAAGATGATGATGCGATGATGAAGATGGAGTGTGGGGGAGGTGAAAAACACTAAAAACTAAGTAAAAACAACAAAAAAAACTGAAATTTTTACCTTCCAACACCACTTCTTGCTATACTCTTACCATCACACATTCGTCCTAGACTTGATCCCCGGCAACGGTGCCAAATTTGGTGTTTCTCTAGCACAATGGTGAGAACCACGTTAAGAAGCTCCACCTCCTTAATGTCAATCTGCGGAAGATATAGGAGTGATATGAAGATCGTGAATGTGAGATGTAGTGAGAGTGAAGGTGAGAAGCATAGAAATTCACACACACATACACACACACAACGAAGAGACAAGCAAGACACAATGGAAGGTAGGAAATTAACTCTATTGCTCAAGATCTCAATTACAAGTTCAAAATAGCTCTAAGCTCACACCAACCAACCTAAAAAATGAGCTCTCTAGCTCTTTTTATAGATTCTAGATTAGTTTTGACCGGTTTCACATCTAGTGATCGGCATAGTTAAAAAATAGGTCCTAGATGCTATTTGAAAGAGTAAATGGTGTCTAAAAATAACCAAAATTGGTATGCTCATTCTACCTAAGCTCGAGTACTCCTCGGCTTGCACAAAATGGAGCTATAAATTACAAAAAGGGTTTTTCTATGTTACATATGGTACAAAAGTGATGAAAATCACTGTTGGAGGTTTTGAAAAGTATTTGTAAAACATAAATCTTTGAAAAATGATTCGACTGACTCCCTGCTACTTTGTTATGCTCTGTCTTTACATGCTTTCGCGTCTTGAATGCCTCTGGCTACTGCCAACAGAAGTATATTCGGACATTAAGATATGATGGAGGAGGTGAATACATGTCAAATGATTTCAAGAATTTTCTAAAAAGTCATGGAATTCGACGCTAGTTTTCATGTAGGTACACACCACAACATAATGGTGTTGCTGAATGCAAAAGGAGACATATTGCACAAATAGCAAGAGCCTTGATGACTGAGAAGAATATGCCTCATTGTTATTGGGTAGAAGCTGTGCATACGGTTGTATACATCATGAACAGATGTCCAACTCCTACTGTACATCAAGTTATACCTGAAGAGAAGTTCACAGGTAAAAAGCCAAACTTATCACATATGAAAGTTTTTGGCTGTATTGCATATGTTCATGTTCCAGATGAGTTGAGGACGAAGCTTGATCTAAAAGTAGCAAAATGTGTCTTCATTGGATACTCCCTTGAGCAAAAGGGATATAAATGTTATAACCCACTCACACGATAGGTGAAGGTGAGTAGAGATGTGGTATTTGATGAAATGTCAAGCTTCTATGCAGATGCCAAAGAAGGATTGAATCTTGAACCAAATGATAAAGAAAATGCTGAAAAATCAAGTGCAGAATCTCAAGCTTTGAGTGGACCGGATGCATCACCAAGCAATAGTTCCAACTCAAATCCATGGAAAGGAATATTGCGCGGAAATTTTAGTCCAACAGATTCATCAAATACATCCAAGAAAGATAAAGAAAAGCTTTTTGTTGGTTATAAAACATGTGGAGGTTTTGAAGACATTGATGGAGATTCAAGCCATTCAGAAAAGAGTCTTGATGAGGAACTTGGATTGCCCTTTGTGAAGACTCCAAGGGTAAGAAAGGCACATGCAGATGATACAAGGAGAAGTGACCCAAGACCAAGAAGATCTGGGAGGATATGGAATTCAATGCAACGATTTGCGTATGATAGTTACATGGCTCGCCATTGTGCCTACATGACAAAGGTAATACAAGATGTTGAACCTTCTTGTTTTGAAGATGCAATTGGAAATGTAGATTGGGAAAAATCTATGCATGAAGTGATGGCTGCACTTTATGGAAACGATACATGGAAGCTGGTTCCATTGCCACAAGGAAAGAAACCCATAGGCTACAAGTGGGTTTATAAGGTAAAGCACAATGCTGATGGTAGCATAAGCAGGTATAAAGCATGGTTGGTAGCAAAAGGATATGCACAAACTTATGGCACTCATTATGAGGAAACATTCAGCCCTGTAGCTAAAATGTCTACTGTTAGAACACTTGTTGCATTAGCTACAACAAAAGGATGGACTTTGCATCAAATGGATGTGAAGAATGCTTTCTTACATGGTGAGTTACAAAAAGAAGTATACATGGACCAGCCACAAGGATATGAAGATTCAAAGCATCCAGAATATGTTTGCAGGTTGCATTAGGCTTTGTATGGGCTGAAGCAAGCTCCTCGTGCATGGCATGCAAGGATTGCTGATTACTTAACAATCATTGGGTTTTCTATGTGTAATGCAGATAATTCACTATATGCAAGGAAGGGTGATGATGGCATCACAATTGTTGCTATTTATGTTGATGACTTGATTGTAGGTGGTGCTAATGAAGAAAGCATCAAAGAGGTAAAGCAACTTCTTATGTAGGAATTTGACATGAAAGATCTTGGTGTGCTACACTATTTCTTGGGCATTGAGTTTATACATGCAGAAACATGTATATGGATGTCGCAAAGGCAATATGCCTTGAATATGCTGCAAAAGTATGGTATGGCTGATTGTAAGCCAATTTCTATGCCATTAGATCAAAATTTGAAGTTAGATACTACATCAAGTGAACCATTGGAAAATGCTACTATGTATAGGAAAATCATGGGAAGTTTGATATATCTCACAATTATGAGGCCTGATCTTAGCTACACTATTGGACTTGAAAGTCAGTTTATGCAGGTTCCCAGGAAGCCACATTTGGATGCTCTGAGGCACACTCTACATTATGTGAGTGCTACTTTGGATTATGCATTGTTTTATGAAGTTGGTGTAGATTTGCAGGTTCATGGATACATTGATGCAGATTGGGCTGGTCGTATTCTAGATAGAAGATCTACTAGTGGCTTTCTATTCTTACTTGGAGGTGCAACTATTACGTGGAGCAGCAAGAAGCAACCGACTGTTGCTTTGTTGAGTATAGAGGATGAGTATAGAGGTGCTGCAATGGCAGCATGTGAGGCATCATGGCTGGAGATGCTACTTGCAGATTTAGGTATGGAAATGCAAAAGCCTATCACTATCTATTGTGCTAATCTTAGCAGTATACAGTTAGCACGGACCTTGTTTTTCATGCTAGAACAAAGCATATCGAGGTACATTATCACTTCATCAAAGAGAAGGTATTAGCAGGTGATATTGATCTTGTTTATGTGAGAACAGATGAGCAGGTTGCTGACATTTTAACTAAAGCACTTGGAGTAGAGAAGTTGAAGAAGTTTCGGAAGATTCTTGGATTAGAGGACATGGCATTGAGCTTGTGGGGGAGTGTTGAGATATCAAGCTCAAAATGTGATGATCCAGGATGACACGTATCAGTTTTTCATTTCTCTGACATGTATAGTGGTCACATCGAAATATGTCAGGGATACTTCATTGAGCTGTACCAGATTTATCTACCCAACATTTGTTTCTTGCCAGCTCATTCATTCACATACGTTAGGTTTTTCCTTATGTACTAGTCTTTATATATTGCACTTGTTGTATTCTTGTTTTTAGGTCATTCTTGTACATTCCTTTTTATGTAATAGAAGAAGAAGAAGAAGAAGAAGAAGAAGATCATTCTTCCTTGCCTCAATCTGATTGTGTGCTTCTCGTTGATTCTGAGAGTGTGTGTGATCTCTCTTCCTTATCTCCTTCCTCGTGACATTGTTCACAGTGATGTCTGTAATCCTATGTAGACACCCTCTTTTGGGAAGTATCTTGACTTCATGACTTTCATCGATGATTTTTCTAGGCATGCATGGGTATATCCATTGAAAGCAAAGTCCGAAGTGTTTATGTGCTTCAAATAGTTTTTGGTTTTGTCTGAAAATCTATCAGCATGTAAAATGGGCACCCTTTGTTCTGATCGTGGGGAGGAATATATGTCTTCTGACCTTAATGCATTTCTGGTTGAACATGGAATAAAACATCAATGTACAATGTCGTATACACCTCAACAGAATAGAGTTCCTGAACGCAAGAATAGGTCACTCATGGAGATAGAGAGGTGTGTGGTTAAGAGTCAGGCTTTACCTCATAGTTTTTGGCTTGAGGTTGTCATGTGTGCAACATATGTAGTTAATAGGTGTCCCACTAAAGCATTACAATCTATCACTCCATATGAGGCTTGGCATGGTCGTAAGCCATCTGATGCTCACTTGCATGTTTTTGGTTGTCTGGCATATGCATTAGTGCTTGAACAACAATGCAAGAAATTGGATGATAAAGCAATGAAATATATTTTTGTTGGGTATAGTTTTGAAAGCAAAGGCTATCGTCTATATCATCCATAGACTAAACACATTTTGGTTAGTCGTGATGTTGTTTTTGTGGAAGATGCTATTCACCCATTACTTTCATGTACCAAGGAGACATCAGTTAGCTCCAAAGACATGTGCAACACTTGGTTGCCTCTTTTTACAGGTGGATAGTCTAGTGGTAGTCCTAATGAAGCAACTTCTCAGCCTTTATAGGTTTCATGTGGATGCCGATCATTCCATTTCTGATGCAGATTTACATGATGTCCTTGTTGATGAGAGAGCCGATATTGAGGAGGCAAAAACTATGCCAAAATGGATTGTGCAAACTTTGTGTGACTACAAATTAGATGCACCTCTGTCATATCATACTCGTTCAGGCTCTCATAGTGCCTCTTTTGTATTAGATTTCTATGTTATCGCTGCCTCTAGTCTCTGTGATGAGAATGAGCCTATTTGGTTTGATGAAGCACAAAATTTTGAAAACTGGATGGCTGTTATGCAATCAAAATATGATGCTATCATGAAAGATGGTACCTAGTCTTTATGTGACTTTCCTCCTGGCAAGAAGGCCATTGGCACTAAGTGGGTATATATTGATGGAACAGTTGACAGGTATAAGGCTAGGCTTGTTGCAAAGGGTTTTGTGCAAGAAAGAGGCATTGATTTTGATGAGACCTTTGCACCTACATGCCAAATGACTACTGTTTGTAGCATCTATGCACTTGTAGCTCATCATGGTTGGAATGTACATCAATTGGAAATAAAAACTCCACTTCTGAATGGTGACTTGCATGAAGAACTGTACATTTTTAAGCCCCATGGCTTTGTGAAAAAGGGCATGAAAACCAAGTGTGCATATTGAAAAAGGCATTGTATGGTTTGAAGCAAGCACCACATGCTTGGTATGAAAAGATACATGCCTATCTGGTTGCACATGGTTTTGAGAATAGTCCAATAGAAAGCACATTATATGTTTAGCATGCAAATGATGTGCTTTTGATCATTGTTTTGTTGTGTATGTTGATGACATGCTGCTTACTGGCCCTCATGAGAAGCATATTGCTGATTTTAAGGATGATTTGCATGCCTCATTTGAGATGTCAGATTTGGGTCATTTGCATCATTATTTGGGCATTCAGTTTATGCAAGTTGATGGTGGAATAGCTTTGTGTCAAAAAAAATATATTGACACATTATTGCAGTGTTTTGGGCTTGAAGACTGCAAACCTATTGCCACTCCTATGGAGACATGTTTAGGATTAAGTCTTCATGATGCTAAAGATGCATTTGATGATGTCCTCTATGAGCATGTTGTTGGATGCTTGATTTACTTATGCATTACTTGGCAAGATATTCAGTCTGCTATCTCAGAGATGAGTAGTTTTATGCATTTCCCAGATGTAAAACATTGGTAGGCGGTTAAGCACATCTTTTGCTACTTGAGTGGTACCCAACTACTTGGATTGTTTTATTCCAAGGGGGGATCACTACCGCTAGATATACATGCTTTTTTTGACTTTGACTGGGTTGGTTGCTATGAAGCTCGTGTGTTCACGAGTGATATTTAGCTTCATGCTTCTTAGCTCATGCATATCTTGGCTGAGCAAGAAGTAGCCTACTGCGGCCACTTCCAGTTGTGAGGTTGACTATAGGAAAGCTTTCACAATGACTGTTGAGTGTGTATGGCTTAGATGTCTTACGCCTGATCTGGATATTGGTTAGTCTTCTGCCACCACCATCTTCAGTAACAATCAGAGCGCATTGGTAGTTGTGAGGAACCCTATGTTCCATGCTCGCACTAAGCATATTGAGGTGCACTAACATTATGTCAAGGAGAGGTTCTCCATTGGAGAGATCCGTTTGGAATATGTGCCCGCACAAGAGAACATTGCAGACCTTTTCACAAAGGCTCTGCCTAGGGAGAAGTTTGAAACTTTCAAGAAAGCTTTGGGCTTACTTCCTTTTGTGGATTGATTCAACATAGCTTGGAACTTCCTTATACATGAGTGCTAGCTCCTTGTTCACCGCATCACTCCTTGGGGAGATTTGTTGATGTATTGAGGTAGTGATGTGTGTGAACACACTAGGATCATCGGGGCACTTTTTTCCCTCTTTAGGAGTTTTTTCCCCCAGCTTGTATATATGCCTATAACCCTTACCGATGACTTATCTTTGTAAATTCTAATGGTAATACACTCAGTATTGTGTGTTGTGCTCCAAGCTTCTTCTTTTTCCTTGTATTGTTCACGTGCTTCCGTACACCTTGAACTCCAACAATGATTCCTCTTTATCGATGCAGATTGCTACTACTAACACCCCCTCCCTCTCACATCTATCATCAACAAAACCTTGGTGCATGGATCGATCGATGTGATTCCAAAGAACTATTTGAGCAAGGGTGTGCTCATTGACATGGATGTTTTGTTGCATGTGTGCATTGCTCTACCGTAGGTCATTGGATAGGGATGAATTGTCCTTTATGGGTAAAACATAGGGAAGAAATAGGTGTTTGAATAATAAGATATAAAAAAGAGAACCAACAAGCACAACCATAGTAACAAAATCAGCTGGAAGCTCAAGCTAATGTCATTATGATCGAATTATCATATGAGAAGGAACATGCCGATAGGATTATAACATTACATGGGAGGTCAAATAAAGAACAAAGGGGAAAATGGGTTTGTGATTGTTATCAATGTTTAAAGATAGAGGTGGTTGAAGTCTTGGTAGTCATAAGATCCAAATAGAAAGGACCAATAGATTGGAAGGAGAAAAAAGGGATCTGACATTAGTTGCAGATAAGAATTTAGAAGAATCAAGACCAAGGACTAACTAAGTAAGAGTTTGAGGAGTAGTTGATTCACCAACAAGGAGAGGATAAAAAAAGGATCATCAATGATAAAGAGAATGATTGGCAAGTTGAGATACTCATTAATGCTCCTTTACAATTATCATTAGATCAGGTATTAGCTTTCTTTCCAATATTTAAGGAAAGGCTCTTGAAGAAACTTCATGGGCATCAACCACAAGCAGGGAATAGTCATATTGTGTCATCTAGAGTTAACAATATTGATCCTAGAGTTATAGATTTTGCAGTACCTGTTATTAAGGCCCAGTATAGGGATTTTGAAAAAGCAACAAATAGTTGCACGAATGCATTTTGTGGTTAATCTTGTGGTGATTCGGATGTCAAAATCAGCATCTCTTTATGAAATGTTGCTAGGTAGACCCCTGGTTTAAGATGGAAAAAGTTAAGCATGATTGGGGTTTGAATGTGATAGTTTTGACTAAAGTCAAGTAAGAAGGTAACTATACCAATGCATGGGAGAAGAAACATTTCACTTAAAGTAAATCTTTTGGTTGCCAAATTTATAATTTTAGGCTCAAGAAGTTGAGGATGATGAAGAAGAATAGTTTTTTAAAAACTAATACAATAGTGGTTCCAATGTTTGAGGTATACGTTGAGAGTATAGTCCAGAATGAGAAAGTATTGATAGGGGAAACTCCCGAGCTCCCATCGAGAAAGGAAATTGAGGGCGAAGAATTAAGGCAAATGTTTGAAAAGAAAGTACAAATCTCTGCTAAGGAAAGGATGGACCACGAGGAAAGGGATGTTAAGGATATGGCAGAAAAGATTTGTGATAAGAAGTCTCGCATGTCTAATAATGTCACAGAGGATGATAATAAGGAACTCAATTTGGGTACAAAAACTAACCAAAGATAGTGAAAGTCAGGTGCAAGTGCTAGGAAATGTTTTGGAGCATCTTGTTAGGTTACGTAAAGAATATATTTGTGCATTTCCTTGGAATATTCTTAGGTGAAGGGTATAGATCTTGCACTACATCAACATCACATTAATTTAACAACAGATGTAGTTCTAGTGGTGTAGCAAAATTCGGAATGAATCCGAATTTCATGAAACAGGTTAACGAGAAATAGCTAAATTGTTGGTTGTGGGATTTATCAAACTGGTGAGTCAAGTAACATGGTTGTCACTAGAAATTGTGGTACCATAAAAGAATGGCAAGTTGAGAATATGTGTGAACTACAAGAAACTTAACACAACAACGATAACATATCCTTTGCTATGCCAACTTGTGATGCAGTACTTGATGCACTAGATGGTCATGAAATGTATAATTTTCTTGATGATTTTTTGGGGTACAATCAGATCGGTGTTGTTGAGCAGGATCATCACAAAACTACCTTTATCACCGAGTTTGGTGCATATGTTTACACAATTATGAGTTTTGAGCTGAAGAATGGACATTCGTCCTTGAATTATGTGGCACATAAGGTGCTTGAGCCTTATTTACCAAATTTTATGAGAGTTTTTGTTGAATATTTCTCTATTTTTTATAAGAAGGCCCTACATTTGTTGCATTTGAAGTTATGTTTTGAAAGACGTAGGCAATATAGATTGGAGTTGAATTGTCATAAGTGTGATTGCAATCAAGAGTGGCATTTTATTGGGCCACATGATATCTGGTGAAGGAATGACAATTTGTATAAATAAGGTGGAGGCTATTCTGATAGCAAAGTCTCCAAGTAATGTGAAAGAAGTGCTAAGCTTCATAGCTCAAATTAAATGACATGTTAGGTATGTTTGATATTTAGCCAATATTTCTTTTCCATTAATGCATTTAACTAAGAAGGATGCTCCTTTTGTTTGGGTGGAAGCTCAAGAGAAAGCATTTCAATTGTTAAAGAAAATGGTAGCTATTGCACCACTTTTACAACCACCGGATTGGTCATTACCTTAGCACATTCTTGATGCCCCAAATGTGGAAGTACGGGCAATTGGAATGCAAGAGAAAGTGAAAGGATAGTATAGGCCAATGTATTATGCAAGGAGAATATTGTCTTGAGGAGAGAGAAATTATGCCATGATGGAAAGAGAACCTTTGGGGATGGTGTATGCCCTAAATATGATTAGACACTACTTATTGGGAAATAAGGTCGTTTTTTATGTGGATCATCAAGCATTGGTATATCTCATTAAGAAGCCTTTGTTAAAAGGTAGACTAGCAAGATGCAGCTTTTGCTTCAAGAATTTGACTTCATTATTGTCCATACTTCAGGGGAGGAGCATGCTATGGTTGATTATTTTAGCAGATTATAAATAGATGAAGCACAACTTGGGGGGGTGGATGATGAATTTCTTGATGCTCCATTAGTCAATGCGAAGGTTACTAAATCAAATTCTCAGTTTGATCAACTGTTAGCATTTTTCATTGAGGGGAATATGCGAGGATATTTTAGTTCAGACCAGAGGAAATTTTCATTAAAGAATACACCATATTTAGTGATTGCGGGAGCATTGTATAAGAAAGGCATCAACCAAGTAATCGCATTGAGAGATGAAGATACTAGCATAGAGGAAAAGGATAGTGCTACAAAAGAGGATTACGAAATACCTACCCCACTATCAACAAGAAAGCTAATGCAAGACCTAGTGGATTCGTATACTAATTTCAAGGTAGAAATTGATTGTCAAGCACTTGTGAATATTTTTTGGTTGCAACAAGTTGGATTGTATGAGTTAGCATCATTACCATAGGATAGTTGGAAGAACAAGTATTATGCAAATTTTGAGGTGGATATATTGAGGAAAGCAAAGCGTCAGATTCCTACAAAGGTGAGTTTGACATCTGAAAAGGTTGTAGAGGTGTTTAAATTGCCCTATGTGGTGGATACGTTGATTCTCAAATGTCTAGAAGACGCATCAAAGAGGGAATTTGGTCCATGGAAAGGAGGTAGATAGCAGTATATGCTGAAGAATGTGAGTTATGATATGCAGAAGGAGTTGAAATGGTATTTGGAAAGAGTGTGCTTTATCATTTAAATTGATTACATGTCTAAACAGAATTATGCACCATTACAAGAAGATTAGTTGGGATCATTGGTTTTATGACAGATTATATGGAGAAATTTTTCTATTAGATAAGACGAAGACTCAATCCAACAGTAGGTTGTGTGTATACTTAGCCTCAAATTTTTAGTATGCTTAGAGGTTTGATACTCCCGTAAAAGTTGATCAGGGACAACACTTAGAATTACACAAGGTATAGGAATCTGATTTTACTAAGCTTGATTCAGATAAATGGGAGGTATACAAAACTTTAATCAAGGAAAGATATGGTGCGTAGGAAGCTCTATTAGTGATTCAAAAGAATAAGGTTATACAAGATATTGAGGAGTGGCAGATACAACCAATTTTGGATGTTGTAGGATCGTGAACTCTCAAACTTTTAGGGAAAGGTTTTAAATTATCTAAGAAAATGAATATTGAACCAGAGCCAAAGAAGTTAGTCAGCAAACTTGACTTTAAAGAAATAGTGCATCACTCTTATTTTGTTGTGAAAGATATAAAAAATTATCATCAATATTTAGAGTCATTACAAAAATTTATAGACAAGCAGCAAGTACTATTTGAGGAGCAGAGGTTGCTAAATGATATTTTGACTTTTGAAGATTAACTAACAAAACATATGTAGGTAAAACAATTGAAAGAAGAGTTAAATCAAATAAAAGAGAAGCATATGGCTGATACAACAAATTTGTTGGAACAGCAAGCATTGGAGATGGCAAGAGTAAAGATGTCATTAGAAGTGTTTAAAGATTGAATGGGAATTATGGAAGATAGAGTTGAATTGAAATCAAAGAGGTTGGTAGAAATCAATATTGAGTCACACATTGATAATGAAGGTTGTAGGTATTAGAAAAGCAAATGTTAAAGGAGGAAGAATTGGAGCTTAATACAGTGTTGATGGATATAGGGCATGTTTCAATTTTGAAGCACGAAATATATTCTAAAATGTAGAATACGTGGGGTGTAATTAAGGAGAAAAATGTATTCCATGATTAAGTATCCTTATGAGGTAATGAAGATAGGATTTATAGCAGAGCATCAAGCTAAGATGGTAGAAAAAATTCATCAAGTGTAGAAAGAAAAAGAATATTGGGTTCAATAGGTGGAGCAATTGAAGAAGGGACATGGTATAGAGGAGGAGGATAATCTCCAGAAGTTAATTTACCAATAAGAAAAACAGGACAAAGTTCGGAACAAATTGAGGCATAAGTTATTGATCCAGTCCTAGATGGAGTGGAATAATTTGAAGTTATAATGAACATACCAATTGCTAAAAGTCTAGAGATGGAGAATCAGTACAAAGACTAACAATAGTAATAATATTTTTTCATGTGACCACCATTGTGATCAAGGGATTTGTGAATCCGAATTTGTTTTTATGTCCAAAATCCTCCACCGGGATGTGTCTGTTGGAGTTAGATGTCTGCGGAAGCATGCAAACAGCACAAGGAAGAAGAAGAAGAAGCTTGGAGTACAACACACAATACTGAATGTATTACTAGAGAATGTACAAAGATAAGTAGCCGGTTAGGGAAATAGGCGTACATACAAGCCGAGGGAAAAAAAACCTCCTAAAGAGGGAAAAAAGTGCCTTGGCAATCCTAGAGTGTTCACACACATCACTACCTAAATATATCAACAGATCCCCCCTGGGAGTGATTGGGTGAACAAGGAGCTGGCACTCATGTATAAGTAACTGCCAAGCTATGTGGAAATCACTCCACAAAAGGAAGTAAACCCAAAGCTTTGCGGAAAGCTTCAAAATTCTCCCTAGGCAGAGCCTTCATGAAATGGTCTGCAATGTTCTCCTGCGTGGGCACATATGCCAAGTTGATCTCCGCAACAGAGAACCCCTCCCTGATATAATGATAATGCACCTCAATGTGCTTAGTATGAGCATGGAACATAGGGTTCCTCGCAACTCACAATGGACTCTGTCTGTCAGCAAAGATGGTGGTGGTAGAAGACTGACCAACACCCAAATCAGCCATAAGGCGTCTGAGCCACACACATTTAATACTAGCTGTGAAAGCTGCCCTATACTCAGCCTCACAACTAGAAGTGGCCACAGTAGGTTGCTTCTTGCTCAACCAAGATATACATGAGCTACCAAGCATGAAGCAAAAGCCACTAGTGCACACACGAGTGTCATAGCAACTAGCCCAATCAAAGTTAGAAAAAGCATGCAAATGTGGCGGTAGTGATCCCCCCTTGGGATAAAACAACCCAAGTAGCCGACTACCACTCAAGTAGCGAAAGATGTGCTTAACTACCTACCAATGCTTGACTGATCGTGGGCAATGCATAAACCTGCTCATCTGTGAGGCAAGAAACTGAATATCTAGCCGAGTAATGCATAAGTAAATCAGGCACCCAATAGCCTGCTGATAGAGAATAGCATCAAATGAATCTCCAGCATCATGAAGACTCAATCGTAATCTTGTCTCCATAGGAGTGGAATAGGTTTACAGTCTTCAAGGCCAAAACGCTGCAATAATGTGTCAATATATTTTGTTTGACACAAAGCCATTCCACCATCAACGTGCATAAACTGAATGCCCACATAATGATGCAAATGCCCCAAATCAGACATCTCAAATGAGGCATTCAAATTAGCCTTAAAATCAGCAATATGCCTCTCATGAGGACTAGTGAGTAGCATGTCATCAACATAAACCACAATGATCAGAAGTACATCATTAGCACGCTTAACATATAAGGTGCTTTCAATTGAACTGCTCTCAAAACCATGTGCAATCATATAGGCATGTATCTTTTCATACCAAGCACGTGGTGCTTGTTTTAAACCATATAATTCCTTCTTTAACCTGCACACTTGGTTTTCATGCCCTTTCTGCACAAAGCCACCAGGCTAAAAAACATACACTTCTTCATGCAAGTCACCATTCAGAAATGCAGTTTTAATGTCCAACCGATGTACATTCCAACCATGATGGGCTGCAAGTGCACAAATGCTCCGAGCAGTAGTCATACAACATGTAGGTGCAAAGGTCTCATCAAAATCAATGCCTCTTTCCTATGCATAACCCTTTGCAACAAGCCTATCCTTATACCTATCAACTATACCATCAGGTTTACGCTTCAGGTTGTATACCCACTTAGTGCCAATGGCCTTCTTGCCAAGGGGCAAGTCACTTAAAGACCAAGTACCATTCTCCATTATTGCATCATATTCAGATTGCATAGCAGCCATCCAATTTTTTGAATTTTGAGCTTCATCAAACGAAACAGGCTCAGTCTCATTACAGAGACTAGATGCAGCCATGGCATATTTGAAGAATTAAAAGGCAAAGTATGAAGGTATGTGAAGCGACAGTGTACACAAAAGTGAAAGTATGGCCCCCCAATTAAGAATTTTGTTTTAGTCTAAAGTCACTACAAGACAAAACAGGGATTCGTTGGCTACTGGGCACACCTTGAAGACAATCTTGGGACATGGGAGTTAGGAGTGTACGTGAATAGACACCCAAGGGAAGGAGTATTCTTGGTTGTACTAAGCTAGTGGGAGCATATTCTAGAGCGAGAAAGAGAAGAGGGACACATTCAGACAGAGTGCGCGCGACATAGAGACCCATTGCAAGGTGCAAGAAGAGCGACTTAATCGTATGCAGAGAAGGTGAAGCAAGGAATATAAAGAGTTCCAAAGTCCCATTGAAGGTGCACGTCGACAAAAGGTGTCCATCCCTCCCCTTTATTGTAAGCTTGGTGCAAGATGTGCACAAGGGCAAGCTTGGAGAAGGTGGATGTCTGGTGCAGAGGTCAGCAGTAGATTCTAAGTACTTTGTAATCTTATTTCATGAGCATTGGCAAATTGCGTAGAGAATTTGGCTTATGAACAAGCTTGTATTCTTCTCTTCCTAATTGATCAGAATCTTTTGGTGTCATTAGTTCTCTTGTTCACACTCTCCCTTCTCCAACAAACACTCAAGTTCCTTTTTGCACAAGAATCCCCGAACAGTAACAAATTCTATGTTTTTTTGTTTGGGTTTCTTCTTCATTTGGTTGAATTCATTCCACAAATTATTCTTCCTTGCCTTGGTGGTAGGAGAGAAGAATTTCTTAAGTGCATCCCAGGTTTCTTGCGTCATTTTACAACTTCTAATGTGTGGAAGCAAGAAATCAGAGATAGAGTTTAAGATATAAGACCTGGCTTGAGCATCTCTTACATGCCATAATGTGAGCTTCTAAGTCTCTTCTTGTGTAGTTCCTCCTTTGAATCTTGGTGTAGGCATGACTTCATCACCCTTTGCTACTCCATATCTTGCTCCACGAGGACCACCTATAGTAGCATATATGGGATTAATGATCAGACATTGGTCCGAAAGGCTCAAGAATGTACCCCATGTGGTCGCCAAAAGGTGCATGGAAATATTTGAGCTTATGAAAGTTGTCTATAAAACATTCAAAAATCTCAAGGCCGCATATATCTCTGCTCTGGGCTTCAATGAAGGGAACTTCAACCTAGTCTACAGTATGAGCAAGACATCATGAGTTAACACCATCTACTCATGGCATGCACGAATAAAATGCATGACTTCTTGCTATAAGTAGAAATTTGAAGAAATGTTATTGACACATTTTTGGGAACATCACTCAGAAATATGTTGGAGGATATAGAATTCTATGTGCACAATGAAAGCAAATGAACACTCCTAGGATCCTAAATTTTTTCACACGGGCTCTATTTTTTCTGAGTTTCTCTAAGTACATGCACGGAATGAAAATGAAAAATTGCAAGCTACAACTAGACTTAGAGATCTTTCCAATGAGATTAAAATCACTTCATATGGAAACTTGATGATGCATTAACAATCTACAACAAAACAAATAACTTGATCTCTTCACAGAGTATTAGCTAACTATAGAGACTTCTAGACATTTCTCTGAAATTTTGTAGGCACTAATCCTGAGACTTATACCACTTAAAGTAAAGCTTATAAGCTCTCCAAAAAGACAAGAACTCACTAGAAATGGATTCAGAATGAAGGAGCAACAACAATTATAGGATGACGGGAGATGCGATGATTATCTAGAGAGTTAGAGTATGTGAAAGTGAAATCTCTGCAAAATATGTAGAGAAAAGCCAGTAGAGGGTGTGCTTAAGCTATTTCCACAACTCTAAGTCACATTACAATTTATAAGAGGTTTAAAGGATTACACACTAATCTCTTTAACTAATCAAAATCATATACATGTCAAAACGTGAGGGCCAATCATTAAGAGGTGATCTATTTCTTCTCTAATCAAAATCTTTCCATTATAGACATACTTTGATGTCACCAACTCATGAAAATAATCCTCCTTTGATTTTGTATGATGTGGAGGATGAAGTTTGGGGCATGTTCTTACACTTGAGCTTGAAAAGAAAACCTTTAAACACTCCCCCTCAAGCTCAAGACTTTTTCCTTTGTTGCTTCATCCTATGTCTCTTATGTTGATTGCTTCTTTGAATCCTCCAAGCTTTGTACCTTCAAGAAACTTTGTCATCATGTCTTCAACCTGCACTTTAGTGGTCACATACCTTAAATCTAGCTCGTTTTCCATCACCTTTTCTCTAATGAAGTGGTAATGAACCTTTACGTGCTCGCTCCTCGCATGGAGCATGGGATTATTAGCTAGGTAGATGCTTGAAATGTTATCTCCATAAAGAGGAAACTCCTTCACTTCCACTTCCAATACTCAGACTCTGTGGATGAAATGAGCAACAATGGGTTGATTTTTAGAGCTCCATGAGATCACTTTTGTACCTATCATGAAAACATAACCTGATGTACTCCTCTGATCATCTTTGCTACCTACCCAATCGACATCACTATAACCTTTGACACTTAGATCATCATCATAAGAGTAAAATAGACCTTTGTTGATGGTAGTTCTTAATGTATCTAAGCACTTTTCTTGCTACCATAAGATGATCATAGTTGGTGCATGGAGAAAGTAAGAGAGCACACCTACTACATATGCAAGATCGGGTCTAGTGAATGTAGCATAAGTAATAAACAAATTATGATTCTATATACTGTAATATCTTGTATAGCCTCTCCTTGACCTGCAACCAACTTTCTAATGAGATCCATGGGTTGAGAAAGTGGCATACAACCACTCATCCCAAACCTATATAGCATGTCCAACAAGTATTTTCTTTGAATCAAGAAGATGCCATTGTGTGCATAGATTATTTTTATTCTCAAGAAGTACTTTAATGTTCCAAGATCAAATATCTTCAAGTCTTTTCCAAGATTTGATTTGATATCTTTAATACCCACAATATCACTTCATGTGATGGTCATATTTTCTACATAGATGCATATGTATACTGCCTTGTCTCCTTGCTTCTTCATGTAAAGTGATTGATCGGCAACACTTTCTTAGCTTGCAAACATGATTTGCGTACCTCATACTAGCAAATCCTTGAGGTTGGCTCATATAGACTACTTGTTCAAGCTCTCCATTGAGGAAGGCATTCTTCACATCCAATTGATATAAGCTCCATTTATTTGATGTAGCCATTGCAATAAAAGTCCTAATTGTTGGAATCTTGGCTACAAGGCTAAATTTTCATCATAATCTATCCCATAGCTTTGGGAGAAGCCTTTTGCTACCAAACTTGATTTGTACCTAGCAATGAAACCACCTTAATTTCTTTTAATTTTGTAAACACACTTATCACCTATTACCTTCATGCTTTCTTGAGCTGGTACCAAGCTCCAAGTATGGTTCTCATCAAGTGCCTTGAGCTCTTCCTTCATTGACTCTTTCCATTCCTTGCAATCCTTAGCTTCTGCATAACTAGTCAGTTATTTGCCCTTGATTACGTGAATCATGTATGCATCTCTTTGCAATGAAAGTATGATATGTTAACCTTTGAACTGGATATCTTACTCTTGAGGACCTTGTTTCACTTCCGTTAGGTGTGGTTACCATTTTTTTCTTTGTTTTGCAACTCTTTGGGTTGAATTTCTTCTCTCTTCATATTCCAACATGCTCTCATCCACATAGCTTCCTTCTTCAATTCCAATCTTCTCTTTGACTTTGACTTTGCTTTCTTCAAATCTGGTCTCTCTTTCCCTAAGCCTTCCAATCAATGGTGAGGGTGTCCTTGTTTTGGATGAGTTGCTTGGACCAGTTAAATACATGCTTCCTTGAACTCTATCATCATTCTTCTTATATGTCTCACCTATCTCTTCAACATGCAATGGACTCATGCATGCGTATCAAGGCTTCAACTCATCAAAGCAAAACTCCCTACTTAACTTTAGCTCCATGGCGATGGGATTACAGCATTTGTACCCCTTTTGTTCCATAGAATATCCCAAAAAGATACACCTTTCATATTTGGCATCTAACTTTGACCTCAACTCTTGAGGTACATGTACATAACATATACAACAAAAAATTCTAAGATGTGAAATGTAAGGCTTTCTTCCACTCCATGCTTCCTCAAGAGTTAAATGATGTATACATGATGTAGGAAATCTATTCATGATGTATGTGGTTGTATGTATAGCCTCTCCCCAATAACAATGTGGCATATTCATTTCGTTGATCATACACCTTGCTACCTCTGCTATGTGTCTGATCTCTCTCACTCTCTGCTACCCCATTTTGTTGAGGGGTATACATGCATGTAAATCGTGTTTTGATTCCATTCACTTGTAAAAATTCAGAAAATCCATGGGAGAAGTACTCTACTCCTCCATCGGATCTCAAAGTTTTGATCAACTTGCCAGACTCCTTCTCCACCTATGCCTTGATGCTTGAAGTAGGGGAACACAACTGATTTGTTCCTAATGCAATACAACCATATACTTGAAAATTCATCAACGAAGGTTACAAAATACCTATTTACAACAAGGGATGCTTCTCTTGTTGGACCCCAAACATCCGTGTGAATGATGCCTAAAACATTTGCACTCACATAAGTACTCTTTTTGAAGGGCACCCTTGATTGTTTTCCTTGTTGGCAAGCTACAAAAATTTCATGCAAAATTTTAGATGTAAAATTTGGTAAGCCTCTTATCAAGCTCCTCCTTTGCATGTCCTTGAGCTTTTTTAGGTTGATGTGGCCTATTTGTTTGTGCCATAGGTCCAACTTTACTATCCTTTTGTCTCCATATGTGACATACATTGAATGTAACTGAAGCAAGCCATTTTTTGAAGGTAGGGAATACCTCATCCTTAACTTTGATAGGATATATCTAGACTTTTCTAGTAGCATCATCTATGAAATTGACAAACTAAAGAGAACCAGCTAATGAACTTGTGGGCATAGGACCACACACATCTATGAACGAGACCTAAAGAGTTAATTGAAGAGTCAATGTGCATCTTATACACATTCCTAGTTTGCTTTCCCTATTGGCAATGCTCACAAAATGCAAAATCATAGAAAAATAACACAGATAATGATCCAGATATTTGTATGCTAATAGATAGCCTTTACATTACCTTTCATGCTCCTTGATTCCATTCTTCATACACTCTTAAATGTTCTACAGTCTGATTCCTCTCTGGTAACTACGGAGTATTTTCATTCTGTCATTCGATGTTCTTCCAATAGCCTTTTCCCATCAAGAAATGTGTCATTCTGAACCTCCAAGCATGGAAGTTTTTCTTGTTGTGCTTATCGCTCATAAGCTGTCTCATTCCATCTGTGTTTGCCATTTTTGCAACAATTCGCAACATTGCAAAAACACTACAAGTAATACTTCTGCTTGAACATTGTTGCATTATGACCTGATAGTTTGATCTTAGAAAAACATAGTTTTCATGTATCGAGTACATGAAATTGCTTGAAATTTTGGATCTTGAATATTTGAGTGTTATCAAACATGACGCAAGTCACAGTCTTGCAAACTGACCTAATTTTCCCATGGGCCCCACCTTGTGAGCTCAAAACAGAGGTTGAGATGACTCTGAAACACAAATCATGCTTTCATAGAAATCTGAGATTATTTGTGAATCGCCATTTCTCAATGCCTTCTCGGGTACTCTTCACTAGCCATGTTCTCCATGAGCTCTCTATAGCCACACTGGCTCAAATACCAAAAGGAAAGAGATAAAGAAAAAAGATCACTCACACACTTTCACACTCAAAGAGGAGCACACATAGAGATTGAGGCAAGGAAGAATGATCTTCTTCTTATTCTTCTATTACATAAAGGAATGTACAAGAACAAACTAAAACAAAAATATAACAAGTGCAATATATAAAGACAGTACATAAGGAAAATCCTAATGTCCAGGAATGAGTGAGGTGGCAAGAAAACAAATCTAACATCACTCTCACATGTGAGAGAAATGAAAACGTGATACATTTCATCTTGGAACATCACACTTTGAGCTTGATATCTCAATAAATTTTTCTAGTTTTTTGTTCTGTCAACTATGCAATGCTCGATTTACTCCTCGATACACTTATTGGTGTGAGGAAATATATTCTCACATAATCTTTTTGGTTGGTCAATACTGTTCATTAATCCTTTTTTTGGGAAGACCATTGAAGTTTTCCTAAAAATTGACACTTGGTCATCCTTTTTGAGCCTTATTGGTGTTAGCTCCATTATCATTCTAGTCAGTTCTCTATCATCATGGCATCAGAGATCTCAACCATGTTTGGTGGCTCAGGGTCTAGTACCAATGTACCTAGGAGGAGCTATAACTTATAGGGAGAATACCATTTTGAGATCCAAAAATTTGATTGCACAAATTTTGCTATCTGGAAGAATCAAATTAAAGATTTGATAATTCAGAGGAAGCAATGTGTTGGCAGTAGCCAGAGGCATAGAAGACGCAGAAGCATGTGAAGACAGAGCATAATGAAGAAGCAGGGAGCCATTCGAATCATTTTTTCAAACAAATATATTTCAAAATACTTTTCAAAAACCTCCAACAGTGATTTTCATCACTTTTGTACCATATGTAACATAGAAAAACCCTTTTTGTAATTCATAGCTCCATTTTGTGCAAGCGGATGAGTCCTCGAGCTTGAGGATCTTAGGTAGAATGAAAGTACCAATTGGTTATTTTTAGACACTGTTTACCCTTTCAAATAGCATCTAGAACCTATTTTCTAACTATGCCGGTCACTAGATGTGAAACCAGTCAAAACTAGTCTAGAATCTATAAAAAGAGCTAGAGAGCTCATTTTTGAGGGTAGCTAGTGTAGACTTGTATGAGCTAGAGCGAGCTTGAGCTTGTAAGAATGTTCTTGGGCAATAGAGTCTAATTCTCATCTTCCATTGTGTCTTGCTTGTCTCTTCGTTGTGTGTGTGTATGTGTGTGTGCATCTCTATGCTTCTCACCATCACTCTCACTACATCTCACGTTCACGATCTTCATATCACTCCTATCTCTTCCGCGGATTGACATTAAGGAGGTGGAGCTTCTTAATGTGTTTCTCACCATTGTGCTAGAGCAACACAATGGAAGCAAGTAAATGTAATCTCAAAGAAGCTGGTTGACATGGATGAAGATGATTGGGATGATTTGGATGGAATGGCTACGTCTACCACATGATTGCACCTGACAAATAATGTTTACTTTATATTATTGGACTATGAAAGTGCAGAGGAGCTTTGGAAGACATTATGCAATACATATGAAAAAGAAACGACATCAAATAAAGTGTAATTCATGAGAAATTTATATGACCTTTGCATGAAGGACAGAGATAGTGTTGCTGATCATCTAAATGTGTTTGATGCTATATTCTCTTAGTTACAGGCTCAAAACATGGAGATGGATAATGAAATGAAAGTACTCTTGTTGCTATGCACCTTGCCATATTCATGGCATACGTTCTACACGATTATTAGTAATAGTGCACCTAGTGGTAAACTAGTCTATGATGACATATGTGGAGCACTCTTGAGTGGGGAGATCCATAGAAATTCTATGGTTGGCACTCAGATTGGAGATGCATATAATGCTTGTGTTCTTACCAAGGAAAGAATCAACAACGTGGCAGGATCAAGAGCAAGGAAAATATGTTTAGTAGTTTGCAAAAATTACCAGTTCCTAGATATGCTGAAACAATTGATGACACATCAAATCCTATCGAGCATACAAGAAACATAGCATTGTCTATGGAGGATGCGAAGGTAAACCATCTTTTTTTGTGATGTGTTGCATGCTCTAAATATAACAAAGAATCTAGTTTCTGTTGGACAAATGGTTGACCAGGGACTACAAGTTAGGTTCAATGTTGATGGGTTATATGTAGAAGAGTACAAACACGATGGAAGATTGATTGCCAAAGGAAACAAAAAGGGTAGGATGTTCACCTTAAATGTGAAAATGAATGCAGCCATGTTTGCAAAAGGTGCAAGATTTATTGTTGATATAGAGATTTGGCACAAACGAATTGGACATGCAAATTTGTAGAGGCTAAAATTGATGCAATTAAAGGTGATTGTCAATGGACTACCAAATTTCAAGATTCTAGAGATGCGAAAGGTATGAGAAACATATCAATTTGGTAAACAATCAAAAACATCATTTCCGCATGATAAGCATGTTAGTGAGAATGTGCAAAAATAGTACGCATAGATGTTTGGGGTCTTGCAAAGACCACATCTATGGGTGGTTGCATGTTTTATGTTACTTTCCTTGATGACCATATACAAAAAGTATGTATATATTTCATGAAAGAGAAAAGTGAGGAGTTCACTCACTTCCAAACTTTTAAGGCTATGGTGGAAAAGTAGATAGGGAAGTATATTCAGACATTAAGATGTGATGGAGGAGGTGAATTCATGTCAAATGAGTTCAATAAATTTCTAAAGAGTCATGGAATTCAACGATAGATTTTATACAGGTACACACCACAATAGAATTGCATAGAGCCTTGATGCTTGAGAAGAATATGCCTGATTGTTATTGGGCAGAAGTTGTGCACACTACTGTATACATTATGAATAGAAATCCCATTATTGATGTACATCAAGTTAAACCTGAAGAAAAGTTTACAGGTAAAAATTCCAAACTTATCACATATGAAAGTATTTGGTTGTATTGCATATGTACATGTCTAAGATGAGTTGAGGACAAAGCTTGATCTAAAGGTAGAAAATGTATCTTCATTGGGTACTCCCTTGAACAAAAAGGATATAAATGCTATAACCCACTCACACGACATGTGAAGGTAAGCAGAGACGTGGTGTTTGATGAAATGTCAAGTTTCCATGTAGATGCCAAAGAAGGAATTAATCTTGACTCAAGTAACAAAGGAAATGCAAAAAACCAAGTGTAGAATCTTAAGTTTTGAGTGGACCTAATGTCACGAGGAAGGAGATAAGGAAGAGAGATCACACACACACTCTCACTCTCAAGGAGAAGCACACACACAGATTGAGGCAAGGAAGAATGATCTTCTTCTTCTTCTTCTTCTTCTATTACGTAAAAGGAATGTACAAGAATGACCTAAAAACAAGAATACAACAAGTGCAATATATAAAGATCAGTGCATAAAGAAAAACCTAATGTCTACGAATGAGTGAGCTGGCAAGAAAGAAATGTGCCATCACTCTCCGTAGATAAATCTAATAAAGCTCAATGAAGTATCCCTGACATATACCGGCATGACCACTATACATGTCAGAGAAACAAAAAACTGGTACGTGTCATCCTGGATCATCACATGTTGAGCTTGATATCTCAACACTCCCCCTCAAGCTCAATGCCATATCTTGTAATCCAAGCATCTCCCGAAACTTCTTCAACTTATCAGCTCCAAGTGCTTTGGTGAAAATATTAGCAACCTGCTCATCTCGATATGCTTTGTTCTTGCATGGAAAATAGGGTTCCGTTCTAACTGTATGCTGCTAAGATTATCACAATAGATAGTGATAGGATTTTGCACTTCCACACCTAAATCTGCAAGTAACATCTCCAGCCATGATCATTTTCCAATGCTTCTCCTGATGTAGTATCCAACTTCAAATTCTGATCTAATGGCATAGAAATTGGCTTACAACCAACCATACCATACTTTTGCAACATATTCAAGGCATATTGCCTTTGAGACATCCATATACCTGTTTCTATATGTATAAACTCAATGCCCAAGAAATAGCGCAGCACACCAAGATCTTTCATGTCAAATTCCTGCATAAGAAGTTGCTTTACCTCTTTGATGCTTTCTTCGCTACCAATCGTGCTTTATACCTGCTGATGCTACCATCAGCATTATGCTTTACCTTGTAAACCCATTTACAGCCTATGGGTTTCTTTCCTTGCGGCAATGGAACCAACTTCCATGTATCATTTCCATAAAGTGCAGCCATCTCCTCATCCATAACTTTTTCCCAATCTGCAATTCCGATTGCATCTTCAAAGCAAGAAGGTTCAACATCTTGTATTACCTTTGTCATGTAGGCATAATGACGAGCCATGTAATTATCATATCTCAATCGTTGCACTGAATTCCTCATCCTCCCAAATCTTCTTGGTTCTGGGTCACTTCTCCTTGTATCATTTGCATGTGCCCTTCTTACTCTTGGAGTCTTCACAGAGGGCAATCCAAGTTCCTCATCAAGACTCTTTTTTGAATCGATATGAATTTTCTGGACTAAAATTTCCATGTAATCTTCCACTCCATGGATTTGAGTTGGAACTATATCTTGGTGATGCATCCCGTCCACTCAAAACCTGAGATTCTACACTTGATTTTTCAGCATTTTCTTTGTCATTTGGTTCAAGACTCAGTCCTTCTTTGACATCTGCATAGAAGCTTGACATTTCATCAAATACCATATCTCTACTCACCTTTACCTGTCATGTGAGTGGGTTATAACATTTATATCTCTTTTGCTCAAGGGAGTATCCAATGAAGACACACTTTTCTGCTTTTGGATCAAGCTTCATCCTCAATTCATCTGGGACATGTACATATGCAATATAGCAAAAAACTTTCAGATGTGATAAGTTTGGCTTTTTACCTGTACACTTCTCTTCAGGTGTAACTTGATGTACAGTAGCAGTCGGAGTTTTGATCATGATGTATACAGCAGTATGCACAGCTTCTGCCCAATAACAATGAGGCATATTCTTCTCAGCCATTAAGGCTCTTGCTATTTCTGCAATATGTCTATTTTTGCATTCAGCAACGCCATTCTATTGTGGTGTGTACCTGCATGAAAACTGATGCCAAATTCCATGATTTTTTAGGAAACTACTGAACTCATTTGACATGTATTCACCTCCTCCATCAGATCTTAATGTCTCAATGTACTTCCCTGTCTGTTTTTCCACCATAACTTTAAAATTCTGGAAGTGAGTGAACACCTCGCTCTTCTCTTTCATGAAATATACCCATACTTTGCGTGTATGGTCATCAATGAAAGCAACATAAAACCTGCAACCACCCATACATGTGGTCTTTGTTGGACCCCAAACATCTGTATGTACTACTTCTAGTAAATTCTCACTAACATGCTTGTCATGTGGAAATGATGCTCTTGACTGTTTACCAAATTGACATGCTGCACATACCTTTTGCATTTTTGCAACTTTGAAATTTGGTAGTCCATGGACAATCTCCTTTGATTGCATCAGTTTCAGCCTTTGCAAGTTTGCATGTCCAATCCGTTTGTGCCATATCTCTATATCTGCAATAACTCCTGCATCTTTTGCAAACATGGCTGCATTCATTTCAAGAATCTTCACATTTAAGGTGAACATCCTACCCACTTTGTTTCCTTTGGCAATCAATCGTCCATCCTGCTTGTACTCTTCTACATATAATCCATCAGCATTGAACTTGACTTGTAATCCCTGGTCAACCATTTGTCCAATAGAAACCAGATTCTTTGTTATATTTGGAACATGCAACACATCAGCAAGATGTTTTACCTTCCCGTCCTCCATAGACAATGCTATGTTTCCTGTATGCTCAATAGGATGCGATGTATCATCACTTGTTTCAACATATCCAGGAACTGGCATTTTTTGCAAACTACTAAACCATTCAGCATGACTGGTCATGTGATTTGAAGCACCTGAATCAACATACCAGACATTATCATTCGATTTTGAAACACCTGCAGACATCATATTCATCATGTGATGTTGAACCATAAATAGCTTCTCACAATCATTTGCAATTGTGGATGCATAGTTCTTTTGCTGCCTTCTGTTATTTTGATTCTTCAACCTGCAATCACGTTCAAAGTGTCCACGTTTACCACAATTCCAACATCCTTTACTATCATTACCTGAATCATTTTTTTGGAAATTTATGCGACCTCTTTGGCTCCCCCTGCCTCGAAACTGCCATCTTCCTCATGCATGATTTTGTTATTGACCTTGGTCTTGGTTACTGTTTCCTCTTCCACTTCCAAAACCTCTACCTCTACCTCTTCCTCTGCGAGAGTAGAATACGTGCTTAGAACTGGGCTTTCCTTGGGAGTTTGAATCCTCACCAAGATTATTTTCTTCAATAATCCGCATAGATACCAAATCAGTAAAATTCGGAATATTTTCCCTGGTCTGTATGGAAGTTCTGAATCGCTTATATGCAGCTCCTAATCCACAAAGGCACACTTCCACCTTATCATCATCATCTACATTCACACCAATAGGTGCAAGTGACTCACATATGCTTTTGATTTTTAGAGTGTAGTCACTTACCGACATGCTCTTCTTTTCCAATGTATGCAGCTCGTTCTTGAGTTGCAATTTCCGTGCCTTTGTATTAGTCTCATACAAAGTGACCAAACTATTCCAAGCCTCTTTTAGAGTCTTGGCATCCTGTATGTGTCCAATCATGCTATCCTGTATGCTAACAGATAGCCAATACATTACCTTTCATGCTCCTTGATTCCATTCCTCATATGCTCTTAACTGGTCTGTAATTCGATTCCTTTCTGGTAACTGTGGAGCATTTTCATTCTCTCCTTCGATGTACTTCTAGTAGCCTTTTCCCATCAGGAAATTCATCATTCGGAATCTCCAAGCATGGAAGTTGTTCTTGTCCAGCTTGTCACTCATAAGCTGACTCATTCCATCTACGTTTGCCATTTCTACAACAATTCACAACACTGCAAAACACTACAAGAAACACTTCTGCTTGAACACTATCACAGTATGACATGACAGTTCGATCTCAGAAAAACACAGTTTTTGTGTATCAACAGTACATGGAATCGCTTGAGATTCTGATCTGGAGTATATGAGTGTCGACGAACACAACACAAGTTACAGTTTCTGAAACTGACTTGGTTTTTCTGTGGGCCCCACATTGCAGGCTCGAAAAAGAGGTCGAGATGGCTCCAAATCTTCGATCTGACAAAAACGAGTGACCTTAAAGGGATAACTCACGAAAATATCTTGAGGTCTTCTACCTTCACGCCAATTTTCGTAGCAAATGGAGACCATTTGTGAAATCGCGTTTTCTCCACGCCTTGTCGCGCAGTCTTCACCGTCGCCTTCTCCACAAGCTCTCTACAGCCACGCTGGCTTTGATACCATGTCACGAGGAAGGAGATAACGAAGAGAGCTCACACACACACTCTTACTCTCAAGGAGAAGCACACACACAGATTGAGGCAAGGAAGAATGATCTTCTTCTTCTTCTTCTATTATGTAAAAGGAATGTACAAGAATGACCTAAAAACAAGAATACAACAAGTGCAATATATAAAGATCAATACATAAGGAAAAACCTAATGTCCATGAATGAGTGAGCTGGCAAGAAACAAATGTGCCATCACTCTCGGTAGATAAATCTAATAAAGCTCAATAAAGTATCCCTGACATATACCGGCATGACCACTATACATGTGAGAGAAATGAAAAACTGGTACGTGTCATCTTGGATCATCATATGTTGAGCTTGATATCTCAACACCTAATGCGTCACCAAAAAATAGTTCCAACTCAAATCCATGGAGTGGAAGATTACGTGGAAATTTTAGTCCAGCAAATTCATCAACTACATCAAAGAAAGGTAAAGAAAAGCTTTCTGCTGGTAGGAAAACATCCATAGATTTTGAAGACATTGATGGATATTCAAGTGGTTTACAAAAGAGTCTGGATGAGGAACTTGGATTGCCCTCTATGAAGACTCCAATAGTAAGAAAGGCACATGTAGATGATAGAAGGAGAAGTGACCTAGGACCAAGAAGATTTGGGAGGATGTGGAATTTCGTGCAACGATTGACGTATGAAAACTACATGGCTCATCATTGTGCCTACATGACAAAGGTAATACAAGATGTTGAACCTTCTTCATTTGAAGATGCAATTAGAAATGCAGATTGGGAGAAAGCTATGGATGAGGGGATGGCTACACTTTATGGAAATGGAACGTGGAAGCTGGTTCCATTTCCATAAGGAAAGAAACCCATAGACTACAAGTGGGTTTACAAGGTAAAGCACAATGCTGATGGTAGCATAAGCAGGTATAAAGAACTATTAGTGGGATATGCACATATATATGGCATTGATTAGGAGAAAACATTCAACCTTTTAGCTAAAATGACTACTGTGTACCTAAGTCGTGAAGCCTTAGGGACTTGTGTCGATGAGACTAGACCTCAATTGCCCCACAAGTGCATATAGTGGTGGATTAATACACGTTTAGTTATCAATCTAAGGAACCACAAGAACCAAGTGTATGAAGACATGTGCACACATGATGGTAAGTGAAGTATCTAAGCTAGAATGCAAGTGAGTAGACTCAACTACCTCCCCAACTCACTAATCCGCTGAAAATGCATGCCGTGATACCATTTATAGCAGTAAGCACAAATTCAAACATTTCTCCTAGTTCCAAACTCCGAATATGGTCAATAGTAGATTCATTTCAAAGCTCTCGAGGAGCACATCTATTGATGGTATTTTCACTCGAATCTGACAAACATACTTCAAGTGATGAGCAAAATACTGAATGGTGGGAAACACCAAAACTCGCTCCACAACTCGTAATGGATCACACACACACTAAAACAGTTCAAAAGCGATGGGAAGGGATAGAAAACAATCCTACACACACACACTTCAAGCACTACACACACACACAAAAGATCATGGAGAAGGAGGAAATCAGCAACAAAGAAGCAAATTTGAAATTCTTCTTCAGCTTTCACTATGGCAAAAAGTTCTTTACAAGAGTCACAAAGTGACTTATATACATGTGCCCTAAAAATGGTCCTTTCACACAAGAGACCCGCACTTTATTGACTAACTCTAATTTCCTACTATTTTACAAGAGTTAGTTATGTTATAATGATTTGGGCTTATGCAACTAGAGGACTCCTCTAGTGCATTTACATAGCTTCAAGAGAGTTTCATAGGATTTTGAAGAAGAAAAAATTATGCTCGTAATTTGAGAATTTTTGGGGGCTCCTCTTTTGTGCTTCTTTACTCTGCAACACTCTCCCCCTCTTTGCCTCTATCGTCCCTTGATAGACTTTGCTTCATGTCTTCGCTTGTTGTGTTAATTTGGGCTGCCATGCATGCATCCAATGGCTAAGAATGTGATATTCTTAGTCACCCTCTTCAACTTTTCAGCCTCTGCCTCTTTCTAACTTTTGGTCTTTGGATATTTCTTTGTTCTCACACGTATGACCCTGTTGTATTTTCTAGAGCTTGTTTACTTCTTTCAACCACACACATCACTTGATCAACCTTGCATCTCTTTTAGGCTGGCATTGCATTTTAAAGGTCCTGTTCTTAGATCTTCTTTTACATCCTTTGGGACCTGATGCATTCCCTTTTGCCTATTTATTTCTTTACACCGCATGCACCTAGTGGAGGCCTCAAAGGTTCAGATGCAATGTATTACTTCTTTAAGGGCTGATCATTACTCAGGACCTGGTGCGTTTCTTTAACCTATTGATTTCTTTCCACTGCACACACCTAGTGGATGAGGAAGCTGTGTGCAACCTCCCCTTGAAAGGTCCGGGTTATGGTAAATCATTGTTTCCGCTCTTCGAGACCTGGTCCTTTGGTGTTGTAGCCTGATGCGTGCCCCTACGAGGCTTTGGGCAAAGAGTGGTTCTTTCTTATTGCACTGTTTTATTCTTTGATCTTCTTCTTCTTCTCTTTCTACTCGATTCTCCCTCTACACATCCCTCCTCCTAAACTCTGTCGTCCGCGATAGGCTTTTTGTGGCGACATGAGTAATTCTATATTATCTTTTGCTCTCTATGATTTAGTGAATTGGCTTCACATATAATCAGCTCTTTCCATTGCATTGACTTTACTCCATCATCTCGTGCCTACCTATGATCCGAAGAAACTTAGCTCATAGGCCACTAGTCTCACATTTAAATTGGAACATATTTTTACAAAAATTTCAGAGTCCATTTCAAAAACACTTCTTCAAAGGTCTGCATGTATGGCCTCGGTAGAAACATCAGCCACGAGTATATTGCCATAATTGTTAGTCCACTTGGAGTAGTGGATAAATAAAAAATCAGGGCATATGCACCTTGATTAATGCTGATAAAATTCAAAAAGGTGTATTGCGCGTGTTGAAATACCTTTAGAACTATAACTAACATACTCAATATTTTATTGGTCATTTTGATGGCTAAATTTTGTACTATCACATATCTTGATAGCCAAAATTCTATGGTTTGCACCATGTATTCCTTTCTCTGTAAGTAGTTGCAAGGTGCACTCAGTAGTAGTGGATAGTTCATCCATTGAGTATTTAAATCACGTGCTTCCCAAAATTGCACAAGAGCATCTTCGAGGTATTGGGCAAAAAGTTGCATTAACATGTAGCACGTATGGTGCTGACTCCCAGTGTACCCTTAAGTTTGGATTCTTCTCCAAAAATGTGCACCTCCACACAGGATCTGCCTTGTCAAACTCTTCTTGTGTATATGTGAATGTTTGTAGGTTGAACTATAGATCATGATCAGGTTCTTTATTGGTAGTTTTCTTGATATATTGTCGTGTCTCTTCTTTAAGCAATCCATAAGGTATGTTGAATGGCTTTAAAATTTGTTCCATGCTTTTGCTTTCAATTTTTGCCTCTCTCATGACCTTCACCGCTTGCTCTTCAAATTGCTTTGTAAGCTAGGACATGAGTAGTGCCCGCTCATTTCGGCTTAGTTCTACAATAGCCTGATTATGTCGTTCAGTGCTCGGCTTTGCTTCCTCCCTTATAGGTGAATGATGCATGGGGGGAGAAAGAGGACATACCTCAGTATCCTGAGAAGCCACTTTGGAGCTTGGAACTACTAGTGTCCCCACTGTAAATTGCTATGCTATTTGAGCCTTTAACTTCTCAATGATTTCATCTTTTTCCTTTATCTCATTGGTTGCTTTCGTGATTGCTTCTTTGTTCTTCAGAAGTTCTTCTCCTATTGCAGCCATTTGATCGGCATCTTCATTATTCTGTGCAAGGAGTTTGTTCTCTACCAACTTCCATCTTTTTCTAACTTCATTAGTATCATATATGTATTTCTTCTCCCATTCATCTCTTAGAGCTTGCTCTTGTTTCAACTGACCTTCATACCTTGCAATTTGTGCTTCTAATGCTTTTGTATTATTTGTTGATACTTCAGGTGCCTCTATCAGTTGGTTGAATAGAACAGCAGTCATAAGTTCCTTATTTCAACTTCTTAAGTTGTCAGATTTCTCCATATATACCTTGATTTGTGATTCTAGACGTTTACTTCTAGCAGTCATCCGTGCGTTTTCACCTTCACCTGCTTCATACTTACTTTGTAGTTCCTTGAGTTGATCTTGGAGTTTCTGATTATCACTCATTAACATATTGCATTTTTCCATAGCTTCATTAGCTTCTTTCTCCTTGGCTGTGAGTGCCTATTGAACTTCTATTACCTGTGCAGAGAGCTTTTCACTTGTTACCTGAAATTGGGTGCGCTCCCTCATAGCCTTGTCATAATCGGCATCTTCTTCTGAAAGTTGTTGTTGAGTGTCCATGGCTATTTGTATCATTTGCTTCACCACGGGCTTGAGTTGATGCACATCCACATTCAACCATGTCTTGGGGATACTCGGTGCTTCCCCCATGAGTACATATTTGCCTTTATCTACGTGTATCGTCTCAATATGTGGTTGTCAAATTTGAAGATGTATATGATTTTCTTGCTCTTCCTCTTCGTAGGTGGTAGACTTCTTAATACTACCTTGAAAAGTAATATCTAGTGGAGAAGGTTCTGCTACAACCCTGATTGGAGTGAATGGCTCTTGCTCCTCCACTTCTTCCTGTTCTTTCTCTTTCTTTGGTAGCTTTAATATGACTTCTCCATCCAAGTGAGTCTCCGTAATTTGAATCTTCATTTCTTCATTCATCCTTAGTATATGAACTTCCGCTTGACTTATGATCCTTTCTTTATTGGCTCTGTGACTGTGTGATCTGCCATTTCATTTATTTTTGAGCCTTCCACTTCAAAGGAATCATGTACTTGATTTGATTCATCCCAATGGCTGTAACAAGTCTCCTAAACTTGAGTCACAATCTCACACAGAATAATGGGTTTCGACACCACAAGATATAAAGAAGGCAAACAGAGTATATGCAGAACAAGAAGAGAGAGAATTTTATTATCTATGCAGATTTACAAGTAGTTCTGATCTGCGTTACAAAATCTATCAGATTGCTTCAATGTGAAGCCTCATCCACCCGACCACCCCCGAGCTGATCTCAATCCCAATCTCAATCACAATCACAATCTCAATCCCAATCTCAATCACAATCACAATCTCAATCTCAATCTCAATCTCAATCGCAATTCTAGAAGCCGAAAAATGATCGTAATGACTGTACGACCATCATCCTTTTCTATCTCTCAGTCTTCGTCTTTTTGGGATCTCCGCCTTTCGCCAGCGCACGACCAATCACGCCTTCCTAGACCCGCACTTTTAGAATCTGCATGCTCCAAGATAGCGTCTTTTTGCATGTCTCATGCAAGACTTCCGGACCACCCATGCATCTACTTTTCATGTCCACCATCAAGAATCATACCTGCAAAAATAGAGGTAATCCCTGCAACGCACTCACACACATGTCAATCACCCAAAATTAACCCATATACCCATGTGCATTTTCTAAATCCGCGAACATGAATAAGATGAATGAATGAAGGCTTCTTTTTTTTTTATGTGCTGGAAAACGGCACTTTTCAAAACCCTGTAACTCAAAAACAGTGAGGAATCAGCTTGAGCTTGTGAGAGACAAAAATATTCAGTTCTTAAATCTATACAATAATGTTAGAGACACCTCAGGTTCAAATCCGCTTCCAGATATCACTTTTGGGCCCTGCAAAATCAAAAATTCTAGAGAGAGATGAAAAAACATGAAAAATCTCTTCATTAACCTATCTTCATGGAACCAAATGAGACATAAAACATAGGAAC
This sequence comes from Ceratopteris richardii, assembly GCA_020310875.1. Lineage (NCBI taxonomy): Eukaryota > Viridiplantae > Streptophyta > Polypodiopsida > Polypodiales > Pteridaceae > Ceratopteris > Ceratopteris richardii. The sequence continues at coordinate 136,313,516 of CM035439.1, read as the reverse complement.
TACAAAAAATTCAATCAGGTAAAGTCTTTCTACTAAGAATACTCTACCTTTCTCTTATACAACACTTTTTCAGATTCCTTCATCTTCATGCTCGAAATTAACATACAAATTTCATGCGACAACTTTCTAGAGAGAGAATGTAAAAACTTATTGCTACAAAATTTTGCAAACATGATCAAAAATATCCTAAACATAAAATTTCATTATTACCTACACATCTTTTTTTTTTCCAGGTAGAAAATCAACGTGGCATCTTACAATTCTCCCCCTCTTTAAAGAACTATGTCCTCAGAGTTGGAAAGAAGGATAATGTTCCATAAACTCATCTAAACCAACCCATGTTGAATCTTCAATAGGATATGCAAACCACTTTGCTAAAATCTCCACTATTTCACGATTCCTAAGATGTCTAACTCTCCTATCCAATATAACTTCTGGTTCAAGTTCAAAAGTGGCATCTTCCTTCAACTTAGATTTGTCCTGCAAAACATGATCAACATTAGGAACATACTTCTTAAGTAATCCAACATGGAAGACTGGATGAATTTTCAAAGTATTAGGTAGGCCAAGTAAATATGCAACAGAACCAATTTTCTTTAAGATTTTGATGAGGACCAGCATAACGAGGAGACAATCGACGATCTTTGCCTAAAACGAGATTTGATTTAGAAGGACTCACTTTCAAAAAAACCAGATCATTTGTTCTAAATTCCAAGGGCCTCTTTTTGAGATCATGATATAATTTCTGACGTTTCTGTGCATCTTTCATGTTTTTCCTTACCTTATTTAGCTCCAAATCCATGTTTTCAAGCATCTGTTTGGATATTTCAACCTGATTCTGTGAATTAAAAAGTGAATGCGGCAGCAAGCAATTAAACCATACATGGCTTCAAAAGGTGTCATCTTAATAGAGGAATGCCATGCACTATTATATGCATACTCAACCAAGGGCAAATATTCAGTCCAATTGTTTTGCTTATCATTCACATACATGCGTAACATATCCTCAAGCACCCTGTTAACCCTCTCGGTCTCACCATCGGTTTGAGGATGAAATGCAGTACTCATGCGTAATTCTCTTCCTATGGATTGAAATGTTGCTTTCCAAAAATTAGATGTGAACCTTGCATCCCTATCAAAAATTATACTTTTGGGTATACCATGTAACCTAAAAATTTCTTTTATGAAAAGTTTAGCAACATGCAAAGCTGTATCAGTTTTCCTCATGGGAAGAAAATGTGCCATCTTTGTAAGACGGTCCACGACAACAAAGATGGTATCATGCCCACTTCTGGTCACAGGCAACTTTGTTATGAAATCCATAGAGATGGATTCCCATGTTTGATCAAGCACATCTAATGGTTGTAACATGCCAGGACTCCTTTTAAATTCGGCCTTAACCTGTTGACATTTCAGACATTCTTCGACATACCTCTTAATATCATATTTCATACGTGGACAGTAATATGAAGCTTTCACTTTTGCATAAGTTCTAGAAAAACCAGGGTGTGCAGAGAAAGGTGCATCATGACAGTCATGCAGGATCTTTTCTTTCAAAACAGATTCTGAAGAAATACATAAACGAGAATTACAATACAAATCATTATTTCTCAAATGAAATTTTCCCTGAAACATAGAACCTGGATTCATAACCAAAAATTCCAAGATTGCTGCATAAAATAAATCTTCTTTTAATTCTTTTCCAATATCAAAATCAGAGGATAAAATAGAAATTGAACTGCATAGGGGTTTACGACTCAAAGCATCGGCCACCTTGTTTTCTTTTCCTGCTAAGTATTTAATATCAAAATCATATTCACTTAGCAATTGGATCCATCGTTTTTGTCTATTGTTAAGTAAAGGTTGAGTAAATATGTATTTAAGGCTCTGATGATCTGTTCTTAATTCAAACTTTACTCCTAGCAATAAGTGTCTCCAATGTTTAAGTGCATGAACAACTGCAAGCATTTCTAAGTCATGTGTTGTATAATTTAGTTCATGTTTCCTTAATTTCCTTGACTCATAAGCCACTACCGTCCCTTCTTGTGAAAGAACGCATCCGATTTGACTTCCACTAGCATCACATGCAACAATAAAAGGCTTTCCTAACTCAGGTATCTTTAGCACACAATTTTTGATAACTTTCTGTTTTAATTCGTCAAACGCCTTGACACTCCTCGTTCCATGTGAACTCTCTATTTTTCTTTGTCAATTCTGTAAGAGGTTTTGCAATTCGAGAAAACTCCCTAATGTGTGCCCTCTCATATTGTGCCAAACCAAGGAAGCTTCTCACATACCTCACACATTTGGGTGTAGGCCAGTCAACTATGCTTTTAACTTTCTCAGGATCTATATGAATCCCTTCCTTAGAAACAACTCTCCCCAAATAAGTCACTTCCCCTTTTGCAAAAAAACATTTACTCATCTTACCATATAGTTTATGCTCTCTTAGTTTTTGTAAAGTCTTCCTGAGATGCAATGCATGTTCATCATCATCCTTAGAATACACAAAAATATCGTCAAGAAAAACTAATATAAATTCATCGAGATATTCATGAACACATTATTCATCAAACACATAAATGTTGCAGGAGCATTTGTTAATCCAAAAGGCAAAACTGTGAACTCGTAATGACCATATCGTGTTCTAAAAGCGGTTTTGGGTATGTTCTCAGACTTTACTCTAATTTGATGATATACCGATCTTAAGTCAATTTTAGTGAATACTGTGGCACCACTCAATTGACTCAGTAGTTCATCTATGTGTGGCAGTGGATACTTGTTCTTAATGGTTTTCTTGTTCAATCCCTTATAGTCAATACAAAGTCTGTATGAACCATCTTTCTTTTTCTGAAACAAAACAGGTGCTCCCCAAGGTGAAACACTAGGTCTTATCAACTCCTTCTTCAATAGATCATCCAATTGGAGCTTCAACTCTTTCAATTCATAAATATTGAACCTATAAGGTGCTCTAGAATAAGGCTCACTTCCTAGATAAAGGTCTATAGCATGGTCAATTTTCCTAGGAGGAGGCATGCCCGGTAGATCATCAGGAAATACATCTGCGTACTCATCTAAAAGTTTTTTAACATATTCCGGTATTTTCTCTTCTTTCTTCTTCTCGTGAAGGTCATGCACATATCTCACAACCCTGTCAAATACCCCTAATCAACTTTATTGCAGAAATAGGAGAAAAACTTGAATTACACTTGCCTGCAAGACGATGTTCCTTCCCTTCTATTTTAGAAGTAAGGATCCCACTTTCACAATCAATCACGACAGTGTTATGAACTAACCAGTCCATTTCGATGATTACATCACATTCTCTCATTTCAATTACATGGAAGGTACCCAAAAACTTATGTTCTCCTAACATAAAATCAAGATTCTCAATACAGCCTCGAGTATAGTGTATCGTACCATTAGCCATCTGTACAGGTTTTTTAGTCTGCATCTCAATATGCAACCCTAAAGCTTCTGCCATCTTAAGTGAAAGGAAACAATTTGTACTACCCGAATCAATCAAGAAACTAACCTTACGTGAGGATATGTCCCCCATAATCCTAATCACCGATGCCCTTGAATGAGAAGAAGTTTTCATGCATTGAAGTCTAGGGCTAGAACACTTACCTTGATCATCCGCTTCCTCAATTGTCATGTTTTCTTCTTGTAGATGAGCTATCTTCGCTTGCATAGAACGGTTGATGGCCTTGTTTGGACATTCAAAAGTGCGATGTCCTTGTTCTCCACATCGAAAACAAAGTCCCAGCCTCTTAGCCCGCTCCAGGAAATCAGAATCACGTTGCCAGTGCATAACTTCTTGCTTCTTAGGTGTATCCGTTTGCTTCGGCTTTGGTCTTCCTCCTTGACCGTTAATAGATTTAGTCGATCTCTGTCCATTTTGAGATATTGAAATAGGTCTTGGGGGTTGATGTCTTATTGAGATAAACCTTGATTTGAATGCCTTTTTCGTGGTAAACTTCTCCATCTTCTCAAAGTTTTCTGCTTTTGCAATCGCATCAAGAGAATCTACACATCCGGACCCCTTTACTTGATAGCGAAGCTCTTCCCGCAAACCCTCAATAAACTTGCTTTTCAGTGCATCTCCAGAAACTTCTAATGCATACTTATGTAAACGCAAAAATTTCTCCTAAATATTCTTCAACAAACAAGTTATATCTATCATCCTCATGCTGCTTGAAAGAGTAGAATTCCATTTTCTTTTCCATCCGATAATGTGGAGAACAATAACGATTCTCTGCTTGCTCTCGAAATTCTTTCCAGAGGATCGGACCTTCACGTGTTCTTGTCTGTATATAAGATTTCCACCACAGTTTTGCAACTCCTTGCAGATGCAGAATTGCCACCTTTGCTTTTGATTCCTCACTAAATATGCGCAGGTCAAAGAAATCTTCAAGTTCCTCAATCCATGCTTCAAGATCCTCTCCAGTTTTCTTCTCACCATCAAATTCATTTAATTTTGCTCTTTTGAACACTTGCCTGAGTGCAGATTCACCTGCATCATCGTCCTCTTCAGGTTCACGTTGTCATCTAGCTCTACGTGTGTTTGATGTGCCCACACCATTACCACCTTCAACATTGAGGTCCATGAAAGCATTTGCAGTAGCCTCTTTTTGTTTGTTGCATCTTTCTTTATGTAATTCTGCATTCAATCTACGGATAAGCTCCTCTTGTTCTTCTATCTTCTTCTTCAAAGCCTGCATCTTGTCCCGGAATCCAACTCTGCTCTGATACCACTTGTAACAAGTCTCCTAAACTTGAGTCACAATCTCACACAGAATAATGGGTTTCGACACCACAAGATATAAAGAAGGCAAACAGAGTATACACAGAACAAGAAGAGAGAGAATTTTATTATCTGTGCAGATTTACAAGTAGTTCTGATCTGGGTTACAAAATCTATCAGATTGCTTCAATGTGAAGCCTCATCCACCCGACCACCCCCGAGCTGATCTCAATCCCAATCTCAATCACAATCACAATCTCAATCCCAATCTCAATCACAATCACAATCACAATCTCAATCTCAATCTCAATCTCAATCTCAATCGCAATTCCAGAAGCCGAAAAACAATCGTAATGACTGTACGACCATTATCCTTTTCTATCTCTCAGTCTTCGTCTTTTTGGGATCTCCACCTTTTGCCAGTGCATGACCAATCACACCTTCCTAGACCCGCACTTTTAGAATCTGCATGCTCCAAGATAGCGTCTTTTCGCATGTCTCATGCAAGACTTCCGGACCACCCATGCATCTACTTTTCATGTCCACCATCAAGAATCGTACCTGCAAAAATAGAGGTAATCCCTGCAACGCACTCACACACACGTCAATCACCCAAAAATAACCCATATACCCATGTGCGTTTTCTAAATCCGCGAACATGAATAAGATGAATGAATGAAGGCTTCTTTTTTTTTTAAGTGTTGGAAAACGGCACTTTTCAAAACCCTGTAACTCAAAAACAGTGAGGAATCAGCTTGAGCTTGTGAGAGACAAAAATATTCAGTTCTTAAATCTGTACAATAATGTTAGAGACGCCTCAGGTTCAAATCTGCTTCCAGATATCACTTTTGGGCCCTGCAAAATTGAAAATTCTAGAGAGAGATGAAAAAACATGAAAAATCTCTTCATTAACCTATCTTCATGGAACCAAATGAGACATAAAACATAGGAACTACAAAAAATTCAATCAGGTAAAGTTTTTCTACTAAGAATACTCTACCTTTCTCTCATACAACACTTTTTCAGATTCCTTCATCTTCATGCTCAAAATTAACATACAAATTTCATGCGACAACTTTCTAGAGAGAGAATGTAAAAACTTATTGCTACAAAGTTTTGCAGACATGATCAAAATATCCTAAACATAAAATTTCATTATTACCTACACATCTTTTTTTTTTCCAGGTGGAAAATCAACGTGGCATCTTACAATGGCCATCATCTTTTGAATCGCTTTTGATGTCCATATTCATCAGGGATGGTTCTTGGTCTTCCTGAGTGTCCAAAGATAAACCAGAGTTCATCACTCCCAGTTCTCTATATCTATGTACTTTCATTATTCTCTTTCCTTCCATAGTTTCTTCATGGGACTGACGATAGTGATGCCCTTGTACTCGCATATTTACTTGTCCTTCCATGTATTGGTGAGTAGCTTCCATTGCTTCCTTTAGCTCCTCTTTCGTAATGGGCATGGTGTCTTCAATTTTTGTCTTTGGAAGTATGTGGATCCTTTTTCTAGCACGGAGTGCTTCTTTTGCCTTTAACATTTCCCTTACTCTCTTGATTCCTCTCATCCTTGGTTGAGAATTGGTTCCCGCTTCTTCTATCACTTTTACTCCCTTCTTTTTCCTCGATACAGTGGCTAACTTTGCATACTTAGCCATCTCTGTTGATGAGGGCATCTTCTTAAGATATTCCCAGATGCCTAAAGCATGGTAGATGAGGATGGTCAATGCTGCACTTCGGTTCAAGAACTTTTTGTGGTTCCATTCCTTCTTAGCTTCAAATAGACACTCTTGGATGTATGGCATCATATTCAATTGATTTCCAATCTGCTTAGTTGCATGAGATAAGAGCTACACTATGATCTTTTGAGGTGCTGTGTAGCGGTGCATGTTTGGAAAGCAGAAGTGTTAGTGAATCAGATGGACCTCTTCTTCAATATCTATCCGGTTGATATCCACAAATGTTTGGGTCTTAGTCCCTTGGCTTTCATCCTTCAGGTCTATATTCTCATCCTTCTCCCATCCAAAAGCTTCTTTAATCAATTCATGAGTGAATTTGATAATCACCCATTCTCCTTCTGTATCTAGGACTCTCACTTCTTGCACTAAGGGGTTATGTAAGGCCGGTTGAAGAGTGTTCATCACCTGTGTACATCATTGAAAGTCCGGTTTATAAATTGGTAGCTCGAAGTACTTATGGATTCCTGCCTTTGTCATGATATCCACAGTAGATGGGAGTTCATGTAGCACTTTAAAATCTTGGGTCGGAATCCTCGGAAGCCATTCTGCACTTGAAGTAAGGAAAGGATCAACTTATAGAAGAAACCAATTCATGTGTTTAGTGTGTGGCTTAGTGATATGTTGTTTCCTTCGTCGCTCGGCTCTCCATTGCTTAAGTGAGTAAGGTCTCTTACCACACTTCTTTTGATTTTTAATCCTGAAAGAAAACAAGAAATAGACTTAGCCAAGCACTTATTCATTTACAATGTTCGTTCATTCCTATGGCAGTAGAATCTAAGACCTATTCCAATGATGGAAAGGTGCACCACTAGTTTTGTTGAAGAGACAATGTGCTGAATGCATGGCCTTGTAATGTGGCCCTGTCATTAATACTCTATGTGCAATGGACTCTTCATGAGTGCAAGTAGAATCTTGTTGAGTCTGTTGTTCTTGTCCCTGCTGTCTTTTTGGTCTCCATATCCATTTTGGAGTTGGTGTTGGAAGCATTTGTTTCTGTCGGGCTCCTTGTTCCCTAGTCCTTGTCTCCTTTCTTCTTGAAGTCTGCAGTTTAGGTGTCGTGTTTTTTTGGTACCCTTGATAAGTCCTTTTGGACCCCATTGCTTCACTTTGTAGGCATGATATCTCGTTAAGCCTTTCTAGTTCTTGAGTTGCAGTTTGTGTGACCTTCTTTGGGATCCATATACTTTGATGTGTCTTTTGGGCCATTACTAAAGACTTTGGAAGCCATATACGAAGAAGTCTTGGTGGTTTTGATTGTGATGATAAATACTGGTTGTCCCTCCTTGTCTTCACTAATTGACTGTTCTGCTTTTGTGTTGAGTTGTATGGTTGAGTTCTTTGATCCTTTCGCACCCATTGTTGATGAGTATTACATGGAGGTGTTGTTCAAACAGTAGACATCCATGTGGGTTTCCTTCTTAGATTGTAGAGAGATTTAGGGATAATGTCCTCACACTTTCTCTTGGGTTTATCTTTCATGGGTGAGGTGGTCACATAATCAAGCATCACATCCTTATTTGCAGACACTTCTAGATTAAGGCATGCTTGGGATATACTCTTTATTGATTCTTTTGCCTTCTCCTCCTCTAAGTGCTCTTCTTTAGGTTTAATGACTTTATGATTGTGAGATGGCCTTTCTTCCAGCAAGCTTAAGATCTCCTTATGTCCTATTTTGGTTGATATGTATCCCTGTGCTAGATGAATACTCACTTCATTCTCAATAATCCAGTCTTGCCCTAGGATCAGGTTTTCAATTAGGTCCTCGTCCTTGCATACCAAAACTCTTTGTTCCATCATTGAATTTCCTAGGTGGAGGGATATTAGGGCTTCTCCAACACATTCTATAACTTGGCCTCCAATTCCTATCATGCATGCTTTAGTGGGACTTATGGTTGTTTGAAGATGTGTGATTAACATCTTTCGCATACAACTTAGGGCTGCTCCTGAGTCAATTAGAGCATCTATTAATTGGTACTCTTCGGTTCTGATTCCTAGGTTTAAGTATGGTTGGGAGATGCTAAGGCTCTCACTACTAGCATTACTGACTTGGTAGTTGGCCATTGGTATAGGTTCCTCTCCCTGTAGATATCGTTCATCCCTTTGTCGTATCCACTCTTTCCTTTTCTTGATACGTTCTAAGGCTTCCTGGCGTGCTTCTTCTCTAATCCTCTCTTCTTCCTTTTTTCAATTTTGTGCTCCTATGGGTCGTGCTAATATCTAGTCTGTTAATGGCTCCATGTATCGTTTCACTCGACATCCACTTATGTAGTTGGGAAGTATATCCCCGTCTAATGTGGCTAGATTCACTGCTCCACTTGTTGAGATTCTATTAATCAATAATGGTCCGTATCCACATTGCTACAATTTCTTGGCATGTTGCTTCAATGTATAAGCAAGGACTAAATCTCCTTCTTTTAAGCCTTTGTCTTTGATGTGTGCATCATAATATGCTTTTTGCCTCCGTTTAGTGGCATAAATTCCTACAACTACTTGTAGTCTTGTTTCGTGTACTTTTTCAATTTGATCTAATTGCCTGGAAACTTCATGGCCTATCCACTCATACTGTTGTGCTACATGCAGATTTGGTACCAAAAAGTCAATCGGTAAAATCGCATTTTGTCCATAAACTAGGTTAAACAGAGTAGTTCCAATGGCTGTCTTGTAAGCCACATGGAAGGCCCAAATTGCATGATGCAATTGTTTGTCCCAATCTGTCCTTCCATTGTTGACTATCTTTGTCAACATGGTGCATAACACTTTATTGGAACTCTCGACTTGACCATTGGCTTGAGGGTGACAGGGCGTTGATTTCTTATGAATCACTAGGAATTAGTTCATCAAGGATTCTATCACGTCGTTGATGAAGTGTGTTCCTCTATCGCTCACTATCTCTATAGGTAGTCCAAAGCGAGTAAAGATGTTCTCAAAGAGAAATTTCATTGTGGTTTGAGCATCATTCTTCCTTGTTGCTTTTGCTTATACCCATTTAACTAGATAATCTATTGCCACTATTATGTACTCAGCGTGTGATCCTTTGGCTAGTGGGTTAATAGGTCTTATGAAATCAATGCCCCATTTGGAAAAATCTCTAGCACAAATCATGGGTATTAAAGGCATAACATCTCTTCTAATAGGGTGTTTGGCTCTTTGGCACACCTCACAGCTCCGCACATAAGTGTTTGCATCCATATGTAGAGTTGGCCACCACAAGCCTGCAAAGAGAATCATTTTCATAGTTCTTTCGACTGAAAATGTCCTTCAACGACGTTTGCATGTGCCATTTCTAATATAGGTAAGTATTCTCGTTCATGTACATAATTGAAGCTAATTGTCCTTTCCTTTCTTGAATATTTGCCTTCCCATTGTAATGTCCTACTCGCGTGTTTTTAAGAACTTCACCAATGTCCTACTCCAGCCTAGTGCTATTGTAGAGAATTGTAATGATGTATGGTCTTTTGGAGTATTTTCTTAGCATAATGAGCAAGTGCCAATATACTCATGAACATCCTTTGGCATATCTTGCCAATAAACTCCCAATCATTTTAATTCCCTTAGTGTTCCATGAGTTCCCTTATGCATTCTCCAACGATTTACATGAGCTTGCTTAATCAAGTTCCTCTGTTTAGCCTCTTCTACACACCATTGGGTTCTTTATAGTAAACACTTCCTGCCACAATATGCAAATTACATGATTGCAGAAATCCTTTCCGAGTATCCTTGTTAATTCGATGTTGTGGTCCATGTGTAAGTATAGGAATCAACTTCTCTACCCACTTAGGACATACTTACAAGTTGAACCAATAAGTATCTGGTAGGTCATGTGCTACTCCGTTGGGTGGTTCTCCATGTGTTAACCTAGACAGATGATCGGCTCTCACATGGGTATTTCCTTTTTAACCACCACTTTGAAATCAAACTCCATCAGCAATAGAAACCATCTTATTAGCCTTCCCATATTACAGGGCTTATTGACTAGGTACAATAAGGCCTGATGGTCGATGAAGAACTTGAACTTGTTAGCTAGAAGGTAGTTTCTAAATTTCTTAACTACATACACCATTCCTAAACCTTCCCGTTTCGTAGTCATATAGTTTCTTTCTGCTTGGTTCAGTTGTCAACTTACGTATGCAAGAGGGTGGTCCAATTTTCCTTCATATGAAGGTTGATCTAGGATGCATCCTATTGCGTAGTTGGAGTCATCTACATGGATATGAAATGGTTTATTCCAATTGAGTATCTTCAAAATAGGTGTTGTACTTAATCGTCTTTTCAATTCATTAAATGCTTTTTTGCACTCGTCCATCCATGTAAATTGGGTTAATAATCCATAGAGAGGCTTGGCAATTATGGCATACATATGGATGAATCTACGATAGTATCCACAGTGGGCCAAAAAAGCTTGCACTTCCTTAGCATTTTTTGGTCTTGGTAGCTCTAGGATTGCCTTAACTTTATCCTCATCACTAGAAATTTCATTTCTAGGTACAATATGTCCTAGGATCTTTCCTTGTCTCACCATAAAGACACATTTCTCAAGATTTAGGCACACTCGATATTGCCGACACTTCTCAAATATCCTTCGTAACTCCGGAATATGCTCATGTCTCTGACCTGAGTATGTGCATAAGTCGTCAACATATACTTGCATACTCTTCTGTAGAAACTCTTTAAATATGTGACACATCAACCTTTGGAAAGTAGCAGGGGTATTTGTGAGCCCAAATGCATCACTCTAAAAGCATAGACTCCCCATTCAGTTGCGAATGTTGTCTTATGTTGATCCTCTGTAGAAATAGCTACTTGGTTGTACCCAGAGATTCCATCTAGGAAGCTATAGACTTCCTTCCCTGCCACTCTTTCCAGGAGATGATCAGTGATAGGTAATGGGTAGCTATCACCGATTGTGGCTTTGTTTACTTTCTTTAGGTTAATACACACTCTTAATTTTTCTTGGGTATGACGACTAATGGTGACACCCATTCAGTGTGCTCTATCTCGGCATTGCTTTGATGGTTTTGCATCACGTGTCATTGGGATTTGATGAGAACAAATGGATGGATCTACACCTTTGAGGTCCTTGTAGGTCCATTTTTCTTGGGTATGACTACTAATGGTGACACCCATTCAGTGTGCTCTATCTCGGCATTGCTTTGATGGTTTTGCATCACGTGTCATTGGGATTCAATGAGAACAAATGGATGGATCTACACCTTTGAGGTCCTTGTAGGTCCATGCAAATAGATTCGATATTCTTGAATTAGGTTTATCATTTCCTCTTCCTCTTCTGGTGACAAATCCTTTCCTATATAAGTACATCTTTCCTCCCCATCTTCCATGGTCACTATTACTTTCTTTGTTTGTTTCTTGTTATCATATGCTTCTCCTTCTCTAGCTCTCTTTTGGGCATTTGAATAGCTATCTTCCTCTCTTCTACTTCATATCTTTTGAAGTGCTATGGGACTTCAAAAAGGTCTCCCTTATCTAATGTTTCCTCATTGTGAGGTTTTGTCTGATCTGCTTCTATTGATAATACCTTGGGTATTCTTTGCTTATCCTCGGCCTGAATTTCTTCTAAATACAATTCCTCCAAATCAAATTCTAGCTCCATTTCTATGCTTTAGTACTCCTCCCTCCATTCCTTTTCTAATAATTCTCCTGCCTCTACTTCTTGAAGGACTACCATGTAAAAACTTACATCATAACCTTCTTCATCTACACAACCATTCATGGTTAATACCTCCTCATTCACACACACATCTAATGTGGATAGAATCTCCATCCAACCGTGTGATTCAAATGCTTCATCCAGAAAGACTTGAGGCATATACATAGGATCCTACGGGTTGGTAATTTTGATGTCCAATAGGCCATATTTGAGTTTTTTCCCCTATCGCTTTGCTTCCTTACACATCCACAATTGAGCATCTTTGTACATCCATGATTGGTCACTCGAACCTACACTGTGAATTGATAAATCATCCTCTTCCTTGTGTATGGGATTCCATTGTACTGGGGGTACATCCCTATATGAAAATGTATGTAAATTTATCTTGGTAGTAACCCCGTGATGTTGTAGGTATAAAGCATCTCTTCCCCAGTCTTGTATTATCCTGAGTTGTCTCATGAAGGGCCATCCTAATATCCTCTCGTAATTATTTGCTTTTTCAAATTGGCATATGACTAGAGTGTGTTCAAATTCTACTCCACAGGTAGTTAACTTGATCTTTTCCAATATTCCTAGGGATCTCTCTACATGGCCATCTATGAGTTGAAGTTTCATACGTGTTGGTCGTAGGGCTAGTTTTCCCCATCTCTCCCAAATTTCTTTGGTGGCTATGCCTACACCTGCTCCGGTGTCTAAAATGGCTTTCATCATGTATCCATTAAAAGTGATGGGTAGACATGTATTTCCCTCATCCCCTTCACTAAATTCTCCAACTTTGTCAACAGGGATTTGTATGGTAGATGGGACTTCCATTTCGTTGTTTTCCTTATCAGTCTCCTTAGTTTCCCATTTCAATTGTCCCGCTAACTGATTATAATTGTGGTTTGACATGTAGTAACTCTTCCACAATCAAGAGGCATTGTACCTTGGTCCTTTTGAGTTCTGCTAGGTTGTGAGAGGTCTTATTTGAAGACCCATTTTCCTTGCCTCAAATTGTGGGAGCGTGGAAAACTATCGAACCTTTCTCGTACTCTCCCATATAATTAGGTAAGGTGGAAATGATGTGTACTTCTTCCCTATCTCAGTCTAACATAGAAACTTCTTCATATACTTCATCCAAATTTGGAGTTGATTGGGTTTCTCCAATGTCTAATTTGTCAAAGGGTGGCCTTAAACTCTCATTCTTTTTCCATCTGTCTACCTAAATCTTAGCCCACAAATCCTGTGGCCAATTGGCTTCTAGTTCAGGGATTATAGAAGTTGGTTTGCTCTGAGTGCTTTTTTGTTCTTCCTCACTACTTTTCTCTTTAGGTGTTCTGGTTGGTTTTTTATCATTCTCTTTAAAACATTCATTGAATTGATTCTCAAATATTCTTGTCTCTAGGAGGGCTAGGATAGTCTTTTCGAGAGTGGCTTTGGCTACCTCTATGAGCTTTCTACATATCACCAATCTCTCCTTTCCTAACTCTCCTTGTGGGTAGAGTTTCTCATGCTGCTCTATATTTGGTCCAGTCATGATTTTGGATTGATAAGCTTTTAACCACATATCTAGATCTTCTAGTACTGGGTGTGCTAGGATTGATCCTCGTTTATCTAGTTTATGTGTGTGGGACTTAATAGATGTCTTCTCTTGTATTTTGGGTTCCCGCGATTTCCTATTATCTTTTACATCCTTCTTGTCCTCTTTATTTTTATCTTTCCTCCATTTGTTTCTAAGTTTTTCCCTTCTGGTCTTCCAACTTTGTGTCTTCTTCGTTTGGTTACTCTCATGTGGATCTTTTGAATCCTCCACTACCTGTATCCTTGGCTCTAGATCCTTACTCATTTCTTGTTCGGAATCTAATTTCCTTATCTCCTATCCTTTGGCTTGCACTTGAGTAATGGCTTTTAATGGCACTGTGTATTTTTTATCACCTCCCGATGATTCAATCACTTTGTTCACATTGATTTGTGTTGTGTTATGAGCCTTATTGGGGTTTTTTGAGCAATCTCTAAATAGATGTTCCTTTCTGCACTCATGGTAGTACCCTTCCCATATCCTAGGAGGTGGTGGGTTGTATGGCAGAGTACATTCTCTTATGAAGTGATCTCCTCCACATCTATAGCATGGTCCTCTTGGCACAGGCAGTCTAATGGGTGGTCTCATAGGTGCTAGTGTCTTAGGTGTAGTGTACATCAAATTAGCATACTTCAGTCCATAGGGGTTATCCTTCATAACCATAATATTTTTGGTCATAGGTTTGGTCATACTCCACAAGACTGGCATCATAGGAATAGTACTCTCCTTGGGTTTGCTCGTATCCCTGAATCGTTGTTTCTATACTACCTAAAGGCATAGCTGGTACTATGGCTCTTTCCATGTTCTCCTCAAGTTGAGTATACTTGACTGGCACTACGTTGTGTGGAAGGGGTGGTTGTTGTCCTAATATTGGATGTGGTTGTCCATATCCTCCTTGTTCACAAGGTCTGGGTGCTCCTTGTGTTCCTAGATAGGGGTTATATCTTGGGATCTCTCTTCCTTGTTCTTTGGGGGGATATCTGTAAGTCCTATATTGGGGATGATTCACTAGCCTTCATTGCCTATTAAATGGGCAGTTTTCAGTAGTATTGATTGGTGTATTTCCACTCAATATGGCAGTACATGTTGGGTTCTTGGGATGGCTGCATGTTGTATGGATAAGGTTGTGGCGTGCCTACTCCTCCTCTTGTGCACATATGAGATGGGTGATCTCCACCACATAGGCTGCATCTCCGCAGCATCGACATTCTCATTGGTGGGTTCTTGTAGTTTCTATGTCCATGGACTCCTAGCTTCTTGGCTACCAGTTCTGCTAGCTCCTCCACATTACTAGAGCTAGTCGTCACTGTACTCCTAGTGTCCTCTGATTTAGTAGAGATTGGTGTACTTTTGAGGTCATCAGCTAGGTTGTCTTCTAGGTCAATGCATTCCTGAAGACACTCACTCAAAGTCTGGAGCTATTTTACATAAATTAGGGTTCTCAATGTTCCATTAGTCAACCCATCTAAGAATAGTGATATCATTTTTTGCTGGGAGGGTCTTTCTATTGCTGGGCATCTATCGACATATTGGTTAAATCTTCGGGAATCTATTTTTATGGTTTCATTTGGGTTTTGTTTGAAACTATGGATTAAGGATGAAGAGTTGTGTTTAATCCCTTGTTTAGTAAATTCTCTTATGAAATCTTCGAAAAATTGTTCAATATTCCCAAAATGATTTGGATCCAATGGTTGGAACCAAGTCAAGGTTGTTCCTATGAGGGTTAGTCCAAAGGACTCATACTGCACAAAGAAGTGTTTGACTTGTAAAACTTTTTTGAATTTTGCTATGTGATCATATGGTTCTCCTGTTCCATCATAGTGATTTCTCATACATTTAGCAGCTTGAATCGGTCTCAACCTTCTTACAGGTTCTAGTGGTCTGGGCATTACAGGAATTGTTGGTCTAACTAGATGTATTCCTGGTTGCAATCGTGGTTGTGGCCTTGGTCTAACTGGTGTTTGAGTCATGTTACCTATCCTTGAGTTAGTTTGGTGGTGTGAATGTGTTCTTGGCATTTAAAACTGCACATGTGCTTGGTTGGGGATACTTTGCTAGCTTGTTTGTCCTGACATTGTATTCTCTATTCCTTGGTTGGTTCCAAACGGGTTGTGTGAGGTAGTTGCCTGCTCTCGAGGAGGGAATACCAGCAACCCCATGTATTTCAATCGAGATCTATCGACTTCATCTACTGGCCAATATCTTCTTTGGTTTAGGTCTAGGTATGTAACTCTAGACTCATCTTCTGGATCCTTCAACTCATAGATAGTCATTGGGCTCACTTCCTGTCCTCGGATGGGTGAATCTATATGTAACAGTAGATCCGACCCCTGAATCAGATATACGTCCAACAGGTAATCATCTTGAGGTATCAAATCCCCTCTCAAGACTTGAGTCACCACAGACTTGCCCCTTGGGGTAGTCACAAGTTCTTCAGGGTTAGATCTTCCTGAGTTTCCTTGTCCTTCTAGTTCTCCTCTCTCATTGATATGATTTGGGTTTTCTTTCACTGTGTAGATTTGACCTAACTTATCCATGTACACTCCTCCGTCATACTTAACTACGTGTTTGGGCACTATTGCTGACTCGGTAGAGTTTACCATTTGTTGAGGTTGTAGCAAGGAATGACCAAAACCCTCACCACCTTGCATGGAAGCAAGAAGGAAAGCTCAAGAGTGTCTCTCCTCTCATTCACCCCTACCTCCCACATGTTCAAGCCATTGGCAACAACCCCATGCTTTGCCACATGCTCGAAAACAAGGAGAATAGGGAGTCAAGGATCCTAGTCCATGAGGAAAATACAAGAGAATGCAACTACTCTACTCACACAAAGGAGAGACATGCATAGGCACACACACACCACTCTCACACACTCACAAGACACAATACATGTAAATGTAAATAATCTTCTTGGAGTAAATGAGAGCATCTTCCATTGAAAAGAGATATTACATGAGAGCACGTCGACCAAAAGCTCCCTTCTTTACAAAAATGAGCTTCTATTTATAAGCTAAGCTCTATTCCCCATGTGCTCCTTTGAAAAGTCAAAAAGTGGATCTCTCTCTAACTAACATATCTTCTAGGATATTCTAAGATCCAATGTGTAACAACCAAATCCCAAAAAAAGACATGCGTGGGATTTCCTTAGAAGGGTAAAAAGGTGAAATATTTGAGAGACCTCTTACTATGGTATAAGGAAATGCTAAAAAGTGTTCTAGGAGAGTGTTCACATGTGACACTCAAGTATATACAACAAGGATTATTTTAATGGTCTAGAGAGGGTTCTCATGCACAATTGAGGATGTGTGCATACCCTCATATCCAACACTCTCCCCCCTCTAGTCTTTGTCGTCCTCGACAAAGCTAGAAAGGAAGATCATACACAACTGAACTGTTGGAGTCTTCAAAAGGGCCCACAACTGTTGCCCTCCTCTGTCGATGGTTTTTGTTGCACCAACCTATCGGAACATGTGGATTTTGAGCACTCTAGCAGCCAGCGATGACCTCCTTGGATTTCCCTCATCTCATCTCTCTGCTCATGGGTTCCTTCTTGCATCACCGTCTTTTGCTTCACTGCTCGTATGAAGGCCAGGTGTATGATGACCAGATCAGTGCTAGGTTGAGACTATGAAAACCCCTTTTTGGGATACGATTTTGCTCGACTGCTTCATGCTCTCCTCATTCCTGCACCCACAAAACGTGCATCTACTAGGGGATTGAGCCACCACCTCCCACTCCTTTCCAACTCCGTGAGGAAACTATCAAAGACTTGCCTGAAGTAATGCTCGAGCTACTCCCTTGCCTCTCTTCTTTCCAAAGTGTGTTGCTGTTGAAGGACTATCGAAGTTTTGCACGCCTTCTTCATATTCTGGTGCTAGGCAAGGAAATCTGCTCACCTATGATCATCTTCTCAAAACAGATGGATTTTTTCATACCAGGAACCTTGTGGTGGAGCATTGTCGGTTATGTGAACTTGCTCGTGTATACAAACTACACTGTCAATAGGTGGAATGAGCATGGATGGGTCTACAATGGGATCCAACAAAGAAGGAAGGATGGCGGTTCCACTCGACATGACCAAGGTTAACACTTTGTGGATACGTCACATGGGAATAACGACATGAAGGTAGCTGTGAATATGGCAAGGAAGGTATCTGCAGGCACAAGTCTTAACCATGTGTGTGAAGATATTGTATCAGGGATTGTAAACAATCCTTGCTGCACTTTCAAATTCTACAATAATCTCTTTATGAGTCTAGTTTATGGAAGAGGGGCTTTTAATTGATGCTCTTCCTAACATGAGGTCTTGCCTGACATAGAAACAACTCCAAACTCTGTGCTTGTAGGGTTTTACACTTGTTATAGGAACTACGATGTCGCCTTTTTAGAAGATTGCATGCTCTTCAAAGATGTAAAACATCATTATGTGTTGCCCTTGCTCTCGGCTTATCCTTAGCTACAAACAACACCCCTCTCAGATCATAATGGCTGATTATTATGGCTGCTTGCATCATGACTTCTCTATGAGTGTTGGAAACAGGGCTAAGTGTAGGCTGGAGACGTGCTGCCTAAGGAGAAGATAAAACAAAGGCAGGTTACCCCACTCATGGAGACTAAGGAAAATTTGGAGCTAGTTCGTTTTGGAACATTTGTCTACCTGAGCCATGCTCGAGGAATTTTTGAATGTCAAGGACTGAGAATTGTTCACCATATTGTGGATGCTTTTACTTCTATCAAAGTGTAATGCGACCAGGACTTATATCATGTTGAAAGCTCTCAAATCTACGATGTGACAAGCCCTTACTAAGTATGATAAACTGGATCAAGCAATCTTGGGCCACTCCTGGTGTCGAAATCGGCTACACCGCCATTTGCTGCAGCAACCACTCTGGAGCTGTACTTGTGAAGAGGCTTGTCTACCATTGGATATTGCAAACAGTTAAGCATGCTGCTCAACCATTCTCCATGAATCATGCTACTAGTGGTGTTTTTATGATGCAGGGCAGAAGAAAGATTAAAAGGATGCTATTGATTGATTGAGGCACGACCCACGGGATCTGCATATCAAAGGCTCATCATATTATTTCATAATCTGATATGCAGTCGAAGATGAATGGTTCCTCTCTTGGTGTGTAGTTGTTTCGACTAGCTATTATGACAAAGACACCAGTAGTACTAGGGAATATTGACATTCTAAACTCTCTCATAGATGAGAGCAGACATTGAAGGTTATTCGAGTTCTACATTTGCTTGTTTTGGTCTTGTACTCTTCAAGCGATAACTTCTTTGCATCATTTATAATCTGATCATATGACTGGATAGTGCTTTGTCTGTACTGAGGGTTCGGAGCAAGATCATTGGTATATCTATCAAGATTGACTAATGTCTATGGATTTTGGACAATGATTTCTTTCTGCAACCAGACCTCAAAGGATTAAAATAAGACATCAGATGATGGCTTTGAAGATGGAAGTGTTTTTGGTTTGTGGACTCTTTCTGATAATGGTTCCCTTCCTGTCCTTTATGCACACGAATGACGGCAATCATGAACTGCGGTCGATATTTATTGAAGAAACTGGACATAGGCTGTTGCAGGTTTAACGGAGTAGGGCCACTTGGGGGGGCTATTGAAATCAGCGTTTTCATGCATGATGTCCATCTCAGATTCCCTCCATCTTTTGCATATACTTATTATAACTATTGCATGAGGCTCATGGAAGATCTTGATGAAATATGTTTTAAGCATTATCTGTCCTATGGCTACTTTGGATGGTGGAAACCAAAGGTTGGAGTACTATAACATTTTGTATCCTGTGATCGAGATGTGTGCACTCAAATTCTATGTCATCCCATATTGTAAGTGCCAATGAGGGAGGAATCAAGATTTCTGAGATCTCTTAGCAGAGTCTTTCCAAGAATGAAGGCATGAGACTGCTGCCACTTATTTGCACAGCTTGGGCCGGTTCACATGATCGAATATCAGGTCTAATGACTATCCTTGGAAGAAGGCTGACTGCCATAGCCTATGCTGACCTTGAAAAGATGGACTCAGTATCCTTGTGCAGAACCATGTGACCATTTGTGGTGTCTATCTCATCAAAGAAGGCTCATTGGAAGCAGACGTGGGAGCAAGGACTGTACATGTGGTGAAGGAACCCACATATCCTCGGAATGATAATGGGTCAGGCAGCAGCACTTGATATAACCTATCAAGAGGAGGACAGTGGGGGTTTCTCAAACAAAGGAACTCCATCGGAACTCATAAGCTTGATATGTAGTTAGCAAAGCTCTGCAATATCCAGAAATTGGGTCCTGCTTAGGCATTGGGTTATCATGATTCTATGTTTTTGCATTTTCTGGGGTCGTATAAACATGAGCATATCGATTCTCCCCATATCTGCTAGGACCATACAACTGTTGAATTGGGACAACTTTCTTTTTTTCCTCTTACTCAGATTGATGGAGGAATTTGAGCAGTTCAAATTAGGGGAAAACCAGTTTTGGAATTTTTTAAGTAGTCTCGTGGTTATTGGCAACCATAGCTACATTAATTATAGCAAAGATTGGGCTTTGAGTTTTTAATTTTTGTTCGTGCATGTATGGGGATTGTATGGAAGGTGCAGGTCCTTGGCTATGGTGTACAATAGAATGTATCTTGACAGGGCTGGCATTTTCTCCATCTTTAATATAGGAATTCGGTTGGCCATCTATGTTCTCGTCCTTTGGTTTTCTCAGGGCTCACTGATACCTTGCTTGGCAACATCTTGCCTCAAGTTCTCCTCTATAAGACCCAAAGATATTTGCTAAATGATTCCTTGGATGCTGCCCCTGACAAAGGCTCCAGTGTGGGTTCTGATTGTGTGCCATTTCTGTCATAACATAGTGTGCTTCCAAGGCTTACAATGGCCATAGCTACAAATCTAGGAAAGAAATTGAGAAAAAGCTATTGCTGCCTGCTTCAAAACTGGCTGATACGAGATTCAAGAAAGTTGATGGAGTTTCTCTGTCAAACTGACCTATACTTACAGTTCTCGACAATAAAGAAGGATGAACAAAAGCATGAAGGAAGGTGGCTCCTGAGCTTCAGTGTTTACTATTGGTCTTCCAGTCAAATGTTGCAGGCGGCTCCTCACCAAGTTGCCTGGATCTAGGTTTCTTCCCATCCCTCTTTTGGTGGCCTCAAAAGCACCAAGTCTACTGGATGCTGGCAGGATGGCTAAATTGCATCAAATGAACCATTCTTTTAGTCCTCTAATTGATGGTTTTCTACCCACGACACCTATGAAACTAAGATTAAACTGTTGTAGTGCATGTGTTCTCTCAGTGATCCAAGCTATTTGCTTTACTATCTTTTCAGCAGCAACCAATACAAAGATTGGCTTGCACAGGGGTTGTGGGACTTCTTTGCATAGGAAGAGTGTCCAAAATTCCTGAACTTTTCATGGGAACGCTTTTTTTTTTTATGTGACAGCTGAGGGTGTTCCAACTTTACACTTACGTGTCAAATGATGTATTTCTGGCAAATGCCAGTCTGTTAGATTGCTCCATCATCATATTGTACTGCCCTTTACTAAGAAATGTCTTCCATGCTAGGTTGGCATCTAGAGCTATTGATCAAATCCCATTCTTGTATTGACTGAGCCACCAGGTTCATATGAACACATTTTTGTGTGTCACCTAGGTATTTGAGCTACAGGATGGTTCTTATCCGTAACTGCCCCCATGCAATATACTAGTTTTGGGGTTCACATTGACTGTGAAACTGCTCATCTTCACCTTGAGGCTACTGCTGAACTGATTATTCGATCACTAAAAGTTCTTTCAGTTCTCCCAAAGATGAACTCAACAAGATCTATGCACATGGGACAAGGAAGGTGTACCAAATGCTGCTCTTTCTTGCTAGGCTGACTACCTCTTAGGAGGATTGTGTCGCCTGGCACCTAAAGACTCCACTACTTGGCATGCTTTGTTTTTTTAGGAATTACTCCATGGGATGGCTGCATATTCAGCAACAAAAGACTGCTCTTCTGGATTGTTGGGCTAACTGCCCCATGGGGATTGTGTCACTCAGCTTTGAAGAATGAAGATTTGTAGATTGAAGGATCAATGAAGATTATGAAGACCTGAAGATTGCAGATTGATGCATTGCAGCTACAAAACTTGGGCATGGTCATTCTTTTTGGGAATCAAGTGAGCCGAACTCACCCCATCGCATGAGGCAATTGTTCTGAGGCGGAGAGGGAGCCACAGGAGGGGCCGTGACTCCGACACAGACATTCCACAGGAGAAGAGGGAGTTGAGCTCCATTCCAGTAAGGGGGAACTTAGAGTTCACACCTGTACGAGTGTAGAGTAGGGGACATATCTCATCTGCCCCACACAGCTGCTCAACAGGGAGGAGGAGCCCATAAGGGCTCGACCCCAAATGATAAAAAATCGAAAGTTAGGGAGGAAGAAGATGAATCCCCATAACCATCTGCGTTGTTACGTCGCAATTGATGTGGAAAGAGATGGAGAGGGTCATTACTCCCCCTTCGACCCGCCTTGAGCCACGAGTTCATATTAACTAGATGACCAAGGTCATACGTATGAATGTAAGTTTATTTACCATAGTCCAAATAGGAGAGAAGAATCCAATGCATGAGGATTTATTCCTAAAATATCTTAGATAACCGGTCCAATGAATTTCTCGAACCAAGAAGAGAGGGAGGGACCAAGGAGAGGACTACTTATCCCCCTTTTCAAGGCATCGACTCAAACCAGGAAGTGTCAGTGATGGAAAGTGATGCTCAAGATGGTGTATGTGTGTTTGTGAGAGAGAAAGGGAGATGAGAGAGGTTAGGGGGTGTTTTTGTGCATTAAACAAAAATGAACTAAAACTTCACGAATTAAAAACAAGAAATGGGGAGCAAATGGCCCAAAGGAAGGGTGAAAGTGCCATGCACAAACTCAAATCCTACGTAATTGAGCAAAAAAATTGCAACACAATACTTTACCACATGTTCTTGAGCTCTCCAAGTGATGAAAGGCCGACCATCCCCGAAAACAGCGCCAAAAAGTGTTGAGGTTGTAGCAAGGAATGACCAAAACCCTCACCACCTTGCATGGAAGCAAGAAGGAAAGCTCAAGAGTGACTTTCCTCCTATTCACCCCTACCTCCCACATGTTCAAGCCATTGGCAACAGCCCTATGCTTTGCCACATGCTTGAAAACAAGGAGAATAGGGAGTCAAGGATCCTAGTCCATGAGGAAAATACAAGAGAATGCAACTACTCTACTCACACAAAGGAGAGACATGCATAGGCACACACACACCACTCTCACACACTCACAAGACACAATACATGTAAATGTAAATAGTCTTCTTGGAGTAAATGAAAGCATCTTCCATTGAAAAGAGATATTACATGAGAGCACATCGACCAAAAGCTCCCTTCTTTACAAAAATGAGCTTCTATTTATAAGCTAAGCTCTATTCCCCATGTGCTCCTTTGAAAAGTCAAAAAGTGGATCTCTCTCTAACTAACATATCTTCTAGGATATTCTAAGATCCATTGTGTAACAACTAAATCCCCAAAAAAGACATGCGTGGGATTTTATACGTGGGATTTCCTTAGAAGGGTAAAAAGGATGAAATATTTGAGAGGCCTCTTACTATGGTATAAGGAAATACTAAAAAGTGTTCTAGGAGAGTGTTCACATGTGACACTCAAGTATATACAACAAGGGTTATTTTAATGGTCTAGAGAGGGCTCTCATGCACAATTGAGGATGTGCGCATACCCTCATACCCAACACCATTCTTGCAATAGATCTATTTAAACCATCAAGATAAATAGGGATTCCTTGCTGATTAGTTGACACATACTGCAGAGAGGTGCGATAGTCACGCTCTATGGTTGACATAAAATTTTCCCTGGGAACAGAACAATGCATCTCCTCTGAGGCCATGGGTAGTTCCTCCTTTGAGTCACTAGAGGTGTCATAGTAGATCGAGTGATGGCTTGCTTGGGTTGCACTTCCAACCGATGAAATGATACTTCTCCAGCTACTTAGCACCCGTCCTGATCTTAAGTTCATTCACCCCTTTGGGTCTATATCTGCTTCCCTCTTCCCCTTAATTAAATCCTCAATCACTTCAAATTTTGCCTCCGATTATCTTGAGTCGTTCTGGACAATACCTCTTTTAGCAATACCACACAGATGATATGATACTTCTGCAACCCCACGATACGATACCAAGAGTCTACGATGATATGATACCACTAGGTGGCACAATACGATACTGGAGATGTAGACGATATCATACCTCTGCAAACCCACGATAGGATACCAAAGTAGTCGACGATATGATACTTGGTCTGCTCATGATACAATATCAGCTATAGGCATGATACGATACCAAAGGATGGTTGGACGATACGATACCAAGATTACACAATACAAAACTAATCCTCGCGATATGATACCAAGACAAGAGACGATATAATACTAAGTTGGCGATACGATACCAATCATGCATGCGATACGATATCGCTCGGTCAATGATACGATATTATGATCGACACGATATGATACCAGGTGGATCGCGATACGATACCATCAGGCGAAAGCGATCGCGATACCAGCACTTGATGATATGATACCATGATGGTATCACGATACCTCAAGTGGCTATGCACGATACGATACCAGATGAGTATCACGATACTAGGGAATTTTGGTATCGTGATACCAAAACTCAATTGATTGTGATACTACAGCCAAAAATGATCAAAAATCCAAAATTTTTTTATGCAAAATGTTTATTTCTCTCTCCCCCTCTCTCTTGACCCCTGTATCATTCAAAAGATCCCAAAAATTCTTTGTTCTACCCCACAATACTGAATACGACTTAAATCATGTGCATGCATGTTCTCGTGATGTTTTTGAGACCAAAAATTTATATAACTCACCTTCAAGGATGCCTTAACCAAGCTTTGGGCTCACACAAGGTCACTCTTTTGCTCGCTTAGCGTGATACCAACTCGACGATACCGATCGCTGCTCTTCTCACGATACTTGTTCACACAAGTGACCAACTGAACTAATTTTTCTGGTTTTCATAGTCTTGGGTTACCTAATGCCTAAAGTGAACTAATTTTGATAATTTTTTGGTTTTTTTCTTGAAGTATTCTACTTCTCCCTACTCTACTCCTCTCTCTTGCCTAATCCTAACTCTTCCCTTACTTCTTCACTCCTAACCATAAACCTAAAAACTCATTACACACACCCCAAGAGTGTGAAGTAACAAGTGCTGAAATACTTGACTACTTGCCACAGAACAAATTCACCTCTACAAGTACAATTCCTTCACTCCAAATCTATAACCATCGTGAAGGCAACTTGGTTAGGTTTTTTCCCCGGCAACGGTGCCAAAAACATGTGTAGCTATGTCGTGAAGCCTTAGGGACTTGTGTCGATGAGACTAGACCTCAATCGCCCCACAAGTGCATATAGTGGTGGATCAATACATGTTTAATTATCAATCCGAGGAACCACAAGAACCAAGTGTATGAAGATGTGTGCACACATGATGGTAAGTGAAGTATCTAAGCTACAATGCCCTTTTGAACTTTTCTCCCAGATCCAAACTCTGATTATGGTAAATAGTAGGTTCATTTTGAAGGTCTCAATGAGACGCATCTATTGCTAGGATTTCAATCAAATTGGACAAACACATCAAGTAATGAGCAAAATAGTGAATGGCAGGAAACACCAACACTCGCTCCACAACTCCTAATGGCTCACACACACACATTGCATCTGTTCAAAAGTGATGGGAAGGGATAGACAATAGTCCTACACACATTTCAAGCATTACACACACACACACAAAAGATCATGGAGAAGGAGGAAATCAACAAGAAAGAAGCAAATTCAAAATTCTTCTTCAGCTTTCACAATGGCAAAAAGTTCTTTACAAGAGTCACAAAGTGACTTATATACATGTGCCCTAAAAAAGGTCCTTTCACACAAGAGACCGGCACTTTATTGACTAACTCTAATTTCCTAGTATTTTACAAGATTTATGTTACAATGATTTGGGCTTATGCATCTAGAGGACTCCTCTAGTGCATTCACATAGCTTCAAGGGAGTTTTATAGGATTCTAAAGAAGAAAAACTTATGCTAGTAATTTGAAAATTTTTTGGGGATCCTCTAATGTGCTTCTTTATTCTGCAACAACTATTGTCATAGCACTTGTTGCATTAGCTATAACAAAAGGATGGACTTTGCATAAGATGGATGTGAAGAATGCATTTTTAAATGGTGAGTTGCAGGAAGAAGTATGCATGGACCAGTCACAAGGAATTTGAGGATTAAAAGCACCCAGAATATGTTTGCAGGTTGCAAAAGGCTTTGGATAGGCTTATACAAGCCCCTAGTGCTTGGCATGCAAGGATTTCTACTTACTCAACCACCATTGGGTTTTGTATGTGCGATGCAGACCATTCACCATATTCAAGGAAGGGTGATGATGGCATCACAATAGTGGTTATTTATGTTGATGACTTGATTTTAGGTGGTGATAATGAAGAACGCACTAAAGAGGTAAAACAACTCCTTATGCAAGAATTTGATATGAAAAACCTTGGTCTGATGCATTATTTCTTGGGCATTGAGTTTATACATATAAAAATGGGTATATGGATGTCTCAAAGGCAATATGCCTTGAATATGCTACAAAAGTGTGGTATGTATGGCTGATTGTAAGCTGATTTCTATGCCAATAGATAAAAATTTTAAGTTGGATACTACATCAATGAGGCATTGGAAAATGCTACTATGCACAGGAAATTGTGGGAAGTTTGATAAATCTCACGATTACAAGGTCTGATCTAAGCTACATTGTTGGACTTGAAAGTCAATTTATGTAGGTTCATAGGAAACCACACTTAGATGCCTTGAGATGCACTCTAAGATATGTAAGTGCTACTTTGGATTATGCATTGTTTTATGAAGGTGGTGCAGAATTGCAAGTTCATGCTGGGTTGGTAGTATTCCAAATAGAAGATTGACAAGTGGCTTTCTATTCTCACTTGGAAGTGTGGCTATTACATGGAGCAATAAGAAGCAACTCATTATTGCTTTCTCGAGTATAGAGGTTGAGTATAGAGGTTCTACAATGGTAGCATGTGAAGCATCATGGCTAGTTCATGCTAGAACAAAGCATATCGAGGTGCATTATCATTTCATCAAGGAAAAAGTATTAACAGGTGATATTGAGCTTGTGTATGTGAGTAGACATGAACAGATTGCTGATACTTTCACTAAAGCACTTGGAGTTGAGAAGTTGAAGAAGTTTTGGAAGATGCATGGATTATAGGACATGATGTTGAACTTGAGGGGGAGTGTTGAGATATCAAGCTCAACATGTGATGATCCACGATGACACATATCACATTTTCATTTTGATTTACTTATGCATTACTCGGTCATATATTCAGTCCGTTGTCTCACAGATGAGCAGGTTTATGCATTGCCCAAGAATCAAGCATTGGCAGGCAGTCAAGTGCATCTTTTGCTACTTGAGTGGTACTCAGCTACTTGGGTTGTTTTATCCCAAGGGGGGATCACTACCCCCAGATTTGCATGCTTTTTTTTACTCTGATTGGGCTGGTTGCTACGACACTTGTGTGTTCACTAGTGGCTTTTGCTTCATTCTTGGTAGCTCATGTATATCTTGGTTGAGCAAGAATCTACCTACTGTGGCGACTTCCAGTTGTGAGGCTGAGTATAGGGCAACTTTCACAGTGATTGTTGAGTGTGTGTGACTCAGACATCTTATCACTGATTTGGGTGTTGGTCAATCTTCTACCACCACCATCTTCACTAACAGTTAGACTGCATTGGCAGTTGCGAGGAACCCTGTGTTCCATGCTCGCACTAAGCACATTGAGGTGCATTATCATTATGTTAGGGAGAGGTTCTCTGCTGGGGAGATCAGCTTGGCATATGTGCCCACACAAGAGAACATTGCAGACCTTTTCATGAAGGCTCTACCTAAGGAGAAGTTTGAAGCTTTCCGCAAAGCTTTGGGCTTACTTTCTTTTGTGGAGTGATTTCCACATAGCTTGGCACTTCCTTATACATGAGTGCCATCTCCTTGTTCAACACATCACTCCCAGGGGGGATTTGTTGATATATTTAGCTAGTAATATGTGTGAACACACTAGGACCACCGAGGCACTTTTTTCCCTCAGCTTGTATA
Source organism: Ceratopteris richardii (assembly GCA_020310875.1). Lineage (NCBI taxonomy): Eukaryota > Viridiplantae > Streptophyta > Polypodiopsida > Polypodiales > Pteridaceae > Ceratopteris > Ceratopteris richardii. The sequence goes on along the minus strand of CM035439.1, from coordinate 136,285,549 downwards.
TACGGCTATTGCCCTAATGGGCTACATATCTTTGTACATTCTCTAGTAATACATTCAGTATTGTGTGTTGAGCTCCAAGCTTCTTCTTCTTCCTTGTGTTGTTTGAGTGCTTCCGTAGACGTCTAACTCCAACACATACACCATGCCTAATCCTTCTTTTTTGTGAGTGGTATAATTTTGCTCTATTGCATTCAACTTCCTACTTGCATAAGCTATTGGAATATCAATGTTACCTTCACTTGTAGGTTGTGCTAGCGCACACCCAATAGCATAATTGGATGCATCCACATGGACATGGAAATGCTTACTCCAAGTAGGTGTAGTTAAGATTGGTGCTGAACACAATCATTATTTAAGTTCATTGAAAGAGGTTTTGTCTCATCCATCTAGTCGAGATTGGTTAAAAGGTTTTATAAAGGCTTTGTGATGATTGCCATGTGGATAAAGAATCGATAATAACCAAAATGTCCCATGAAGGCCTGTACTTTCTTAAAATTCTTTGGTTTGGGAAACTTGACAATGACTTTAACCTTGTCCTCATCTATTGAGATTTCATTCTTTGACACTATGTGTCCTACAATCTTGCCTTGGTTAACCATGAAAACATATTTTTTTGGGTTCAAGCAGACCTCATATTTTCTACATTTGTCAAATATTTGTTTTAGCTCAAGAATGTGTGTTTGCATCATGTTGGAATGCACACATAGATCATCACCATAGACCTCTAGATTCTTTTACAAAAACTCTTTGAACACGTGCCACATCAACCTTTGAAATGTAGCAGGAGCATTGGTGATTCCAAAGGCATCATACAAAATACAAATATACCCCACTATGTGGCAGAAGCCATCTTACATTGTTCTTTAAGTGCTATAGCAACTTGGTTGTAACCTGAAAATCCATTTAGGAAGCTATAGACTTCCTTTCCCACCACAGGTTCGAACAAGTGTTCTGTAATAGGAAGTGGACAGCTGTCTCTGATAGTAGCTAACCTTCTTCAAGTTAATGCACACTCGTAGTTTTTCATTTTTTTGGGCACTACCACAATGGGGGATACCCATTCAGTATGCTCAATCTCATAGATAAATCCAGCTTCTATTAAGCAATCTATTTCCTCCTTGATCTTGTATGCATAATTATCATTAAATGTATATGGTTTCTACTCAGTTGGCTTGGCATGTAGGGACATGGGTATTCTATGTGAACAAATATCTGAGTCGACTCCTTTCAAGTCCTTGTAACTCCATGCAAACACATCTCTATACGCTTTTAATAATACGATCAATTTTTCTTCTTCTTCTTTGGTTAGGTCATGTCCTATGTACATACATCGTTCTTCATTCTCTCCTATGGTCACCACAATTTTCTTAGTCCTATCTTTAAAGCCATTCCTGTGAGTGCTTCCCAATTGGGCATCCTGATCATGACTTTTTGATCTTCTACTTCATATTTCTTGAAGTTTTGGGTGGCTTCAAGAAGGGTCTATTCCTTTACTAGCGTATGGTTTGGTTTCTCTCTTTTCTTCTTTTTGGTTACTATCAACATTTCTTCTGATTTTGATCTTTCCTCTTCCTAAATTGTATCTTCTATGTGATAGAGGTACTCTTCCTCTAAAGCATAGAAGGGATCCATGAGGAGAGACCCTTCATCATTGTCACTCTCTTTCTTAGGTTCACTCATATGGGGTCACACTCTTCAATAATCGAATCATACATGATTGGCTCTATCATGAAGAATGAAATGTTGTAGCCACCATTATCATAGTGGGGGGTCTAGTGTTCCTCATTGACCACTATATCAATGGTGGATTGGATTTTTTCCCAATAGTGAGGTTAGGATTCCTCATCTGGGAACACTATGGGTGCATAGGTTGCATCTTGAACTGATCTAGGGTGCTTCTTTGAGCCTACTTCTCTTGTAGATAATATTTTCCCTTCCTCAATCGCAACTTTGCACATCCATAAGTGAGTGTCTTCATGCATCCAAGAGGGTCCTGATCCTATGGAGTGCATAGATTCCATGTCATCTATTGCTCTATGGGTGGTAGGGCTTCTATGTCCTAAAGTATTGTTGTTGTTGGTACTAATTTGGATATCGTCCATGTTGTTGATATGGTTGTGGATAATTTTGCCTAACCACTTGCTTGTTATAAGGGTAGTCCTATGTAGTGTGGTTTGTGTATCTCCTCTCTATAGTGCAATATTGGTTGTTCAGGTTTTCGTATTGTTGAGCCCTAATTGGACAAACATTAGCCATGTGGTCTCCTCTACAATTGTAACATCGTTTCACTTAGATCATTCTAGGGGCATGTTTACTCAATACTCCTAATTTCAATGCTACTTTCTTTGCTAACTCCTCTATTGAAGTGGATGGTTTAGAAGAGAAGCTTGTAGCACTATCCAAATCTTTATAGATTTTGGAAAGCTCTAACTCTTCCCCTAAATTGTCCTCAATATCAATGCACATACGAATGCACTGTTCTATGGTTCTAGGCTCTTTTAGGTACACATAAAATCTCAATTTTGTGCTTATCAAACCATCCAAGAATAATTTCACTTGTTTGGCTAGTGTGGGTAGTTCTAGAATAGGGCATCTCTCTAGGTATTGCCTAAATCTTCTCCCTGCTAGTCTGACCATCTCCTCGAGTGTTTGTTTGAAGCTATGAATCGAAGATGAGGTATTGTGTCTAATGCCACTCTTGGAGAATTTAGTGATGAAGGCCTCTAGCAATTGATCAATGTTCCAAAATTGTCCTTGACGTAGTGGTTGAAACCATGTCAAGGCTATTTTTTTTAGAGTTAGGCCAAAGGCATCATATTGAGTGAACAAGTCATCAACCTGTTCAACTCTTAGTACTTGTCTAAACTCTACTACATGGTCATATGGGTCTCCAATACCATCGAAGTAATTCTTCATGGATTTCACCAATTGGGTAGGCCTCCACATCTAAGGGTGTTCTCTAGGTCTAGGCAAGGGAAACTTATCCATGCCCCTTTGATGTCTTTGATTTCTATGCCTCTCATGATATGTCTCTTTTGTATCCATTCCTGATTATTCTCTGCCTAAGGGGTTTGCAAAGTTCACGTTTGATCTTTCTCTAGTTCCTTCCTTATGGGTACCATGGGTTTGAGATGATCCTGCTCCTCATTGACTCTAAAACACATTCGATCTGGGCGGGGGGAAAACTAACTTTCCCTTCCAAGTGTACACATGCCGGCCATGTTTTGTTACTAAGAATATCCTTTTCAATATGTTACCTACATAGAAAACCTTACCTTGCATCCCAAGATCTTTGAACTCGTATATGGTGACTCTGCCTACTTCACTAAGTTGATCTAGTTTGAATCTCCAAAAGGCTTCATCCGTTTCTCTGTTCAAGAATAACACTATGATTTTGTTGTCCTAGGGTATCCACTCTAGGGTAAGTATTGTAGTCAAGAGAGATTTGCCTTGAGGAGTCTTGGGTTCTCGTCCTAGATCCCCTTGCTCTAGATCACCTATCTCATTCTCTAGGATTATGTTTCCAAATTCATCTATCCTATCTGGTAAGCTGGTGACCACAAATATGGTTTTGTGCTTATCCATATATGAACCCTGTTCAAAATTAATCACTAGGTGTTCAATTCAAAAGGGTTGATCCATGTTTCTAAGCTAGACAATAGATCTTTGTAGTCCATCCTCATAGATCTGAGCACCTAATGGGTAGGTCATGATATACTCTAACTGTGTCTTGTAGGGACCTTCTACAATCAGCAAGTATGTAGTGCTTAAACTACCTGAGGGTCTCTCCATGGTAAAGGAAATTTTTGAATTGTTGGTGCAATTAGCAAGCCTAAGTGATTTGCTAAGGACTGAGGACTACACATCTATTTATCACCTCACACAGAGAATCACATGTGAACTCATGCTTGTCAATTATAGTGTATTTACTTTGGATAATTGTAAAAGTCAAAAAAAGAAAGAATCTCATGAAGTTAGGAAATTAAACCCACAACTCATTTGGTGGAGGAATCAAATCAATTACTTCTCTGAAGTGTAGGATCACTTTTATGTGAGAAGATTCAAAATTCAAATTCAAAAGATGTGTATAAATACACATGGTCTTAGTCATAGGATATGTGAGTCATTTTGAGAGGAGTTGAGTTGCTTCAATGCGCATACATTGAGCTCACTTCATTTATGAGTAGTCCATCATGCTCCCTTTGTATCATATGTTCAATAGCATTTACATGTTGATACATCTCATTGAGTATATTTCTTTCTATTGTCTACTCTAGCATCTTCATCATTACAATGAACTTGTAGAATAAATTATTCTGCCTATACTTATTATTTCTCTATGTTTTAACTTGGGATTGTTAGATTCAAGTGTATACTATCTGTATGTCAATTTTCATCAAGTTTCTTTTAGTACAATTTAAGATATGAAGCAAAGAAGATGATTGTGTCCCACATCTTCTACATCATGAAAAGTCAAGATGACCCCCCTGACTTGCTAGATTCATTTGTCCTTTTATGGTACAAGTAATTCATGAAATAACTTCCCTTAGTTAGCTATACACTTAAATATATGTGCAAAAGTTCTCTAGTCAATTCATACCAAGTTGTGAGCTCTGATAATAATAGTGAGACATTCTATTCCCAAAATAGAAGATTCTTCACATTTCTTGCATATACAAGTTATCTTTTTTGATGCAAACATTTGAGAGTTATGATCTGGTAGCTTAAGTAAATATCAAACATGTGTGTTTTCTTTTTGCACATGCATGCAATGAATCAAGGAAAAACCTCTTCTATATGAGTGCAAGAAGTCGAAACACTTTTGTCATAGCAAGGAAGGTTATATTTGTTTTCTTTTCCTCTTTGTCTTGGTGAGATATCTCAAGGAACTACCTGTATCATGTCATTTCTACAATTTGTGAATCACCACACACCCACTCTAGTTCAAAGCACAATTGCAGGTACCACAAATTGCACAACAAAGAAACAACAAGATGTAGCTTTAATGAAGGAGATAAAGAAGGATTCACAACTAAAGATAAATAAGATTATTGTTGTGTTTCACCTTGTACAATAAAATGGATTGAGGTAGAATCATATCAATGACAATGCTTCTCTTCACAAAGGAAATATAGAGTTGAGGTGATTGAGAAGAAAGGCTTGGTAGCAATCAAACTATTATCTCTTTTTTCATCATAATAAAGTATCTATAAATACATGTACTTTGTAGGCTCATCCTGTAGAGTGTGTGGGGGGAGATTGCACCCAATACTGTGTATTGTCTTCTCTACTATGCAACTATATATTCTATATATTTTTCAGATTTCATACTCTCTATGTACGCATGTATGAAACATCTTGTAACAATTGTATCCAAGCATGCACGTGTCACTAGAAAGGGGTTTAAGCACCATCCATTTTTCTGGCCGATCGCTCTTTATTTGGTTTATTTGATGTCGGATTCCTATCCATATCCTTGTCCTTATTCCAATTCTGATTTTTGTTCTTGTTTACGTTTCTTTTAAAGGTTCCAAATCCTATTTTTCTCAAAGCCTTCATTATGGAATTCTCTAAGAGCCTAGTTAAACACAAAAATTCTTCATTAATCCAAGAAAAATCCATAGGAAATTGTTAGGTTACACCCATCCACGAGCTACCTACTCAGGCCAAACAAGTTCCCTAGTCCCAAATGGTTTGTTGAGTGAAAAACTATGATCATACTTCTATCTTAAAGAGCCCTCAAACATAAAGCAATGTGTGAGGATGTGTATAGATATAGAGGATAATTTGGGTGATGAATTAGAACTATCAAAACTCTAGAAGGATTCATATTGTTCAACCAAATTCAAATCCAAACCCTCTACCTCCATCGAAGAGTTAGCAGAGTAAGTGGCTCGAAAGTTAGGAGTATTGAGTAAACAAACCCCTAGAATGGCTTCTATGAATCTTTGTTATACGTGTGGAGGAGATCACCTAGCCAACATGTGTCCTTTTCTAGTTTAGAACCTAGGGAACCTGAATGCACAATACTCCATAGTTGAGAGAATATACATGAACCGCACTCGCAAGATTGTCCCTATGATAATCAGGAAGTTAGGAAAAATTACTAGCAGTCTTAACCACAACCATGTAGGTATCAAGGCCAGTACCAGTAGTAGCCTTATTATAGATCAACACAACACTACCAACTTCCTTATCAGGCACAACAAAGACCAAAAGCCATGCTAGGAGAGCACCCACCAAACCTTGCCAACGTAATTTCATTCAGATATGAAGTGGCAAATGATATCCTTAATACAACTTTAATGCCAACATCTCCATTGATATCAAGAAATGACTCCAATGATGAGAGCTTTGATTTGATGCATGGAGATAGTACACCAAACTATGACATAGAATTCTTATAGCATCTTGAAGTGTACCCGTATGAAGCACCCACAATAGAGTCTAATTGGGAACTAGAATATTCTATGTAATGTATGCAAATCCCAACCCTAGACCTCAAAAGAGGACCCTATTTTAGATGCCAAGGAGATCACTTTGTGATTGAATGTCCCCATCCTCTACTTGTAGGGCAGCGACCTTATTTCACCATTCAAGGATATAGTTCAGAGTGTGGTAAAGAGCAAATTATACGGGAATGTCCCAAAAACCCTACCAATGCCTCTAACATAACTCCAATCAACATAATAGGCATAGTGCAAGCATCAAGTGGATCCCCACCCACCTTTGTGCGAGTTCAAGCAGTGACCATGTAAGAAAATAACAGCACAGCAGAATAGACTAGTAGACAGAGTTGAGAGAAAAACACAGACAAAGATAGATGCAGACTGAGAGATAGAGAACTCAAACATTTTAAGACATAATTTTTTACTATGCGAGTCATGAAATGTGAGACCGGTCAAATCAACTCAAAAACCATAAAAGAGCTAAAGAGCCGATTGTTGGGCTTAGCTAGTTTGAGGTGAGGGTATTGTAAGAGATCTTTTTTACTTTGAATAATGAATGCAATGGTTTCTCCTTCCATTGTCTCTCCTATTGCCTCTTCCATGTGTGTGTGTGTGTGTATGTGTGTGCATGTGTGTATGTCTTTTGTATAAGCATACTTCTCACCATCACCTTTGTCCAGATCACTCATTCACAATGTTCATATCATCGTTACATCTCTATAGATTGACAATTAAGGAGGTGGAGCTCCACAAAATGATACTCATCCTTGTCTAGAGTAGCAACAAACTTGGCATTGTTGTCGGAGACATGCTCATGGATGAACATGTGATGGTAAGAGTGTTAGGATATAGACATTGGAAGGTAAGTAGTTAGAGTTTTTCCAAGTTTTTTCACTTCTTTTAGTGTTATTTTACCTCATAATAACTTGCCATACCACCACTCTCCATATCCAAGCATCATCGTCTTCATCAAAATTTCAGATTTTTCTCTATATCCACATTCATTCTCCTCATTTCCCTCATTTGTTTGTGTGAGTGTGTGTGTGAGAGAGAGAGAGCACGAGTTTTGATTTTGCAAGTTTTTGAGTTGATGCACAGGATTCCACACCACCATAGAGCTCAACAAGCTATGCAAGTGAAAATTTTGTGAAATTTCCATTGTTTTTTCCATTGTCTTAGCCTATCATGATAGGCGGTTAGAGTACAGATCTTTAGTGCATATCTATAGCAATGGCAAGGGCACTCAGCACCTCCTTGGAGCACTAGGTTCACCATTAGAACTGTAAGATTTGGAGACCATTGCAATAGGGTGGAATCATCACGATAGCCAGCACCATCATGATGGTGAAGCCCATCACGACGCTCCCATGCCATCATGATCATTCACACCATCATGGTGGTTAGCCCTATTGTGAGGCTGTAGCTCAGTGACGAGTAGCACCTCCTTTAATGTCAATCCGGGAAGACGTGAGGATGGTGTGAAGACCTCGAGCAAGTGGAGGCACAAGTGCGTGAGTGAGAAGCACACAAACATGCACACACATACACACACACGCGCACACACGGCAAGACAAAGAGTGAGAAGCAATGGAGCTCTTAGATTACTTTCAAAAAGCTCTTACAAGTTCATTTCAATTACAATCCAACCTCAAAAATGAGCTCTCTAGCTCCTTTTATAGTTTTTGACTAGCTTTGGCCCTGTCCAGACCTAGTGTCCGGCCTAGTTAAAAATTAGGTTCCAGGGCTTATTTGAGGGCTCAAACGAGATCTAAAAAATACGAAAATTGGTAGATAGACTAAAGCTCCTCAAGCTCAAGGACTCCTTGGCTTGCACAAAATGGAGCTACAAAAATATGAAATGGTATTTACAATGGTGTTTAGTGATTAAAATCACTATTTGTGTAGGGATTTTCTCTGTTGATTTGTCATACACCTCTTTGAGCTCCCTACTTGCTCTTTCTTCTTGTGTGCTCAACTCCTTTATGTTTGAAAAATTTAGATGGCCTACTTGCCAGATCTTCTTTGACTACCATGTCTGCTTGTGCTGTCCCTTCGCTCTGACTCTCTTCGTCTTGTGGCTCCTTCGGTTCCCTGACTGCTGCCAACACCCCCCCCACTCTCGCGTCTGTCGCCCCTGACAGACCCTTGTCTAGAGGGTTTTTGAACATAATATTGGACGACATCGGAGGCTAGGTGGTGTTCTTCGAGTCGTAAGCCGCGTGCTAGATCTGTGAGCAAATCATCCCAATTCACAGGTCCGGGAACATCTGGATGAGGCACCCTCAATTGCTCTGAGTGAATAGTTCTCTCCACAGCAAATAATTGGAGGAGATGTGATGGTCTGGGTATAAAGATTTCGGAGTGATATTCCCAGAAGCCTGTGATGAACATCTCCTCAAATGTCTGTTCAAAGCAGGCTGGGAGGTACTTGATTCTGGCGTGCCAAGCATATATTACTTCAATTGATGGGGTGGTACTCATATCGTACACCAGATCCTGGTTTCCTGTCACGAAGCCTGCTCCTGAGAAGTGGGGTTCCTTAATATTCTTAAACGTCCTGAAAGTGATCAGCATTAATTCAAATATTTTCATACACATCTGGGCCATCACATCGGGATTATTGCGTAGCCGAATGCTCCAGTGAGAGATTGTAGAAATCATGTAGTTCACCGTGGGGGGTCCTCGTGGGGGTGCTAGATAAACGTAATTTAACCATTTTGCGCAGGCTTTGATGTCTCTGACGGCAATAGTGAATTCAGGCCAGGTGCGTCTTCGAAGAACTGGAACGTAACAAGGATTATATTTAATAAACAACGGCATATTATTCCAGGTTCGGACCATTTCAGGATATGTTTCCAAAAGCCTGATCCTCCAGGTGGGTTGATGGATGGACCCACGCTTAGCGCTTTCCGGTATATCGTCTGGACCAAACTGTGTAGCAAATGTGGGAGGCTTGCCACATTGTCGTTGAATCTCGGCGTTGTAATCGGCCAAAAGTATGCAGTATGGCACATATTGGTCATTATTGGTGCCGATCCATCGATGATGAGACATGCTTCTGAAATATTCTGACTTTATGACAGTTTCTTCTAGGTTTGCTAGTGATTGGATCTGAATGGCCACCCGTTCTTCGTGGGTGTTCGCTGTCTTTTCCAGTGTCTGAAGCCACTCGGGTGCTTCCACTTCCAAGGTGTCTAGTCCCTCTGAGGTTCGTTGCCCTCCTCGCATTGGCATAGGACCGTATGGTTCCTCGTACGAATCATCTACCTCAATGGGAACCAAGTCTTCTGGCTCAGGTTCAATAACTGGAGAGGGTTGCCTTTCATACTCTAGTAAATTTTTCTGGAGCTCAACCACCTGCTCTATCAATGCCTTCACTTCCTCTGAAGTCGAGGTCAACTCTATTACTTGGGTTGGAGCCTCTTGTTCCTTGAGCTGGCCACGCAGCTCATCACGTTCCCTTTCCAACTCATCATGAGCATCTAATAGATCTGCATAGCTTTCCAAAATGGTTTTCATCGTCTCCGAGGGAACTGCTTTGAACTGCTCTGGATCTATCTCGTGGGGAGAGCCTTCCATTGCCGCTTCCAGATTCTCTTCATTTTGTTTCTGCAGTCTCTTGTTCTCTTCAAGTGTTGTGGCCATATGTTTCCTGAGTAGCGCCAAGTTACGTCTGACTCGTAGGTTATCGGCCTGGTATACTTCGAGCAAGGCTTCTAGTTGTTTGACGCCTGATTCTTTCGATGGTTGGGGTGCCTCTAGTAGTGCTTGGTGAGCCTGCTCAAGCGTTGTATAACGTTGATTCACATCTGCATTTTCCTCTTCAAGAATTGTGAATTGCCTTTGTAAGTTCTGGTGATTTGTTGTCAGTTGTTGATACCGGCCGTCCAGAGCTCTGTACTCATTCTGAAGCTGATATACACATTGATTTAATGCTAGAAATATACTATTTACATTAAATGATGCAGGGAGAGATGAAGATGCAGGGGGAATGGGGGCGGGAAGGGGAGTTGTGAATGATGTGGATGCAAGTGGAGATGTGGGTGGAGGGGGTATGGGAGACGGAGGGTGCATGGGGGGAGGGAGCGGTGCAGTGGCAGGAGATGTTTCCATAGTGTTAAATGTTTGAGTGACCGTGTAGATGGGGATCGTGGGTGGGGTGGATGTGACGTTAGTGAAGAGAGTGGTGAAAGTGGGCATGGTGACTCCCCTGAATTGGATTCCCGGAGAGAGTGGAATTCCCATGACGATTGTGGTGGTAGTGGACGTGGTGGTGATAGTGTCATGTGGTGGAGTGAGTTGTGTAGTGAGAGGTGGGGAGGGTGGTGACAGTGGTGCTTCCTGATGTTTGTCTGCTTGCGTTGTATCTCCTGGTGCTGATACGTTGATATGAATTTGTTTCCCGGACCTCATGGGACGGGCGGGAACTCTTTTCTCAAATCGGTGAATGTAGGCCATTGCCTCATGAATGGCCTCATCCAATCCTACTGCATCGGCGTGTAGGTTTATGGACTCGATGAACATGTCATCCACGCCTTCCTCCACCAGCAATTGGTTCATGAGTTTCTTGCCTGCTTCAAGTGACATTTTATGCTGTTCTTGAACTAGCTGCATGGTTCGATATAGTCTTTTTATTTGTGCCGAATACGCAGGGGCACTTGCTAACTCTGAAAGTTCTTCATACTCTTGTTCCCCGTAGGCTTCTTCCTCTTGTTCGGTCTCTTGTTCCTCGACGTCGACTTCTACAACTTGCGGTTGGGTGGGGGCTGACGTTGTTGTATGGGTTTGTGGTTCCTGAGCTCGCTCTGTTTCCGTTTCGAGATTAGAGTCATAGATTAGTCTAGCCACTTCTTCATCAGTTAGATCATTGAGAGTAAAGCCCTGTGGAAATTCCAAGTCCGATGGGACGGGTGGAAACACCAGATTGGGTCCCTCTGTACTTGGTCTTGGTAGCCGAATGCTGAATGGTCTAATGCGTCGTGTTTGGGGAGGGGTAATCTCTAGTGTAGTGGTGGCTCCCCTTGGTTGAGCGCAGGGTAATTGGACTCCCCCTCTCATCTTCTTTGATGGAGGACCTGCCACTGATAGCCTTCTCTGGAATTCCTGGGCCCGGGACCATACAAGTGCCCGCTGAATAGGCACGTCATAGGCTAGACATCGATAGATTATCTTGGTTAGAGCACAACATCTGTGAAGCACATTTTTCTGCTTCTTGTTCCACCGTTGATGGGCTAGGTGAATCTGATCTATGATCCAATGTGGTACGTTGATAGGGAGGCTTTCTGTCTCTGCCAAATACAAGCTAAACCATATCTTCTTTGGGGGCATGGTGAATCTTTCCTGGGCGGGGAAAGCAAAATGCTGCATGACGGTCCGTAGGTGAAGAGCGATGGTCGGTGTCATTGCTACCATATCCTTTAGATTATTGAGATCTTTATGTTTCATTCTGCCTGGAACCATTGTTTCCTTTTCAGTAGGAATGTGCATACCATACATGCCCAATGCTTCTTGTACCAGATTGAGGGTCAGTTTGAATCTTTTAAGTTCGTGGCCCGGCAACAGTGAGGGTAACACAAAGGTGCTGTCGCCTCCCTTGGCCCTGCTAGGAGTGATGGTACTGATAAGATAAGAACAACGTAAGAAATATGGCTTCGGTAAGTGGGCCCTGAAATAATTGTCCAGGCCAGCTTTGGTCCATACTGAACGCATGACTTCGGCATTCTGATAGCTCTCAAATTCGCGCGTGAAAAAATGGTAGCGTCCCCATTTACCATTAAACTCCAATTCAGCTTCCCAAAAATAGGTTCCATCACCCAATGGTCCTGCAACATCACTGAACCAATGAGCGTGTTTGCCCACTTGAGAGGTGTGCCCCTGGGGAGGATCCTGAACTGGGAGTACATGCACAGCTTGAAGTTCTTGCGGTCTTTCGGTGAGATGTGGTTCGAGGAGGAGTGTTTCTATATCCACAATCTGTGCGCTGGATCCGGCGTGAGAACTGGCACCTTCGGCTTCTGCCATGGCCCTGCTTGCTTGTTGGTTCTGTGAGAATATAGAACCAGGTGTTAACATCATAATGGACAAAATAAACCCGTTGTTGTCCCCGTTACAACATTAACAAGAGGTAGATGATGAGTCAGTGGTTAGTGAGTGCACGATGACAATGCGTGTAGTTAATATCTGGATAGTCCTAGGAGCTATATGGAAAGATGCACTGTCTGACTAATGCAGTTAGTAAGTGGAGATGAATTCACAGATTGGGGTCGGGGGGTTTATTACAAGTCTTAGGTTGCCAAACACCATGGATGGCTTTTGGTCTTGGTTTTGTGGAGATTCGGGAGGGTTGCATGAGTAATTCTGCTGGGAGTTGTTGTGTCATTGGGACCCATTTACGAGTGAGTCTGTGCGTGCTTCTAGGTGGCAGTGTGTTCGAGTGTATCAGACAAGAGTGGGTGGCAGCTGCTTGAGTGCGTGAACCCTGTCGTGTATGATGTGAATTGTGTGGGGTTAGTTGAGCCCGCAAGCAAGCCTTAGGCACCCAAATCTGTCTTGAGTGTGGGTCAGCCTTCATCGACTTCTTGGGTACCCAAATGGATTCCACTTTCTCAACAGAGGTTTTAAGAGTTCTCTTATTAGCATCAAGTCGTTGATTACTAATAGGAAGTTGAAACCGTTGTTGCGACTTAGTTACGGTCGGCAGCTCGTCTTTCCGCACCCACATTTGTTTCATCGGCTGAGTTGTTCTGCTTCGCGCGTTCTTTTGGTCTCTCGCCTGGAGAATCTTGAGTGATTGATCTGCCCTTAGTTGCTGCCTCCCTCTGGCCTTTGGAAAAGAAGGGAGTTCCATTGTGGTTCTGGCTCCTTCTTTGAGATCTTCGTTCTTCTGTATCACATAGCCTTGGACAAGAACAGCATGGTCAACTTCATGTGTACCCCTGGAGGGACCAGGAGTCTGTGCCTTTGCTAGTTCCTTGAGTGATCCCTTATTTAACTCAATTGTGATTCTAGTTTGATTCACCCATACCTGAAGAAGTCCATTCCTTAGGTTTAAGTTGACTGCTTGGTCATAGATCCAGTCTTGACCCAAGACAAGGGGCTCAGTGAGGTCCTCATCTTGACACACTAGCACTTTAACTGTCATTGCCTCATCATGAATATAGAGGGGAAGTTCCACCTCGCCCATGCAAGGGGTTTCCACGCCTCCCAATCCTATGAGATATGCTTCCATAGGGTTGACAGTTAATTGCAACTCTTGACAGTAAGACAATTTAACAGCACTAGTGGCTGCACCTGAGTCAATCAAGGCTCTTACAGTCCTTGCACTCTTTCCTTGTCCTATATCTAAGGTTATGAAAGGACGTCGATCAGTTATCCTATGAGAGCTAACACCTGACACTTCACAAATAGCCACGTCATATCCTTGATCTGCATATGCATCTTGCCTAAGGTGCTCTCTACCTTGTCTTCTTAATTTCATTCTCCGTATGCGCTCTAGGGCTTCTGCTTGAGCTTCTTCTCGAATTCGCTTTTCTTCCTCTTTGCGTTTCTTAGCAGTATTGAGTCGACTTAGCATTTCCTCTGTGAGAGGTTCCTGATACAACTTGACTCTGCATCCGCTAATATAACTTGGGAGAACATCGCCTTCTAATGTGGCTAGTTGCACTGCTCCACTTGTTGAGATTCTGTTAATGATCATGGGTCCGTAGCCTCTCTTCTCCAGTTTCCTCGCATGTTGCTTCAATGTGTAGACTAGAACTAAGTCACCTACATTTAATCCTTTATCCTTAACGTGGGCATCAAAGTATGCCTTCTGTCGTTTCTTTGCTGCATATATCCCTGAAGCTGCTCTCAGTCTTGTTTCTCCTAATCGTTCAAGGTCAAAAAGTCTAGAGGAGAGTTCATGACCCGTCCATTCGTGCTCTTGTGCTACTTTCAATGTAGGTATTAAGAAGTCCAAAGGTAGCACGGCGTTGTCGGGTCGTGAGAGATGCTCGGATGGTGGATCAAGTCATCCGCCTAAATCGTTCGGCACACGCGGGGTGTCTGTAGCAAACTCAGGCTTATGAAAATAAGGGTTCTAATGACAAAACAATTTAAATTACCTATTTCTATGATTGAAAATAAGGTTATTCTATAAAATGTACATAGTTTAAATAGCTATGGACCGTAAGGACGGGTAGCCTCGTACCTAGCAACAGCTTCCTGATATGAGATTAAAACTAGTGACTCTTCTGTTACGCGTTCCATCATGGTTTCTTCTACTAAACTATCAGGTAAGCTAGAGGTTTCTGGTCTGTCTAGAGTTGGTGGAACATTTTCTATATTTTTAATAGTACTGTGCTCAGACTCGTGAACTAATTTAGAAGACATCAAAGAAAGTAATGGGAAACAATATTGTTGCAAAACTGCTTGAATAAATTAATTGATAAGCTAATGGTTCAAATCAATAATTCTAATACAAATGGAAGGTCTAAATAAAGGGATGAATGTCTAATCAATTGGATAGCTGACTAATTGGAAAATAAGATTTAAATGAATCTTCAATCTTGCTGCTTCTCTTTACTTCACTTCAATAGCTTGAACTCACCATGTTTCTGCAAAAAACATTAGGATATTAGTAATATTACAAGAAATCATTAACTTTCAAGACATAATTCACTTGGAATTTGCATACACATGCATTCTCACATATGCAAACACACACACTTTCATGCATATGCACATACTCATATGCTTATACAAATATACTTTCTCATATGCATATATGCACATATGAATATTCATCAACTCTCATGCTAACATACATGCTTATGCTTATGCTTAAATTAACCCATGTACTTACATCTATACACACACACATGCTTAGCATATGCTAATGCATGCTCACATTAACTCTTATATGTAGATACATTCACATCCCTAAACATTAATATGCTAACTTAATACATATTTTCACATTCTCATTCATCACTCAAACATACTAACATGTTCTCAAGCACTTAATCCTATGCAAATGAACACAATAATGCACACATATGTTCATTTATCACATAAATATGCTAACATTAGCTCATGCATCTACACCTAAGTTGACTCTAATTTGCGTTTATTTACATATATTTATGTATATACATTCCACTCATACATTTGCAATTATATATATATATATATATATATATATATATATATATATATATATATATATATATATATATATATATATATATATATATATATATATATATATATATATATATATATATATATATATATATACCTATGTATTAAAAAACAATTAAAACACACGCATGTATTTAACTATTTAGTCACTTTTATAACATTTATTAACTTAAAATAAATTTCTTATATCTCTCTCTCTCTCTCTCTCTCTCTCTCTCTCTCTCTCTCTCTCTCTCTCTCTCTCTCTTTCTCTTTCTCTCTCCCTATCTCTCTCTCTCTCTCTCTCTCTCTCTCTCTCCCTCTCTCTCTCTCTCTCTCTCTCTCTCTCTCTCTCTCTCTCTCTCTCTCCCCTTCTCAGTCTGCGCATTTCTTTCTCTCTCTCTCTCTCTCTCTCTCTCTCTCTCTCTCTCTCTCTCTCTCTCTCTCTCTCTCTCTCTCTCTCTCTCTCTCTCTCTCTCTCTCTCTCTCCTTCTCTGTCTGCGCGTTTCTTTCTCTCTCTCTCTCTCTCTGCTCTCTCTCTTCCCTGTTCTCTCTCTGCCCGCCTACCTCTCTCTCTCTCTCTCTCTCTCTCTCTCTCTCTGCCCGCTGCTGCGCGCAGCGCCAGGGAGGGAGGGAGAGACTTTCACTCTCTCTCTCTCTCTCTACTCTCTCTCTCTCTCTCTCTCTCTCTCTCTCTCTCTCTCTCTCTCTCTCTCTCTCTCCTTCTCTGTGCGCGCTGTGGCGCTGCAGCAGAGGAGGGGAGGGAGAGATTCTCTCTCACACACATACATCACACACACACACGTCACATCATACACGCACACACACATAACACATACACACATATCACACATACACGCACATACACACATACACACATCACACATAACACATACACACATCACACATAACACATACACACATAACACACACACATCACACGCACATACACATAACACATACACACATCACATACACTTCACATACACACACATACATCACATACACACACATATATCACATACACACACACATCACATACACACACACACACATCACACATAACACATACACACATACACGCACATACACATAACACATACACACATATCACACACACTACTGCAGGGACTCAGACCAAGCCACGGAATAGGCATGGTCATGCTTTCGGCCGGACAATCATTCATGCAGCAGCATGGGGCATATCAAGATCATCGTACACAGCAGGACATGACGGCTCAATATCCCGAGCACGAGGAGGGTATAATGAAAAAGAAGGAAAAACAGAAGAAAGTAAAGAGCAGGAGACAGTACCTGCAAAAAACATTAGGAGAAACTTGAGCTCAACACACATTTAAATACATACACAAGTCCTTCCTAATCCACTCTTTTGGTTTTAACTTTTAATCTACAACCACACTTTAATCTCTTTACTTTCACCACACTTTAAATTGACTTTATTTACACAACTAACTTACTCCATTCTTTTAACCTTTTTCATATACACCATTCATTTAAAGTTTCTCTTTAACTTCCTTTAATTGCATCATTTATTCCAACCACTCTTTCAATCACTTTAGTTACACATTTTCTATAAACCATTCTTTTTCCTAGTACTCATATAGACCACTAATTATTTATCCATTTAATTTACCATTTTTAATTTAATTAGCCTATATTTCTTATTTTAAATAAATCATTTAATTCAATCTTAGTTCAAGGGTTTAATTAATTAGAACCTTAGTATTTAAAAGTATACACACTATTAAATTAACAAATTAAACCATAAATTAAATTTGTAGGTTAACCAATGTTAAATTATAGATTAATTTCATTAAATATTATTTGTTTCAACCCTTCAAACTAAGGCTAATCTTCATTCTTGCACACTAAACCCCTTAAAACCCTTTTGGAATCCTACCATTAGCTCATTAACATTTAAATAAACCCTATCATTAACCCTTTGGAACATAAATAAACTCTAACATGAACCTATTAGAACCTTTTGAGACCCTTCAAATGAACCCTATTGTCATAAATCATATGAACTAGAGTTATATACCCATGTTTCTAGCATGTATAAATATAAATACTCATTAATTAAGTACTTAGGGTAAACCCTAATATGAACATATGTCCTGCTTCATCCTTCATACCTGATAACATTTTCAAAATAGTTAATCCAATTAGCACAACTGATCAACAGTGATATAAAAGAGGTTTAGAATTCACCAATAAATATTTTAATTTTTCGGGCCATCAATTGGAAGATGCAAATCTTCCCGACATCCACCGCCACCAAACCTGCACATCGTCCCGATGGGCCAACTTGCAGATTTAGGGAAGCAGCATTTTCAATGATTATCATGAAATTAAATCATAGAACAACATCAATTCTTTTTTTAAATATATTTAATTTTATCAAATTTTAAATCTTTTCAACATGCACATGAAGTTTATTTCAATTACATCTGGCAATGAAAACATATTAAAGTATAAAGGTAAACTATTAACCTTTTCAGTCAACAAACATTAGTTTACATTTTTTTCCATTTATAAACTATGTAAAGATTAGTATAAAACAGAATTCATTTTCATTCATTCAAATGCAAGTTTCGTCATATATATGCATTCACATATGAGCAATCAAGCATGCCAAAGAAATCTACTAAATTTACTTGGACAGACAGCCGCCTTGTATGCCCAATTTTAATCATTAGATGTGCTTTTTCACAACTAGTTTCTTCATATAAATATGATATAAACTTCATATCGATAATAAATGTAAATACCTTTTTGGGGTGGAAGAAGGTATAACTTCCATGTCAATATTCTTTTTTTTTTTTTCCGCTACTTTTTTGTTTTAAAGGGGAAAGGCTTAACCCCTTAATCCGAGCTAAGGATCTAGCTGCATGGACAAGAAAGATCTAGGTTTTCACAGACATGTATCATGCAACAATATGCTCCTACATATATACAACTACTTTCGTTATCTAAATGAACTACAAATCCTTCTATTTTTAACAAATCTCACTTAATCTATAAATGTAGAAATATAAATTATGTCTATTTTCCTAATATGGTTAAATAGAGTCCTTTATAAATTAATATTCTTCATTCCAGATTTTATCAATTAGTTTTATATGAATGCAAATAAAATACGTAAAACAAAATTTTAAGACAAAGAAAAATACGACCTAAAATCAATTTTATCTTCAATCTGCTTCATCTTCAATCTGCTCATCTTTATGCATCTTAATTTGTTCTTCAAAGACTTGTTAGAACTCAACCAGCAACAGCTAGACACGCAAAATTATTAAATTTCATATTCAAATCTTCTCTTGGTTTTCCTACAAAAGAAACCCATACTAAAGAAATTCATTCATACATAATTAATCATGCTCATCATCAAACATTACTTCATACATTTCATCATCTCTTTGTTTAAATAATTTAATTCTTTTGCCAGCAATTAAGTTTTTAAGAGGCATGCCATCTAATTCGCGTAAGGCATACGTTCCATTATCATAGGTTTTGACTACCACATAAGGTCCAAACCAACGTCTTTTAAGTTTCCTACGGGCATCATACTGAGAATCAAACGTACTATCATACAGTAAAACCCAATCATTAACTTGAACCGGCTTTGGCCTTATCCTATGTGATTTATCAAAATACTTCTTATTTTTTAGTCGAGAATCTTTTAGTTTAACTATAGCCTCTTCTAAACGTTCATTCCCTTGCTCTAATTGCTGGATTCGCAGAGCTAATAAATCTTCTGTCGACAGATTATCTTCCCATGATAAAGTAGTCCAAGTAACAATTTGTGTATGCACATGGAATATCGGTTTCTGGCAATACATCAACTCTGCCGGCATATACCCCGTTGTTCTAGTGCAGGTCATTCTATCAGCCCACAACGCAAATGGCAGATAAGTTGGCCAATTCTTAATTTCTCCATTACAAGCTTTGGAAATTGCTTTAATAATAGGAGAATGCCCTCGCTCAATCTTCCCATTAGCTTCAGGGTTGTAAGCAGTAGTAAGGGCTAAGCGAATTCCATGCCTAGCAAAGAATTCTCTAGCCTCCTGCGCATCTAACTCTCCCCTATCAGCCACTACCTTTTCTACATAACCAAATCGTGAAATGACATCCTCAAGAAGAAATTTGCATACATTCAAGGTTGTCTTAGATCTTAAAGCTCAGCCTTCTACATGATTCGTAAGATCTTCACGTGCCAAGACTATATATCTCATCTTATTGATACCTTTGGGCATGGTAACTAAGTCTACAACCCATTTATAATGGATGCATGGTGGATAGGTAGGATGCAACGGATCCCTATGTTTGACTGAGGAATGAATCTGACATACGTCACATGAATTCACATAATTTTTAACAGTAACATAAATCCCTGGCCACCAGTATCCTTCTCTAATTTTTTCATATGTAGCTACAAAACCTTTATGTCCTGCCCATAAAGTATCATGCATACTCTTCATGACTTGTAACTGAAGATCCTTAGTACCTAGTACTCGTTGTGGCAATCTAATTTTTCCCCTAGCATGTCTCCAAATTAAACCTTCTTTCAGAAAAAAGTTGTAAGCTCTTTTCCTAATATTCCGAAATCTATTTGAAGACCATGAAGGTGCCCTAACCAAAGTACTTAAATACTTTCCAATATCCTGCCACTCTCCTTCGTATTCTTCAATATTAAACTGTTCATATGCGTATGCTTTAGAATCATAATTAATTGTATTTATTTCTAATTCTGTTTCTTTCTCATTATCAAATCTAGCTCGAGAAAGCATATCAGCCACACGATTAGATTTACCTGCAATATGTATCAAAACAGGATTTATAAACTTGATGTATGAAATCCATCTAAGCATGGCAATGTCGGGTGATGAACAGTTTGTAATCATTCCAATCAGAGGTAGACAATCTGTCTCAACTATTACATTTGCACCTATAAAATATTCTTTATCGGATTTTAATGCCGTGACTAAACCCCATAGTTCTCGTTTAATTTGCGGATAATTTCTTTGCGTATCGTGTAAAATCTTTGCTCCAAATCTCACAGCATACCTATTGCCCTCTTCATCGTCCTGACCAATAACCCATCCTATTCCTATAGGGCTCGTATCAACAGTTAAAATGATAGGCTTTTGATCAGTATAATCTACTCGCTTTAAAAAGCTTCAAGAAGTAATTTCTTTAACTTTTTTATAGCTTTGAGTGTTCTTCAGTCCAAAGAAACTTTCGATTCTTCCTTAGTAAAGCATAAAGACAGTTTGCAACATGTGCATAGTGTGGGATCCAGATGGCATAAAACACACAAGCACCAAGGAATCGTCTTACCTCACTAATATTACTACAGGTTTCAGAAATCTTGTTTATAGCGTCGACTTTAGGTGGATATGGCCTCCGACCGTAATGTCCACATAAATGCCCAACTATAAGTACCTCATTGACACCAAAAACAGATTTCTCAATGGAGAATGTGAGACCAACCTCTTCAAATCTCTGGAAAATCCTTTCACAGTCAGAGATATGATCTACTACAAACTTCCTGCAGCCAGAGGAATCTAACGTTTCATCTTTCGCATTCTCAATACATCCTTTAATAGGAATGTCATCAATAAATGGCATAGCTATATTAGGAATGAAGTCATGTAATACTGAATTCATGGCGTTCATCATATGCGCTACTGAATTAGTAGCTCCTTGCGGCAAAGTGCACATGCGAACTAAGCCTAAAGGAGTTTTCATGGTCGTAATGTCTCTACTTTCAATAGCAAGCTGAAATTGATCGTAGCCAGAATACAAGTCTCCCATTGAGTAAATGGCATGACCAGTGAAGGCTTCAGCGAATTCTCCTACAATGGGCCCAGTACCTACATTCCTAATAGTAACCTTGTTAACAGGTTGTAAATCTTGAATGAACCGTAACTTGCCATTTTTCTTTGGAACAGTAAACCACCTATTTGAGTAGGGTGCAGACGATGGCTCTAAAATTTGCATGTGAATCTTTTCCTTAAGAAGCCGCATTAACTCTGGTAAATGGGCTTTCGGAACAGGTATGGGTCGAAGATTCCATGGAATGTGAGGCACTGTAAACATGATCATTGGTGGTACAATTTGTGGGTCTGCACAACCTATCTCATGGGAATATAAAGAAAATGCCTTTCGATGCTTTCTAATCACTCTTTGAAATAGTTCACGTTCCTCGGGTAACAAAAAATTTTCATCATTTCCTATCTTGATTAGCTTTAAAGTTTCTTCTGTGAAGGTATGACCTATATTTGTGCGCTCTCTTAAATAAGGATCATTGGTAACTTTCCTAAACTTCTCTTCACTCTCTCGTGGTAATGATTGGGCAATCGGTTTAATTTTTTTATCAACGGTTTTGTATTTTGTATTTACTTTTGCTTCCTTTTCATTACTCATGACAAATTTAATAATCAAATCATATTCTTCAATAGAATTTAAAAGTACAAATCTAAAATTTTCTTTTTCATGCAAAATATTTTGAATTTCTTCAATCAATGAGTTTGAAGATAAAGTTTCAATTACGGTTTCAATGTGTTCATCAGATGAAATGAATCCTTTCTCTTTATAAAATTTTCATAGTGTTTTATAATTTTTTTAGGAATTTGTTTATAATGACTGAATTGCAAATATGATGAAGGAAAATATAAAGAAAAACTATCTAAAGTATCTACAGATGGGTGCGAGACATCAAACCAAGAACCACCGTTGTCTCGCTCAACAGTGGCATCTAGGCAAAATTTTGATCATAATAAGTTCCAAACTCACGAAGAGGCATATGATCTTCACGTATCTTTTCATGAGAACGGATGGGCGTCTTCCTAATTTGCTCCCTATTTCGTACATGGTTTGGGCTGACTATCATAACTTGGAGCGATTGTAGATCATCTTTAGATCTAATTCTTGCGTATGCTGAGCCGTCATCTATTACTTTAGTCTCCATTCTAGCTTCACATATAAATGGTTGACCTAAGATAATTTCATAAGAGCAGTTGTCCTGAATGAAAAAGTGGAATGTCTCAGAGATTCCACCTATCATTAGAGGTATGTTGGCACATGCTCCTAGGAGTGATCCACAACCATTGTCCGCGGTTCGCATTATCTAGCCGTGATTTTTATCAATAGGCCATTTAAACTTATCATATAATCCTTTCGAAATCACATTGATTTCAGACCCAGAGTCAATTAGGGCTAAAGCAGAATATGATCTCTTCTGATCTCCTAAGTTAACTTTAATCTCCGGTGTGCCTCTCACCCAAAAACTTTTTCTAAAATCACTCTCTGAGTTTTTTGTTTCGTCATCTGGTACAATTGGCCCTAAGAATTTTTTGTTCACATTACAGGTATTATCTTCTTCATCTTCTGAGTCTAAAGAAAGAGATTCATGAATCAAGTGAGTTACTTCGCCAACATCTTGCATCTCTACCTCTTGTGACAGAGGGAATCTCTTCCTTTTAATTAGTTTAATAAAATTTTCCTTAAATTCAATTTTTCCTATTGAGAAGATTTGTTCTAAAGTCATTGTTACTGCACTTTTTAATAAGATGTCATACAATATTTCTTTCAAATCAACTTTTTGTTCAAGTTCAGAAATAAGAATAGCTTTCGGTACTCGTTTTGGTTTCTTTTCTGGTTTCTCTTCAGGTTTTGTTTCAGTTCTAGGAATTTGCTATACTTTGTCTGATGTTTGAATTGGCTCACTAAACACAGGTTGTTTACCCTCCCTAATTTCTTTTCTTCGCTCCTCATTTGTTTTAGAACTTTCGCCTTGTTCAAACTGAACTTTCTTAGGCTTCGGCTCATCTCTCATCTTACTTCTAGTCATTCGTCTACCTGAATCATTTATATCTTGCTCATCATCGCTCTTTCTTTTCTCTTCAACATTCACAATATGTGAATATATCGAGAATTGATCGACAAGAGAGTTCCACGCAGTTTTTTGCATAATATCATCTCTCGCCTTTATCAAAGCTTCAATTGAGTAGTTCCTCGTTTCCCTTGTTTGTTCGGAATCAGAGTCACTATCAACATATTCTAGTTTAACAGCAGAAGCAGATTTCGAAGACTCAGAAAGGTTTTCATACAGCTTCTGCATCCCTCCCTTTCCCCAATTGGCAGCTAAGGGTAAATGTGTTCTATAGTCGCACAATCGCTTGTCAATATCAATTACAAGTCTTTTCTCTTTCGCATCTTTCAATGCTTCACATGTGTAAGTCAAATGATCTGTGGCATCGCGCCAGATACATCTCCTCACATTGGCATTTCTCCTTTCATTGAAATTTCTTTGGTTAAATGCTTGAGGAATCGGTTGAGGAATTGGTTGGGGTACAACTGGAGGATTAGGAGGTATAAAAGGTGGATTAGGAGGTACTAATGGATGATTCGGAGCTACTAATGGTGGACTTGGAGCATTTACTGGTTGAGGATAAATAGTCGGATGAGCTTGCATTGCATGTTTATCTTGTAGGTTTAAAGCATACACCACATTCTGCAAAGCCGCTACCTCTTTAGACATATTCTCGTGCATATGCATCATATTGTCCAACTTGTTAAACAAAATCTCAAATTGTAACTCGGTTGGTACTCTAGATGTGGATGTTGTAGGCTCAACTTTTGAATCTATATGTGTATCCCTAGTTGCCTGAATCGGAGGAAAACTGGAAGATGGTTGAGACATCGAATCATAAAGGAGTGTTTTACGTTGGATCATGTGAGCAACCGCCTCAACTACAGTTTTCACTACACCCCAGTCATCTGTAAGCCCATATTTCTTTCCCGGTTCTTCAAGCCTACGCTCAACCTCTACCCTTATATCTGGAGTCAAGATTTTAAGGAAATATAAAATGATATCTGCGGTAAGGGCAACTCTATCCTGTTCAGGTAATTGAGAGAATCTTTTCATAAATTCGCCATGGAGTTGAGTTAAAGAAATGTGAGGCTTAGGAGAACTAATCCATTTCATAAATCCCTCTCTACTGTGTTGACTATAGTCCTCTAAATAAAATTCTTTATGTAGCTCTTTTCTAAACTCATCCCATTCCTTATTGTCATGTAGATCCATAATAGCTTTCACTGTACCTATGGCAAGTCGTCCAAGATAGGATTTCCACTTTGTATCAGGCAAGCCGTGTAACTTGGCTAATTCCTCAAACATGTCTAAATAATTTGTAACATTCATACCAGTAAATTTCCCTTTATCCTTTAATAACGTTTCAACTACTTTTTGTCCTTGCGTCTCGTGCATCATAGTTTGAAATAGCTCGTCCATTTTTGAAGTTTGTTTTAACCTAGCTTGAACAATTCTAACTATATCCTGAACTTCTTTTGTTACTCTTTCCTTATGTTCAGCTACTAATTCTGAAATTCCGTTAGAGTCCAGTTTGATAAGTTTATACTACGCCAATATGCTTCAAGTAAAGCTATGATTAACGCTTAACCTATGATTAACAAACAGTTGCCTTTAACCTATACCAATAATTTAACCTTAAATAAAATTTTGCACCCAAGAATGTAAGGGTAAAGAAATTATACCAACTGCTTGAAGATGAGGCTCAAAACAGTGCTTTCTGTGAAATTCAATACATTTATTGATTTGAATCAAAACCTAAATACATAATTTGCTAAAAATGGGTGCAAACGTTTTGTGCTTCAATTGTTGATGAAAGGGGTGGCGCGACGAGGTTCTCCTACTTGCCAATCTTCGTGGAGGCGCTCAGGTCACCAGACCAGCCCTCGACACCAAGAAGATTGCAAGCTCACGTAAATGCCACAGCTTCCAGGGATGAAGATGCAGCTGCACTGATGTAAAATCGTATGAATGTATATGCAATGCAAAATTTAAAATTTATACCTGAGCTGCAAGGCCGTTTGTTCACGTCGGGTTCACCAATGTCGGGTCGTGAGAGATGCTCGGATGGTGGATCAAGTCATCCGCCTAAATCATTCGGCACACGCGGGGTGTCTGTAGCAAACTCAGGCTTATGAAAATAAGGGTTCTAATGACAAAACAATTTAAATTACCTATTTCTATGATTGAAAATAAGGTTATTCTATAAAATGTACATAGTTTAAATAGCTATGGACTGTAAGGACGGGCAGCCTCGTACCTAGCAACAGCTTCCTGATATGAGATTAAAACTAGTGACTCTTCTGTTACGCGTTCCATCATGGTTTCTTCTACTAAACTATCAGGTAAGCTAGAGGTTTCTGGTCTGTCTAGAGTTGGCGGAACATTTTCTATATTTTCAATAGTACTGTGCTCAGACTCGTGAACTAATTTAGAAGACATCAAAGAAAGTAATGGGAAACAATATTGTTGCAAAACTGCTTGAATAAATTAATTGATAAGCTAATGGTTCAAATCAATAATTCTAATACAAATGGAAGGTCTAAATAAAGGGATGAATGTCTAATCAATTGGATAGCTGACTAATTGGAAAATAAGATTTAAATGAATCTTCAATCTTGCTGCTTCTCTTTACTTCACTTCAATAGCTTGAACTCATCAATGTTTCTGCAAAAAACATTAGGATATTAGTAATATTACAAGAAATCATTAACTTTCAAGACATAATTCACTTGGAGTTTGCATACACATGCATTCTCACATATGCAAACACACACACTTTCATGCATATGCACATACTCATATGCTCATACAAATATACTTTCTCATATGCATATATGCACATATGAATATTCATCAACTCTCATGCTAACATACATGCTTATGCTTATGCTTAAATTAACCCATGTACTTACATCTATACACACACACATGCTTAGCATATGCTAATGCATGCTCACATTAACTCTTATTGTAGATACATTCACATCCCTAAACATTAATATGCTAACTTAATACATATTTTCACATTCTCATTCATCACTCAAGCATACTAACATGTTCTGAAGCACTTAATCCTATGCAAATGAACACAATAATGCACACATATGTTCATTTATCACATAAATATGCTAACATTAGCTCATGCATCTACACCTAAGTTGACTCTAATTTGCGTTTATTTACATATATTTATGTATATACATTCCACTCATACATTTGCAATTATATATATATATATATATATATATACTTATGTATTAAAAAACAATTAACACACGCATGTATTTAACTATTTAGTCACTTTTATAATATTTATTAACTTAAAATAAATTTCTTATCTCTCTCTCTCTCTCTCTCTCTCTTTCTCTTTCTCTCTCCCTATCTCTCTCTCTCTCTCTCTATCTCTCTCCCTATCTCTCTCTCTCTCTCTCTCTCTCTCTCTCTCTCTCTCTCTCTCTCTCTCTCTCTCTCTCTCTCTCTCTCTCTCTCTCTCTCTCTCTCTCTCTCTCCCCTTCTCAGTTTGCGCATTTCTTTCTCTCTCTCTCTCTCTCTCTCTCTCTCTCTCTCTCTCTCTCTCTCTCTCTCTCTCTCTCTCTCTCTCTCTCTCTCTCTCTCTCCTTCTCTGTCTGCACGTTTCTTTCTCTCTCTCTCTCTCTCTCTCTCTCTCTCTCTCTCTCTCTCTCTCTCTCTCTCTCTCTCCTTCTTTGTCTGCGTGTTTCTTTCTCTCTCTCTCTCTCTCTCTCTCTCTCTCTCTCTCTCTCTCTCTCTCTCTCTCTCTCTCTCTCTCTCTCTCTCTCTCTCTCTCTCTCTCTCTCTCTCTTTGCGCGCAGCGCCAGGGAGGGAGGGAGAGACTTTCACTCTCTCTCTCTCTACTCTCTCTCTCTCTCTCTCTCTCTCTCTCTCTCTCTCTCTCTCTCTCTCTCTCTCTCTCTCTCTCTCTCTCTCTCTCTCTCTCTCTCTCTCTCCTTCTCTGTGCGCGCTATCGCGCTGCAGCAGAGGAGGGGAGGGAGAGATTCTCTCTCACACACATACATCACACACACACACACGTCACATCATACACGCACACACACATAACACATACATACATATCACACATACACACACATACACACATACACACATCACACATAACACATACACACATCACACATAACACATACACACATAACACACACACATCACACGCACATACACATAACACATACGCACATCACATACACTTCACATACACACACATACATCACATACACACACATATATCACATACACACACACATCACATACACACACACACACACATCACACATAACACATACACACATACACGCACATACACATAACACATACACACATATCACACACACTACTGCAGGGACTCAGACAAAGCCACGGAATAGGCATGGTCATGCTTTCGGCCGGACAATCATTCATGCAGCAGCATGGGGCATATCAAGATCATCGTACACAGCAGGACATGACGGCTCAATATCCCGAGCACGAGGAGGGTCTAATGAGAAAGAAGGAAAAATAGAAGAAAGTAAAGAGCAGGAGACAGTACCTGCAAAAAACATTAGGAGAAACTTGAGCTCAACACACATTTAAATACATACACAAGTCCTTCCTAATCCACTCTTTTGGTTTTAACTTTTAATCTACAACCACACTTTAATCTCCTTACTTTCACCACACTTTAAATTGACTTTATTTACACAACTAACTTACTCCATTCTTTTAACCTTTTTCATATACACCATTCATTTAAAGTTTCTCTTTAACTTCCTTTAATTGCATCATTTATTCCAACCACTCTTTCAATCACTTTAGTTACACATTTTCTATAAACCATTCTTTTTCCTAGTACTCATATAGACCACTAATTATTTATCCATTTAATTTACCATTTTTAATTTAATTAGCCTATATTTCTTATTTTAAATAAATCATTTAATTCAATCTTAGTTCAAGGGTTTAATTAATTAGAACCTTAGTATTTAAAAGTATACACACTATTAAATTAACAAATTAAACCATAAATTAAATTTGTAGGTTAACCAATGTTAAATTATAGATTAATTTCATTAAATATTATTTGTTTCAACCCTTCAAACTAAGGCTAATCTTCATTCTTGCACACTAAACCCCTTAAAACCCTTTTGGAATCCTACCATTAGCTCATTAACATTTAAATAAACCCTATCATTAACCCTTTGGAACATAAATAAACTCTAACATGAACCTATTAGAACCTTTTGAGACCCTTCAAATGAACCCTATTGTCATAAATCATATGAACTAGAGTTATATACCCATGTTTCTAGCATGTATAAATATAAATACTCATTAATTAAGTACTTAGGGTAAACCCTAATATGAACATATGTCCTGCTTCATCCTTCATACCTGATAACATTTTCAAAATAGTTAATCCAATTAGCACAACTGATCAACAGTGATATAAAAGAGGTTTAGAATTCACCAATAAATATTTTAATTTTTCGGGCCATCAATTGGAAGATGCAAATCTTCCCGACATCGTTTTGGCCAAATACCATCTGAAAGGGGGTGGCTTGGAGTACCGTTTTGTAGGCGACTCGGTATGCCCAAACAGCATGGTGTAGCTGTTTGTTCCAATCAGAGCGTTTATTGTTCACTAATTTCGTCAGTACATTGCATAAGATCTTGTTGGTGCTCTCAGCTTGGCCATTTGCTTGAGGGTGATAGGGGGCAGACTTCTTATGTATTACCAAAAATTCTTGGAGCAGATTTTCAATAACTTCATTCAAGAAGTGAGTGCCTCTATCACTAACTAGCTCTATAGGTAGCCCGTATCTGGTGAACACATTCTCAAACAAGAATTTAGCAGTTGTTTGAGCATCGTTCTTCGTCGTGGCTTTTACCTCTATCCACTTTGTTAGATAGTCTGTCGCAACAATGATATATTCTGCATGGGAACCCTTAGTTGGGGGATTAATAGGACCTACGAAGTCTATTCCCCACTTAGAGAATGCACGTCCACCCATCATAGGTTTCAGTGGCATCTCATCTTCACGTATAGGATACTGAGTTCTTTGACAGACATCACATCATTTCACATAGGTATGTGCATCCATGTGAAGGGTCGGCCACCAGAAGCCCGCAAATAGTATTGCCTTGATCACCCGATCTGGTCCAAAGTGTCCTCCTGCTACACCTTGGTGAGCAGTGTCCAAGATCTTGAGATACTCACTCTCATGGACACATAGTCTCAGGTAATCGTCTTTACCACGTTTGTATAGATTATCACCAATAAGTGAGTAATCCTAGGCTTCTTGTTCTAAACTCCTTTTCCTAGCCAGAGTCATGTCTGGAGGGAATGTTTTCGTCCTCAGAAAGGATACTAGTGGTTCACTCCAATCCGGCACTATGGACACTTGATAGAGAGTGGCATGTTCCACAGGTGGTTTAGTGCAGCAGGTTGGGCATTCCTTGCACAACTTTTGGACATCAGCTTCCATAGTTGGCCAATGCACTCCGAGTCTCCTTAGTGTCTGTAGGGTTCGTTGTTTTGAGTAGTGTTGCTCTAATGCACCTACATGTGCTAAATGCAACCATTTATTGTACTCGTCCTCTTCCACACAACAAGCCAAGATTCCTTGATCTGTGTGCTTGTACATACTTCCTGCCATGATGTGATATTTTTGGGCTTTTACTACCTCTCTATCCTGCGTGTTTATTACTGGATGGTTAGGTCCGTATGTCAATACTGGCACTAATGGCTTAGCCCACTGCGGTACCACTTCCAAGTTAAACAAGTAAGCATCAGGAAGGTCATCTGATACTCCTTGTGGGGCTTCTCCATATGTGAGCCTAGAAAGGTGATCTGCTCTCAAATGAGTCCTCCCTTTCCTTACCACAACCTCAAAATCATATTCCATTAGCAAGAGAAACCATCTTACTAATCTTCCTATATTGCATGGCTTGTTTACGAGGTATAGTAATGCCTGGTGATTAGTAAAAAATTTAAACTTATTTGCAAGCAAATAGTGTCTAAATTTCTTAACTGCATATATCATGCCTAAGCCTTCTCTCTCTGTAGTGGTATAATTTCGTTCAGCTGCATTCAATTGTCTACTGGCATAGGCAATTGGAAGGTCCATATTACCTTCACCAGTAGGTTGAGCAAGCACACACCCAATAGCGTAATTGGATGCATCCACGTGAACGTGGAATGGCTTGTTCCAATCTGGTGTGGTCAAGATTGGTGCTGAACATAATCTTCGTTTAAGCTCATTGAAGGAATTCTCACATTCCTCAGTCCACTCAAAGTTTGTCAGAAGTCCGTGCATGGGCTTTGCAATGACAGCATACATGTGAATGAACCGGCGGTAGTAACCACAATGTCCCATGAAAGCTTGTACTTCCTTGACATTCCTTGGCCTTGGAAGCTCGGCTATGGCTCTCACTTTCTCTTCATCAGTGGATATGCCATTCTTTGACACTATGTGTCCTAGAATCTTGCCTTGCCTGACCATAAAAACGCACTTTTCTGGGTTCAGGCAGACTTGATATTCTCTACATTTGTCAAATATCTGTCTGAGTTCAGGAATGTGGGTTTGTCTAATGTTGGAATGAGCACAAAGATCATCAACATATACTTCTAAATTCTTCCTCAGGAACTCCTTAAATACATGGCACATTAGTCTCTGGAAGGTAGCAGGAGCATTAGTAAGCCCAAATGGCATTACACGAAAGGCAAATATACCCCACTCTGTGGCAAAAGCTGTCTTATGCTGATCTTCTGGAGCAATGGCGACTTGATTGTAGCCCGAAAATCCATCGAGGAAGCTGTACACTTCTATGCCTGCTACTCTTTCTAAGAGATGTTCTGTGATGGGAAGCGGATAGTTATCTCGAATCGTGGCTGCATTAACCTTCTTCAAGTTAATGCATACACGCAGCTTGCCATTCTTCTTGGGCACCACTACGATGGGGGATACCCACTCAGTGTGCTCAATTTCATAGATAAATCCAGCTTCGACCAGTCTATCTATCTCCTCTTTGATCTTAGCAGCGTAATTATCGTTATATGTATAGGGCTTTTGCTTAGAGGGTTTAGCATCTGAGGTCATGGGGATAGTGTGTGAGCATATATCAGGGTCAACACCTTTCAAATCCTTGTAACTCCAAGCGAATACATCTCTGTATTCTCTAAGCAAGGCTATTAACGCATGCTCTTCTTCCTCTGTTAGGTCATGGCCTATGTATGTGCATCTCTCCTCTCCTTCTTCTAGGGCCACTACTATTTTCTTGGTGGTTTCTTTGTTATCATAGGCCTCTCCTGATTGTGCCTCTCGTTTCGGCATTCTTATCATGACCCTCCTGTCGTCTATCTCATACTTCTTAAAATTTTTTGGGACCTCAAACAAGGATTCTTCCTCTTCTGGTGAGACTTCTCTCTTCTTTCGTTTCTTTCCTTCTTCCTTCGGGGTCACATGTGTGGCAAGTCTTACATCATTTGTAAGCTCTCCATACCTCTGGGGTTGAAATTCTACTTCATGGAAGTATTCTTCATCTGATGCAAAAGGTGGGTCCCTAATGATTGACTCTAGATCGGAGTCACTTGCATCCTCAAATGCATCAGGGCTAGGTTCGCATTCTTCTAGAACTGCCTCTCCCATGATTGGCTCTATGGAGAAGACTGAAATGTCATAGCCATCCTCATCACAGTGGGGTGTCCATTGTTCTTCATTGATGGCTACATCCATTGTTGCTAGGATTTCTGCCCAGCCATGGGGTTCAAATTCCTCATCAGGAAAGACTACAGATGCATAGGCTGGGTCTTGAATGGGTCTATGTGTTTCGTTTGCACCTATTTCTCTGGCCTTTTCTCTCTTCTCTTCGTCTACTGCTACTTTGCACATCCATAAGTGTGTGTCTTCATGCATCCACGAGGATCCGGATTCTATGGAATGCATAGACTCGGTCTCATCTTTGGCTCTATGGATGGGATTCCATTGAATAGGTGGTACATCTCTATGAGAGTAATCCTTAAGATTGACTTTGGTCGTAACACCTAAATGCTGCAAATACAAAGAATTGGTTCCCCAATCCTGTACCACTTGCAACTGCCGCATAAATGGACTTCCCAAAATCATTTCATAGGCATGATTCTTGCTAAAATCACATATGGCAAAGGTGTGCTCGAACTCGACACCACAAGTGGTGAGAGTTATTCCTTCTAGCAATCCTAAGGGTCTCTCAATATGACCATCGGCCATCTGCAATTTCATTCTCGTCGGCCTGAGTGCTGGCTTGCCCCAACGCTTCCATAGGGAAGTGGTGGCAATTGCAACTCCTGCACCTGAGTCCAAAATTGCCTTGGTGGTGTACTCCTGGTAGGTAATGGGAAGATAGGTGTTCCCTTCTTCACCTTCACACATATCTCCTATCTTATCCAAGGGTATCTCTGGCATCGTCCTATGTGATCCTACCTGGGAATGAGGTTTCACAATCGCTGGTACTTGTTTGGCTACATGTTTCCACACTTCTGGTCTAACCTTAAGCAGCTCTTCCAAAGGGAGATTGCACTGCACTTTGGTGTTCTTCACCACCTCTGTGTTCCTAGGTATGACTGAATCTTCGTTTCTTACCATGACTGTAGGTGCTCTCATACAGGTGGACTTTGCTTCCCATGGGCCTGTGAAATGGGGTAGTTCTTGTAAAGAATTGGACTCGAAGTCTAATCTTTCTTGAGATTGGGTTCTCTCCTGCTCCCCATAAATGGATGGGATGTCTTGTGGGAATTGGTCACGTGCATCATCCACAAGTTCAATGGGAGGAGGGACTTCACTTTCTTTAGCCCATTTGTCTTCTTGAATCTCGCGTAGGAATTCTGGTGTGAACCGATTCATAGAAGATGATGTGTCTGGCTCCGTAGAGTTAGGCACATAGGCTTCATGCACATAGGCTTCCTGAGCAGGAATGCTTACTCTTTCACTTGCCTCATCCTTTTGTTGAGAGGCTGGTTCCTTTTGTGATCGTGCCATTAGATTCTCTATTCTTTCTAGGGCGGGGGGGTTGTCTGGTTCCGTGGAATTGGACACATAAGCTTTCGATGGGGGATGGGTCATGGTTTTGCTTACTTTATCTCTTTCTTGATCTTTTTCTTCCTTGGCAGATCTTGCAATTATGCCCTCTAACTTCTCTAGGAGTCCATCCAAGTGTAATTGCGTCTTGGCTGAGCCCGAGTAATTGAAAAGGCGACTGGCTTCAAACATAGTCTGAGCCAATGCGACCATTTTCGCACAAAGCTTGGTTCTTTCTATCTCTAGGTCAGCTCTAGGGTACCACTTGTCATGATCCGTGACATTTGGCCCTTCTTGGATTCTGGCATGATATGCTTTGAGCATCATGTCTACGTCTTCAGGAGTGGGATCAGCTAATACTGATCCTACTCTAGGGGGTGGTGGAATCGTATGAGGTGGGTTGGAAGGTGGCGGGTCAGATGGCGATGGGAATGGTGGTGGTGGAGTAGTGTGAGAGGGAGTTTGAGATGTGAGTTCAGCTATCCTGGCTTTGGTTTCTCTTATGCTTTCCTCAAGTTCACTCATCTTTTTAGCCCATTGTCTTTTCATTCTTTCCCGACTATCTTTCCACGCTCTAGTCCTTTTCTTTGTCACGCTCTCGGTTTCACTAGCCTCAGGGTTCTTATCCTGGTTTACCCCTTGGTTCTGCTGCAATGCCTGAGCTCTAGTCACTACCTGTACTGGTGCAGTGGAAGTGACACTTCCTGTGGAGTCTACCACCAACCCAATAATGTTAATAGGAGTGATTTTTGGCATATTATTAGGATTCTTAGGGCAATCTCGTAAAAGATGCTCTTTTCCACACTCTTGGAAAAAACCTTGAATTGTTACTGACTGGGGTTGCATAGGTGGAGGTAAGGGACAATCACGAATGAGATGATCTCCCTGACATCTGTAGCATGGTCCTCTAGGGAATGGGGGTCTTACCTGCCTAGGTTGAGGCTTAGGATTGGGGTTCGTATACATGAGATTTGTGTAATCTGACTCCCAACTAGGTTCACTCGGTTCCTCACTGT
The DNA here is from genome assembly GCA_020310875.1 of Ceratopteris richardii. Lineage (NCBI taxonomy): Eukaryota > Viridiplantae > Streptophyta > Polypodiopsida > Polypodiales > Pteridaceae > Ceratopteris > Ceratopteris richardii. The sequence continues at coordinate 136,250,958 of CM035439.1, read as the reverse complement.
AGTAGGACTCACCATGTTCAGGAGATTGCATGTAGTAAGCATGGGGACTATCAACATGTGTAGAATCAAAGCTATGGTCACTCGGGTCACTTTCAGAAAGCAATGGTGTTACAGGGACTATAGCTCTATTCAGGTTTTCTTCTGCAGCGGCATACTTTACAGGGATCACATTAGCTGGGGCAGGGGGTTGTTGAGCTAACACAGGCTGAGGCCTTTGTTGGTTTTGGTATGGTTGCTGATAAGGTTGTTGTGGCCTGCCATATGGCTGTGGAGGGTACGGGTTCTGTATCTTCCCTGCTGAGGGTATGGCTGAGGGTAGGGTTGCCTAACCGCTTGCTTATTGTATGGGCAGTCTTGCACGGTGTGATTGGTGTACCTTCGTTCTATGGTGCAGTACTGGCTACTAGGATTAACTTGGGGTTGAGCCATAATGGGACATACGTTCGCCATGTGGTCGCCACCACAAGTATAGCACCTTTTCACAGGGGCAAATCTTGGGATTTGTTTGCTAGTTACACCTAATTTCCGAGCTACTTTCTCTGCAAGTTCCTCGATTGATGTGGATTGCGTGGAAGAGAGGTTAGAGGCACTATCCGAATCTTTGTATATCTTGGAAAGCTCTAACTCCTCCCCTAGGTTATCCTCAATGTCAATACACATGCGTACACACTCTTCTATGGTCCTAGGGTCCTTCAAGTACACATATGATCTTAATTTGGTACTTAGCAATCCATCCAAGAATAAAGCCACTTGCTTAGCTGGTGTGGGTAACTCAGGGACAGGGCATCTTTCAAGATATTGCCTAAATCTCCTTCCTGCAAGTCTCACGGTCTCTTGAGGGGTTTGCTTGAAGCTGTGAATCAGTGAGGAGGTATTATGTCTTATGCCACTCTTAGAAAATTCAATGATGAAAGCCTCTAGGAGTTGGTCTATGCTCCTGAACTATCTCTCATTCAATGGTTGAAACCACATAAGGGCTGTGTTCCTAAGGGTTAGACCAAAGACATTATATTGCGTGAATAAATCCTCCACTTGTTCAGCTCTCAGGACTTGTCTAAACTCAGCCACATGATCGTATGGATCTCCAGTGCCATCGAAGTAGTTCTTCATGGACTTAACTAGCTGAGTTGGTCTCAAGGTCCTTGTGTGCTCTCTAGGTCGTGGTAGAGGGAACTCATCCGCATTTCTTTGATTCCTGTGAGCTCTAAGTACCTCAACCTCTACTCTATTTGTTTCCGTCCTCGTTCTTTCTCTGCCCCCTGAGTTGGCAAAGCTCACCTCCGGCCTTTCTCTATGTCTGTCTCTTTGAGTTCCGTGAGCGTGGGAGGTTCCAGCTCCTGGGTGGCCAAAGGACGCGTTCGATCTTGGTTGGGGGAAAACGAATTCACCCTTCCAAGTGTAAGCATGCCTATCATTTTCTGTCACCACAAAGATCCTCTCTGAAGCGTGATCTAGGTAGGTCACTCTGCCTGGGCTATCAGGATCCTTAAACTCATAGATCATGATCATTCCTATGTCAGTTGGCTGATCAGATTTATACCTCCAAAAGGCTTCGTCAGTTTCTCGATTGAGGAGCAAATCTATGCTCTTATTATCTTGGGGAATCCACTCTGGTGTGATAATCCTAGTGAGAACCGATTTGCCTCGAGGGGTTCTAGGTTCTGTACCCATGTTTCCTTGCTCTAGGTCCCCTAAGTCCGCTTCTGAGATCACATTTCCAAATTCGTCCGTCCTATCTGGGTGACTGGTGACTACGTATATGGTTCCTTCTTTGTCCAAGTATGCTCCGTTTTCAAACTTGACAGCTGGGCGCTCTAATCCAATGGATTGATCAGGATTCTTAATCTGTACCACAGATCTTCCTAGGCCGTCCTCATAGATGCTGGCACCTAATCGGTTGGTCCTAAGGTATTCCAACTCCGTTTTGTATGGGCCTTCTACCCTGTGCAAGTATGGCACTCCTGAACTTCCCGTAGTCTGTCCATGCCTTGAGACATCTCTGATTCACTAGTATCAGAGCTAGGGTAATGCGAGTGGTGACTCAACTGCTGGGCCCAAGACCTCGCAGTATGATTGACACTAGCCTCTGAAGACCTAAGGCTTTGTCTATCTCTTACTAGATGTCGTCCTGATCTAAGGTTCATATGCCTAACTGATTAACCCAATTTTTCCCAGGTACGACCACGTTTCTGAGTCCTTTGTATCAATTACTTGATTCTCTTTTTATGTTGATTATCGTGTTTATACTCTTGTCTGATATCACGTCGTTAGGAATACTTGAGTTTAATTTCGCACTTTAGTTTGGTCGTTTCACGTTAGGTTCTTTTCCTTTAAGGTTGTCGTTCACACACACAGGTTATCTCTTGTCTTGAGCTTGATTTCTTAGATAGTCTTTGATTTATCTCGTGCCTATCGTTGCCTGGAATTACTTCTAATACTACCCGCACTTAGCCTACACTAAGAATTGACAGAGGGTGTTGCGGGTTTTCCAACCTTGAGTTCCTTTCCTTGTGTTGTTGCCCTGGTGTGCCCAGGACGCGCGTTCCCAAGCCTGTACTTACTCTTGCCTTGCGTATCCTTCGATGCTCTCAAAGGACCTGTAAAAGGCCCACCGTTAGCTCAAGACTTAAATTCAAAGGACAGAACCAATCACTTTCATTCATGTAACACTTCATCAATTTGCACTATGATTTTTTGGACACAACTCTAGAGATCCCTGAATTTTGTTCCCCCTAAGTATGGTCAACTTCCAAATACCCTATCTAATATCCCTGATCTTAATTTAACCATAACCAGTCGATGTTTTTGTTGTACTCCCTGCGAGCTTTCCAACAAAACAAAAATCACGGCAAACGAATTTCGTATGAGAAAGTTATGCCCGTTCAGGGTTTTGGGGCTAAAACAGGGTTAAACTAGGTTAACAGGCAAACAAGAATTCTCGAGTTACTTGGGTCATGCCCTCGTAATGCAATACTACCCCCTAGTATTTGTCCCACACTTGGCCAAAATTTAGACTATTATTTTTGCCTTAAAAATTTGACCTAATTTGCCCTTCTAACGTGTTCGCAAAGTCTGTCCGTCGCGATTGACAGGTCAGTCGCGATCGACGTGTCGATCGCGATTGACAGGTCCGTTGTGGCTGTCAGTCGCGATTGACGTGTCGATCGCGATTGACAGGTGGCTCAAAAAGTCAATCAGTCGTGGTCAAAGGGTCGTTGACTCTGTCAGTCACGATTGATGGGTCGATCGCGATTGACAGGTCGGTCGCGAGGGTCTGTCCGTCGTGGTCAAACAGTCGTTGACTGTGTCGGTCGCGATTGTCAGAGCCGTCGTGGGCTGTCAGTCACGATTGATGGGTCGATCGCGATTGATGACTCGATCGCGATTGACACGTGTCACGCGTATGGTCCGTCGATCGTGGTCAATCGATCGTTGACTCTGTCGGTCGCGATTGACAGAGCCGTCGTGGGCTGTCGATCGCGATTGACTGGTCGATCGCGATTGACAGGTCTGTCCGTCGTGGTTTTTCGATCGCGATTGACAGAGCGATCGCGATTGACAGAAATCTGATGAATTTCAAAAAACTAAACACATTTTTGGGAAGCTCTAGGCCTATAGATCATGGTTTTGCACTTTGTTTGGCAATTTGAGCATTTTTTCTGTCGGTCGCGATTGACAGAGGTCGGCGACACACAGACAGTTACTGCAAATTCCGTACCTGCGCAGAGTGCTGGGGACGATGATGTGGCCTGTACTTGCAAGACAGCTCAAGAAACATGCAAAAACAGCACACACAATTTCGCTCTCTCGCTCTCTCTCACAAGTGAAATGAGGGAAATGAGGTGGAGATGGTGATATGATCGAAAAACTGAAATTTCCGCGATGATGGAAATGGAGGTGGAAGATGGTGATGATGATGATGGTGATGATGGTGGTAAGGTAAGAAAGAGAAAAATAGGAAAAGTAAAGAAATTACCTACAACGCCAACGTCTCCAATCTACATCTTACCATCACACGCTCGTCCTCAAAGCTCGATCCCCGGCAATGGCGCCAAAATTTGGTGTAGCTCAGTGACGAGTAGCACCTCCTTTAATGTCAATCCGGGAAGACGTGAGGATGGTGTGAAGACCTCGAGCAAGTGGAGGCACAAGTGCGTGAGTGAGAAGCACACAAACATGCACACACATACACACACACACGCACACACGGCAAGACAAAGAGTGAGAAGCAATGGAGTTCTTAGATTACTTTCAAAAAGCTCTTACAAGTTCATTTCAATTACAATCCAACCTCAAAAATGAGCTCTCTAGCTCCTTTTATAGTTTTTGACTAGCTTTGGCCCTGTCCAGACCTAGTGTCCGGCCTAGTTAAAAATTAGGTTCCAGGGCTTATTTGAGGGCTCAAACGAGATCTAAAAAATACGAAAATTGGCAGGTAGATACTTCTAAAGCTCCTCAAGCGCAAGGACTCCTTGGCTTGCACAAAATGGAGCTACAAAAATATGAAATGGTATTTACAATGGTGTTTAGTGATTAAAATCACTATTTGTGTAGGGATTTTCTCTGTTGATTTGTCATACACCTCTTTGAGCTCCCTACTTGCTCTTTCTTCTTGTGTGCTCAACTCCTTGATGTCTGAAAAATTTAGATGGCCTACTTGCCAGATCTTCTTTGACTGCCATGTCTGCTTGTGCTGTCCCTTCGCTCTGACTCTCTTCGTCTTGTGGCTCCTTCGGTTCCCTGACTGCTGCTAACAGAGGCTCACATGCCATGAGCATCCACAACATTGCAATGGTTAGTACCTTGGAATGATCCAAGACCATCATGATAGTTCAGGCCATTGCGACATTTGAGGCCATTGTGATGGTAAAAAACAATTATGATAGGGCCCTTATTCGGAAGAAATTAGGGTTGCAATGTTTTTGGCCAAATTTTTATATAGTTTGAAATAAATTGAGTGCTTGCAAGGTCTCCAACAGTCCAGTTGATTGGGATGCCCTACTAACAGATTTAGCAAAGGGATTGAGGCTAGAAGAGCACCACTTAGTGTAATAAAGTGATAGGTTGGAGATGGTTGAACCACACACTTGATAGATAGGAGATGGTCTACACCCTAAGAGAGAGGATTAGGAATTAATCCTCAACCATGGCTTTTGGGGCAAGTGGTTAGCCCATCACATTCCTAATGAAGAGGTTGTTAGTTCAATTCCTTACACTTAGCTACCGATGTCATTGAATATTATGTGAAACATTCAGCCCAACAAGGGTCTGTCAGAGACAAGAGACGCGAGAGAGGGGGGGTGTCGGTAGCGGTCAGGGCACTCAGAGACCTACACGATAGGGAAGCCAACAAAGGGATTCAGAGCAGAGTGAAGGAACAAGCAGGCAAAGCAGTCAATGAAGATCCAACAAATAGGCCATCCAATTTTTCCAACCAAACCTCTTTTTAACAGTGATTTCCATCACTACATGAAAATTTTAAATACTGTTTTTGGTAGATTCGACTCCATTTTGTTCAAGCCGAGGAATCCTCGAGGTTGAGGAGTATCAATAGTATTTATGTACCAATTTTCATAATTTTCTGAGCTCGTTTGAGCCTCCAAAATAGCCTAGGAACCTAATTTTTAACTAGGCCGGACACTAGGTTTGGACAGGACCAAAGCTAGTCAAAAACTATAAATAGAGCTAGAGAGCTCATTTTTGAGGTTAGCTTGTTGTAGATTTGAACTTGTATGAGAACCCTTTTGCAATAGAAGTTACTCCATTGTCTCTCTCTTTGTTCTTGCCTTGTGTGCGTGTGTGTGTGTATGTGTGCTTCTCACTCACACACTTGTGCCATCACTTGTTCGAGGTCTTCATACTATCCTCACGTCTTCCTGGATCGACATTGAAGGAGGTGCTACTCATCACTCAGCTACAAGTAGCTAAGAGGAAGAAATGCAAGATGCATGCTCAACGCGATGAAGGTACCATTCTACTATTGGGTTGAAGCTACCACAAATGCCATTTACTTGATGAATAGGTGCACAACATTGGGAATACATCACTTGACTCTAGAGGAGGTATATTCTAGTAAGAAACCTGATCTTACACACCTCAAAGTGTTTGGATGTGTTTGCTTTGTTCACATTCCACAAGAAGTTAACAATCATGGAACCAAGGTAAAAAAAAATGCATTTTCATCGGCTACTCAATGGAGCAAAAAGGATACAAGTGTTACAACCCTAGAACAAAGGAAATAAGAGTCTCGTGAGATGTGGTCTTTGATGAACTAAGACCATGGTATGAAGATAAAGGAAAGGAAAAGATTCTTGAAGAGGCAGTTAAGCGCATCTTTTGCTACTTGAGTAGTACCCGGCTACTAGGATTGTTTTATCCCAAGGAGGGATCACTACCGCCAGATTTACATGATTTTTTTGACTCTGACTGGGCTGGTTGCTATTGTTGGTACAAATGTCCAAGCCATCACACTTGGCTAGGCATGGAAGCAAATATGTGTAACTACTTGAAGAAGCATGAGAACCTTAGTTTGTAATTGCTTGATCATTAACCATTGTAAAAGTTGTTTTACCTCAGGAATCTTGTAAGGCCAAATATCTCGTGATGTTATGAGAGATAAGAGCTATGAATTTCATTTGGTAGAACCACTCCTAACTTAGAGGAGTACTTTTAGGTGGAGCCACATTTGAATTTCAAATTCAACTGAGAAAAATATCTAGCAGGTGTGTACCAAAATAGCAAGTTTTTTATCACTAGCTATTTGTGAAGTTGTCTGAGTTGATTCAATTGTTTGAGAAACCAACTCCAAAGTATATAGGTGCTTATTTGGTTTCATTTACATCCTAAGAGGGCCTACTACATAACCCTGAAGTAAAATAGGGTAGGTACAAAGCAGGTTTCGGCAGTACCACCTCACTTCCTTGAGGTATCCATCCATCTCTTCCAACAGTGGTATTAGAGCAAGTTGAGGTAAAATGGGAGATGGTTTCCCTTCTTTTATTGATAAATTGGACAGGAACAATTATCCACCATGGTCCTTAAGGATGAATACATATCTACAAGGAAGGAGTCTCTATGGGTACATATCAGGAGATGAGGAGATGCCCATTTTCAGAAGCAAAGGACAACCTACAAGAGAGGAGCTTGAAAGACTCAACTCATGCTGTGCCAAAGATGCTCTAGCAAGGTCATATTTACTTAACTCTATCTCTGACTTCCTTCTTCCTCACATTAGGAATTGTAAAACTTCCCAAGAGACTTGGGATACATTGTCTTCATATTTTTCTTCCAACACAAGAGCAAGAAAAAATCAACTATGGATTGAGTTTACCACTCAAAGGAAGCAACCCAAGAAGAATGTTTCAAAGTATGTGACAAAGGTTAAAGATGTGACTGATCAATTGGCTAGCATAGGAGAGGAGATTGAAGAAGAGAAAATGGTGAGGCAGATAATCAATGGCATCAAGGCAGATGATAAGTGGGAAGCCTTCACAACTGCTATGGACCTTTACATGGACATGCAGATTCTAGATCTTACCACACTCATGGGACAACTCTTTACTCATGAAGGCAAGCTCAAAAAAAATGGAGAACCATCAAGAGGTAACAACTCTTTTGCCCTGTATATGTTGAGATATCAAGCTCAACATGTGATGATCTAGGATGACACGTATCAGTTTTTGTTTCTCTGACATGTATAGTGGTCACGCCGATATATGTCAGGGATACTTCATTGAGCTTTATTTTAGATTTATCTACCAAGAGTGATGGAACATTTGTTTCTTGCCAGCTCACTCATTTGCGGACATTAGGTTTTTCCTTATGTACTGGTCTTTATATATTGCACTTGTTGTATTCTTGTTTTAGGTCATTTCTTGTACATTCCTTTTTATGTAATAGAAGAAGAAGAAGAAGAAGAAGATCATTCTTCCTTGCCTCAATCTGTGTGTGTGTGCTTCTCCTTGAGAGTGAGAGTGTGTCTGAGCTCTCTTTCTTATCTCCTTCCTCGTGACATGGTATCAGAGCTAGCGTGGTTGTAGAGAGCTCATGGAGAAGGCGACGGTGAAGACTACATGGCAAGGTGTGGAGAAAACATGATTCACAAACGACCTCTGTTTGCTACAAAAATCGGCATCACTAGTTTTTGTCAGATTGAAGTTTCGGAGCCATCTCGACCTCCATTTTGAGCCTGCACAGTGGGGCCCATAGAAAAACCAGGTCAGTTTCAAAAACTATAACTTGCACTCGTGTTCGGCAACACTCATATATTCCAGATCCAGAATTTCAAGTGATTCCGTGCACCATTGATACACAAAAATTGTGTTTTTCTGAGATCGAACTATCATGTCATAGTGCAATAGTGTTCAAGCGAAAGTGCTGCTTGTAGTGGTTTGCAATGTTGTGAATTGTTGCAGAAATGGCAAACGCAAATGGAATGAGTCAGCTTATGAGCGATAAATTGGACAAAAACAACTTTCATGCTTGCAGATTCAGAATGAAGAATTTCTTGATGGGAAAAGGCTACTAGAAGTACATCAAAGGAGAGAACAAAAATGCTCCACAGTTGCCAGAGAGGAATCGGACTACACAACAGTTAAGAGCATATGAGGAATGGAATCGAGGAGCACGAAAGATAATGTATTGGCTATCTGTTAGCATACAAGATAGCATGATTGGACACATACAAGATGCCAAGACTCCGAAAGAGGCTTGGAATAGTTTGATCACTTTGTATGAGACCAATACAAAGGCACGGAAATTGCAACTCAAGAACGAGTTGCATACATTGGAGAAAAAGAGCATGTCGGTAAGTGATTACACTTTGAAAATCAAAAGCATATGTGAGTCACTTGCATCTATTAGCGTGAATGTAGATGATGATGATGATGAGGTGGAAGTGTGCCTTCGTGGTTTAGGAGCTGCATATAAGCAGTTCAGAACTTCTATACACACCAGAGAAAATATTCCGAATTCAGTTGATTTGGTATCCATGCTGATTATTGAAGAAAAGAATCTTGGTGAGGATTCAAACTCCCAAGGAAAGCCCAGTTCTGAGCAGGTATTCTACTCTGGCAGAGAAGAGGTAGAGGTAAAGCTTTTAGAAGTGGAAGAGGAAACAGTAACCAAGACCAAGGTCAACAACAGAATCATGAAGGAGGAAGAAGACAATTTCGAGGCAGGGGGAGCCAAAGAGGTCGTAGAATTTTCCAAAGAAATGATTCAGGTAATGATAGTAAAGGATGTTGGAATTGTGGTAAACCTGGACACTTTGAACGTGATTAGAGGTTGAAGAATCAAAATAACAGAAGGCAGAAAAACAACTATGCATCCATAAGTGCAGATGATTCTGAGAAGCTGTTCATGGTTCAACATCACATGATTAATACGATGTCTATTGGTGTTTTAAAATCAAATGATAATGTCTGGTATGTTGATTTTGGTGCTTCAAATCACATGATCAGTCATGCAGAATGGTGTACTACTTTGCAAAAATTTCCAGTTCCTGGATATGTTGAAACAGGTGATAACACATCACACCCTATCAAGCATATAGGAAACATAGCATTGTCTATGAAGGATGGGAAGGTAAAACACCTTGCTAATGTGCTGCATGTTCCAAATATAACAAAGAATCTGGTTTCTGTTGTGACCAGGGATTACAAGTCAGGTTCAATGTTGATGGCTTATATGTGGAAGAATACAAACGGGATGGAAGATTGATTGCCAAAGGAAACAAAGTGGGTAGGATGTTCACCTTAAATGTGAAAATTCCTAAAATGAATGCAACCATGTTTGCAAAAGGTGCAAGAGTTATTGCTGATATAGAGATCTAGCACAAACGGATTGGACATGCAAACTTGCAAAGGCTAAAATTGATGCAGTCAAAGGAGATTGTCCATGGAATACCAAATTTCAAGGTTGCAGAGATGCAAAAGGTATGTGCAACATGTCAATTTGGTAAACAATCAAGATTATCATTCCCACATGACAAGCATGTTAGTAAGAATGTGCTAGAAATAGTACATACAAATGTTTGGGGTCCTACAAAGACCACATCTATGTGTGGTTGCAGGTTTTATGTCACTTTCATTGATGACCATACACGGAAGGTGTTGGTATATTTCATGAAAGAGAAGAGTGAGGTGTTCACTCAGTTCCAGAATTTTAAAGCTATGGTGGAAAAGCAGACAGGGAAGTATATTCAAACATTAAGGTCTAATGGAGGAGGTGAATACATGTCAAATGAGTTCAGCAGATTTCTTAAAAGTCATGGAATCTGATGTCAGTTTTCATGCAGGTACACCCCACAATAGAATGGCCTTGCTGAACGTAAAAACAGATATATTGCAAAAATAGCAAGAGCCTTGATGGCTAAGAAGAATATGCCTCATTGTTATTGGGCAGAAGTTGTGCATATGGCTGTATACATTATGAATAGAACTCCAACTGCTACTGTACATCAAGTTACACCTAAAGAAAAGTTCACAGGTAAAAAGCCAAACTTATCACATATGAAAGTTTTTGGCTGTATTGCATATGTACATGTTCTAGATGAGCTGAGGACGAAGCTTGATCCAAAGTAGAAAAATGTGTCTTCATTGGATACTCCCTTGAGCAAAAGGGATATAAATGTTATAACCCACTCACATGATAGGTGAAGGTGAGGAAAGATGTGGTATTTGTTGAAATGTCAAGCTTCTATGCAGATGCCAAAGAAGAACTGAATCTTGAACCAAATGACAAGGAAGATGCTGAAAAATTTAAGTGCAGAATCTCAAGTTTTGAGTGGACCGGATACATCACCAAGCAATAGTTCCAACTCAAATGCATGGAGTGGAAGATTGCATGGAAATTTCAGTCCAACAAATTCATTAAATACATCCAAGAAAGGTAAAGAAAAGCTTTCTACTGGTAGTAAAACATGTGCAAGTTTTGAAGACGTTGATGGAAATTCAAATGGTTCAGAAAAGAGTCTTGATGAGGTACCTGGATTGCCCTCTGTGACGACTCCAAGAGTAAGAAGGGCACATGCAGATGATACAAGGAGAAGTGACCCAAGACCAAGAAGATCCGGGAGGATGCAGAATTTAGTGCAACGATTGACGTGTGGCAGTTATATGGCTCGTCATTGTGCCTACATGACCAAGGTAATACAAGATGCTGAACCTTCTTGTTTTGAAGATGCAATTGGAAATGCAACACGACACTACCACCCCAACTTCAACACTCACCACATATGTTATGGGGATTCCTATCTCACCAAGCACCCAATTTGGAGGGATCACAATGCCCACATTTACAACAATATTCACGAAGATCACATCCACCCCACCCACGGTCCTCATCTAGACATTCACCCACACTTTTGACACCATGGAAACATCACCAGCCACAGCACCACTCCCTCCCCCTTCTCTACCACCATCTCCCATACCCCCTCCACCCACATCACCTCTCGTGTCCACTTCATTCACTATCCTTTCCCCCTCCCCATTCCCCCTGCATCCTCCACCTTCCCTGCATTCATAAATGTAAATAACATGTTCTCTACATTACATCAGTGTGTACATCAGTTACAGACAGAAAACAAACCTTGGAGGATCCACATCGTCAAATAACTACGGATCATGAGCAACTATAGAAGAGGCTTGCAGCTTTGGAAGCAGAAAATACTGACCTAAATCAATGCTACACTACGCTTGATCACACTCACCAAACCCTTTTGGAGGCTCCCCAGCCATCCGATTCCAATGAAGTTAAAAAACTAACAGCCCTACTAGAACTTTATTAGTCAGAACACGTTAAAAGCTGTCGCAACCTAACATTACTCAGAAACCACATGGCCATTTCCCTCGAAGAGAACAAGCGCTTGCAAAGGCAAAACGAAGAAAATTTAGAGGCAGCCATGGAGGGTTCCCCCCAAGAGATCGACCCTGAAAGATTCAAAGATGTTCCATCCGACACTATGAAGACAATTCTAGAAAGCTATGCAGATCTATTGGAAGCGCATGATGAGTTGGGCAAAGAACGGGATGCTCTCCGTCAACAGCTAATGATGCAGGAAGCCCAACCCAAGATCAGCGATTCTACCACCACTACAGAAGAGGTAAATGCACTGGGAGAACAGGTCATGGAATTGCAAAGCAAATTACTCCAATATGAAAGACAACCCTCCCCAGTCATCGAGCCTGAACTAGAAGAATTGGTACCCATAGAAGTGGATGAGTCATATGAAGAGCCATATGTTCCTATGCCAATGTTGGGTGGCCAACGAACCTCTGAGGGATTGGACACACTAGAGGTAGAAGCCCCAGAATGGATGTAGAAACTTGAAAAAATGGCCAATACACATGATGAGCGAGTCGCGGTCGAGATTGAGTCCATGACTAAGATCAAGGACACCATTATCAAATCTGAATATTTTCGAAGTATGTCTCATCATAGATGGATAGGCACCAATAATGATCAGTATGTGTCGTATTGTGTACTCTTGGCAGATTACAATGCCGAAATTCAACGATGATGTGGCAAGGCTCCAACCTTCGCCACTCAATTCGGCCCTGATGATATCCCTGAGAGCGCTAAACAAGGATCAATTCATCAACCTACCTGGCGGCTACGACTCTTAGAAACTTACCCTGAGATGGTTCGAACCTGGAACAACATGCCACTATTCATTAAGTATAATCCCTGTTATGCTCCCATACTTAGAAGACGCACATGGCCTGAGTTTGCTATCACGGTGAAGAATGTCAAAGGCTGTGCAAAGTGGCTCAATTACGTATACCTAGCACCGCCACGGGGACAAGCTACAGTGGGCTACATGATCTCCACCATCCGTCACTGGGGGGTCAGAATGCGAAACATCCCAGCAGTAGACTGTCCACCTGTAAAAAGAGGCATCAAAGTATCATACATGTCTTTGGAGCTAACAGATGTCTCCTTAGTACATGAAAGCAATGGCTGAATAGCATCTTCCACAAAAACAACATCACGGCTAACCAGAATGCGTTTAGTCTCTGAATGATACAGATGATAGCCTTTACTTTCAGAACTGTACCCAACAAAAATACATTTTACTGCCTTATCATCCAATTTTCTGCGATGTTGTTCAGGCACTAATGCATATGCAAAACAACAAAAAACCCGCAGATGAGCAACAGATGGCTTGCGATCATGCCAAGCCTCATATGGAGTGATGGACTGCAGCGCTTTAGTGGGGCACTTGTTAAGTACATATGCTGCACACATGACAGCCTCAAGCTAGAAACTATGTGGTAAAGCCTGACTCTTGACCATACACCTCGCCATCTCCATGGCTGACCTATTCTTTCGTTCAGCAACTCCATTCTGTTGAGGTGTATACGGCACTGTACACTAGTGTTTTATCCCACGTTCAGCCAGAAATGCATTAATATCAGAAGACATATATTCCCCCCCTCGATCAGAACGGAGGGTGCCCATTTTACATGCTGACAGATTTTCAGCCAAAACCAAAAACTGTTTGAAGCACAAAAACACTTCTGACTTTGCCTTCAATGGATATACCCATGCATGCCTGGAAAAATCATCAATGAAAGTCATGAACTAAAGATAGTTTCCAAAAGAAGGTGTCTGCATATGACCATAAACATCACTATGTACAAGCTGCAATTTCTGCGTAGTCCAAACTGAACCATCTTTTGGAAAGGAGGAACACTGCATTTTGCCCAAAATATAGCCTTCACATACATGTTTTCCAGGTGCCTCAAGCTTGGGCAAAGAAGACACAATATCAGATTTTGCAGGCATAGCAAACTAGCAAAATTTAGATGACCAAAGCGTGCATGCCAAAGCTTTGCATCTGACATAGCCTGAGAATCATGAACTGCACATGCCGAATCATTCACAGATCTTTCATAGTCTATGAGCTTATACAGCCCACGACATAAAATCCCAGAAGCAATAATAACATCGCCATTTGACAGATCATGAACTGTACATCTGTCATCAACAAATTTCACAACCAAGCCAATCTTGGCTAATGCAGAAACTGATAACAGATTCTTCTTGATCCCTGGCACAAATAAAGCATCTGACAAGGTGAAAGAACTACCATCAGCAGTAGTCAAAATGATCTTACCAACTCCCATAACAGGATAAGAGGAGTTGTTGGCACATGTGACAGTATTCCCTGTAGGGGCAGGCTCAAGTGAAGAGAAGAAACTGCGCTATGAGGTAATATGTTTGGTCACCCCACTGTCAAAGTACCAAACATCTGAGTCCATTGCAGACATGCACTGCTCATAAGAAGATGGGTCAAATCTGCAAACAGTAGTAAACGCCCATTCTTCTTCCTGCACAAGATTAGCAGTCTCTGTTTTTGGTGTAGAGGCTTCTGCAACAACCATTCCAGCCTCCTTTTTCTTTGCCTTGTTTACAAGAATGCACACACATTCTTGCAACAGGGAAGAAGAGAGAGAGAGAGAACGTCATAGCTTCATTCGATCACGTCGTCATGCTCACAAATTCCAAGAAATGGATAAGACAAGAATGCTCTTCACTTAACATGTTCATAACATTACCACCACACACTTTTTGTTATCGACGTACGCAGACCAATAGATATATAACAGCAAGAAGGTAGAGAGAGACAACAAAGCCATAACCAACAAGATCACAAACTGCTCCAAGAAATATACGTGCTCCTTTTTATTAATCCATGTGATATATTTATACAACTTGTCACACCCATTCGCACGGGGTACATGACTTTCCATTGCAACCCTCCATAAACCCTTCAAATTAAGCCTTAATAAAACCATAAAATGCCAATGCGTACACACATTCCTGCAACAGGGAAGAAGAGAGAGAGAGAGAGAGAGAATGTCATAGCTTCATTTGATCACGTCGTCATGCTCACAAATTCCAAGAAATGGATAAGACAAGAATGCTCTTCACTTAACATGTTCATAACACTACCACCACACACTTTTTGTTATCGACATACGCACACCAATAGGTATATAACAACAAGAAGGTAGAGAGAGACAACAAAGCCATACCAACAAGATCACTGACTGCTCCAAGAAACATACGCGCTCTTTTTATTAATCCATGTGATATATTTATACAACTTGTCACACCCATTCGCACGGGGTACATGACTTTCCATTGCAACCCTCCATAAACCCTTTGAATTAAGCCTTAATAAAACCATAAAATGCCAATGTGTACGTGCCTTTAACACTGGCATGCACGGTGGACTCGAACCCGCACCATGCTTACCCATGTCCTAGGTTTACGATATGCAACTACCCTATGGAACATTATCCACCAACCAAAGTGCATGGCCCAAATCCATGGTATGGAAGGTAAGATAATGCCCATAATAATCCAGAACTAGGAGAAATGTGCAATGCCAAGCAAAGTGCCTGGAACGTAATCCAAGTTATGCAAGTGCATTACATACAACCCATAGTCTGGCCTCCTATATGCTTTGGCATGAAAATACAAAAAATGGCATAATTACATAGGTCATCAATTACATCATTTTCATATACAATCTATGGAATTTTTCAAGCGGGATGGATCATCCAATCACAGCTTTATCATCAGCAAGCTTCACTTTTATTTGGCATACTCCTCTATCCATAAGCACTTCAACATAAATCAACAAATAATGATCAAGCAGATCTTGTCTTTATTGGATTAGTATGATCAGCATCAAATATCCATATATGAAGACTCAAATCAATATGAAGGTGTGTATCCCATATTCCACATCATCCACCACATGTACTCAAAAAGAAAAAGAAAATCAGTGAATGCTTCTACCGAAACAATGCTACCTCACATTCACAATCCACACAGACTGTTTCTACTGACTTAACGCTACCTCACACTCTCTTAGGACCAAAAACAAAAGAAAAGAGTGCTTCTGCCGAGTTAACGCTACCTTGCACTCAAATCACACCACCTCATACATACTCACATCACAATGCAACATGCTTAGCCCATCGGATACAAACCTTCATGTGATAGGGTTTCCATAACTCAAGCCTTCTCCTCAAAAGAAACAACCATCCCGAAGCATGATATTCAACATAAAAAAAAACATTCCTCAAAGCCTTGAGATCCCTTGATGCAAAGGCATAACATAGAAGATCATTTTAAGCACCATAAAGAACAAGTAGAGAGGATTATAATGTATGTCGATCATGCTCATAGGGCATGCCAATGGGATCAATATGTGAAACAATATAAAATGCCAAAACTGGATCAGAAACTGCATTTCCTGCGTGCTCTTTTTATGTTATGATGTTTTTATGTTACTATTACTAGTAATATTATTTAAAGATCTTATTATATATTGGTTCACTTTCGCTCTCTCGTTCATTTGCTAGTACATAAATAATTCTTCAATTCCTCTATCTCTCCCATTCGCAGGAGGAGCAAGCCCGGGAATGTCTCAAATGTTCTGGTTGTTTTGGATTAACAATCTTCACAACTATGATAGCAATAACCCCACAAACAATCAAAAACAGAAAAAGCATGATACATCGGTCAGTTGTAATCGGCCTTACACTGGCAGCAGCGACTGAGGGCTACCGGAGCACAAAGGTCACGGAACAATCGTGTGGGCATCACCGGATGGAACAGCAGTTATCATCGGATGGAACAAAAGTTATCACCGCAGGATAATGGTCGACACCAAGATGGGTGCGGGATGAAGCATTTTTGCGGTAGTGCTGACGATGCCACTGATTATAAGAATGGTGGGACGAATGCGGATCACTGTACTTAGCAAAACCCGGATATCGTCCATCTCTATTGTAAAATGCCCTTCTGGAAGAATAGCTAAGAATCTCATAAGCTGACTTCACAAAAACGACGGGCAGCAACGTCCTGTTGTTGTTTAGTGGATTGGACATGGCAGTCTGGATGGCATTGCAGGGCTAACATCCCGAATGCTTTCTTTAGACCCTCCTTCATCACTTCTCTACGCACCGTGAGGACTTTACACGGATCCATCGCCACCACAATCACTAGAGAGCATGGTAGGGAAGGGCCTCTACAGCCGATATATGCGCGCTCAGCATCGTACGGTGGCTATCGCACTGGAAAGGCAAATCCTTCACACCGGAAGCATCCGGCTATCACCGGACTCCAACACCGCAACCACCGGACTGAAGATACGGGCACCCATCGGACTGAAAGACGGCGATCACGGGCGAAGTGCAGTCAGCATCCGATTATGGTCATCACACAATTACGAATTCACTAAAGTAATCATAGCTAACACCGAACAAAGGGAAGGAATCACTAGGCGAGAGCACCGAAATCGGTGCACCGGGCTGTAGCATCGGACGAGAGGATCACCGTATTAGCATCGGAGTTCTTGTAAGATGAGGAGGAGCAACAGGACCCAAGCAGTGGAGGAGCACGCTATCACCGTATTGGTGACCCAGATGCCACCGGACCGGAAGTCGCACCCCACTCGTCAGGGGGCAGTCGGCACGGTCACAATGGAGAAGTCCGCCTCAGTCATTTCCGCTGCTATGGCATCAACACAACTTCGGCGACGGCTATCCTACAAGATTGGCATCGATATCGATCAATGTCCTTGAGGATGTGCCAAATGAAGCTGCAAGAGACTTGTGGAGTGATGTTGCAGGTCGAGCCTGTTCATGGATTTTGTGGCCATAAACCATCTTTCTTGGTTTGTCAAAGTTGCAGTTGACATTCTCATTCAACGGCTTGATGATTGATGATTTTCCAACGCATAAATCACAATTTTTATCATTGTCAGATCGGTGCAGCTCATGTTCACCATGCGCAAAATGGCAGTGATCACCGGACGCAGCAAGCACCGAAACACAACCACCGGAGGGGGGGAGAAAAGCAAAGAGCACGAGGGTCACCCAATCGGCTGGGATGAAATCATATATTACTGGAAGAGCATCGGAATCAGAAAACACCGGAACCCATCAGAGCCGCTAATTCTAGATAGGCATGCAACGAGAATGGACAGAATTCTCTGAATCACTGGGGATGTGCCTTCGATATTCGTGAGGTGCGCCGTACCAGGCCAAAGCCCAGCATCAGGAATGTTTACACGTATACTCGGAACAACGAGTCTCAGCAAAAACGTGAAAAAGACCGCAATGAGTAGTAGAGCGTGGGATGGACGCCTGGTGGCAATCGCGGTGCATCTCGCTCCTGGAGGAGTGTGCAGCGTGAGCGGAGGATGAGAAACGCAGAGGCGCAACCACCCGCGTGAATGGGGATGAGAACACCGAGCGCAGAGGGTGTGGGAATCAGTCATGGACTCGTGGTAGCACGAAATGGTTGGCACAATCTCCGAGAAGTCACGCAAGAGGCCTTGGCATACAGAACCATGGCAACGAAACATACAGTTAACACAGAAGCGACACAAGAGCGATACTCATGAAAGGGTTACACAAACATGCTCCAGCCGGTAGAGCCACGGGGGTAAGTCTAGACGGCGCCAGTGTTTACAGGAATGCATACACATTCCTGCAACAAGGAAGAAGAGAGAGAGAGAGAACGTCATAGCTTCATTCGATCACGTCGTCATGCTCACAAATTCCAAGAAATGGATAAGACAAGAATGCTCTTCACTTAACATGTTCATAACACTACCACCACACACTTTTTATTATCGACTTACGCACACCAATAGGTATATAACAACAAGAAGGTAGAGAGAGACAACAAAGCCATAACCAACAAGATCACAGACTGCTCCAAGAAACATACGCGCTCTTTTTATTAATCCATGTGATATATTTATACAACTTGTCACACCCATTCGCACGGGGTACATGACTTTCCATTGCAACCCTCCATAAACCCTTCAAATTAAGCCTTAATAAAACCATAAAATGCCAATGCATACGTGCCTTTGACAGCCTCTTTTGCAGCCAGTTTTGGACAGTTCTTTATGATATGATCTGTTGGGAATTGAACTCACAACCTCCCGGTTAGGAGTGCGATGGGCTAACCACTTGCCCCAAAAGCCATGGTTGAGGATTACTTCCTAATCCTCTCTCTTAGGGTGTGGTTCAACCATCTCCTACTAGGATTATGTGATATTCCTCCCCCCTTAGACTGAGCATTGCCCTCAATGCTCACTTATGGACCCTTCTGAATCTCTTGGACCCACTTTCCATGCATGAGCGCTTCCACCAACCTCAAACTCCAGCACATGGACCAAATTCGGACCTATCCCACCCTCCGTGGGTGCCCAAATGCCCATGCGCCTTCATCCAAGGCCAGTTTCACACTCACCACAGATAAGTGCTTTTTCCAAGTGCCCACGAATGAGGCGCTAACCTCCGTCTCTCCCAATTTCTCAACTAGGCTCTGATACCAATGTTGGGAATTGAACTCACAACCTCCCGGTTAGGAGTGCGATGGGCTAACCACTTGCCCCAAAAGCCATGGTTGAGGATTACTTCCTAATCCTCTCTCTTAGGGTGTGGTTCAACCATCTCCTACTAGGATTATGTGATATGATCATTCCCTTTACAGTACTTGCAAAACAATTTCTACTTTTCTGATTTCTTCTCATCTTTATCCTGGTTCTTCGAATGTGCAGCATTTGCAGATTTCTGCTTACTAGTAGAAGAGCTCCATTTTCCTTTGCCCTTCTGACTAGCCAGGAAAGCTTGATTTGCAACACGCATAATGGACCTATTCTGCCTGGACTGATCTTCCTGTAATAGAACAGAGACTAACTCCTCAAATGACAAGGCATTTGGATTGCCTTTCATCATCAATCGAAGAGTAGAAGCAAAGCTCTGATATGAATCAAGAAGACCATTCAGAACAGTCTGCACAAGTGAGCTATCTGGTATAACCTCATCAGCAGAAATGAACTGTTCCTTCAAGTCTTTGATCTTTGCTAGAAAACTTTCCATAGAATCACCTTCATTCATGTGCTCACTCTCCAACTATTTTCGGAGGTAAGCAACACGAGCCTCATTCCTAGCCTGGTACAATGTGGTAAGTGTATCCCAAGCATCCTTTGCTCTTTTGCAAGAGCGAATGTGAGGAATAATAGCATATTTGACAGACAAAGCTGAGCATCTCTGCCATGCCAACGAATTTTCTCTACAGTAGGTGCAATAGAAACAACAACACGAACAGGAATCTGCAGAATATCATCTTCGACACCATCTCCGTCAGCTTCAACACCTATATTTGTAGTACCTGTAGTCACAGGTGTAATAGGACGTCTTTCAACACCCTACACAATGTTCCATAGTCCTTTTGCAACCAATACATGTCGCATCATATAAGCCCATAATGGGTAGTTGGTACCATCCAACTTATCCTCAATAGCCAACATACGGAATACATCACTGCTTTCAGCCATGGCCGGTGACTAAAATACCTTGATGCAAAAAATTGAATGTATCTCAAAAAGTTGAATGGAACTGCCCAGACGAGTTCTGCTAAACCAAATTTCATGCGAATCTGAGACTGCAACCAGAGGAGTGTCGACGACGCCCTAGATGAAGCGGCGACTACTCTGATACCAATTGTTGGAGTTAGACGTCTACGGAGGCACGCGAACAGCACAAGGAAGAAGAAGAAGCTTGGAGCACAACACACAAGACTGAATGTATTACTAGAGAATGTACAAAGATAAGTAGCCCGTTAAGGCAATAGGCATATATACAAGCCGGGGGAAAAATACCTCCTAAAGAGGGAAAAAAATGCCCCGACGGTCCTAGAGTGTTCACACACATCACTACCTAAATATATCAACACAATGCACCTTACTTCCACCCCCAACACTATGAAATCTCAATAGAAGCTTCAAGAGGAGGAGCAACAATATGAACTTCAAAATGTCCTTTCAAAATATCTCCACAAAACAAGGGAGATGGGTCTTTCTATAGCGACTCCCCTCTGCTGCCGCTTTTTACAAAATGCAAAAGTAACAACCTACATAACTAACTCATTCCTTGAGGGCACATCTTGGATTGGAACAAAGGATTCCTCATGCTACGTTAGATCTTGCCTTCTCCTCAATTTTTGTCTTCACTCTTCCTTCCCCTATGTCCTCTTCACTGAGAATCAAATGCCCCAAAGTGTTATATAGGTATGGGGGAATGTCATCAGGGGAGGGTTATGCGCACAAACAAGTGTCAAAATGATGTACATACTATTTTCACAGGAATAGAGTTTTACCCTTGTGCTCGCTGCAATAGTGTGTGTGACTTTGCCTTTGATTCTTGGTGGGTTGAAAATCATTCATCATCTCTTTGTGCTCTTTATCTCTTTCGAACAATGAATATTGTGGCTCCATCTCATAAATCATCTCTTTTTTCTTTCTCACTCTTGACGATGATTTGAATGGTTGTTTCTTGCCCATCTTGAGCTTGAATTTTGTTGACACGATGCTATGCACTAGCATAATTGTCACTTTCACATTTTCGTTGACATGACTACATCTCCATTGTTGTAGACAAGGATGACTATCGCGCTGAAGACTGCAAACCTATGCTGTCCTCTAGGAGCATGCTTGATTTACTTATGCATCACTGGGCAAGATATTTAGTTTGCTATCTCACAGATGAGCAAGTTTATGCATTGCTGAGGTGTAAAACATTGGTAGGCAGTTAAGCACATCTTTTGCTACTTGAGTGGTACCCAACTACTTGGATTGTTTTATCCCAAGGAGGGATCACTACCACCAGATTTACATGCTTTTTTTGACTCGGACTGGGCTAGTTGTTATGAATCTCGTGTGTTCACGAGTGGCTTTTAGCTTCATGCTTGGTAGCTCATGCATATCTTGGCTGAGCAAGAAGTAGCCTACTGCGGCCACTTCTAGTTGTGAGGCTAAGTATAGGGAATCTTTCACAATGACTGTTGAGTCTATGTGGCTCAGATGTCTTATGGATGATTTGGGTGTTGGTCAGTCTTCTGCCACCACCATCTTCACTGACAGTCAGAGCGCATTTGTAGTTTTGAGGAACCCTATGTTCCATGCTCGCACTAAGCACAATGAGGTGCACTATCATTATGTCAAGGAGAGGTTCTCTACTCGAGAGATCAGTTTGGCATATGTCCCCACACAAGAGAACATTGCAGGCCTTTTCATAAAGGCTCTGCCTAGGGAGAAGTTTGAAACTTTCAAGAAAGCTTTGGGCTTACTTCCTTTTGTGGATTGATTCCACATAGCTTGGAACTTCCTTATACATGAGTGCTAGCTCCTTGTTCACCGCATCACTCCTAGGGGAGATTTGTTGATGTATTGAGGTAGTGATGTGTGTGAACACACTAGGACCATCAAGGCACTTCTTTCCCTCTTTAGGAGGTTTTTTCCCCCAGCTTGTATATACACCTATAACCCTTACTAGTCACTTATCTTTGTAACTTCTAGTGGTAATACATTTAGTATTGTGTGTTGTGCTCCAAGCTTCTTCTTCTTCCTTGTATTGTTCATGTGCTTCTGTAGAGCTGGAACTCCAATAATGACTCCTCTTTGCCGATGCAGATTGCTACTACTAACTCCCCCTCCCTCTCACGTCTGTCATCCTCAACAAAACCTTGGTGCATGGATCAATCGATGTGATTCCAAAGAACTATTTTAGCAAGGGTGTGCTCGTTGACATGGATGTTGTGTTGCATGTGTGTATTGCTCTACTCTAGATCATTGGATTAGGATGAATTTTCCTTTATGGGTAAAACATAGGGAAGAAAGAGGTGTTCGATTAATAATAAGATATAAAAAAAGGAACCAACAAGCACAACCATAGTAACAAAATCAGCTGGAAGCTCAAGCCAATGTGATTATGATCGAATTATCATATGAGAAGGAACATGCCGATAGGATTAAAGCATTACATGGGAGGTCAAATAAAGAACAAAGGGGAGAATGGGTTTGTGATTATTATCAATGTTTGATGAGAGAGGTGGTTGAAGTCTTGGTAGTCATAAGACCCAAATAGAAAGGACCAATAGATTGGAAGGAGAAAAAAGGGATCTTACATTAGTTGTAGAGAAGAATTTAGAAGAATCAGGACCAAGGAGTAACTAAGTCGAAGTTTGAGGAGTAGTTGATTCACCAACAAGGAGAGGATAAAAAAGGGATCATCAATGATAAAGAGAACGATTGGCTTTACAATTATCATTAGATCAGGTATTAGCTTTCTTTCCAACATTTAAGGAAAGGTCTCTTGAAGAACCTTCATGGGCATCAACCACAACCAGGGAATAATCATATTGTGTCATCTAGAGTTAACAATATTGATCCTAGATTTATAGATTTTGCAATATCTGTTATTAAGTCCCAATATTAGAACAAAACATTTGAGGAAGTGTTATTTGATGGTGGATCAGGTGTAGATATCTTATCAGAGAAGATTCACAAAGAGATGAGTGTAGGAGAGTTAGCTCCAGCTCCATTTCAAGTTAAAATGCTCGATCAAATAAGGGTACAATCCTTAGGGATTTTGAAAAAGTAAGAAATAGAAGTTGCAGGAATGCATTTTGTGGTTAATTTTGTGGTGATTCGGATTTCAAACTCAGCATCTCCTTATGAAATGTTGCTAGGTAGACCCTAGTTTAAGATGGAAAAAGTTAAGCATGATTGGGGTTCGAATGTGGTAGTTTTGACTAAAGTCAAGCAGGAAGGTAACTATACCAATGCATGGGAGAAGAAACATTTCACTAAAAGTAAATCTTTTGCTTGCCAAATTTATAATTTTAGGCTCAAGAAGTTGAGGATGATGAAGAAGAATAGTTTTTAAAAGCTAATCCAACAGTGGTTCCAATGTTTGAGGTATATGTTGAGAGTATAGTCCAGAATGAGAAAGTACTGATAGAGGAAACTCTCGAGCTCCCATCGAGAAAGGAAATTGAGGGCGAAGAATTTTAAGGCAGATGTTTGAAAAGGAAATCTCATCTAAGGAAAGGATGGACCACGAGGAAAGGGATGTTAAGGATATGGCAGAAAAGATTTGTGACAAGAAGTATGGCATGTCTAATGATGTCAAAGAGGATGATTTTAAGGAAGTCAATTTGGGTACAAAAACTAATCTAAAGATAGTAAAAGTCAGGTGCAAGTGCTAGGACATTTTTTGGAGCATCTTGTTGTTATTTAAAGAATATATTTGTGCATTGCCTTGGAATATTCTTAGGTGAAGGGTATAGATCTTTCACTACATCAACGTCAGATTAATTTAACACCATATGTAGTTCTAGTTGTGCAGCAAAATTCCGAATGAATCCAAACTTCATGAAACAGGTTAAGGAAGAAATAGATAAATTGTGAGCTACAAGAAACTTAATGCAACAACGATAACATATCCTTTCCTATGCCAACTTGTGATGTAGTACTTGATGCAGTAGATGGTCATGAAATGTATAATTTTCTTGATGGTTTTTTGGGTACAATCACATCGGTGTTGTTGAGCAGGATCAACACAAAACTTCCTTTATCAGTGAGTTTGGTGCATATGTTTTCACAATTATGAGTTTCGGGCTGAAGAATGGACATCCATCCTTGAATTAGGTGGCACATAAGGTGCTTGAGCCTTATTTACCAAACTCTATGAGAGTTTTTGTTGAATATTTCTCTATTTTTTGTAAGAAGGACCTACATTTGTTGCATTTGAAGTTACGTTTTGAAAGACGTAGGCAATATAGATTGGCGTTGAATCATCATAAGTGTGATTGCAATCAAGAGTGGCATTTTATTGGGCCACATGATATCTGGTGAAGGGACAACAATTGATATAAATAAGGTGGAGGCTATTCTGATAGCAAAGTCTCCAAGTAATGTGAAAGAAGTGTTGAGCTTCATAGCTCAAATTAAATGACATGCTAGGTATGTTTGATATTTAGCCAATATTTCTTTTCCATTAATGCATTTAACTAAGAAGGATGCTCCTTTTGTTTGGGCGGAAGCTCAAGAGAAAGCATTTCAGTTGTTAAAGAAAATGGTAGCTATGGTACCACTTTTACAACCACCAAATTGGTCATTACCTTACCACGTTTTTGATGCCCCAAATGTGGAAGTATGGGCAATTGTAATGCAGGAGAAAGTGAAAGGGTAGTATAGGCCAATGTATTATGCAAGTAGAGTATTGTCTTGAGGAGAGAGAAATTATGCCATGACGGAAAGAGAACCTTTGGGGATGGTGTATGCCCTACAACCACCAAATTGTTCATTACCTTACCACGTTTTTTGCCCCAAATGTAGAAGTGCGAGCGATTGTAATGTAGGAGAAAGTGAAAGGGTAGTATAGGCCAATGTATTATGCAAGTAGAGTATTGTCTTGAGGAGAGAGAAATTATGCCATGACGGAAAGAGAACCTTGGGGGATGGTGTATGCCCTAAATATGATTAGACACGACTTATTGGGAAATAAGATCGTTTTTTATGTGGATCATCAAGCCTTGGTATATCTCATTAAGAAGCCTTTTTTAAAAGGTAGACTAGCAAGATGCATCTTTTTCTTCAAGAATTTGACTTCGAGATTGTCCATACTTCACGGGAGGAGCATGCTATGGTTGATTATTTTAGCAGATTATAAATAGATGATGCACAA
The DNA here is from genome assembly GCA_020310875.1 of Ceratopteris richardii. Classification (NCBI taxonomy): domain Eukaryota; kingdom Viridiplantae; phylum Streptophyta; class Polypodiopsida; order Polypodiales; family Pteridaceae; genus Ceratopteris; species Ceratopteris richardii. Next base: position 136,225,384 of record CM035439.1, on the reverse strand, counting down.
CTTGGGGGGGTGGATGATGAATTTCTTGATGCTCCATTATTCAATGCTAAGGTTACTAAATCAGGTTCTCAGTTTGATCACCTGTTAGCATTTTTAATTGATGGGAATATGCTTTAGTTCAGAGCAAAGGAGGAAATTTTCCTTGAAGAATAGACCATATTTAGTGATTGCGGGAGCATTGTATAAGAAAGACATTAATCAAGTAATCAGACAATGTGTAGTTGATTTTGAAAAAAAGGCGGTATTGGAAGAAGCTCTTTTTGGCTTAGTAGGTGGACATTTTTCAAGAGATATAATAGGGGGAAATATTTTACAAGCAGGATTGTGGTGGCCAATAGTGTTGAAGGATACTCATGAATTTTCAACAATTAAAGCAAGATAGGTTGGTCATTTCTTATATCACCGAAGTTATTCAGAGAAGAAGGCAGCTTGGGTAAATATGAATGTCGAATTCAAGGTGTTTCATGTTGGTGATTGGGTAATGGTGTATAATTCTGGGCTCATCTTGGTAAATTGACATTGACATATAAAGGACCTTATCAGATCAGTGAAGATTTGAGTTCAAGATGAACAACACAAGGTGACAAAGAAGAGGTTGCATGGAAAGTTGTTGCAGTGAGAGATGAAGATACTAGCACAGAGGAAAAGGATAGTGCTACAAAAGAGGATTAAGAAATACCTACACCACTATCAACAAGAAAGCTAATGCAAGAGCTAATGGATTCGTATACTAATTTCCAGGTAGAAATTGATTGTCAAGCATTTGTGACTATTGTTTGGTTGCAACAAGTTGGATTGTATGAGTTAGCATCATTACCATGGGATAGTTGGAAGAACAATTATTATGCAAATTCTAAGGTGGATATATTGAGGAAAACAAAGGTTCAAATTCCTGAAAAGGTGAGTTTGACATTTGAAAAGGTTGTAGAGTTGTTTAAATTTCCCTATGTGGTGGATATGTTGATTCTCAAATGTCTAGAAGATGCATCAAAGAGGGAATTTGTTCCACAAAAAGGAGGTAGATAGTAGTATATGTTGGGGATGTAAGGGTCATGTGACCTTACCCCCATATTCATATATATACATCATATATAGAGCATTGCCTCAAAAGAGATCATTATGTGGGTTTCGAGGCTCCCACGCATGTCCGCGCATCTCTCCTCTCTTCTCTCTCCCTCCATCACTTCCGTCCTCCTCTTGTTCTGCACGCCAAAGCCCTTCATTGGTATCAGAGCATGTTGAAGGCTGGTGTGCAAGAAGCTTCAATGGAAGCTTAGGTTAGAAGGAGTAGAAGTGCAGGTCGGCATCTCTTGACAGCTGTTCAGTATTTCGGTCATAACTGGAGCTAAAAAACTCGAATTGATGTGTTTTAAAGTTTTGTGCCTAGCTAACACAAAGAGCTACAACTTCACAGAAGGGCGCAAAACCTGGTTCGGACTTCTGAAGTGCCGAAAATTCAAAAAACGCAGAGAATTGTATAAGGCGAATCTACATTGAGTAGGACACCAGATCGGTTTTTTTGTCATAACTTGAGTTCTACAGCTCGGAATGCGATGATTCAACTTGTTGCTCGTAGCTTGGAAAGATAGCTACAACTTTGTAGAAGAACTCAGATCCAGATTCTGAGTTTTAGACTGCCAAAATTGCAGAATACAGAGCCATACTGTTGCAAGTGAAAGTGAAATTGACAGCAGGTGATTGTTTTGAGCATATCTTGAGCTACATACCTTCGATTGAGGTGTTCTTTATCTCGTTACGTAGCCAAGACTCAGATCTTGAAGTTTGCTGAAGACCAAAAGTTCAGATTCAGAGGTTATCACCTCTGAAACAGCAAAACACAGAGCAGCACATCTTCACGTTGAATTTGCTTTGGAACTTCTTCGAGAGAGAATTTATGGTGTGCAAGCTCTTATTTTCAGAGCTTCAAAGCATTGTACATGTATGATCATTGTGGTAGGTCCTCCATATGAGAGTAGAGCATGATCTTGTCACGTGTTTGGCATGTAAGATGACATTGTGGTATACTCTTTTTTGAGGTTTATGTCATCATGAGTTTGATCATGGATGTATAGTGGCATTGTGGTCTATATCTTGCTTATGCCACTTGGTTATGGATTTACTTATCGATTGCATATCATTATATGAGAGATTGATTGGATCTTAGTTGGTACTTGTATCTTTTTTTTCTTTGCAGGTACATGATCCAGATTGAAGCCTCAGTTGCATACTTATAGTCACCTTGATTTGCTATTCTATTAGCAAATGTTCATTGATTTGATATTGTGGATGGTGATTCTCACATGGTTATTTTGGTTCTAGAGTCCATTTTACAGAGGAGATGCTGCCGAAATTTTGATAGCTTTTATGCTAGAAAGGAGCTCTAGTGGATCTTGAAGCTTGTGTGATAGCTTTGGAACTTTGTTTATCTCCATTCACTTAGACTCGGTCACAGGTTGTTCGTGATAGGTTGGACCATCTTGCAGGATTCATTCTTGAGTGGGAGGTGCATCACCATTGTATTGGCGTATATTGCCATTAGTTTTTGGCACATGTAGTTGCCATTATCTTTTGTTTATATCAGTGACAGGTGGTGATAGATTATTCATTGTTCTTTTGAGATTGGTTATCTTGTTTGATTGCTCAGTTTATAAGGGATACTCTGCCGAAATTTTCCTAGGATTCTTTCACATCTACTTGATCACTTTGGAGACTTGGTGAGCAGGCTTATGCTCGTGTTTTTATGTGCATGCTAGATGCATGGTTATGTGACAGGTGGTTCACATGGTTATCTTCTCCAGTGAGACATATGTGATGTGAATTATGCATATGGATATGCAGGTGTGATCCTATTCAGGATAGAGTATTGTTTCTAGTCTCTTGTTACATTGCTAGTCTATTGGATTGCCAGCATGGTGTCTTCTCGATTTGATGGCATTGACTTTCCGAGATGGAAAGCTCAGATGTGGCATACATTGGTTCGTGCAGGGTTACATATGTATGTGCATAGAGATGCACAGAGGCCTCGTGACATGCCCGACCACATATGGATGGATATGGATGCATTGGCCAGCTCCACTATCCGATTATAGCTTGTGGATTCTATATATGAGTCTGTGATGTATGTGGAGACGAGTAGTGCATTATGGCAGAGACTACATGACATGTATGCGAGTCCATTGACTCATGTGAGACATAGATCACACCGACGACTTCGATGTTGGCACTGTGGTCATGAGGGCCATATTCGACGATGTTGCTTTAGGCGGATGCGACAATGACGTCAGAGATATACACGTGATGTAGGTCAGGTAGTGGTTTTAGGAGAGTCTATGGCAGTTGATTATGCCAGTGATGGTGATATCACTTTCTTCTATGGTTCATCTCAAGATTCCTCTTGTTCATTGGATAGCACACATATGGCTTGGTTGCTTGATGCATTAGCTACTTTTCATGTTACTCCACATCGTGAGTGGTTTTGTCGATTCTCAGGTGAGATTCATGGATGTGTGCACATGTCTGATGGTACGACATATGACATTGAGGGTGCTGGAGATGTCTGCCTTATGCTACCTAGTGGAGCATCACTTATGCTCAGACATGTATGCTATGTTCCTTCATTCCCTATGAGCTTGATTTCAGTTAGCCAGTTACAGGAGAGCAGATGCTATGCATTCCTTGGTGAGCATCATTTTCAATTGCAGTTGGGACAGCTTATGCTTGTTAGAGGTGCTAGGATTGGGCACATGTATCCACTGCAGGTACTTCATGTGAGAAACAGTCTCGTCTCAGTGGGAGTTCAGCCTTATGTGCGATGTGAGACTCGTCATGTCTCAGTTTTTTTTTGTCTACCTACAGATAGGTCTATTGACATTCGTGATGCACATGTATGGCAGGATTCTGATGCTCAAATGGATGCACATGTAGAGCATGTTTTGGATGCTCATGATGCTTATGTAGATCATGGTTTGGTTGATCATGTGGACGCTCTTATAGAGCACACTTTGGATGATCATTTGGATGCTTTAGAGCATGATGTGGATGATCATGTAGAGCATTATGATGATACTCAGTTAGAGTGTGATCATCAGTTTGACCTTGGTGTTGATGTTGTGCAGTTAGCTCATGTGGAGCATGATGATACACTTAGTGTGGTAGAGCAGGATAGCTCTTATGATACACAGTGTATGCCAGAGCATACTAGCTCTTAGGATGCACAGCTAGACACATCCTTGGTTGATAGGATGACTGATCTAGATATTGATGAGTCATCTATCATGCAGTCATTCTTGGATTCGCTCATGCCAGATGTTGATACAGATATGTCAAGACATGTTGGTCTTGATGGTGGTGCTTTGGATGCCTTGGATACAGGCATGGCTGATATACTTAGGTTAGCCAGGATAACACATATTTCGTCAGCATTCGGGAGTCTGATGTATGAGTTGTTATGCTCGAGACCAGACATTGCAGTTGCTATTGGAGCATTTGCGCTTGGAGTTGTCAGTCGTTCGATGATTGACATAGGCATAGAGCGAGTGGGAGCTTTGCAGGAACTTCATCAATTCTTGCATCAGTCATATGTGAGCTCGACTCTTGTCGATATGAGTCTAGAGCAGTTTAAGGTGCATGGATACACCTTGTTCGAGGCGGTCGGTGTAGGCTGATCTGATATGGGTAGAGATCCGGACTCTTCCTGTACATTAGTGTATAGTCCTACATCATTCTTTGTATGTTTTACCACTTATGGTCACATTGACCCTTAAGTGGGAGATTGTTGGGGATGTAAGGGTCATGTGACCTTACCCCCATATTCATATATATACATCATATATAGAGCATTGCCTCAAAAGAGATCATTATGTGGGTTTCGAGGCTCCCACGCATGTCCGCGCGTCTCTCCTCTCTTCTCTCTCCCTCCATCGCTTCCGTCCTCCTCTTGTTCTGCACGCCAAAGCCCTTCAGTATATGCTGAAGAATGTGAGTTATGCTATGCGAAAGGAGTAGAAATGGTATTTGGAAAGAATGTGCTTTATCATTTAAATTGATTACATGTCTAAAGAGAATTATGCACCATTATCCTAGGCAGAAAAAGGCAAGAAGATTAGTTGGGCTCATTGGTTTTATGACAGATTATATGGAGAAATTTTTCTATTAGATAAGAGGAAGACTCAATCCAATAGTAGGTTGTATGTATACTTAGCCTCAAATTTTTAGTATGCTTAGAGGGTTGATACTCCCGTAAAAGTTGATCAAGGACAACACTTAGAATTACTAAGCTTGATTCAGATAAATGGGAGGTATACAAAACTTTAATCAAGGCAAGATATGATTCAAGAATAAGGTTATACAAGATATTGAGGAGTTGCAAATACAACCAATTTTGGATGTCGCAGGATCGTGAAACTCTCAAACTTCTAGGGAAAGGTTTTAAATTATCTAAGAAAATGAATATTGAACCAGAACTAAAGAAGTTAGTGAGTAAACTTGACTTTGAAGAAATAGTACATCACTCTTATTTTGTTGTGAAAGATATAAAACATTATTATCAATATTTAGAGTCATTACAAAAATTTATAGACAAGCAGCAAGTACTAATGAAGGAGCAGAGGTTGCTAAATGATATTTTGACTTTTGAAGATTATTTCACAAAACATATGCACGTAAAACAATTGAAAGAAGAGTTAAATCAAATAAAAGAGAAGCATATGGCTCATACAACAAATTTGTTGGAACAACAAGCATTGGAGATGGCAAGAGTAAAGATGTCATTAGAAGTGTTTAAAGATTGAATGGGAATTATGGAAGATAGAGTTGAATTGAAATTAAAGAGGTTGGCAAAAATCAATATTGAGTCACACATTGGTAATGAAGGTTGTAGGTATTAGAGAAGCAAATGTTTAAGCAGGAAGAATTGGATCTTAATATAGTATTGATGGATATAGGGCATGTTTAAATTTTGAAGCACAAAATATATTCTAAAATGTAGAATATGTGGGGTGTAATTAAGGAGAAAAATGTATTCCATGATTAAGTATCCTTATGAGGTAATGAAGACAAGATTTATAGCAAAGCACAAGTTAAGTTGGTAGAAAAAATTCATCAAGTGTAGAAAGAAAAAGAATATTGGGTTCAACAGGTGGAGCAATTGAAGAAGGAACAGAGTACAGAGGAGGAGGATAATCCCCAGAAGTTAATTTACCAATAAGAAAAACAAGACAAATTTTGGAACAAATTGAGGCATTAATTATTGATCCAGTCCAAGATGGAGTGGAATAACTTGAAGTTATAATGAACGTACCAATTACTGAAAGTCTAGAGATGGAGAATTAGTACAAGATTAACAACAATAATAGTATTTTTTCATGTGTCCACCATTGTGATCAAGGGATTTGTGAGTCCGAATTTGTTTTTTTTTTTCCAAAATCCTCCACCGGGTTATGTCATGTGATGAACCTTAATGAGAACTGTCTACAAATGAAAAGTTACTAAGTCAGCTACCTTAAAATTTTGCTTAGTCTGATTTTTAGAAATAGTGGTGAATTGGATATATGTTGAGTCATATATTGCTCAATCAGATTTTGTTATAGCTAGTTATAATCGGATGTAACCTGAAAGTCTTGAGACTTAGCAGTTGTATTTACCTATCGAAAGTTGTTTTATCTATTTAAAGGGAGGAAGAGAGCTATAGGAGAGGTCTTTTAGTTGGTAGATAAATGGAAGGATAGATGTATGAGGCAGTTTTATTTCTATCTACTTAATGGTATTACAATCTTTTTGTAATTATTTGATCTTCATCTATTCTGTTTCCATTCATTCTTTCATACCTCTACAATTCTGTTTATATTGAATTTGATTTCATGAGATAGTAAAATTAGTTTCTAGTATAATGTTTAATTGCTCTATCAGACTTCTATGTCAATGAGTTTATGTGTTTTCGAACCCCATCAATTCTCCAGAAGTAGGTCGTGAAAGGTGAGACTTTCCTTTCTTGACTAGTACTTCATAATCGTATTCCATTAGTAAGGAAACCATCTTACTAATCTACCTATCTTGCAAGGATTGTTTACCAGGTAAAGTAAAGCTTGGTGATTTGTAAAGAATTTAAACTTATTGGTGAACAAATTATGTATAATCTTTTTGACGGCATAGACCAAGCTTAAGCATTCTCTCTTGATGGTAGTGTAATTGTGTTCTACGGCTTTTATTTGCCTGCTCAAATATGTTAGCATAGTTTGAAATGTTGACATTAACATGGAATGGTTTATTTCATTCCAGTGTTGTCAAAATAGGGGTTGAGCACAATCATTGTTTTAACTCATTAAAAGAATTCTCACATTCTTTAGTCCATTTGAAGTTCATCAAGAGGTTGTACATAGGATTTGCAATAATAGTGTACATGTGGATAAAACTTCGGTAGTACCCATAGTGTCCAATAAAATCTTCTCCTTAACTGTCTTGGGTCTAGGTAACTCAGCTATCGCTCTCTACTTATCCACATACATAGATATACTGTTCTATGGCACAATATGACCAAACATTACCTTATCTAACCATGAGGAAACATTTCTCTAGGTTTAGGCACATGATGCTTTCTGCACTTGACAAAGATTTGGCTAAGCTATGGTATATTTTTTGTGGTATGTGGGAATGGGCACACACATCATCCACAAAGACCTCTAAATTCTTCTTCAAGATGTCCTTAAACACAAGAAACATTAGTCTTTGAAAGGTAGCAAGTGAATTCTTAAGACCAAATGGCATCACACCCAAATGACCTCTAAATTCTTCTTTAGAATGTCGATTTATACAAGAAACATTAGTCATTGCAAGGTAGCAAGTGCATTCTTAAGCCCAAATGGCATCACACCAAATGAAAAGATACCCTAGTTAGTAGAAAAATCCATCTTATGTTGGTCCTCATGGGTAATGGCTACTTGGTTATAACCCAAAAATCCATCAAGGAAGCTGTAAACTTCCTTGCTTGCTACATGCTCTAATAAGTTCTTAGTGATCAAAAGCGGGTAATTATCTCGTATAGTCATGGCATTAAATTTTTCAAGTTAATGCATACATGCAACGTTCCATTCCTCTTGGGGACTGTAACAATGCGGGATGCCCATTTTATATGTTCTATTTCGTAGATAAATCTTGCTTCTTTCAACCAAAGGATTTCTTCTTTTATCTTAGCTATGTAGTTGTCATTGTATGTGTAAGGATTTTGTTTAGTTGGCTTGGCCTCTAGCATCATGGGGATCCTATGAGAATAAATATATGGATCCACTCCTTTTAAATCCTTCTAGTTCCAAGTGAACACATCTCTATATTCTCACAACAACTCGATCAACTCTTTTTCTTCTTTTTCACTCAAATTGTGTCCTATATATTTGCACCCCTCCTCTCCTTCTTCAAAATTTCACTACAATTTTCTTAGTTTACTCTCTATTATTGTAATCTTCTCCTGTGAGAGCTTCTCATTTAGGCATTCTTACCATTATTTTTCTATCCTCTACTTGATACTTCGTGAAATTTTTTGGCACATCAAATACTAATTCTTGATCTTCTCCTTTTGTGGGGACTTTCTTCTTTCTCTCTTCTTTTGCAAGCTCCATTTTTATCGGTTTGGATGATTTTCTGTCATGCTTTTGACCTTCCTGTTCATGGATTGATCCTTTCATTTAAGTATTCCTTTTAAGAAGAGTAAAAGGATTCCATGTTTATGGACTCCAAATCCTCATCACGTACTTCTGTTGGTACATCTGTGCTAGGGCCACATTCCTCCACGATTGGTTCAAACATAAGATGTTCCACCATGAATATGGAGATATCATAGCCCTCCTCATCACAATGGGGTGTCCATTGTTCCTCATTCACCACTATGTCCATCGTGGCTAATATCTCTACCTAACCATGAGGTCCAAACTCTTCATCTGGGGATATCATGGGCACACACGCTACGTCTTGTAGTGATCTAGAGTTTTGTGTGGCACCTAGGTTTTTAGACCCTAGCTTCTTATCTTATTTTGCTACAATTTCGCATATCCATAAATATTGTCTTCATGCATCTATGAGGGGTGTGATTATATGGAATGCATTGATTCCATCTCTTCTCGCATTCTATGGATGGTATTCCATTGCAATGGAGGTTTATCTCCATGGGAATAATCCTTGATATTGACGTTAGTAGTTACCCCTAAGTGCTACAGGTACAAGGAATTGGTTCCCCAATCCTGCACTATTTGCAATTGTCTCATGGAAGATCTTCCAAAAATCATCTCATAAGTGTGGTTCTTTCCAAAGTCATAGATGGCAAAGGTGTGCTCAAACTCTACACCATAAGTGGTTAGATGAATTCCATCTAGCAATCCTAAAGGCTTCTCTATGTGTCCATCCCTAAGGGAGAAATTCCACACTCTGTAAAAATTAAGAACTTACGATATAACCAATGAGAATTCTCATGGTGTGCTTGTTATGGAATGAGCTTCCTTTGGCACTGAATGGTCTGGATTAGATGCCAATCGCTCTAATCTCTCTGATAGTCCCTAGAAGTGCAATTTTGGTTTGATTATGTTACTCCACTTAACATATTGGGTAGCCTCAAGCATAGCCTACACTAGTTCAAACATTTTAATGCAAAGCTTGGTTCTTTATATTTCTAGGTCTACTCTTGAGTAGCTTTTTTCTAGCTCTGCATGATTGGGTCCTTCTCTCAATATAGCTTGATAGGCTTTGCACATCATATCCAAGTCCTCTATGAGGGGTTCTACTAAGACTAATCGTGGTTCTGGAAAAGAGGGAATTTCTAGTGATTCTTGTACTGTTAATCCTAGGATCTTTTCCTTGGTTTCATTCAAAATTCCTTCAAGTTTGTCTAGCTTCCTATTCCATTGTCTCTCAACTCTTTCCCGAGAATATTTCCACGATTTATTTTTCTTTTTACTAGACTGTCCGATTTCACCAGATTATGAGGATTTCTCTTGTTCTACTTGTTGGGTTTGTTCTAAAGCCTTGGCTATGGTCACTCCTTGAATTGGCACAAAGGTGGGTGGGGATCCACTGATGATTGCACTATGCCTATTACGTTGATTGCAGTTATCTTAGATAAATTGGTAGGGTTTTGCAACATTTGCATATAATGTGCTTTTTACCACACTCTGAACAATATCCTTGAATGATGAGATAAGGTCGCTGCCCCACAAGTGGAGGATGGGGACATTCCCTTACAAAGTGATCTCCTTGGCATTTAAAATAGGGTCCTCTTTTGAGGTCTAGGGTTGGGATTTGCATACATTACATAGAATATTCTAGCTCCCTAGCAATTACATTGGCAAGGTGTGGTGGGTGCTCTCCTAGCATGGGTTTTGGTCTTTGCTGTGCCTGATAAGGTGGTTGGTTGTGTTGTGTTGGTCTATAGTAAGGCTACTACTGGTACTGGCCTTGATACCTACCAGGGTGCAGGTAAGGCTGCTGGTAAGTTTTCCTAACTTCCTCCTTATTATAGGGACAATATTGCGAGTGTGGTTCATGTATATTCTCTCGATTGTGACGTTTTCTACATTTAGGTTCCCTAGGTTCTGAACTAGAAAAGGACACATGTTGGCTAGGTGATCTGCTCCACAAGTATAACAATGTTTCATAGAAACCATTCTAGGGGCTTGTTTACTCAATACTCCTAACTTTTGAGCCACTTTTTTTTCTAACTCTTTGATGGAGGTAGAGGATTCGGATTTGAATTTGGTTGAACAATCGGAATCCTTCTAGAGTTTAGATAGATCTAACTCATCATCAAAATTATCCTCTATATCTATACACATCCTCATGCATTGCTTTATGTTTTGGGGATCCTTAAGATAGAATTATGATCGTAGTTTTCCACTCAACAAACCATTTAGGAGCACGAAACTTGTTTGGCCTGAGTAGGTAGTTGAAAGGCTCTTGAGCCCACGGAACAAATGATTATATGAGACTTTAATTGGTTTAAATCCCTCGGAATCGGTCCATTTGGATCACGTGGAGCACATAATTATCCCTCAAGTGATGATTTTATGCCCTCACCTTTCCCAACTCTCTTTCGCCCATACGCATACATATGCTTTCACACGCTCTTTTTCCACACTCTTATACACTCACACACACCCTCGCACATTCTTACTTCCCCTTTTTCTCTATTCCTTTCCTTTCTCCTCTTACACACATGCACACACCAACACATATACACCCTCTCACATACCCTCATACACACATGCACTCATCTGCACACACATATGTCTGAACCTTCTCTCGTGCACTCTCTCTTTCTCACACTCTTCCCTTTACCTATTGCCCACTCTCGAAATCATCTTCTTCACCCTATTCGGAAACATCTCTGCAAATGCCCAAACAGCAACTCCACCCCAATCATGGCCCACTCGATTATACTTCATAGCGTGATGGCCCCATGCCTTCAGCTCAAAGTTGGGTGCACCTTGAATTTTGATCATGTCAAGCTCCTGTACCTAAAACTTCCATACATCAAAACTGCTTGATCTTTACTGCAACAATTCACCAACTGAAGCAAGTCATAAGTTACATGATCTTGACCATCACTTTCGACTGTTGTAGGCCTTGAAGATGTATTGTAGCCTCTTAAATCTGGGGCTATTACACGATAGCCTGCTTCTCCAAGAGTTCTTAATTGGTTTTTCCAAACAAACCAGAAATTTGGAAAACCATGCACAAGAATGACCTGTTCATGTAATCAATAAAATTCTTAATTTAAACCATCAATAAAAATATGCACTCCCCTTCACTGATCCTTTGAATGTACATTGCATACATCTATAACAAAACAAGACCATCAATCGACTGCATATTCCTAAAATAAGAAGCACCCTACAACAAAGTATGCTTTCAAATATTTGGGCTCACAGGCTTAAAATAATAAAGCATTATAGCTTGATAAAGTGAATTGAACCGTGCATCAATGTCATTACCGCACGTTGTTTCCTAATTTACCACCATTTTTTTTTGTTCACATTCGCTTTCTAAAACAACAAGAATACTAACTCATCCCATGTATTTATTTAATACAACCATTCACTGCCTCCTACGCACCTTGCATATGTGTTCGCTACTCAGACTCATGCCCTGATCAATTCTACGCAATGAAGTTTACCAACATTACTCCATCATCAACCATGTTCCAATCACACAGCTTAACTCACTACCCCACAGCATGCACTTCCTTCAACCGCATTATCTCCTGTCCTTGCATGAGAAACAAAAAAATCTGCCATCATAAGGCCTTTCACCCTGAACTTGAATGCTTCTCCAAGTCCTCAATGTCATTTGATGTCTCATACAGAGAAGACCTCATCGCCTTGTCATCCATACATCTTGATCATGTTCTATTGATGGTCCAGCATAAGATGAAAACACAATTTGGCAAGGACAATTGAGAAATTAGGCTTCTAGTGATAGGTGAAATGCATAAGATATTTACTCGTGAATCTTAAATAAATTGTAAGTTCTCTCCTTATTTGGGCGAGTAACACAGTAACAAACTCTCAAAATAGCCATTTGCTACGACCTCTCCCAAACACTAACCCCTCTAATTCGATAGGCCTAGACTTTATGCGGGCTGTAGCCTTCGAGTAGCTGCACATTATGAATTCAAATCCTTAACAAAACTTAAAAGTTTAGTGATCAAATGCTGCATATGCTACATGATATGCAAAAAAAGGACATATGACAAAAGTTCACCATGGCAAAGATGCTATTATCTCACCGCTTCTCCATCTGAATTCCCGCATTCTACAAAATGTATGGTTGTTTTGCCATATGTCAAGTTTCTGTGGAAAACTTCACAGCCATCAATTCTTTCTGTTTTATAAGATGAACTAACTGCAGAACTGTGCCGGTCCGAAGTATATGATGAACCCTCCATATGCACCTTTCAGCTACCAAAAGGCGCCCAAGTGCTACTGCTGGCTCCGACCCCCTGCATCGTCAGAGAGCATACGCTCCTTCATTGATGAGTAATTGCCATGAAGAACCACCTGTCCCCCTTCGATTATCAGCTCCAGGTCTGCCTCCCCTCACTCCTCTGTGTGCGCAACGAGAGAGACTTTTCCTCCCGTAACTTCTACGACGTAATGCCTTCTTTTTCAAACTGTAGAGGTGCCAGTACAAATGCATCTACAGCACCCCATAACACATTGGGTCGAGCTGTTAGGCACACCCACCCGACTACTGCCCCCCCCCCCCCGTCTTCAATGCCTGCAGTCGTTGTGGCCCTTTTTCGCGCACCCCTCGTCTGCTCTTCCTGTCTTCTGATATCTGTGAGCACCACGAAAGCAAGACTAAAAAAGAAAAACGAAATGGGGGGCCACTCCTCTGAGAGATGTCAGCCCTTAAGAACTTCCCCCCTTCTACGGATGGGAACAAAACAACAGCCCCCAAAAAATTAAACTCCAGCCACCTTTTTTAGAAAGATCAGCCGCCCCCTTTTCTGGTTTTTTTTTCGTCAGAGCCCCACTCCCTTTTTTCTGCTCTTTCGTCAGAGCCCCACTCCCTTTTGTCTGTTCTTTCATCAGAGCCCCCCTTTTCTGAACCATGAGGTTCAAAATTTCAAGGGCCCTTTGAACAAACCCATGCTCGTCATATCCTGAATTAAGAGCAGTATATGCAATCACATCTTGTGATGGCAACCTTTCAAAAGTACAATGGGCATCTGTTAGCAAGCTGCACTTTCCATACATGTCCACTAGAGCATTACCAACACGGTCATTAGCCTCAAAATCTTTCTTCGTAATTTCAAGATGTAATTGGCGTACAGTATTTGCTGCTGGTCCGCAGGCTTTCAAACTGCACACATAAGTTGCACTACTAGGGCTCACACCATCCAGTTGCATCCACTCCAAGCAACTCAATGCCTTCTCATCACAGCCATATTCAGTAATGGCACATGCCTTGAGAGCACATACAAAGGTGATGTAATTCCCTTATTTGCCAAGGGATATCTTGCATGAAGACCCCTACCATTACGTAAGGATGTGCAATTAAGCCTTCTGGACTTCTCCTCTTGTGTTATCAAGACCTTCTCAGAACCCTTGATGATAAAGTATCCTCCAACATCAAAAGTACAATCGCCTTTTTCAAGTGAAACCTTTTCTCCACATCCCTGCAACCAATATCTCCGCATGCTTCTCATCAATTATCAAATTCATTCTGCAATACCTGAAATCAAACAAATTTCCTGCCAAATAAAACCACATTAGGGCATAAAAATCAACCATTTTCGGAGCTAACATACTTCCCTCTCTTATTTGCGAAGTCGTCCTCGACGAGCCACTTTTGCTGCAATCTAATCAAAACAGCCATGAAAACATCAGTGCACAACTAGTTTGCATACCTTCCCATCGAGCCGATACTCCAACTGAACCTGCACTCATTGAAGCTATTAGTGCTCAAAAATCACTCATAAATACATTCAAATCAGTCACTTCCCAAAATGATCCAAGAACCTGCACATATACGCAATCCTATTTCAGCCATGCATCAATTCGCTCATACATTCCATTATGGAAAATGGTCTCAACCAAAATAACACATGCATACCTTTCCATATTTTACACATGCAACTACCATTGCAGAAAACAGAAAAGAAAATACCAAAATAAACAACAACAACTAAAATGAATCCAATCGGAGATGCAAAAATACCCAAAATGCATACCCCATTATTGCACCTACTATTTGCTATGTACACATATTCCATGACTAGACATTCCCGAAGAATCCCCATCGTCGTCCTACAAAAGCCATCGAAACTCGAGTGCAAGTCAAGACATACATCAGAACTCTGGAGTGTCCCACACACTAGAAAAACCCTCAGATAGAGCACACTAGTTGTAAAGCAAGACAGTCGCATTACCTCGCTAAAGCCTCATCCATAAGTACATATACAGTCTCTGTGCCTTCAAGAATGTTGATTCAAAGTGAGCCGATCTGTCGCAAGCCAACACATACCAATCATACAAGAAGATAACGTTCCCTTCCAGGCGATCCTCGCCCTCTCCTCTCCTTCTCTCCCCCTCAGGAGTGGGGAATAACTTCATATGAAGATTTTATTTTAATCACACGTTGGCCTACATTGACACTGGATGCGATTCGTGGACCTGACCACCCGATCAGGTTGATTCCACCCATCTACCAATGCAATGCAGCGCACAACACACAAACACAAAACGATAACACATAACATATATCAGCTAGCCCATAACGAAGCTGGATACGGCTCGTGGTCGTGACTACCCAGCCACGATGGCTCCACCTGCCTACCAACCCGTCATGGCGCGTAGCTAAGACACAACATATACCTCCCAAGCCTATGGCGAAACTAGCTGCGGCTCGTGGTCCTAACCACCCGGCGAGGATAAATCCACCCACCTACTAGCCCACCATAGCGCATTGGTACGATCACAACAACACAATAT
This sequence comes from Ceratopteris richardii, assembly GCA_020310875.1. Lineage (NCBI taxonomy): Eukaryota > Viridiplantae > Streptophyta > Polypodiopsida > Polypodiales > Pteridaceae > Ceratopteris > Ceratopteris richardii. The sequence goes on along the minus strand of CM035439.1, from coordinate 136,209,911 downwards.
TTTTTTCTTTTCTTTTCTTCGTTTTTTTCATAATTAATTAGTTCACCCAAGTCCTGAGAATTAGGGAGAGGAAGAAAGGGACTTTCCCACTGTTCCCATACAGACATGCAAACATATATACTCTAGCTTTTGACAGATCAACCACCTCTTCACTCCATTCTCTCAATTACAGACACTACATATGTATTCATCGATTCAACTTTTCACTTGGTAACTACAACCAGCTATGCCTTAGTCCCTCGTATACCTATCCTTAGGTGTCCTAGAATGTGAGTCCCTGGGATGTCTCATGTAGTCTCACATCGTACTCGCATCCCGACAACTTCCCTAAGGCGAGTCAGGCTCAACTTCAGGAGCTTCGTCATCACTTCCTAGCGTTAGCACATCTGCCCAAGCCCATGTGATATCGTTTTCCTCATTAGGCATTTCCCTAGAAGGATCAAAATAGTAATATCGATCTCCCGCCCATCCTACATGTCGAGCTAGGTATTCCTCAAAACACTCAATGTAAAATGCAACACCCAAATCCTGGTTTATAAAGCATACCAGCCAATGCGCTTCCTCAACATCGTATTCCGTCTCAAAGTCGTCGACATCTATGTCCATGCGAGCGAATGTTTGGTCCGAGAAATATATCCTTAGCTCGTACAAGTAGAGTTGCGTTATCTGATCTGCCATTTTGTTACTTAGCGCCTAACAGTCTCTGCATAACACAAAAAATATTAGAAGTCCAAAGCTTCTAGAGCTAACAAGGAAGAATGTTCATGACACACAAATCATAGCTTACATATGCGCATATATATATATAACTATACATGTATGTACAAGGAGTCTACTTCGTCACTTCGTTTGGATCTCGTCTGGTTTCTCCCGTCCTAATATCACTTGAAATATGGTTTAACTCGAAGCGCGTTAACCTTCACGGGAGCATATTCTTCTCCTAAATCTTGAATTTTCATGGAACCATTAGAGTTGAGTTCCACCACCTTAAACGGTCCCGCCCATCTTGTCTGCAACTTCCCTGGGAATTTATAATATTTACTATCGTAAACTAGTACCAAATCCCCTTCTTGAATCACATAGGTTTTGAGATTCTTGTCATGCCTCTCCTTACGTCTCTTCTGAATAGTTTCCAAGCTTTGTTGTGCGATGAGTCTCTTTTCTTCCAGCTTGACCAGTTGTATGTACCTTTCCTTTAATGACTCTTCCTCGCCCAACCTGGCTTCGATGGCCACTCTTAATGTCAGAACTTCTTTTTCAATGGGAAAGATGGCTTCCTCGCCATATACTAGAGAGAACGGAGTGCTCTTTGTCGTCACTCGGTACGATGTTCTATACGCCCACAAAGCTTCCAGAAGTCTCTCATCCCAGTCTCGCCTATGCACAGCTACTGTCTTTGTCAGAATCTGTTCAAGAATTTTGTTGGTGACCTCCACTTGTCCATTTGCCCTCGGATAATATGGAGTGCTTTTTCTATGTTTGATCTTATATAGTTCCATTAATTCTTCGATCAGTTCGTTGACAAAATGTGTCCCTCTATCACTCACTATCTCCAACGGGCATCCGAATCGAGTGATAATTTGTTCGTACAAAAATTTAGCAACATCAATAGCTCGGTCAGTTTTCAGAGCTTTGGCTTCCACCCACTTGGTAACATAGTCAGTACAGACCAAGATATACCTATTGGATCTTCGTCGTGAGGGAGGATCAATAGGCCCCACAAAATCAATTCCCCACTTCTCAAACGGCTTAAGAGCCAACACCGGCGTAAGAGGAGTAGCATGTGCTAATGTGGGTTTGCCCATTCGTTGGCATTTGTCACATTTCTTACAGTATGTATGTGAGTCTTTGAACAGCGTTGGCCACCAATACCCAGCCAATAAAATCTTCCTTGCCATCAGTTCACCAGCAAAATGCCCACCGCAAGGTTCGTCATGCAAAGCCCTCAACACTAGATTTGCTTCTTCTTCCTCGAGACACCTCCGATAAATGCTCTCATGAACAAAATATCGATAGAGTTGCCCCCCAATGATGCTATGGTGCTTCGCCAATGCTAACAGTTTTTGTTTCTCTCTCTTGCTTGCTCCTGGCGGATATTTAGTAGTGCACAAGAAATTCACCAAGTCGGCATACCAAGGTACTTTCGCATCAACCTGGAATAGATACCCATCAGGAGCATCGTCCGGCACACCAGAGATTGGCTCCTCATTAACAATTCGAGATAAATGGTCAGCCAATATATGTGCTTTGCCTGGTCTGGTTACCACTGTGAACTGAAATTCTTGGAGAAGTAGCATCCATCTCATCAGTCGCCCTGACAATTCGGGTTTATTAATGATGTGCTTAAGGGCTTCATGATCCACACAAAAAGTGAAATGCTTTCCCATCAAGTAATGCCGATATTTGTTCACCGCAAAGATCATCGAGAGACATTCCTTCTCCGTAGTCGTGTAGTTCCTCTCAGTGCTATTCAAATTGCAACTTGCATAGTAAATAGGATGGTCCAACTTCTTTTCATCGGCTTGGCATAGTACTGCTCCAACCGCAGTATGAGAAGCGTCGGTATGTACATGAAATTCCTTCGTCCAGTCGGGTGCTACCAAAATCGGTGCATTTATTAACCTCTCTTTGATCGAGTCGAATGCAACTTGACACTCTCCAGTCCACTGGTATTGTTGGTCCTTCCTCAAAAGAGTCGTCAGTGGTGCCGCTATGGATGCAAAATTTAATATAAAACATCGATAATAATTTGCATGGCCCAAGAATCCTCTGAGTTGTCGCAAATTTTGCGGAGGTGGAAGTTGTCCAATCTTTTCCACTTTATCCTCGTCAACCGCAATCCCTTTTTCGGAAATAACATGTCCCAAAAGCAATCCTCTTCGTACTCCAAATGTACACTTTTCAGGATTTAATGCGATGCCCTTTTCGATGCTTCTTCTTAAAATCGCTTCGATCCTTTCCATCATGTTTTCATCGTCACCTCTGATCGCGAAGTCATCGAGAAATATCTCCATCCAATCCTGCAAGTAGTCTTGATATGCAGCTATCATTGCTCTCTGGAATGTGGCCGGTGCATTACATAATCCAAATGGCATCACCCGATATGCATACGTACCCCATTCTGTCGTGAAAGTAGTTTTTGATTGATCCTCTTCATGGATTTGGATCTGGTTGTACCCACTGAAACCATCCAAAAATGAGTACAACTTATGGCCAGCCACTCTGTCCAAGATTTGATCAGTGAACGGCAAGGGAAAGTGATCCTTCTTCGTGCGCTCGTGTAGCTCAAGCGTAAGCACCACCTCCTTTACTTGTCAATCCGCGGAGACGTGAGGACCGGTATGAAGACCACGAGCAAGTGAAGGCACAAGTGTGTGAGTGAAAGCACACAAACATGCACACACATACACACACACGCGCACAAAGTAAGATCAAAGAGAGGAACAATGGAAAGCTTAGATTGCAAAAGAGTTCTCTTACAAAAGTTCTATTCTCTAACAAGCTACCCCCAAAAATGAGCTCTCTAGCTCTTTTTATAGTTTTTTGACTAGTTTTGGCCCTGTCCAGACCTAGTGTCCGGCCTAGTTAAAAATTAGGTTCCAGGGCTTATTTGAGGGCTCAAACGAAGTCTAAAAATTATGAAAATTGGTACGATGGTACTTCTAATACTCCTCAAGCTCGAGGACTCCTCGGCTTGAACAAAATGGAGTTACTAAAAATAGATAATGGTATTTACAATGGTTTCTAGTGATGAAAATCACTATTTTTGTAGGGGATTCTTCTGAAAATTTGACATACACTTCTTGGAGCTCCCTACTTGCTCTCTCTTCTTCTATGTCCACTTCTTTGATGTGCTTCCATGCTTTGTCTTTGACCTTGAGCTTCAACACTCCCCCCCCTCTCGAGTCTGTCGTCCCTGACAGACCCTTGTTGTAGTGATTGTTCCAAGTAGTGCCTTGAGAGGGAGTGTCCCTTCTGTATGAACACAAGTCGTCCGACGTTCTTCATCTATCACTTGTGAATCTTTGCAGGTTGTAGTCTCTTGGTATGTGCTTCTGCCTTGTATTCCAGCATGACTGTGTCGTTGTGAGTCTCCGTTGATGTTTTCTAGATCTTCCAAAGTTGATCTTCATAGTAGTCGAGCCAAGTACTCATAACCCATATTGAGTGATGGGTAAGTGTGTTCGTGCATGGGTTGAAAAAGTATGTGCCTTGTGCACGGCCTTGTAATGTAGCCCTACGCATGCTTACTTGGAAAATGCATTGGAAGAAGTATGGTGCAAAAACTGCGGGTCTTGAGCTAAGTGCTCAAGGGTATGCTGACGAAGAGGTTTCCTAAACTATCATGGTTATGGTGTTTCCAGAGTAAAGATACTTACCATGGCGAAGGTTGATGGATGTTTGCCTCTTCGTGTTGTACACTCGGCCTTTGGGATGGAACCTTGTTGATGAATGTCCATGTTGATTGTCCACTGATGAGATCTTTTGAGTGGTGGATCCCCTTTCCTCTTTTCAAAGCAACATTTGTCACTAACAATGTGCATTTCTGAGCTTGGGCTCATGCACGTTCGCTTCCCTATATTGACACTCAGAGGAATATTGGACACGTGCCGGTTTCTAAGAGATTACCATGCTGATTGACATAGACCATTCACCAGTACTACTGTTCCATATTGGTTCAGGAAATACTGAGAATTGAATTGCCTTATATTCCTTGGCAAGCAACATCGGGTAACTACACCAAGCTGTGTTTCACATATACTCTTTAGCTCACCATATGCAGTAGTCTTCTTCGCCAGAACTACCTTTTGCAGATATCTCCTTGGATGCTCATGGTAAGAGAAAATCATAGCTGTAGATGCCAGGTTCATGCCAAATGCTTGTCCTCTACCAGATAAGGCAGCAATAATCTCACTGCTGGCCGAGGCACACTGGGAACAAGCTCTCTCCCACTTCTCTCTCTCTTTTTTTTTTTTTTTTTTTTTTTTTTTTTTTTTTTTTTTTTTTTTTGAGAGGAACAGGATATCACAAAACAAGAACACAAAAGTTAGTATCAATAGAAATGTTCGACATATGTCACTGTGCTCTTGTGCATGGGATTCTCAAGTGTGTCTATGCACGGCCGTGTAATGTGGCCCTATATTAATGCATACTTTGGAAATGCATGACCTAAATGGTGCAAAAGACAGGGTTGTGCAAGGAGCACATGGTTGTTGCTCGTTCGAGGCTTTCGATGTTATTTGTGGAGGTTGATGCCGGCCTTAGTGGAGGTATCCATAGAGTCTCGAACTGATGTAATCCTCCTTATTGGAGTCCATTTTAGAACATCATTTGGCACTGTAGAGGTCACTTCAGGCGTCTTTCTCTTTGGATGCTTTCTGAACTGTGGTATCCAGTGTGGTTGATGCTTTGGTTCGGTGGAGGCTACTTGCACTTTTGGCTTCCAAACCCATATCCTTTTTGCATGTCTTCCTACTAATGTTGAAGAGCTGATTTGATCTTCCTTTGGTCTCTGTACGTGGTTCTTACCCTTTTCTCTTTTTGGCCTCTTTGTTGAAACCTTTTGCATGTGGGAGAACAAAGGTTGTTGTGGGTGTAGGATCTTCTTAGGTACCCACATCTGTAATTGCCCTTGTTGAGCTGCAGCTAACTTCTTAGGCACCCAAACTTGTTGGATATCTTGTGACGGAGCTTGTCTGAGCTGCTTCCTTCGTCTTCTGGCTTGGTTAGTGTGCATGGATGGGATTTGTGGGGGTAAGGCTGGTGGTTGCTCTCCTTTGCGTACCCAGATCTGCTTCATGCCCGGAACCGCTTTTTTATCGAATGGTGTCTTTCTATTTGATGTGGCAGTTGTCGTGAAGGGTGGTGTTTGCTTGTGTGGTGGGCTCACTACTATGGCTACTTGAGTCTTTGGAGAAGAAGAAAGATCCACCCGCCTTCGAACCTGGTCTTCCACGATTGACTCCTTCTGCATCATAGAGCTTTGGACACATACAACATCTTCTTTCATATGATTAGTCTTGGAAGAACTAAGAGAGTGTGTGGTGCCATGATCTAGGAGCATGCAGTTCTCTAATTCGAATGTAATGCATTGTTCATGTACCCAAACTTGAAGAATTTGACTTCTTAGGTTTAAGTTAACTGCATGGTCATAGATCCAATCTTGACCCAAGACAAGTGGTTCTGTAAGGTTCTCATCTTGACATACTAGCGCTTTGACTATCATTGGAACATCTTGAAGGTAGATGGGAAGTTCCACCTCGCCCAAACAAGGGGTTTCCACACCTCCCAATCCTATGAGATAAGCTTCTATGGGATTGATGTTCAACCCCAAGTCTTGGCAGTAGGAAAGTTTAACTGCACTACTTGCTGCACCTGAGTCAATCAATGCTTTCACCGTCCTTGCACCCTTCCCTTGTCCTATCTCTATGGTCACAAAGGGTCTTCGGTCAATGACCTGAGAAGTCGCAATGCCTGACTTTTGACACATATCCATGTGATATTTTGGGGCTTTTGAGTTGACATCTAGGCCTAATCGCCTTAACTTATTTTGCCTAATACGCTCTCTGGCCTCTTCTTGTGCTTCTTCTCTCACTCTTAACTCTTCTTCTTTTCGCTTCTTCGCAGTGTTGAGTCTCGTTAGCATATCCTCAGTAAGAGGTTCTTGATATAGCTTGACTCTACAGCCACTAATATAGTTTGGCAAGATATCTCCTTCTAGAGTGGCCAACTGAACTGCACCACTAGTGGAAATTCTATTAATGATCATGGGTCCATAACCTCTTTTTTCCAACTTACGGGCATGTTGTTTTAGTGTGTATACCAACACTAGATCTCCCTCTTTCAATCCCTTATCCTTGATGTGTGCATCAAAGTATGCCTTTTGCCTCTTCTTTGCAGCGTAGATGCCTGCTGCCGCTCGTAGCCTCGTTTCACCCAAGCGTTCGAGATCAAAGATCCTAGAGGACAATTCATGCCCATTCCACTCATACTCTTGTGCTACTTTTAAGGCAGGGATTAAGAAATCTAATGGTAGCACAGCGTTCTGTCCGAAGACCATCTGAAATGGGGTGGCGTTGAGTACCGTTTTGTAGGCAACTCGATAAGCCCAAACAGCATGATGAAGTTGTTTGTCCCAATCAGAGCGTTTATTATTTACCAACTTTGTCAATACGTTACAGAGGATCTTATTGGTACTCTCGGCTTGTCCGTTGGCTTGTGGGTGATAGGGGGCGGATTTCTTATGTATCACCAAGAATTCTTGGAGAAGATTTTCAATGACTTCATTCAAGAAGTGTGTGCCTCTATCGCTCACCAACTCTATTGGTAGTCCATATCTCGTGAACACATTCTCGAATAAGAACTTAGCCGTAGTCTGAGCATCATTCTTTGTTGTGGCTTTGACTTCTACCCACTTTGTAAGGTAATCTGTGGCTACAATGATGTATTCCGCATGGGAGTTTCTAGCTGGGGGATTAATAGGGCCTATGAAGTCTATGCCCCACTTGGAAAATGCACGCCCTCCCATCATTGGCCTCAAAGGCATCTCGTCTTTTCTAACTGGATATTGTGCACGTTGGCATGTGTCACATTTCTTCACATAGGTATGTGCATCCATATGAAGAGTGGGCCACCAAAGTCCTGAGAATAGAATGGTCTTAATCACTCGGTCAGGACCAAAATGTCCACCTGCAACACCACTGTGTGCAGTCTCTAAGACCCTTAAATAGTCTGATTCATGAACGCACAGTCTTAAGTAACCATCTTTACCTCTTCGGTATAGATTCTCTCCTACCAAGGCATAGCCTTGAGCCTCTTGCTCCATATTTCGTCTTCTTGCTAGACTGGCCTCTTTGGGTAATCTTCCCGATCTCATAAACTCTACCAATGGAGTACTCCAATCTGGAATTAATGATACTTGATAAAGGGTCGCATGCTCCACTGGTGGTTTCTCTCTACACATTGGACAATTCTTGATCCACTCATGTATTTCTTTGTCCATGCTAGGCCAATACACTCCTAAACGTTTCAAATTCTGCAATGTTCGTTGTTTAGAATAGTGATTTCCTAGCAATCCCTCATGAGCTTGCTGCAACCAACTACTATGTTCATCATCCTCGACACAACAAGCTAATACACCCTCAGTATCTTGTTTGTACATGCTGCCTGCCAATATGTGATATTTTTGTGATTTTACAATTTCTTCTTGTGATGTTTTCACATTCTTATTTGCAGGGCCGAAGGTTAGGACTGGTACCAACTTATTTGCCCATTTAGGAACAACTTCCAAATTGAACAGATAAGCATCAGGTAGTTCATCAGACACTCCTTGTGGTGACTCTCCTGAAGTAATGCGAGAAAGGTGATCTGCCCGAAGGTGGGTTCTACCTTTCCTGACAACAACTTCAAAGTCATACTCCATTAGTAAGAGGAACCATCTTACTAAGCGTCCAGTATTGCAAGGTTTATTGACCAAATATAACAAAGCTTGATGATCAGTGAAAAACTTGAACTTGTTGGCCAATAAATAGTGTCTAAACTTCTTTACGGCATATACCATGCCTAACCCTTCTCGCTCGGTTGTGGTATAATTTCTTTCGGCTGGGTTTAGTTGTCTACTAGCATATGCTATGGGCAAATCTAAATTCCCTTCGCCTGTGGGTTGTGCTAGCACACATCCTATGGCATGATTGGATGCATCCACATGGACATGGAATGGTTTATTCCAATCAGGAGTGGTCAGTATTGGTGCTGTGCACAAACGTTTCTTCAGTTCATTGAAAGAATTCTCGCATTCGTCGTTCCACTCAAAATTAGACAACAAGGCATAAAGGGGTCTAGCTATGATCGCGTACATGTGGATAAACCTACGGTAATATCCACAATGGCCCATAAAGGCTTGTACCTCTTTAACATTCCTTGGCCTTGGCAGCTCCGCTATGGCTCGTACCTTTTCTTCATCCGTTGAGATTCCATTCTTAGAAACAATATGACCGAGGATTTTACCTTGACGCACCATGAACACACACTTTTCTGGGTTCAGACACACTCGATATTCTCTACACTTGTTGAAGATTTGTCTGAGTTCAGGGATGTGAACCCGTCTTTCTTGGGAATGAGCACATAAATCATCCACATACACTTCTAAGCTCTTTCGCAAGAACTCTTTGAAGACATGACACATGAGCCTTTGGAATGTTGCAGGTGCATTGGTGAGCCCAAATGGCATCACCCGAAATGCAAAGATTCCCCACTCTGTAGCAAAAGCTGTTTTGTGTTGATCTTCTGGGGCAATGGCTACTTGATTGTAACCTGAAAATCCATCAAGGAAGCTATAAACTTCCTTGCCTGCAACACGCTCCAAAAGGTGTTATGTGATTGGAAGTGGATAACTATCTCTAATCGTAGCGGCATTAACTTTTTTAAGGTTAATACACACTCGCAACTTCCCGTTCTTCTTGGGCACCACAACAATGGGGGACACCCATTCGGTATGCTCAATCTCATAGATGAATCCAGCCTCAATCAACCTATCAATTTCTTCTTTGATTTTGGCTGCATAGGTATCATTATATGTGTAGGGCTTCTGTTTGGTGGGCTTAGCATCAGCAGTCATGGGGATAGTATGAGAACAAATTCTTGGATCTACCCCTTTCAAGTCTCTATAGTGCCATGCAAACACATCCCTATATTCCCTTAATAGAGCTATGAGCTCCATTTCTTCTCTTGCACTTAGATCATCTCCTATATATGTGCATCTCTCTTCGTTCTCTTCAATGGTCACTACAATCTTCTTGGTCTTTTCTTTATTATCATATGATTCTCCTATGATGGCCTCTCTCTTAGGCATTCGTACCAGAATTTTGCGGTCGTCAACTTCATATTTCTTGAAGTTTTCTGGTACTTCAAACAATGATTCCTCCTTTTCTTGTTTCACTGCTTTTCTTTTCTTTTTCTTTTGACTACTCTCACTTCCATCCTTTGAGTTTACTGTTTTAATACTTGTGAGAGGTTCTTCTTCTTTCTGGGTGAACACTCCTATATCTTCTAGATAGTGCTGCTCTGAGTTAAAGCAACTATCCATCACAATAGACTCCAAATCATCGTCATTCTCTTCTTCTTCTATGACATCGCTAGGGTCACATTCTTCTAGCAAGGGTTGACACATGAACACTGAGATATCATAACCCTCCTCATCACAATGAGGTGTCCATTGTTCCTCATTGACAGCAATGTCCATGGTGGCTAAGATTTCTGGCCAGCCATGAGGCTCAAACTCCTCATCTGGAAAGATCATCGGTGTGTAGGCTGGGTCCCTAACTGGTCTATCTCCTAGCGAAGTTCCTTCTTCTCTTGCCTTTAAACGTTTTTCCTCTTCCTTTGCGACCTTGCACATCCACAAATGAGTATCTTCATGCAGCCATGATGGATCAGGTGAACTTTCAGAATGCACAGAGATGGAATCTTCTTTCGCTTTGTGGATAGAATTCCACTGTAGGGGTGGTACATCTCTGAAGGTGTAATCCTTCAAATTGACCTTAGTGGTGACCCCTAAGTGCTGTAAGTACAAGGAGTTCGTTCCCCAATCCTGTACTATTTGCAATTGTCGTAGGAAGGGTCTTCCTAGGATCATCTCAAAGACATTATTTTTCTCAAAGTCACATATAGCAAATGTGTGCTCAAATTCTACACCACAAGTGGTTAGAGTGATCCCTTCTAGCAATCCTAGAGGTCTTTCAAAATGACCATCAGCCATTTGAAGCTTCATTCTAGTTGGTCTTAATGTGGGCTTGCCCCATTGCTTCCACAAGGAGGTGGTCGCAATAGCAACACCAGCACCTGAATCTATGATTGCTTTGGTTGTGTAACCTTGGTAGGTGATGGGAAGATAAGTATTACCTTCTTCACCCTCACACATGTCCCCTATTTTGTCTAGAGGTATCTCTGGTACCCTTTGCTTGGAGCCTGCTTTTGGCATGTTGGAATCAAGTTCTGGAACCTGATCCTTCACATGATTCCAGAGCTCAGGTTTTGCTTTGAGCAGCTCTTCTACAGTGAGATGACACTGAACCTTAGTGTTCTTCACGACATCAGTGTTCCTTGGAACCACTGAGTCTTCATTTCTTACCAGTATTGTGGGAGCTCTAATCTGGAGTGATTCAGATTCCCATGGGCCTGGAAATTGAGGCAGTTCTTCTAAGGTATTAGATTCAAAATCTAACCTTTCGTCCTCTTGTTGTTCTGCTTCATCTTCGTAAATAGATGGGATGTCTTGGGGAAATTGATCATGAAGATCATCAATCTCAGGAATAGGAGGGGAATTACCCTTCTCCTTGGCCCATTTCTCTTCTTGTATTTCCCGCAAGAATTCTTGAGAGTACTGTTGAATAGAAGGAGGTATTCCAGCATCCGTGGAATTAGGAACATAAGCTCCCCTGGGTGGTGAGCTTCCTCTTTCAATAACTGGTTGAGCCTGTGGAGGTAAAGAAACTTGTGGTTTGTTTACCAACTGCTCTAATCGTTCTAGTAAGCCCTGGAAATGCAAATCCGATTTGATAGAGTTTGTCTGATTGAACTTTTGACTAGTCTCAAGTATGGCTTGAGCTTGTTCTACCATTTTCATGCACATTTTCATCCGTTCAATCTCTAAATCTGCTCTAGGGTAACTCTTGTCTAGGTTTGCCGCTGTAGGCCCTTCTTGAAGTCGAGCCTGGTAGGCCTTGAACATCATGTCCAAGCCTTCTGGGGTTGGATCTGCAAGAACAGACCCTGGTTGCGGTCTATTTACAATGGGTGGTGGGGTGGGATGAGGTGGAGTGGATGGAGTTTCGGCATGCGAGGGGCTTTGAGATGCAATGTCTTCTATTTTTGTTTTTGCGTCTCTCAAGCTTTCTTCTAGTTCTGATAACTTTTTATTCCACTTACGATTGGCCTTTTCTCTAGTATCCTTCCATGTTCTTGTTTTCCTCTTACTAGGCTCTCCTGATTCACTCGACTCTGATTGTTCTACTGGTTTATCCTGTTTTAAGGCTTGTGCTCTAGTGACAGCTTGTATAGGAGCCACATTGCTACTACTTGAACTTGAATCTGCCACTAAGCCTACCACATTAATGGGTGTAATCTTGGGTGCACTGGAGGGGTTTCTTGGACAATCTCTGGGGAGATGGTCTTTGCCACAATCAGGACAAAAAGCTTGTATTGTGATAGCCTGTCCTTGACTCGGAGATGGTGGGTGGGGACAGTCACGAATGAAATGGTCACCATGACATCTGAAACAAGATCCTCTAGGGGCTTGTGGTCTCATTTGTCTCAACTGGGGCCTAGGGTTAGGATTTGTGTACATGACATTGGAGTATTCTGGCTCCCAATTTTGCTCCATAGGCGGTGCCTCATATTGATACGAGTAAATCTCACTATGTTCAGGTGACTCTGTGTAATAAGCATGTGGACTACCTTCATGGGAGTAGTCTGAACTATGAGCATGAGAGTCATTATCTGGTATCAATGGGGTTAGTGGCACCAAAGCTCTATTTGGATTTTCCTCTCCCACAGCATACTTGACTGGAATCACGTTGGCTGGAGCTGGTGGTTGGTTTACCAAGACAGGTTGTGGCCTATATGGTACCTGATATTGCTGTTGTGGTCTGTAATATGGCTGTTGGTATTGATTCTGATACCTACCTTGTGGGTAAGGTTGCTGATAATTTTGTCTAACAGCCTGCCTATTGTAGGGACAATCTTGAGCCGTGTGGTTTGTGTATTTTCTCTCAATAGTGCAATATGGAGCATTCCTTTCTCTAATGTTTTGGTTTTGCATTGGGCATACGTTAGCCATGTGGTCACCTCCGCAAGTATAGCACCGATTCAATGAAGTGACTCTCTGTGTTTGTTTATTTTGGACTCCCAGCTTCTTGGCAACTTGCTCAGCTATCTCTTCTATTTCTGTGGAGGTCTTTGAAGTATGACTAGTAGAACTATCCGAATCTTTGTAGAGTTTGGACAATCCTAACTCCTCACCCAAGTTATCTTCTATGTCTATGCACGTCCGCACACACTCTTCAATGGATCTAGGATCTTTCAAGTATACATAGGATCTTAACTTTGTGCTCAATAAGCCATCTAAAAACAAAGCCACTTGTTTGGCTGGTGTGGGTAGCTCTGGAGCAGGGCATCTTTCTAGGTACTGTCTGAACCTTCTACCTGCTAGTCGCACTGTTTCTTGGGGTGTCTGCTTGAAACTATGGATCAGGGACGATGTGTTATGCCTGATACCACTCTTGGAAAATTCTACAATGAATTCGTCTAGCAGTTGACCTATATCGCGATAGCTGCTTCTACTCAATGGTTGAAACCAAGCTAAGGCCGTGCCTTTAAGGGTCAAACCAAATGCCTCGTACTGGGTGAACCAGTCCTCAATTTGTTCGGCTCTCAGCACTTGTTTGTACTCGGCCACATGATCATAAGGATCCCCTGTCCCATCGAAATAGTTCTTCATTGCCTTGATCACGTGACTGGGTTTAATGGTTCTTGGGTACTCCCGGGGTCTAAGCAATGGAAAATCCTGTTCATCTCTTTGTTGCCTATGTGCTTGATGTCTCTCTCTTTCAGGTCTTTCATTTTCAAATCCTGACCTATTCCTGCCCACGGTATGTGCAAAACTTACCTCAGGTCTCTCTCTAGTTCTTTCTCTCTGGGCTTCATGAGCCTGGGATGATCCTACCCCTTGGAGGCCATGGGAAACATTGGATCTTGATGGGGGGAAAATCATTTCATTCTTCCAAGTATATGCATGTCTATCATGTTCTGTTACCAAGAAAATTTTCTCTGATGTGTTATCCAGGTAGACAATTTTACCTGGTGTCTCAGGATCTTTGAATTCATAGATGATCACTATGCCCAATTGGCTAGGTTGATCTGGCTTGAACCTCCAAAAGGCTTCCTCTGTTTCTCTATTCAAAAATAGTTCTATGCTTTTGTTGTCTTGAGGGATCCAGTCCGGAGTGATCACTCGGGTCAAAACTGACTTACCTCTAGGAGTCTGGGGTCCTTGTCCTACGTTTCCTTGTTCTAGGTCTCCTATCTCATTCTCATGAATGATATTTCCAAACTCATCGGTCCTATCTGGTTGGTTGGTAACCACATACATGGTTCCTTCCTTATCAATGTATGAACCCTCTTCGAACTTGACCACCGGGTGTTCAAGTCCAAGGGATTGATCTGGATTTTTGAGTTGGACCACTGATCGCCTCAGACCATCCTCATAGATGCGAGCACCTAATTGGTTGGTCCAAATATATTCCAACTGTGTCTTATAGGGACCTTCCGGTGTTTGTAGATGGGCAGTCCCTGAGCCACCTGCAGGTTTTCCCATACTAAAAGACATTTCTGAATCACTTGTGTCCGATCTGAGTAAAAGATGACCACTTAGTTGTTGTGCCCAAGACTTGGATGTATGGTTGACACTAGCCTCAGAAGATCTAATGCTTTGTTTATCCTTGCCTAAGTGTCTACCAGATCTCAGGTTCATAAGCTTTAGTCAGGAGTCCAAATTTTCCCTTTGGTATGGTTCACAATTCTTTAGAGCCCCCTTGGTTCCCTAGTCCCACCTGAGGGTCAACTTCAAATTATCCTATCTCAAAATCGATGCATTATTCTTGAAAAAAACAGTTGAGATCGTGTAGGATTTGAAACGAGCTTTCCAACAAGCTATAGAGCTCAAAAAATGGACTTTGGATGAGAAAGTTATGTCAAATCAGGCTCCTGGGGGTCCAAACAGGCAAACAGGACCTTTGGAGAAAATCGCGATTTTGTGAACTTTCTGAAAATCGCGATGCTGTGAAGTCAAAAAAAATCGTGATGTTGAACACAAAATCGTGTTTTTGAAAATCGCGATTTTGAGCAGAAAATCGTGATTTGAAAATCGCGATGTTGATCACAAAATCGTGTTTCTGAAAATCGTGATGTTGAGCAGAAAATCGTGATTTGAAAATCGCGATGTTGATCACAAAATCGTGTTTCAGAGAATCGCGATGTTGATCACAAAATCGTGTTTCAGAGAATCGCGATGTTGATCACAAAATCGTGTTTCAGAGAATCTCAATGTTGATCACAAAATCGTGTTTCAGAGAATCGCGATGTTGATCACAAAATCGTGTTTCTGAAAATCGCGATTTTGACTCAGAGAATCGTGATTCACAAAATCGTGTTTTTGACTGAAAATCGTGTTTTCTCAGAATCGTGTTTTTGACATGAAAATCGCGATTTTGAGCAGAAAATCGTGAATTGAAAATCGCGATTTTGAGCAAAAATTCGTGTTTTCTCAAAATCGTGTTTTTGACTTGAAAATCGCGATTTTGTCCCACAGAATCGTGTTTTTCTCAAAATCGTGTTTTTTGCTGAAAATCGTGATTGGTGAGAATCGCGATTTTGAGCAGAGAATCGTGTTTTTTTTTTTTTTGAAAATCGTATTTTTCACATGAAAATCGCGATGTTGAGCACAAATCGTGATTTGAAAATCGCGATGTTGATCACAAAATCGTGTTTCTGAAAATCGCGATGTTGAGCAGAAAATCGTGATTTGAAAATCGCGATGTTGATCACAAAATCGTGTTTCAGAGAATCGCGATGTTGATCACAAAATCGTGTTTCAGAGAATCGCGATGTTGATCACAAAATCGTGTTTCAGAGAATCGCGATGTTGATCACAAAATCGTGTTTCAGAGAATCGCGATGTTGATCACAAAATCGTGTTTCAGAGAATCGCGATGTTGATCACAAAATCGTGTTTCTGAAAATCGCGATTTTGACTCAGAGAATCGTGATTCACAAAATCGTGTTTTTGACTGAAAATCGTGTTTTCTCAGAATCGTGTTTTTGACATGAAAATCGCGATTTTGAGCAAAAAATCGTGAATTGAAAATCGCGATTTTGAGCAAAAATTCGTGTTTTCTCAAAATCGTGTTTTTGACTTGAAAATCGCGATTTTGTCCCACAGAATCGTGTTTTTCTCAAAATCGTGTTTTTGCTGAAAATCGTGATTGGTGAGAATCGCGATTTTGAGCAGAGAATCGTGTTTTTTTTGAGAAAAACCCAGAATCGCGATTTCTTTCAACCAACTTTTAGGCGGGAAAACTGAAAATCGTGATTTTTCAAAAAATTTTGAATTTTCACAGAATCGCGATTTTCATCACAGAATCGCGTTTTTTGGCGGGAAATTCAAATTTCTGAGCGCCGGCTATGGCGAGCTCCGTATGAGCAGAAAATCATGAAAAAAAACACAGCGCTTGCTCTCCCTTGCTTCTCCTAACTCCTTCCCACACCATAATGCATGAAAAATGGTATGAAGATGGTGAAAATGCACTAAAAAACAAGAAATTTCTATGAAGAAGAAGATGGAAGAAGGTGGAGATGATGATGATGATGAAGATGAAGAGGAAAAAACAGAAAATGAACTGAAATGATAGTTTTTTTACCTTCCAACGTCGCAAATCTACGATCTTACCATCACAACGCTCGTCCTCGAAGCTCTCTCCCCGGCAACGGCGCCAAAATTTGGTGTAGCTCAAGCGTAAGCACCACCTCCTTTACTTGTCAATCCGCGGAGACGTGAGGACCGGTATGAAGACCACGAGCAAGTGAAGGCACAAGTGTGTGAGTGAAAGCACACAAACATGCACACACATACACACACACGCGCACAAAGTAAGATCAAAGAGAGGAACAATGGAAAGCTTAGATTGCAAAAGAGTTCTCTTACAAAAGTTCTATTCTCTAACAAGCTACCCCCAAAAATGAGCTCTCTAGCTCTTTTTATAGTTTTTTGACTAGTTTTGGCCCTGTCCAGACCTAGTGTCCGGCCTAGTTAAAAATTAGGTTCCAGGGCTTATTTGAGGGCTCAAACGAAGTCTAAAAATTATGAAAATTGGTACGATGGTACTTCTAATACTCCTCAAGCTCGAGGACTCCTCGGCTTGAACAAAATGGAGTTACTAAAAATAGATAATGGTATTTACAATGGTTTCTAGTGATGAAAATCACTATTTTTGTAGGGGATTCTTCTGAAAATTTGACATACACTTCTTGGAGCTCCCTACTTGCTCTCTCTTCTTCTATGTCCACTTCTTTGATGTGCTTCCATGCTTTGTCTTTGACCTTGAGCTTCAACAGCTCGTTCAACTTGCGATAATCTATGCAAATACGGATTTTCTTATTTTTCTTCGGAACAACTACAATTGGTGATACCCATTCACTGGATGCGATAGGATATATGAATCCTGCTTCCAATAACTTAGTCAATTCCAACTTGATCAATTCCGAGTAGACTGGATTCGTTCGCCTGAGTCGTTGACATATTGGTCGTGTGCCTTCTTCCAAGTCTATATAATGTTGGCAGATTTGGGGATCAATTCCTCTCAGATCACTGTATGACCATGCAAAGGCCTCGCTGAAATTTTTGAGTGTCGTTTTAATACAATCTCGTACCCTGTCTGGTAGCTCTAACCCTACACTCAAGAACTTTTCTGGAAAAACTTCCCATTTTTCCAACTGAGCTTCTCGCGAGTATTCCTTATTTCTCGATGACACTGTGATTGGAATGTGCTCTCCGGTCACGCGTGCATGGTTGGCCAGTAAATAACTGTTTTGCTCTGTTTCAATTGAACCTAATTTCTTTAATGCAGCTTTTGCAATGGCTTCCGACACTTTAGTCTTACTCTTCGCTTCCTTTTCCAATTCTCGACTTCTCTTTAGAATCTCTGCTTCTAGCATTCTAACTCTTTCTCTCAACTGTTGTACTTCCATTGTCGGAGCTAGCTCTAGTTTCAACTCTTCTCTTGAAGTTCTCTTCTCCAGGGATTGAGTAGCTTTGTTTTTACTTGTGTCTATACTCAACATGTAGCAATCAAATTTACTTGTATGTGTCAACCATCCCAGCAACTCCTGGTCCGAATCATCGTTATAGAGCAATGGATTTTGATACTCTCCCATCTTTGTGTCTTGATTCTTAAAGAGCTGCAAGTTGAACCCGTCTTGAAGCAGATTCTTGTAGGTGTCCGTGTTCAAAGAAAACCTAGCTCGTGCAATATCGTGCCTTGCTTTCTCCTTCTCCTTCTTGTCCATCTCATCGACTATTATTGTCTTCTTCTTGTTGCTCGAGGGTGGGATACTTGTATTTGAATCCGATCAGATTTTGGCCCTATTGAAATAAAACCTGTGCGCCAGTCATGCACACATTCGGCTTGCACCAGCCATGGCCGTCCAAGTAGGATCGAGAAGGTAGCCTCTGAGGTCCTTGGTCTTACTATCTGATAATCAACCTTAAACTCTAGACCACCCACAACTGTACTTACATTCTTCAAAAGACCCGCAGGCTTCACTTGTGTTTGATCCGCCATTCTCAAAGACATCGGCGTCTCTTCCATGTGGTTGAGGCCCAAAGCTTTCATCATAAACTCAGTCATCAGATTGACTGCGGCTCCACTATCTAACTGAGCACCAGGGACTGCATATCCTTTAATTTCGACCGTCACAGCTGGAGCATTTGAATCAATTTGCGTCGTAATACTTTGAATGATTCCTTGGACATCCTTATCTTGTCTATTTTTATCTCGAGCTTTCCTCGGCTTCTTAATATATTCGTTGTAGAATTGTTTCCTATAAGCAGGTGAACATTTTAGCAATGTGCCAATGTCCAGCGTGACTTCCGTGTCAGCGAGCAACTTTACAATATCCACTTCTTCCGAACTTTTTCTTTCCTTTCTAATCTTAGGAGCTTTCAATCTTTCAGGGAATGGTGCTATGCCCGGCACAAACTCCTTGGTTACTGGTGGAAGGATCTCAACCTCTTCCCCATCCTCAAACTCTTGCTGCTCAACAAATCCTCCAACTTGGTTCTCTACCTCTTCGTGTTCAGCTATCCTCTCTTGACTCCCTTCTTCACCTTCGCCTCCTGGATTCTTCTTCGAGTACTCTTGAGTCCTTGTGACTACTGCCACAGTTGGATCTTTGTGTGGTTTCTTGGCCTCGTAAGCATCCACAAAGTGCATTGACGAGCTAGAACCCTCTTGAGGGTTCGGTGTCTTGAACACTACTCCGATCGTAGGAACGTGCTCTTGAGCTCCTGATGTGGGATGCATCTGAGTATCAACATAGTTCGAGGACCCTACTGGTCCTTTTTCCTTGCCGGCGGAAGCTCTTCGTTTTGGACAATCCTCATCAAAGTGGCCCTCCCCACTACAGTACCTACATAATGGAGTATAATCAATTGGCTTCTTTTCGTTTGGACATCTAGATTGAGTATGGCCAAAGCCATGACATCTCCAGCACTGGATTGGACCATCTCTTCTTTGATCACGCGTGGCTCCTCTTGGATAGTCTCCTCCTTGACCCTGATCACCATATCCATAAGTCGGTCTGTTTTCCCAACGAGATGTAGGTGGTACACTTTGAGCGGGCAATCCCGTGTAAGGTCTTTCTCTTGTATCTCCTGATTTCATAGTCCTTTCTTCATAGGCTCTCTTGTTGTAACATCGGTCCTCTGTGTGATTTGTTCTTCCACAAAAAGTACAACGCATCCTAGGTGGCAACCTGTCTGTGAATACTCTCGAGACTGTGGGGCATTCTGAAGCCAAATGGCCGTAACCATGGCATTTTCCACACCATGTATTTGATCGAAGCACTTGATTCGGGTTTGTTGTGACCTCTGGTTTTACTGTGTATGTCTCTTGAGTTATTGTGGCAGCTTTTATAGCTTGTGTGACCAACTCTAATATTCGTTCTTCGGTTAGCGCAGGCTTTACCTCGCCTGGCATGCTAGTGGCAGCTACAAAAGCTGGGGTCGTCAATGCGGGACTTCCTTGGCCAGGATCTTTCATCGGTATGTTTCCTGGGCCTCCCATAGGCTCGTATAAGAGCTCCATCTTCCTTTGTTGGCATAATTGTACTTCCTCCCAAAGCCTTGCTTGTTCCTTAGCATCCATTAAGGTCGCAGGTCTTGTCAGGCTGATATGCTACTGTGCCGTAGGATCTCGCAATCCTGAAATGAATCTACGTTTCAATGTCTCATCATTTGGGGCATTCACGCCCATCTTTCTTACTAATGTTTCCATTCTCTGAATGTAGTTATCGATGCTCTCGTTGACTCCTTGTCGCAAATAATCCATTTGTTGGGCCAATCTATCTTGGAAGCCTTGTCGTCGAAACTTTGCCAAGAAGGCTTCCTTGAGCATCTGATAAGTTCCACGCTCTTGTGGTGTTAGATTCCCATACCAATTGGCTGCCTCATCACGGAGAATAGCCGGAAAAATTCTCAACCTTTGATCCGGGTCAACTACATCATTGGCCTCACAGGTAACCTCAAACAACTGGATAAAACTATCCAGATCTTCGTCCCAAGTACCTGAAAACTTGGTGAAGTCCCCCAAGTGAACTGAAATCCACTGAGCCATTTCGAACAGAGGTGTGATATCGATATCACTTCGATCCCAAAAATTTAATACACGTGGTCCCTCCTTCAAACTTTCGCACTTGATTTGCGACTCTCCTACAGGAGTACACGTTTTTGACTGATTTCTTCGAGCCAATCGAGGTCCACTCACCTGGTGGTTCCCACCTTCTTCTTTCTCTTTCAAGGGCTCTCCTCTGAGCGCGTTCTTCTCTTTGAGTTCGTGTTGCTACTGACGATGAGCTCCCCTCGCTCATGTACTAGATCGTGGGGTCCACAAGCTCGGCCAACCTGTGGCGCTAGGCGAACCTATGGCACTCTCTTATAGAGACGTACCAAGCTAATTCCCGGAAAACGCACCAAATGAAAGGCTCTTGAGCCCACGGAACAAATGATTATATGAGACTTTAATTGGTTTAAATCCCTCGGAATCGGTCCATTTGGATCACCTGGAGCACATAATTATCCCTCAAGTGATGATTTTATGCCCTCACCTTTCCCAACTCTCTTTCACCCATACGCATACATATGCTTTCACACGCTCTTTTTCCACACTCTTATACACTCACACACACCCTCGCACATTCTTACTTCCCCTTTTTCTCTATTCCTTTCCTTTCTCCTCTTACACACATGCACACACCAACACATATACACCCTCTCACATACCCTCGTACACACATGCACTCATCTGCACACACATATGTCTGAACCTTCTCTCGTGCACTCTCTCTTTCTCACACTCTTCCCTTTACCTATTGCCCACTCTCAAAATCATCTTCTTCACCCTATTCGGAAACATCTCTGCAAATGCCCAAACAGCAACTCCACCCCAATCATGGCCCACTCGATTATACTTCATAGCGTGATGGCCCCATGCCTTCAGCTCAAAGTTGGGTGCACCTTGAATTTTGATCATGTCAAGCTCCTGTACCTAAAACTTCCATACATCAAAACTGCTTGATCTTTACTGCAGCAATTCACCAACTGAAGCAAGTCATAAGTTACATGATCTTGACCATCACTTTTGACTGTTGTAGGCCTTGAAGATGTATTGTAGCCTCTTAAATCTGGGGCTATTACACGATAGCCTGCTTCTCCAAGAGTTCTTAATTGGTTTTTCCAAACAAACCAGAAATTTGGAAAACCATGCACAAGAATGACCTGTTCATGTAATCAATAAAATTCTTAATTTAAACCATCAATAAAAATATGCACTCCCCTTCACTGATCCTTTGAATGTACATTGCATACATCTATAACAAAACAAGACCATCAATCAACTGCATATTCCTAAAATAAGAAGCACCCTACAACAAAGTATGCTTTCAAATATTTGGGCTCACAGGCTTAAAATAATAAAGCATTATAGCTTGATAAAGTGAATTGAACCGTGCATCAATGTCATTACCGCACGTTGTTTCCTAATTTACCACCATTTTTTTTTGTTCACATTCGCTTTCTAAAACAACAAGAATACTAACTCATCCCATGTATTTATTTAATACAACCATTCACTGCCTCCTACGCACCTTGCATATGTGTTCGCTACACAGACTCATGCCCTGATCAATTCTACGCAATGAAGTTTACCAACATTACTCCATCATCAACCATGTTCCAATCACACAGCTTAACTCACTACCCCACAGCATGCACTTCCTTCAACCGCATTATCTCCTGTCCTTGCATGAGAAACAAAAAAATCTGCCATCATAAGGCCTTTCACCCTGAACTTGAATGCTTCTCCAAGTCCTCAATGTCATTTGATGTCTCATACAGAGAAGACCTCATCGCCTTGTCATCCATACATCTTGATCATGTTCTATTGATGGTCCAGCATAAGATGAAAACACAATTTGGCAAGGACAATTGAGAAATTAGGCTTCTAGTGATAGGTGAAATGCATAAGATATTTACTCGTGAATCTTAAATAAATTGTAAGTTCTCTCCTTATTTGGGCGAGTAACACAGTAACAAACTCTCAAAATAGCCATTTGCTACGACCTCTCCCAAACACTAACCCCTCTAATTCGATAGGCCTAGACTTTATGCGGGTTGTAGCCTTCGAGTAGCTGCACATTATGAATTCAAATCCTTAACAAAACTTAAAAGTTTAGTGATCAAATGCTGCATATGCTACATGATATGCAAAAAAAGGACATATGACAAAAGTTCACCATGGCAAAGATGCTATTATCTCACCGCTTCTCCATCTGAATTCCCGCATTCTACAAAATGTATGGTTGTTTTGCCATATGTCAAGTTTCTGTGGAAAACTTCACAGCCATCAATTCTTTCTGTTTTATAAGATGAACTAACTGCAGAACTGTGCCGGTCCGAAGTATATGATGAACCCTCCATATGCACCTTTCAGCTACCAAAAGGCGCCCAAGTGCTGCTGCTGGCTCCGACCCCCTGCATCGTCAGAGAGCATACGCTCCTTCATTGATGAGTAATTGCCATGAAGAACCACCTGTCCCCCTTCGATTATCAGCTCCAGGTCTGCCTCCCCTCACTCCTCTGTGTGCGCAACGAGAGAGACTTTTCCTCCCGTAACTTCTGCGACGTAATGCCTTCTTTTTCAAACTGTAGAGGTGCCAGTACAAATGCATCTACAGCACCCCATAACACATTGGGTCGAGCTGTTAGGCACACCCACCCGACTGCTGCCCCCCCCCCCCCCCGTCTTCAATGCCTGCAGCCGTTGTGGCCCTTTTTCGCGCACCCCTCGTCTGCTCTTCCTGTCTTCTGATATCTGTGAGCACCACGAAAGCAAGACCAAAAAAGAAAAACGAAATGGGGGGCCACTCCTCTAAGAGATGTGAGCCCTTAAGAACTTCCCCCCTTCTACAGATGGGAACAAAACAACAGCCCCCAAAAAATTAAACTCCAGCCACCTTTTTTAGCAAGATCAGCCGCCCCCTTTTCTGGGTTTTTTTTTTTCGTCAGAGCCCCACTCCCTTTTTTCTGTTCTTTCGTCAGAGCCCCACTCCCTTTTTTCTGTTCTTTCGTCAGAGCCCCCCTTTTCTGAACCATGAGGTTCAAAATTTCAAGGGCCCTTTGAACAAACCCACGCTCGTCATATCCTGAATTAAGAGCAGTATATGCAATCACATCTTGTGATGGCAACCTTTCAAAAGTACAATGGGCATCTGTTAGCAAGCTGCACTTTCCATACATGTCCACTAGAGCATTACCAACACGGTCATTATCCTCAAAACCTTTCTTCGTAATTTCAAGATGTAATTGGCGTACAGTATTTGCTGCTGGTCCGCAGGCTTTCAAACTGCACACATAAGTTGCACTACTAGGGCTCACACCATCCAGTTGCATCCACTCCAAGCAACTCAATGCCTTCTCATCACAGCCATATTCAGTAATGGCGCATGCCTTGAGAGCACATACAAAGGTGATGTAATTCCCTTATTTGCCAAGGGATATCTTGCATGAAGACCCCTACCATTACGTAAGGATGTGCAATTAAGCCTTCTGGACTTCTCCTCTTGTGTTATCAAGACCTTCTCAGAACCCTTGATGATAAAGTATCCTCCAACATCAAAAGTACAATGGCCTTTTTCAAGTGAAACCTTTTCTCCACATCCCTGCAACCAATATCTCCGCATGCTTCTCATCAATTATCAAAATCATTCTGCAATACCTGAAATCAAACAAATTTCCTGCCAAATAAAACCACATTAGGGCATAAAAATCAACCATTTTCGGAGCTAACAGTAGCTCATGGATGCGTGTAACCTAACAGTTTCCTATGGAGTCTACTTAAACCTATGGATTAACGACAAACTATTGTGTTTAATTTTGTGCTTAGAGAATTCTATAATAAAGGCTTTGAGCAATTGATTAATTTCCCTACATTTTCCTTAATGCAAGGACTGGAGCGATGTTAGGGTAGTATTCTTCATGGTTAATCCAAAAGCATTGTATTGAGTGAAATGATATTGAACTTGTTCAACCCTCAATAGTTTCTTAAGAACTACAACAAAGTCCTAACCTAGAATTGAATTGCCAAAGGAGGTTTTATAAATTTCCAACCTTATGGAAAGCTCTTTTTTTCCACAGTGGGTATGTCCTCAATTGCTCAAGAAGTCTCCCAAACATTGCTTCTTGCCTTGATTCCTTATGGTGCACGCATTCGCTTACTTTGGAGGACCAACAAGCACACCAAAAAATTTCAAAAAATACGAAAATTTTGTCAAAAAATTGCAACCCTAATTTCTTCCAAATAAGGGCCCTATCACAACTGTCTCAGACCATTGTGATGGCCTAGACCATCGCAATGGCCTCGACTATCATGATGGTCTTGGATCATTGCAATGGTGCTAACCGTTGTGATGGTATGGATGATCATGATACCATGGGAGCATCACTATAGGACTAATCATCAAGATGGGTTGGATGATCATGATGGAATTGGGGCATCGCGATGGGGTTGGCCATTACGATGGTACTGGTTGTCATGGCGATGCCAGCCTATCGCAATGGTCTCCAAATCTTACACTTCTAATGGTGAACCTAGTGCTCGAAGGAGGCTCTGAGGTGCCCTTGAAACTACTATAGATGTGCACTAATGATATGTACTTTGATGGACTATCATGATAGGCTAAGATGACGGACGAAACGATTCACAAAATTCTCACCTGCATAGCTTGTTGAGCTCTTTGATGGTGTGGAATCCTTTACAAACCTTTATCCATATAGACGATCTCTCTTGGGACATGTGGATACTTAAATTCATATATAATGAGTTTGGTTACATTTATAGGTTTTTCAGGTCTAAACCTCTAGAAAGCTTCATCAATTTCTTTGTTAACAAAGAACTCTGTGCTCCTATTCTCCTAGGGTATCCAATTATGTGTTATAATCCTTGATAGGACTAACTTACCTTGAGTGCTTAAGTATTAGAGTTGCATCCTTGCTTAGGCTTGAATTGACAAAGGAGGTTTAATGAATTTCCAACCTTAAGGCAAGCTCTTTTTTTCCACCCTTGGTATGTCCTTGAGAACTCAAGAAGTCTCCCAAGCATTGCTTCTCGCCTTGATTCTTTATGGTGTAGGCATTTGCTTACATTGGAGGCCTTGTAAGCACCCTAAATATTTCAAAAAATATGAAAAATTGGCCAAACAAATTGCAACCTTAATTTATTTCAAACAAGGGTGCTATCAAGATTTTCTAGAACCATCATGATGGCCTAGACTGTTGCAATGGCATAGAATATCACGATGGTCTTGGATCGCTACAATGGTGCTAATCGTTCTGATGGTATGGATGATCATGATGGCATGGGAGCATCACAATGGGGCTAACCATCACGATGGTGTGGATGATCGTGATAGCATGGGAGCATCACGATGTGATTGGCCATCACGAGGGTGCTAGTTGTTGTGATGATGCCACCCTATCCAATGGTAGCCAAATCTTACAATTCCAATGGTGAACCTAGTGCTCCAAGAGGTGTTGAGGTGCCCTTGTCACTGCTATAGACGTGCACTAAAGATCTGTACTTTGACAACCTATCACAATAGGCTACGATAACGGAAAAAATGATGAAAAGTTCACAAAACTCTCACCTATATAGCTTGTTGCACTCTATGCTGGTATGGAATCCTGTGCATCAACTCAAAAACATGAAAAATCACACTCTCTCTCATTCAATAACACAGACAAATGAGAGAAATGAGGAGAATGAAGGTGGATATGGATAAAAATCTAAAATGTTGATGAAGATGGTGATGTATAGCTATGTTGAGTGGTGGTATGAGAAGTTATTATGAGGTAATAGAACACTAAAACAAGTGAAAAAACTCTAATTACTTACCTTCCAATGTCTATCTCCTAACACTCTTACCATCACACATTCGTGCATGAGCATGTCGCCAGCAATGGGGCCAAGCTTGGTGTTGCTCTAGACAAGGATGAATATCATATCGTGGAGCTCCAGCTCCTTAATTGTCAACCCGTAGAGATATAAGGATCATGAATGAGTGATCTGCATGAAGGTGATGGTTAGAAGCATGCTATTATAGCAGACACACACACACATACACACACATGGAAGAGGCAATAGGAGAGACAATGGAAGGAAAAATCGTTGCATTCATTACTCAAAGTAAAAAAGATCTCTTAAAATGCTCTCATCTCAAACTAGATAACCCCAAAAATGAGGTCTCTAGATCTTTTTATAGTTTTTGAGGTGATTTGATCAACCTTACATTTGATGACTCACCTAATCAAAAAATTATGTCCCAAGCTACTTTTGAAGTGTCAAACAATGTCCAAAAAATATGAAATTTGATAAGTGCATTCTACCTAAGCTCCTTAGGCTGTAGGACTCCTTGGCTTGCACAAAATGGAGCATGTGTTTTCTAGCTGCCCAATCGTGATTTTATTGACTCTTTTATATTATTGACGTTCTCCGGATGGTGTGATATATTTCTCTGCCCTTGTTGAAGGAAAGCCACACACATCATGCCAGTTTCACTTTCTTTCCTTCTTTCTTTTCTTTTCTTTCTCTCAAACTTTTTTCTTGCCTGTTTCTTTCTTGAATTTCCTTGATTTGGTTGTGTGCAGCTTGAAGTATCTTCATATTATCGTAAAGCATTGAACATACAATATATACCACATGAATGACTCCCGAGTTGCACTAGACATGAATGACTCCCGAGTTGGGAAAGACATGGGGGAGGCTCGCACCGGAGCCAATCTCATACCACATACTAGATCTCATGTCTCGTGGCCACCTCCTAACCATCATGGTGGAAAGAAGAGTGCCTTTTCATTGTCCAACGATCAACACTAATAAGTTGGAAAATGCATGAAGACTTATTATGATTGTACAATTGATCCATACAACCATGCAACATAGTCAAAGAATGTGCTTGGACACGAAAAATGTCTTCTTGACCCCTTTCTACTTCCCTCAAACATTGCGTAGTTTTGCAAATAGTGCAATGTTTGCTTCTTCTAGCTATGCCTTTTTTGCATCTTTGTAGCATTCTAGAATTTTGGAAATGGTGCAATTTGCTTCTTCTGATTGTGCCTCCCCTCACATGAGCTACATTTCTCTACTCCTTTGGGTGTGGCACTCATGACTTCATCATCTCTTCACCATTGAATCTACATTTATCGTTATCTCTTTCTAACAATTGTTGTGACTCAGTCTCATGATTTATCTCTACTTTCCTTCCCACTCTTGAGGATGATTTGACAGGTTGTTTCTTCTTCAGTCTCAACTTGAATTTTGTTCACACGGCACTATGTATTGGTGCAATTGTAAGTTTTATCTTCTTGTATGCACTGATCTTGCACCTCACTTACTCTTTTTGACATCTCTTTCACTAGAAAATGATTTTATAGATTTGCGCTTTTCATTATATCCCATAGCTCCTGATATAGTATGTTGTAGGATGCTATCCCTCTCTCTCCAACTCACATGATTAGTTTATATATATATATATATATATATATATATATATATATATATATATCTGTAACTAGCTACAAAGGAAGGAACAATTTGCGTCTATCATCTTCAATAGAACCTTGGTGCATGGATGGATCGATGTAATTCCAAAGAACATTTTGAGCAAAGGTGTGCTCATTGACATGGATGCTATGTGGTGTGTGTGTGTACTGCTCTACTCTAGATCGTTGGATAGGGCTGAATTGTCCTTTATGGGTAGAACATAAGGAAGAAAGAGGCATTCCAATAATTAGATATAAAAAAGGGAACCAACAAGCACAACCGCAGTAACAAAATTAGCAAGAAGCTCAAGCCAATGTCATTATGATCAAATTATCAAATGAGAAGGAACAAATCGATAGGAATATAGCATTACATGGGAGGTCAAATAAAGAACAGAGGGGAGAATGGGTTTGTGATTGTTATCAAAGTTTAAAGAAAGAAGGGGTTGAAGTCTTGACAATCACAAGATCCAAATAAAAAGGACAAATAGATTGAAAGGAGGAAAAATGGATCAGGCATCCGTTGCACAAAAGAATTTTGAAGAATCAGGACCAAGGAGTAACTAAGTTGGAGTTTGAGGAGTAGTTGATTCACCAACAAGGAGAGGATAAGAAAAGGATCATGAATGATAAAGAGAATGATTGGTTTGAGGTACTCATGAATGCTCCTTTACAATTATCATTAGATCAGCTATTAACTTTGTTTCCATCATTTAAGGGAAGGCTCTTGAAGAAACTTCACGGGCATCCTCCACAAGCGGGGAATAATCATATTGTGTCATCTAGAGTTAATAATATTGATCCTATAGATGTAGATTTTGCAGTACTTGTTATTAAGGCCTAGTATCAAGACAAAACATTTAAGGAAGTATTATTGGATGGTGGGTTAGGTGTAGATATCTTACTAGAGATGATTTACAAAGAGATGAGTGTAGAATAGTTAGCTCCAACTCCATTTCAAGTTAAAATGGTTGATCAAACAAGGATACAACCATTAGGGATTTTGAAAAAGCAAGAAATAGAAGTTGAAGGAATGCCTTTTGGGGTTAATTTTGTGGTCACTTGGATGTGAAAATCAACATCTCCTTATGAAATGTTGCTAGGTAGACTTAGTTCAAGATGGCAAAACATAAGCCTGATTTGGGTTGACTAAAGCTAGGAGGAAGGTAACTATACCAATGCATTGGAGAAGAAACATTTAACTTAAAGTAACACCTTTGGTTGTCCAATTTATAATTTAAGGCTCAAGAAGTTGAGGATGATGAAGAAGAAGATTTTTTGAAAGTTAATCCGACAGTGCTTCCAATGTTTGAGGTATATGTGGAGAGTATAGTCCAGAGTGAGAAAGTACTAGTAGAGGAAAGTCTCGAGCTCCCAATGGGAAAGGAAATTGAGGGTGAAGAATTAAGGCATATGTTTGAAAAGAAAGTAGAAATCTCTACTAAGGAAAGGATGGAACATGAGGAAACGAACGTTAAGGATATGGTAGAAAAGATTTGTGACAAGAAGTATGGCATGACTAGTAAGGTCAAAGATGACGATATTAAGGAACTCAATTTGGGTATAAAAACTAAACAAAAGATAGTAAAAGTTGGGTGCAAGTGCAAGGACAATTTTTGGAGGATCTTGTTAGGTTATTAAAAGAATATATTGATGTAGTTGCCTAGGAATATTCTTAGGTGAAGGGTATAGATCGTGCACTACATGAACATCACATTAAGTTAAAAATAGATGTAGTTCTAGTGGTGCAACAAGATACCGAATGAATCTGAATTTCATGAAATAGGTTAAGCAGGAAATAGATAAATTATTGTTAGTAGGATTTATCAAACTGGTGAGTCAAGTACCAAAAAACAATGGCAAGTTGAGAATATGTGTGAACTACAAGAAATGTAACAAACAATGGTTACATATCCTTTTCCTATGCCAACATGTGATGCAGTACTTGATGCGGTAGATGGTCATGAAATGTATAATTTCTTGATGGTTTTTTGAGGTACAATCATATCAGTGTTGTTGAGGAGGTTGATCAGCACAAAACTACCTCTATCACTGAGTTTGGTGCATATCATTTCACAATTATGAGTTTCGGGCTGAAGAATGGACATCCGTGCTCTAATTATGTTGCACATAAGGTGTTTGAGCCTTATTAACCAGATTTTATGAGAATTTTTGTTGAACATTTCTCTATTTTTTTATAATAAGGACTTGCATTTGCTGCATTTGAAGTTATGTTTTGAAAGATGTAGGCAATATAGATTGGCAATTCATATAAATAAGGTGGGGGCTATTCAGATAGCAAAGTCTCCAAGTAATGTGAAAGAAGTGTTGAGGTTGGTAGGTCAAATTAAATGACATGCTAGGAATCCTAGATGCAGCCACACTTACCAATACTTTGATGGTTGGCATTTTACCCACAGGTCAAAATGTCTCTTCATAATCAACTCCTTGGGTTTGCGCAAAACCCTTAGCCACAAGTCTAGCTTTATACATGTTTATGGATCCATCTGAGTTCCTTTTGATTTTGTAAATCCATCTAGAACCAATTACCATCATTGATGTCTTCTTGGGTACTAGTTCCCAAGTATCATTCTCTTGGAGTGCTTCTATTTCTTCATCCATAGCCTCCTTCCACTCTGCCTTGGTACTTGCTTCTTCATATGAATAAGGTTCCTCAAGTGATAAATCTTTAGCAAGATGTAGCTCAATGATGAGTAGCACCTCCTTTAATGTCAATCCGGGAAGACGTGAGGATGGTATGAAGACCTCGAGCAAGTGGCGGCACAAGTGCGTGAGTGAGAAGCACACTAGCATGCACACACATACACACACACGCGCACGCACGGCAAGACAAAGAGTGAGAATCAATGGAGTTCTTCAATTACTCTTCAAAAAGCTCTTACAAGTTTGTTTCTATTACAATCCACCCTCAAAAATGAGCTCTCTAGCTCTTTTTATAGTTTTTGACTAGGTTTTGGCCCTGTCCAGACCTAGTGTCCGGCCTAGTTAAAAATTAGGTTCCAGGGCCAATTTGAGGGCTTAAACGGAGTCTAAAAAATACGAAAATTGATATGTAGGTACTTCTAAGGCTCCTCAAGCTCAAGGACTCCTTGGCTTGCACAAAATGGAGCTACAAAAATATGAAATGGTATTTACAATGATTGTTAGTGATAAGAATCACTGTTAAAAGATGTTGATTTGGAAAAAATTGAAGGGCCTATCTGCCAGATTTGCGTCGACTGCTTTGTCTACTTACTCCTTCACCTTGTTCTGACTCTCTCCACTGGCTTCCTTGTCTAGTCGGTCCTTGGGTGTCCATACTGCTCTCAACACCCCCCCCTCTCTCGCGTCTGTCGTCCCTGACAGACCCTTGTTGCTGGGAGTTTTGGATGTAATATTCCACAACCTGAGTGGCAAGCTGATGTTCTTGTATGCGTAGTCCTCTGGCCAAATCTGTCATCATACGATCCCAATCGATTGGTCCTGGAATGTCCAGATGTGGCAGACGTAACTGATCTGCATGGATTGCTTGTTCTACTGCGAATAGATGTAGCAAATGTGTGGGTCTGGGAATGAAAATTTCGGAATTGTATTCCCAGAATCCCGTAGAGAACATTTCCTCAAATGTCTACTTGAAGCATGCGGGCAAGTACTTTATTCGTGCATGCCAAGCAAAGATGATAGCGACCGAGGGGGTTTGGCTCATGTCGTAGACTAAATCCTTGTTGCCTTGAGAGAATCCAGGGGCAGAGATGTATGGAGCTTGGACATTCCAAAAGGTTTTGAAGACAATGGTCATGAGCTCGAATATCTTCATACACATTTTCGCTGCTATGTCGGGTACATTATTTAGACGTGTAGACCAGTGCCGAATTGTTGATATCATGTAGGCTACGGTTGGGGTCCCTCGAGGTGGAGCAAAATATGGGTAGTTAACCCAAGCCGAGCACTCTTTATTGTTGCGTACCTTGATTGCAAATGCTTGCCAGGATCTGCGACGTACCACTGGACAATAGCATGGATTATACTTGATATATAGTGGCATGGTTGCCCAAGTACTCATCATCTCTGGGTAATCGGTGAGTAGACGTGCACGCCAATTAGGTTGGAAGATCGAGCCAGCACGTGCATCTGTCGGTAAATCCCCTATCTCAAATTGAGTGGCGAACGTGGGCTCCTTCCCTGTGTGTCTTTTGACTTCTGCATTATAATCATGTAGTAAGACAAAATAAGGCATGTATTGCGATTCTGATGTTGTGATTAACCGTTGATGGGATAAATTTTGAAAGTAGGAAGACCGAAGGACAGTTTCTTCCAGATTTGTGAGAGATTGCATTTGCACGGCCACACGATCATCATGTGTCTTACCCACTTTCTCGACCCTTTTGACCCAATCTGGAACTTGAATTTCTAACGTGTCTTGTCCTTCTTCTGTAGTTCGACCACCAGGCGTCGGCATAGGCTCGTATGGCTCTTCATAGCTGTCATCAACGGGGATTTCCACTACTGTTTCAGGTTCTGGTTCTTCAATGGGCGAGGGTGGCCGTTCATATGGTAAGAGGCGTGCTTGGAGTTCTGCCACCTGTTTCCGGAGGGTCTCCATTTCTTCTGTAGAGTGTTGCAAGATTACCGGCTCCGGTTGAGCGGTGGGGACACTGGCTATCTGTTTCTTTAGATCTGCACATTCAGTCTCTAGTTTTTCATATGACTCCAAGAAATTTGCATGCTCCTCAAGTAAGATGTGAATGTCTTCTGATGGAACTGCTCTATATCTGGTAGGGCTAATGGTTGCTCCTACGGTTCCTTCCATAGCCGCTTCAAAGTTGTCTTGGTTTTGTTGTTGAAGTCGTTTGTTCTCTTCTAGTGCTGCGGCCATATGCTTCCTTAATAGCCCAATGTTGCGTCTGAGTGTAGCGTTAGAGATCATTTGCGCTTGAAGCACTGTTTCTAGTTCCTTGACTGCTTGGTCATCTACAGTTGATGTCTTTGATTCCAATTCGGAGTGAGCCTGTTGTAGTGTGGTATGCTCGGTTAGGAGCGTTTGGTAGTCAGCTTCAAGAGTGGTGACTCTAGCTTGCAGACGTTGAGATTCTGCCTGGAGGGCAGCAGTGCGTTCTTCCAATTGATGGTAGTCTTGTTGTAGCTGATGTGCACACTGAAGTAATGTGTTGAACGTGCTACTTACATTATGAGATGCAAGGGGAAAAGTTTGAAATGCAGGGGAGGTGGGATTGGGTAGGGGGGTAGTGAATGCTGTGTGTGCCAATGATGTGAGTGGTGAGGTGGGGGGCAAGGGAGGGGAAGATGGTGGAATCGTGGGGAGAGGTGCTGTGGTTGGTGAAATGTCCATTGGGTCAGACAAGGTGGTGTGTGCAGGGGCTACCATGTAGGTGGGTATGGTAGGTGAAGTGAGTGTGGTGTTCGTGTAAATTGATGTCGTTGCGAACATCGGAGAAATGTGCCTCGGAAACATTGGAGAGCGGGTGAACTGCTCCACAACGGACGGGTATTGGGGTGGCGCGGTCAGGTTGAAAGAGGTGTAGGGGCCAGATGGGAAGTGGGGGTCATGGAATGGAGGTACCCGTATTGGGGGATAGGTCGGGAAACACAGGGTGCCTTCTGTGGGTGCTGGGTTTCCAACTACACTTGGAATTATGGGATGGCCAGTCATGGGTTCAGAGGATAGACGGGACGAAGTGTACAAGGGATTGGTGACGAAGGAGAAGAGGGTGTCTTGTGAGGTGGGTTCTCGAAATGAGAATGATTTGAATGAGGATGGGTTATAAGTGAAGGTAGAGGTGATGACTGTCGTTTCTTCCAAGGTGGGAGGTGGTGGTGGGGGTGGAGAAGGTGGTGATGGAGGATGCTGGGGTGAGATGGGTGATGTCTGAACGAAGGTTTCGGCGGAGAGGTCAGTGGTGGTTGTGGGGGTGGCTGTGGTCTCAATGGGTACTTCTGGTTCTGTGACGGGTATCCTGATAGTCTTACCTGCTCGTGGTAACGTGTCCACTCTGCGTTTGTCATACCTTACGGACTGGCGGACTGCGGTGTGGACAGCCTCCGGAACTCCTAAAGAGTCTGACACTAATTTGAGGGTGTCAATGAAGTGTTGGTCCACCCCTTCATCTGATAGCATTTCTTGCATCAAAGCTTGACCTGATACCAGAGAGAGTTGATGCCTTTCTTGTACTGCTTTGATAGTGTCGTATAGCCTTCGTAGTTGAGCTGTATATGCTGGTGCACCTACAAGTTCTGGCACTTCTTGTTGCTCCTCTTGGTGCTCTTGATCATACTCCTCCTCATCATCCTCCTGTTCTTCATCTCCATCATCCTCTGCATCCACTTCAACAGGTGTGACAGGTGCTTGGGAGGTTGTGGCCTGCGTTTGCACGTTTTCCGCTTGTTGTGCCTCTTCTGCCTCCAACTCTACATCTTGTAATAGTTGTTCGAAATCTTCATTAGTGAGCTCTTCCAAAGGTGCACCACTAGGAAATTCAAGATCGGTTGGAATGGGAGGGAATATCAAGGTGGAACCATCGGTGCTGCGTCTTGGAAGTCGGAGTGTGAATGGTCGGACTCTTCGGGGTGGAGGGGTGACGTCTGGTGTTAGGGTGGCTCCACGTGGTTGAGCACATGGGACTTGGACAGTGCCTCTCATCTTCTTAGAAGGGGGTCCAGTGGATGTTCTGCCTCTAAACTGCTCAACCCGATTCCACATTAGGGCCCGTTGGATCGGAATGTCATAAGCCAAACACCTATAAATGATTCTTGTCAGAGCACAGCAACCATATAAAACCTGTTTCCGCGGCCAGCGTTTGTGAGCTAGGTGTATTTGATCAATTATCCAGTGGGGTAGGTTGATGGTGAGGCTCTGTGTCTCTGCCAGATACAAGCTAAACCAAATCTTTTTGGGCGGCATGGTGAATCAATCTTGCGCCGGGAAAGCAAAGTGTTGCATGCACATGCGAAGGTGTATTGCAATATTAGGCGTCATGGATACCATGTCCTTGAGTTTGGTGAGACTTCGATTCTTCATGTAATCCGGTACTAGGGTTTCCTTTTCTGTAGGAATATGCATTCCGCGCATATCTAGAGCCTCTCTCACCAAATTGTTTGATAGCCTGAACCTCTTGAGCTCATTCCCCTTTGTCAGAGATGGAATCACAAATGAGCTTGCACCTTTTGGGTTCTGATTTGGAGTCAAGGTGTTGATGAGATAGTAGCATCGCATGAAGTCAGGTTTTGGGAGTCGGGCACTGAAATAGGCACTCAATCCTGCTTTTTTCCATATCGGACGTAGACCTTCTGCATTTTGTAATTTCTCAAATTCTCTTGTAAAGAAATGGTATCTGCCTTGCTTCCCATTGAAGTCCAACTCTGATTCCCATAGGTACACGTTCATTCACCCAAGGGTCCTGCCACCTCGGTAAACCAATGGGAAGTCTTTCCCACGGGCATGGTGTGGCCACGCGGAGGGTCCGCAATAGGTATGATTTTGACGGCCTGCAAATCTTCTGGTCTTTCAATTGTCTCCGGCAGAACGGGTAAACTGTCCAAGTCCACCACTTGCGGGCTTGTTTCTGTGTGAGAGCTAGTTCTTGCTGCCTCCGCCATGTTGAAAATGTCGCAGCTGATTCTGTGAGAATATATGAATAAACGTTAACATTGCAATGGACACAAAAATGACATGGTGTCCCTTGTTACAACATTAACTTAAAGTTCGGGAGTGGTTAGGGGTTATTAAGTGCTCGGTGCTGGTGTGTGTAGTTAGGAGTTAGGTAGACCTAAGGGCTAAGCGAAATGATGTGATGTGAGAGTGAAGCGGTTAGTAGGTGGTCATGGATTTACAATCGGGGTCCGGGGGTTTGTTACAAGTTGTAGTTAGGAGTTAGGTAGACCTAAGGGCTAAGCGAAATGATGTGATGTGAGAGTGAAGCGGTTAGTAGGTGGTCATGGATTTACAATCGGGGTCCATGGGTTTGTTACAAGTCTTGGGCTGCCAAATGCAGTGGATGGGTTTTGCTCGTGGTTCCGTAGAGATTCTCGAGAGCTTTATAGGTGTGTCAGCTTGAACATGAGGCCTTTTAGGTACCCATTTACAACTGATTCTGTTCGTGCTCATGTGCCTTGGTGTTGAAAATGAGTTGATATAGGCTGTGCGAGTGAATGGATCATGCTGTGTAGGGTGTGTTCTTGGTGTAGCTATTTGAGCCCGCAAACAAGCCTTAGGCACCCAAATTTGTCTTGATTGTGGGCTAGCCTTCATCGACTTTTTGGGCACCCAAATAGATTTCACATTAGCAGAAGAATTTCCGAAAGACTTCTTATTAGTGTCGTGTTGTTGGTTACTAATAAGATGCTTTGCCCGTGTGGTTGGCTTGAGTGCAACCGGGTGTTCGCCTTTCCGCACCCACACTTGTTTCACTTGCTGGGACATTTTGCTGCGTAGGTACTTTGGATCCTCGACATAGGTAGTACTCTGCTTCTTCTGCCTTTGATCCACCTTTGGTTGTTGCCTCCTTCTGACCTTTGGAAAAGAAGGGAGTTCCTTTGCATCCCTGACTCCTTTTTTGCGAATATCATTCCTCTGCAACACATAGTTTTGGACAAGAACAACATGGTCAACTTCATGTGCACCCCTGGAGGGACCAGGAGTCTGTGCCTTTCCTAGTTCCTTGAGTGCTCCATTGTCTAATTCTACTGTAACTCGACTATGATTGACCCAAACCTGGAGAAGTCCACTTCTTAGGTTTAAGTTAATTGCTTGGTCATAGATCCAATCTTGGCCCAAGACTAGAGGTTCAGTGAGATCCTCATCTTGACACACCAGTACTTTAACTGTCATTGCCTCATCATGAATGTAGAGGGGAAGTTCCACCTCGCCCATGCAAGGGGTTTCCACGCCTCCCAATCCTATGAGATATGCTTCCACAGGATTGACAGTTAACTGTAACTCTTGACAGTAAGACACTCTAACAGCACTAGTGGCTGCACCTGAGTCAATCAAGGCTCTTACGGTCCTTGCACTCTTTCCTTGTCCTATATCTAGGGTTACGAAAGGACGTCGATCAGTTATCCTAGGTGAGCTGGTTCCTGCGACTTCACACATTGCCATATGATATCCTTGATCTGCACAGTCATTTGTCCTAGGCTGCTCTCTATCTTGCCTTCGTAATTTCATCTTTCTGATGCGTTCTAAAGCTTCTGCTTGAGCTTCTTCCCTAATTCTCTTTTCTTCCTCTTTGCGTTTCTTAGCAGTGTTGAGTTGGTTCAGCATTTCCTCCGTGAGGGGTTCCTGATACAACTTGACTCTGCATCCGCTAATATAGTTAGGAAGAACATCACCCTCTAACGTGGCTAATTGTACTGCTCCACTCGTGGAGATCCTATTGATAATCATAGGTCCGTAGCCCCTCTTTTCTAGCTTCCTCGCGTGTTGTTTCAGTGTATAGACTAAGACTAGATCTCCTGCTTTCAAGCCTTTATCCTTCACATGGGCATCGAAATATGCCTTCTGTCTCTTCTTGGCTGCATATATTCCTGCCGCTGCTCTCAGTCTTGTTTCTCCTAATCGTTCAAGGTCAAAAATTCTAGAGGAGAGCTCATGACCTGTCCATTCGTGTTCTTGTGCTACTCTCAATGTAGGGATCAAGAAGTCCAAGGGTAACACAGCGTTTTGACCGAATACCATCTGAAAGGGGGTGGCTTGGAGTACCGTTTTGTAGGCAACTCGGTATGCCCAAACAGCATGATGTAACTGTTTGTCCCAATCAGAGCGTTTAGTGTTCACTAATTTCGTCAGTACATTGCATAAAATCTTATTAGTGCTCTCAGCTTGTCCATTAGCTTGAGGGTGATAGGGGGCAGACTTCTTGTGTATTACCAAGAATTCTTGGAGTAGATTTTCAATCACTTCATTTAAGAAGTGAGTGCCTCTATCACTTACAAGCTCTATAGGTAGCCCGTATCTTGTGAATACATTCTCAAACAAGAATTTGGCAGTTGTTTGAGCATCGTTCTTTGTCATAGCCTTTACCTCTACCCACTTGGTGAGATAATCTGTTGCAACAATGATGTATTCCGCATGAGAACCCTTAGCTGGGGGATTAATAGGACCTACGAAGTCTATTCCCCACTTAGAGAATGCACGTCCACCCATCATAGGTTTCAGTGGCATCTCATCTTTGTGTATAGGATACTGAGTCCTCTGACAGACATCACACCGTTTCACATAGGTATGTGCATCCATGTGAAGGGTAGGCCACCAGAAACCCGCAAATAGTATTGCCTTGATCACCCGATCCGGTCCAAAGTGTCCTCCTGCTACACCTTGGTGAGCAGTTTCTAAGATCTTAAGATATTCACTTTCATGGACACATAGCCTCAGGTAACCATCTTTACCGCGTTTGTATAGATTATCACCAATGAGTGAGTAATCCAGGGCTTCTTGTTCTAAACTCCTTTTCCTAGCCAGAGTCATGTCTGGAGGGAATGTGTTTGTCCTCAGGAAGGATACGAGAGGTTCGCTCCAATCTGGCACTATGGATACTTGATAAAGGGTGGCATGTTCCACAGGTGGTTTAGTGCAACAGATTGGGCATTCCTTGCACAACTTTTGGACATCAGCTTCCATGGTTGGCCAATGTACTCCGAGTCTCTTTAGGGTCTGTAAAGTTCGTTGCTTTGAGTAGTGTTGCTCTAACGCACCTACATGTGCTAATTGCAACCATTTAGCATACTCATCCTCTTCTACGCAACAAGCCAGGATCCCTTGATCTGTGTGCTTGTACATACTTCCTGCCATGAT
The DNA here is from genome assembly GCA_020310875.1 of Ceratopteris richardii. Taxonomy (NCBI): domain Eukaryota; kingdom Viridiplantae; phylum Streptophyta; class Polypodiopsida; order Polypodiales; family Pteridaceae; genus Ceratopteris; species Ceratopteris richardii. Next base: position 136,171,182 of record CM035439.1, on the reverse strand, counting down.
GTGGTACTTTTGGGCTTTTACAACCTCTCTATTCCGTGTGTTTACCATTGGATGATTAGGCCCATATGTCAATACTGGTACCAATGGCTTAGCCCACTGCGGCACCACTTCCAAATTAAACAAGTAAGCATCAGGAAGGTCATCTGATACTCCTTGTGGGGCTTCTCCCGATGTGAGCCTAGAAAGATGATCAGCTCTCAAATGGGTCCTCCCTTTTCTTACCACAACCTCAAAATCATATTCCATTAGCAAGAGAAACCATCTCACTAATCTTCCTGTATTGCATGGCTTGTTTACAAGGTATAACAATGCTTGATGGTCAGTAAAAAATTTAAACTTATTTGCAAGCAAATAGTGTCTAAACTTCTTAATTGCATATACCATGCCCAAGCCTTCTCTCTCAGTAGTGGTGTAATTCCGTTCAGCTGCATTCAATTGTCTACTGGCATAGGCAATTGGAAGATCCATATTACCTTCACCAGTAGGTTGTGCAAGTACGCATGCAATAGCATAATTGGATGCATCCACGTGAACATGGAATGGCTTATTCCAATCTGGTGTGGTCAAGATTGGTGCTGAACATAATCTTCGTTTAAGTTCCTGGAAGGAATTCTCACATTCATCCGTCCACTCGAAGTTAGTCAGAAGTCCATACATGGGCTTTGCAATGACCGCATACATGTGTATAAATCGTCTGTAATAGCCACAATGCCCCATGAAAGCTTGTACTTCCTTGACATTCTTTGGCCTAGGTAGCTCTGCTATGGCTCTCACCTTTTCTTCGTCGGTAGATATGCCATTCTTTGACACTATGTGTCCTAGAATCTTGCCTTGCCTGACCATAAAAACACACTTTTTTGGGTTCAGGCAGACTTGATATTCTCTACATTTGTCAAAGATTTGTCTGAGTTCAGGAATATGGGTTTGTCTAATATTGGAATGAGCACAAAGATCATCAACATAGACTTCTAAACTCTTCCTCAGGAACTCCTTAAACACATGGCACATCAGTCTCTGGAAGGTCGCTGGTGCATTGGTAAGCCCAAATGGCATTACTCTAAAGGCAAAAATGCCCCATTCTGTGGCAAAGGCTGTCTTATGCCGATCCTCTGGAGCTATGGCTACTTGATTGTAACCCGAAAATCCATCAAGGAAGCTGTACACTTCCTTGCCTGCCACTCTTTCTAAGAGATGTTCTGTGATGGGAAGCGGATAGTTATCTCGAATAGTGGCTGCATTAACCTTCTTCAAGTTAATGCACACGCGCAGTTTGCCATTCTTCTTGGGCACCACTACGATGGGTGATACCCACTCAGTGTGCTCTATTTCATAGATAAATCCAGCTTCGACCAATCTATCTATCTCTTCTTTGATCTTAGCAGCGTAATTATCGTTATATGTATAAGGCTTTTGCTTAGAGGGTTTGGCATCTGAAGTCATGGGGATGGTGTGTGAGCATATGTCCGGGTCAACCCCTTTCAAATCCTTGTAACTCCAAGCGAATACATCTCTGTATTCTCTTAGCAAGGCAATCAATTCGTGCTCTTCTTCCTCTGTTAGGTCATGGCCTATGTACGTGCATCTCTCTTCTCCTTCCTCTATGGCCACTACTATTTTCTTGGTGGTTTCTTTGTTATCATAGGCCTCTCCTGATTGTGCCTCTCGTTTAGGCATTCTAATCATGACTCTCCTGTCATCTATCTCATACTTCTTAAAATTTTCTGGGACCTCAAACAAAGATTCTTCCTCTTCTGGTGAGACTTCTCTCTTTTTTCATTTCTTTCCTTCTTCCTTTGGGCTCACATGTGTTGCTAATCTTACATCATTTGTAAGCTCTCCATGCCTCTGGGGTTGAAATTCTACTTCATGGAAGTATTCTTCATCTGATGCAAATGGTGGGTCCATAATGATTGACTCTAGATCGGAGTCACTTGCATCCTCCAATGCACCAGGGCTATGTTCGCATTCTTCTAGAATTGCCTCTCCCATGATTGGCTCTATGGAGAAGACTGAAATGTCATAGCCATCCTCATCACAGTGGGGTGTCCATTGTTCTTCATTGATGGCTACGTCCATTGTTGCTAAAATTTCTGCCCAGCCATGGGGTTCGAATTCCTCGTCTGGAAAAACTACAGGTGCATAGGCTGGGTCTTGAATGGGTCTATGGGTTTTGTTTGCACCTATTTCTTTGGCCTTTTCTCTCTTCTCTTCCTCTACTGCTACTTTGCACATCCATAAGTGAGTGTCTTCATGCATCCATGAGGATCCAGACCCTATGGAATGCACCGATTCTGTATCATCTTTGGCTCTATGGATGGGATTCCATTGGATAGGAGGGACATCTCTATGAGAATAATCCTTGAGATTGACTTTGGTCGTAACACCCAAGTGTTGCAAATACAAGGAGTTGGTTCCCCAATCCTGTACCACTTGCAACTGTCGCATAAATGGTCTTCCCAAAATCATCTCATAAGCATGATTTTTGCTGAAGTCACATATAGCAAAACTATGCTCAAACTCGACACCACAAGTGGTGAGAGTTATTCCTTCTAGCAATCCTAGGGGTCTCTCTATGTGACCATCGGCCATTTGCAATTTCATTCTCGTTGGCCTGAGTGCTGGCTTGCCCCAACGCTTCCATAGGGAAATGGTGGCAATTGCAACTCCTGCACCTGAGTCCAAAATTGCCTTGGTTGTGTACTCTTGGTAGGTGATGAGAAGATAGGTGTTCCCTTCTTCACCTTCACACATATCTCCTATCTTATCCAAGGGAATTTCTGGCACTGTCCTATGGGATCCTACCTGGGAGCGGGGTTTTGCTATCTCTGGTACTTGTTTGGCGACATGTTTCCATAATTCAGGTCTAACCTTGAGTAGCTCTTCTAACTTGAGATTACATTGCACGTTAGTGTTCTTCACTACCTCTGTGTTCCTAGGTATGACTGAATCTTCGTTTCTTACCATGACTGTAGGTGCTCTCATACATGTGGACTTTGCTTCCCATGGTCCTGTGAAGTGGGGTAACTCTTGTATGGAATTAGATTCAAAGTCCACTCTCTCGTGAGATTGAGTACTCTCATGTTCCCCGTAAATAGATGGGATGTCTTGTGGGAATTGGTCGTGTGCATCATCCACAAGTTCAAAGGGAGGGGCGACTTCACTTTCGTTATCCCATTTGTCTTCTTGAATCTCTCGTAGGAAGTCTGGTGCAAACCGATTCATAGAAGAAGAAGTGTCAGGCTCCGTAGAATTAGGCACATAAGCAACCTGGGAAGGAGGGCTTATTCTATTACTTTTCCGAACAGGCTCATACGCTCTCTGAGAAGGAATGTAGGCAACCTGTGGAGGTACGCAAGCTTTCGAGGGAGGCTCATGTGCCTTTTGGGGGGGAAGATAAGCTTCTCGAGGAGGCACATGAGCTTCCTGAAGAGGCTGGCTTATCCGTTCCCTTGCCCTTTCCTTTCTTTGAGGGGCTGGTTCCTTTTCTGATTGTTCAATTAGTCTCTCTATTCTTTCTAGCAGTCCGTCAAAGTGCAACTGTGTCTTTGCTGAGCTAGAGATATTAAAGAGGCGGCTAGCTTCAAACATGGCTTGAGCCAATTCCACCATCTTAGCACAAATTTTAGTTCGTTCAAGCTCTAGCTCGGCTCTAGGGTAGCACTTTTCATGATCGGTTATGGTTGGCCCTTCTTGGATTCTGGCCTGATATGCTTTAAGCATCATATTAAGGTCTTCGGGAGTGGGATATGCTAGGACTGATCCTACTCTAGGGGGTGGTGGGTTTAGGTGAGGCGGGTTGGATGGTGGCTGGTCGGAGGGAGATGGGAATGGTGGTGGTGGAGTCGTGTGAGAGGGAGTTTGAGTTGTGAGTTCAGTTATCCAGGCTTTGGTTTCTCTTATGCTTTCCTCAAGTTCACTCATCTTTTTAGCCCATTGTCTTTTCATTCTTTCCCGACTATCTTTCCAAGCTCTAGTCCTTTTCTTGGTTATGCTCTCAGTTTCACTAGCCTCTGGGACCTTTTCCTGGCTTGCCTCTTGGTTTTGCTGCAATGCCTGAGCTCTAGTGACTACCTGTACTGGTGCGGTGGAAGTGACACTTCCTGAGGAATCTACAACCAACCCAATCACATTAATGGGAGTGATTTTTGGCATATTATTGGGGTTCTTTGGGCAATCTCGTAAAAGATGCTCTTTTCCACAATCTTGGCAAAAGCCTTGGATCGTCATGGACTGAGTTTGTGTAGGTGGAGGTAAGGGACAATCACGAATGAAGTGATCTCCCTGACATCGGTAGCATGGTCCTCTAGGAAATGGTGGTCGTACCTGCCTAGGTTGAGGCCTAGGGTTGGGGTTTGCATACATGACGTTTGTATAATCTGACTCCCAACTAGGTTCATTTGACTCTTCGCTGTAATAGGACTCACCATGTTCTGGGGACTGCATGTAGTACGCCTGGGGACTATCAACATGTGTAGAATCAAAGCTATGGTCACTGAGGTCATTTTCAGAAAGCAAGGATGTTACCGGGACTAAGGCTCTATTCATGTTCTCTTCTGCAGCAGTATACTTTACCGGGATCACATTGGCTGGAGCTGGGGGTTGTTGTGCTAGCACCGGTTGAGGTCTTTGTTGGTTTTGATATTGTGGTTGATAATTTTGTTGTGGTCTGCCATATGGCTGTGGAGGGTACTGGTTCTGGTATCTTCCCTGTGGTGGATAGGGTTGAGGATAGGTTTGCCTAACTGTTTGCTTATTGTAGGGGCAATCTTGTGCGGTGTGATTGGTGTACCTCCGTTCTATGGTGCAGTACTGGCTACTAGGATTTACTTGGGGCTGAGCCATAATGGGGCACACGTTTGCCATATGGTCACCACCGCATGTATAGCACCTCTTCGCTGGGGTAAACCTCGGAATTTGTTTGCTAGAGACGCCTAGTTTTTGGGCCACTTTCTCTGCGAGTTCCTCAATTGATGTGGATTGCGTGGAAGAGTGACTAGATGCACTATCTGAATCTTTATAGATTTTGGAAAGCTCTAGTTCTTCCCCTAGGTTATCTTCAATGTCAATGCACATGCGTACACACTCCTCTATAGTCCTAGGGTCCTTCAGATACACATAGGATCTCAATTTCGTACTCAGCAATCCATCAAGGAATAAGGCCACTTGTTTGGCAGGTGTGGGTAGCTCCGAAACAGGGCACCTTTCAAGATATTGCCTAAATCTTCTTCCTGCAAGTCTCACGGTTTCTTGAGGGGTTTGCTTGAAGCTATGAATCAGCGAGGAGGTATTGTGTCTTATGCCACTCTTAGAGAATTCAATAATAAATGCCTCTAGGAGTTGGTCTATGCTCCTGAACTGTCGCTCATCCAATGGCTGAAACCATGTAAGTGCTGTGTTCCTAAGGGTTAGACCGAAGGCATTGTACTGCGTGAATAGATCCTCCACTTGTTCAGCTCTCAAGACTTGCTTGAACTCCGCCACATGATCATAGGGATCTCTTGTGCCATCAAAGTAATTCTTCATGGACTTAACTAGCTGGGTTGGTCTCAAAGTTCTTGTGTGCTCTCTAGGTCTCGGCAGAGGAAATCCATCCACATTTCTTTGATTCCTGTGAGCTCTAAGCATCTCAGGTTCTACCCTATTCGTCTCTGTCCTCGTTCTTTCTCTGCCCCCTGGGTTGGCAAAACTTACTTCTGGTCTATCTCTACTTCTGTCTCTTTGCATTCCATGAGCTTGGGATGTTCCAGCCCCAGGGTGACCATAGGATACATTTGATCTTGGTTGGGGGAAAATAAATTCACCCTTCCAAGTGTAAGCATGCCTATCATTTTCTGTCACCACAAAGATCCTTTCCGAAGTGTGATCTAAGTAGGTCACTCTACCTGGGCTATCCGGATCCTTAAACTCATAGATCATGATAGTTCCTATATCAGTTGGCTGATTAGATTTATACCTCCAAAAGGCTTCGTCAGTTTCTCGATTGAGGAGCAACTCTATGCTCTTGTTGTCTTGGGGAACCCACTCAGGCGTGATAATCCTAGTGAGAACAGATTTGCCTCGGGGGGTTCTAGGTTCCGCACCCATGTTTCCTTGTTCCAAGTCACCTAAGTCCGCCTCTGAGATTACATTCCCAAATTCATATGTCCTGTCTGGGTGACTGGTGACTACGTATATGGTTCCTTCTTTGTCTAGGTATGCACCGTTTTCAAACTTGACTGCTGGGTGCTCTAGTCCAATGGATTGATCAGGATTCTTAATCTGTATCACAGATCTTCCTAAGCCGTCCTCATAGATGCTGGCACCTAATCGGTTGGTCCTAAGGTACTCCAGCTGTGTTTTGTAAGGGCCTTCTACCCTGTACAAGTAAGGAACACCTGAACTTCGCGTAGGTCTGTCCATGCCTTGAGACATCTCCGACTCACTGGTCTCAGAGCTAGGGTAGTACGAGTGGTGGCTCAACTGCTGGGCCCAAGACCTAGCAGTGTGGTTAACGCTAGCCTCTGAAGACCTAAGGCTTTGTCTCTCCCTTACAAGATGTCGTCCTGATCTAAGGTTCATATGCCTATCTAAGTAGCCCAATTCTTTGCCCAGAGTACAACCTCGTTGCTGGTTACTTTATATTAGTCACTTGATTCTTTTTAGTTATTTCTCGTGTTTAAGGTCTTGTCTGATATTACGTCGTCAGGAATACTTGAATGTTCTTCGTGCTTTTAGGTTGATCGTTCCACGTTAGGTTCTTTTCCTTTATGTTACCGACAGTACAGAGATTAGGTTTTTAGCTTGAACTTGAGTTTTTAGGTGGTCTTCAACTTGATACCTGCTTATCGTCGCTCTGACTTACTCCTACCTCTCGTCGTTCTTAGCTTAAGCTAGGAATTGATAAAGGGAGTTGAGAATTTCCAACCTTTTGTTTCCTTCTTGGTTGCCTTGACTGCCCAGGAAGTGTGTTCCCAAGCCTGCACTTACTCTTGCTTAGAACGCCTTTCGATGCTCTCAAAGGATCTGTAAAAGTTCCCAAGTTAGCTTAAAGATTTAAATTCCAAAGACAGAACCAATGATTTTCATTCCTGTAGCACACACACTAGCTTGCATAGTGATTTTTAAGAGGACAATTCTATAGACCCCTGACTTTGATCCCCCTGGGTATGGTCAACTTCAAAATACCCTACCTGAAAATCAATGCATTATCTTTATGAAAAACAGTTGAGGGCGTGTAGTATATGCCACGAGCTTTCCAACAAGCCCTAGAGCTCAAAAAATGGATTTCGTATGAAAAAGTTGTAACCGTTCAGGGTTCTAGGGTTACGACAGGGTTCAAACAGGATCACTGTGCAACAGGTTTTCCCCAAGTTGCTTTCCTAAGGCTTCCTCATGTGCTCAAGAGTACAATATTTGTGCCAAAAATTAGCCCAACTCTTCAATCAACAATCCCTAAAAAATTTGGCTAAAATTGGCTATCAATCGCGATGGACAGGGCTGTCAATCGCGATGGACAGGGCTGTCAATCGCGATGGACACTCAGTCAATCGCGATGGACACCCAGTCAATCGCGATGGACAGAGGGTTCAGTCAATCGCGATGGACACCCAGTCAATCGCGATGGACAGAGGGTTCAGTCAATCGCGATGGACAGGCAATCAATCGCGATGGACAGGCAATCAATCGCGATGGACAGGCAGTCGGTCGCGATGGACAGGGGGTTCAGTCGATCGCGATGGACAGGCAGTCGGTCGCGATGGACAGGCAGTCGGTCACGATGGACTGAAATTTTGCAAGATTTTCAAAAATTTTGGTGGAAAGGTGGTGTGCAGGGTTTCTAGTCCACTGTGGTGCACTCAGATTTACCAAAAGGTGAGAATTTCTGTCAATCGCGATCGACAGAAGTCGGCGACTGCGAGACAGTTTCGTCGAGTTTCGTACCTGCGCAGGAAGCTGGGGATGGTGATGTGACCTGTACCTGCAAGATAGCTCAAGAAACATGCAAAAATAGCACACGCAATTTTGCTCTCTCGCTCTCTCTCACAAGTGAAATGAGGGAAATGAGGTGGAGATGGGGATATAGTCAAAAAACTGAAATTTTCGTGATGATGGAGATGGAGGTGGAAGATGGTGAGGATGATGATGATGATGATGGTGGTGAGGTAAGAAAGAGAAAAATAGGAAAAATAAGGAAATTACCTACAACTCCAACGCGTCAACTCTACGTCTTACCATCACACGCTCGTCCTCAAAGCTCGATCCCCGGCAACGGCGCCAAAATTTGGTGTAGCTCAATGATGAGTAGCACCTCCTTTAATGTCAATCCGGGAAGACGTGAGGATGGTATGAAGACCTCGAGCAAGTGGCGGCACAAGTGCGTGAGTGAGAAGCACACTAGCATGCACACACATACACACACACGCGCACGCACGGCAAGACAAAGAGTGAGAATCAATGGAGTTCTTCAATTACTCTTCAAAAAGCTCTTACAAGTTTGTTTCTATTACAATCCACCCTCAAAAATGAGCTCTCTAGCTCTTTTTCTAGTTTTTGACTAGGTTTTGGCCCTGTCCAGACCTAGTGTTTGGCCTAGTTAAAAATTAGGTTCCAGGGCCAATTTTTGAGGGCTTAAACGGAGTCTAAAAAATACGAAAATTGATATGTAGGTACTTCTAAGGCTCCTCAAGCTCAAGGACTCCTTGGCTTGCACAAAATGGAGCTACAAAAATATGAAATGGTATTTACAATGATTGTTAGTGATAAGAATCACTGTTAAAAGATGTTGATTTGGAAAAAATTGAAGGGCCTATCTGCCAGATTTGCGTCGACTGCTTTGTCTACTTACTCCTTCACCTTGTTCTGACTCTCTCCGCTGGCTTCCTTGTCTAGTCGGTCCTTGGGTGCCCATACTGCTCTCAACACAAGATGAATGGAATGCTTAGTAACTAATGAAGTATCATACCCAAATCTGATTGGCTTCTTACTCTCCCTTTGTGATCTCCTTAGAGATTGGTTTGATGATTAAGGTAAGTCTTCCAACTTCTTCATCTTGGCCTTGTCTTTTGATTTCCATGCTTTGAATTCTTCTAAGTTGATGGTATCCTCATCATCTAATTTGATGTCTTCAATTATGCTTGGCTCCTCCTTGATGAGACTTGGAACTCCTCTTCCAAGTCATATGGCAATTTGACTTTCTTGCATTCACTTTCAAACCAAGAATCATTCTCATCAAACACCACATCTCTACTGACCATAAATCCTTTGTTGGATGGATTATAAAACCTGTATCCTTTCTGATTTAAATCATACCCTATGAAGCTGCACGTCTATCCCTTAGGATCTAGATTACCTTTGATTTGAGATGGAACATGCACATAAGCAACACATCCAAATATTCTACAATGATCAAGTGATGGCCTTCTACCATGCCATGCTTCATATGGGGTCATCCCATCAAGTGATTTGGATGGCAACGTGTTAATAAGATAAGTGGCAGTAGATAAACTTTCTTCCCACAAATATTAGGCAACTTCTTTTCATTAAGCATTGATCTAGCTGCTTCCACAATCAACCTGTTTCTCCTCTCTGCTACCCCATTTTGCTCAGGGGCATACCTTGTAGTAATCTCCCTTTTGAAACCTCTATCCTGCAAAAATGCATCAAATTCATTGGAGAAGTACTCACCTCCTCCATCTGATCTTATTCTCTTTAGACTTCTTCCTGTTTTATTTTCCACAAGTGCAAGATATTTCTTGAAGCAACTCACTGAAACTTTAAGAACAAGACACAGTACTCATAATTTGGGAGAATTGCAATACAACAGCTCCAGCGCGGTCGCCCAGACAGACAGTCTGGCGATTCGCATCTCTCGCTGAATGTCGTGCTTGCCTTTTCATTAATCAATAAAAAGTTACATATGTTCGCTACGCCTTTTCAGTGCGTGGGAGTATGAAAAATAAAATTACATTCCAATCCGGCGGCCTAACAAGAATATTTCTCCAAAGAATTTTCAGATTTTCTTTATGAAAATGGCATCAAGCAACAATTTACATGTAGGTACATGCCTCAACAAAATGGAATAGCTGAAAGGAAAAATAGACATATCATAGAAGTTGCAAGATGCATGCTCAACGAAATGAAGGTGCCACTAAACTGTTGGGCTGAAGCAGCTAGTATGGCTGTTTATTTGATGAACAAGTGCACAACGGCTGGAGTGCATAATCTAACTCCCGAGGAGGCTTATTCCGGTAAGAAACCTGACCTTACACATCTCAAAGTTTTTGGATGTGTGTGTTATGTTCACATCCCTCAAGAACTAAGGACAAAGATGGAGGCAAAGTCCGAAAAATCTATTTTCATTGGATATTCATCGGAGCAAAATGGATACAGGCTACAATCCGGTAACAAAGGAGCTACGAGATGTGGTATTTGATGAGCTAAGACCATGGTTTGGAGACAAAGGGAAAGAGAAGATTCTTGAGGAAGATTGCAAAGATGATGGAGATGCTGTCCAAGAAGAATTTCAGCAAACAAGCACTCAAAGGTCAGGTCCAGAAGCTTCTACATCACTTGGAGAAAGCTCAACATGGAAGGGGAGACTAAGGAGTCATTCCTCATCACCAACATCAGGTTATGGAAGATTTAAAGTGGAAAGTGTTGCCCAAAATAGTGACTCAAATGCAAGTGAAGAAGAGTATGAAGAGGTGATTACACCAAAGGTAAAGTTGAACCGATTGAAGAAGCAATATTCAAAAGGAAATGAAAGGAGGTCTTCAAGAGCAAGGTATCCAATTCAAAGGCTGAGTTCTGATAGTTTTATTGCAAAAGCATTTTGCATATATGACACAGGTGGTTCAAGAAAAAGAACCGGATGCATATGAAGAAGCATGCTCACAAAAAGAATGGCAAGAAGCTATGCAAGAAGAGATAAAAGCTCTCAAGGACAATCACACATGGGAGCTAGTTCCAAAGGCTGAAGGTATGAAGATTGTTCCAAATAAATGGGTGTTTAAAATAAAGAGAAATGATGATGGTTCTCTAGCTAGGCATAAAGCTAGACTAGTAGCAAAAGGATTCAAGCAAACTCACGGCATCGACTATGAAGAGACTTTCAGCCCGGTTGCAAAGATGGGAACAATTAGAACCTTGATTGCAGTGAGTGCAACAAGGAGATGGCCATTGTACCAACTTGACATAAAAAATGCTTTTCTCAATGGTGAACTTCAATAAGAGATATACATGATTCAACCGATTGGATTTGAAGATAGAAAGCATCCAAATTTTGTTTGTAGATTGAAGAAAGCTTTGTATGGGCTGAAGCAAGCACCATGTGCTTAGAATCAAAGATTGGTCGAGTACCTCACAAAGTGTGGGTATAGTCCAACTAATGTAGATCCCTCTCTCTAAAAGAAAGAAGAAGGCAAGCAGGTATATATTTGCATATACGTTGATGATCTCATCATAACAGGAAGTAATGTTACAAGAATACAAGAGATAAAAAGAAAACTCGGTAAGGAGTTTAAAATTTCAGATCTTGGTGAGCCGAAATACTTTTTAGGCATTGAGATAGTCTATGGGAAAGATGGCATTTACTTGATGCAAAGAAAGTACCTGTTGGATATTCTTTTCAGATTCGGAATGAGTGAATGCAAACCATTGACTCAACCTATGGACACAAATGTGAAGCTATGCTCAAATGATGGAGAGAAGTTACATGATGTAATTACATACAAGAGTATTATAGGTTCATTGATCTATGCTACAATCACAAGACCAGATTTGTGTTATATTGTTAGAGTTCTTTCTCAATTTATGCAAGCTCCAACAAGTGAACATTTAAATTCAGCCAAACGAGTGCTAAGATATGTGAAGCATACAATCAATCATGCCTTGTTTTATATATATGATGAAGAATTGCAGGTAAAAGGCTTCAGTGATGCTGATTGGGCTGGTTCGAAGGAAGATAGAAGATCCACTTCAGGTTATGTGTTCATGATAGCTAGCAAACCTATCACATGGAGCTCGAAGAAGCAACCTACTGTTGCACTATCATCGACAAAAGCTGAATATAGAGGATTAGCCTTTGCAACTTGTGAAGCTATGTGGATTAAGAAGTTCTTGGCTGATCTTGATGTGCAGGTGGAGACCATTCCAATTTATGGTGACAACATGTCAAGCATTCACTTGACAAACAATCCAATGTTTCATGCACGAAGCAAGCACATAGAAGTGCATTATCATTATGTTCCAGAAAAAGTTTTGAGCAAGGATGTGGATATAAAGTTCATTAGAACTAATGACCAGGTTGTAGACATGTTTACAAAGTCCTTAGATGCTTCTACGCTAAAGAGGTTCAAAGATGACATCAAACTTGCAGGATATGGCTGAAGGTGCAAGCTCACATGTGAGCTTCAGGGGGAGTGTTAAAAAATAAAGAAGTAAGGTCGTATATATTTTTGCAAAAAGGATTTTCTTCAAGTAGAAGGAAAATACAAAACTGAAAAATGGAAGCATTTACTTGAGCAAGTAGTGGAGGCCAAAAGAGAATCAATCAAAAGAGAATCAAATCCAAAAACTGAACTGTAAGAGGAGTGGCTGTCCAAAGTGGTGGAGAAGTTATGGAGAAGAGCTCTCAATCTCATCATGAGAGTTTTTGGTCACTTGGCTATAAAAGAGGCAAGGGGCAACACTCAAGAATAGAGGAAGAAAGCGTGGAAGTCCCCTTGTAGCTAGTTCATTTGGTTTGAGTCATTTCGTTCTCTTCACTCTCATAGACTATGTATAGCCGCATACCCATTTCTGTGTAGTCTACTTGTGAGAGTCATATCTCTCACTATATGTATCCAATTTTAGAGTTTAAACATCCGTTGGAAAGCTTATCTTGAGTACTTCCTTTATCTAGAAGAGTTTTATCAAATTCTTGATGTTGTGTGAGTTATTCAGTTTTTAGTGAAGTCTAGTTTTTAGCTTAATTGAGTGGACAGGTAGCCTGCATTGAGGCAAAGACTTTCCAACCCAAAACTACCCCAAATTGAGTGTTTGATAGCTCATTGGAAAGCTGTACGTGTCTAGTTTGAGTGACCAAAGTTTCAAGTTCATTGCATTTTTCATTTGGTACCAATGTTCATTTGAAGGTTCAGCTGTTCGCGAAATTCTTGATCCTAAGAAGATCTTCTACACTTTCCGCTGCAAATAGGAGAGGAATTCTCCAACATGGAGCACCCTAACTCTATAGAATTAAGAACTTGTGATATAATCGGTGAGAATTCTCATGGTGTGTTTCTTATGGAATGAGCTTCCTTTTGGCATTAAATGGTTTGGTTTAGATTCCAATCGCTTTAATCTATCTGGTAGTCCCTAGAAGTTCTAATCTGGGTTGATTAGGTTACTCCACTTAACATATTGGGTAGCCTCGAGCAAAGCCTGCACTAGTTCAACCATTCTCATGCAAATCTTGGTTCTTTCTATTTGTAGGTCTACTCTCGACTAGATTTTTTCTAACTCTTAAGCATTGGATCCTTCTTTCAATATAGCTTGATAGGCTTTGAACATCATATCCAAGTCCTCTACGAGGGGTTCTTCTAAGATTGATCCTAGCTTTGGCAAAGAAAGAATTTTGAGTGATTCTTGTGATGTTAAACCTAGAATCTTTTCCTTGGTTTCGTTCAAACTTCCTTCAAGTTTGTCTAGCTTTCTATTCCATTTTCTCTCAACTCTTTCCTTGAAAAATTTCCATGCCTTAATTTTCTTTCTACTAGACTCGATTTCACTAGATTATGAGGGTTTCTCTTGTTATGCTTGTTGGGTTTGTTCTAAAGCCTCGATTATGTTCACTGCTTGATTAGGTAGAAAGGTGGGTGGGGTCCACTTGGTGGTTGCACTATGCCTATTACGTTGATTGGAGTTATCTTAGAGGTATTGGTAGGGTTTTTGAGACATTCGCATATAATGTGCTTTTTACCACACTTTGATCAATATCCTTGAATGGTGAGATAAGGTTGTTCCCCTACAAGTAGATGATGGGGATATTCCCTTACAAAGTGATCTCCTTGGAATCTAAAATAGGGTCCTCTTTTGAGGCCTAGGTTTGGGATTTGCATACATTCCATGGAATATTCTAGCTCCCAATTAGGCTCCATTGTGGGTGCTTTGTACGGGTACACTTCAAGATGCTCTAGGAATTCTATGTAGTAGTCTGGTATACTATCTCCATGCATCGAATCAAAGCTCTCATCATTGGCATTAAAGCTATATGAAGGATATCATTTGTTGCTCCATATTTGAATGAAATTACACGTGTTGGGTGCTCTCCTAGCATGGGTTTTGGTCTTTGTTGTTGGACAAGATGTTGGATAGTCTTCAGAGATGAAGTGGTGCTGCAAAACGCTACTTCACACCAACAAAGAGCAAGTGGTAGAGAGTATAGTAGGCCCCTTTAGCTTCCTAATGATCACAAATAATTACTTATATACTTGGAACATGATCTAGTAATCAGTGGATCAAAACAGATAAGTAGGAAGTTAATCCAAGATCATAGACTTGCTATTTTAGTCTCTACACATGTTTAGTAGATTGAAGTAGCTCTAAACGTGCTAGCAATTAGCCAAATTCCTTTTTATGGTATCTAATTAGATAGCTACCAATCATGAGCTATGTCACTAAACAAGGTGGACTACACACTGAGAATGTTGCTTAGCAAATCATAGGACTAGCGTGACATTTTCGGGGTGCTTCAAGCTAAAGACTAGAGAGTAATGAAGTGAAGATATCTCATGATACAGAGAAGCAATAACCTTTGTAGCTACGAACTAGACAGTATGCTGGTTCTATAGCACTTTAAATCATATCAAAAGATTAACAATGCATTGAGAACAAGCTCTGAGAAGATGAATATTCTGAGAAAATCATAGCGGAGAAGTGAAGTAGAGATATGATCAATCTGTATGTATTAAATCACATAGTAATACAATATCATTGGCAATATTCAATTGCACAATGTGAGGGTAGTAAAGTGGCTATGATATGAGCACACTAATCACTTAAGTACCCCTCTCAAATGATCTCTTAGTGAGCCTTTTTTATGCGAGTCTTTTTCATATACTTCTATAGTGAAGGTTGGAGCCAATCTTTGAATTCAAATTCAAATGCACCTAAAAGTAAGTCATAAACTATAGGATTTATTTTCTCATCAAGTAACTCGAGATTTGATTCCATCTATCTCCTCGTGGAATTAGTGCATCTAACACATGCACTATTACATGGGTAAAAGATTTTTATTTTACAAGGGAATGATCATATGTGAATACATAAGATATAAGCTAAACATTCAAGCATGTAGGCTTGATCTCTTTGCACCAACAGCTCCCCCTCAAGCCTAACATGCTTGATCTTCATTCCTTCTTGATCTCCTTCAAACCAATCATCATCTTGAACTTGTCTATCTTGGTTCAATCCAAAGACTTTGTGAGTATATCTTGTTAGACGGCCGCCGAACAAAGGACAATTGTACTTAGACAGAGGTTTTTAATGTAGAAAGAACCCTTCTGGAAGTACGCGGTAAAGAAAGATTCGCGCAAGCCTTGTAACAAAATTCTATTTAAAGCAATGAAAAGGGACGAGAGAGAGAGTCCCGTTTTTTGGGAGCTGCGAGTGTATGGAGAGAGCCCTGTTTTGGGGATTAACTCTTCTACTGTGTGTAAACGAGTAGAGTATCTTGGTTCTGTCCTGTTCTGCGCGCTTTATCTGTGTAATCATTTGACTGCGTATGCGTGATACACTGTGGTGTTACGAGTCGGTACTACGATTGTGAGATTCTGTTCGGTAACGAGTTAAAGAGTCCCCTGTGTTTTGGGAATTGCACGTATAAGTGTTGTATGTGTAGAACAAGAGTAACTCTGTTCTGTTTCGTCGGCTCCATTCCCTCTCCTGTGTATGTGCTTGTGTGCGTATGTGCGTTATACGCAGTGTTACGAATTGATACTGTGTTGCAGAGATTTCACCCGGTAATGATTGAAGTATTTCCTAAGATTAGTCGACAGGAATGCGTTTGTCTGTTCGTTCTTCTGTGAAGCACGGAAGTATAGAGAACTAACATGGTGCAATTGTGAGTTATGAGTCTCTGTGAATGACTGGGTCGGTAGTTTATCTGTGTTCAAATTAGTACCAGTAGTGTTCTGAATGCGAGTAGAATGATGATAAAGTACGCGACAAGTTATGGTCAGTAGGTCTTGCGATTTGAATGTGGTACTCGGTAAAGTTGTAAATTGTGCAGAAGGATTTCGTGGTATGGTCGTGTTAAGTTACCAGGAGTGCGCTTGTGTATTGATTCTCAGTCCGGACTACTGCTCAACTGTTATAGCAGGTAGATCTTGGAGTACGGGATTATAAGACGTTGATAGCCTTGGTTGATCATAAACAACTACTGAGCTAAGACGCGATGATCGAGTGACGAGTGAGTGAGAAGTTGGGAAAATAGTATAGGGCCTCTGTCTAACAGACCCCTACCACTCCCAAGGACCCACTTGGCTAGAGTCAGTTTATCCTTACGATGAGATTGAATACAGAGAAAGAGAGACTCGGAAATATCTGGTATGCAGGTGTGGCACCAGATTCTGGAGTCTCTGAAGGATTGTTGTTTTACGCCAGTGATTAACGGCTGCAGTAGGTAGTTAACAGTTAATAATAAACGAGATTACCTTTAACATTTGGCGCCGTCTGTGGGAAAGTGGCATCCGCTTGCCAGCTCTCTGGCCCGTTGTCTGTGGGAAAGTGGCAACTGATTACCAGTCTCTGCGGTAAAGTAGCATTTGATTACGAGTCACTTGTGAGACAGTGGCATTAGAGTGCTAACGGTTTGTAAGAAGCAAACATCCAGCAACATTTGCTTCACTGACAGTAGCAACAAATCCAGATTGTTGCAAACTGCTCAGATAGTATCACTGGGCAATGATACATGCCGGTCACTCGATCGGGCGAAACATATCCTAAGAATCGTCAGATTGAAGCACGAAAATCACAAAAGATAGCCTCGGGAGAAGTAGGCATAACTAGATCTGACCAAGTGGTCAAGAAAAGTGGAAACGTTACAACTGATTTCGGTCATATTCCGGTAGAACGGACAACGCCTTCGATACATTCGGATGCTACTTCGACCCAGCCTATCGAAGATATAGCAAGTCCAGACTCTATCAAAACGCCGTTGGAACCTAGTTTAACAATATCAGATAAAGATTTAGAGTTATCCACGGTCAGAAATACGTTAGAAAAATTCGGTAAAAGTAGGAAAACAGGGCATTCTGGCCAAATTTCGGTTCATTCCGGTGAGATTCCGGTGATAGAATCACCGATCGCTGGCAAAGGTTTAGCCTTTTTTGCGGAATCATCAGCTCAACCTTCGTGTTTGGAAGAAAGATTTCGAATATTAGACATCCAGAAGGAAGGAAAGCTATTCGAAACAGAGATCCGAAGCATCTTAAGTCGAAACAGCACACCGGAAATTGCACCATCCGACGATACAAGTCCCGATAGTTCACCCAATCAATCCCGAGATATAGAAGGAAACCCTGAACCCTTCACAATGAGCGGGCAACACCAACAACAACAACATCAACAACAACAGCTAGGACCGCCAAGACCACCTCCAACAGGAGTAACCTACACGAAATTCGGTGGATTCCCAGGAGACGACCAAGACGCCCACGTACGAACTTTCGAGATAAGTTATGCAGCTCTTAACCATCCACCAGATCAGGCGTATAAGGCCATTGTTTTTCAATCTACACTGATCAATGAAGCGGCGAGATGGCTCACGGAATATGATATCAATCATTTCGGTACTTATGATGCAGTACGAGACGCCTTTTTACAGCGATTCAGACTAAAGAAGAATCCCACTGAAATCTTTGAGTATCTACAGAACAACAGACAAAAGGTAAATCAGACCGTCCAGGAGTACGCTACCCTCTTTAGAACACATTTACGGCAGATACCACAGGCTCACGCTAATCTACCTGATGATGTCATCTCTCAATGGTTTATCAATGGATTAACCCCACAGCTGAAGCAGATCATGATCATAAGATGTGTCGGAGCTATGACCTTGGATGCCGTCATTGCAATGGCTCTACAGCTAGAATCCAAGGTTGGTGGATTTTCAGAAGACTTGGAATGGTTAAAGACAAACAAAAATATGGCTGAAGATATCACCAGGCAAGTATATTGCACCACATGCAAAAATTCGGGGCATACAAGTGCCAATTGTGCACTGAACCAAGTGTTTTGTGCTATCTGCAACGCTACCGGACACACCACCGGAAACTGTGTCTACAACGCTAGAATACAAGGGACAGCAACCGTCAATGCAGTCATCCAAGAACATGGCCAACCAGTAAATCACTATGTGCCTCCGCAACAGAGAAACAATCAACAACAAGGATATCGGAACTACCGAGGACAGAGAAACAACACTTATAATGCCAACCGATGGCAGAAAGGACCACCACCGGAACACCCTGAATTACCACCTCCACGCTGTCATTTCTGCGGCGAATTCGGCCACATTAGAAGGTTTTGTAAAGATGCAATGGAGTATGATCAAAGAAAGAAGGAACGCCAGAATCCAATGGCCAACATGGTAAAAATTACACCAATCGAGACACAGGTAAAGTTGAACCGATTGAAGAAGCAATATTCAAAAGGAAATGAAAGGAGGTCTTCAAGAGCAAGGTATCCAATTCAAAGGCTGAGTTCTGATAGTTTTATTGCAAAAGCATTTTGCATATATGACACAGGTGGTTCAAGACAAAGAACCGGATGCATATGAAGAAGCATGCACACAAAAAGAATGGCAAGAAGCTATGCAAGAAGAGATAAAAGCTCTCAAGGACAATCACACATGGGAGCTAGTTCCAAAGGCTGAAGGTATGAAGATTGTTCCAAATAAATGGGTGTTTAAAATAAAGAGAAATGATGATGGTTCTCTAGCTAGGCATAAAGCTAGACTAGTAGCAAAAGGATTCAAGCAAACTCACGGCATCGACTATGAAGAGACTTTCAGCCCGGTTGCAAAGATGGGAACAATTAGAACCTTGATTGCAGTGAGTGCAACAAGGAGATGGCCATTGTACCAACTTGACATAAAAAATGCTTTTCTCAATGGTGAACTTCAATAAGAGATATACATGATTCAACCGATTGGATTTGAAGATAGAAAGCATCCAAATTTTGTTTGTAGATTGAAGAAAGCTTTGTATGGGCTGAAGCAAGCACCATGTGCTTAGAATCAAAGATTGGTCGAGTACCTCACAAAGTGTGGGTATAGTCCAACTAATGTAGATCCCTCTCTCTACATGAAGAAAGAAGAAGGCAAGCAGGTATATATTTGCATATACGTTGATGATCTCATCATAACAGGAAGTAATGTTACAAGAATACAAGAGATAAAAAGAAAACTCGGTAAGGAGTTTAAAATTTCAGATCTTGGTGAGCCGAAATACTTTTTAGGCATTGAGATAGTCTATGGGAAAGATGGCATTTACTTGATGCAAAGAAAGTACCTGTTGGATATTCTTTCCAGATTCGGAATGAGTGAATGCAAACCATTGACTCAACCTATGGACACAAATGTGAAGCTATGCTCAAATGATGGAGAGAAGTTACATGATGTAATTACATACAAGAGTATTATAGGTTCATTGATCTATGCTACAATCACAAGACCAGATTTGTGTTATATTGTTAGAGTTCTTTCTCAATTTATGCAAGCTCCAACAAGTGAACATTTAAATTCAGCCAAACGAGTGCTAAGATATGTGAAGCATACAATCAATCATGCCTTGTTTTATATATATGATGAAGAATTGCAGGTAAAAGGCTTCAGTGATGCTGATTGGGCTGGTTCGAAGGAAGATAGAAGATCCACTTCAGGTTATGTGTTCATGATAGCTAGCAAACCTATCACATGGAGCTCGAAGAAGCAACCTACTGTTGCACTATCATCGACAAAAGCTGAATATAGAGGATTAGCCTTTGCAACTTGTGAAGCTATGTGGATTAAGAAGTTCTTGGCTGATCTTGATGTGCAGGTGGAGACCATTCCAATTTATGGTGACAACATGTCAAGCATTCACTTGACAAACAATCCAATGTTTCATGCACGAAGCAAGCACATAGAAGTGCATTATCATTATGTTCCAGAAAAAGTTTTGAGCAAGGATGTGGATATAAAGTTCATTAGAACTAATGACCAGGTTGTAGACATGTTTACAAAGTCCTTAGATGCTTCTACGCTAAAGAGGTTCAAAGATGACATCAAACTTGCAAGATATGGCTGAAGGTGCAAGCTCACATGTGAGCTTCAGGGGGAGTGTTAAAAAATAAAGAAGTAAGGTCGTATATATTTTTGCAAAAAGGATTTTCTTCAAGTAGAAGGAAAATACAAAACTGAAAAATGGAAGCATTTACTTGAGCAAGTAGTGGAGGCCAAAAGAGAATCAATCAAAAGAGAATCAAATCCAAAAACTGAACTGTAAGAGGAGTGGCTGTCCAAAGTGGTGGAGAAGTTATGGAGAAGAGCTCTCAATCTCATCATGAGAGTTTTTGGTCACTTGGCTATAAAAGAGGCAAGGGGCAACACTCAAGAATAGAGGAAGAAAGCGTGGAAGTCCCCTTGTAGCTAGTTCATTTGGTTTGAGTCATTTCGTTCTCTTCACTCTCATAGACTATGTATAGCCGCATACCCATTTCTGTGTAGTCTACTTGTGAGAGTCATATCTCTCACTATATGTATCCAATTTTAGAGTTTAAACATCCGTTGGAAAGCTTATCTTGAGTACTTCCTTTATCTAGAAGAGTTTTATCAAATTCTTGATGTTGTGTGAGTTATTCAGTTTTTAGTGAAGTCTAGTTTTTAGCTTAATTGAGTGGACAGGTAGCCTGCATTGAGGCAAAGACTTTCCAACCCAAAACTACCCCAAATTGAGTGTTTGATAGCTCATTGGAAAGCTGTACGTGTCTAGTTTGAGTGACCAAAGTTTCAAGTTCATTGCATTTTTCATTTGGTACCAATGTTCATTTGAAGGTTCAGCTGTTCGCGAAATTCTTGATCCTAAGAAGATCTTCTACACTTTCCGCTGCAAATAGGAGAGGAATTCTCCAACATGGAGCACCCTAACTCTATAGAATTAAGAACTTGTGATATAATCGGTGAGAATTCTCATGGTGTGTTTCTTATGGAATGAGCTTCCTTTTGGCATTAAATGGTTTGGTTTAGATTCCAACCGCTTTAATCTATCTGGTAGTCCCTAGAAGTTCTAATCTGGTTTGATTAGGTTACTCCACTTAACATATTGGGTAGCCTCGAGCAAAGCCTGCACTAGTTCAACCATTCTCATGCAAATCTTGGTTCTTTCTATTTGTAGGTCTACTCTCGACTAGATTTTTTCTAACTCTTAAGCATTGGATCCTTCTTTCAATATAGCTTGATAGGCTTTGAACATCATATCCAAGTCCTCTACGAGGGGTTCTTCTAAGATTGATCCTAGCTTTGGCAAAGAAAGAATTTTGAGTGATTCTTGTGATGTTAAACCTAGAATCTTTTCCTTGGTTTCGTTCAAACTTCCTTCAAGTTTGTCTAGCTTTCTATTCCATTTTCTCTCAACTCTTTCCTTGTAAAATTTCCATGCCTTAATTTTCTTTCTACTAGACTCGATTTCACTAGATTATGAGGGTTTCTCTTGTTCTGCTTGTTGGGTTTGTTCTAAAGCCTCGATTATGTTCACTGCTTGATTAGGTAGAAAGGTGGGTGGGGTCCACTTGGTGGTTGCACTATGCCTATTACGTTGATTGGAGTTATCTTAGAGGTATTGGTAGGGTTTTTGAGACATTCGCATATAATGTGCTTTTTACCACACTTTGATCAATATCCTTGAATGGTGAGATAAGGTTGTTCCCCTACAAGTAGATGATGGGGATATTCCCTTACAAAGTGATCTCCTTGGAATCTAAAATAGGGTCCTCTTTTGAGGCCTAGGTTTGGGATTTGCATACATTCCATAGAATATTCTAGCTCCCAATTAGGCTCCATTGTGGGTGCTTTGTACGGGTACACTTCAAGATGCTCTAGGAATTCTATGTAGTAGTCTGGTATACTATCTCCATGCATCGAATCAAAGCTCTCATCATTGGCATTAAAGCTATATTAAGGATATCATT
Organism: Ceratopteris richardii; assembly: GCA_020310875.1. NCBI lineage: Eukaryota > Viridiplantae > Streptophyta > Polypodiopsida > Polypodiales > Pteridaceae > Ceratopteris > Ceratopteris richardii. Next base: position 136,148,994 of record CM035439.1, on the reverse strand, counting down.
TGTTGCTCCATATTTGAATGAAATTACACGTGTTGGGTGCTCTCCTAGCATGGGTTTTGGTCTTTGTTGTTGGACGAGATGTTGGATAGTCTTCAGAGATGAAGTGGTGCTGCAAAACGCTACTTCACACCAACAAAGAACAAGTGGTGGAGAGTATAGTAGGCCCCTTTAGCTTCCTAATGATCACAAATAATTACTTATATACTTGGAACATGATCTAGTAATCAGTGGATCAAAACAGATAAGTAGGAAGTTAATCCAAGATCATAGACTTGCTATTTTAGTCTCTACACATGTTCAGTAGATTGAAGTAGCTCTAAACGTGCTAGCAATTAGCCAAATTCCTTTTTATGGTATCTAATTAGATAGCTACCAATCATGAGCTATGTCACTAAACAAGGTGGACTACACACTGAGAATGTTGCTTAGCAAATCACAGGACTAGCGTGACATTTTCGGGGTGCTTCAAGCTAAAGACTAGAGAGTAATGAAGTGAAGATATCTCATGATACAAAGAAGCAATAACCTTTGTAGCTACGAACTAGACAGTATGCTGGTTCTATAGCACTTTAAATCATATCAAAAGATTAACAATGCATTGAGAACAAGCTCTGAGAAGATGAATATTCTGAGAAAATCATAGCGGAGAAGTGAAGTAGAGATATGATCAATCTGTATGTATTAAATCACATAGTAATACAATATCATTGGCAATATTCAATTGCACAATGTGAGGGTAGTAAAGTGGCTATGAGATGAGCACACTAATCACTTAAGTACCCCTCTCAAATGATCTCTTAGTGAGCCTTTTTTATGCGAGTCTTTTTCATATACTTTTATAGTGAAGGTTGGAGCCAATCTTTGAATTCAAATTCAAATGCACCTAAAAGTAAGTCATAAACTATAGGATTTATTTTCTCATCAAGTAACTCGAGATTTGATTCCATCTATCTCCTCGTGGAATTAGTGCATCTAACACATGCACTATTACATGGGTAAAAGATTTTTATTTTACAAGGGAATGATCATATGTGAATACATAAGATATAAGCTAAACATTCAAGCATGTAGGCTTGATCTCTTTGCACCAACAGCTCCCCCTCAAGCCTAACATGCTTGATCTTCATTCCTTCTTGATCTCCTTCAAACCAATCATCATCTTGAACTTGTCTATCTTGGTTCGATCCAAAGACTTTGTGAGTATATCTGCACATTGCAACTGAGTTGATACATAGGAAAATTGAATGTCCTTGTTGAACAATTTATGTTTTACATAATGATAGTGCACTTCAATGTGCTTAGTCCTGCATGATGTACATAATTAGCAACCAAATGAAGTGAACTAGTGTTGTCTCCAAAAGTCATTGGAGTGTAAGAATGTAGCCCCAAATCTGTGTAGAGTTGCTTGAGCCACATAGCCCCTGTTAGATATGCTCAATGCCTCACCCTTATGTAGCACCACCATTGTTCCATAACACTCTATTTTGTAAGGCCCCCATTATGAGGAGAAGCCATGTGAGAGTGTTGGACATTGGTAGGTTCCTGACTTTGAGGTCAGATGAGGTCTAGTGTAGACCGTAGATGGATAGTTAGGAAGATTACTTCTAAGCCATTAGATTTGGGATTGATCCGATGTGAGGATCAACCTAAATCAAGGGCTAGAAACAAAACTAGATTTCTTAACTTGGGGAAGGGTCTAATTGATGTGGGCCATTGGATCTAGACTTGATCCTAAGTGAGTTCATCTTCTACTATTCTTGAGTCCACTTTCCATTATAACCAAATCTCTTGTGTTATTCGCATGAGTAGCAATATCTCTCTTTCTATCTAACCTTGATCTTATATGTGTGTTGTGGTAACCTCTACATGGCATTAGAGTTACAAAAATAGCCACCACACAGTCATTATTCATTCATTTTGTTTTTCTTACATGGTATCAGAGCATAGGAAGGTATAGAAGATTGCAGAGATGGTGGAGGCCAAAGAATCAACTCTAGGATTTGTGGAAGGAATGCTTCAACAATCAAGCTTGTGAGAGGTAAATGCTTCAACTCCAAAGTTTGTGATAGGTAAAGGCTTCAACATTGGAGTTCTTGGGAGGCAAAGGCTTCAACGCCATAACTTGTGGGAGGCAAAGGCTTCAACGCTAGAGTTCTCAAGAGCTAAAGTCTTCAAAGCTAGAGTTCTTCGGAGGCAAAGGCTTCAAGTTCATGGGACAGAAAGACTTCAACACTATGGAGGTGTTCGAATCTAGAAGTGGAATTGGAACTGGAGTTGGTGCAATGGATTTGGAAATAAAAACACTATGGGTTCATCCACCAACCTTCAGTGAAGGCAAGTTAGATGGTATGAATTATTTTCTTTGGAAGTTCAAGATTACAGTCATCCCTGATTCTTATGATCTTTTGGAGATGGTGATGGGAAGTGAGCAAGAGCCACAACCTACCTTTGACCCATCGGATCCAAGTATGCTGATTCTCCCAGATGCAAAGCTTCTACAAGCTTGGAAGATAAGGAATGCAAATGCACTATATTATATAGCTAACAATTGTATGGAATCTATTCTACCTCTTATTCAGCATACATCCAAGGCAAGTGAGGCATGGAGTATATTGAAGAGTCACTATGAGGTAAGCAACCAAACAGGCATTCAAAATTTAGAAAATCAATTGGAAGCAGAGAAGTTTGCAGAAGGAGAGAAGATGAAGGCATCCATTACTCAGATCAAGAAGCCATGTGATGGAATGGCTTGTGAAGGGATAGAGAAGACTAGCAAGGGAATATCTCAAAATTCTCCACCAAAGTATGATGGAACGGTAACTACTCTCAACACTCAGGTGAGACCTCAAGCTTTCACATTTGAGGAGTTTTATTCAATACCAATGGAAGAGGATTTGAAGCTTAAAGCCCAAGTAAGAAGTAGTCAGGGAGATGCTATATTCTCCACCAATGCATCAGGTAAAGGTGGTTCCTCAACCAAAGGTAAGAATGCAAAGAGGAGGAGTAACAAGAAGAAGATTGAATGACAATGCTTCCATTGCAAAAGGACGGGACATGCAATTGCATATTGTCATGTCAAGAGGATAGATGAACTGAAGGAGGAGACAATACATGGTGCCAAAGCAAAGGTGTTATGCTCCTCAACACAAGAAGAATCAATTGTGGATTCATGGGTACTAGACAGTGGTGCATCTCCTCAAATTACTAATGAGAGAGGTCAATCTAGTTCTATGCAGCCTCAACAAGAACCCATCATAGTGACAGAGACATTATTGAAGGAGATGCAAAAGTAAGGTATTGTTCTTCATCACTTACCTACAGTGAATGGAATGAAGGAACCTTATAGATCTTGTATGATGGGCAAGCCGCACAGAGAGACATTCCCACAAGAAAGCAAGAGTAGGTCAAAGGCTCCTCTAGTGTTGGTATATGCTAACTTGTGTGGTAAGATGTCTATGCAGGCCTTGGGAGGATCTTCCTACATTGTGATTGTCGACAACTATAGGAGGAAGATGTGGATGTACTTTCTTCGTGATAAGGCTCAAGCTTTTGGTAAGATTAAAGAACAACCACAACTTGTTGTAAATGAACCAGGGAAAAGTGTGAAGAAGCTTGGAATATGAGGTGGTGGTGAGCTCAACGGAGAGGAGTTGGAAGGCTTTTGCAAGTGCAAAGGGATAAAGTGTCAATCAGTGACACCTCACACATCACAACATGATGGCATTATGGAATGCAAGAGTCACACCATTGTTGAGATAACAATGTGTACGAGGGAAGGCATGAGCTTTCCTTATCAAATTAGAAAGAGTCATCATGAAGTCTACATTGGTAAGAATCCGTTAGTCTTACACTTTAGAATGTTTGAGAGTGTAAGAGTAATGGATAAAGTGTCAATCAGTGACACCTCACACATCACAACATGATGGCATTATGGAATGCAAGAGTCACACCATTGTTGAGATAACAATGTGTACGAGGGAAGGCATGAGCTTTCCTTATCAAATTAGAAAGATTCATCATGAAGTCTACATTGGTAAGAATCCATTAGTCTTACACTTTAGAATGTTATGCTCTTGTTCCAGGTCAAAGAAAGAACAAGTTGGAACCAAAAAGCAAGAGATGCATCTTCTTAGGTCATAATGAAAAGCAAAGGGCTTTCATATTATATGACCACAAGGCAAAGAAGATACAAGGGAGTCGTGATGTGGTGTCTATGGAGCAGCCACATGCAGTGGAGGACAAGAAAAGAGCTTCCATTTTATCATCAAGTGAAGGAGTAATTCACTATGTACCTAGCCCAAGAGTCATCTCTACCTATGAACATGAGGAAGCATCATCATCAGATGGTGAGAAGAGAATCTACCAACCTAAAATCACCCAAACAAATTGGTTTTCACTGCAATGGGTGAAGAAGAAGCTCTATGGTCAGAGTAATCCTATGCCAACAACTATTCAAGAGAAGGCAGAAGGACCAAGGAGACCACAGAGAATAAAGGAGCACAAGTGGGCTTCTACTCGCATAGTCAGTATAGCCATGATGGTTGTGATTACGAAGCAAGTAATGAAGCCAATAATTGAAGATGAAGCACTTGTAGATCCGGCATGGAAGGAGGTTATGCAACACAATTTTCATAGCTTAATGAAGAATGAAGCATGGGAGGTCACTAGCACCAAGTGGTTCTGGAAAGTCAAGGACATGATAGAAGGAATCTTGGAATGCTATCAAGAGACATTGGTAGCACAAGGACTTTCACTAGTGAAGGGTTTTTATTTTCAAGACTCGTTTGCTCTAATGACCATTATTTGCATCATACTAATGGTAGCAGCTCAAATGAAGTGGGAAGTTTTCATGTTACATGTCAAATTGAAATGTTTGAATGTTGACCTCAAGGAGGAGGTACATGTGTTTCAGCCATCAGGGATTGAGGCTCCACATTCAAAGGACATATTATGTAAGCTGAAGAAGGCATCATATGTGATGAAACAAGCCCTAAGATCATTCCCTCAACCTATGAAGAGGCAAAGGGAAACCCTAATTGGGAAAAGGCCATGAACGAAGAGATAGATGCATTGAAGGAGATGGACACTTGGGATTTAGTTCCAATGTCACCGAATCAAAAGGTAATTGGTTGCAAATGGGTATATAAAGTTAAAAGAAATTCAGATGGATTAGTTTGCAGGTACAAGCAAGACTAGTTGCCAAAGGATGCTCACAAACTCATGGTATAGACTATGAGGAAACATTCTCACCAGTTGCAAAGATGAGTACAATCAGGACATTGATAAGTGTAGCTGCTATAAGGAATTGGAGACGCCTCCAACTTGATGTGAAAAATGCATTCTTAAATGGTTGGATAAGTGAAGAGGTATACATGTCACAACCACCAGACTTTGAAAACCCTAATCATCCATCTTATGTTTGCAGACTTAAGAAAGCATTGTATGGATTGAAACAAGCTCCTAGAGCTTGGAATTACCGGTTGGTTACATATCTTCAAGATCAAGGGTTCAAAGCTAGCAGCTGAGATCCTTCTCTATTCATCAAAAGGGATCACAATGAAGTTATCTATCTATGTGTATATGTAGATGATATTATTGTGACAGGTGATGATCTAAATGGCATTCAAAGGATCAAGAGACACATGCAAGAGGAGTTCAAAATCAGTGACCTAGGTGAGCTCACATATTTCCTAGGTATGCAGGTGATATATACAGATGAAGGAATGTATTTGACTCAAAGAAGATCAGGATCTTCTTCTCAAGTTCAAAATGGAGAACACTAAACCTGTAGGTACACCTTTGGAGATGAATCATAAACTTAGTGTTTATGAAGGTGAGAAAATTGAAGACATTAAAGAGTATCAAAGCTTGGTAGGTAGCTTGATATATGCTACTCATACAAGGGTAGACATCTCATATAGTGTGGGAGTGCTTAGTCAGTTCATGCACTCACCGAGAAGACCACACATGGATGCGGCTAAGAGAGTACTTAAGTATCTCAAAGGTACAATCAACGAAGGTATATTCTATCCTTACTCTTCAGATTTGGATATCAAAATCTACTCAGATGCAGATTCGGCAGGAGCTAAGGATGATAGAAAAAGTACATCTGGTTACTTAGCATTTGCAGGTTCAAAGCTAGTGTCATGGAGTTCCAAGAAGCAACCAACAGTTGCTTTATCTTCAACTGAAGCAGAGTACAGAGGCTTGACCATAGCAACTCAAGAGGCAATATGGTTAAAAGCATTGTATACAGATTTGGGACTTGTGAGTTCCAAACCTCACATATTTGGAGATAATGTAAGATCCATGCATCTAGCGGCAAATCCTATTTTTCATGCAAGAACCAAGCACATAGAAGTCCATTAGCACTTCATCAGGGAGAAGCTCATGGCAAAGGAGATCGACATTTCTTTTGTTCCTACTGAAAAGCAAGTAGCAGATATGATGACGAAGGCACTTGATGGAATAAAGCTTTGTAGATTCAAAGCTATGGCAGGTATTCAACCTATCAAAGAATGAAGACTCAAGCATACTTTAGGTTGATGGGAAGCTGTTGGAACATCAAGCTTACACTATGCTTGAGGTGGATTTGATCTACATCAAAGGCTATCGCGTCGAAAGAATATCCGTTGGAGAGTTCTTTTTCATATGCTCATTTATTGTATTTTTTTGAGAGATTTTTGATGGTTCATTTACCATTGTAAAAGCCTTGATCTTTACACATGTAAAGGTAGAAAGATAGATCCCAAATCCCACGAATTTGTGGTGGTTGAAGTTGCATTCAATCAAGCAATCAATCACCTAAAAATAGATCAAAGTAGATCTTCACTTTTCCTAGATTGTAGGAAAGTGAATTGATTCCCTCCAACAACCATTCCCACCTTCATTTGAATTCAAATTCAACTTGTAAAATTCGTGGAACACTCCTTGAGGCTATATAAGGACTTGAAATCACTTGTACATTACATGGAAGCAATATACATACACTTGTGACCATCATTGTCTTGCTCCTTCAATTTTCTGCATCATCTTCTTCGCCAATAGTAATCTTGCAGAGGCTTCTGCTCTCTCTCTCTCTCTCCAGAGCTCAAAATTGAGTGCAAGTTGACTCACTGAAAAGGTATAAGTGTCTAGTTTATGCTTGTAAATTTTCAAAGCATTTGGTTTAGTAGATTGGGAGAAATCTTAGTTTTTCTGTCTGGGGGTCAATCTCTACGTATTCCTGAAAAATAGGAAGTACCACCGGTGATGTCGCTTTCATTCCTATAGCATATTTTGCTTATTCCTTATACTTTTGTGCATTCCATACACTCAACCCTATGTGTATCACTCCCATAAAAGGATTTTTTCTAATTGTAATCACGTTGGTCGCTATGGGCATTTGAAGTTCATTGTCTCTTCCATAGATAGTAAGTTTTTTGAGCTATTCGACCTGCGAAGCTATCTGTTTTGTATCAACTCATTCTCCTTGATGATCCAAAGTACATAGTGCATTTCTTTGCACTTATAGCATTCCTATAAGGTCTATTTGAGTCTCCATAAGCTCAAGGGCTGGTCTTGTGCCGGCTGGCTTGACCAAACTTCGTCGCTTCGAAACACACTTTTCTACCTTCTACAAGCTTCTCCAAGTTCTTTCAATGCATAAATTGGCTTAATGTACTTACTCCATAACATATGTCTACCCTTGTTAATGTTGCATAGTTGAGACTCCCAACAAGTTTTTGGTAACCTGTAACATCCTCAAGGAGTTCTCCCTCATGAGAACTAAGTTTATGATTGAGTTCCATGGGTGTACCTACAATTTCAGTGTTCTCCATCTTGAATTTTATCAATATATCATGCATATACTTTCTCTGAGTAATGAACACACTAGATTTTGTGTATACAAGTTATAAACCAAGAAATATGTTAACAAACCAAGATCACTGATTTTAAACTCTTCCATCATTTGAGCTTTAAGTGTCATCACCTGTCTACACTTCATGCTTCCCTTTAGGTTCTTCAAGATCAGATAGCAATGCTACATTTCCAGCCACAGGAATGGAACAACTAGAATCAATATAGAAAATGTGTTCATCTTTGCCTTGCTTGGATTTCATGTTCATGATTAGTAATGAATCATTTGGTCTTCTATGTAGTTGTTATAATCTCTTCTACCTCTGAAGCCTTCTTGGTAGTTTTTGTTGTAGCCTTGATTGTAGTTGTGATGGTAGTTATTCCCTCCATTGTTGAACTTGCCTCTGGATTGTCCATAACTTCCTCTATGGAAGCCTCTTCCCCTCTGATTTCTTTTGTTCTCGAAGCATTCTTCTGTGGTGTGATTGGTTAGGCCACAGATATTGCAAGGTGAAGTATTGTAAGATCTCCCCTACCTTGTTTTCCTCCTCTTCCCCTTCCTCTAGTACCTCTTCCTCTACCTGTGAAGCTCACTTGAGAGGTACTAGCCTCTTCTTCATTCTTCTTGCCTTTACCTTTATCCTGAATTTTATTTCTATCTGTATAAAGGGCAGAAGATTGATTACCTCTAGAGTTGTCTCCATTCTTGTTGAGCTTTGTCTCATGGGTGAAGAGTTGCCCCATCAGGGTGTTGAGGTTAGGTATATGCATATCCATGTAAAGGTCCGTTGTTGTGGTGAAGGACTCCCACTTATCATCAGCTTTGATGCCATTTATGATTCGCCTTACTATATGTTCTTCTTCTATCTCCTCTCCAATACTTGCAAGTTGGTCAGTCACATCCTTCATCTTGGTGACGTAATCAGCTACACCTTGCTTTGGTTGCTTTTTTAGGGTTTTAAACTCTATCCATAGCTGGTTCTTCCTAGCTCTTGCATTTGATGAGAAATATGGAAAAAGTACTTCCCAAGTCTCTTGGGAGGTCTTGCAATTCCTATTGTGAGGTAATAAGAAATCAGATATTGAGTTAAGTAGATAAGAGCTGGCAAGAGCATCCTTTGCACACCATGTGGTCAGCCTTTCTTGTTCTTCCCTTGTGGGTTGATGTTTGCTCTTGAATGTTGGAATTTCTTCATCTCCTGAGATATATCCATATAGTCTTCTTCCTTGGAGGTAGGCTTGCATCCTTAGTGACCATGCTGGATAGTTGCTTCTGTCCAATTTGTCAATGAATGATGGAAATATCATCTTGCTTGTTGTTGCTCTGATACTACTATTGGAGGAGATGGTGGATAGTATTCAAAGATGAAGTGGTGCTACAAAACCCTACTTCACACTATCCAAGAACAAGTGGTGGAGAGTGTGGTAGGCCGCTTTAGCTTCGTAATGATCACAAATAATCACTTCTGTACTTTGGAACATGATCCACTAATCAATGGATCAAAACAGATAAGTAGGAAGTTGATCCAAGATCATAGGCTTGGTATTTTAGTCTATGCACATGTTCAATAGATTGAACAGTGATCTCAACCTACTAGCAACTAGCCAAATTCCTTTTGACAGTATCTAAACTTAGATAGCTACCAATCATGAGTTATTTCACTAAAAAAGATGAACTACACAATGAGAATGATGCTTAGCAAATCATAGAACTAGCCTGAAATGTTCGGGGTGCTTCAGGCTACAGACTAGAGAGGAATGAAGTGAAGATATCTCACGATAGAGAAGAATGACCATGCAACTTTATAGCTACAAAGTAGTCAGTATGGTGGTTCTATAGCACTTTAAATCACATCCAATGATTAACCATGCAATGAGAACAAGCTCTGAGAAGATCACTGTTCTGAGATAGCCATAGTAGAGAAGTGAAGTAGAGAGTAATACAATGTCATTGGCAATATTCAATTGCACAATGTGAGGGTAGTAAAGTGGCTATGAGATGAGCACACTAATCACTTAAGTATCCCTCTCAAATGATCTCCTAGTGGGGCTTTTTTACGCGAGTCTTTTTTATCTACTTTTATAGTGAAGGTTGGAGCCAATCTTTGAATTCAAATTTGAATGCTCACCTAAAAGTAAGTCCTAAAGTATAGGATTTACTCTAGCATCAAGTAACTCGAGATTTGATTCCATCTATCTCTTTGTGGAATTAGTGCATCTAACATATGCACTTTTACATGGGTAGAAGTAATTGATTTTACAAGCGAATGATCATATGAGAATACATGAGATATATGCTAATCATTCAAGTATGTAGGCTTGATCTCTTTGCATGGATGATCATGATGGCATGGGAGCATCACGATGGGGCTAACCATCATGATGGTGTGGATGACCATGATGTCATGGGAGCATTGCGATGGGGTTGGCCATCACGATGGTGCTAGTTGTTGTGATGATGCCACATTATCCCAATGATCTCCAAATCTTACAATTCTAATGGTGAATCTAGTGCTCCAAGGAGGTGTTGAGGTGCCCTTGTCACTGCTATAGACATGCACTAAAGATGTGTACTTTGGCAGCCTATCACCATAGGCCAAGATGATGGACAAAATGATGAAAAGTTCACAAAATTCTCATCTATGGAGCTTGTCGGGCTCTATGGTGGTGTGGAATCCTATGCATCAACTCAAAAACTTGCAAAATCGAAACTCGCTCAACCTCTCCCAGTCACACAAACAAATGAGGGAAATGAGGAGAATGAAGGTGGATATGGAGAAAAATCTGAAATTTCGATGAAGATGGTGATGCATAGCTATGTAAACTGGTGGTATGGGAAGTTATTATGTGGTAAAAGAGCACTAAAAGAAGTGAAAAAACTTGGAAAAACTCTAACTACTTACCTTCCAATGTCTATCTCCTAACACTCTTACCATCAAACATTTGTGCATGAGCATGTCCCCGACAACGATGCCAAGTTTGGTGTTGCTCTAGACAAGGATGAATATCACATCATGGAGATCCACCTCCTAAATTGTCAAGCCATAGAGATGTAAGGATGATATGAAGTTTGTGAACAAGTGATCTGCACGAAGGTGATGGTGAGAAGCATGCTAATACAATAGACATACGCACACACACGTGGAAGAGGCAATGGGAGGAAAAATTGTTGCATTCATTACTCAAGTAAAAAAGATCTTATACAATGCTCTCAACTCAAACTAGATAACGCCAAAAATGAGCACTCTAGCTCTTTTATAATTTTTGAGGTGATTTGACCGGTTTCACATTTAATGACTAGCATAGTAAAAAATTATGTCTTAAGCTACTTTTGCGGTATCAAACTATGTCCAAAAAATATGAAATTTGATAAGTACATTCTACCTAAGCTCCTCATGGTCAAGGACTCCTCATGCTGCAGAAAATGGAGCATTTCATTACAAAACTAGGGTTTTTATGTTACAGTGTGTAGTGATTGGAATTATTGTTGTTTCTCATGGTGGATTTTAAGACTTGCATATCAGTGTTGATGTTGAAAATTTGATGGGAGCCCCCTTTGGTCTCCCACCTTCTTTGTTCACATGCTTCCTCTTTGTCGATGCCAATTTCTACTCCTAACAATCTCTTTCTCAAGAAAATGCTTCTCTAGCTTCGGCCTTTTTATTCTATTCCATAGCCTCTGATAGAGTATGTTGTAAAATGCTATCCTGTTTCTCTGGCTCACATGACTGATTTATAGCTCTTTGTGTCTCCATCTTGGGCTTGCTCCTCACACCAACATTGGCAAGAAGGCCATTGGCACTAAATGGGTCATTGACTTTAAACCCAAGTGTATGGATACTATTGAGAGTTATAAGTTTAGGCTTGTAGTTAAAGTTTATGCTCAAGCAAAAGGGATCGATTTTGATGAGCTATTGACTAGCCTCTTTAGCATTTGTGCAACTTGAAGCTCACAATGGTTGGACTGTTCACCTGGCCAACATAATAATGACTGAATTTTTGAATGGGTGCTTTTCATGAAGAAGTGTATGCGTTTCAAGCACATGGTATAATAAGAGTGTGCAGGTTAAAGAAGGAATTGCATGGATTGTGCATATGTGGTGAAGAAGAATGAAGATGGAAGAAAAGCCGCATACACGCATAGCAGATCGATGTGTGTCAGCCAAATCTCGAGAGTTATTATTCGGAAAGGGCACATATGGACACAGAATTTTGCAAAAGCAGAGAGCAAGGAAAAGGGAGGGGGCCGTTGGAAGCTCGCGCTCTGCGTGATGCTTATATCAGAGCCAGGTTTCGATCCTGGGACCTGTGGGTTATGGGCCCACCACGCTTCCGCTGCGCCACTCTGATGAGTTGCTCGCAGTTTCGAGGCCTGCGCCTTTTGTAAGGTAGCAACCCCTCTTCTCCGTCGCCAAACATGGATGGATGGAAAATCTCTCGTGCGGACCAAAGCTCTCTCCCTCGAACTGCTTTACCAATCTCACGACACAACAACAAGACAGACTTCTGATCATCGTCCCCGATAACATTCTCAAGCAAGGGCGGCTTTACAACTTTCCGTTTTACCCTCATCTTTTGTTTATATATGCCAGATGAGTCGCGGAGCGTCATCAAGAAGGATGAACGAAGGGAGGGGTGAGCTCTCTTCCAAATCCACAGAGATAGATACGCTCGTAGGCATGAATGACAAAAACTCGTAGGGAGGGGTGAGCTCTCTTCCAAATCCTCGTAGGGAGGGGTGAGCTCTCTTCCAAATCCAAATTGCTTGTAAGCAGGCGCGGCAGGCTACATGACATGCAAGCATAGACGAATGTAGATTAACCCAAATACTTAATTGAGAGGCAATGCACCTTACTTCACCCCCCAACACTATGAAATCTCAATAGAAGCTTCAAGAGGAGGAAGGAGCAAGAATATGAACTTCAAAATGTCTCCACAAAACAAGGGACATGGGTCTTTCTATAGCGACTCCCCTCTGCTGCCGCTTTTTACAAAATGCAAAAGTAACAACCTACATTCCTTGAGGGCACATCTTGGATTGGAACAAAGGATTCCTCATGCTACGTCAGATCTCGCCTTCTCCTCAATTTCTGTCTTCACTCTTCCTTCCCCTATGTCCTCTTCACTGAGAATCAAATGCCCCAAAGTGTTATATAGGTATGGGGGAATGTCATCGCGGGAGGGTTATGCGCACAAACCAGTGTCAAAATGATGTACATAATATTTTCACAGGAATAGAGTTTTACCCTTGTTCTCGCTGCCAGAGTGTGTGTGACTTTGCCTTTGATTCTTGGTGGGTTGAAACTCATTCATCATTTCTTTGTGCTCTTTGTCTCTTTCGAACAATGAATATTGTGGCTCCATCTCATAAATCATCTCTTTTTTCTTTCTCACTCTTGACGATGATTTGAATGGTTGTTTCTTGCCCATCTTGAGCTTGAATTTTGTTGACACGATGCTATGCACTAGCATAATTGTCACTTTCACATTTTCGTTGACATGGCTTCATCTCCATTGTCGTAGACAAGGATGACTATCGCGTCGTGGAGCTCCACCTCCTTAAGTCTGAGTACTGTGTTTTGTTTCTTAAGATCTCAATGGTTAATCATTAAACACAGTAACACTACATTTAACATTAACAGTCTGTGCAAATTCGTAGTTATTAATCCGCTTCGTAGACGTACTGCGTAGTGATAATCATTGAATCGGAAGATAGTTAATTGCTCATTTGAATGTTAAATTGGGAAAATTAAACAAAGGGCCTCTGCACTATCAGACCCCTGTCCATCCCAAGAACCCAGAAATGAGATTAAAAGTGGCTTAACAGAAGCACTTTTAACACTGGCGTTGTCTATGGGAATTGGAGTAGTGTTTGCATAAAAGATTACGATTGACGAAGATTTCTTTACTATATGCCGGTAACACGATCCAGTGAATCATACCCCAAATACCGCAGAGATCAACATCCCTAGCCAGTTCCAAACTTATTAGGAACACCCCCTGGTGGTAGAAGTACAGGACAGTTAAGCCCAGTTGCAGAAGGATCGGAACCAGTCAGTAGTGATTTTGGTGCTAGTTCGGTAGCACATGACGAGATTCCGGTGAATTTCGGTGTGAGTCCGATACTTTTTAGAGAAGGTACAGTGACTTCTGGTTGTATAGAGAGGCAGTGTGGAGTCAGTTCCACGCTATCTGGTCAGAATTCGGTCACTATTGGTGACAGGTTTACATTATCTGGTGAGAATGTTTCCGGTGATAGTGTAGCCTGGTCGAGGAGACTTTGGCGAGATCCGGTGGAAGTTCGGTATCACTCGGTGGCAATTCGAAGTTTTTCAGTGACACTGCAGTGTTGCCTGGTGGACACTTACTGCGTTCACCACTTTTCGGTGCAAGTCTACCTAATTTCGACACCAAAGCTGAGGAAAGGCTGTTGGATTTGGATTTAAGCAAACGGTTCGATGACATTTTTGGATCGGAAGGTGAGCAGGCTGACCATACAGACTCGAAAGATCATGAGACACCTCCTCAAAATTCAGGTAACAACAACACTACCAACAATAACACCATGAGTGGCTCACAGCAACAACAACAAACACCACCACAGCTGCAACTGCAATTTCAGCAGCAACAACAACAGCAGCCACAGCCAGTCGGTCCACTTCGATCGGTCCCAACCAGAGTGACCTATACGATATTCAAAGGATTTCCGGGGGATGACCCCGATGCACATGTTCGCACATTCGAAATCAGTTATGCAGTGTTCAACCACCCACCAGATGTGACGTATAAGGCCATAGTGTTTCAGGCCACCCTGGTTAATGAAAGCAGCAAGATGGCTGACCAAATATGATATTAATCATTTTGGTAATTATGACGATGTGAAGGATGCGTTCCTGTAGAGGTTTTGCCTGAAGAAGAATCCTGCATAAATTTTTGACTATTTACAAAACAATCGGCAAAAACCACACCAGAGTGTCCAGGAGTATGCGACACTGTTTAGAACTCATTTGCAGCAGTTGCCACCGGTGCATGCTAACCTGCCAGACGATGTTATAACACAAGGGTTCATCAACGAGTTGAATCCACAATTAAAACAGATTATGATCATTCGTTGTGTGGGCGGAATGACATTGGACGTTGTCATTGCAATGGCCTTGCAGTTGGAGCACAAGTTTGGAGGGTTTACGGAGGATCTAGAATGGTTGAAAGCAAGTAAGAACGTCACCGAGGATCCGTTCAAACAAGTGTACTGTACTAAATGTAAGAATCTCGGTCACACTAGTTCCACATGTGCTCTCAACCAAATGTATTGTGCCATTTGTACCATGGCAGGTCATTCAACAGAAACTTGTGCATACAATGCAAAGGTGTAGGGTAGAGCAGCATAATACAGGAGCAGGGCCAGCCACCCACCCATTACGTACCGCCACAATTGCGGACCAATCAACAGCAGGGATATAGGAATTATCGGGGTCCGTGAAGTAACAATTTCAATCAAAATCGATGGCATGCAGGTACATCGGTTGAAGGCACCTCTCTCCCACCCCCTCGTTGTCATTTTTGTGGCGAGGTTGGGCATATTCGTAGATTTTGTAAAGAAGCCGTAGAGTATGACAAAAGAAAAAAGGAAAGGCAAAATCTGATGACAAATATGGTTTATATTTCCCCGGTGGATTCACAAGCAGCCGTAGTACAGACAAGATCGGGAAAACAATTGCAACTAGCATATCTTCTTCTCTCAAGCAGCTGGATCAAGATGTTGTCATGGACGATGTAGCTGAAGTCTCGTCGCGGGAGGAATCTCATCAACCGGATATGGAGGCTGTGAAGGAGATAGCCGAAATTACTAGAGGTACGGGCTGTCAAACTTCTTTGTCACCACCCGTGGAGGTCCAAGCAAAAGCTGTCACAGTCCAAGCAGATGCAGTCATTGTCAAAGCAGATGCAATCAAGGAAGTGACTGGCACTGCTAAGGTTGTTACTAAAGCTGCTATGGAAGAAAATCAGATCGAGACCGGAATAATTTTGGTGCCGAATGCCCTTCTCCCTCTTCCTCCGCCAATTACCGGTTCTACGCCTGTTGAAATTCTTCCTGGTGCACTCTCCAATGCCATCCGTGAGGCATCCACCCATCAGCTTGTAAGACAATAGTTACGCAATATAACACAGGAGCAATAGCAGAGAAGATAACAGATATAGGAGAATCTCAATAATTTTCTACTAGCAGCAAGTACAAAGATGATGGCGTTGTCCACCCGTGCGCTCTCAAGGTAGAGCTTAAATGGTGATCTAGACAACTCTAGATAGGGAGATACAAGGTAGAGGTATGCTGGCTCAACTCAATGTCTTAGGTAGTGCAGAAGTCATGTATATATAGGATCATGGGTGGCCTGCCATGGACGGCTATACATGTGCGGTAGAGAGTGGGCGGCCATCGCCCGCGTAATTGCCATACACGGCTTAGACTGGTTGAACCGACCTAACAAATATAAATGATTTCTGACTCTGATAGGGAATATTCCCTTTACCATCGCGCCGGGGGCGCTGCCCCCGGACCCCCACCAGGGGGCCCGCAGGCCCCCTGGGACCCCCCAGCCAAGGGGCCCGCTAGCCCCCTTGGACCCCCCAGCCGGGGCTGCTCACCGTTGCCCCGGACCCCACAATTGGGGACCCTGGTAACTCCCTTTCCTTATAATACCTTACATGGTCCAATATGACCTTCATCCAACATTCAAGTTGGGATTCCCATCAATTGGGTAATGCACGCTTGGCTTCTCCTCATAAAGGGGGCCTTACAAAATGTGCATACAATCATGAGGGGTAGACATTGATCATATACTAACACCCCCCCTCAATGTTTACCGATGATAAATCAAGTAGGTCTCGGTCCTATGCCCATCTGTTGAAGATGCTTGTTGAGCTGCTCTCTTCCAACTGCTTTAGTGAATATGTCAGCACAATTTGCCTCTGTTGGGCAATATTCTAGCTCCACAATTTCATCTTCAATTAGCTCATGAATGTAATGGTACTGTACTTCTATGTGCTTGGTGCGAGCATGAAATACTGGGTTCTTTGCAATAGCCATACAACTTTGATTATCACACTTGAGTACAGTTGGCATATTTGATGGAAAGCCTAGATCTGCAAGAATTCTCCTTAACCAGACTGCTTCACAAGAAGCAAAACAAGCTGCTTTGTACTCTGCTTCAGTGGAGGAGAGTGCGAGAGTTGGTTGCTTCCTACTTACCCAAGAAAATATTCATGAACCAAGTGAGAAACAATATCCAGAAACTGATTTTATAGAATCATAATCTCTAGCCCAATCTGAATCACAATATCCTTGGAGTGTATCACCTGTGGTATACAAAATACCAAAATCCAAGGTTCCTGCAATGTACCTTAGAATTCGCATTCCAGCATTCCAGTGACTCTCCTTAGGTTTGTTGGAAAACCTGCTTAACACTCCAACAGCATAGCAAATGTCTGGTCTAGTGTTGCACAAAAAAATAAGACTTCCAACGAGCTTCCTATACTTCTTAGCATCTACATCAGGCATGTTATCATCCATAGATAGCTTATGATTTACCTCCATAGGTGTGCTAGTTGGTTTGCTGTCCATCATTCCAAATGCCTTGAGAATTTCTTTGGAATATTTTTGTTGTGAGATGAAAATGCCATCCTTCCTTTGCCATACTTCAATTCCCAGACAAAAATGGAGTAGACCTAAGTCTGTCATTTCAAACTCAGTTCCCAAGCTGATCCAAGTTTGATTGATGAGTTCCTGATGATCTCCTGTAATGATCAAATCATCTACATATACAATGACAACAACTAGCTTGCTATCCCTTTTTGTTACATACAAGTTAGCATCAGAAGTACTTCTTTCAAAACCCATATTTTTGAAAAAATGATCTATTCATTGGTACCAAGCCCGTGGAGCTTGCTTAAGTCCATACAAAGCTTTCTTCAACCTGCAAACTTTATTTTCTGAATTGGGCACCTCAAAACCTGGTGATTGAGATACATATACCTCCTCCTTGAGGTGACCATTCAAAAATGCAAATTTGACATCCATCTGGAAAATAGGCCAGGACTTTTGTGCAGCTACTGCAAGTACCGTCCGAATAGTTGTCATGCGTGCTGTTGGTGCAAAAGTTTCTTGAACATCAAATCCTTCAATCTGTGAAAAACCCTGTGCAACTAATTGTGCCTTATACTTTTCTAATGTTCCATCAGCTTTATACTTAGCTTTCCAAATCCATTTAGTACCTATTACCTTCTTCTTTGGCGGCAAGTCGACTAGATCCCATGTATCATTTTTGAGTATACTATCATACTCAGATTGCATTGCCGCTCTCCAACCTGGATCATCAATGGCTTCTTCAATGGTGGTAGGTTCCTTTATCGAACCCATGATATCTGCCATTAGAGCCATGTTAACAATGTGTTCTGAGGCTCTTCTTTGCTCCTCTATTCTCTTTGATCTTCGTAATCCATCCGATGATGATTCTGGTACATCTACACGTGGATTGTGATCATCAAAGAGCTGTTGTGCCCACTTCGATAGTGGCTTACGCTGTGCAGCTACAACTGGTTGGCTTTTTATTGAGGAAATTTCTCCATCAGATGTTTCCTCCTCCTCAACTTTAACCTGTCTTTTGATAGGCACAAGGTGAGATATTTCTCCGTTTGATGAGATAGTAGATTTACCTTTATCTTCTACTAAATGTGGTCGTTCATCAAACACCACATCTTGGCTGACAAAAATCTTCCTTGCCTCAGGATCCCATAACCTGTATGCTTTAGACTCTTCACTATATCCTAGGAAGACACACTTTTTGCTTTTTGAATCCAACTTTGATCTTGTTGAATTAGGAATATGTGCATAACAGAAACAACCAAAAATTCTGAAATGCAAAACTGAAGGCTTTTTACCAGAATATGCTTCTTGAGGAGTCATCTCCTTCAGTGCTTTTGTGTAGCTTTGATTGAGGATGTACACTGCTGTATTGACTGCTTCTGCCCAGAATGAATCAGGCATGTCTTGAGCCTTCAACATACAACGAGCCATTTCAACTACTGTCCTGTTCTTGCGCTCAACAATGCCATTTTGTTGGGGTGTATGAGCTGTGGTAAGTTGCCTTTTCACACCATGCTCCTTACAGTAATTGTTGAATTCTGTTGACAAGAATTCACCTCCTCTATCTGTTCTAAATTTCTTCAGTTTCCTTCCTGATTCATTTTCTACATACTTATGCCACGTTTTAAATTTTTCAAAAGCATCAGCCTTCTCTCGAATGAAATAAACCCACATCTTTCTACTATAATCGTCGACTAACAGCAAGAAGTAGAAAGATCCTCCTAAAGCAGGTGTAGACATTTTACCGCAGAGATCAGCATGTACCAACTCTAGAGGAGCTTGAGATCGATTGCTGGTCTCTCTTGGAAACGCCTTTCGTTGTTGCTTGCCCATCATACAAGCTTCACAAGGTTCCTGCAACTCTGAAAATGCAGGCAAATAAGCAACCATCCCTGTTCGTTGCATCTCCTTCAAAACTGCAAATCCAAGATGCCCAAATCATTGGTGCCATAACCTACTTACATCTTTATCTTCTGTAGCAGTTAAAGCACTTAACTCATACAAGTTATCCCGTCGTATGCCTTTACCTACAACATTACCTGATGAATCCATGATTTCCGCACCACTCTTATTGAAGTGAACTTCGAGGCCACGAACTGTTATTGCAGAAACTGACAACAAATTTCTTTTGAGTGTAGGTACATAGAGAACATCGGATAACTTTTTCTCAACACCTGGAGAAGTGATAAAAGAGATGGTTCCAATTCCTTCAGCTGGACACTTGGAGTCATTTCCCACCACTACATTGATGGATTCCCGCAGAGGCACTAGGGAACTATACCAATCCTTTTTACTAGTCATATGGCGAGAAGCTCCACTATCTAAAATCCATGGCTCATCAACACGAGCTTGAGCAGATGAACATACCTCTTCAATAGCTACCCAAAGTTCCAGCTCTGTGTTGTTTGCAGACTCTTTGTTCTTCCATGATGATTTTACAATCCCATTCCGTTCATCAGCTTGCTTCTTTCTGCAATCCTTGATGGCATGGCCTTTCTTTTCACAATAGAAGCAACTTCCTGTGAACTTTTTCTTCTTTGGCTTCTTCTTTGATCCCTCTGAAGAGCCTTTACCTTTTGCATTTGCTGAGAATGCAGCATCAGTTTACTTTGCCGATTCTTCAGCTGCATCTCTTCTTCTAAAAAAATGGCACAAAACTCTTCAAATGTAAGAGGAGTTGGCCTTACCTGAGTGTTAAGGGCTGTTACTAATCCATCATACTTTGCTGGAAGAACACGTACAGATCTTCGAGCCAGCTCTTCTGGTGTTATAACAACACCAACTGCAGCCAATTGATCTTGAAGATGCTTTATCCGTTTGATAAAATCTTCAGCCTTTTCAGAATCAGAATGCTTTTCATTTGCCAACTGATTTTCTAAATTCTGTATCCTAGTGTGGTTCTTGGTCTCATATTGTCAAGCCAATATGCCCCAAGCCTCATGTGCTTTAGTAGTATGTTGAACTAAAGTAAGCACAAAATCATTTACACTAGTGACAATCGCACATAATGCATCAGCATTCCGCCTCTTCCAAGCTCGTAGAAGATCTGGATCTGGCTGAATCATCAATCTTGAATTTGCTGGATCTTCAACTGGTATAGGCTCTGGATCCAATCCCATCGGTCCCATGACAGTGTCAAGTAATTCATAGGAGTCCAAAATTGCAGAAATTTTGAACTTCCAGAGTGTATAGTTGGTTCCATCCAGCTTCCCTTTAGTGAATGCAGGTGGACGAATTCGAATAGGTGCAGCATTAACATTAGCTAAAGCACCAAGGCTAGTGTTCGACGATGAAGCCATCATGTAATCACTCGAATAATCTACTGATATTCTAGTCTGCTAGTAGGCTAAAATAATGATACTTCTCAAGCTATTCGAACCTTACATCTCTGATACCATGTAAGACAATAGTTACGCAATATAACACAGGAGCAATAGCAGAGAAGATAACAGATATAGGAGAATCTCAACAATTTTCTACTAGCAGCAAGTACAAAGATGATGGCATTGTCCACCCGTGCACTCTCAAGGTAGAGCTTAAATGGTGATCTAGACAACTCTAGATAGGGAGATACAAGGTAGAGGTATGCTGGCTCAACTCAATGTCTTAGGTAGTGCAGAAGTCATGTATAGATCATGGGTGGCCTGCCATGGACGGCTATACATGTGCGATAGAGAGTGGGCGGCCACTGCCTGCGTAATTGCCATACACGGCTTAGACTGGTTGAACCAACCTAACAAATATAAATGATTTCTGACTCCAACAGGGAATATTCCCTTTACCATTGCGCCGGGGGCGCTCCCCTCGGACCCCCACCAGGGGGCCCGCTGGCCCCCTTGGACCCCCCAACCGGGGCTACTCACCGCTGCCCCGGACCCCACAATTGGGGACCCTGGTAACTCCCTTTCCTTATAATACCTTACATGGTCCAATATGACCTTCATCCAACATTCAAGTTGGGATTCCCATCAATTGGGTAATGCACGCTTGGCTTCTCCTCATAAAGGGGGCCTTACAAAATGTGCATACAATCATGAGTGGTAGACATTGATCATATACTAGCACAGCTATCTTCTCCCGATTACTCTCCACCACCCTCCCCTCATCTGCTTTTTGCCTCCTCATCACAACCTCCTCCTTCTCTTCCTCCCCTAGCAGTCATGTTCACCGAATTGGAGTCTATGGGCCGCCTTCTTATACAATTTTCCCAGCAATTACCCCTCCAGATGAAGCTAGCAACTCAGAATATTCAGCAGGAGTTGCAGCGTAAAGTTGATTTGCTCGAAGCAGACATTGCGCTGCTCCAAGAAGAAGCAATTGCAGTTAAAGCCGAGAACCACGCCTTGCAGACTCAACTCCATCAACTTCAAGAACGGTTAGCAGAACAAGCTATTCTGATTACCCAACGGAACAACACACTTACTAAGTTGAAGGAGAAGACCGTTCTCCTAGCTACGCGCGATGAAGAAATAGCTCAACTAGAACAAATGGTGTGCGATAAAGAAGATGCTCGTGTTGCGTTAGGAAATCTGCTGGAAGGAACATGCACCGATCTTGCTGTCGTAGAGCAAAAGGGACAAGAAATGGTTGACTTGGCTATGCAGAACACTGAAGAATTAAAGACAGTGTCCGCCGAACTTTTCCAGAAGAGTCGTGATTTGGATGCACAGACGGGCGAGACGATTCAACTAAAGAAAGAGCTAGAAGCTATTGTGAAAGAATGAGATGCTTATTATAAAACCACGCGAGAAGCAATTAGGCATTCAAGCGGATAGGCTTTCTCGGATTGATGCAGAGATCGCTGATATGAAGCTGAGATGAGATGCTGCCCTAGCCAACAACTTTTACCTGCAGGAAACATTTTTGCAGACGTAGACGGAATTATTGATGAGTCAAGTCGTTGCTGCTAGTTCGGTTCGTACTAATGCACAACTGGTCGAGCCTGACATTTTGAAAGATATGCTGGACTCCTTAAAGCAAAAGATCACTCAAACTTTTAAACTAGCCAGAACTCTGTATATTCAAGGCATTATTGATGAGCCTTAGTTGCAATCTTCCTTTTTGGGTTCGAGTCCACCATGTGTACCAGTGTTGGCCGGCCGGATTAGATATGTAATTTTATTTTTCATATTCGCACGCACCAAAAAGGTGTAGCAAACAGATGTAACTTTCTATTGATTAATGAAAAGGCAAGCACGACGTTCAACGCGGAGAGAGGGAATCGCCAGACTGTCTATCTGGGTGACCGCGCAGGAGCTGTTGTGTTGCAGATTCGCCGAAGTCTGAGTACTATGTTTTGTTTCTTAAGTTCTCAATGGTTAATCATTAAACACAGTAACGCTACATTTAACATTAACAGTCTGTGCAAATTCGTGGTTATTGATTCGCTTCGTAGACGTACTGCGTAGTGATAATCATTGAATCAGAAGATAGTTAATTGCTCATTTGAATGTTAAATTGGGAAAATTAAACAAAGGGCCTCTACACTATCAGACCCCTGTCCATCCCAAGAACCCAGAAATGAGATTAAAAGTGGCTTAACAGAAGCACTTTTAACAGAACAATATATCAATGTATGTGGAAAGTAAGAGAGTGATAGTTGAGTTACCCAGACTCAAGACAGTTAAGGAAGTACGAGATTTTATTGGACATTGTGGCTACTACTAAAGTTTTATCCACATGTACGCTATTATTGCAAAGCTTCTGTATAACCTCAGAAGAATATGAGACCTCTTTTAATGAGCTAAAACAATGATTGTGCTCATCCCCTATTTTGACAACACCAGACTGAAGTAAACCATTCCATGTTAATGTCAATGCTTCAAACTATGCTATTGGATGTGTGCTAGCACAACCTATAGGTAAAGGGAGTATAGATATGCCAATAGCATATCTGAGTAGGCAATTAAAAGCCACAAAATACAATTACACTACCATCATGAGAGAATGCTTAGGCTTGGTCTATTTAGTCAGAAATTTCATACATAATTTCCTCACAAATAAGTTTAAATTCTTTACAAATCACCTAGCTTTACTCTACCTAGTGAACAAACCTTGCAAGATGGGTAGATTAGTAAGATGGTTTCTCTTACTAATGGAATACAATTTTGAAGTACTAGTCAAGAAAGGAAAGCATCACCTTTCACAACTTACCTTCGGAGAATTGATGGGGTTCAAAAACACATAAACTCACTAACATAGAAGTTTGATAGAGCACTAAAAACATTGTACTAGACACTATTTGTACTATCTCATGAAATAAAATTCAATATAAGCACAATTGTAGAGGTATAAATAATGAATGACAACATAATAGATGAAGATCAAATAATTACAAAAAATAGTAATACCATTAAGGAGATAGACATAAAATTGCGTCATACATCTGTCCTTCTATTTATCTTGGAACTAAAAGACCTCTCCTACAGCTCTCTACCTCCCTTTAAATAGATAAAACAACTTGCCATAGGCGAATACAACTACTAAGTCCCAAAAATTTCAAGTAACATCCAATTATAACTAGTTATCATAGAATCTGATTGAGCAATATGTGAGTCAATGTTTATCCGATTCATTAAAATTTCTAAATATCCAACTAAGCAGTTTTTAAGATAGCCGACTAAGTAACTTTTCATTTGTAGACACTTCTCACTAGGATCCATCACATGACACAGGTCGATGGAGGATTTTGCAAAAAAATCAGACTACGACTCACAAATCCCTTGATCAATATGCTGGTCACATGAAAAATATTATTATTGTTGTTAGTCTTTGTATTACTTCTCCATCTCTAGACTGTCAGCAATTGTTACATTCATTATAACTTCAAATTCTTCAACTGGATCAACAACTGATGGCTCAATCTGTTCCAAACTTTGTCCTGTTTTTCTTATTGATAAACTAACTTTTGTAGATTATCCTCCTCCTGTGTACTCTATTCCTTCTTCAATTGCTCAACCTGTTGAATGCAATATTCTTTTTCTTTCTACACTTGGTGAATTTTTTCTACCAACTTAGCTTCATGCTTTGCTATAAATCTTTTCTTGATTATCTCATAATAAAACTAATGGAAGACATTTTTCTTCTTAATTACTCCCCACATATTCTGCATTTTAGAATTTATCTCCTGCTTCAAAATTGAAACATGCCCTACATCCATCAACACCGTATTAAGATCCAATTCTTCCTGCTTAAACATTTGCTTTTCTAATCTGATTCATCATTTCATTATCAATGTGTGACTCAATATGTACTTCTACCAACCTCTTTAATTCAGATTCAACTCTACCTACAAAGGTTGTAATCTGATTCATCATTTCATTATCAATGTGTGACTCAATATGTACTTCTACCAACCTCTTTAATTCAGATTCAACTCTATCTTCCATAATTCCCATTCAATGTTTAAACACTTCTAATGACACCTTTACTCTTTCCATCTCCAATGCTTGCTATTCCAACAAATTTGTCGTATCAACCATATGCTTCTCTTTTATTTGCTTTAACTCTTCTTCCAATTGTTTTACGTGCATATGTTTCGTTAGTTAATCTTCTGAAGTTAAAATATCATTTAGCAACCTCTAGTCCATCAGTAATGACTCTAAATATTGTTGAGAATTTTTTATATCTTTCACAAAAAAATTAGAGTGATGCACTTTTTCTTCAAAATCAAATTTACTCACTAACTTTTTTGGTTATGGTTCAATATTCATTTTCTTAGATAATTTAAAACATTTCCCCAAAATTTTGAGAGTTCAAGATTTTGCAACATCCAAAACTGGTTGCATCTGTTGATATATTTAGGTAGTCATGTGTGTGAACACACTAGGACCACCCAGGCAACATGGGGGTATGAAAGGGATGTGTCACACATTTATTAGAGACATTCCACCATAACTCCTCATAACATAAATTGCCTATGTAGTGATATGCACTGCTGGTTGAAGCACAAAGGAAGGCAAAGCACTCCAAATAGAGAGAGAGAGAGAGAGAGAGATAGTCTTTCTATAGAGTTGTTCTATCTTCATAAGGCACTTCGATCCCATATCTCATTAGATCAAAAAACCAAATGGATAACTGATGTTGTATGTCACTAGTTCCCAACGTGAAAGGCAAAAAAGTGTCATCACATGGTTGGTGGGGGGGTTTGAGACCTCCATACTCCCCCCTTTTGTCCAATCTCTAATCATTCTCATGCAATTTCATTTATCCCACATGCAAAGTACATTGCCCTCTACTCCCTATAAGGCAGGCCTCACTTCACTCCGAATGTGATATTCTCTCAAGCTCTTGGCAAGAGTGCTCACACTCTCCTCATGGATTCTCCATGCTCATGAAGCATTGTATGTAAGTCATTTCCATTTTGATCCATTCATCTTGTCTTCTTATCTTTTGTTCCTTCCTTTGTAGCTAGTTACACACACACACACACAGAGATAGAGAGAGAGACAGAGAGATAAACCAATCGTGTGAGTTGGAGAGAGAGGGATAGCATCCTACAACATACTGTACAGGTGCTATGGGATAGAATGAAAAGGGTGAATCTAGAGAATCATTTTGTAGAGAAGGAGATGCCAAAAAGAGTAAGTGAGGTGCAAGATCAGTGCATACAAAAAGGAAAAACTTAGAAGTGGACTAGTACACAGCATCATGTGAACAAAATTCAAGCTGAGAATGAAGAAGAGAAATTCATTCATATCATCTTCAATAGTGGGAAGGAAAATAGAGATGAATCATGAGATGGAGTCACAACCATTGATAGAAAGAGATGACGATGAGGATAGATTCAATGGTGAAGAGATTATGAAGTCATGAGTGCCACACCCGAAGGAATAGAGAAATGTAACTCATGTGAGGGGGGGGCCACAATCAGAAGAAGCATATTGCACTATTTCTAAAGATCTAGAATGCTATGAAGAAGCAGAAAAGGCAGAGCTAGAAGAAGCAAACATTGCACTATTTGCAAAAATACGCAATGTTTGAGGGAAGTAGAAAGGGTTCAAGAAGACATTGTTTGTTTCTAAGCACATTCTTTGACTATGTTGCATGGTTGTATGGATCAATAGTACTGCCATAATAAGTCTTCATGCATTTGTCAACCTATTAGGGTTGTGACCTTTGTTCGTAGTGTTGAGCTCTGGGTGATGGAAAGACACTCTTCTTTCCACCATGATGATTAGGAGGTGGCCACCAGACATGAGATCAAGTATGTGGTAAGAGATTCGCTTCGGTGCGAGCCTCCCCCACGTCTTGCCCGACCCGAGAGTCATTCGTGTCTAGTGCATCTTCTCTTGAAAGTGTGTGTGGAGCTCATTGCTTGTGATGACTCGGATGTGGTATATTGTATGGTTCAATGCTTTGGGATGACACGAAGATACTTCAAGTTGTGCACCACCAACTCAAGGAAATTCAAGAAAGAAATAGACAAGAAAAGAGTCTCAAAGAAAGAAACGAAAAGAAAGAAGGAAAGAAAGTGAAACTGGCGTGATGTGTGTGGCTTTCCTTCAACGAGGGCAGAGAAATATATCACACCATCTGGAAGCAAAATTAGGAGCAAGATACTATGACTAGAGAACGTCAATAATAAAAAAGATTCAATAAAAGCATGCCTCAGCAGCTAGAAAACACATGCTCCATTTTGTGCAAGCTAAGGAGTCCTCTAGCCTACATGCCAAAGCTTTGCATCTGACAAAGCCTGAGAATCATGTACTACACATGCTGAATCATTCATAGATTTTTCATAGCCTATGAGCTTATATAGCCCACAAAATAAAATGTGAGAAGCAATAATGAATCGCCATTTGACAGATCATGAACTATACATCTGTCATCAAAAAATTTCACAACCAAGCCAATGTTGGCTAGAACTGAAACTAATAACAAATTCTTCTTGATCCTTGGCACAAATAAAGCATTTGACAATGTAAAAGAACTACCATCAGCAGTAGTCATCATGATCTTACCAACTCCCATAAGAGGTTAAGAGGAGTTGTTGGCGCATGTGACAGTATTCCCTATAGGGACATGCTCGAGTGAAGTAAAGAAACTACTCTACGAGGTAATATGTATGGTTGCCCCACTATCAAAGTACCAAAAATCTGAGTCTACTGCAAACAAACAATGTTCATGAGAAGAAGGGTCATAACTACAAACAGTGGGAAATACCCATTCTTCATTCTGCACAAGATTAACCGACTCTATTTTGGGTCATTGCACAAGAAAGAAGGAAAGAAAGTGAAACTAGCGTGATGTGTGTGGCTTTCCTTCAACGAGGGTATAGAAATATATCACACCATCATTAGGAGCAAGATAATCCAGCTAGAGAACGTCAATAATAAAAAAGAGTCAATAAAAGTGTGCCTAAGCGGCTAGAAAACACATGCTCCATTTTGTGCAAGCTAAGGAGTCCTCCAACCTAAGCAATTTCACTAACCTTGCACTCAGAACTTGGATATGTGTTCTTCTACAAATTTGTAGAAGCTATTCCAAGCTACGCATAACAAGTCGAATTGTTTCATTCTGATTTTTAAAACTCAACTTATGATCCAAAAACCGACTTGTTGTTCAAGTGAATGTAGATTCGTCTTCTACATCCGTTTGCATTTTTCGAATTTTCAGCAGTTTAAAACTACAAAGCAAGTTTTGCGCTTTTCTGCAAAATTGTAGCTCTCTATGTTAACCACGTACAGAACTTTAAAACACATCAATCCAATTTTTGTAACTTGAGTTATGGTCGAAATACTGAACTACTATTGAGAGATGCCGACTTGCACTTTCACCTCTTATGACCTAAGCTTCCATTGAAGCTTCTTTTTTTTCTGAAGAAACAGGAAATATGTATTAAAAATGAAATCTAAATTAGTACAAAGGGCAGTCCATCCCCACCAAACTAATCATGGGGCAATAAGCAGATTAATGCCAGATCTGACGTATCTTCTGGTTGCTTGCAGGTCCTCGTGGAGCATAAGAACATGCTACTAAAGAGATTAGCTGGTTGTCATCAGAGAAAAGGGGCTATCTTGTCTGAGATCACCCAGGACATGCTAAGAAGATTCAAAAAGCAGAGAGGGACTATCACTATTCTGCACAAACTTAACTTCAGATGGAAGCTTGGCTGGAGTGCTGCTCAGTGGCAATACAGATTCTTAAGCCTTTGGAACCTCCCTTTCAACATAAAGCACTCTACACTGATGTGGGTCATCTTGCACAATGGGATCTGGTGTGGTTCCAAAGCCAAGAAATATGGATTAAATAATGAAGTATGTAAATTTTGTGGCAATGAGGAGGACATCCCCCACCTGTTTTTCAACTGCACTCATGCTCAGAAGTTTTGGTGCCTGCTCTCTCCCATCTGGCACAAGTTGCAGGTCACTCTATCCTATAAAGAAATCCTGGTTGGGTCCAGCAGTAGGATGGACTTTGTGTTGTGGAACATATGGAGGGGTCATATCCTTTGGCACATCTGGTTATCAAGAAACCAAAAGGTTTCCAACAATAGAGACTGTTGCCTGCAACATATCTGTTTCAAAGGTCTCATACACATTGGGCAAAAATGTTTCAGTATGATCGTTGATGCTCCTCATGAGGACTTTAAGTTATCTGTCCACTTGCCCATTATAGCTCCTTGTAAATGGAGAGACTCCTTGCTTCAGATGTACTATAAAAATAGGTTGGCAGTGATTCTACTCTGTACATAAGCCTTGCTGGTTGTTGCCTGCTTGGGTTGCTCCATTGAAGCTTCTTGCACACAAGCCTTCATCATGCTCTAATACCAATGAAGGGCTTTGGTGTGTAGAACAAGAGGATCAAGGAGGAGATGGAGGGAGAGTGAAGAGAGGAGAGATGTGCACAGATGCGTGGGAGCCTCGAAACCCACATAATGATCTCTCTTGAGGCAATGCTCTATATATGATGTATATATATGAATATGGGGGTAAGGTCACATGATCCTTACATCCCCAACATTGACGATCATTTCAAGAAATTTATTGCACTATGTAAGTCTAGAGGATTGGAAGGGCGAACCAATGCCTTCATGGCTATGTTCCTAGAAAGATTAGATGGGCTAGTTAACAAATGGTTCAGCTTGTTTGAGGACAAACATTCCAAAACTTGGCACGAGATGAAGACCAAATTTTTTTCTCCACGTAGACCAAGAAAGTCTACCAAGAAATTATTAGATGAGCTCAAGAATTTGAATCTAAGGAGAGATGAGTAATTTTTGAAACTAATGACCAAAACAAAGGTGCTAGTTGCAAAGCTACCAGCGGCTCTAAGGGATTTCTTTATCAAGAAGTGGCTAGAAAACGAACTTTTGATGAGCACCAAGCACAAGCTCCACAACTTGCTAGTGTCGAGTGCTTTGATAGGAGAGGTTGTAGCTATGGCCATAAGGATAGAGCAGGCTTGAGTTCCTTGTAACGAATCTTCATCTCATCTAGAGCAGTGGGTTGACATCCATGAACATCAATGGTTTGCAGCTGCAAAATAGGATACAATAGAATAGTTAAGAAAGGAAATCAAGAAGATGAGGTAGCCGGAGACAAGGGAAAGTCTCTCATGTATTATTTTCCACCCAGAAGGACACCCACAAACAGAATGTCTAAAAAGGTAGTCTATTAGTTTTGCAAAAAATGGAGGCATGAAGCCCGCAACTCTTATTACTTGAAAGGGATGGTGGAACCCCCAAGCACCTGCATTATGGGGACAACAGACCAGACAAGCACCACTAATGGTTTTGATAATGAAGCCTATAGTGGCTCTAGGACCCATTCCGAGTAATATTCCCATAGTCCCCATTTTTTATTCTGCTCCTGCTAATATAAGTATGCAAAACAATATGAATTATCAAGCCTCAACGTTCAAGAACAGGCCTCAACAGCCCATCGTATGTTTTAGATGTGGAGAATATGGAAAAGTACAAGCTTGCTACCTCTTATAAAAAAATGGACCTCCATGTTCCAACTGTCCAAGAATCAAAGGCAAAGTCAACAAAATTCAAGCTCAAGATGGGCAAGAAACAACCATTCAAATCATCGTCAAGAGTGAGAAAGAAAAAAGAGATGATTTATGAGATGGAGCCACAATATTCATTGTTCGAAAGAGACAAAGAGCACAAAGAGATGATGAATGATTTTCAACCCACCAAGAATCAAAGGCAAAGTCACACACACTCTGGCAGCGAGAACAAGGGTAAAACTATATTCCTGTGAAAATAGTATGTACATCATTTTGACACTTGTTTGTGCGCATAACCCTCCCCGCGATGACATTCTCAGTGAAGAGGACATAGGGGAAGGAAGAGTGAAGATAGAAATTGAGGAGAAGGCGAGATCCAATCCAAGATGTGCCCTCAAGGAATGTAGGTTATTGAGCTCCTGCTAAAATAAGTATGCAGAACAATATGAATTATCAGGCCTCAACATTCAAGAACAGGCCTCAACAGCCCATTGTATGTTCATATTCTTGCTCCTTCCTCCTCTTGAAGCTTCTATTGAGATTTCATAGTGTTGGGGGGTGAAGTAAGGTGCATTGCCTCTCAATTAAGTATTTGGGTTAATCTACATTCGTCTATGCTTGCATGTCATGTAGGTTTTTGTCATGCATGCCTACGAGCGTATCTATCTCTGTGGATTTGGAAGAGAGCTCACCCCTCCCTTCGTTCATCCTTCTTGATGACGCTTCGCGATTCATCTGGCATATATAAACAAAAGATGAGGGTAAAACGGAAAGTTGTAAAGCCGCCCTTGCTTGAGAATGTTATCCGGGACGATGATCAGAAGTCTGTCTTGTTGTTGTGTGGTGAGATTGGTAAAGCAGTTCGAGGGAGAGATTTTCCATCCATCCATGTTTGGCGACGGAGAAGAGGAGCTGTTACCTTACAAAAGGCGCAGGCCTCGAGGTTGCGAGCAACTCATCAGAGTGGCGCAGCGGAAGCGTGGTGGGCCCATAACCCACAGGTCCCAGGATCGAAACCTGGCTCTGATATAAGCATCACGCAGAGCGCGAGCTTCCAACGGCCCCCCTCCCTTTTCCTTGCTCTCTGCTTTTGCAAAATTCTGTGTCCATATGTGCCCTTTCCGAATAATAACTCTCGAGATTTGGCTGACACACATCGATCTGCTATGCGTGTATGCGGCTTTTCTTCCATCTTCATTCTTCTTCACCACATATGCACAATCAGTCACCCAATTTACGGGTGCATGTTCATAATGCTAACATCCAATACAAGAGCTTCAAACTTATCAAGTACAACTCTCTCCTCTCTCACACACACAGTCTGCATCCGACACACATCACATCGAAGCCCCGCGATACACCAAATTATTGTCACCAATCCAATCCAATAGTCGCTACGTAGCTTAGCCATGAGAAATGTGGGGAAACCCTCTCTTCTTTCATCCATGCAATTCCTTCTTTAACCTGCACACTCTTATTATACCTTTTTTGCACAAAACCATGTGCTTGAAACGCATACACTTCTTCATGAAAAGCACCCATTCACAAATTCAGTCATTATTATGTTGGCCAGGTGAACACTCCAACCATTGTGAGCTTCAAGTTGCACAAATGCTAAAGAGGCTAGTCAATAGCTCATCAAAATCGATCCCTTTTGCTTGAGCATAAACTTTAACTACAAGCCTAAACTTATAACTCTCAATAGTATCCATACACTTGGGTTTAAAGTCAATGGCCTTCTTGCCAATGTTGGTGTGAGGAGCAAGCCCAAGAGCTTCACCTCTCCTCTTGGATTTCTCTCCACTTTTATCATGCACAAATGCAAAATCACTTTGACCTTACGTTTGTAAGTTTCACAGGTTAATTCTTCGTATCACTTTGAGCCAAATGCTCCTTGCAAAAGGCGGAAGGAATCTCGTGATTGAAGGGAGCCAAAAGCCACGAGAAATGTAGGGAAACTCTCCCCGCACATATGCACCTACATCCATTGTATCCTATCAAAACACATGGGACTTGCAATGGGTTTATGATTCTCGAGGTCAAAACACTCGAATAAAGTCCCAATGTATTTTGTTTGAGGGACAGAAATGCCTCTATCTATTTGCACAAGCCGAACCTCCAAATAATGATGCCGATGGCCCAAATTCGACATTCAAAAAGAGGCATGCAAGATAGCATTGAATTAGTGTACTAGCAAACATGCCTAACAAGTGCAAAAGACAATAGTCATACGACAAGTAGAGCAAATGCCTCATCGAAATCAATCCCTTCTTCTTGAGCATAAACTTTAACTACAAGCCTAGACTTATAACTCTCAATATTGAATTACCTTTCGTTCCTTCCCCCCATTCCTTGTTTGAAAGATGGAGACACAGAGAGCTATAAATCAATCATGTGAGCTAGAGAAACAAGATAACATTGTAAGATATACTCTATTAGAGGCTATGGAATAGAATAAAAAGGCCGAAGCTAGAGAAGCATTAAGTGAGTTGCAAAAATTCATGTCAACAAAAATATGAAACTAGCAATTATGCTAGTGCATAGCATCATGTCAAAAAAAATCAAGCTCATAATCAAAAAGAAAAATCCATTCAAATCATCATCAATATTGAGACAAAAAATAGCAATGGCAAACCCCATCGCGACACGCCCATGCCATCATGATCATCCACACCATCCTGATGGTTAGCCCCATGGTGATGCTCCCATGCTATCATTATCATCCATACCATCACAACGGTTAGCACCGTTGCAATGATCCAAGACCATCGTGATAGTCCAGGCCATTGCAATGGTCTTAGACAATCATGATAGGGCCCTTATTTGGAAGAAACTAGGGTTGCAATTGTTTTGATAAATTTTCATATTTTTTTAAATATATTGGGTGCTTCTTGGACCTCCAAAGTAAGGGAATGCGAGCACCATAAAGAATCAAGGCAAGAAGCAATGTTTGGGAGACTTCTTGAGAAGTCGACAACATACCAATTGTGGTAAAAAGAGCTTGCCTTAAGGTTTGAAATTCATTAAAAATTCTAGTACTTAAGCAAGTGTTGAGAGATGAACAAGTTTAGGATCTGTTCACTCAATACAATGCTTTTGGATTAACCATGAAGAACACTACCCTAACATGGTTCCAATCCTTGCATTAAGGAGAATGTAGGGATATTAATCAATTGCTCAAAGCCTTTGTAACAGAATTCTCTACGAGCAGAATTAAACACAATTGTTCATCTTAATCCATAGGTTTAAGCAGACTCCATAAGAAACTATTAGGTTACACCCATCTGCAAGCTACCTACTCACGCTAAACAAGTTCCTTGCTCGTAAATGGTTTGTTGAGTGCAAAACTACAATCATACTTCTATCTTAAGAAGCCCCGAAACATAAAGCAATGCGTGAGGATGCGTATGGATATAGAGGATAATTTTGGAGCTATCTAAATTCTATAAGGATTCAGATTGTTAAACCAAATTCAAATCCAAACCCTCTACCTCCATCAAAGAGTTAGCAAAGAAAGTGGCTCAAAAGTTAGGAGTATTGATTAAACAGACACCTAGAATGGTTTCTATGAAAAACCTTATTATACATGTGGAGGAGATCAGCTAGCCAACATGTGTCCTTTTCTAGTTTAGAACCTAGGGAACCTGAATGCAAAATACTCCACAATTGAGGGAATATACATGAACCAAACTCGCAAGATTGTCCCTATAATAATCAGGAAGTTAGGAAAATTTACGAACAGCCTTACCCGCAGCCACGTAGGTATCAAGGCCAATAGGAGCAGTAGCCTATTATAGACCAACACAACACAACCAACCACCTTATTAGGCACAACAAAGACCAAAACATGTGCTAGGAGAGCACCCACCACGCCTTGCTAATGTAATTCCATTCAAATATGGGGCGACAAATGATATCCTTAATACAACTTTAATACCAACATCTCCATTGATCTCAAGAAATGACCCCAATGATGAGAGTTTTGATACAATGTATGGAGATAGTACAATAGACTACTACATAGAATTCCTAGAGCACCTTGATGTATACCCGTAAAAAGCACCCACAATGGAGCCTAATTGGGAGCTCGAATATTCTATGTAATGTATGCAAAACCCAACCCTAGACCTCAAAAGAGGACCCTCTTTTAGATGCCAAGGAGATCACTTTGTAAGGGAATGTCCCCATCCTCCACTTGTAGGGCAACGGCCTTATCTCACCATTCAAGGATATTGTTGAAAGTGTGGTAAAGAGCACATTATATTCGAATGTCGTAAAACCCTACCAATGCCTCTACAATAACTCCAATCAGTGTATTAAGCATCGTGCAAGCATCAAGTGGATCCACACCCACCTTTGTGCCAATTCAAACAGTGACCATAGCTGAGGCTTTAGATCAAACCCAACATGTAGAACAAGAGAAACCCTCATAATCTAGTGGAATCGGACAGTCTAGTAGAAAGAAAACGAAATCATGGAAATTTTCTCGAGAAAGAGTTGAGAGACAATGGAACAAGAAGCTAGATAAACTTGAAGGAAGATTGAAAGAAACCAAGGAAAATATCATAGGATTAACATCACAAGAATCACTAGAAATTCCCTCCTTTCCAAAGCCAGGATGATTTTTAGTAGAACCCCTTGTAGAGGACTTGGATATGATGTTCAAAGCCTATCAAGCTATTTTGAGAGAAGGACCCAATCCTGCAAAGCTAAAAAAAAACTACTCGAGTATTAAGCATAGTGCAAGCATCAAGTGAAGCATTAAGTGATGAAAAAAAGATAAAAAGCACAAAGAGATGAAGAGTCACAATCATTCAAGTATTCACATGTCCCAAGAAAGATCATCTATATGGATAACACTTTGGAAAGGATTCCAAACCACCATAGAGCTCAACAAGCTTTGCAAGTGAGAGTTTTGTGAATTTTCCATCGTTTTGTCCGTCATCCTATCCTATCATGATAGGCCATGAAAGTAAAGATCATTGGTGCACATCTATCGGAGTGGCAAGGGCACCTCAGAGCCTCCTTCAAGCACTAGATTCACCATTAGAATTGTAAGATTTGGAGACCATTGCGATAGGGCGGCATCACCATGACAACCAGCACCATTGCAATGGACAACCCCATCACGAAACTCGCATGCCATCATGATCATCTACACCATCTTGATGGTTAGCCCCATGGTGATGCTCCCATGCTATCATGATCATCCATACCATCACAACGGTTAGCACCATTGCAATGACCCAAGACCATCGTGATAGTCTAGGCCATTGCGACGGTCTAGGCCATCGCAATGGTCCTTGACAATCCTGACAGGGCCCTTATTTGGAAGAAATTAGGGTTGCAATCTTTTTGACAAATTTTCATATTTTTTGAAATATATTGGGTGCTTTTTGGGCCTCAAAAGTAAGTGAATGCGTGCATCATAAAGAATCAAGGCAAGAAGCAATGTTTGGGAGACTTCTTGAGCAATCGACGACATACCAATTGTGGAAAAAAGAGCTTGCCTTAAGGTTTGAAATTCATTAAACCTCCTTTGTCAATTCAAGCCTAGGTTAGGATGTAGTTCTAGTACTTAAGCAAGTGTTGAGGGATGAATAAGTTTAGGATTTGTTCACTCAATACAATGCTTTTGGATTAACCATGAAGAATACTACCCTAACATGGTTCCGATCCTTTCATTAATGAAAATGTAGGGATATTAATCAAGTGCTCAAAGCCTTTGTTACGAAATTCTCCATAGGAAACTGTTAGGTTACACCCATCCACGAGCTACCTACTGAGGCCAAACAAGTTCCTTGCTCCTGAATGGTTTTTTGAGTGCAAAACTACGATCATACTTCCATCTTAAGGAGCCCCAAAACATAAATCAATGCGTGAGGATGTGTATAGATATAGAGAATAATTTGGGTGATGAGTTGGAGCGATCTAAATTCTATAAGGATTCAGAGTGTTGAACCAAATTCAAATCCAAACCCTCTACCTCCATTAAAGAATTAGTAGAGAAAGTGGCTCAAAAGCTAGGAGTATTGAGTAAACAAACTGCTAGAATGGTTTCT
Organism: Ceratopteris richardii; assembly: GCA_020310875.1. Classification (NCBI taxonomy): domain Eukaryota; kingdom Viridiplantae; phylum Streptophyta; class Polypodiopsida; order Polypodiales; family Pteridaceae; genus Ceratopteris; species Ceratopteris richardii. Next base: position 136,112,496 of record CM035439.1, on the reverse strand, counting down.
ATGAAAATGGTTATTATACTTGTGGAGGAGATCACCTACCAACATGTGTCTCTTTCTAGTTTAGGACCTAGGGAACCTGAATGCAGAATACTCCATAGTTGAGAGAATAAACATGAACCATACTCGCAAGATTGTCCCTATAATAACCAGGAAGTTAGGAAAAATTACCAGCAGCCTTACCCGTAGCCAGGTAGGTATCACGGCGAGTACCAGTAGTAGCCTTACTATAGACCAACACAACACAACCAACCACCTTATTAGGCACAAAAAAGACCAAAACCTGTGCTAGGAGAGCACCCACCATGCCTTGCCAATGTAATTTCATTCAAATATGGAGCGAAAAATGATATCCTTAATACAACTTTAATGCCAGCATCTCCATTGATCTCAAGAAATACCTCCAATGATGAGAGGTTCAATTCGATGTATGGAGATAGTACACCAAACTACTACATAGAATTCATAGAGCATCTTGATGTGTACCTGTACAAAGCACCCACAATGGAGCCTAATTGGGAGCTAGAATATTCTATGTAATGTATGCGAAACCCAACCCTAGACCTCAAAAGACGACCCTATTTTAGATGCCAACGAGATCACTTTGTAAGGGAATGTCCCCATTGTCCACTTGTAGGGCAGCGGCCTTATCTCACCATTCAAGGATATTATCTAGAGTGTGGTAAAGTACACATTATAGCCGAATGTCGCAAAACCCACCTTTGTGCCAATTCAAGGAGTGACCATTGCCAAGGCTTTAGTTAAACCCAACAAGTAGAATAAGAGAAACCAATATGGTGAAATCGGGCATTCTAGTAGAAAGAAAACTAAATCATGGAAATTTTCTCCGGAAAGAGTTGAGAGACAATGGAATAGGAAGCTAGAAAAACGTAAAGGAATCTTGAAAGAAACCAAGGAAAAGGTCATAGTATTAACATCACAAGAATCACTAGAAATTCTCTCTTTGCCAAAGCCAGGATGAGTTTTAGTAGAAACCCTCGTAGAGGACTTGGATATGATGTTCAAAGCCTATCAAGATGTTTTGAGAGAAGGACCCTATTGAAGCTCAAGGTTAAGGAAAAGCATAATAAATACATCAGAGAAGTGGAAACACAAGAAGAAGGAGCACATAGGGAGCTCCAAGAAGTGTATGTCAAATTTTCAGAAGAAATCCCTATAAAAATAGTGATTTTCATTACTAAAAGCCATTGTAAATACCATTTCATATTTTTTATAACTCCATTTTGTTCAAGCCGAGGAGTCCTCAATCTTGAGGAGTATTAGAAGTATCATCCTACCAATTTTCATATTTTTTAGACTTCATTTGAGCCCTCAAATAAGCCCTGGAACCTAATTTTTAACTAGGCCGGACACTAGGTCTGGATAGGGTCAAAACTACTCAAAAAACTATAAAAAGAGCTAGAGAGCTAATTTTTGAGGTTAGCTTGTTAGAGAATAGAGCTTTTGTAAGAGATTTCCTTTGCAATAGAAGCTTTCCATTGTTCCTTTGTTTGATCTTACCTTGTGCGCATGTGTGTGTATGTGTGTGCATGCTTGTGTGCTTTCACTCACACACTTGTGCCTTCACTTGTTCGTGGTCTTCATACTGGTCCTCACGTCTCCGTGGATTGACAAGTAAAGGAGGTGGTGCTTACGCTTGAGCTACACCAAATTTTGGCACCGTTGCCGGGGAGAGAGCTTCGAGGACGAGCGTTGTGACGGTAAGATTGTAGATTTGCAATGTTAGAAGGTAAAAAAACGATCATTTTTGTTCATTTTCTGATTTTTCCTCTTCATCTTCATCATCATCACCATCTCCATCTTCTTCCATCTTCTTCTTCATAGAAATTTCTTGTTTCTTAGTGCATTTTCACCACTTTCATGCCATTTTTTATGCATTATTGTGTGAGAAGGAGTTAGGAGGTGCAAGCGAGAGCAAGCGCTTGTGTTTTTTCATGATTTTCTGCACATACAGAGCTCGCCATTGGTTGGTGCTCAGAAATTTGAATTTCCCATCAAAAAACACAATTCTAACTGAAAATTACGATTTTCATAAAATTCAAATTAAAAAAAAAAATGATTTTCTATTTTCCGCCTAAAGGCTATTTGAAAAGAACACGATTCTAGGGTCATTCTTAGAATCGCGATTCTCTAATTGTGCTCAAAATCACGATTCTCTAAATTTCTCAAAAACACGATTTTGAGAAGACACGATTTTCAGTGGGCTCAAAATCGCGATTTTCACAAATCATGATTATCAGCCAAAAACACGATTTTGTGAAAACACACTTCTCTGTGGCTCCAAAATCACGATTTAAAAAAAAAAAAAACAATTTTCATCCGAAATCGCGATTTTCACGATTTTCAAAACACGATTTTCATTGAAGTACAAAATCGCGATTTTCAGAACACGATTCTCAAAAGACACGATTTTTAACCAAAATCACGATTTTCAGGTAAAAACACGATTCCTAGCAAAAACACGATTTTCAATCAAAATCACGATTTTCTGGTCATTCTCAAAATTGCGATTCTCAAATCAACTCAAAATCGTGTTTTTCACGATTCTCACTCAAAATCGCGTTTTTCACGATTTTCACTCAAAATCGCATTTTTCACGATTTTCATTCAAAATCTCCTTTTTTGGGATTGTTCAGAATCACAATTTTCATCAGTGCTCAGCATCGCAATTTTCATGATTTCACCAAAATCCTAATTTTTGCGGTTGCTCAGCATCACGATTTTCATCATCCCTCAAAATCGCGATTTTCATAAGTGCTCAGCATCGCGATTTTCATGATTTCACAAAATCGTGATTTTCACGGTTGCTCAGCATCGCGATTTTCATGATCCTTCAAAATCGTGATTTTTATAAGAGCTCATCATCACGATTTTCAGACCCCCAAAAATCACGATTTTCATTCAAAATTGTGATTTCCAAGGTTGTCCAAAATCGGGATTTTCACACAAAATCGTGATTTTTTCCAAAAGGTCCTGTTTGCCTATTTTGACCCCTAGGAGCTTGATTTGACATAACTTTTTCATCAGGTGGGACCAAGAACCCAAGGGGACTCCAACGGATTTTGAACCATACCAAGGGGAAATTTTGGACTCTTAACCAAGGCTTATGAACTTGAGATCTGGTAGACACCTAGGCAAGGATAGACAAAGCAATAGAGCTTCTGAGGCTAGTGTTAACCATACAGCTAAGTCGTGGGCATTATCCTTATGTACTAAGTTCGGACACAAGTGACTCAGAAATGTCTTTTAGCATGGGGAAACCTACAGGTAACTCAGGTACTGCCTATTTACAAGCACCAGAAGGTCCCTATAAGACTCACTTGGAATATATTTGGACCAACCGATTGGGTGCTCGCATCTATGAGGATGGCCTGAGGTGATCAGGGGTCCAACTCAAAAATCCAAATCAACCCTTTGGACTTGAACACCTAGTAGTCAAGTTTGAAGAGGGTTCATATATTGATAAGGAAGGAACCATGTTTGTGGTCACCAAACTACCAGATAGGGCTGATGAGTTTGGAAATATCATTGTTGAGAATGAGATAGGAGACCTAGAACAAGGAAATGTAGGACAAGGACCCTAGACTCCTAGAGGTAAGTCAGTTTTGACCAGAGTGATCACTCCATATTGGATCCCTCAAGAAAACAAAAGCATAGAACTATTCTTGAATAGAGAAACAGAGGAAGCCTTTTAGAGATTCAAGCCAGATCAACCTAGCCAATTGGGCATATTCATCATCTACAAGTTCAAAGATCCAGAGACACCAGGCAAAGTTGTCTACCTGGATAACGCATCAGAGAGAATGTACTTGGTAATAGAACATGATAGACATGCATATACTTGGAAGAGTGAATTGATTTTCCCTCCACCAAGACCCAATGTTTCCCATGGCCTCCAAGGAGTAGGATCATCATTAGCTCATGAAGCCCAGAGAGAAAGAACTAGAGAGAGACCTGAGGTAAATTTTGCACACACTGTGGGCAGAAATAGATCAGGATTTGAAAATGAAAGACCTGAAAGAGAGAGACATCAAGCACATAGGCAACAAAGAGATGAACATGATTTTCCATTGCCTAGACCCCGAGAGCCCCCAATAACTCTTAGACCCACTCAAGTGATCAAGGCAATGAAGAATTATTTTGACGGGACAGGACATGCTAAAGATCATGTGGCCGAGTTCAAACAAGTGTTAAGAGCTGAACAGGTTGAGGATTTGTTCACCCAGTATGAGCCATTTGGTTTGACTCTTAAGGGCACTACCTTAGCTTGGTTTCAACCACTGAGTAGTCGCAACTGTCACGATATAGGTCAACTGCTAGAAGAATTCATCGTAGATTTTTTTCCAAGAGTGGTATCAGGCATAACACATCATCTTTGATCCACAGCTTCAAGCAGACACCCCAAGAAACAGTGCAACTAGCAGGAAGAAGGTTCAGACAGTACCTAGAAAGATGCCCTGCTCTAGAGTTACCCACACCAGCCAAACAAGTGGCTTTGTTTTTAGATGGCTTACTAAGCACCAAGTTAAGATCATATGTGTACTTGAAAGAGCCTAGAAGCATAGAAGAGTGTGTGCGGACCTGTATTGACATAGAAGACAACTTGGGTGAGGAGTTAGGACTATCCAAACTCTATAAAGACTCTAATAGTTCTACTAGTCATACCTCCAGAGCCTCCACTGAGCTGGATGAGATAGCACAACAAGTTGCCAAGAAGCTAGGAGTTCAAAATAGACAAATACCAAGAGTCACCTCATTGAATCGATGTTATACTTGCGGAGGCAACCACATGGCTAATGTATGCCCATTGCACAACCAGAACATGAGAGAAAGGAATGATCCATATTGCACTATTGAGAGAAAATATACGAACCACATGGCTCAAGATTGTCCATACAATAGATAGGCTGTTAGACAAAATTATCAGCAACCTTACCAACAAGGTAGGTATCAGAACCAATACCAACAGCCATATTATAGACCACAACAACAATATCAGGCACCATATAGGCCACAACCAGTCCTAGGAAACCAACCACCAGTGCCTGCCAATGTAATTCCAGTTAAGTATGCAATGGCAGAAGAGAACCTTAATAGAGCATTGGTGCCAATGACCCCACTGATCTCAGAAAATGACTCTCATGCTCTTAGTTTAGACTACTCCCATGAAGGTAGTCCACATGCTTATTACACAGAGTCGCCTGAGCATAGTGAGATTTACTCGTATCAATATGAGGCACCACCTATGGAACAAAATTGGGAGCCAGAATACTCCAATGTCTTGTACACCAATCCTAAACCTAGGCCCCAATTGAGACAAATAACGTGCACAATATCCGATCAGAAAAGATGAGATGCCTTTGAGGCCAATGATGGGAGGACGTGCATTCTCGAAATGGGGTATAGACTTTGTAGGTCCTATTCACCCCCCAGCTAGAAACTCCCATGCAGAGTACATTATTGTAGCCACAGATTACCTTACCAAGTGGGTAGAAGTGAAAGCCACAACAAAGAATGATGCTCAGACAACGGCTAAATTCTTATTTGAGAGTGTGTTCATGAGATATGGATTACCGATAGAGTTAGTAAGTGATAGAGATACGCACTTCTTGAATGAAGTCATTGAAAATTTGCTCCAAGAATTCTTGGTAGTACATAAGAAGTCTGCCCCCTATCATCGACAAGCTAACGGACAAGTTGAGAGCACAAACAAGATCCTATGTAACATGTTGACAAAACTAGTAAATAACAAACGCTCTGATTGGGACAAACAGCTACACCATGTTGTTTGGGCTTATCGAGTTGCCTATAAAACGGTACTGAATGCCACCCCATTTCAGATGGTCTTTGGACAGAATGCTGTGCTACCATTAGATTTCCTAATTCCAACATTAAAGGTAGCACAAGAGCACGAGTGGAATGGACATGAGTTGTCCTCTAGAATCTTTGATCTAGAACGCTTAGGTGAGACGAGGCTACGAGTGGCTGCAGGTATCTATGCTGCAAAGAAAAGACAAAAGGATTACTTTGATGCACACATCAATGATAAAGGATTGAAAGAAGGCGACTTAGTGCTAGTGTATATGCTAAAGCAACATGCTCGTAAATTGGAAAAGCGAGGATATGGACCCATGATCATTAATAGAATTTCCACTAGCGGTGCTGCTCAATTGGCCACTTTAGAAGGTGATATCTTGCCAAACTACATTAGTGGATGTAGATTCAAGCTGTATCAAGAACCTCTTACTGAGGATATGCTAATGAGACTCAACACTACTAAGAAGCGATAAGAAGAAGAGTTAAGGATGAGAGAAGAAGCACAGGCAGAGGCCAGAGAGCATATTAGGCGAAATAAGTTAAGGTGACTAGGCCTAGATGTCAACTCAAAAGCCCCAAAATATCACATGGATATGTGTCGAAAATCAGGCATAATTACTTCTCAAAGCATTGACCGACGTCCCTTTGTGACCATAGAGATAGGACAAGGAAAGAGTGCAAGAACTGTGAAAGCATTGATTGACTCAGGTGTAGCAACTAGTGCAGTTAGACTTTCCCACTACCAAGACTTGCAGTTGAACATCAATCCCATAGAAGCTTATCTCAGAGGATTGGGAGGTGTGGAAACCCCTTGTTTGGGTGAGGTGGAATTTCCCATCTACCTTCAAGATGTCCCAATGAAAGTCAAAATGCTAGTGTGTCAAGATGAGGACCTTACGGAACCACTTGTCTTAGGTCAAGATTGGATTTATGACCATGCAGTCAACTTGAACCTCAGAAGTCAACTTCTTCAAGTTTGGGTACATGAACAATGCATTACATTAGAATTAGAGAACTGCATGCTCACAGATCATGGCACCACAGATTCTCTTAGTTCCTCTAAGACTAATCTTCATGAGCAAGATGTTGTATGTGTCAAAAGCTTTATGATCTAGAAGGACTCCATTATGGAAGAACAATCGCAAAGGCAAGCAAACCCTCCTTCTTTTTCAAAGAGCAAAGCATCCATAGTAGTTCAACCTAAGAAGCAAGCACAACAATTCAAGGCAACTGCTATAGCAAATAGAAAGATACCATTCAACAAGAAAGTAGTTCCGAGCATGAAGCAGATCTGGGTACGCAAAGGAGAGCAACCACTAGCCTTGCCCCCACAAACTCCATCTAGGCAAGCCAACTAGGCTAGAAGACGAAGGAAGAAGCTCGGACAAGCTCAACCACAAGGTATCCGACAAATTTGGGTGCATAAGAAATTAGTTGCAGCTCAGCAAGGGCGATTACACACGTGGGTACCCAGCAAGGTCTTACGTCCGCAACAACCTATGCTCTCCCATACGTGAACTCAACAAAGAAGCTAGGGTGAGGCAAAGGTCAGAACCAGACACCAAGAACCAAAGTAGACCAACTAACCTCTTCAACGCGAGTCAGGCGACAAGCCACAAAGTATGGTTTTGGAAGCCAAAAGCATCAGCAACCCCTACAAAACCAAAGCGCCAACCACAAGGGACACAACAGTCAAGAAACCAGCCAAGGATGAATAGGCCAAAGATGCTCACTACACACTCGCAGATCGTTCTCAAATGGATCCCCATAAGGAGGAAGGATCAGTTGTCATCTCGAGATCCAATGGATACCTCGAGGACAGATGGCATCAACATCCACAAATAACATCGAAAGCCTCGACGAGCGACAACCATGTGCTCCTTGCATAACCCTGTCTTTTGCACCATTCAAGTCATGCATTTCCAAAGTATGCATTAATATAGGGCCACATTACATGGCCTTGCATAGACACAATTGAGAGTCCCAAGCACAAGATCACATTGACACATGTAAACCATTTTTGATACTAACCTTTGTCTTCTTGTTTTGTGACATTGTTCCTCAAAAAAAAAAGGGAAGAAGAAAAAAAGAAAAAAAAAAGAGAAAGAACTTGTTCCCAGGTTTGACTCATGAAACATGAATGAGTCATGCTTATTTGAAGGCGGAACTGTTGATTACTGGGCATTTATCAGTTTGGATAGAAGTGTGTCTCAGCTAGTAGATGATATAATTGCAGCCTTATCTGGTTGATGTCAAGAACTTGGCATGAACATGGCCTCCACACCTATGGTCCCCCCTTACCATGGTAGGAGTGAAGAGCTTGAAGGTGTGCAACTTGAGTGATGCTTAACTACTGCATGTACGAGAGCATCCAGGGAGATATCTGCAAGAGGTAGTTTGGTACCCTAAAAATCCTTCTCTATAAACTAGGTGAGAAGACTCTTGCTTATGGTGGGCTAAAGAGAATATGTGAAACTAATCTTGGTGTAGTTACCCAATGTTGTTTGTCAAGGAATATAAAGAAATTCCATTCTCAGTATTTGGAAAATGTTGCTTTGACAAGAGGAGACAGGACGATGCACTCAATAAATTTCATCAGTGGACCATCAACACGGACATTCATCGACAATGTTCCATCACAAATGCTGGGTGTACAACATGAAGAAATAAACATCGACCGACCCTTCACCATGGTAAGCATCTTTACTTTGGCAACACCATAACCATGATAGATTAGGAAACCTCTTCATCGGTATACCCGTGAGCACTTAGCTCAAGACCACCAATTCTTGCACCATATTTCTTCCAATGCATTTTCCAAGTATGCATGCATAGGGCCACCTTACAAGGCCATGCACAAGGCACATACCTTCTTCAACCCATACACTAACACACTTACCCATCACTCATTATGGGTTACAAGTACTTGGTATGAGTTACATATGAACATCATCTCTGGAAGATCTGGAGAACATCAATGGAGGTCCACAATGACACATTCGTGAGGGAATCCAAGGAAGAAGCACATACAAAGGGACTACAACTGGCACAAGCTCGCAATGACAATTGAGGAACTCGACAACAGAGCCTGCTACAATTGGAAGATAGATGGCTCTTAGGATGGACACTACCTCTCAAAGCACTACATGGAAAAACCATTACAACAAGGGTCTATCAGGGAAGACAGACTCGAGAGGAGGGGGGAGTGTTGAAGCTCAACGTTAAGGACAAGCATAATAAATACATCAGAGAAGTGGAAACACAAGAAGAAGGAGCACATAGGGAGCTCCAAGAAGTGTATGTCAAATTTTCAGAAGAAATCCCTATCTAGTAACCTAATCAAACCAAATTTTCACTTCTAGGGACTATTAGAGAGATTAGAGTGATTGGCACCTAAACCAGAACATTTAGTGCCAAAAAAAGCTTATTCTATAACAAGCACACCATGAGAATTCTCACCGGTTATATCACAAGTTCTTAATTCTATAGAGTGTGGAATTTCTCCCTCAATCAATATGTACTCACAAGGATTCTTGAGAGAGGTTCAAGAGTAGAAATGGAGGTTAGAGTGGGGTGTTCCACCCTGTATTCAGGAGATCTATGATCTTTATGATCAATTTCCTCAAGACATCCCTTCTATATAGGGGGAGCAGGAAGATGTGCAGTCAAGTGAAGGATTAGATTTTGAATCTAATTCCTTACAGGGATTGCCCCATTTCAGAGGCCCATGGGAATCAAAGTGTATTCAGATGAGAGCTCCCACTATCTTGATCAGAAATGATGATTCAGTTCTCATTGGGAACATGGAAGTGGTCAAGAATAATAAAGTGCAGTGTCATGTCGCTTTCGATGAATTATTGAAACTCAAACCTGAGTTGCGGAATCATGTAGCAAACCAACTACCAGATGGTGCTAATTCTCGCTCTCAAGAAGGATCGCAAAGAAATGTGTTATAGATACCCACAGATAAGATACGAGACATCACCAAAGGAGAACAAGGAAATATCTATCTTCCTATCACATACCAAGGCTATACCACAAAGACAATTTTAGACTTAGGAGCTCAATTTTCCATTGCCACCAGTTGCTTATCGAAACGATGGGGTAAGCCAGCTCTATTTCCTACTAGAATGAAGTTGCAGATGGCGGATGGACACATAGAGAAGCCTTTAGGATTGCTAGATGGAATTCATCTCTCCACGTATGGTGTAGAGTTTGAGCACCCCTTTGCCATCTATGAATTTGGAAAGGACCAGGCCTATGAGATGATTTTGGGAAGATCATTCATGAGACAATTGCAAATAGTGCAACATTGGGAAACCAATTCCTTGTACTTGTAGCACTTAGGGGTAACTACCAAAGTTAATCTCAAGGATTATTCCCATGGAGATATGCCTCCATTGCAATGGAATAATATGCATAAAATGCCAGAAGAGATGGAATCAATGCATTCAATAGGATCATACCCCTCATAGATGCATGAAGGCAACATTTATGGATGTGAAAAATTGTAGCAAAAGAAGAGAAGAGGCTAGGATCTAGAAACTTAGGTGCCATGCAAAACTCTAGATCACTACAAGACCTAGCCTTTGTGCCCATGATATCCCCAGACAAAGAGTTTGGAACTCATGGTTAGGTAGAGATATTAGCCACAATGGACATAGTGGTGAATGAGGAACAATGGAAACCCCATTGTGATTATGAGGGCTATGATATCTCCATATTCATGGTGGAACCTCTAATATTTGAACCGATCATCGAGGAATGTGACCCTACCACAGATGTACCAACAGAAGTACGTGATGAGGATTCAGAGTCTATAAACATGGAATTCTTTTGCTCTTCTTAAAAGAAATAATTTTACTTAGTCGAAGGCTGAATCCACGAATAGGAAGGTCAAAAGCATGACGGAACATCAACCAAGTGGATACAAATGAAGCTTTTAAAGAAGAAAGAAAGAAGAAAGTCCCCATACAAGAAGAAGATCAAGAATTAATATTCGAAGTGCCAAAAATTTTCAAGAAGTATCAAGTAGAGGATAGAAAAATAATGGTAAGAATGCCTAAATGAGAAGCTCTCATAGGAGAGGCTTACGATAATAGAGATGAAACAAAGAAAATTGTAGTGAAAAATTTGAAGAAGGAGAGGGGAGGATCAAATATATAGGACACAATTTCAGCCTAGGGAGAAGTTTGAAACTTTCCGCAAAGCTTTGGGCTTACTTCCTTTTATGGAGTGATTTCCACATGGCTTGGCACTTCCTTATACATGAGTGCCATCTACTTGTTCACCGCATCACTCCCAGGGGGGATTTGTTGATATATTTAGGTAGTGATGTGTGTGAACACTGTAGGACCGTCAAGGCACTTATTTCCCTCTTTCGAAGGTTTTTTTCCCCTGGCTTGTATATACGCCTATTGCCCTAATGGGCTACTTATCTTTGTACATTCTCTAGTTATACATTCAGTATTGTGTGTTGTGCTCCAAGCTTCTTCTTCTTCCTTGTGCTATTTGCGTGCTTCCGCAGACGTCTAACTCCAACATAAATAAGGCTCAAACACCTTATGTGCCACATAATTAAAGAACGGATGTCCATTCTTCAACCCGAAACTCATAATTGTCAAATGATATGCACAAATCTCAGTGATAAAGGTAGTTTTCTGCTGATCAACCTCCTCAGCAACACTAATATGATTGTACCCCAAAAAAACCATCAAGAAAATATACATTTCATGACCATCTACTGCATCGAGTACTGCATCACATGTTGGCATAGGAAAAGGATACATAATCATTGTTGTGTTATATTTCTTGTAGTTCACACATATTCTAAACTTGCCATTCTTTTGTGGTACCAAAATTATTGGTGACAACCATGTTACTTGACTCACCAGCTTCATAAATCGTGCTAACAACAATTTATCTATTTCCTCCTTAACCTATTTCATGAAATTTGGATTCATTCAGTATCTTGCTGCACCACTACAACTACATCTATGTTAAATTTAATCCAATGTTGATGTAGTGCACGATCTATACCCTATTGGAGTTAGACATCTGTGGAAGCATGTCAACAACACAAGAAAGAAGAAGCAGCTTGGAGCACAACACACAATACTCAATGTATTACCACTAGATTGTACAAAGATAAGTAGCCCATACGGGCAATAAGCGTATATACAAGCGGGGGGAAAAAACCTCCTAAACCTCCTAGAGTGTTCACACACATCACTACCTAAATATAACAACAAATCCCCCCTGGGAGTGATGCGGTGAACAAGGAGCTCGCACTCATCTATAAGGAAGTGCCAAGCTATGTGGAATCAATCCACAAAAGGAATTAAGCCCAAAGCTTTGTGTATAGCATCAGAGTTCTCCCTAGGCAGAGCCTTCGTGAAAAGGTTTGTAAAGTTCTCCTACGTGGGGACAATGCCAAGCTGATCTCTCTAGCAGGGAACCTCTCCTGACATAATGATAATGCACCTCAATGTGCTTACTGCGAGCATGCAACATAGGGTTCCTCGCAACTACCAATGCGCTCTAACTGTTAGTAAAGATGGTGGTGGCAGAAGACTGACCAACACCCAAATCAGCCATAAGGTCTCTGAGCCATACACACTCAATAGTCGCTATGAAAGCTGCCCTATACTCAGCCTCACAACTGGAAGTGGCCATAGTAGGCTGCTTCTTTCTCAGCCAAATATGCATGAGCTAGTAAGCTTGAAGCCAAAAATACTAGTGGACACACGAGTCTCATAGCAACTAGCCCATTCAGAGTTAGAAAAAACATGCAAATCTGGAAGTGGTGATCCCCCCTTGGGATAAAACAATCCAAGTGATTGGGTACCACTCAAGTAGCAAAAGATGCGTTTAACTGCGTGCCAATCCTTGACACCTGAGCAATGCATAAACCTGCTCATCTGTGAGATAGCAAACTGAATATTTTGCCGAGTAATGCATAAGTAAATCAAGCATCCAACATCTTGTTGATAGAGAACAACATCAAATGCATCTTCAACATCATGAAGACTCAATCGTAAACTTGTCTCCATAGGAGTGGCTTACTATCTTCAAGGTCAAAATGCTACAATAATGTGTCAATATATTTTTTTTGAACCAAATCCATTCCACCATCAATGTGCATAAACTGAATGCCAAAATACTGATGAAAATTCCCCAAATATGACATCTCAAATGAAACAGGTAAATCAACCTTGAAATCAGCAATTTGCTTCTCATGCGGATGAGTGAGTAGCATGTCATCAACATACACCACAATGATGAGAACCACATCATTAGCATGCTTAACATATAAGGTGCTTTTAGTTGGACTGTTCTCAAAACCATGTGCAATCAAATAGGCATGTATCTTTTCATACCAAGCAGGTGGTGCTTGCTTTAAACCATATAATGCCTTCTTTAACCTGCACACCTGGTTTTCATGTTCTTTCTGCACAAAGCCACGGGGCTAACAAACATACACTTCTTCATGCAAGTCACCATTCTGGAATGTTGTTTTAATGTCCAACTTATGTACATTCCAACCATGATGAGCTGCAAGTGCACAAATGCTATGAACAGTAGTCATTGGACAAGTAGGTGCAAATGTTTCATCAAAATCAATGCCGCTTTCCTGCACATAACCCTTTGCAACAAGCCTAGCCTTATACTTGTCAACTATTCCATCAGGTTTACGCTTTAGCTTGTATACCCACTTAGTGCCAATGGCCTTCTTGCCAGGAGGCAAGTCACATAAGGACCAAGTACCATTTTTCATGATAGCATCATATTCAGATTGCATTGCATCCATCCAATGTTCATAATTTTGTGCTTCATCAAACAAAACAGGTTCAGTCTCAACACAGAGACTAGAGCTAGCCATAGGATAGCAATCTGATGCAAAACAGGCACTATGAGAGTCTGACCAAGTATGATATGACAGAGGTGCATCTAATTTGTTCTCATGCAAAGTCTACACCAGCCATTTTGGAATAATTTTTACTTACTCAATATCAGCTCTCTCATCAAGAAGTGTGTCATGTAAATCTGCATCAAGAATGGAATAATTTGCATCATCACATGAAACTTGCAAAGGCTGAAGTTGCCTCATTAGGACTAGCACTAGACTATCCACCTTTAAAAAGAGGTAACAAAGTATCATACATGTCTTTGGAGCTAACATATGTCTCCTTAGTACATGAAAGTAATGGCTGAATAACATCTTCCACAGAAACAACATCACGACTAACCAAAATGCATTTAGTCTGTGGATGATATAGATGATATCCTTTACTTTCAGAACTATACCCAACAAAAATACATTTTACTACTTTATCATCCAATTTTCTGCGATGTTGTTCAAGCACTAATGCATATGCCAAACAAGCAAAAACATGCAGATGAGCAACAAATGTCTTGTGACCATGCCAAGCCTCATATGGAGTGATAGACTACAGTGCTATAATGGGACACCTGTTAAGTACATATGCTGCACACATAACATCCTCAAGCCAAAAACTATGTGGTAAAGCCTGACTCTTGACCATACACCTTGCCATCTCTATGAGTGACGTGTTCTTGCATTCAGCAACTCCATTCTGTTGAGGTGCATACGGAAGTATACACTGATGTTTTATCCCACATTCAACCATAAATGCATTAAACTCAGAAGATATACATTCCCCCCCTCGATCAGAATAGAGGGTGCCCATTTTACATGCTGACAGATTTCCAGCCAAAACCACAAACTGTTTGAAGCACATAAACACTTTGGACTTTGCTTTGAGTCGATATACCCATGCATGCATGGAAAAATCATCAATGAAAGTCACGAAGTAAAGATAGTTTCCAAAGGAAGGTGTCTGCATAGGACCATAGACATCACTCTATACAAGTTACAATTTTTGATTAGCCCAAATTGAACCATCTTTTGGAAAGCTGCATTTTGCCCAAAATTCAGCTTGCACTGCAAGCTGACTGAGAAAACTGAGAGTAATGGCAGTGAGTAGTACACTTCACAAGAACATGGAAAGATGAAACCAAATAATCATGAAAATGAAAGTATATTGCTTGTACAATACAATGACTTACTGATACAATAGCTTTTTGCATTGAAGCGAGAGGAGGAGTAGTGATTTTCTCTTCTTTGGTAAGTCACATTCACCCGTACTTACTACTTCTCACCCTTGAAGTGTGTGTAGTGAGTTATTAGACTAGGGAAGTGAGTGGAGTGAGTAGAGTAGGAGGAGTAAGGGAGTAGGCTAGGAAGTTAGAGTAGCATTCAACCTTTGTCTTGTTCTTTTTCAGTGTAGGAGAATTTTTCAAAGAGTATAAAACCCAAAAAATATCATTTTTTAGTCACTTGTCTCTAGCACAAGTATCGTGAGAAGCTGCTGTCGAGTATCGTGAGCAAAGATCTGGGCTTTTTGAGCTGCGCAGAATGAGTCAGAGGGGTTAGAGAGCTGAGAGAGAGTTCCCAAGGTAAGCACATTCATCATCCTCCCATCAGTGTCTCATAAATTAAACATATCAGAGAAAACGATCTGCGGTAAGTATCGCGAGAGTCCTCCAGGGGTGAGAGAAGTCTATTTCTGTGATACAGTTGGTGAGGAGAGGGTAGAGAAGCTTGATAAACACATATAATCATTCAAAATTCAAAACACACTTGCAAAAAACTAAAAAAGTGCCAAGTATCGTGTTCTCCCGCGGTCGAGTATCACGATACCTAGGTATCGTGATCTCCTGTGGTTGAGTATCGAGATACCTAGCAAGTATCGACTATCGTGTTTTCTCGATCACGATACCTAGCAAGTATCGACTATCGTGTTTTCCCGATCGCGATACCTATCAAGTATCGACTATCATGTTTTCACGATCACGATACATAGCAAGTATCGTGTATCGTGTATCGTGTGAACTCAAGTATCGTGTATCGTGTGAACTCAAGTATCGTGTATCGTGTATCATGTGAACTCAAGTATCGTGTTTTCCTGATCGTGATACCTATCAAGTATCGTGTATCGAGTATCGTGTGAACTCAAGTATCATGTTTTCCTGATCGTGATACCTATCAAGTATCGTGTATCGAGTATCGTGTTTCTTCAAGTATCGTATATCGTCTCCCGTGAAGTATCATGTATCGTGTCTGGGAGATATCGTGTATCGTCGGAGTCAAAGGTCGAGTATCGTGAACTTTTTGTGGTCAAGTATCGTGACTTGAGGTCTCTCAGTTAGTCCCGTCCCAACCAAATTTTTTCTAGAATTCTGACCCATAGTGAAGAGCTCTAGAGGCTAGAGGTTGGCAAGGGCTGATCAGAGCTTTTAAGTGGATGAACCTAAGATCTGGGAGAACCCTAGGAATCCGAAGAAGTGTAGCTGAACCAAGTGTAGCCGAAGAAGTGTAGCTGAACCAAGTAACCATTCACATTATTCAGAAACCTCTAGTGATTCAGAAGAAGAAATTCCTATGGCTTCAGAGGATATGCAAAACACTATACCAATGATTGGCATGATGTCAATTATTGAGGGAGAATATTGGACATCTTTAGAATCTGTGACCACCAATCAACATGAGATACCCATATACCTAGATGGACTAAACCGATCAGTGGCCCAACTGAAGAAAGCTTCAGATGCTTACATAGTGCCTAGGCCAGCAGTTACGTATGCAAGAGGAATTTATATGGACAAGAGAGACATCGAGTATGTTGTTACAGAACACCCCAAAAACATCAATGAGCTTGGGGAAGAAAACATTGCTCATAACCTTAATGAAGAAGGAGATGAAGTGCAAGTGACCACACCTAGAGGGAGATCTACTATTGTTAGGGTTTGGAGAGGAGACCTGGTTCCCCAAGCTGACTCCTTAATGGATGTGTATTTGATCAATGGAATGGAGAATCTCCTTAGAGCCCACTCTTCATTATGGGAAGCAGTCCCTAATCCAGTTACTGTCTATGAGTTACAAGATCCTGACTTCCCCACCATCATCACATATCTGGACAAAAACCAGAGAAGGTATTGGCCCCTAACAGAGTGAGAGAGAGCCGGGTTGAAATATCAGAACATTCCAGTGTTTCCCCTGAGGGATCAAGCCACTACTTCACAAAACCCGCATGGAACCTCTCAGAATAATTCATTCCAACAGTCAGTACAAACACAACAAACACATATTCTGGTCAGACCACACGTACAATTTGCTATGCCCATGTTAATCCCTGGTCAGACCACCTGTTGACCCATGGAATGGAATTCCTGCCCCTGTTAGACCACCTATAGCAAGAGGACCTGGTAGACCCATTGGAAGACCCGTTTTCCCTGTGATGCCTAGACCGCCTGAAGGAGGAAGAAGATTAAGGCCAATTCAAGTTGCCAAATGCATGAGAAACCACTATGATGGCTCTAGCAAACCGTACAATCATATAGCTGAATTTAAGCAAGTAATCAGAGCCGAACAAGTAGAAGATTTCTTGTTCCAATATGAATCTTTTGGTCTAACTTTGACAGACACAGCTTTAGCTTGGTTCTAGCCATTAGATCCAAATAATTTTCAAAACATGGAACAAGTCTATCAAGAAATGATTGAGGAATTCACTAAGTCTAGAATTAAAAACAACTCGTCATCGTTGATTCATAGCTTTAAGCAAGCTCCTATAGAATCACTGAGATTGGCAGCAAGAAGATTCAAGCAGTATGAGGATAGATGCCCAGTGAAAGAGAGGCCTACTCAAAACAAAATGGTGTCATTATTTTTGGAAGGATTATTGAATGGATCATTAAGATCTTTGGTATATGTAAAAAGAGTTCAAACTTTGCAAGAGTGTATGAAGGAATCTATCGACCTAGAAGACAATCTAGCACAGGATCTGAAAATACCTCAAGGTAGTATCAAAAGTGAAGATTCAGCCAGCAGCACATCAAACCCTAAGAACAATGTAGAGGAAATAGCTGACTTAGTCGCAAAGAAGTTGAACGTTCAAGGACAGAGGAACTACCCCAACAACCCAATGAGAGTGCCCATGCTTCGAAGATGTATGCATTGTGGAGGAGATCATCCATCTCATTTGTGCACTAGGGGTGTACTCCCACCACCTGCTTATGCTTACAATAGACCACCCATTCTGGGCCCTCTACAATATTGCAGCATAGAACAAAAGTATACAAATCATGGCACGGAAAATTGTCCTTACAATAGGCAATCAAGACCTGTACAACCTGTCATGAGACCTTATGGATACCCTCAGAGAGATCTAGGAGGAGAAGCCTTTAGATATCCCACATATCAGCAACAGGCACCTGTACCACGACCATATGCTTATCAAGGGTACACTCAACCACAACCGGTGTTAGGACAACAACCACCCCATCCTCAAAATGTTGTCCTAGTGAAAATAGCTCAACCTGAAGAAAACTTAGAGAGAGCAATAGTTCCAGCCACACCTTTGACTAGTAATGAACCATATGATTCATCCTATGACCATAGCCAAGGAAACTATCCCACTTATGAGAGCTCTATGATAGAATATGGACAAATGTACAAACCATATGCCTATGGCATGGAAGTGCCACATAGTTCCTACAGATATGAGTAGGATTATGTGTCATTGATGTACACAGCCCCCAGGGCATCCATACCCCCCCGACCCATGAACAGACCGCCTGTACCTCGAGGACCATGTTATAGATGCGGAGGTGATCATTATATTAGAGAATGCACACTACCAAACCCACCACCACCACAACGAGTCTGGGAAGGATACTGTAGTGATTGTGGTAAAGAACACCTTTTTAGAGATTGCCCCAAGAACCCGAACAAAGTTAACTCTAACGTGCAGATTAATGTGATAGAAGTGATAGAGTCGTCAGGAAGTGATAAGGAGTACACTGTACCATTGAAAGCAATAACTAGACCCAAAGCAAGAGAGACCCCAGACAAAACTAAAGAAAATGATCAGGGTGACAGAGAAATAAACATACCTACACCTCAAATAGTTGAAGACTCGGGAGAGCCTGAGAAAAGTGTTACAAGTAAACGAACACAGAGATGGAAGAACCGTAGATATAGGATGAAGGAAAAGAAACTACAACAAAAGAACCATAGAGAAAATGAAAAGAATGAACAAAATCCAAAAGAGAAACAAGAAGAGGAAGAAGAAATTTGGAAAGGAAAGTAAAAAAACGAAGAGGTAGGATCAGTTTTAGAAGATCCCATGCGTGAAGAATTAGCCATGTGGATTCAGGCGTACAAAGCACGAATATTAGCAGGACCTACCATTGAACAACATGAAAGAGAATATCCTAGAGGTGACCTAGAGAAAGAAAGGTTGGAGATATGTAAGAAGTTAATTGAAGTGGCTCAACACACCCTAGAAAAACTTGTTGTTCAATTACCCAACTCGCGAATTCCTGAAGAAGAATTCCAAGAGTGTGTCATCCTTAATGACCCTGAGAAAACCAAAGAAGGTGAGATACACAATGAAAATCACTGTGAGGACAAAAGGGAAGGATCCATTATTCCCGAAGTAGAAGGGGAATGGCCTAAAGACTTGTGGGCAAGAGTCCAAGAAGACCGATGGAAGAAAGTGGAAGGAATAGAACCACTCTTTGAGGAGCTAGAAGCAAAAGGTGAAATTGAAGACTCCATACCTGAATTGAATTCAGAAGAAATAATACCAATTGATCCAAGTAACAAAGAAAATGACAGTGTAAAGGTTTTGCCAAATTACACAGGAGAGTACGAACAAAATTCGGAATTATATTGTATTCCCTCGATAAGGAAAAAAGAACCGAACCCATCAGTCAAAACATCGGATATCATACAACATCTTAAAAAGGTAAAAATCCCTTGTACCCTGACGTTAGAAGAACTGTAAAGGATCAAACCACATTTGAAGGAGAAACTGACCAACCAATTGGAGATCAAGGAGGATGAGAAGGAGATGTCTGATGAAGTAAACACAGTAAAAATCCCAGTCGATAAGGTTGGAGAGTTCAGTGAGGGAGATGAAGGAAATACTTGCCTTCCAATTACCTATAGGGGTTACACCACTAAAGCCATCTTAGATTCTGGAGCTGGAGTAGGAATTGCTACTAAAGAAATCTGGGAAAAATGGGGAAAACCAGCTTTAAGACCAACGTGCATGAAGATACAAATGGCAGACGGACACACTGAATGACCTTTGGGATTATTGGA
Organism: Ceratopteris richardii; assembly: GCA_020310875.1. Taxonomy (NCBI): domain Eukaryota; kingdom Viridiplantae; phylum Streptophyta; class Polypodiopsida; order Polypodiales; family Pteridaceae; genus Ceratopteris; species Ceratopteris richardii. The sequence goes on along the minus strand of CM035439.1, from coordinate 136,092,470 downwards.
ACGGGTAGTTTTTACCACTTGCGGAGTTGAGTTTGAGCACACCTTAGCGATATGTCAATTTGAAAGGCCTAGCAATTATGAAATGATACTTGGAAGACCATTCATGAGGCAACTAAAGGTAGTGCAAGATTGGGGAAAAGACGTAGTACATTTACAGCATGAAGGAACCACAACAAGAATAAATCTCCACACTTATACATATCAAGATGTTCCTCCCTTACAATGGAATCAGATTCACAAGGAGGAAGATAATCAGTCGATTCATAGTATAGGTTCAAGTGATCAATCGTGGATGAACGAAGACACTCATCTATGGATATGCCAAACCGCGAAAAAGGAAGAGGATAGGAGGAAAGGATGGCAGCAAAGGCAAGGAGTTGCTAGATCAGTACAAGATCCAACCTATATGCCTCAAATATTCCTAGATGAAGAATTTGAACCTCATGGTTGGATGGAGATTTTAGCTACTCTCGATGTGTGTGTAAACGAAGAAGTGATAACCATGAATGAATGCATTGATGAGGAAGGATATGACGTTAGTCTATATGTGGTAGTTCTTCAAGAGGCTGAAGAAGGGGAAGTGATAGAAAAGGAATGGAAGGAGGATTACGAGAGCATTGAAATGGAGCAAGAGCAAATGGAAATAGAAAGTAGAAATCAAGAAGTAAGTGTCATAACTAATGAAATAAATCAAGAACCAACACAGGAAGAGGAGCTTGGATTATTTAGATAAAGCAAAAAATGATGAAGAAAACAAGCCTCAAGACCAATTTGAAGTGCCCGCCCACTTCAAAAAATATGAAGTAAAGAGAGAAGAATTGCTATTCAAATGCCAAAACGAGAAGCACAGCCAGGAATAGCATATGACAATAAAGAACAAACCAAGAAAATAGTAGTAACCTTAGAGGAAGGAGAAGAACGATGTACTTTTATAGGACAAGATGTCTCAATGGAGGAAGAACAAGAGTTAATACGACTCATAAGGGAATACAAGGATGTCTTTGCTTGGACATATAAGGATTTAAAAGGAGTAGATCTATCTATATGTGCACATAGAATGCCTATGACATCTAAAGCTAAACCTTCCAAACAAAGACCTTACACATATAATGATGTTTACTCAGCAAAGATAAATGAAGAGATAGATAAGTTATTAGATGCTGGATTCATATACGAGATTGAACACACGGAATGGGTGTCACCCTTGGTGGTTGTACAGAAAAAGAATGGTAAGTTAAGGGTATGCATAAACTTGAAAAAAGTAAATGCTGCCACCATTAGAGACAGTTACCCATTACCCATCACGGATCATCTTTTGGAAAGAGTGGCAGGGAAGGAAGTTTATAGTTTTTTGGACGGCTTTTCAGGTTATAATCAGGTAGCTATTGCTCCTGAGGACAACATAAAACAGCCCTTGCAATTGAATGGGGAGTGTATGCCTTTAGGGTTATGCCTTTCGGCCTAACCAATGCCCCAGCCACTTTCCAAAGATTGATGTGCCATGTATTCAAGGAGTTCCTGAGAAAGAGTATGGAGGTATACGTGGATGATTTATGCAATTACTCAACTATACGATCAGAGCATATCCCTGAACTAGGAAAGATCTTTGCCAAATGTCGACAATATAGAGTATGCCTCAACCCAGAAAAATGTGTCTTCATGGTTCGACAAGGAAAAATATTAGGACATATTGTCTCTAAAAATGGAATTTCAATTGATGAAGACAAATTCAAAGTGATTCTGGATTTGCCAAGACCAAAGACTGCTAAGGAAGTCCAAGCATTTATGGGACATTGCGGATACTACTGAAGATTTATACATATGTATGCCATAATTGCTAGACCTCTTTATGCACTATTGTCTCAATTTAATTGGATAGAAGAATGTGAAAAGGCCTTTAACGAATTAAAGAGTCGATTGAGTTCAACCCCAATCCTTCGAGTACCTAATTGGAACAAACCCTTTCACATTCACGTAGATGCTTCCAAGTTTGCCATTGGTTGCATCCTAGCTCAACCCGCAGATACAGCAAAGTTAGATCACCCTATAGCCTATGCCAATAGACAGTTGAATCAAGCAAAACGTGATTATACCACAACTGAGAGAGGAGGCCTAGGGATGGTGTATGCAGTAAAGAAGTTTCAACACTACTTATTGGCAAACAAATTCAAATTCTTCATTGATCATCAAGCCCTACTGTACTTAGTCAATAAGCCTTGTAATACGGGACGACTAGTACGATGGTTTTTATTGTTGATGGAATTTGATTTTGAAGTAGTAGTCAAGAAAGGAAATACCACATAAGAGCGGATCACCTATCAAGAATGACACATGGAGAACCACCCATATGAGTACCTGATGATCTGCCAGACACGTGCATGTTCAACCTTGAAGTATGTCCCCAATGGGCAGAAAAGTTGATCCCTATACTCACGTATGAACCTAAAAATGGGATCACATCAAACCGAACCCAAGACCTATGGAAGACTAAAAACCTTCATATCATCGCTCAAAGTTTGTATCACCAAGACTCAAGTGGATTACTCATGAGATGCGTAGAAGAAGAGGAACAAGAAATGTGGCTTCAAAAAGCACATGTAAATAATGGAAAACTCATCTAAATGCGAACGGAACATGGCAAACACTGAGGAGATTGGGCATATATTGGCCAACCATGCAAAGGGACGCGCATAACTATGTATCAGCCTGCCCAACCTATCAAGAACGGAATCCAGAAGAGAACTCCACTCTATGCTACTCCACCGTAGCACCAAGATGGAGCATGCCTCTGGTGAAGTTCTTAAAGACCCAAGAGTACCCAGAAGGAGCCACTCTAGCAAGGAAACATGCACTTGTAGAACAAAGCAAAGACTATGCTCTTATAGGAAAACAACTCTTTAAACGAGGAAGAGATAATCATTTGTGAGTGTGCATTCATGAAGACGAGTATCTTGCTGTTTTAGAGATGGCACATACAGGAGCTGCATGAGGACATTTTCTGCAGATAAAACAACAAAAATGATTCTCTTTGCAGGAATGTGGTGGCCAACTTTACATCAGGATGCAGCCACATATATTCAACGGTGTGATACATGTCAACGAACGAAATACCCAATTCGAAGAGATTAAATGCCACTAAAACCCATTATGAGTGCCAGAGCTTTCACAAAATGGGGGATAGACTTCATAGGACCTATTAGCCCCCCAACTAAAGGATCCCATGCCGAATACATAATTGTAGCCACAGACTATCTAAGCAAATGGGTTGAAGCCAAAGCAACCAAGAAAAATGATGCAAGAACTACTGCCAAGTTTCTCTTCGAGAACGTTTTCACTAGATTTTGATTACCGATAGAAATTGTGAGTGATAGAGGCACACACTTTGTGAATGAAGTTATAGAAGCCTTACTGTATGAATTCTTGGTAATTCATAAGAAATCAGCCCCTTATCACCCACAAGCCAATGGACAAGCCGAAAGTTCGAATAAAATCTTGTGCACAGTTCTCACCAAAATTGTGAACAATGGTAGATCTGATTGGGATAAACAATTACATCACGCTTTATGGGCATTCCGAGTAGCTTACAAGACCGCCATAGGAACTACTCCTTTTAACTTAGTGTATGGACAAAATGCTATTTTGCCAATTGATTTCTTAATACCCACTCTCAGAGTAGCAACAACTTATGAGTGGACAGGACATGAACTCTCAGCTCAATCGGATCAAATAGAGAAGTTACATGAAACTAGGTTACAAGTAGTAGCAGGGATTTATGCTGCTAAAAGGCGACAAAAGGCATATTTTGATGTTCATATTAAAGAAGGAGATTTAGTTTTAGTTTATACTTTGAAACTACACGCAAAGAAACTACAAAAAAGAGGATATGGCCCGTTAATCATTAATCGCATATCCACCAGTGGAGCCATCAGCTTAGCAACTCTAGATGGAGATGTATTACCAAACTATATCAGTGGATGTCGAGTAAAAAAATATTTAGAGCCACTGACTGAAGAAATAATGTCATGACTGATAACTGGTAAAAATAGACTTCTAGAGGAAGAAAGAATACGAGAGGAAGCCAGACAAGAAGCGCTAGAGCAGATCAGGAAACGAAAAGAGTGGTTGAGAGAGAGAGATGAGAGATATCGATAAGGAGAGGAACTCGTTCCAATGGCTAATTTTAGAGCCACGGAAAACCTAGGTCAGCAAAGGATGCAACCATACTTGAATTTGGGAGCTGGAAAAAAAGAATACCACTTAGTGGATGCTCTCATTGACACAGGAGCCGCTATAAGCTGCATCAAATTTTCATTGACTCAGCAACTCAAGGAAGAATTACATCCATCAAAGGCACAACTAATTGGAATAGGAGGAAAAGATCACCAAGTGTATAGGAGAGATTATCTTACCTCTACACTTAGGAAACAACACAATGGAACAAAAACTCTTAGTATGTCACGATAAGGACTTATTAGAAGAGCTCGTGTTAGGTCAAGACTGGATATACGAATATGAAGTAACTATTCAATTGGCCTTAGGATACATCTCGGCCAAGATAGGACATCGTGAAGTATTCAGCATGCTAGACGAACGACCAATCAAAGCCGCAAGTATAGAACCGAAAACTCATCCAAACGAACATAGTGATGAATGCATGTTCACTAGCACTATGGAAACCCCTTCATTGAGTACTTCATGTGAGAATAAACTGAATTCTGCTGACACACCATCTTCTAATCTAGCAAGTCACAAGAGTATCATTCTATCCGAAAACAGCCTTAGCGAAGAACCACGCACAAGAGAGACTAGTTCTCCGAGTAATCACAAGTTTGCACCTATTAGAATATGCCCCATTCCTTACACTAGACAGGCTTGGATAAGGAAGGATCAAATGGCTGCATATCATCAACAACAAAAACATTATCGACATCAGAACAACCCATCGAACAAGCGAGTAAATCACTTTGGACACCGACGTCCACAACGAATTGCTAGAATATGGATTCCAAAGAAAGTGGTAGCCGCCCAACCAACCCGCACACAAATATGGATTCCCAAGTCATGTACTCAAATGACAATCATCAAAAAGGACGAACCAATGAACAAGGAAAATCAGTATGGTATAAAGGCAAAACGACAGAAGCTAAACTGCTATAGGATAGAGCAGGAGTCTACATACAATTCACACGTCATTCCAAGATTCAAAAAGCAGACAAAGCAGAAGCACCAAATGAGAAGCACCGCATTCACCAGGAATGTTGGGAACACGATTTCTCCCAACAGAATAAAGCAGATGTGGATGCCGAAAGACAAGACAAGATGTATACATCTACCAAATAATTCGAGTTGCACGCATGTGGAGTTACCAGAATCCAAAGTATGCATGATAAGGCCACATTACAAGGCCACGCATTTGGCACAATATTCTTCTATTTCAGGATAGTGAAGCACAATTTCCCTTTGGGAAATAGGAGAGCACTTGTACATAATCTAAAGAAAATTACCAAAAAAATTAATAACCGCTTCGGCTATGAACTAACTTTCCTGTTTTTCTTTCAGACAAAAACATAAAAATATCTAAAAGTAGGAACAATCCCAGGTATTACCTTTCTCACACCCACGGGGAAGGGACGACACCATTCACGCGGAACATTGCCAAACTTATGAAAGACAAATGAAGGAGGATTTTTTATACTATCTTGCCACTAATTCATACTCTATATTGAGTGCAGATGGCATCTACTAATTCCGAAGCAACACAAGAGGAAGAGGTCCAACTTCTTCCATTGGAATCAATAACAAAAGCAAGAGGCCGTTGGTTTCTGGATGAACAACCAGTATCGGATCTCATTTTCATGGCCACTATCAAAATCATGGACAGGGATCACTACTTCCCTATCATGTCGCAAGATTTTAAGACTATCATACAAGGATTACCGTGCATGACAGATGTCTGGACACAAGTAGGAATGGATGCATTTCTCAGATTACCTATTTATCTACCAGATTTCCACAGATGTATGCGAGTGATGAATACACTTCAGCCTGCATCGAATAAGATATCAGTTCCTGAGGCACGAGTACTGGATAAAGTTGGTGCCTGGAAGACAATTCAATTCACTCATGAGCTGATTAACAAGGCTTTTGGATGGAATCAAGAGGGAATCACAAATGTCAAAGATGAATGTCATGATCCGAAAAAGCGATCCTTTTTGGAAATCAATAGAACTGATATTGAAGAGGTTGTTCGATTAGTGCATTAGCACTTTCGTTTTCCAAGTATGCATAGATATACAGCACCTCAAAAGATTGTGGTGCAACTGCTCTCACATGCTATGAGGCAAGTCGGAAATCAAGTCAACATGACTCCATATGTCCAAGAATGGCCTATTTGAAGCAAAGAAGAAGTGGGGTCAGAAAAAGTTTCTGAATGGTAGTTCGGCCTTGACCCTACTTATTTATGAGGCACTGGATATGAAGAACTGCTTGCACTTGATGCCAACCTCAACTGAGATGGCCAAATATGTAAAGTCAGCAACTGTTCCAAAGAAAAAGAAAACAGTCATCGCTGTTGAAGAAGTAGGAACTAGCTCAAAGACACCTATGAGAGGAACTAAGCGCCTTAGAGAGGAAGAAGCCCAGGTTACACCCCAATCAAAGAGGACACACACATTGCCAAAGATTCCTGGGACCCAACAACCAATTACCAAGAGAGATCTCTCTGCAGCCCTAGAAGAAACACATCAGTATATGCGGGGGCAAGTAAATTTGAATATTCAAGGTCACCATTACAGACAGGAAATCTAGGAAAAGAAACCGAAGGATAAAGAAACTCATCAAGTACCTTCTAGATACAAAGAAATGTTGATATATTTAGGTAGTGATGTGTGTGAACACTCTAGGACCGCCGGGGCACTTTTTTCCCTCTTTAGGAGGTTTTTTTCCCCCGGCTTGTATATACGCCTATTGCCCTAATGGGCTACTTATCTTTGTACATTCTCTAGTAATAAATTCAGTCTTGTGTGTTGTGCTCCAAGCTTCTTCTTCTTCCTTGTGCTGTTCGCGTGCTTTCGCAGACGTCTAACTCCAACAATTGGTATCAGAGCAAGTCGTTGCTTCTTCTAGGGCGCCGTCGACACTCCTCCGTTTGCAGTCTCAGATTCGCACAAAATTTGGTGATCATACTCAAGGTGTTTCCGAGATCAAAACAGCTTTGCTGTGTGGTGCCGAAATCGCGATCTGAGCTCGTTTCGGCCTCCGAACGCACTATTGCAGTGCTTGTGCAGGCTATTTCGTCCTTTTGTGCCAAAGGTATATACCAGTTTCTGTTCGCCAGTTTAAGCGTCTCGAAGTCTGCTACAGGTCTAGCAGAACTCATGTGTGCAGTTCTGTTCAACTTTTTGAGATACAGTCAATTTTTTGCATCAAGGTATTTTAGTCACCAGCCATGGCTGAAAGCAGTGATGTATTCCGTATGTTGGCTGTTGAGGATAAGTTGGATGGTACCAACTACCCATTATGGGCTTATATGATGCGACATGTACTGGTTGCAAAAGGATTGTGGAACATTGTGCAGGGTGTTGAAAGATGTCCTGTTACACCTGTAACGACAGGTACTGCAAATACAGGTGTTGGAGCTGATGAAGATGGTGTCGAAGATGATATTCCGCAGATTCCTATTCGTGCTGCTGTTTTTGTTGCACCTACTGCAGAGCAGATTTGTTGGGATGGCAGAGATGCCCAGGCACATGCATTGATAGCTTTGTCTGTCAAAGGTGCCATTATTCCTCACATTCGCTCTTGCAGAACAGCAAAGGATGCTTGGGATACACTTACCACTTTGTACCAGGCTAGGAATGAGGCTCGTGTTGCTTACCTCCGAAAACAGTTGGAGAGTGAGCACATGAATGAAGGTGATTCGATGGACAATTTTCTTACAAAGATCAAAGACCTGAAGGAACAATTGATTTCTGCTGATGAGGTTATACCAGATAGCTCACTTGTGCAGACCGTTCTGAATGGCCTTCCTGATTCATATCAGAGTTTTGCCTCTACTCTTTGATTGATGATGAAAGGCAATCTGAATGCCTTGTCATTTGAGGAATTAGTCTCTGTTCTGTTGCAGGAAGATCAGTCCAGGCAGAACAGGTCCATTATGCGTATTGCAGATCAAGCTTTCCTGGCTAGTCAGAAGGGCAAAGGAAAATGGAGCTCTTCTACTAGTAAGCAGAAATCTGCAAATGCTGCACAATCGAAGAACCAGGATAAAGATGAAAAGAAATCAGAAAAGCAGAAATTGTTCTGCAAGTACTGTAAAGGAAATGATCATATTATAAAGAACTGTCCAAAACTGGCTGCTAAAGAGGCAAAGAAGAAAGAGGCTGGAATGGTTGTTGCAGAGGCCTCTACACCAAAAACAGAGTCTACAAATCTTGTGCAGGAAGAAGAATGGGCGTTTACTACTGTCTGTAGTTTTGACCCATCTTCTCATGATCAGTGCATGTCTGCAGTAGACTCAGATGTTTGGTACTTTGACAGTGGGGCGACCAAACATATTACCTCGCAGCGAAGTTTCTTCTCTTCACTCGAGCCTGCCCCTACAGGGAATACTGTCACATGCGCCAATAACTCCTCTTATCCTGTTATGGGAGTTGGTAAGATCATTCTGACTACTGCTGATGGTAGTTCTTTCACTTTGTCAGATGCTTTATTTGTGCCAGGGATCAAAAAGAACCTGTTATCAGTTTCTGCATTAGCCAAGATTGGCTTGGTTGTGAAATTCGTTGATGACAGGTGTACAGTCCATGATCTCTCAAATGGCGATGTGATTATTGCTTCTGGCATTTTATGTCGTGGGCTGTATAAGCTCATAGACTATGAAAGATCTGTGAATGATTCGGCATGTGCAGTTCATGATTCTCAGGCTATGTCAGATGCAAATCTTTGGCATGCACGCTTTGGTCATCTGAATTTTGCTAGCTTGTTACGCCTGCAGAAATCTGAAATGGTGTCCTCTTTGCCCAAACTTGAGGCACCTGGAAAACATGTTTGTGAAGGCTGTATTTTGGGCAAAATGCAGCGTTCTTCCTTTCCAAAAGATGGTTCAGTTCGGGCTATGCAGAAATTGAAGCTTGTACATAGTGATGTCTGTGGTCCTATGCAGACACCCTCTTTTGGAAATTACCTTTACTTCGTGACTTTCATTGATGATTTTTCCAGGCATGCATGGGTATATCCACTCAAAGCAAAGTCCGAAGTGTTCATGTGCTTCAAACAGTTTTTGGTTTTGGCTGAAAATCTGTCAGCATGTAAAATGGGCACCCTCCGTTTTGATCGAGGGGGGGAATATATGTCTTCAGATTTTAATGCATTTCTGGCTGAACGTGGGATAAAACACCAGTGTACAGTGCCGTATACACCTCAACAGAATGGAGTTGCTGAACGAAAGAACAGGTCACTCATGGAGATGGCGAGGTGCATGGTCAAAAGTCAGGCTTTACCACATAGTTTCTGGCTTGAGGCTGTCATGTGTGCAGCATATGTACTGAACAGGTGTCCCACCAAAGCATTGCAGTCTATCACTCCATATGAGGCTTGGCATGACCGCAAGCCATCTGTTGCTCATCTGCGTGTTTTTGGTTGTTTGGCATATGCATTAGTGCCTGAACAACATCGCAGAAAATTGGATGATAAGGCAGTAAAATGTATTTTTGTTGGGTACAGTTCTGAAAGTAAAGGCTATCGTCTGTATCATCCACAGACTAAACGCATTCTGGTTAGCCGTGATGTTGTCTTTGTGGAAGATGCTATTCAGCCATTGCTTTCATGTACTAAGGAGACATCTGTTAGCTCCAAAGACATGTATGATACTTTGATGCCTCTTTTTACAGGTGGATAGGCTAGCGCTGGTCCCAATGAGGCAACTTCTCAGCCTTTGCAGGTTTCATATGATGATGCAGATCATTCCATTTCTGATGCAGATTTACATGATGCACTTGTTGATGAGAGAGCTGATATTGAACAGGCAAAAACTATGCCAAAATGGCTGGTGCAGACTTTGCGTGACAGCAAATTAGATGCACCTTTGTCATATCGTACTCGTTCAGGCTCTCATAGTACCTCCTTTGCATCAGATTGCTATGCTATGGCTGCATCTAGTCTCTGTGATGAGAATGAGCCTGTTTCTTTTGATGAAGCACAAAATTCAGAAAACTGGATGGCTGCTATGCAATCTGAATATGATGCTATAATGAAGAATGGTACATGGTCTTTATGTGACTTGCCTCCTGGCAAGAAGGCCATTGGCACTAAATGGGTATACAAGCTGAAGCGTAAACCTGATGGTACAGTTGACAGGTATAAGGCTAGGCTTGTTGCAAAGGGTTATGCGCAGGAAAGGGGCATTGATTTTGATGAGACCTTTGCACCTACATGCCGTATGACTACTGTTCGGAGCATTTGTGCACTTGCAACCCATCATGGTTAGAATGTACATCAGTTGGACATTAAAACAGCATTTCTGAATGGTGACTTGCATGAAGAAGTGTATGTTTTTCAGCCCCGTGGCTTTGTGCAGAAAGGGCATGAAAACCAGGTGTGCAGGTTAAAGAAGGCGTTATATGGTTTAAAGCAAGCACCATGTGCTTGGTATGAGAAAATACATGCCTATCTGATTGCACATGGTTTTGAGAACAGTCCAACTGAAAGCACCTTATATGTTAAGCGTGCTAATGATGTGCTTCTGATCATTGTTGTCTATGTAGACGACATGCTGCTCACTGATCCTCTTGAGAAGCATATTGCTGATTTCAAGGCTGATTTGCATGCCTCATTTGAGATGTCTGATTTGGGGCATTTGCATCACTATTTGGGCATTCAGTTTATGCAAGTTGATGGTGGAATGGCTTTGTGTCAAACGAAATATATTGACACATTATTGCAGCGTTTTGGCCTTGAAGACTGTAAGCCTATTGCCACTCCTATGGAGACAGGTTTACGATTGAGTCTTCATGATGCTGGAGATGCATTTGATGCTGTTCTCTATCAGCAGGCTGTTGGATGCTTGATTTACTTATGCATTACTCGGCCAGATATTCAGTTTGCTGTCTCACAGATGAGCAGGTTTACGCATTGCCTAGGAGTCACGCATTGGAAAGCCGCTAAGCGCATCTTTCGCTACTTGAGTGGTACTCAGCTACTTGGGTTGTTTTATCCCAAGGGGGGATCACTACCGCCAGATTTGCATGCTTTTTCTGACTCAGATTGGGCTGGTTGCTATGACACTCGTGTGTCCACCAGTGGTTTTTGCTTCATGCTTGGTAGCTCATGTATATCTTGGTTGAGCAAGAAGCAGCCTACTGTGGCCACTTCCAGTTGTGAGGCTGAGTATAGGGCAGCTTTCACAGCGACTGTTGAGTGTGTGTGGCTCAGACGCCTTATGGCTGATTTGGGTGTTGGCCAGTCTTCTGCCACCACCATCTTCACTGACAGTCAGAGCGCATTGGCAGTTGCGAGGAACCCTGTGTTCCATGCTCGCACTAAGCACATTGAGGTGCATTATCACTATGTCAGGGAGAGGTTCTCTGCTGGGGAGATCAGCTTGGCATATGTGCCCACGCAGGAGAACATTGCAGACCTTTTCACGAAGGCTCTGCCTAGGGAGAAGTTTGAAGCTTTCCGCAAAGCTTTGGGCTTACTTCCTTTTGTGGAGTGATTTCCACATAGCTCGGCACTTCCTTATACATGAGTGCCAGCTCCTTGTTCACCGCATCACTCCCAGGGGGGATTTGTTGATATATTTAGGTAGTGATGTGTGTGAACACTCTAGGACCGCCGGGGCACTTTTTTCCCTCTTTAGGAGGTTTTTTTCCCCCGGCTTGTATATACACCTATTGCCCTAATGGGCTACTTATCTTTGTACATTCTCTAGTAATAAATTCAGTCTTGTGTGTTGTGCTCCAAGCTTCTTCTTCTTCCTTGTGCTGTTCGCGTGCTTTCGCAGACGTCTAACTCCAACAAGAAATAGGGTTGGAGGAATCAAGCTTTAATGAGGAATCAAGCCCTGAGAAGGACACCCTGGATACGGATATACAAACAGAAACACACAATGAGGATTGGACAGAGATCAATCAAGTCGAAGTCATGCCAGACAACAAACAGAGACAAACAAAGAGCATAGAAGAACCAACGGAACCAGAGCACATCATTCAATTGAATGAGACGTCAAAGATCAGTATCAAGAAGGCTCCAATAACTAATAAAACCGTAATGCCACCTATCAAAGAAGAAATACAAACTCCAGTGGACCAAGACTCAGGCTTACTACAAAAAGGGTGAAAGCTTGCAAGGAAAGCTTGAGAAGGAGATCATACGACATCAAGGAAGTCAAAAGGAGTATCATTCGAAGTAAAGGTAACCTTATACTTTATAAAGGTTAAAGAATTCAATATACAGGTGAAGGAAGGATGGGAGATTCTCTTCAAATAGAGAAGTTGGATAGAGAAAACTATCTTGCATGGTCAATGAGGATGGAAGCTCATATAATGAGCAAAGATTTGATAGCTTACATTACAGGTGAAGAAGAAAAACCACAATTCAGAGATCCTAGTATTCCAACTAGGGAAGAATTAACAGATTTGAAGAGTTGGATGAAGAAAGATGCTCAAGCTAGGAGTATCATTTATATGGCAGTCAATGATTACTTGCTACCTCACATTAGAGGTCTTGAAAGTGCAAGTGATATATGGAATGCTTTGGAAGAGCATTTCCAAAACACCACAAAGTCAAGGAAGGCATCTTTATGGGCAGAATTTACAACCTTCAAGAAGAAGGCCTCTCAATCCATTTCAGACTATGTAACAAGGATGAAAGACATTGCAGATTCATTAGGAGCTGTTGATGAAGATATTGAGGAGGATAAATTGGTAAGGCAAATCCTTACAGGTTTGAGAGGTGATGACAAATGGAAGCAATTCATTTTGTCTACAGAATTATCACTTGATCATTTCACTCCTGATTTAAATCAGTTGCTAGGTCATATGCTAACATTTGAGCAGGATGTTAAAGGAGATGGTGACAAAAGTACAGGTCATGCAATGTACTCAAAGGACAAGAAGAAAGTTAACAAAGGAAAGCAACAATCAGGTGAAGATGAAGGTACAACTAGTCAAGCCAACTTCCTAAGAGGTAGAGGAGGGTAGAGGAAGAGGTAGGAACAACAAAGATGGAGCCAAAGCTTGCTGGATTTGTGGTAAGACAAATCATTTAGCTAATGATTGTTGGCATAATAATCAAAGTAATGGAGGATACAATCAAAACTATAATTCGAGAGGAAGAGGTGGCAAAAATCAAAGAGGTAATTTCAGAGGCAGAGGTAGTAGGGGTTACTTTGGAAGAAATGCAGGTAGAGGTTTCCAAAGTCAACAATATAACAATACCTACTACAATTATGCTTCAGATCAAAAGGAAGATTCAACATTGATAATGAATGCAACTTGTGAAAGGCAGAGTGAAGATCAAAGAGTCTTCTACATTGATTCAGGGTGTAGCAATCACCTGAGTGGTAATATAGCCTTGATGACTGATTTGGAGAATAAGGTATCTAATCATGTTGTTCAAACAGGTGACAACACAAAGCACAATGTGAAGTCAATTGGATCAGTGAAGGCCAAGGATGGTAGCACCTTATTGAGTAAGGTCTTGTATGTTCCTACAATTCCTAAGAATTCGATAAGCGTAGGACAAATTGTGGAAAAAGGTTATGAAGTAAGGTTCACTAATGAAGGAGTGTTTGTGGAAGACCCTAGCAATGGGTATAAACAAATTGTTTCAGGGAAGAAAGAAGGAAGATTGTTCACATTGAAGATTCAAGGTAATGTTGGTCATGCCTTGTTCACCTATGGAGGACATAAGATCTCTGAGTTAGATCTTTGGCACAAGAGACTTGGACATTTCAATGAAAGAGGTATTAAAGACATGATTAATAATGGTTCAGTGCTTGGATTGCCTAATATTGCAGGTCAACATATGACATACAGATGTGAGGCATGTCAATTAGGTAAGGCTCATAAGCAACCCTATTCTAAGCATGGGTTTATGTATTCAGAGAAACTTGAGTTGGTACACACAGATGTGTGGGGACCATCAAAGGACTTCAGTATCAATGGCTCAAGGTATTATGTGATTTATGTTGATGATGCTACCAGATGGATCACTATCTATGTGATCAAAGATAAGTCAGAAGTATTCAATACTTTCAAACATTATCATATGTATGCAGAGAGAATTACAAGACATAAATTGAAGAGATTAAGGTCAGATGGAGGGGGAGAGTATTTTTCTAATGAGTTCAGTGATTACTTGTGGAATGCAGGTATAAAAAGAGAGGTTACTTGCAGGTACTCTCCTCAACAAAATGGTGTAGCAGAAAGGAGGAATAGGACTCTTGTTGAGTTTGCAAGGTCCATGATGAAGGAGAAAAATTGCCCAAATTATTTATGGGCTGAGGCTGTAAACACAGCTACTTATTTGGTCAATAGGCTACCTTGTAAAGCTTTGCAGGGAATGACACCTTATGAGGCATGGTGGGGTAAGAGACCTACACTAGACCATTGCAAAGTATTTGGATGTTTGGCCTATGCATATGTGCCATCACAATTAAGGCACAAATCGGAACCTAAAGCTGAAAAATATGTGTTTATTGGTTATGATGATAAGCAGATGGGATACAGGTTGTGGAATCCATCCACAAAACATTTTCTTGTATCAAAAGATGCTACATTTGATGAGCAAGGTACTTGGTATGCAGGTACTATCAATATTAATACAGATGATGAAGAAATTGTGAGCCAAAGGAAATGTAAATCAAAGGTTCAGATATTTGATGAGCAAGAGAATAATGAAGTGCAGGTTGAAGTGGAAGAAACACCAAGATTTGATCCTGAATATGAAGAACCAGAAACCTCAAGAAGTGGAGAACTTAGGAGGTCTACAAGGAACAAATGGCAACCTACAAGGTATAGCTATGATACTTCATTTTTGGCTACCAAAGATTATGCTTACATGATTAAAGCAGATGAAGACCCTTCTACATATGAAGAGGCAAAAGGTAAAGAAAATTGGGAGAAAGCTATGCAGGAAGAATATGATGCATTGATGGAGAATCAAACATGGGATTTGGTTCCAAAGCCAAATAGTCAGAAGATCATTGGATGTAAGTGGGTTTATAAGACAAAAAGATTTGCAGATGGAAGTGTGTCTAGGTACAAAGCTAGACCTGTTGTCAAAGGGTTTGCTCAGACATATGGTGTTGACTATGATGAGACTTATAGTCCTGTGGCAAGGATGACAACCATCAGGACACTTATAGCAATTGCTGCATGCAAAGGTTGGAAATTGTGTCAATCAGATGTGAAGAATGCTTTTTTGAATGGTTACATTTCAGATGAAGTTTTCATGGAGCAACCTCAAGGATTCAGAGATGGAAGATATCCAGATTATGTGTGTAAGCTCAAGAGAGCTTTATATGGCTTGAAGCAGGCCCCAAGGGCATGGAACTATAGACTTGTAAAGTTCCTAAAAGAACTTGGATTTCAAGTATCAAAAGCTGATAGTAGCTTGCTTGTCAAAGCAAGTGATGATGGGTTTATTTACATGTGCATATATGTTGATGATATCATACTTACAGGTACAGATGAGAAAGGCATACAAAGTTTAAAGAAGCAAATGGAGAAAGAGTTCAAAATCAGTGATTTGGGAGACTTGTCATACTTCTTGGGCATGGAGATTTCATACACTCAACATGGAGTGTATGTGACTCAAGAAAAGTATTTGAGAAACTTGTTAATCAAGTTTAAAATGGATGATTGCAGGGTAGCACCTACTCCAATGGAGGTGAATCACAAATTAAGCAGATTTGGAGGTGAAGAGTTCAAGGACATGAAGCAATATCAGAGTTTGGTTGGTAGTCTTATTTATGCTACATTAACTAGACCTGATTTATCATATGCAGTTGGGGTTTTGTCTCAATTCATGCATTGTCCTAGGAAAGAGCATTGGATTGCAGGTCAAAGAGTGTTGAGGTACATTAAGGGTACACTCAAAGAAGGTTTGTATTATGGTTTTACATCAGACACAAATATCAAGATCTATAGTGATGCAGATTGGGCAGGTAATCCAGATGATAGAAGGTCAACCTATGGATACATGTGTTATGTGGGAGATAAGTTAATCTCCTGGTGCTCAAAGAAGCAACATACAATTGCTTTGTCATCTACAGAAGCAGAGTACAAAGGCATGGTTGAAGCTGCAAAAGAAGTGATATGGCTTAAGACTCTAATGAAGAGTTTTGACACTATACAGAGCATACCTATCATTTATGGTGATAACATGAGTTCATTATATCTAGCTGCTAATCCTGTTTCTCATGCCAGGACCAAACACATTGAGATACAATATCACTTTCTAAGAGAGAAAGTGATGGATAAGGAGATTGAAGTCATACATACTTCAACAAAAGATTAGATAGCTGATATGCTTACAAAGAGCTTGGATGGACCAAAGTTACAGAAGTTTAAAGACATGGCAGGCATAAAGAAGGTTAGAGAAACCTCAATTGATGATTGAGGGGGAGCTGTTGGTGCAGACCAATCACCAATTGAAGATTTGAAGACAAAGAATGGAGATTAGAACAATTCTAGAAGCAAAGAAGGTGGACACATTCACAGGATGAATGATTTGTACACATATGTACATTAGTGAAGACATAGATCACTTAGAGTTTTGAATAGTCATAAACTTGTACATATTTGCCTATACATACTTTGGAAAAATGTGGGGGCATAAGAGAAGACAAGGAGAGACTATGTATGAGCATAGGAATAGAGAAATGAGATGTAGTAAGTGTCATTAGACACATGAGAAGAGAGTTGAAGTCTCTCTCTCATTCAGTTGTAGTCTTCTTCAGAAATGTCAGAATTTTTGCACCCGAAGTTTCTGAGTTTTCTCCTTGTGTAGTAAATCTTTTGTGAATTCCTTTTGGAGATGTCTAAGTCCATAGTTAATCAATCTATGGCTAGAGTTTGAGAGTCTAATTGTGATCAGGCTAAGAGAATTGTGTGTAGGAACATTTACATGTGAGAAAGTACTCACTGGTTCTTGAAACAGGCGCAAATTTTGATCTTAATGATTTGATCATTTCTCACTCCACAGTTTAAAGTTTTGTGCAAGTAAGCACTTAATATTTAAGTTGGAAGGTAAGCTACTCGTGGCTAAAAGCATTTGCTTAAACAGGTTCTATACTGAGAGAATTAAAGTTAAGAAGTTAAGGGTGTCCAAATCGACTTCTCAGAAGTGCAGATTTAGACATAGCTGACTTGGTAAGTAGATTTCTCAAGATCTACTGAATCTTTTGGAGTGATTTGACTTGGAGAAGGTGCGCAATCTTTAGGCGACATCTTGTGAAAAGTTTCATAAAAAACTTTACACATTTACTCAGTCAATGAGCAAGATTTATGCAGCAGACTTTTTGAGTAATTTCCTCCTTCATAGTTTAGTCAAGAAATTGATATTTGGTCATTGATCTCTTAAATTGGTGAAGGTTTTGACTTACTCTTGATATAGAGGTGTTCTTAATTCAAGAGTAGGTTGTTCTTTTGGAGATTAACATTCTCCATCATTATCAGGCACAACAAAGACCAAAACACGTGCTAGGAGAGCACCCACCATGCCTTGTCAATGACCACAGTTGAGGCTTTAGAAGAAAACCAACAAGTAGAAAAAGAGAAATCCTCATAATCTGATGAAATCGGGAGCTAGACAAACTTGAAGGAATTTTTATAGAAACCAAGGAAAAGATCCTAGGATTAACATCACAAGAATCACTAGACATTCCCTCTTTGCCAAAGCCAGGATTATTCTAAGTAGAACCCCTTGTAGAGGACTTGGATATGATGTTCAAAGCCTATCAAGCTATATTGAGAGAAGGACTCAATCATGCAGAGCTAGATAGAAAGCTACTTGAGAGTGGACCTAGAAATAGAAAGAACCAAGCTTTGCATGAAAATGGTTGAACTAGTGTAGGCTATGCTCGAGGCTACCCAAAATTGCACTCCTAGGGACTATCAAAGAGATTAGAGTGATTGACATCTAATGGAGACCATTTAGTGCCAAAGGAAGCTCATTCCATAACAAGAACACCATGAGAGTTCTCATTGGTAATATCACAACTTCTTAATTCTACAGAGTGTGGAATTTCTCCCTCAGCCAATATGTACTCACAAGGAGTCTTGAGAGAGATTCAAGATGCGAAATGGAGGTTAGAGTAGGGTGCTTGACCCTGTATTTAGGAGATATATGATCTTTATGATCAATTTCCTCAAGGAATCCCTTCTATATAGGAGGATCAGGAAGATGTACAATCAAGTGAAGGATTAGATTTCGAATCCAATTCCTTAGAGGAACTTCCCCATTTCAAATGCCGATGCGAATCAAAGTCTATTCAAATGAGAGCTCCCACTATCTTGATCAGAAACGATGATTCATTTCTCATTGGGAACATGGAAGTGGTCAAGAATAGTAAAGTGCAGTTTCATGTCACTTTAGATGATTAACTAAAACTCAAACCTAAGTTGTGGAATCATGTAGAAAACTAACTACGAGATGTTGCTAATTCTTGCTCTAAAGAAGGATTGCAAAGGAAGGTGTTAGAGATACCCATAGATAAGATAGGATACATGATCGAAGCAGAAGAAGGAAATATCTATCTTCCTATGACATACCAAGGCTATACCACAAAGACAATTTTAGATTCACGAGTTGGAGTTGTCATTGCCACCACTTGCTTATGGAAAGGATGGGGCAAGTCAGCTCTATAACCTACTAGAATGAAGATGCAAATGGCGAATGGACACATAGAGAAGCCTTTAGGATTTTTAGGTGGAATTCATCTAACCACTTATGGTCTAGAGTTTGAGCACACCTTTGCCATCTATGAATTTGGAAAGAACCATGCCTACGAGATTATTTTTGGAAGATCTTTCATGAGACAATTGCAAATAGTGGAGGATTGGGGAAAAAATTCCTTGTACTTGTAGCACTTATGGCTAACTACCGAAGTCAATCTCAAGGATTATTCCCATGGAGATATACTCAATTACCATGGAATACCATCCATAGAATGCTTGAAGAGATGGAATTAATGCATTCCATAGGATCACATCCCTCATAGATGCATGAAGACAACATTTATTGATGTGCAAAATTGTAGCAAAAGAAGAGAAGAGCTTAGTGTCTAGAAACCTGGGTGCCATACAAAACTCTAGATCACTACAAGACACAGCCTGTGTGCACATGATATCCCCAGATGAAGAGTTTGGACCTCATGGTTAGGCAGAGATATTAGCCACTATGGACATAGTGGTGAATGAGGAACAATGGACACCCCATTGTGATGAGGAGGGCTATGATATCTCCATATTCATGGTGGAACCTCTTATGTTTGAACCAATCATGGAGGAATGTGACCCTAGCATAGATGTACCAACATAAGTACGTGATGAGGATTCGGATTCCATAAACATGGAATCATTTTTCTCTTCTTAAAGGAATACTTATACTTAGTGGAAAGCTGAATCCATGAACAAGAAGGTCAAAAGCATGACGAAACATTAGCCAAGCCGATAGAAATGGAGCTTGCAAAAGAAGAGAGAAGGAAGAAAGTCCCCACACAAGGAGAATATAAAAAATTAGTAGTCAAAATGCAAACAATTTCAAGAAGTATCAAGTAGAGGATAGAAAAATAATGGTAAGAATGCCTAAATGAGAAGCTCTCACAAGAGAAGCTTACGTTAATAGAGAGCAAACTAAGAAAATTGTTGTGAAAAATTTGAAGAAGGAGAGGAGAGGTGCAGAAATATAGGACACAATTTGAGTGAAAAAGAAGAACAATAGTTGATCAAGTTGCTGAGAGAATATAGAGATGTGTTCACTTGGAACTTCAAGGATTTAAAAGGAGTGGATCCATATATTTACTCTCATAGGATCCCCATGATGCTAGAGGCCAAGCCAACTAAACAAAAGACTTACACATACAATGACTACATAGCTAAGATAAAAGAATAAATTCTTCGGTTGAAAGAAGCAAGATTTATCTACGAAATAGAGCATATAGAATGGGCATCCCACATTGTTACAATTCCCGAGAAGAATGGAAAGTTGCATGTATGCATTAACTTGAAAACGTTAATGCCATGACTATACGAGATAATTACCTACTTTTGATCACTGAGAACTTATTAGAGCATGTATCAGGCAAGGAAGTTTACAGCTTCCTTGATGGATTTTTGGGTTATAACCAAGTAGCCATTGCCCCTGAGGACCAATATAAGATGTATTTTTCCAGTGACTGGGCTATCTTTTCATCTCGTGTAATGCCATTTGGGCTTAAGAGGAACATCCTTCTTAGTTAAATGCACTAATGGAAAAGAAATATTGGCTAAATATCAAACATACCTAGCATGTCATTTAATTTGAGCTACGAAGCTCAGCATTTCTTTCACATTACTTGGAGACTTTGCTATCAGAATAGCCTCCACCTTATTTATATCAATTGTCATCCCTTCACCAGATATCATGTGGCCCAATAAAATGCCACTCTTGATTGCAATCACCCTTATGAGGATTCAACACCAATCTATATTGCCTACGTCTTTCAAAACATAATTTCAAATACAACAAATGTAGGTCCTTCTTGTAAAAAATAGAGAAATATTCAACAAAAACTCTCATAAAATTTGGTAAATAAGAATCAAGCACCTTATGTGCCACATAATTCAAGGACCGATGTCCATTCTTCAGCTCGAAACTCATAACTGTGAAAACATATGCACCAAACTCAGTGATAAAGATAATTTTGTGCTAATCCTGCTCAACAAAAACTGGTCTGATTGTACCCCAAAAGACCATCAAGAAAATTATACATTTCATGACCACCTATCGCATCAAGTACTCCATCACAAGTTGGCATAGGAAAGGATATGTTATCGTTGCTGTGCTAAGTTTCTTGTAATTCACACATATTTTCAACTTGCCATTCTTTTCTGATACCACAATTTCTGGTGACAACCATGTTACTTGACTCACCAATTTGATAAATCCTACTACCAACAATTTATCTATTTCTTCCTTAACCTGTTTCATGAAATTCAGATTCATTCGGAATCTTGTTGCACCACTAGAACTACATCTGTTGTTAAATTAATCCAATGTTGATGTAATGGAGGATCTATACCCTTCAACTAAGCATATTCCTAGGCAATGACACAAATATATTCTTTAAATAACCTAAAAAGATGCTCCAAAAATTGTCCTTGCACTTGCACCTAACTTTTACTATCTTTGGTTTAGTTTTTGTACCCAAATTGAGTTCCTTAATATCATTCTCTTTGACCTTATTAGACATGCCATACTTCTTGTCACAAATCTTTTCTGCCATATCCTTAACATCTCTTTCCTCGTGGTCCATCCTTTCCTTAGTAGAGATTTCTACTTTCTTTTCAAACATCTGCCTTAATGCTTTGCCCTTAATTTCCTTTCTCGATGGGAGATCGGGAGTTTTCTCTACCATTACTTTCTCATTCTAGATTATACTCTCAACATATACCTCAAACATTGGAACCACTATTGGATTAGCTTTAAAAAACTATTCTTCTTCATCATCCTCAACTTCTTGAGCCTAAGATTATAAATTTGCCAACAAAAGGATTTACTTTAAGTGAAAATGTTTCTTCTCCCATGCATTGGTATAGTTACCTTCCTCCTTGCTTTAGTCAAAACTACCACATTCGAGCCCCAATCATGCTTAACTTCTTCCATCTTGAACCAGGATCTACCTAGCAACATTTCATAAGGAGATGTGGATTTTCACATCCGAATCACCAGAAAATGCATTCCTACAACTTCTATTTCTCGCTTTTTCAAAATCCCTAAGGATTGTACCCTTATTTGATCAAGACTTTTAACTTGAAATGGAGCTGAAGCTAACTCTCTTACACTTATCTCTTTGTGAATCTTCTCTGATACGATATCTAACCCTGAACCACCATCCAATAATACTTCCTCAAATATTTTGTCTTGATACTGGGCCTTAATAACAGGTACTGCAATATCTACATCTGTAGGATCAATATTGTTAACTCTAGATGACACAATGTGATTATTCCCCGCTTGTGGTTGATGCCCACGAAGTTTCTTCAAGAGCCTTTCCTTAAATGTTGGAAACAAAGCTAATAGCTGATCTAATGATAATTGTAAAGGAGCATTAATGAGTACCTCAAACCAATCATTCTCTTTATCATTAATGATCATTTTTTTATCATCTCTTGTTGGTGAATCAACTACTCCTCAAACTCCAACTTAGGGTCTTGATTCTTCTAAATTCTTCTCTGCAACTCATGTCTAATCCCTTTTTTCTCCTTCCAATCTATTGGTCCTTTTTATTTTGGTCTTATGACTACCAAGACTTCAACCTCCTCTATCTTTAAAAATTGATAACAATCACAAACCCATTCTCCGCTTTGTTCTTTATTTGACCTCCCATGTAATGCTATAATCCTATCAGCCTATTACTTCTCATATGATGATTCGATCATAATGACGTTGGCGTGAGCTGCCAGCTGATTTTGTTACTATGGTTGTGCTTCTTGGTTCCCTATTTTATATCTAATTATTGGAACACCTCTTTCTTTCCTATGTTTTACCCATAAGGGACAATTCATCCCTATCCAATGATCTAGGGTAGAGCAGTACACACATGTGACACAACATCCATGTCACCGAGCACACCCTTGCTCAAAGTGTTCTTTGGAATCACATCAATCGATCCATGCACCAAGGTTTTGTTGAGGATGATAGATGTGAGAGGGAGGGGGTGTTAGCAGTAGCAATCTGCATCGACAAAAAGACTGATGTCTCCTTAATACATGAAAGTAATGGCTGAATAGCATCTTCCACAAAAACAACATCATGCGTAACCAAAATATGTTTAGTTTGTGGATGATACAGATGATAGCCTTTGCTTTCAAAATTGTACCCAACAAAAATACATTTCATTACTTTATAATCCAATTTCTTGCATTGTTGTTTAGGCACTAATGCATATGCCAGACAACCAAAAACATGCACGTGTTAACTACATATGTTGCACACATGATAGCATTAAGCCAGAAACTATGTGGTAAAGCCTGACTCTTAACCATACACCTCACAATCTCCATGAGTGACCTACTCTTGCATTCAACAACTCCATTCTGTTGAGGTGTATACGACATTGTACACTGATGTTTTATTCCATGTTCAACCAAAAATCCATTAAGGTCAGAAGACATATATTCCCCCTCGATGAGAACCAAGGGTGCTATTGGCAGTGGTCAGGGTAGTCAAGGACTTACAAGACAAGGAAGCCAAAGAAGGGAGTCAGAGCAAGGAACAAGTAGGCAAAGTAGTCAACGCAGATCTGGCGAATAGGCCCTAGAATTTTTCCATGAAACAATACTTCCCAAATAGTGATCTCAGTCACTTCACATCATTGTAAATATCATTTACCATTTTTGCTTATTCCTACTCCATTTTGTGCAAGCCGAGGAGTCCTCGAGCTTGAAGAGTACCAATAGTATTTATGTACCAATTTTCATAATTTTCAGAGCTCGTCATAGGTATTTTCTTCACTTTTATCTATTTCCTTTTATTTTCATCACCATCATCATCATCATCACCATCTCCCACCTCCATCTACATCGTCGCGAAAATTTCAGTTTTTGGTCATATAACCATACCCATACCATTCCCCTCATTTCACTTGTGAGAGAGAGCGAGAGAGTGTTTTTGCATGCTTGTGCTATTGCATGTTTTTCTGAGATTTTTTGCACGAACCGACATCCCCAGCAACCAGCTCTAGCAAGTAAAATTTTTGATTGTGCAGGTCCCGAGCCGTTGACTTTTGTCAATTGCAATCGACAAAAAAAGTGATCCTTTTGCTAAACTAAGTGCATAAATGTGATGTGTAGGCCTAGAGCATCTTGAGTATGTGTTTGAAATTTTAAAAATCCTCAGTTTTCTGTCAATCATGATTGATACATCACTCGTGATCAACAAACGATGACGGACACTTGCCAACAGACCTATCAATCACGACTGACATGTCGATCACGACCGACAGAGTCAACGACTGACTGACCACAACCGACAAACTTTTTGCGTGCCACATGTCAATCACGATCGACCCATCAATCGGGACTGATAGCCACGACGGACCCATCAATCGCGATTGACCTTTCAATCATGACTGACAGCCACGACGGACTTGTCAATCGCGACCGCCTCATTCAATGATCATTTGACCATGATTGACGAAATTTTTGAGCCACGTGTCAATCATGATTGACCCATAAATCGCGACTGATAGCCACGATGGACCTGCCAATTGCGACTCGATTGTGACTGACACATCAATCTCGATTGACAGACCACTCGATCGCGATTGACGGGCAAATTCAGCATATTTTTAGGGTTAAAAAAAATTAAACATATCCTTGGCCAAAATTGGGAAAATCTAGAGTATAAAGAGGCCTTAGAAATCACTCTGAGCTATTATTGAGTACCTGTTTCACCTGTTTTGACTCCCGAGTGCCTAATTGGCCATAACTTCTTCATACAAACTCTGATTGTTATAATTTTTGTTCTGTTTTTTCTAAAAATCATATGTGGAGTTTTAGTATAGGTAAATTTTTGTGGACCATCAGTCGCTACTAGGGAGTGAGAATACTTTTTAGGGCAAAAAGGGAAGCAGGAGTCTATACTTTTTAGTGCATGTTGAAGAGTGTTTATCAATATAGTGTGGTCAAGACCATTGCTAACTGGTAACATTTCACAGGTCTAAGGTGTGCAAGCGAGGAGTTCAAGCAACTGTAGTAAGGTGTTGAAGCTCAAGATCAAGGACAAAGAATGGAAGTGCATCAAGGAAGGGGACACACAAGAAGAAGGAGCAAGTAGGGAGCTCCAAGAAGCACCTGTCAAATTTTCAGAAGAAATCCCTACAAAAATAGTGATTT
This sequence comes from Ceratopteris richardii, assembly GCA_020310875.1. NCBI lineage: Eukaryota > Viridiplantae > Streptophyta > Polypodiopsida > Polypodiales > Pteridaceae > Ceratopteris > Ceratopteris richardii. Next base: position 136,067,367 of record CM035439.1, on the reverse strand, counting down.
TTATCACTAAAAACCATTGTAAATACCATTTTCCATTTTTGTAACTCCATTTTGTTCAAGCCGAGGAGTCCTCGAGCTTGAGGAGTATTAGAACTACCATCCTACGAATTTTCATAACTTTAGACTCCGTTTGAGCCCCCAAATAAGCCTTGGAACCTATTTTTTAACTAGGCCGGACACTAGGTCTGGACAGGGCCAAAACCACTCAAAAACTATAAAAAGGGCTGGAGAGCTCATTTTTGAGGTTAGCTTGTTGTAGATTTCAGCTTTGTAAGAGAGCTCTTGGATAATCAAAGATCTTCCATTGTTCCACTCCTTGCTCTTACTTTGTGCGCGTGTGTGTGTATGTGTGTGCATGCTTGTGTGCTTTCACTCACGCACTTGTGCCATCACTTGCTCACGGTCTTCATACCGGTCCTCACGTCTCCACGGATTGACATTTATGAGGTGTATCTCCTCACGTTGGTACTCACCATTGTGCTAGAGTAACACCAAATTTGGCGCCGTTGCCGGGGAGAGAGCTTGGAGGACGAGCGTGTGACGGTAAGACGTAGAGTAGCGACGTTGGAAGGTAAAACAATCATCATTTTCAGTTCAGTTTTTGAATTTTCCTTCTTCTTCATCTTCATCATCATCACCATCTCCACCCGCCTTCATCTTCTCAGTTTTTTCCATTTTTTAGAGTACATTCACCTTGTTTTTACTTGTGGTTGTGAGCAAGAAGCTTAGAGAGGGTGCAGGACAGAGGCGCTGAAGAAGTAGCACCAAAATAGCTAAAAATCTGAGTGAACAGCCCCGGACAAGACGAAACCTGCGCCAAGTATCGTGAGAGTTGCGCCAGAGATCGTGAGTGAGCAATCGGGCAACTTGGGGTTACATAGAGCAAGGGGAAGTGACAAAGAAGTTAGAGAGGCTCTCAAGGTGAGCAAAAACCCATTTAATCTATAATTTCTCAGTAAATTAAGTTTGGAAAGGGAAACGATCTGCGTCAGGTATCGTTTGGTACTGACAGAGGTGAAAAGGAGTGATTTGGGGTGATACAGAGAGTGAGGAGAGGAGAGAGGAAAGAGTAGAGCATGTGTACAACCAAAACTTAGAAAAAATCTTTCCCAAAATTTGTCTAAGGGTCAAGTATCGTTTTTCTCCCGCGGTCGAGTATTGTGATACTTAGCAAGTATCGTTTTGCTCCTGTGGTCGAGTATCGCGATATTTCCCTCCTTTCGGTATCGTTTCGATCAGAGATCGTTTTGATCAAAGATCGTGATATTCACCAGCGATCGTGTATCGTCTGGATCAAAGATCGCGTATCGTTTGGCTTAAGAATCGTGTATCGCTTCTCAGAGATCGCGATACTTACCAAAGATCGCGTATCGTTTTGTTCAGGTATCGTCGATCGTTTTGAGCTAAGTATCGAGTATCGTTGGTACCAAAGATCGTTTCAATCAAAGATCGCAATATTCACCAGCGATCGTGTATCGTTTGGTTCATAGGTCGTGTATCGTTTGCATGAGAGATCGGTATCGTTTCGGTCGAAGATCGGTATCGTTTATCAGAGATCACGATATTTATCAGAGATCGGGTATCGCCTAAGTCAGAGATCGTGTATCGTTTTCTTCCAAATATCGAGTATCGTCTTGAGTTAAGTATCGTTTTGCCCGAGTATCGTGATAGTCAAGTATCGTGTATCGTTATATAGCGATCGTGATACCTATCAAAGATCGTGTATCGTGGAGTTTGCTCGCGATACTTGTTGAAGATCGAGTATCGCCTACTTCAAGTATCGCGATACATACCAAGTATCGTGTATTGAGTTCCTCAAGTATCAAGTATCGTGTCCTACAAATGTCGTGTATTACCTGATTTGAAGCATTTCCTGAAAGGCCCTGTTTCCCTGTTTCAAACCCCAAAACCCTGAACTGGCCCTCAAGAAAACTAGAAAACCAAGGTGTTCCAAAGGATTTTGAGCAATATAAGAGAACTTTGGGACTAGAAGCCAAGGCTTATGAACCTGAGATCTGGCAGACACTTAGGCAAGGATAGACAAAGCATTAGATCATCTGAGGCTAGTGTCAACCCTACAGCCAAGTCTTGGGCTCAACAGCTTAGTGGTTATCCTTACACACGAAGTTCAGAAACCAGTGACTCAGAAATGTCTTTTAGCATGGAAAGACCCACAGGTGGCTCAGGCACTGCCTATTTACAGACACCAGAAGGTCCCTATAAGACCCAATTGGAGTATATCAGGACCAACCAATTAGGTGCTCGCATCTATGAGGATGGTCTAAGACGATCAGTGGTTCAACTCAAGAATCCTGACCAACCCTTTGGACTTGAACACCCAGTGGTCAAGTTTGAAGAGGGTGCTTACATTGATAAGGAAGGAACCATGTATGTGGTTACCAACTTACCAGATAGGACAGATGAGTTTGGAAATATCATTCCTGAGAATGAGATAGGAGACCTAGAGCAAGGAGACCTAGGAGGAGAACCCAAGACCCCTAGAGGTAAGTCAGTCTTAACCAGAGTGCTCACTCCAGAATGGATTCCTCAAGATAATAAAAGCATAGAACTATTCGTGAATAGAGAAACGAAGGAAGCCTTTTGGAGATTTAGGCCAGATCAACCCAGCCCAGTAGTCACCATCTATGAATTCAAGGATCCAGAGACACCAGGGAAAGTTGTCTATCTAGGTCACACATCTCAAAAATTATTCTTGATATTAGATCATGACAGACATGCTTACACTTGGCAAGGTGAATCAATTTTCCCTCCACCAAGATCTAATGTTTCCCAGGGCCTCCAAGGAGCCGGATCATCCAAGGGTCATGAAACCCACAGGGAAAGAACTAGAGAGAGACCGGAGGTAAGCTTTGCAGACACTATGGGCAGAGACAGATCAGGATATGGAATGGAAAGACCTGAAAGGGAGAGACATAGAGCTCATAGGCACCAAAGAGAGGAACATGATTTTCCATTGCCTAGACCACGAGAGCACTCAAGAACACTTAGACCCTCTCAAGTGGTTAAGACAATGAAGAACTACTTTGATGGATTTGGAGATCCTTATGATCATGTGGCCGAGTTCAAACAAGTGCTAAGAGCTGAACAGGTTGAAGACTTATTCACCCAGTTCGAGGCATTTGGTTTGACTCTTAAGGGTACTGCCTTAGCTTAGTTTCAACCTCTAAACAGTCGCAACTATAGAGAGATAGGTCAGTTGTTAGAAGAATTCATTGTGGAATTTTCCAAAAGCGGTATCACGCATAACACATCATCCTTGATCCACAGCTTCAAACAGACACCCCAAGAAACAGTGCGACTTGCAGGAAGAAGGAAGAAGGTTTAGACAGTACTTGGAAAGATGCCCTGTACCAAAATTACCCACATCAGCCAAACAGGTGGCACTGTTTTTAGATGGCCTGTTGAGCACAAAATTAAGGTCATATGTATACTTGAAAGAGCCTAGATCCATAGAAGAGTGTATACGGATATGCATTGATATAGAAGACAACTTGGGTGAGGAGTTAGGACTATCCAAACTCTATAAGGACTCTGATAGTTCTACAAGTCATACCTCTAGAACCTCCACTGAGATAGATGAGATAGCTGAGCAAGTGGCCAAAAAGCTAGGAGTTCAAAATAGACAAATGCCAAGGGCCACCTCAGTGAAGCGATGTTATACATGTGGAGGAGATCACATGGCTAATGTTTGCCCGTTGACGACTCAACCCCAAGGAAACCCTAATGCTCTATATTGCACCATTGAGAGGAAATATACAAATCATACGACCCAAGATTGTCCCTATAACAGGCAGGCTGTTAGACAAAATTATCAGCAACCTTACCAGCAAGGTAGGTATCAGAATCAGTACCAACAGCCATATTATAGGCCACAACAATATCAACCTCAATACTAGCAACAATATCAGGCACCATATAGGCCACAACCAGTCCTTGGAAACCAACCGCCAGCTCCTGCCAATGTGATCCCAGTTAAGTATACAATGGCGGAGGAGAACCCTAATAGAGCATTGGTACCGCTAACCCCATTGATACCAGAAAATGACTCTCACGCTCATGGTTCGAACTACTTCCATGAAGATATTCCACATGCTTATTACATAGAGTCACCTGAGCAAAGTGAGACTTCTCAGTATCAATATGAGGCACCACCTATGAAACAAAATTGGGAGTCAGAATACTCCAATGTCATGTATACGAATCCAAATCCTAGGCCCCAATTGAGACAAGTAAGACCACAAGCCCCTAGAGGACCATGCTTTAGATGTCAGGGCGATCATTTCATTCGTGAATGTCCCCACCAACCAGCTCTGGGACTAGGACAAAACATCACAATACAAGGCTTTTGTCCTGAGTGTGGCCAGGAACATCTTCCTAGAGAGTGTCCGAGAAACCCCTCTAGTGCACCCAAGGTCACACCCATCAATGTGGTAGGCTTAGTGGCAGATTCAAGCTCAAGTAGTAGTAATGTGGCTCCTGTACAGGCAGTTACTAGGGCACAGGCTGCACAACAAGCAAAACCATCTGAGCAATCGGAGTCAAGTGAGTCAGGAGAGCCTAGTAAGAGGAAACCAAGAACATGGAAGGATACCAGAGAGAAGGCTAATCCCAAGTGGAACAAAAAGATATCTGAAATAGAAGAAAGCCTAAGGGATACCAAAACAAAAATAGAAGACATTGCATCTCAAAGCCCCTCACATACCGAAGCTCCATCCACTCCACCTCATTCCACCCCACCACCCATTGTAAATAACCCACAACCAGGGTCTGTTCTTGCAGATCCAACCCCAGAAGGCTTGGACATGATGTTCAAGGCCTACCAGGCTCGTCTTCAAGAAGGGCCAACAACTGCAAACTTGGACAAGAGTTACCCGAGAGCAGATTTAGAGATTGAACAGATGAAAATGTGCATGAAAATGGTAGAACAAGCTCAAGCTATACTTGAGACTAGTCAAAAGTTCAATCAGACAAACTCTGTCAAACCGGATTTGCATTTCCAGGGCTTACTAGAAAGATTAGAGCAGTTGGTAAACAAACCACAAGTTTCTTTACCTCCACAGGCTCAACCAGTTATTGAGAGAGGAAGCTCACCACCAATGGGAGCTTATGTTCCTAATTCCACGGATGTTGGAATACCTCCTTCAATTCAACAGTACTCTCAAGAGTTCTTGCGGGAAATACAAGAAGAGAAATGGGCCAAGGAGAAGGGTAACTCCCCTCCTATTCCTGAGATTGATGATCTTCATGATCAATTTCCCCAAGACATCCCGTCTATCTATGGAGATCAAACAGAGCAACAAGAGGATGAGAGATTAGATTTTGAATCTAATTCTTTACAAGAGTTTCCTCATTTCACAGGCCCATGGGAATCTGAATCTCTCCAGATCAGAGCTCCCACAATATTGGTAAGAAATGAAGACTCAGTGATTCCAAGAAACACTGATGTTGTGAAGAACACTAAGGTTCAATGTCATCTCACTGTGGAAGAGCTGCTCAAAGCAAAACCTGAGCTCTGGAATCATGAGAAGGATCAGGTTCCAGAACTTGAATCCAATATGTCAAAAGTAGGCTCTAAGCAAAAAATTCCAGAGATACCTCTCGACAAGATAGGAGACATGAGCGAAGGTGAAGAAGGTAACACTTATCTTCCGATCACCTATCAAGGTTACACAACCAAAGCAATCGTAGATTCAGGTGCTGGTGTTGCTATTGCGACCACCTCCTTGTGGAAGCGATGGGGCAAACCCACCTTAAGACCAACGAGAATGAAACTTCAAATGGCAGATGGTCATTTTGAAAGACCTCTAGGATTGCTTGAAGGGATAACTCTAACCACTTGTGGTGTAGAGTTTGAACATACATTTGCTATATGTGACTTTGAGAAAAATAATGTCTACGAGATGATCCTAGGAAGACCCTTCCTACCACAATTGCAAATAGTACAGGATTGGGGAACCAACTCCTTGTACTTACAGCACTTAGGGGTCACCACCAAGGTCAATCTGAAGGATTACACCTTCAGAGATGTACCACCCCTACAGTGGAATCCTATCCACAAAGCAAAAGAAGATTCAATCTCTGTGCATTCTGGAAGTTGACCTGATCCATCCTGGCTGCATGAAGATACTCACTTGTGGATGTGCAAGGTCGCGGAGGAAGAGGAAAAGCGTCTAAAAGCAAGAGAGGAAGGAACTTCCCCAGGAGATAGACCAATAAAAGACCCAGCCTATACACCGATGATATTTCCAGATGAGGAATTTGAGCCTCATGGTTGGGCAGAAATCTTAGCTACCATGGACATTGCAGTCAATGAAGAACAATGGACACCTCATTGTGATGAGGAGGGTTATGATATTTCAGTGTTCATGTGTCAGCCCCTGTTGGAAGAGTGTGATCCTAGTGAGTTCATAGAAGAAGAAGAGAATGACGATGATCTAGAATCCATTGTGATGGATACTTACTTTGACTCAGAGGAACACTATTTAGAAGACATAGGAGTGTTAACCCAAAAAGAAGAAGAGACCCTCACGAGTATTAAAACGATAAATTCAAAGGAAGAAAGTGAAGGAGGTCAAAAGAAAAAGAAACGAAAAGCAGTGAAACAAGAAGAGGAAGAATCATTGTTTGAAGTACCAGAAAATTTCAAGAAATATGAAGTGGAGGATCGAAAGATTTTGGTACGGATGCCTAAGAGAGAGGCCATTATAGGAGAAGCATATGACAATAAAGAAAAGACCAAAAAAATTGTAGTGACCATTGAAGGGAACGACGAACGATGTACGTACATAGGAGATGACCTAAGTGCAAAAGAAGAAGCAGAGCTTGTAGCTCTATTAAGGGAATATAGGGATGTGTTCGCATGGCACTATAGAGACTTGAAAGGAGTGGATCCAAAGATTTGCTCTCATACGATTCCGATGACCGCTGATGCCAAGCCCACCAAACAAAAGCCCTACACATATAATGACAATTATGCAGCCAAAATAAAGGAGGAAATTGACAGGCTGATTGAAGGTGGATTCATCTATGAGATTGAGCACACTGAATGGGTGTCCCCCATTGCAGTGGTGCCCAAGAAGAACGGAAAGTTGCGAGTGTGTATTAACCTTAAAAAAGTTAATGCCGCTACGATCAGAGATAGTTATCCACTTCCAATCACCAAACATCTATTGGAGCGTGTTGCAGGCAAGGAAGTTTATAGCTTCCTTGATGGATTTTCAGGTTACAAGCAAGTAGCCATTGCCCCCGAAGATCAACACAAAACGGCCTTTGCCACAGAATGGGGAATCTTTGCATTTCGTATGATGCCATTTGGGCTCACCAATGCACCTGCAACATTCCAAAGGCTCATGTGTCATGTCTTCAAAGAGTTCTTGCGAAAGAGCTTAGAAGTATATGTGGATAACTTATGCGCTCATTCCCAAGAAAGAAGTTACCACATCCCTGAGCTCAGACAGATCTTCAACAAGTGTAGAGATTATCGAGTTTGTCTGAACCCAGAGAAGTGTGTGTTCATGGTACGACAAGGTAAAATCTTAGGTCACATTGTTTCTAAGAATGGAATTTCAACAGATGAAGACAAGGTAAGAGCAATAGCAGAGCTTCCCAGGCCAAGGAATGTTAAAGAGGTACAAGCCTTTATGGGCCATTGTGGATATTACCGTAGGTTTATCCACATGTATGCCATCATAGCTAAACCTCTTTATGGGTTGTTAACAAATTTTGAGTGGAACGAGGAATGCGAGAATTCCTTCAACGAGCTGAAAAGACGTTTGTGCACAGCACCAATATTGACTACTCCGGATTGGAGCAAACCCTTTCATGTCCATGTAGATGCCTCCAATCATGCAATAGTGTTGGAGAAACACTCACTAATTGGACATATATTTCAAGGTCAAATCTTAGGAAGAAAACCCCATGCCTATGTGAAGGGACAAATTCACAACTGTATTATACTTGTAAAGTTAGTTCACTTTAGTTCTAGAAGTTTTTTAAAAATCACGGGAATGAGAAAATCTATATAAGTTAGTTAGTATTAACTGACGCGATGAGAAGAAGAAGAGGAGAGAGAGAGAATAGAGAGAAGAAGTAGAAGAAGGAGTTCATTTTATACGACTGACAATAGTCGGGCTTCTTTGAGTGAGAAAGCATCTGTAAAACTTCTGAGTTTTTTATAGTTATGAGAAGAACTGAGTAAAGTTCTGTGTATGAGCCTCTCTCCATCATCTCCATGTTTGTCTACTGTGTGATGAATTCAAAAGTTCAAGTTTTCTGAGCAATTCGATGCCTGGCATCGAATCTTGGCTGATAAGTCATTTTTTCATTCTCTGTGTGTTAACTATTGTTGAATCTTTTAAAAATATGAAGTTTGTGGAGCAACTCGATGCCTGGCATCGAGTTTGAGCATAAAGTCGATGCCTGGCATCGACTTCTAGCATACAAGTGGTCTTCTTCATGTGTGTGTAAAAGAGAGTATTTCTGGTGCAGAAAAAGGGCCTAAAAAAGCTCAAAGTCGATGCCCGGCATTGACTTGGACTGAAATTCGATGCCAGGCATCGAATTTTTTATTTTTGGACATCAGGAATACTAAAAGAGGCAAGATTTCCAGTTTTGGAAGGTCATACAGGGTCATCTTGTGAGGGCCATAACTTGAGTTCTAGAGCTCCGTTTGATGCATATGATAGCTTGTTGGAAAGCTCTACTCTTCTAATTTCAGCTTATAAAGTTTCATCAAGAAATAATACTTGAGCTAGGAGAAATTAGCAAAATACTGAAGGTATGTCATTTCAGTGACTAGGAATTTCTGTAGAAGCAAAGTTCTCACTTTAAGCTATCATTTCTCAAAGTTTGGAGTGGCAATGAGTTAATGGTGACCATAGAGGTGTTCTAGTGTCACATTAATTCATTTCTTGTGGTGTTTTATACATCAACAAGTGGTATCAGAGCAGAAAGATTCTCGAGAGCAGAAGACGACAAAGGTACGAGAAGTTTTGTAAAGTTTTCCAGTAAAGTTTGAAAGGTGAAGCATTTGAAGACACAAGGCATCAAAAGATTACTTTCGAAGTATCCTCATACACAAAGAACTTCAAAAGGTATTATCCTTTATCCTTTAAGCTCACAGGTTGCAGCAGAAGGAAAGAACTATGGCAGATCATATCTCCATTGACAAACTGGACAGAGATAATTACCCCGCATGGGTAATGAGAATGGAAGCCTTACTTATGAGTAAGGATCTCATTGTATATGTAACAGGTGAAGAAGAGAAGCCAGTATTTGAAGATGAAAGCCGACCAAAGAAAGAAGAACTTGATGCTTTAAAGCATTGGCAGAAGAAGGATGCAAGTGCAAAAGCCTACATCTACAATACAATCTCAGATCATTTGCTACCACACATCAGAGGATTGGAATCATCAGAAGATATATGGAATGCATTGGAATATCATTTCCAAAGCACTACTAAAGCACGGAAAGCAAGTCTATGGTCAGAGTTTACAACATTCAAGAAGAAGCCAAGTCAAACCATTAGTGATTATGTCACTAAGATGAAGGATCTAGCAGATAGTCTTGGATCCATAGATGAAGATGTTGAAGATCACAGATTGATTGCTCAACTACTTGCAGGCTTGAGAGGGGATGAAAGGTGGAAACCTTTTGTCTTATCAACAGAACTTTCATTAAATCATTATGTTCCAGATTTGAACCAGTTGCTTGGTTTGATGCTCACATATGAGCAAGACTTGAAGGGAGATGGAGATAAAGGTCAAAGTTCTGCAATGTACATGAAGAATAAGAAGAAAGGAGATAAAGGTAAAGCAAAGGATGAAGAGGAGTCTAATTCTCAAGCTTATTATGCAAGAGGTAAAGGCACAGGCAGAGGAAGAGCAAGAGGTTTTGGAAGAGGTAGAGGTAATCAAAATAACAACAAAAAGGCTTGCTGGATCTGTGGATTGAGTAATCATTTGGCTCATGACTGTTGGCACAACCAACAAGGATCAAACCAGAATCAAAACAACAATAGCAGAGGTCGAGGTGGAAGATATCAAAGTAATTTTCAAAGAGGTAGACAAAGTCAAAGAGGAGGCTATGGTAGAGGTGGAGGAAGAAGTTGGGGACAGAATCAATCCTACAACACCACCTACTACAACTATGCAAATGACACACAGAATGAAAGTCATACATCATTGATGATGAATTCAATCAGCACATCAGACAAAGAAGATCTAAAGGTATTTTACATTGACTCTGGATGTTCTAATCATTTGTCAGGAAACATAGAATTGATGTCAAATTTGGAAAAAGGCATTTCTAGTCACACAGTTCAAACTGGTGATAATACAAGACATAGTGTACATTCAATTGGAAAAGTGAAATGCAAGAGTGGAGCAGATTTGCTAACCAATGTTTTGTATGTTCCTACAATACCTAAAAACTTGATTAGTGTGGGACAGATAGTTGAAAAAGGTTTTCAAGTTAGGTTTACAAATGAAGGAGTATTTGTGGAAGATCCAGAGAATGGATATAATTAGATTGTCTCTGGTAAGAAAGAAGGTAGACTCTTTACTTTAAGAGTGCAAGGGAACATTGGTCAAGCTTTGCTCACACATGGTGAAGCAGTGATTACAGAACTTGATCTCTGGCATAAGAGATTAGGTCATTTCAATGAAAGAGGAATTAAAGCTATGGTTGCTAATCAGTCTGTACTAGGATTACCAAATGTGAAAAGTCAACATATGGTTTATAAATGTGAAGCATGTCAAATGGGTAAAGCACACAGGTTACCATTTCAGAAGAAAGGATTCAAACATGATGGAGTACTTGAGCTCATTCATACAGATGTATGGGGACCAACAAAAGAAGGATCTATCAGTGGCTCAAGGTACTATGTTCTTTTCATTGATGATGCTACAAGATGGATAACATTATATGTTTTGAAGGAAAGATCAGAAGTGTTTGGAGCTTTCAAGCATTTTCATGCATATGCAGAGAGAGTCACAGGTCAAAAGCTTAAGAGACTGAGGTCTGATGGAGGGGGAGAATACTTCTCCCAAGAGTTCAATGATTATCTTTGGAATGCAGGTATTAAGAGAGAAATAACTTGCAGGTATACACCACAACAAAATGGTGTAGCAGAAAGAAGGAACAGGACTTTGGTTGAGTTTGCTAGAGCTATGCTAAAGGAGAAGAACTGTCCAAATTATCTTTGGGCTGAGGCTGTAAATACAGCTACATATCTTGTGAATAGATTACCATGTGCAGCTCTGAATGGAATGACTCCATATGAAGCTTGGTGGGGTAAGAAACCAACACTAGATCATTGTAGAGTGTTTGGATCAATTGCATATGCTTATGTGCCATCACAACTTAGGCATAAACTTGAACCAAAGGCAGAAAAATATGTGTTCATTGGTTATGATGAAAAGCAGATGGGTTACAGATTGTGGAATCCTCTAACCAAACAATTTATTGTTTCTAGAGATGTTACATTTGATGAACAGAAAAGTTGGTATGCAGATCAAAGTCATACAGCTGAAGAATTTGAAGAAGAGGTAAGAAGATGTGAGAAAGGAAAATCAATTGTGCAGGTGAATAGAGATGAAGACTATATGCAAGCAAGTACATCCAGAAGTGGATTAACAAGAATGAATGAAGAAGCTCCTATATTTGATGAAGAGGTGTATCCAGAAACTTATGAAGAATGTGAACCAAGAAGGTCAAGCAGGACAAGGAGACAACCGGAAAGGTATTCTTATGATACTTCTTACATAACTCAGAAGAACTATGCATATATGGTGAAAGATGATGAAGAACCCCAGAACTATGATGAAGCTAAAGGTAAAAAGCAATGGGAAGGAGCAATGAAGGAAGAGTTCAATGCACTGGAGGAGAACAAGACATGGGAACTTGTTCCCAAACCAAATGGTAAGAAAGTAATTGGAAATAAATGGGTTTATAAAGTGAAGAAGCTTGCAGATGGAAGTATAGCCAGATACAAAGCTAGATTGGTGGTGAAAGGCTATGCCCAGACCTATGGCATAGATTATGATGAGACATTCAGTCCCGTAGCTAAGATGTCAACTATAAGGACAATCATTGCTATTGCAGCTTCAAAAGGATGGACTCTAAGTCAATTGGATATAAAAAATGCATTCTTGAATGGATACATATCAGATGAGGTATACATGGAACAACCTCAAGGGTTTATAGATTCCAGGTATCCAAATTTTGTTTGCAGGTTGAGAAGAGCATTGTATGGATTGAAGCAAGCTCCAAGAGCTTGGAACTATAGACTGGTGAAGTATCTCAATGATCTTGGATATCAAAGTTCAAAAGCAGATTCAAGTCTACTTATCAAAAGAACAGAGGAAGGTACAATCTACATTTGTATTTATGTAGATGACATTATAATCACAGGTACTTCAGATGAAGGAATCAAGGAGGTAAAGAGATTACTTGAGAAAGAGTTTAAGATCAGTGACCTAGGAAAGTTATCATACTTTCTTGGAATGGAAGTTACTTATACATATCATGGCATATATGTGTCACAAGAAAGGTATCTTCTGAACTTGTTAAAGAAGTTTGATATGGGAAATTGCAGAGAAGCTTCAACTCCACTTGAAGTTAATCACAAGCTCAGTAAATATGATGGTGCAGATTACAAAGATATGAGGAAGTATCAATCTCTTGTGGGTAGTTTGATTTATGCTACACTAACAAGACCTGACCTTAGTTATGCAGTGGGAGTTTTGTCACAATTCATGCATTGTCCAAAGGACCCACATTGGATTGCAGGTCAAAGAGTTCTCAGATATATCAAAGGAACTATAAAGGAAGGATTATATTATCCTTTTACATCAGATTTGAAGTTGAGAGCCTACAGTGACTCAGACTGGGCAGGTAATCAAGATGACAGGAGATCAACTCATGGTTACATGATATACATTGGTGATAAGCTTGTAAGTTGGTGTTCAAAGAAACAACATACAGTAGCATTATCATCAACTGAAGCAGAGTACAAAGGACTTGTGGAAGCAGCTAAGGAAGTCATATGGATGCAGACATTGTTCAAGAGCTTAGGCATTGATCAAGGTACACCTACAATACATGGAGATAATATGAGTTCACTTTATCTTGCAGCAAATCCAGTATTTCATGCAAGGACAAAGCACATAGAGATACAGTATCATTTTCTCAGAGAAAAGGTAATGGAGAAGGAGATTGAAGTGGAGTACATTTCTACTAAAGATCAGTTAGCAGACATAATGACAAAGAGCTTGGATGGTGTGAAGACCAGCAGATTTAAAAGCATGGCAGGAGTAAAAGAAAAGAAGAAGATATGAAGAAACAGGGAATGTCAATTAGTGATTGAGGGGGAGCTGTTGGAGAAACACTCACTAATTGGACATATATTTCAAGGTCAAATCTTAGGAAGAAAACCCCATGCCTATGTGAAGGGACAAATTCACAACTGTATTATACTTGTAAAGTTAGTTCACTTTAGTTCTAGAAGTTTTTTAAAAATCACGGGAATGAGAAAATCTATATAAGTTAGTTAGTATTAACTGACGCGATGAGAAGAAGAAGAGGAGAGAGAGAGAATAGAGAGAAGAAGTAGAAGAAGGAGTTCATTTTATACGACTGACAATAGTCGGGCTTCTCTGAGTGAGAAAGCATCTGTAAAACTTCTGAGTTTTTTATAGTTATGAGAAGAACTGAGTAAAGTTCTGTGTATGAGCCTCTCTCCATCATCTCCATGTTTGTCTACTGTGTGATGAATTCAAAAGTTCAAGTTTTCTGAGCAATTCGATGCCTGGCATCGAATCTTGGCTGATAAGTCATTTTTTCATTCTCTGTGTGTTAACTATTGTTGAATCTTTTAAAAATATGAAGTTTGTGGAGCAACTCGATGCTTGGCATCGAGTTTGAGCATAAAGTCGATGCCTGGCATCGACTTCTAGCATACAAGTGGTCTTCTTCATGTGTGTGTAAAAGAGAGTATTTCTGGTGCAGAAAAAGGGCCTAAAAAAGCTCAAAGTCGATGCCCGGCATCGACTTGGACTGAAATTCGATGCCAGGCATCGAATTTTTTATTTTTGGACATCAGGAATACTAAAAGAGGCAAGATTTCCAGTTTTGGAAGGTCATACAGGGTCATCTTGTGAGGGCCATAACTTGAGTTCTAGAGCTCCGTTTGATGCATATGATAGCTTGTTGGAAAGCTCTACTCTTCTAGTTTCAGCCTATAAAGTTTCATCAAGAAATAATACTTGAGCTAGGAGAAATTAGCAAAATACTGAAGGTATGTCATTTCGGTGACTAGGAATTTCTGTAGAAGCAAAGTTCTCACTTTAAGCTATCATTTCTCAAAGTTTGGAGTGGCAATGAGTTAATGGTGACCATAGAGGTGTTCTAGTGTCACATTAATTCATTTCTTGTGGTGTTTTATACATCAACAAATAGGATGTGTGCTAGCACAACCAACAGGTGAAGGAAACCTAGATTTGCCGATAGCATATGCTAGTAGGCAATTAAATGCAGCTGAACGAAATTATACCACAACGAAGAGAGAAGGCTTAGGCATGGTATACGCTGTGAAAAAGTTTAGACACTATTTATTGGCCAATAAGTTCAAGTTTTTCACTGATCATCAAGCTTTACTATATTTGGTCAATAAACCTTGCAATACAGGCCGCTTGGTGAGATGGTTCCTCTTACTAATGGAATACGACTTTGAAGTTGTTGTCAGGAAAGGTAGAACCCATCTTAGGGCAGACCATCTTTCTCGTATCACTTCAGGAGAGCCACCGCAAGGAGTGTCTGATGAATTGCCCGATGCTTATCTGTTCAATTTAGAAGCTGTTCCTAAATGGGCAAATAAGTTGGTACCAGTCCTAACCTTTGGGCCTGCAAATAAAAATGTGAAGACAAGCAAAGACGAAATTGTAAAATCACAAAAGTATCAAATATTGGCCGGAAGTATGTACAAGCAAGATACCGAGGGCGTATTAGCTTGTTGTGTCGAGGATGATGAACATACTAGTTGGTTGCAACAAGCCCATGAGGGACTGCTAGGAAATCACTACCCTAAACAACGAACATTGCAGAATCACAAAACGTTTAGGAGTGTATTGGCCTAGCATGGACAAAGAAATACAGGAATGGATCCAGAATTGTCCAGTGTGCCAGAAGAGACCCCCAGTGGAGCATGCCACTCTTTATCATGTGTCATTAATCCCAGATTGGAGTGCTCCATTGGTTGAGTTCATGAGATCGGGAACATTACCCAATCAGGCTAGTCTTGCAAGAAAACGGAGCATGGAGCAAGAGGCTCAAGACTATGCCTTAGTAGGAGACAACCTATATCTAAGAGGCAAGGATGGTTACCTAAGACTGTGCGTTCATGAATCAGACTATTTGAAAGTCTTAGAAACTGCACACAGCGGTGCTGCAGGTGGACACTTTGGGGCTGACAGAGTAATTAAGACCATTCTATTCTCAGGACTTTGGTGGCCCACTCTTCATATGGATGCACATACTTATGTGAAGAAATGTGACACATGCCAACGTGCCCAATATCCGATAAGAAAAGACGAGATGCCTTTAAGGCCAATGATGGGAGGACGTGCATTTTCAAAGTGGGGTATAGACTTTGTAGGTCCCATCAACCCCCCAGCTAGAAACTCCCATGCAGAATACATTATTGTAGCCACAGATTACCTTACAAAGTGGGTGGAAGTAAAAGCCACGACAAAGAATGATGCTCAAACGACGGCCAAGTTCTTATTCGAAAATGTGTTCACTAGATATGGGTTACCAATAGAGTTGGTTAGTGATAGAGGTACGCACTTCTTGAATGAGATCATTGAAAATCTCCTTCAAGAATTCATGGTGATACATAAGAAGTCTGCCCCCTATCACCCACAAGCTAATGGACAAGCCGAGAGCACGAATAAGATCCTATGTAACGTATTGACAAAACTTGTAAATAATAAATGCTCTGATTGGGACAAACAACTTCATCATGCTGTGTGGGCATACAGAGTTGCCTACAAAACAGTACTCAATGCCACCCCATTTCAGATGGTCTTTGGACAGAATGCTGTGCTACCATTAGACTTCCTAATCCCTGCCTTGAAAGTAGCACAAGAGCATGAGTAGAATGGACATGAGTTGTCTTCCAGGATCTTTGATCTAGAACGCTTAGGTGAGACGAGGCTACGGGCAGCAACAGGCATTTATGCTGCAAAGAAAAGGCAAAAGGCATACTTTGATGCCCATGTAAAGGATAAAGGATTGAAGGAAGGAGATCTAGTGCTGGTTTATACGCTAAAGCAACATGCCCGCAAATTGGAGAAACGAGGATATGGACCCATGATCATTAATAGACTCTCCACTAGCGGTGCAGTTCAATTGGCCACTTTAGAAGGTGATATCCTACCAAACTATATTAGTGGATGCCGAGTCAAGTTATATCAAGAACCTCTTACAGAGGAAATGCTCATGAGACTCAACACTGCTAAAAAGCGAAAAGATGAGGAGTTAAGGGTTAGAGAAGAAGCACAAGCAGAGGCTAGAGAGCGCATAAGAAGAAATAAGCTACGGCGGCTAGGCCTAGATGTCAACACAAAAGCTCCAAAATATCACATGGACATGTGCCAAAAATCGGGCATAACTACTTCTCAAATAATTGATCGACGGCCCTTTGTGACTATAGAGGTAGGACGAGGAAAGAGTGTAAAGACTGTGAGAGCATTAGTTGATTCAGGTGCTGCAACAAGTATAGTTCGACTTTCATACTGCCAAGACCTGCAATTGGACATCAAGCCCATAGAAGCCTATCTCATAGGATTGGGAGGTGTGGAAACCTCTTGTTTGGGCGAGGTGGAACTTCCCATCTACCTTCAAGATGTTCCAATAAAAGTCAAAATGCTAGTGTGTCATGATGAGGACCTCACAGAGCCACTTGTCTTGGGTCAAGATTGGATTTACGACCACGCTGTCAACTTGAACCTAAGAAGTCAACTTCTTCATGTTTGGGCACATGAACAATGCATTACATTAGAATTGGAGAATTGCATGGCCACTGACCAAGACACCACACGCTTTCTTCTTTCCTCTAAGGCTAATCTTCTCGAACAAGATGTTGTAAATGTCACAGGACCTATGATCCAGATGGGCACAATCATGGAAGGACAGTCGCAAAGGCAAGAAGAACCTTCTTCTTTTTCAAAGAGTAAAGCATCCACATTAGTCCAACCTCAAAAGCAAACAAAACAGTGCAAGATAGCCAGTCTATCAAATAGACAAAGAGCCTTCAAGAAGAAAGAAGTTATGGGCATGACGCAGATCTGGGTAAAGAAAGGAGTGCAACCATCGATGTTGCCTCAAAGATTCCCACCCAACCAGATCGACCATGAAAAAAGAAGGACCAAGCACCTACGACAGGCTCAAGCACGAAGAATCCAACAAATTTGGGTACCGAAGCTATCAAAAACTCTTACATACACAACGGCCTATGGTCCCCACCAGGCAAAAGGTCTCAACAAAGAAGCCAAGGAAAACAAAGGGTAAGAACAAAACACAAAGAACAAACGAAGATAAACTCAACCCTTCTGCAAAAGAAAGCAGGCAATCATCAAGGATATGGGTTTGGAAGCCAAAAGCACCAACAACATCCACAGAACCAAAAGGCCAACCACACGGGATACCAAAGTTTGGAAAGCATCCAAAGATGACGTGCCTGAGGTGATCTCTACAACACTAAACCCTATTCCAAAATGGGTTCCAATCCGGAGGATTACATCATTTCGAGATCCCATAGACACCTCCAATCAAAGAATTCATCAAGTATGCAAGTAACATCAAAAGCCTCGACCAGCAGCAACCATGTGCCTTTGGCATAACCCAGTCGTTTGCACCATTCAGGTCATGCATTTCCAAAGTATGCATCAATATAGGGCCACCTTACATGGCCGTGCATAGACACAATTGAGAAATCCCAGGCACATGAGACACAATTTTCACATGAAAAATATGTTATTGATACTAACCTCTTTCTTCTTGTTTGATGCCATCGTGTGCAAAAAAAAAAAAAAAGGGGCAAAGAAGAGGACTGTGCTTGAAAATGCTCATCAGCGAACTTTCAGCAAATACATCCATCAACAAAAAGGACAAGCCGAAGGTCAAACACCATGATGGAACTACAACACGCAGAGATGAAGATCAACGGACCCTTCACCATGGTAAGACGTGTATGCTTCAACAACACTATAACCATGATAGATTAGGAAACCTCTTCGTCAGCATACCCTTGAGCACTTAGCTCAAGACCCAATCTCTTGCACCATACTTCTTGCCATGCATTTTCCAAGTACGCATATGTAGGGCCACATTACAAGGCCATGCACAAGGCACATATTTTGTTCGACCCATGCACTAATGCACTTACCCACCATTCATTATGGGTTACAAGTACTTGGCATGAAAACTATGAAAAGCCATCTTGGGAAGAACCAGACGACATCAAGATGACAACAACAAGAGCAAGGAAGCCATCCACCACCGAGAGTTGCTCACAATCAACATTGACCACCTCCTTCGAGCAGCTAGCAGTTTTGGAAAACTCACAAGTGCACCATCCAGATGGAATACAAGGTAGAAGTACGTACAAAGCGACTACAAACTGCAAGAGATAACAGTGGCAAAGTGAAGAACCAGACAAACGACCAGGATACATTGGGAAGAGGGATCGCCCCTGTTGGACGCAAAGGACGCTACCTCTCAACGTACTACATGGAACGACCACTACAACAAGGGTCTGTCAGGGACGACAGACTCAAGAGAGGGGGGAGTGTTGAAGCTCAAGATCAAGGACAAAGAATGGAAGTGCATCAAGGAAGGGGACACACAAGAAGAAGGAGCAAGTAGGGAGCTCCAAGAAGCACCTGTCAAATTTTCAGAAGAAATCCCTACAAAAATAGTGATTTTTATCACTAAAAACCATTGTAAATACCATTTTTCATTTTTGTAACTCCATTTTGTTCAAGCCGAGGAGTCCTCGAGCTTGAGGAGTATTAGAACTACCATCCTACCAGTTTTCATAACTTTTAGACTCCGTTTGAGCCCCCAAATAAGCTCTGGAACCTATTTTTTAACTAGGCTAGACACTAGGTCTGGACAGGGCCAAAACCACTCAAAAACTATAAAAAGGGCTGGAGAGCTCATTTTTGAGGTTAGCTTGTTGTAGATTTCAGCTTTGTAAGAGAGCTCTTGGATAATCGAAGATCTTCCATTGTTCCACTCCTTGCTCTTACTTTGTGCGCGTATGTGTGTATGTGTGTGCATGCTTGTGTGCTTTCACTCACGCACTTGTGCCATCACTTGCTCACGGTCTTCATACTGGTCCTCACGTCTCCACGGATTGACATTTATGAGGTGTATCTCCTCACGTTGGTACTCACCATTGTGCTAGAGTGACACAAGGTGATCATTGGGCTTGCGCAAGTGTGTCCAGGGCTCAACTAGCACTAAAAAGGCAAAGAGCTTGAGATTGGAAATTCTCTTAACTCCCTTAGTCAATTCCTAGCTTAGGCTAAGAACGCAGAGTGTTGGAAGTACTTTAGGGTGACGATAGGCACGAAGCAAGTTAAAGACTATCTAAGAAATCAAGTTCAAGTCAAGAGATAATCTGTGTGTAACCGATAACTATAAAGGAAAGAACTTAACGTGGTACGATCAACTTAAAGTGCGAAAATTAACTCAAGTATTCTTGACGACGCAAAATCAGACAAGATCCTAAACACGATAACAAAATAAAAAGAATCTCGTGATTGATAAGAACGAATCAGCAAAGAGGTTGTACTTGGGAAAATTGGGGTTATTCAATTAGGCATATGAACCTTAGATCAGGACGACACCTAGGGAGCAATAGACAGAGTCTTAGGTCTTCAGAGGCTAGTGTCAATCATACTGCTAGGTCTTGGGCCCAATAGTTGAGCCACTATTCACACTACCCTAGCTTTGAAACTAGCGAGTCTGAGATGTCTCATGGTATGGAGAGACCCATAGGAAGTTCAGGCGTGCCATACTTACAAAGGGTCGAAGGCCCTTACAAGACGCAACTCGAATACCTTATTTTAAAAGATCCTGATAGCCCAACAAAGATCTAATGTCTCGTATGGCCACCAAGGATCTAGAACATCCCAAGCTCATTGGGTTCAGAGGGACAAAAGCAGAGATGGGCCAGAGGTAAGTTTTGCCAACCCCTTGGGAAGAGAAAGGATGTGTACAGAGATGGATAGAGAAGAAACCAAGAGACCTAGAGCCCCAAGGAACCTAAGAAATGCTGATCCTAGAGAACACACTAGGAGCTTGAGGCGAACTCAACTGGTTAAGTCCATGAAAAATTACTTCGATGGCACGGGAGACCCATACGATCATGTGGCTGATTTTAGGCAAGTCTTGAGAGCTTAACAAGTTGAGGACCTATTCACGCAGTACAATGCTTTTGGTCTAACCCTTAGGAACAAAGCCCTTGCATGGTTTCAACCACTAAATGAGAGACAATTCAGGAGCATAGACCAACTTCTAGAGGCTTTCATCATTGAATTCTCTAAGAGTGGTATAAGGCATAATACTTCCTCATTGATCCATAGCTTCAAGCAGACACCTCAAGAGACAGGTCGACTGGCAGGAACGAGGTTTAGGCAATACCTAGAGAGGTGTCCTATTCTTGAGTTTTCCACACGAGCCAAACAAGTGGCTTTATTCCTAGATGGACTACTGAGTACAAAGTTGAGATCATATGTGTACTTGAAGGACCCTAGAACCATAGAAGAGTGTGTTCGCATGTGCATAGACATTGAGGATAATCTAGGAGAGGAGCCGGAGCTTTCAAAAATCTAGAAAGATTCAGATAGCTCTTCTAGCCTCTCTACTAGACAATCTATGTCTATTGAGGAACTAGCAGAGAAAGTAGCTCAAAAACTAGGTGTCTCGAGCAAACAGATACCCTGATTTACCCTAGTGAGACGATGCTATACCTATGGAGGTGACCATTTGGCGAGTGTATGTCCTATTATGGCACAACCCCAAGTGAATCCTAGTAGCCAGTATTGCACGATAGAGCGAGGATACACCAACCACACCGCACAAGACTGCCCTTATAACAAACAAGCTGTCAAACAAAATTACCATCAACCACATCAGCAACAAGGAAGATACCAGAACCACTACCCACCACAACACTATGCTAGGCCTCAACAAACCTACCAACCACAATATTAGGCCCAGCAGAGATCCCAACCAGTGCTAGCCCAACAACCTCCTACTCTAGCCAATGTGATTCCCATAAAGTATGCAGCTGGAGAAGAAAATTTGAATAGAGCTATAGTCCCGATAACTCCATTACTTTCGGAAAGTGACCCCAGTGACCATAGCTTTGATTCTACACATATTGATAGCCCGCAAGGCTTACTACATGCAATCTCCTAAACATGGTGAGTCTTACTATAGTGAAGAACTGAGTGAACCTAGTTGGGAGCTAGAGTATCCAAACGTCATGTACGCCAACCCCAACTCTAGATCTCAACCTAGGCAAGTAAGACCCCCATTTTTGGAAATTACGAATGATGTAAGGTTAACCACACAAGTGGCCACCAAGAGTGAAGGCAAGAAAGGAAAGAAGAGGGAAGTCACACCCGAGGAGGAAGAATCTTTGTTTGAGGTCCCTGAAAACTTTAAGAAGTATGAAATGGATGATAGGAGAGTTATGATAAGAATGCCTAAACGAGAGGCGCAATCAGGAGAGGCCTATGATAACAAAGAAACCACTAAGAAATAGTTGTAGCCATAGAGGAGGGAGAAGAAATATGCACCTACATAGGACATGACCTGACGAAACAAGAAGAGCAAGAGTTGATAGCTTTGCTAAGAGAATACAGAGATGTATTCGCTTGGAGCTACAAGGATTTAAAAGGTGTAGACTCTGACATATGCTCTCACAAGATTCCCATGACCTCAGATGCCAAACCTTCTAAACAGAAGCCATACACATACAACGATAACTATGCTGCCAAGATCAAAGAAGAGATAGATCGCTTGGTTGAAGCTAGATTTATCTATGAAATTGAGCGCACTGAGTGGGTATCCCCCATTGTAGTGGTGCCCAAGAAGAATGGAAAGATACGTGTGTGCATTAACTTGAAGAAGGTTAATGCAGCCACTATTCGAGATAACTATCCGCTGCCGATCATTGAGCATCTATTAGAAAGAGTAGTAGGCAAGGAAGTGTACAACTTCCTTGATGGATTTTCTGGTTACAATCAGGTAGCCATAGCTCCGGAAGATCAGCATAAGATGGCTTTTGCCACGGAGTGGGGCATATTTGCCTTTAGAGTAATGCCATTTGGACTTACCAATGCACCCGCAATCTTTCAGAGGCTGATGTGTCATGTGTTTAAGGAATTCCTGAGAAAGAATTTAGAAGTCTATGTTGATGATCTCTATGCTCATGCCAACATTAGACAGACACATATACCTGAACTCAAGCAAACCTTTGACAAATGTAGAGAATATCAAGTCTGCCTGAATCCAGAAAAGTGTGTTTTCATGGTCAGGCAAGGCAAGATTCTAAGACACATAGTGTCAAAGAATGGCATATCCATAGATGAGGAGAAAGTGAGAGCCATTGCAGAGCTACCTAGGCCAAAGAATGTCAAGGAGGTACATGCTTTCATGGGGCATTGTGGCTACTATCGCCAATTCATTCATATGTATGCCGTCATCGCAAAACCTCTGTATGTTCTTTTGACCAACTTTGAGTGGACAGATGAGTGTGAGAATTCTTTCAATGAGCTTAAACGGAGATTATGTTCAACACCAATCTTGACCACACCAGATTAGAACAAGCCATTCCATGTGCATGTGGATGCATCTAACTATGCTATTGGACGTGTGCTTGCACAACCTACTGGTGAAGGTAATATGGATCTTCCAATTGCCTATGCTAGTAGACAATTGAATGCAGCTGAACAAAACTATACCACCACTGAACGAGAAGGATTAGGCATGGTGTATGCAGTTAAAAAGTTTAGACACTATTTGCTTACAAATAAGTTTAAATTTTTTACTGATCACCAAGCATTGTTGTACTTGGTAAACAAGCCATGCAATATAGGTAGATTGGTGAGATGGTTTCTCTTGCTAATGGAATACGACTCTGAGGTTGTGGTGAGGAAAGGCAAAACTCATTTGAGAACAGATCATCTCTCTACGCTCACATCTGGAGAGGCCCCACAACAGATGACCTTCCTGATGCTTACTTGTTTAATTTGGAAGTTGTACCTCAGTGGGCCAAGACACTAGTGCCAGTGTTGACATACGGGCCCAAACATCCAGTAGTAAACACTCAAGATAAGGAGGTAGTAAAGGCCCAGAAGTACCATATCATGGCAGGGAGTATGTACAAGCATACAGATCAAGGAATATTAGCCTGCTGTGTAGAAGAGGATGAGTACGCGAAATGGTTGCAATTAGCACATGTAGGTGCATTAGAGCAACACTATTCGAGGCAAAGAACTTTACAGACACTAAGGAGACTCAGAGTGCATTGGTCGACTATGGAAGTTGATGTCCATAAGTTGTGCAAGGAATGCCCAATCTGCTGCACTAAACCACCCGTGGAACATGCCACTCTTTATCCAAGTGTCCATAGTGCCAGATTGGAGTGAACCACTAGTAACCTTTTTGAGGACGAAAACATTCCCTCAAGATATGACATTGGTCAGGCAAAGAGGTTTAGAACAAGAAGCCCTAGATTACGCCCTCATTGGGGATAATCTATACAAGCGTGGAAAAGGTGGATATCTTCGATTATGTATCCATGAGAGTGAATATCTTAAGATCTTGGAAACTACTCACCAAGATGTAGCAGGAGGACACTTTGGTCTAGACCGGGTAATCACGGCAATACTATTTGCAGGTTTGTGGTGGCCAACCCTTACATGGATGCACATACCTATGTGAAGCGGTTTGACGTTTGCCAGCGAACTCAGTACCCTATACGTAAAGATGAGATTCCATTGAAACCTATGATGGGTGGCACGTCCTATTAATCCCCCAGCTAAAGGTTCACATGCTAAATACATCATTGTGGCCACAGACTATCTAACCAAGTGGGTCGAAGTAAAAGCCACAATGAAAAACGATGCTCAAACAACCACTAAGTTCTTATTCGAGAATGTGTTCACTTGATATGGGCTACTGTAGCTCAGTGATGAGTAGCACCTCCTTTAATGTCAATCCGGGAAGACATGAGGATGGTATGAAGACCACGAGCAAGTGGAAGCACAAGTGCGTGAGTGAGAAGCACACAAGCATGCACACACATACACACACACGCGCACACACAGTAAGAACAAAGAGAGTAAGACAATGGAATCACTTCTATTGCAAGAAAGTTCTCATACAAGCTCAAACTACAAGAAGCTAACCCCAAAAATGAGCTCTCTAGCTCTATTTATAGTTTTTGACTAACTTTGGCCCTGTTCAGACCTAGTGTCCGGCCTAGTTAAAAATTAGGTTCCGGGGCTTATTTGAGGGCCCAAACGAGATCTAAAAATTATGAAAATTGGCAGGCAACTACATCTAAGGCTCCCCAAGCTCGAGGACTCCTCGGCTTGTACAAAATGGAGCTACAAAAAGGTGAAATGATGTTTACAAGGGTTTGTAGTGATGAGAATCACTTTAGAATGATGTTGGGGTTTTTGAAAAAAATGAAGGGTAGCCTCAGTGCTAGATCTGCATGTGTGTCCATACTTGCTTCTTCCCGCATCCTGTCAACACTCTCCCCCCCCTAGGGTCTGTCGCCTCTGATAGACCTCTTTTCCGCCGTTTGATCAATGTATTTTTGCAGGAGGTCGGTTGCCAATTCTTGTTCTTTGATTTTTAAACCTCTGATGAGATCTCGTTGCAAGGCCTCCCAATCCACTATACCAGGCATGTCAGGTTGTGGCATCGTGTAAAGCTCGGAGTGCATCGTTTGCTCGCATGCAAAGAGATGGAGTAGATGCGTAGGCCGTGGCGCAAATACCTCTGAATGTGCTTCCCAAAACCCCGTGGTGAACATGTCGTCAAATGTTTGCTTGTAGCAGGCAGGGAGATATCTTATGCGTGCATGCCATGCGTAAGCCACTCGTATGCTCGGGGTTGTGCTCATATCATATAGCAGGTCGTAGTTACCATTGATAAACCCGGGAATAGGAGGTTGAATACGGCATACATTGCGAAAAGTTTTGAGTACGACCTACATCATGTCGAGGATCTTGAGCATCATCTGGGCAGCGACATCTGGCATAGGGTGGAGGCGTGGTATCCAATGTCTGATGGTTGCAATCATGTATGACACTGTAGGAGTACCGGTTGGGGGGGCGATAGCGGGGTAATTGAGCCATTCTTTACAGTTTGCGTTATTCTGAACCTTGATGGCAAAAGCTTTCCATGATCTGCGTCTTTGCACTGGCCCAAAACACGGATTGTACTTCAAATGCATGGGGGCATGATCCCATGTTCGAAGCATTTCTGGGTAGGTTTCGAGTAACTTTTGCCTCCACGTTGGTTGGAATATGGCTCCTTTTCGCGCCGCTTCTGGTATGTCTTCTGGTTCGAACTGTGTGGCAAATGTTGGGCACTTGTTGGTGACCCTTTTGATTTCTGCATTGTAGTCGGCCAACAATACAAAATAGGGCTTGTATTGCAGTTCTGAACTAGTGATAAGGCGTCTAGGGGCGATGTGCCTGAAGTATTCTGAGTGAAGGATGGTGTCCTCAATGGCCTTCATTGCCAACATCTGAGTGGATATCCGCTCCTGATGAGTTTGCCCCATCTCCTCTACTTGTTTCATCCATGCCGATGGGGGTTCCTCATAGGTATCTTGACCTTCTTCTGTTACGCGTCCTCCTGGGAGTGGTTGAGGCTCGTAGGCGTCGTCGAATGCTTCCTCCACTGGGATGGTAACTGCTTCTTCTTCTGACGGTTGCTCTGGTGGGGAAGGGGGTCGTTCGTATTGCATCAACTTCAGTTTTAATTCTGCGATCTGCTGCCGTAACTCCAGCACGTCGTTGGGCGTTGAATGTTCAGGTTCGGTTGAAGTAGCAGCGTCTGTCATTTCTTTATGTTCCTGTCGGTGTGGTGTAGACTCTTGGGGTCTCTGTAAGTCCTTTAGCTGGTCGGCAAGCTGATCATGTGCTTCTAACAGATTGGCATACGTTTCCAATATTTGTTGTATGCTTTCTGATGGGACCGCTTGAAATTTGACCGGGTCTATGGGTGCTCCCGAGGTGTTTTCCATGGCAGCCTCGAGGTTCTCTTGGTTTTGTTGTTGAAGCCGTCTATTCTCTTCTTGCGCTGCTGCCAGATGTCGTCGTAGCAAAGCCATGTTTCGTTGAAGCCGTGCATTGCGGCCCATTTGATCGCGCAGCTGTTCCTCCATGGCTTTGCTCTCTTCCATATGCTCCGCTTTGAGTTGTGCATTTGCCTGTTCGAGGGCGGATATCTTGCCTTGTGACTCCGTATGAATGAACTCCAAAGCATTGACACGCTCTTGGAGTGTTGCTGTGAGGGTGCAAAGCCCTTTGTTATTTTCTTCCAATAATGTATATTCGTGCTTAAGTTGAGTGGCAGCTTCGAGCATCGTGTCGAGTGCAAGACTAAATGAGGTGGAAGATGCAGGGGGTTGGGAGATGGGAATGGGAAAAGTGGATGTTGTGCCTACCGTGTGTGGAAGTGGTGATGTGAGTGTAATAATCTGTGACGGTGTTGTGAGAACAGTGGTGGTGGGTGATCCAACGGATGGTGAGATGTCCATGGGATCGGACATGAGTGAGTGTGATTCGTGAAATGTGAACACCGGGACGGTGGGTGGTGTGACAGTGGTGGCTGTGAATGTGGGGGAGTGAATTTGGGGATGGGACTTATTCTTATGTTCCTCAACCTGTTGAAGAATGTTTACAAGGTAGGTCCAGAAGGAGGGTTGGGTGGTTAGTGTGGTGCTTGAGGCAGTTACAAGGGACGGGGTAGGTAGAGTTTGGGGGGGAGGAAATGGAGGGATGGAGGGCAAAGAGATGGGAAGAGTCTGACTAGTGACAGATGGTTGTCCAACGGCATGGGGGAAGGAAGGGTGACCTAATAGAGGTTCAAAAACTTGAGTGACAGAGATGGATGAGGGTGAAGGAAGGAGAGTGGAAATGGGGGTGTGTACAAGGGTCTCACTATAGGAGGAGAATGGTTGTGTAGAAAGACACGTGGAGAGAGGCTCTGAGGGTGGGATAGGAGATGATGGGGGAGATGGGGCATGCGTAATTTCCTCCAGTTCATCATTGTGCCTAGGGCTAATCATGTGCACATCTTCTGATGTGGACGTAGCTAACGCGGTAGATACTTCCATCTGAATCATCTTTCCTTGTCGCGGCCGTGTATCAATTCTTCTTTGATCATAAGCAGGGTTCTCTTGATAGACCATGGTCCTCATTGCTTCACTGATGCCACAAGTGTCCGCCAACAGGTTTAGTGATTCTACAAACTGGGGGTCCATATGCTCTGACTGTAACATCTGGTTTACTAGGGCCCTATTTGCTTCTTCTGACATTTTATGGCGTCTTTGTACCTGCTTGATTGTCTGGTATAATCGTTTGAGCTGTGCCGTATATGCAGGGGCTTCGTCTTCACTCTCTTCTGGGTTATTCCTTGGTGCCTGCTCCTGAGCTTGTGTGTTTAGTCTTTGAGGAGGTTGCGTCACTCCTAGCTCCTGTACGCTGCTTGTCTTGGCTCGTGCATGTTCTCTTTGGGTTGATGTCCCCGGATCGACATTGTCAGGGCAATCTTCACTGTCTGATAGATGAGCCGTGTGCAGAAATGTTTCAAAATCAAAATTTGGGTCTTCGGTGAAAGTGGCCATCGCTGCAAATTCTGCCTCGGTAGGTAGCGGAGGGGCAGAGGGAGTGGGCTGTACCACCTCTCTTGGTTGAGACTCCTGGAGATGGATTGTGATTGGTGCCACCGGGGCTTCCTCTCTAGTGGAGACTTCGGTAGTGGTTGCTGGAGGGATCAGGACTTGTGAAAGGGATCCACGCATTCTTTTTGCAGGCTGACTCCCTGACTTTCGCCCTTTAAACAACTCCAGATGTGCATACTTTAGGGCTCGAGCAACTGGCACATCATACGCCAGACATCTGTAGATGATTCTAGTCAACGCACAGCAACCATGTAGAGTGGGCTTCCTCACCCCCCGCTTGCCTGCCTCATACGCCTGATCTAAGATCCATACCGGCATCTTAATGGGCAAGCTTCCGGTCTCTGCTAAATACAATCCGTACCATATCTTCTTGTGAGGCTGAGTGAAGCGGTCCTGAGCTGGAAATGCGAAGTGCTGGAGGCACATCCGCAGGGGTATGGCGATGTTGGGGGTGAGGGCGCACATGTCTTTAAGCTTTTTGACTCTATTGCTTTTCATTGATTCTGGTATCAAGGGGTCACGATCTGAAGGCACATGAGTTCCATACATTTGAAGGGCTTCCCTGATTAATGTTACATTTAATTCAAACTTCCTCATCTCCTCCAGATTGGATAAGGAGGGCACCCAGAATGTGCCTGAATGATCTTTATCCCCGGTAGGTTTCAACGTAGCAATCAAGTAGTAGCACCTGAGGAAGTCAGGTTTAGGTAGAGCTGCACTGAAGTAAGCTTGTAGTCCTGCCTTTTGCCTGATATCCTGAAGTGGAGCTGCATTCTGTAAGGTCTCAAATTCTCTTGAAAAGAATTGGAAGGTCCACCAAACCCCTCCACACTCCATCTTGGACTCCCAGATGTGGTCCGCGTCTCCCAAATCCCCTGGCATTTCATTGAACCAATGGGAGTGCCCTTTTACTCTTTCGGTTAGTCCACTGGGTGGATCTGGAATAGGAATCCTTCGCACATTCAAGAATTCTTCAGGCCTAGCTGTTGGTGGAGCTTCCACTGGCATGGCATCCCAATTGATAGGGGCACCAGATCCTGCCTGAGAGCTTGTGCCTGCCGCGGTTGCCATGAGAGTAGGTCGCTTATCTGCTGGAAGACGAAAGGCACATTAGTGTTGCATAGGAAACGCGATGTAATGGTGTTCCCTTCACAATACTAACATGACAATCCCGGAGGTCAGTGGTTAGTGGTGAGGTGTTTATGATATGTGTGAGTGGTGATTAAAGGTCAGTGTCATCCTAGATGCATACTTTGGTTATGCAATGGGCTCGAAATGCTTCTGTGTTAGTGTGGACGGATTTACAGAATAAGGTCAGGGGGTTTAGTACACAGTTTAATTCTCCATACTTTGATACAGGAGTCGTAGCTCTTAGAGCTAAGGACAGGTGAAGATTTTGGTCTGAGTGTGTGATGTGGTTGGGACCTTGTGGGTACCCATTTCCAGACATTCCTGGGGTTGATGGGAGTGTGGACCGTGAGAGGTGTAGGTATCTTGTCACTTCCTGAGTTGTTGGCCAAGAGTGCTTGTGAGAGCTGCTTCATCCTTGTGCCTGTAGTTGAAGTAATTTGGGCTTGTAAGCTAGCCTTGGGCACCCATATCTGTCTAGCATTAGGGATGGCCTTCATTGACCGCTTAGGAACCCAAATAGAGATGGTGTGCCTAGGGGTTATCCTAGGGGGCTTCTTAGCTTTGTTCCTTGATTGTGAGGCTCGTTTCTTGTCTCCTTGAGAATCTGCGATTGGAGCTGTGGGTCTCCCATCCTTGCGTATCCAGATCTGCTTCACACCACGGGATGCTCCATGTTGCGCGGGTTGGCGCTCCTTCCTCTTGATCAGCGGTCTCCTTCGTATAGAGTGATGTTCGGTCCGTTCGTTTAGAATCTTCTTTGGATTAATTAGGAACTCCTTCTTGGCTCCTGAACCTTTAGTAAGATTGACATTCCTCTGCACCATAGAAGTTTGGACAAGCACAACGTGGTTATCTTCGTGTGGATTCCTGGAGGGACCAGGAGTTGTTGCCTGTTCTATTGGTTTGAGTGCTGGATTTTCTAATTCAATCGTGAGACGACTCTGGCCTACCCAAGCCTGAAGAAGTCCACTTCTTAGGTTCAGGTTGACTGCGTGATCATAGATCCAGTCTTGGCCCAAGATAAGCGGTTCGGTCAGATCCTCGTCTTCACACACTAGCACTTTTACTGGCATGAGGACCTCTTGTATGTAGAGGGGAAGATCCACCTCTCCCATACAAGGGGTTTCAACACCTCCTAATCCTATCAGATATGCTTCTATGGGTTTTACCTCCAACTGCAGCTGCAGGCAATAAGAAAGCCGAACTGCACTTGTGGCTGCTCCTGAATCAATTAAAGCCCTCACGCTTGTTGTGCTGTCCTTTTGTCCTATTTCTAGGGTCACAAAAGGTCGTCGGTCTACTATCTTATGGGTGCGTCCACCTGAAGCCTCACACATGGCCATGTGGTAGCCTGGAGACTCTTGAGTGTCAGTCATAGGCTGGTCCCTTCCTCGTCTCCTCAACTTCA
Source organism: Ceratopteris richardii (assembly GCA_020310875.1). NCBI lineage: Eukaryota > Viridiplantae > Streptophyta > Polypodiopsida > Polypodiales > Pteridaceae > Ceratopteris > Ceratopteris richardii. The sequence continues at coordinate 136,036,801 of CM035439.1, read as the reverse complement.
TTCTTCTGATACGCTCTAAGGCCTCTGCCTGTGCTTCTTCCCGAATTCCTTTTTCCTCCTCTTTACGTTGCTTAGCAATATTGAGTCGGCTTAGCATCTCCTCCGTGAGGGGTTCCTGATACAGTTTGACTCTGCATCCGCTAATATAGTTTGGGAGGACATCCCCCTCTAAAGTGGCTAGTTGTACTGCTCCACTTGTGGAGATCCTATTAATGATCATAGGTCCATAGCCTCTCTTTTCTAGCTTTCTTGCGTGTTGTTTCAATGTGTAGACTAACACTAGATCTCCTGCCTTCAAGCCCTTATCCTTCACATGGGCATCAAAGTATGCCTTTTGCCGTTTCTTTGCAGCATAGATGCCTGCTGCTGCTCGTAGCCTCGTCTCACCTAAACGCTCTAGATCAAAGATCCTAGAGGACAACTCGTGTCCATTCCACTCATGCTCTTGTGCTACTCTTAAAGCTGGAATTAGGAAATCTAAGGGTAGCACCGCATTTTGTCCGAAGACCATCTGAAATGGGGTGGCATTGAGTACCGTTTTGTAAGCAACTCGGTATGCCCAAACAGCATGATGAAGTTGTTTGTCCCAATCAGAGCGTTTATTATTTACAAGTTTCGTCAATACATTACACAGGATCTTATTCGTGCTCTCGGCTTGTCCGTTAGCCTGTGGGTGATAGGGTGCAGATTTCTTATGTATCACCATGAATTCTTGAAGGAGATTTTCAATGACCTCATTCAAGAAGTGCGTACCTCTATCACTAACCAACTCTATTGGTAACCCATATCTAGTGAACACATTTTCGAATAAGAATTTAGCCGTCGTTTGAGCATCATTCTTTGTCGTGGCTTTTACTTCCACCCACTTTGTAAGGTAATCTGTGGCTACAATAATGTATTCTGCATGGGAGTTCCTAGCTGGGGGGTTGATGGGACCTACAAAGTCTATACCCCACTTTGAAAATGCACGACCTCCCATCATTGGCCTCAAGGGCATTTCATCTTTTCTTGTCGGATATTGGGCACGTTGGCATGTGTCGCAACTCTTCACATAAGTATGTGCATCCATATGAAGAGTGGGCCACCACAGTCCTGAGAATAGAATGGTCTTAATTACTCTGTCAGGCCCAAAGTGTCCACCTGCAACACCGCTGTGTGCCGTTTCTAAGACTTTCAGGTAGTCTGATTCATGTACGCACAGTCTTAGGTAACCATCCTTGCCTCTTCTATATAGGTTATCCCCTACTAAGGCATAGTCTTGAGCCTCTTGCTCCATGCTCCGTTTTCTTGCAAGACTAGCCTGATTGGGTAATGTTCCCGATCTCATGAACTCGACCAATGGAGCACTCCAATCGGGGATTGATGACACATGATAAAGAGTGGCATGCTCCACTGGGGGTCTCTTCTGGCATACTGGACAATTGTGGATCCACTCTTGTATTTCTTTGTCCATGCTCGGCCAATACACTCCTAAGCGCTTTAGATTCTGCAATGTTCGCTGTTTAGAGTAGTGATTCCCTAGCAGTCCTTCATGGGCTTGTTGCAGCCAACTAGCATGTTCATCCTCCTCGACACAACAGGCTAACACTCCTTCTGTATCTTGCTTGTACATACTTCCAGCCAAGATTTGATACTTTAATGATTTTACAACTTCCTCTTTGCTGGTTTTCACATTCTTATTTGCAGGCCCGAAGGTTAGGATTGGTACCAGCTTGTTTGCCCATTTAGGAACAACTTCTAAATTGAACAGATAAGCATCAGGCAATTCGTCAGACACTCCTTGCGGTGGCTCTCCTGAAGTGATGCGAGAAAGATGGTCTGCCCTAAGATGGGTTCTACCTTTCCTGACGACAACTTCAAAGTCGTATTCCATTAGTAAGAGAAACCATCTTACTAAGCGACCTGTATTGCAAGGTTTATTGACCAAATATAGTAGCGCTTGATGATCAGTGAAAAACTTGAACTTATTGACCAATAGATAGTGTCTAAACTTCTTCACAGCATATATCATGCCCAAGCCTTCTCTCTCCGTTGTGGTGTAATTTCGTTCAGCTGCATTTAATTGCCTACTAGCATATGCTATCGGCAAATCTAGATTTCCTTCACTTGTGGGTTGTGCTAGCACACATCCTATTGCATGATTGGAGGCATCTACATGGACATGAAAGGGTTTGCTCCAATCCGGAGTAGTCAATATTGGTGCTGTGCACAAACGTCTCTTCAGCTCATTGAAGGAAGTCTCGCATTCCTCGTTCCATTCAAAATTCGTCAACAGCCCATAAAGAGGTTTAGCTATGATGGCATACATGTGGATAAATCTACGGTAATATCCACAATGGCCCATAAAGGCTTGTACCTCTTTCACATTTATTGGTCTGGCCAACTCTGCTATTGCTCTTACCTTGTCTTCGTCTGTTGATATTCCATTCTTCGAAACAATGTGACCTAAGATCTTACCTTGGCGTACCATAAACACACACTTTTCTGGATTCAGACACACTCGATAATCTCTACACTTGTTGAAGATTTGCCTGAGTTCAGGGATGTGGTAACTTCTCTCTTGGGAATGAGCGCACAAATCATCCACATATACTTCTAGGCTCTTTCGCAAGAACTCTTTGAAGACATGACACATGAGTCTTTGGAATGTTGCAGGTGCATTGGTGAGCCCAAATGGCATCACACAGAATGCAAAGATTCCCCATTCTGTGGCAAAGGCCGTTTTGTGTTGATCTTCGGGGGCAATGGTTACTTGGTTGTAACCTGAAAATCCATCAAGGAAGCTGTAAACTTCCTTGCCTGCAACACGCTCCAAAAGATGTTCGGTGATGGGAAGTGGATAACTATCTCTAATCGTAGCGGCATTAACTTTTTTAAGGTTAATGCACACTCGCAATTTCCCATTCTTCTTGGGCACCACTACAATAGGGGACACCCATTCAGTGTGCTCAATCTCATATATGAATCCGGCTTCAATCAGCCTGTCAATTTCCTCTTTTATTTTGGCCGCATAGTTGTCATTATATGTGTAGGGTTTTTGTTTGGTGGGCTTAGCATCAGCAGTCATCGGAATCGTGTGAGAGCAAATCTCTGGATCTACTCCTTTCAAGTCTCTATAATGCCATGCGAACACATCCCTATATTCCCTTAATAGAGCTACAAGCTCTACTTCTTCATCTGCACTTAGGTCGTCTCCTATGTACGTACATCGCTCTTCGTTCCCTTCAATGGTCACTACAATTTTTTTAGTCTTCTCTTTATTGTCATATGCTTCTCCTATCATGGCCTCTCTCTTAGGCATTCGTACCAAAATTTTTCGGTCTTCCACTTCATATTTCTTGAAATTTTCTGGTACTTCAAACAATGATTCTTCCTCTTCTTGTCTCACTACTTTCCTTTTCTTTTTCTTTTGACCTCCTTCACTTCCTTTCTTTGCACTTATCGTTTTAATACTCGCAAGGGGTTCTTCTTCCTTTTGGGTTAACACCCCTAGGTCTTCTAAGTAATGTTCCTCTGAGTCAAAGTATGTATCCATCACAATGGATTCTAGATCATCGTCATTCTCTTCTTCTCCTATGAACTCACTAGGATCACACTCTTCCAACAAGGGCTGACACATGAACACTGAAATATCGTAACCCTCCTCATCGCAATGGGGTGTCCATTGTTCCTCATTGACCGCAATGTCCATGGTAGCTAAGATTTCTGCCCAACCATGAGGCTCAAATTCCTCATCAGGAAATATCATCGGAGTATAGGCTGGGTCTTTTATTGGTCTATCTCCTGGGGGAGCTCCTTCTTCTCTCGCTTTTCGGCGCTTTTCCTCTTCCTCCGCGACCTTGCACATCCACAAGTGAGTATCTTCATGCAACCAGGATGGTTCAGGTGAACTTCCAGAATGCACGGAGATAGAGTCTTCTTTCGCTTTGTGGATAGGATTCCACTGTAGGGGTGGTACATCTCTGAAGGTGTGATCCTTCAGATTGACCTTGGTGGTGACCCCTAAGTGCTGTAAGTACAAGGAGTTGGTTCCCCAATCTTGTACTATTTGTAATTGTCGTAGGAAGGGTCTTCCTAGGATCATCTCGTAAACATTATTCTTCTCAAAGTCACATATGGCAAATGTATGTTCAAACTCTACACCACAAGTGGTTAGAGTTATCCCTTCAAGCAATCCGAGAGGTCTTTCAAAATGACCATCTGCCATTTGAAGTTTCATTCTCGTTGGTCTTAAGGTGGGTTTGCCCCATCGCTTCCACAGGGAGATGGTCGCGATAGCAACACCGGCACCCGAATCCACAATTGCTTTGGTTGTGTAACCTTGATAGGTGATCGGAAGATAAGTGTTACCTTCTTCACCTTCGCTCATGTCTCCTATCTTGTCAAGAGGTATCTCGGGAACTTTCTGCTTAGAGCCTACTTTTGGTATATTGGATTCAAGTTCTGGAACCTGATCTTTCACATGATTCCAGAGCTCCGATTTTGCCTTGAGGAGTTCCTCTACAGTGAGGTGACATTGAACCTTAGTGTTCTTCACCACATCAGTGTTCCTGGGAATCACTGAGTCTTCATTTCTTACCAATATCGTGGGCGCTCTGATCTGGAGAGATTCAGATTCCCATGGGCCTGTGAAATGAGGCAACTCTTGTAAAGAATTAGATTCAAAATCTAATCTCTCATCCTCTTGTTGCTCTGCTTGATCCCCATAGATAGAGGGAATGTCTTGGGGAAATTGATCACGAAGATCATCAATCTCAGGAATAGGAGGGGAATCACCCTTCTCTTTGGCCCATGTCTCTTCTTGTATTTCCCGTAAGAACTCTGGAGAGTACTGTTGTATTGAAGGAGGTATTCCAGCATCCGTAGAATTAGGAACATAAGCTACCATTTGTGGTGCGCTTCCTCTTTCAACAACTGGTTGAGTCTGTGGAGGTAAAGAAACTTGTGATTTGTTTACCAACTGCTCTAATCTTTCTAGTAAGCCTTGGAAATGCAAATCCGGCTTGACAGCGTTCGTCCGACTGAACTTTTGGCTAGTCTCAAGTATAGCTTGAGCTTGTTCTACCATTTTCATACACATCTTCATCCGTTCAATCTCTAAGTCGGCTCTAGGGTAACTCCTGTCTAGGTTTGCAGCTGTTGGCCCTTCTTGAAGTCGAGCCTGGTAGGCTTTAAACATCATGTCCAAGCCTTCAGGAGTGGGGTCAGCTAATACTGACCCTACTCGGGGTGGTGGGTGGGTTACGAGGGGTGTGTTAGAGGGTGGAGAATTGGAGGGTGATGGGGATAGTAGTGGAGGAAGTGTGTGGGAGTGCGGTTGAGATGTGATTTCTGTGATTTTTGCCTTGGTTTCTCTCACGCTTTCTTCAAGTTCATTTATCTTTTTTGCCCATTGTCTCTTCATTCTTTCACGACTCTCCTTCCAGGCTCTAGTCCTCTTTTTGGTTATGCTCTCTGTTTCACTCACCTCGGGGCTCTGTTTGGGACCAACACCTTGGTGTTGTTGAAGTGCCTGGGCTCTTGTGATCACCTGCACAGGTGCAGTGGAAGTCACGCTTCCTATGGAGTCTACAACTAACCCCACAACATTGATAGGAGTGATCTTAGGCATGTTATTGGGGTTTTTTGGGCAATCTCGTAGGAGATGCTCTTTCCCGCAGTCTTGACAAAAGCCCTGAATGGTTACTGGCTGAGGTAGTGTAGGGATAGGTAGTGGACAATCACGTACAAGGTGATCTCCCTGACATTTGAAACATGGCCCTCTAGGAAATGGGGGTCGTACCTGCCTAGGTTGAGGTCTAGAGTTGGGGTTTGTGTACATGACATTAGAATACTCCGGTTCCCCGCTATTTTCACTTGGGTCCTCATAGTAGTATGACTCGTTATGCTCGGGTGACTGCATGTAGTAAGCCTGTGGGCTATCAAGATGTGCGGAGTCAAAACTATGGTCACTGGGGTCACTGTCTGATAGCAATGGGGTGGCTGGGACTATGGCTCTGTTCGGATTTTCTTCAGTAGATGCATACTTCACTGGGATCACATTGGTTGGAGTAGGGGGTTGCTGCACTAGGACTGGTTGAGGTCTCTGCTGCCCTTGATAAGGTGGCTGATAAGTTTGTTGCGGTCTGTTGTATTGTGGTGATGGGTACTGATTCTGGTATCTACCCTGTTGTGGATATGGCTGAGGATAATTTTGCCTAACAGTTTGTTTGTTATATGGGCAGTCTTGTGCCGTGTGATTGGTGTACCTGCGCTCTATGGTGCAGTATTGGCCACTAAGGTTCGCCTGAGGTTGGGCCATAATGGGGCATACACTTGCCATATGTTCGCCGCCACAATTGTAACACCGCTTAACTGGGGCAAATCTCGGAATTTGCTTACTAGAGACACCTAGTTTTTGGGCTACCTTCTCTGCAAGTTCCTCGATGGATGTGGATTGACCAGATGTCTGTTTACTAGAGCTATCAGAATCCTTATAGATTTTTGATAGTTCTAACTCTTCACCTAGATTGTCCTCAATGTCTATGCACATGCGCACGCACTCCTCTATCGTTCTAGGGTCCTTCAGGTACACATATGACCTGAGCTTAGTGCTCAACAATCCATCTAGGAACAAGGCCACTTGTTTGGCTGGTGTGGGTAACTCTGGCATAGGGCATCTCTCCAGGTACTGTCTAAATCTTCTTCCAGCTAATCTGACCGTCTCTTGAGGTGTTTGTTTGAAGCTATGAATTAGTGAGGAGGTGTTATGCCTGATTCCACTCTTAGAAAACTCAACAATAAATGCCTCTAAGAGTTGGTCTATGTTTCTGAAATGCCTCTCATTCAGTGGTTGGAACCACGTAAGGGCAGTGTTCCTAAGGGTTAGACCGAAAGCATTATATTGCGTGAATAGGTCCTCCACTTGTTCAGCTTTCAACACTTGTCGAAATTCGGCCACATGGTCATAAGGGTCTCCCGTGCCATCGAAATAATTCTTCATGGACTTCACAAGTTGGGTTGGTCGTAGGGTCCTAGTGTGTTCTCTCGGCCTTGGCAAAGGAAAATCATCAATGTCCCGGTGATTCCATGGGGTTCTATGTCTCTCAGTTTCTACTCTATTCCTTTCTGTTCCCGTTCTTTCTCTTCCCAGGGAGTTGGCAAAACTTACCTCAGGTTTGTCTCTACCTCTATCTCTTTGAGCGCCATGAGCGTGGGAGGTCCCAGCTCCTTGATGACCAAAGGATACATTAGACCTTGGTTGGGAAAAAACAAATTCACCCTTCCAAGTGTAGGCATGTCTGCCCTGCTCAGTGACCACGAAGATTCTCTCTGATGTACTGTCTAGGTAGGTTACTTGGCCTGGACTATCAGGGTCTTTAAACTCGTAGATTGTGAGGGTGTTCACCTCCTGAGGTTGAGAAGTTCTATATCTCCAAAAAGCCTCATCGGTTTCCCGATTTAAAAGCAGATCTATGCTTTTATTATCTTGTGGAATCCACTCAGGAGTCATGATTCTGGTCAAGACAGACTTACCGCGGGGAGTTCTTGGCTCTCTCTCTAGGTTCCCTTGCTCTATATCTCCCATGTCGGTCTCCGCAATCACATTTCCAAACTCATCAGTTCTATCGGGAAGAGTGGTGACTACATATATAGTCCCCTCTTTATCTAGGTATGCTCCATCCTCAAACTTGGCTACCGGGTGGTCTATTCCATGGGGTTGGTCGGGGTTCTTAATCTGGACCACCGATCTTCTCAGTCCGTCTTCGTAGATGCGAGCACCTAGACGATTCGTCCTGATATATTCCAATTGAGTCTTATAAGGCCCCTCTGGCTTTTCTAGATAAGCCAACCCTGAACTACCTACTGATCTCTCCATGTGATAGGACATCTCAGAATCACTTGTTTCTGATCTGACAGTGTATGGGTAATCACTCAACTGCTGGGCCCAAGACCTGGCAGTGTGATTGACACTAGCTTCAGAAGATCTGAGGCTTTGTCTGTCTCGGCCTAAGTGTCTGCCTGATCTAAGGTTCATAAGCCTGATTTATTCACCCCTTGGAACCCAAGCACACTCTCGTTGCAGGCTGATTTTGCACCAATCACTTTGTTCTTTTTAGTTGAATAGTATGTTTATGGTCTTGTCTGAAATTGCGTCGTCAGAAGTACTTTAATGAATTTCCGCACTTGATGAGTGATCGATTCCCGTTTACCTTTTTGTCCCTTAGTGTTTTCGCACTTAAGACCTATTTATTTTCTTGCACTTGGTTGATTAATTCTCTTGGACTTGATTCGTGCCTGACGTGCCCTAATTAATTACCACACCTAAGTCGTACTTAGCCTAGGCTAGGAATTGACAAAGGAGGGTTGAGAGATCTTCCAACCTCAATTAGCTGGTTGACCAGACTGCTACCCAAGCCCAGGAAGCCTTCCCCCAAGCTCGGTACTCACCCTTGCTAGCTTGCTTTGGATTGCCTTGAGCGCACACCAAGTTCCTGCAAAAACTCACCAGTTAGTATAGCTTTATTACCACAAGTAATTGGAAGACACACATCAATATTTTTAGTCCCCCTGGAGTAACTCACTGTACCCCCTGAATCTGAGAACCACTTAGTTCCACCTAAAGGTCAACTTAAAAATGCATGCTCTGATTCTCCGCGTATGACTCTTACAAAAACCAGTCGAGCTCCACGTAGGATTCTCAATGAGCTTTCCAACGAGACCAAAATCTCATCAATCGGAGTTCGTATGGTCAAGTTATGACCATTCAGGCAGATAGGGGTCAAAACAGGCTCTCAGGGTTCAGGGAATTCCTCACAGATTCCTAGGTCTTGTCCCACTTCTAAGGCTCTAATGTTACTCCAATGTGACCAAAACTAGGCTCAATTGTACCTCAATTTACTCCAAAAATTCACTCTAAAATTTCGTGCGTTAAGGCCATGTATCGCGATAGGTCGGGTCGAAGTGTCGCGATACCCCCAAGTGTCGCGATAGCTCGTGAAGTGTCGCGATACCCCGAAGTGTCGCGATAGCTGGTGAGGTGTCGCGATAGCTCGTGAGGTGTCGCGATACACCGAGGTGTCGCGATAGCTCGTGAGGTGTCGCGATACACCGAGGTGTCGCGATAGCTCGTGAGGTGTCGCGATACACCGAGGTGTCGCGATAGCTCGTGAGGTGTCGCGATACACCGAGGTGTCGCGATAGCTCGTGAGGTGTCGCGATACACCGAGGTGTCGCGATAGCTCGTGAGGTGTCGCGATACACCGAGGTGTCGCGATACACCGAGGTGTCGCGATAGCTCGTGAGGTGTCGCGATACACCGAGGTGTCGCGATAGCTCGTGAGGTGTCGCGATACACCGAGGTGTCGCGATAGCTCGTGAGGTGTCGCGATACACCGAGGTGTCGCGATAGCTCGTGAGGTGTCGCGATACACCGAGGTGTCGCGATAGCTCGTGAGGTGTCGCGATACACCGAGGTGTCGCGATAGCTCGTGAGGTGTCGCGATACACCGAGGTGTCGCGATAGCTCGTGAGGTGTCGCGATACACCGAGGTGTCGCGATAGCTCGTGAGGTGTCGCGATACACCGAGGTGTCGCGATAGCTCGTGAGGTGTCGCGATACACCGAGGTGTCGCGATAGCTCGTGAGGTGTCGCGATACACCGAGGTGTCGCGATAGCTCGTGAGGTGTCGCGATACACCGAGGTGTCGCGATAGCTCGGGATATGGCGAATTTTTCTGTTCTGTCTAGTGATTCTAGGAGCCCTAGGTCTGCGCAGTGTCGTGGTGCACTCAGAATCGTGAGAAGTCGAGATTTTCGGAGTGTCGCGATAGCTCGAGCTCAACGCCTCGGGGACTGTGCAGACCAATTCCGTACCTGCTGAGCTTGCTGGAGATGATGATGGAGCTGGTACCTGCAAGAAACATGCAAAACAAACACACAAAGCAACAAGGCACTCTCGCTCTCTCACAAACTCGCACACAAGAAATGAAGAGAATGGAAAGGAAGAGGGAATGTATAGTGGAGAAGGAGATGAAGGTGGAGATGGAGATGGAGATGGAGATGGAGAAAAAATCAGAAATTTACCTACTACTTACCATTCCAACGCGTCCTCTCTACGTCTTACCATCACACGCTCGTCCTCAAAGCTCGATCCCCGGCAACGGCGCCAAAATTTGGTGTAGCTCAGTGATGAGTAGCACCTCCTTTAATGTCAATCCGGGAAGACATGAGGATGGTATGAAGACCACGAGCAAGTGGAAGCACAAGTGCGTGAGTGAGAAGCACACAAGCATGCACACACATACACACACACGCGCACACACAGTAAGAACAAAGAGAGTAAGACAATGGAATCACTTCTATTGCAAGAAAGTTCTCATACAAGCTCAAACTACAAGAAGCTAACCCCAAAAATGAGCTCTCTAGCTCTATTTATAGTTTTTGACTAACTTTGGCCCTGTTCAGACCTAGTGTCCGGCCTAGTTAAAAATTAGGTTCCGGGGCTTATTTGAGGGCCCAAACGAGATCTAAAAATTATGAAAATTGGCAGGCAACTACATCTAAGGCTCCCCAAGCTCGAGGACTCCTCGGCTTGTACAAAATGGAGCTACAAAAAGGTGAAATGATGTTTACAAGGGTTTGTAGTGATGAGAATCACTTTAGAATGATGTTGGGGTTTTTGAAAAAAATGAAGGGTAGCCTCAGTGCTAGATCTGCATGTGTGTCCATACTTGCTTCTTCCCGCATCCTGTCAACAGCTACCTATAGAGCTAGTAAGTGATAGAGAGACTCACTTCTTGAATGAAGTCATTGAAAATCTTCTTCAAGAGTTCTTGGTGATACACAAGAAGTTCCCCCCTATCATCCACAAGCTAATGGCCAGGCTGAAAGCACAAATAAGGTTCTATGCAATGTGCTGACCAAATTAGTGAATAATAAACGCTCTGATTGGGACAAACAGCTACACCACGCTGTTTGGGCATACTGAGTTGCCTATAAAACGGTACTCCAAGCCACACCCTTTCACATAGTATTTGGCCAAAATGCAGTGCTACCATTGGACTTATTGATACCTACATTGAAAGTAGCACAAGAACATGACTGGACAGGCCATGAGCTCTCCTCTAGAATCTTTGACCTTGAACGAATAGGTGAAACAAGATTAAGAGCTCCAATAGGAATATATGCAGCCAAGAAAAGACAAAAAGCATATTTTGATGCACACATGAAGGATAAGGGCTTGAAGGTAGGAGACCTAGTCCTAGTCTACACCTTGAAGCAACATGCATGGAAATTAGAGAAGAGAGGCTATGGACCCATGATTATCAATAGGATCTCCACCAGTGGAGCAGTTCAATTAGCCACTCTAGAAGACATCCTACCAAGTTACATCAACGGGTGCAGAGTCAAGTTATATCAGGAACCCCTCACGGAGGAGATGTTAAATCGACTCAATACTGCAAAGAAACGTAAAGAAGAGGAAAAGCGAATTCGAGAAGAAGCACAGGCAGAAGCATTGGAACGCATCCGAAGAATGAAATTGAGGAGATAGGGTAGAGACAAGCCCAGGACAGATGCCTATGTAGATCCAGGATATCATATGGCTATGTGCAAAGTCTCGAGTGTAAGTTCCATTAGAATAATCAACCGACGTCCTTTTGTAACCTTAGAGGTAGGACAAGGAAAGAGTGCAAGGACCGTAAGGGCCTTGATTGACTCAGGTGCAGCCACTAGTGTTGTTAAACTTTCTTACTGTCAAAAATTGAAATCAAGTGTCAAGCCTATAGAAGCATATCTCATAGGATGAGGAGGTGTGGAAACCCCTTGCATGGGCGAGGTGCAACTTCCCGTATACATCCAAGATGTTCTTATGACAGTCAAGGTGCTAGTGTGTTAAGACGAGGACCTCATTGAGCCTCTTGTCTTGGGTCAAGACTGTATCTATGATCATGCAGTCAACCTAAACCTAAGAAGTGGACTTCTTCAGGTCTGGGTAAATCAGAATCACACTACACTTGAGTTAGAAAATGAAGCACTCAAGAAATTAGGAAAGGCACACACTCCTGGTCCTTCCAGGAGTACATATGAAAATGACGATGCTATTCTTGTCCAAAACTATGTGATGCAGAGAGATGATTGTCTCAACAACGAATTCAAGAATTCGGTGGAACTCCCTTCTTTTCCAAAGGCCATAGGGATACGACAACCACAGGTGGATCAAATGCAGAAGAAGCAGATGAACTATGCTCGAAGCCAAAAGAAATTACAAAGCATGGTGTCTCAACCACCAAAACAAGTGTGAGTGCAGAAAGGCGATCAACCTGTGGCGGTCCAGTCACAACCACTGGCTCAACTTCATATTATTGATCATCGACAGGACACTAATATGAACTCTTTCAAAAATTCTTCTACTAAAGTGAAGTCTATCTGGGTACCCAAGAAGTCTATGAAGGCTCACCCACAATCAAGCAAATTTGGGTGCCTAAGACTTGCTTGCGGGATCAAATAGCCACACCGAGACCACACCATGTACAACAGGGTTCACTCACTTGAACAACTGATACCCACTCTTATTTGACACACACAAACACATATTCTCCCATGATAACGAGCACAATTACTTGTAAATGGGTCCCTAAAACACCTCATTTCCAAGCAGACACTCTTATAAAGCCCTCGAGAGTCTCCAAAAAATAAAAAACAAAAGCCATCCACCGTGTTTGGCAGCCCAAAGCTTGTAATAAACCCCCCGACCCCCATTTGTAAATCCATCTACACCTACTAACTACATCATCCTCACACTGCATCTTTCCATTTAGCTCATAGGACTATTAATTCACTAACTATACACACAATCACAGAGCACTCACTGACCCACTAACCTATCCCTAACCTAATGTTAATGTTGTAACGGGGACAAAAATTGTTCTATCTTGTCCATTACAATGTTAACACATGCTTCTATATTCTCACAGAACTAGCAAACAAGAAGTAACATGGCTGAAGCAGGAGGTACTAGTTCCCAGGCAGGGTCCAACGCCCAAATAGTGGACATTGAAACTCTCCTCCTCGAACCACAACGCACGGAGAGGCCTTAGGAACTTAGAGCCGTGCATGTACTTCCCATTCAGGACCCTCCGCAGGGACACACTTCTCAAGTAGGAAAGCATGCACATTGGTTCAGCAATGTCGTAGGTCCATTGGGTGAGGGCACCTCCTTTTGGGAAGCAGAAATTGAATTTAATGGCAAATGGGGAAGATGCCATTTCTTTACTTGTGAATTCGAGAAGTATCAGGATGCAGAAGTAATGAGATCTGTATGGACCAAAGCAGGCTTGGAAAGTTACTTTAGGGCACTCTTACCTAAGCCTGATTTCCTGCGTTGCTCCTACTTGATCAATACCATCACCCCTAGCAGAGCCAAAGGAGGAGATAGCACCTTCGTGCTCCCCTCATTAACATCAGGCCATGAACTCAAAAGATTTAAACTCACCCTCAACTTAGTACGGAGGCCCTGGATATGAAGGGTATGCACATCCCCACAAAGAAAGAAACCTTGATTCCCGGGAGAATGAAGCACAAAGATCTCAACAAGCTAAAAGATATGGTAGCTATGATGTTGACCATCACCCTCCACCTACGCACGATCATGCAACACTTTGCCTTCCCAGCTCAGGAATGCTTCACTATGCCACCAAAAAGGATTTGGTTCAGCTTGTACTAGCGAAACAGAAAACCTCACAATCAATCTACCCCATTGAATCATAGACCAAATCCACTTACCACATCAATGAAAGAACTTGGAGAAGCTTGTAGAAGGTAGAAAAGTGCGTTTTGAGGCGACAAAGTTTGGTCAAGCCAACCGGCATAAGACCGGTCCTTGAACTTATGGAGAATCAAATAAACCTTATAATCATGTAATAAGTGCAAAGAAACACAATATGTACTTTGAAGCATCAAGGAGAATGAGTCGATACAAAACAGATAGGTTCGCGGGTCGACTAGCTCAAAAAACTTACTATCTATGGAAGAGATAATAAACTTCAAATGCCCATAGCGACCAACGTGATTACAATTAGAAAAAATCCTTTTATGGGAGTGATACACATAGGTTTGAGTGTATGGAATGCACAAAATAATAAGGAATAAGCAAAATATGCTATAGGAATGAATGCGACATTCACCGTTGGTACTTCCTATTTTTCAGGGATACGTAGAGATTGACCCCAAGATAGAAAAACTACGATTTCTCCCAATCTACTGCATCAAATGCTTTGAAATTTTATAGGCATAAACTAGACACTTATAGATTTCCAATGAAATATCTTGTACTCAATTTGAAGCTCTGAAGAGAGAGCACCAGCCTCTGCAAGATTACTATTGGTGAAGAAGATGATGCAGAGAATTGAAGGAGCAAGACAATGATGGTCACAAGTGTATGTATATTGCTTCCATGTAATGTACAAGTGATTCCAAGTCTTTATATAGGCTCTAGGAGTGCTCCACGACTTTTACAAGTTTAATTTGAATTCACATGAAGGTGGAAATGGTTGTTGGAGGGCATCAATTCACTTTCCTACAATCTAGGAAAAGTGAAGATCTAGTTTGATCTACTTTTAGGTGATTGATTGCTTGATTGAATGCAACTTCAACTACCATAAATTCGTGGGATTTTGGCTCTATATTTCTGCCTTTACATGTGTAAAGCTCAAGGATTTTACAATGGTAAATGAGCCATAAAAAATCTCTCAAAAAAATACAATAAATGAGCATATGAAAAAGAAATCTCGAACGGATATTCTTTCAACGTGATAGCCTTTGATGTAGATCAAATCCACCTCAAGCATAGTGTAAGATTGATGTTCCAACAGCTCCCCCTCAAGCTAAAGTGTGCTTGAGTTTTCATTCTCTGATAGGTTGAATACCTGCCATAGCTTTGAATCTACAAAGCTTTATTCCATCAAGTGCCTTCGTCATCATATCTGCTACTTGCTTTTCAGTTGGAACAAAAGAAATGTCAATCTCCTTTGCCATGAGCTTCTCCCTGATGAAGTGGTAATGGACTTCTATGTGCTTGGTTCTTGCATGGAAAATAGGATTTGCCGCTAGATGCATGGAATTTATATTATCTCCGAATATGTGAGGTTTGGAACTCACAAGTCCCAAATCTGTATACAATGCTTTTAGCCATATTGCCTCTTGAGTTGCTATGGTCAAGCCTCTGTACTCTGCTTCAGTTGAAGATAAAGCAACTGTTGGTTGCTTCTTGGAACTCCATGACACTAGCTTTGAACCTGCAAATGCTAAGTAACCAGATGTACTTTTTCTGTCATCCTTAGCTCTTGCCCAATCTGCATCTGAGTAGATTTTGATATCCAAATCTGAAGAATAAGTATAGAATATACCTTTGTTGATTGTACCTTTGAGATACTTAAGTACTCTCTTAGCCGCATCCATGTGTGGTCTTCTCGGTGAGTGCATAAACTGACTAAGCACTCCCACCCTATATGAGATGTCTACCCTTGTATGAGTAGCATATCAAGCTACCTACCAAGTTTTGATATTCTTTAATGTCTTAAATTTTCTAACCTTCATAAGCACTTAGTTTGAACTTGAGAAGAAGATCTTGAATGTATCTTCTTTGAGTCAAATACATTCCTTCATCATTATATATCACCTGCATACCTAGGAAATATGTGAGCTCACCTAGGTCACTGATTTTGAACTCCTCTTGCATGTGTCTCTTGATCCTTTGAATGCCATTTAGATCATCACCTATCACAATAATATCATCTACATATACACATAGATAGATAACCTCATCATGATCCCTTTTGATGAATAGAGAAGGATCTGAGCTGCTAGCTTTGAACCCTTGATCTTGAAGATATGTAACCAACCTGTAATTCCAAGCTCTAGGAGGTTGTTTCAATCCATACAATGCTTTCTTAAGTCTGCAAACATAAGATGGATGATTAGGGTTTTCAAAACCTAGTGCTTGTGACATGTATACCTCTTCACTTATCCAACCATTTAAGAATGCATTTTTCACATCAAGTTGGAGTAGTCTCCAATTCCTTGCAGCAACTACACTTATCAATGTCCTGATTGTAGTCATCTTTGCAACTGGTGAGAATGTTTCCTCATAGTCTATAATGCCATTGAGAATTTGCCTCATGATGACCTCTTCTTCAATCAGCTCTCCAATGGATGCTAACTGATCCGCAACCTCTTTGACCTGGGTAACAAACTCTGTGATGGTTTGTTTAGGCGTCTTCTTCATTTAGTTGAACTCGTTCCAAAGATGATTCTTTCTTGCTTTGGTACTAGCAGAAAAGAAAGTCTCGAGGGCATCCCAAGTCTCTTGAGATGTCTTGCATCCTTTAATATGTGGTAATAGAAAGTCAGAGATAGAGTTAAGTATGTACGACCTTGCTTGAGCATCCCTTGCGCACCAAAGTATGAGCTTATCTGTCTCCTCTTGGGTAGGTCCTCCTTTGGATCTTGGAATAGGCATAGCTTCATCACCTGCTACAATTCCATAAAGATTTCTACCTTGCAAGTAGGCCTCCATTCTAATTTGCCAAGCCGCATAGTTTTGTCAATCAAGCTTCTCAATCATTGAGGGAAATCTGTCACCCATCTTGATCTAGCTCTGATACCACTGAAAGAACTTGGAGAAGCTTGTAGAAGGTAGAAAAGTGCGTTTCGAGGCGACGAAGTTTGGTCAAGCCAATCGGCACAAGACCAGCCCTTGAACTTATGGAGACTCAAATAGACCTTATAAGCATGTAATAAGTGCAAAGAAACACACTATGTACTTTGGAACATCAAGGAGAATGAGTCGATACAAAACAGATAGGTTCGCGGGTCGACTAGCTCAAAAAACTTACTATCTATGGAAGAGACAATGAACTTCAAATGCCCATCGCGACCAGCGTCATTACAATTAGAAACACTCCTTTTATGGGAGTGATACACATAGGGTTGAGTGTATGGAATGCACAAAAGTATAAGGAATAAGCAAAATATGCTATAGGAATGAATGCGACATTCACCGGCGGTACTTCCTATTTTTCAGGAATAAGCAGAGATTGACCTCGAGAGAGAAAACTGAGATTTTTCCCAATCTACTAAACCAAATGCTTTGAAACTCTACAGGCATAAAATAGACACTTAGACCTTTCCAATGAGATATCTTCTACTCAATTTGAAGCTCTGGAGAGAGAGCAGCAGCCTCTGCAAGATTGCTGTTGGTGAAGAAGATGATGCAGAGAATTGAAGGAGCAAGACAATGATGGTCACAAGTGTATGTATATTTCTTCCATGTAATGTACAAGTGCTTCCAAGTCTTTATACAAAATCTAGGAGTGTTCCACAACTTTTACAAGTTGAATTTGTGGGAATGGTTGTTGGAGGGAATCAATTCACTTTCCTACAATCTAGGAAAAGTGAAGATCTAGTTTGATCTACTTTTAGGTGATTGATTGCTTGATTGAATGCAACTTCAACCACCACAAATTTGTGGGATTTTGGATCTATATTTCTACCTTTACATGTGTAAAGCTCAAGGCTTTTACAACGATAAATGAGCCATCAAAAATCTCTCAAAAAAATACAATAAATGAGCATATGAAAAAGAACTCTCCAACTGATATTCTTTCGACGCGATAGCCTTTGATGTAGATCAAATCCACCTCAAGCATAGTGTAAGCTTGATGTTCCAACAATCCATGCTGGAATAAGAAACATAAGAATGTGCTTCATGGATGCTGGGCGCTAACGAGGATCATTTACAAATGCTTAGCTTATGATGTGCCTATTCAAAGAGCACTAGTATGGTGGAGAGCTCAGGAATTCCAGAGAAGGCCATCAACAACAGGGCCACCATCTAAGAAAATGAGAGGAGCAGTCCAACTACCATGTGCACCGAAAAAGGGTGCCACCCTCACACTAGAGGTGACACCACCTCAAACACGATGTGTCCGTCCATTTACGATTCGCTTACCCAGACAGAGCGCAAAAGGACCCGATCTTGTTTTCCCTCCAATTCCATCTGACTTGGAGTTCCCACAGGGCTACACCCTAGATGATTTGATAGATGAAGAAAGTGCCCGCATGATTAATGAGGCCAATCTTGAGACGGAAGCAGAATAGACCCGAGGACCACAACCAACCACAACGACTTCAACTCCTACCCAACCTGAAATAGTGGAAGTAGACGAGGATGAAGAAGAGACTGACGAAGAGGAGGAAGACGAGGAGCACAACCAAGAGCACGAAGACACTTCCGAACTAACGAGTGCCCCAGCTTATACTGCATAGATAAAAAGATTGTATGAGACTATGAAAGAGTACAGGAGCATCATAAATTGTCATTGGAAACAAGGAAGATGCTAATAAGTCAAATGTTAGCAAAAGAAGGGGTCGATGACCAATTTATTGAGTGTCTCAACCTTCATGCAGATGCGATTGGCCTGGATGAAGCCATTCATTCAGCTCTCGTGTACATTCATCGCTTTGAGCAACGAGTGCATACCCGCCCCCTTCGCTCCAGAAAGCAAATTCACATAGATGTATCGACACCAGGAGATACCACACAGACGGAAGAACATCAAGCGACACCGTCATCACCACACTCCTCACCTATCATTGCACAATTCACTTTGCCCCATGACACGACCACCCCAACTTCCACAATCACCACATATGTTATGGGAATTCCCCTCTCTCCAGGCATCCATCTTCGAGGGGTTACTATGCCCACCTTCACAACACTATTGACAAACATCACATCCACCCCACCCACTGTCCCCATCTACACGGTCACACATACTTTTGACACCATTGAAACATCACCAGCCACAACACCGCTCCCTCCCCACACACAACCACAATCTCCCATACCCCCTTCACCCACATCACCACTTGATTCCACCTCATTCACGATTCCCTTTCCCTTCCCCATCCCCCCTGCATCCTCTCCTTTCCCAGCATTCTTAAATGCAAATAATGTATTTTCTACTTTACATCAACGTGTATATCAACTACAGAGCGAATATTAGACTCTCGAAGATCACCATCGTCAATTAAATACGGACCACCAACAACTACAGAGGCAGCTTGCGACTATAGAAGAAGAAAATGCTGACCTAAATCAATGTTATACTACGCTTGAACATGCCCACCAAACCGTATTGGAAGCTCCCCAACAATCGGAGTCTTCCGAAGTTAAGAAATTAACAGCTTTACTTGAACTCTATCAATCAGAGAATGTCAAAGTCCGGGGCAACCTAACATTATTACAGAAGCACATGGCCACAACCCTATAAGAAAATAAACAACTTCCAAAGAAGAACGAAGAAAACCTAGAAGCTGCGAGGGAAGGCTCCCCCATGAGATCGACCCAGAACAGTTTAAAGCAGTCCCTTCAGATACGATGAAAACAATCCTAGAAAGCTATGCTGATCTGCTGGAAGCACATGATGATATGGAAAAAGAACGAGATGCACTGCGCCGCCAGCTAAGGGAGAAAGAAGAACAACCCAAGATCATAGAGTCGGCATCAACTTCACAGGAGGTAAAGGCGCTAAAAGAGCAGGTTGAAGAATTGCAAAGGAAGCTACTTGAGTATGAAAGACAACCCTCTCCAATTATCGAACCAAAGACAGACGAATTGGTGCCCATCGAAGTGGATGAGTTGTATGAGGAACCCTATGTTCCTATGCATATGTCGGATGCCCAACAAACATCGGAAGGAATGGACACCCTAGAAGTCAAAGCACAAGAATGGCTTCAGAAACTCAAAAAGACCGCCAAAACCCATGAAGATCGTGTCGGAGTACAAATCCAATCAATGGCTAAACTCGAGGACACTATTATAATCTCCGAGAACTTCACGCACATGTCACATCACCGCTGGATAAGAACAAATGATGCTCAATATGTGCCTTACTGTGTGCTCTTAGAAGATTACAATGTGGAGATTCAATGAAGGTGTGGCAAAGCCCCGACTTTTGCCGCTCAATTTGGTCCCAAAGATCTACCTGAATGTGTGAAACAAGGATCAAACTTCCAACCCACGTGGTAGATTCATCTCCTTGAAACATATCCGGAAATGGTCCGCACATGGAACAACATGCCATTATTTATCAACTATAATCCATGTTACGTTCTAGTCCTCCAAAGACACACATGGTCCGAGTTTGCCATTGCTGTCAAGAACGTCAACGGCTGTGCAAAATGGTTGAATTATGTGTATCTAGCACCTCCACAAGGACAGGCCTTGGTGGCATATATTATTTCCACCATCCGTCATTAGAGTCTTAGACTACGAAACACCCTTGATGTGATGGCACAAATGTGTATGAAGATATTTGAATTAATGCTGATCACGTTCAGAACATTCAAAAACATTAAAGATCCACATTTCTCAGGAGTTGGCTTCACCACTAGCAACCTAGACTTGGTGTATGACATGAGCACAACCCCCTCAATTAAGGTAATATATGTGAAAAGATGGATAGGTATGTGCTTGAAGATGAAGAGGTGTTGCAAAATCCTTGATCTACACCAACAAAATGAACTCCAGGAGTATATGGTGGGTCCTTTTAGCTTGCCAATGGATGTATTAGACACCCTATGTACCTTGGAAGATCACTCTCAAAAAAATAGATAAAAACAGATAAGTTGGAGTTAGCTCAGAGGTGAAGAACTTGCTATTTTGGTTCATACACCTGTCTAGTGTTTTGCATAATTCTCTGAGCACAGCAGCAATTAGCTTAATTCCTCTTGGGGAACTTTACTTAACTTAAAGAGCTAACTTTCAAGAGTAATTTCACATAAAATAGTGGACCACACACTGAGAATGATGTTTAACAAGTGATGACATCATCTCGATTTTCACGGGCTGCTACAGTAATCAGACCAGTGATCAGAAAAATGAACATAACTCAAGATTTAAGAATTCACTGATTATGAAAAATTGTATGCGTATACTAGCCAATATGTGGAATCAAAAAAGCTTTAAATCATTGAATTTGGGTAAGTATACACTGAGAAGCAGCTCTGACAAGATGAGTAAAAAAGTCGGATACCTGACAGAGAAGTGAAAATGAACAGACAGGGTTGACTTCAACTGAACATAACGGAAGATTGCAACCCCAAAATGCAATGAAATTGGTGAGCATATAGTAGAACTATAGAGCTAACTTTACCAAGTCAAAGCACTGAAAATGATGAACCAAGCTCTGAGAAACCATCTCTGCAATCTGACTGAGAAAACTGAGAGATATGGCAGTGAGTAGTACACTTCACAAGAACATGGAAATATGAACTCAAATGATCATGAAAATGAAAGTATATTGATTGTACAATACAATGGACTTAGTGATACGTATGGGTGCCTTGTAATCACACCTTGATATGGCATAAAGCTCAACTCTTGGAGCTCTTCACATAACCACGACTAAGACTACCATGTATTTATAGTTGATCTTGAGAGGCTAACTTCCCTCGATCACTCTCCAATCAATTAGTGATTGATTTGATTCTCTACCTACCACAAATCACAAATTTGTGTCTCCTCTTTCCCTTTTTTATCAAGTGGACTCAACCACTTAAGATTCTTTCACTTTTACATTAAGTAAAGTCTTCAAAAGTTACAAGAGGTAGTTCACAAATGAACTTTACATTGTCTTCATTTTAAGGCTTCTTCTATGACTTTGTGGGACTCAAGCCAATACTTAGGCTTGTCATAGACTTGCTCCAACAACTCCCCCTCAAGCCAAGTATGCTTGAGGTCTTCAATCTTCCAAGATTACCTGCAAACCTATCATAGCCTTGAATTTGCAAAGCTTTGTACCATCCAATGCTTTGGTTAGAATATCTGCACATTGTTGATGAGTGGACACATATGATATTTGAATCTCTTTGCTTAGAACCTTCTCTCGTACATAGTGATAATGAACTTCAATATGTTTAGTCCTTGCATGAAAAATAGGATTAGCAGCCAAATGAGAAGAACTCATACTGTCACCAAAAATAGTTGGAGTTCCAAAATCCAATCAAAGATCTTTGAATAATGTCTTCATCCACATAGCTTCTTGTGTAGCTATGGCAAGACCTCCATATTCAGCTTCAGTAGAAGAGAGAGCAACTCTAGGTTGCTTCTTGCATGACCATGAAATAAGCTTTGAGCCTGCAAAGGTAAGATAACCTGAAGTGCTCCTTCTATCTTCCTTGGAGCCAACCCAATCTGCATCAGAAAATAGCTTCAACCCTAAATCAGATACATAAGGATAACAAAGTCCTTCATTTATGGTTCCTTTGAGATACTTGAGAATCCTTTTGGCAGCATCCTTGCGCGGTTTCCTTGGTGTGTGCATAAACTGACTTAGCACACTCACACTGTAACATATATCTACTCTTATCAATGTGGCATAGTTGAGACTATCCACTAGACTTTGATATGATGTGATGTCCTCTATGAGTTCACCTTCATGTGAGCTCAATTTGTGATTGACCTCCATTGGAGTACCTGCAATCTTACAATCTTGCATCTTGAATTTTGCCAACATGTCCTTAATGTACTTTCTTTGAGTGAGAAACAAACCATGATCTTTGTAGACAACTTCCAAACCTAGGAAGTAGGTAAGTGAACCCAAATCACTTATCTTGAACTCTTCTCTCATCTGATCTTTGATCTTCTTCATACCATCTGCATCATTTCCTGTCAATATAATATCATCTACATATACACATAGGTAGATGATCTCAGAATTACTCTTTTTAATAAAGAGTGAAGGATCTCCCTTACTTGGTTGAAAGCCTTTTTCTTGCAAGAATGAAACAAGCCTAAAATTCCAAGCTCTTGGAGCTTGCTTGAGACCATACAATGCTTTGTTAAGTTTACACACATAATGAGGATAAACTTGATGGTCAAAACCAGGTGGTTGTGCCATATATACCTCTTCTATTATCCAACCATTCAAGAATGCATTCTTTACATCTAGTTGAAGTATCTTCCAATTCTTGGAAGAGGCAATACTAAGCAAAACCCTAATAGTAGGCATCTTTGCCACAGGAGAGAAGGTCTCCTCATAATCAATTCCTTGAGTTTTTGCAAAGACTTTTGCTACAAGCCTTGCCTTATACCTGTTAATGGAACCATCAGAATTCTTCTTGAGTTTATAGACCCATCTTGAGCCTATTACCTTCATGGATGAAGTCTTGGGCACCAAGTCCCAAGTTTTGTTTTCCTCAAGTGCTTCAATCTCTTCCTTCATTGCATGCTTCCATTTTGTTTTTGCTTTGGCCTCTTCAAATGATGATGGCTCCTCTTGGTTTATGTCCTGTGCTATGTAGATAGAATGTTTAGTTACTAATGAGGTGTCAAACCCATACCTTTCTCATTTTTCCTTTTCCCTCATAGATCTTCTTAGGCCATGTTGTGATGATTTTGCCTCATGTCCAAGTTCCTGGAATTTTGCTTTACCTTTAGACTTCCATGCTTTGATTTTTTCCATCTAAGTTTCTTCATCATCTTCTGAAGTATCTTGTTCTTCAATCTTTGGTTGATACTCTCTGCCAAGCTTTGGGAAATCTTCTTCAAGGTCATATGGCAATTTGACCTTCCTGCATGAATCTTCATACCATGAATTGTTCTCATAAAAAACTACATCTCTGCTTACCAAGAATCCTTTGCTGGTAGGGTTGTATAACCTGTAGCCCTTTTGATTGTTGTCATATCCGATAAATACACACCTTTCTGCCTTTGGATCCATCTTGCCTCTAACCTGTGCAGGAACATGAGCAAAAGCAATACATCCAAAAATTTTACAATGATCTAAGCTTGTTCTTCTTCCATTCCAAGCCTCATATGGAGTCATCCCATCAAGGGATTTTGAAGGCAACCTGTTAATCAAGTAAGTGGTTGTAGATACAGCCTCAGCCCATAGATAATTAGGTAAATGCTTTTCATTTAGCATGGACCTTGCAGCTTCAACAATTGTCCTATTCCTCCTTTCTACCACTCCATTTTGCTCAGGAGTGTACCTTGTACTTACCTCTCTTTTGATTCCTCTTTCTTGAAGAAAAGAATCAAACTCATGGGAGAAGTATTCTCCCCCTCCATTTGACCTTATTTTAGTGATTTACCTGTTTGATTCTCCACAAGAGCCAAATATCTTTTGAAACATGAAAAAGCTTCATCTTTGTGTTTCATAAAGAATAGGATAGTCCATCTGCTGCAATCATCAATAAAGGAGACATAATACCTTGATCTAGATATTGAAGCTTCCTTGCTAGGTCCCCATACATCTGTATGAACCAACTCCAAGAGATCTCCATGCATATACCCTTTCTTCATGAATGGTAACCTGTGAGACTTTCCAAATTGACATGCACTACACTTATAAATCATATGTTGTTTTGACAAATTAGGGAGTCCAAGTACACTTTGGTCCCTGCAAATTTGCTTTAATGACCTTTCACCAATATGTGCTAACCTTTTGTGCCATACTTCCAATTTTGTGAGTGTCTGACTACCATAATTAAAGAGAGCAATGTTTCTAGTGTCTTGTAATTCAAATGTGAACAATCTACCTGTCTTTTCACCTTTTGCAATTCTTCTAAATCCTTGACTTTGATCTTCAACAAATGCTCCTGTTTTTGTGAACTTGACTTGCAACCCTTTCTCTACTATCTTCCCAACACTTATCAAATTCTTTGTAATGGTAGGGACATAGAGTACCTTACTGAGTAGGTTGATGTTTCCATCAGGTGCTTTGACATTGCCTATTTTCTCCACAAGATGTCTTGTATCATCTCCTGTTTGTACCTCATGCTTATTCCTTGGATCTTCTAAATCTGATAGGAGGGCCACATTTCCTGCCACATGATTTGAACAACGTGAATCTATGTAGATAACATGCTCATCAGATTTACCTTGTGGCATAGCCATGTTCATGATCAATTATGAATCCTCTTTGTTTGAGTCTTCTGTGTAGTTATTGAAGTCTCTCCTTCCTTTGTAGCCTCCTTGATAGTTTGAATGATTGTAGTTGTTGTAGTTGCCATGATAATTGTTGAACCTTCCTCTTGAGTAGCCATAACTTCCTCTATGGTATCCTCTACCTCTTTGATTCCTGGAATTCCTAAAGCAATTTTCAGTTGTATGATTAGTTAATCCACAAATAGAACATGGGTTGGAGACTTGGGATCTCCCCCTGCCTTGTCTACCTCCTCTTCCTCTACCTCTGCCATGTCTTCCTCTACCTGCATAGTTAGCTTGATATGTACCTGCTTCATCATCCACTTTCTTTGCATTTCCTTTCTCATCTTTGGACTTGCTTTTATCAGTGTATAAAGCTGAAGATTGATTATCTTTAGAGCTTTCTCCATTTTTGATAAGCTTTGCCTCTTGAGTAAGTAGTTGTCCAATGAGTGCATTGAAATCAGGTACATGCATTTTGAAGAGATGGATAGGCATGTGCTTGAAGATGAAGAGGTGTTGCCAAATCCTTGATCTACACCAGCCAAATGAACTCCAGGAGTATGTGGTGGGCCATTTTAGCTTGCCAATGGATGTATTAGACACCCTATGTACCTTGGAATATCACTCTCAAAAAGATAGATCAAAACAAATAAGTTGGACTTAGCTCAGAGGTGAAAAACTTGCTATTTCGGTTCATACACCTGTCCAGTGCTTTGTATAATTCTCTGAGCACAACTGTAATTAGCTTAATTCCTTGTGGGAAGTATAGTTAACTTAAAGAGCTAACTTTCAAGAGTAATCTAATAAAAAATAATGAACCACACACTGAGAATGATGTTTAACAAGTGATGACATCATCCCGATTTTCACAGGCTGCTACAGTTTGAGACCACTGAGAAGAAAAATAAACATAACTCCAGATTTAAGACTCCAATGATTATGAAAACTTGTATGCTTATACTAGACAATATGCTGAATCCAAAAAGCTTTAAATCATTGAACTTGGGTAAGCACACACTGAAAAACAGCTCTCACAAGATGAGTAAAAAAGTTGGGTATGTGACAGAGAAGTGAAAATGAACAGACAGGGTTGACTTCAACTGAACATAACTAACGATTCGAACACCGAAATGAAATGAAACTTGGTGAGCATATTGTAGACTTAAAGAGCTAACTTTACCAAGTTAAATCACTGAAAATGATGCACCAAGCTCAGAGAAACCATCTCTGCAATCTGACTGAGAAAACTGAGAGATATGGCAATGAGTAGTACACTTCACAAGAACATGGAAATATGAACTCAAATGATCATGAAAATGAAAGTATATTGCTTGTAAAATACAATGGACTTATGATACATATGTGTGCATTGGAATCACACCTTGATATGGCATAAAGCTCAGCTCTTGGAGGTCTTCACATAGGTCTCTCTAACCACGACTAAAATTGCCATCTATTTATAGTTGAGTTTGGGAGGCTAACTTCCCTCAATCACTCTCCAATCAATTAGTGATTGATTTGATTCTCTATCTACCACAAATCACAAATTCGTGGCTCCTCTTTCTGTTTTTTATCAAGTGGACTCAACCACTTAAGATTCTCTCACTTTTACATTAAGTAAAGTCTTCAAAAGTTACAAGAGGTAGTTCACAAGTGAACTTTACATTGTCTTCATTTTAAGGCTTCTTCTATGAATTTGTGGGACTCAAGCCAATACTTAGGCTTGTCATAGACTTGCTCCAACAGCTCCCCCTCAAGCCAAGTATGCTTGAGGTCTTCAATCTTCCAAGATTACGTGCAAACCTATCATAGCCTTGAATTTGCAAAGCTTTGTACCATCCAATGCTTTGGTTAGAATATTTGCACATTGTTGATGAGTGGACACATATGATATTTGAATCTCTTTGCTTAGAACCTTCTCTCGTACATAGTGATAATGAACTTCAATATGTTTAGTCCTTGCATGAAAAATAGGATTAGCAGCTAAGTGAATAGAACTCATATTGTCACAAAAAATAGTTGGAGTTCCAAACTCCAATTAGAGATCTTTGAATAATGTCTTCATCCACATAGCTTCCTGAGTAGCTATGGCAAGACCTCTGTATTTAGCTTCAGTAGAAGAGAGAGCAAATGTTGGTTGCTTCTTGGATGACCATGAAATAAGCTTTGAACCTGCAAAGGTAAGATAACCTGAAGTGCTCCTTCTATCTTCTTTGGAGCCAGCCCAATGTGCATCAAAAAATAGCTTCAAACCTGAATCATATACATAAGGATAATAAAGTCCTTCATTTATGGTTCCTTTGAGATACTTGAGAATCCTTTTGGCAACATCCATATGTGGTTTCCTTGGTGTGTGCATAAATTGACTTAGCACACTCACACTATAACATATATCTACTCTTGTCAATGTGGCATAGTTGAGACTACCCACTAGACTTTGATATGATGTGATGTCCTCTATAAGTTCACCTTCATGTGAGCTCAATTTGTGATTGATCTCCATTGGAGTACCTGCAATCTTACAATCTTGCATCTTGAATTTTGCCAACATGTCCTTAATGTACTTTCTTTGAGTGAGAAACAAACCATGATCTTTGTAGACAACTTCCAAACCTAGGAAGTAGGTAAGTGAACCCAAATCACTTATCTTGAACTCTTCTTTCATCTGATCTTTGATCTTCTCCATACCATTTGCATCATTTCCTGTCAATATAATATCATCTACATATACACATAAGTAGATGACCTCAGAGTTACTCTTTTTGATAAAGAGTGAAGGATCTGCCTTGCTTGGTTGAAAGCCTTTGTCCTGCAAGAATTAAACAAGTCTAAAATTCCAAGCTCTTCGAGCTTGCTTGAGACCATACAATGCTTTGTTAAGTTTACACACATAATCAGGATAAACTTGATTGTCAAAACCACGTGGTTGTGCCATATATACCTCTTCTGTTATCCAACCATTCAAGAATGCATTCGTTACATCTAGTTGAAGTATCTTTCAATTCTTGGAAGAGGCAGTACTAAGCAAAACCCTAATAGTAGGCATCTTTGCCACATGAGAGAAGGTCTCCTCATAATCAATTCCTTGAGTTTGTGCAAAGCCTTTTGCTACAAGCCTTGCCTTATACCTGTTAATGGAACCATCAGAATTCGCCTTGAGTTTATAGACCCATCTTGAGCCTATTACCTTCATGGATGAAGTCTTGGGAACCAAATCCCAAGTGTTGTTTTCCTCAAGTGCTTCAATCTCTTCCTTCATTGCATGCTTCCATTTTGTTTTTGCTTTGGCCTCTTCAAATGATGATGGCTCCTCTTGGTTTATTTCCTGTGCTATGTAGATAGAATGTTTAGTTACTAATGAGGTGTCAAACCCATACCTTTCTGGTTTTTTCTTTTCCCTCATAGATCTTCTTAGGCCATGATGTGATGATTCTGCCTCATGTCCAAGTTCCTGCACTTTTTCTTTACCTTTAGACTTCCATGCTTTGATCTTTTCCATCTGAGATTCTTCATCATCCTCTGAGGTGTCTTGTTCTTCAATCTTCGGTTGTTCTCTACCAAGCTTTGGAAAATCTTCTTCAAGATCATATGGTAAATTGACCTTCCTGCATGAATCTTCATACCATGAATTGTTTTCATCAAAAACTACATCTCTGCTTACCAAGAATTTGTTGGTAGGGTTGTATAAACTGTAGCCCTTTTGATTGTTGTCATATCCAATAAATACACACCTTTCTGCCTTTGGATCCATCTTGCCTCTAACCTGTGAAGGAACATGAGCAAAAGCAATACATCCAAAAATTTTACAATGATCTAAGCTTGGTCTTCTTCCATTCCAAGCCTCATATGGATTCATCCCATCAAGGGATTTTGAAGGCAACCTGTTAATCAAATAAGTGGCTATAGATACAGCCTCAGCCCATAGATAATTAGGTAAATGCTTTTGATTTAACATGGACCTTGCAGCTTCAACAATTGTCCTATTCCTCTTTTCTGCCACTCCATTTTGCTCAGGAGTGTACCTTGTAGTTACCTCTCTTTTGATTCCTCTTTCTTGAAGAAAAGAATCGAATTCATGGGAGAAGTATTCTCTCCCTCCATCTGACCTTAGCCTTTTTAGCGATTTACCTCTTTGATTCTCCACAAGAGCCAAATTTCTTTTGAAACATGAAAAAACTTCATCTTTGTGTTTCATAAAGAATAGGATAGTCCATCTGCTGCAGTCATCAATAAAGGAAACATAATACCTTGATCCAGATATTGAAGCTTCCTTGCTAGGTCCCCATACATCTATATGAACCAACTCCAAGAGATCTCCATGCATATAACCTTTCTTCATGAATGGTAACCTGTGAGACTTTCCAAATTGACATGCACTACACTTATGCTGAATCCAACAAGCTTTAAATCATTGAATTTGGGTAAGTACACACTGAGAAATAGCTCTGACAAGATGAGTAAAAAAGTCGGGTACCTGACAGAGAAGTGAAAATGAACAGACAAGGTTGACTTCAACTGAACATAACTGTAAATTCAAACACACATATGAAATGAAACTTGGTGAGCATATAGTAGACTTATAGAGCTAACTTTACCAAGTTAAATCACTGAAAATGATGCACCAAGCTCAGAGAAACCATCTCTGCAATCTGACTGAGAAAACTGAGAGATATGGCAGTGAGTAGTACACTTCACAAGAACATGGAAATATGAACTCAAATGATCATGAAAATGAAAGTATATTGCTTGTACAATACAATGGACATACTGATACATATGTGTGCCTTGGAATCACACCTTGATATGGCATAAAGCTTAGCTCCTGGAGGTCTTCACATAGGTCTCTCTAACCACAACTAAAACTGCCATCTATTTATAGTTGAGTTTGGGAGGCTAACTTCCCTCAATCACTCTCCAATCAATTAGTGATTGATTTGATTCTCTATCTACCACAAATCATGAATTCGTGGCTCCTCTTTCCCTTTTTGATCAAGTGGACTCAACCACTTAAGATTCTCTCACTTTTACATTAAGTAAAGTCTTCAAAAGTTACAAGAGGTAGTTCACAAGTGAACTTTACATTGTCTTCATTCTAAGGCTTCTTCTATGACTTTGTGGGACTCAAGCCAATACTTAGGCTTGTCATAGACTTGCTCCAACATGCATGTCCATGTACAAATCCATAGCTGTGGTGAATGCTTCCCACTTGTCATTCGCCTTCAAGCCATTGATGACGTGCCTTACAATTTTCTCTTCATCTATTACCTCTCCAATGCTTCCCAACTGATCTGCTATGTCCTTGAGCTTTGTGACAAAATCAGTCACATCTTGTTTGGGAGCCTTCTTGAGAGTTGTGAAATCCAGCCATAGTTGATGCTTCTTAGCTAAAATCTGAGATAGAGTTGAGGAGATAAGACTTTGCAAGTGCATCCTTGGAGCACCCTGTGCTGAATCTTTCTTGCTCTTCTTGTGTTGGTTGACTTTTGTTCCTGAAACTTGGCATAACTTCATCTCTAGCCACATAATCATAGAAACATCTTCCTTAGAGATAAGCTTCCATTCTTAATGACCAAGCTGAGTAGTTACCTCTATCCAATTTGTCAATTGATAAGGGAAATCCATCTGCCATCCTTGCTCTGATACCACTGTGAAAAGATGGATAGGTATGTGCTTGAAGATGAAGAGGTGTTGCAAAATCCTTGATCTACACCAGCCAAATGAACTCTAGGAGTACATGGTGGGCCCTTTTAGCTTGCCAATGGATGTATTAGACACCCTATGTACCTTGGAAGATCACTCTCAAAGAATAAGATCAAAATAGATGAGTTGGAGTTAGCTCATAGGTGAAGAACTTGCTATTTTGGTTCATACACCTGTTGAGTTTTTTGCATAATTCTCTAAGCACAACAACAATTAGCTTAATTCCTCTTGGGGAAGTCTAGTTAACTTAAAGAAATTTCAATAGTAATCTCATCAAAAATAATGAACCACACACTGAGAATGATGTTTAACAAGTGATGACATCATCCGGATTTTCACGGGCTGCTATAGTAACGAGACCAATGAGAACAAAAATGAACATAAATCAAGATTTAGTAATCTAATGATTATGAAAATTTGTATACGTATACTAGCCAGTATGTGGAATCCAACATGCTTTAAATCATTGAATTTAGGTAAGTATACATTGAGAAATAGCTCTCAGAAGATGAGTAAAAAAGTCGGGTACCTGATAGAGAAGTGAAAATGAACAGACAGGGTTGCCTTCAACTGAAGGTAACTAAAGATTGCAACACCCAAATGAAATGCAAATTAGTGAGAATATAGTAGAATTATAGAGCTAACTTTACCAAGTTAAACCACTGAAAATTATCCACCAAGCTCAGAGAAACCATCTCTTCAATCTGACTGAGAAAACTGAGAGATATGGCAGTGAGTAGTACACTTCACAAGAACATGGAAATATGAACTCAAATGATCATGAAAATGAAAGAATATTGATTGTACAATACAATGGACTTACGGATACATATGTGTGCCTTGTAATCACACCTTGATATGGCATAAAGCTCAACGCTTGGAGGTCTTCACATAACCACGACTAAGACTACCATGTATTTATAGTTAATCTTGGGAGGCTAACTTCCCTCAATCACTCTCCAATCAATTAGTGATTGATTTGATTCTCTATCTACCACAAATCGTGAATTCATGGCTCCTCTTTCCCTTTTTGATCAAGTGGACTCAAGCACTTAAGATTCTTTCACTTTTACATTAAGTAAAGTCTTCAAAAGTTACAAGAGGTAGTTCACAAGTGAACTTTACATTGTCTTCATTTTAAGGCTTCTTCTATGACTTTGTGGGACTCAAGCCAATACTTAGGCTTGTCATAGACTTGCTCCAACAATATATGCCTGGCATGCAAGAATAAAGTACCTCCCAGCATGCTACAAACAAACTTTCGAGGAGATGTTTGTCACAGGGTTCTGGGAATACCACTCTGAAATATTTGTACGCAGACCCTCACATCTCCTCCAACTCTTTGCTGTGGAGAGGACCTTACACTCCGAGAAATTGCGGTTGCCACATCCGGACATTCCAGGGCCAGTAGATTGGGATGCCTTGTTAACAGACTTAGCACGGGGGCTGCGGCTGGAAGAACATCACCTAGCTTCAAATGTGGTAGAATACTATGTCAAATGCTCAGCCAAACAAGGGTCTATCAGAGACGAGAGACGCGAGAGAGGGGGGAGTGTTGGCAGTGGTCAGGGCAATCAAGGACTTACAAGACAAGGAAGCCAAAGAAGGGAGTCAGATCAAGGAACAAGCAAGCAAAGTAGTCAACGCAGATCTGGCAAATAGGCCCTAGAATGTTTCCATGAAACAATACTTCCCAAATAGTGATCTTAGTCACTTCACATGATTGTAAATACCATTTACCATTTTTGCTTATTCCTACTCCATTTTTGCAAGACGAGGAGTCCTCGAGCTTGAGGAGTACTAGTAGTATTTATGTACTAATTTTCATAATTTTCAGAGCTCGTTTGAGCCTCCAAAATAGCCCTAGAACCTAATTTTTAACTAGGCCGGACACTAGGTATGGACAGGACCAAAGCTAGTAAAAAACTATAAATAGAGCTAGAGAGCTCATTTTTGAGGGGAACTTAATGCAAGATTGAATTTGTATGAGACTTTTTGAGTAATCTAAAGAACTCCATTGTTTCTCTCCTTGTCTTTCCATGTGTGCACGTGTGTGTGTATGTGTGTGCATGTTTGTGTGCTTCTCACTCACACATTTGTGCCATCACTTGTTCGAGGTCTTCATACCATCCTCACGTCTTCCCAGATTGACATTAAAGGAGGTGCTACTCATCATTGAGCTAGAGGTGCCCATTTTACATGTTGATAGATTTTTAGCCAAAACTAAAAACTGTTTGAAGCACATAAACACTTCGGACTTTGCTTTCAATGGACATACTTATGCATGCCTAGAACAATCATCGATGAAAGTCATGAAGTAAAGATAGTTCCCAAAAGAAGGCGTTGCATAGGCCCACAACCATCACTCTGAACAAGCGGCAATTCTTTAGTAGCTCAAATTGAACCATCTTTTGCAAATGCCTAAAATATAGCCTTCACATACATGTTTACTAGGGGCCTCAAGTTTGGTCAAAGAGGACACCATTTCAGATTTTTGCAGGTGTAGCAATCTAGCAAAATTTAGATGACCAAAGCTTTGCATCTGACAAAGCCTGAGAATCATGTATTGCACATGTTGAACCATTCATAGAATTTTCATAGTCTATGAGCTTATATAGCCCATGACATAAAATGCCAGAAGCAATAATGGCATTGCCATTTGATAGATCATGAACTGTACATCTATCATCAACAAATTTCACAACCAAGCCAATCTTGGGTAGAGCTAAAACTGATATGAGATTCTTCTTGATCCCTAGCACAAAGAAAGCATTTGACAATGTAAACGAACTACCATTAGCAGTAGTCAAAATGATGTTACCAACTCCCATAACAGGATAAGAGGAGTTGTTGGTGCATGTGACAATATTCCTTGTAGGGAGAGGCTCGAGTGAAGTGAAGAAACTGCACTGCGAGGTAATATGTCTGGTTGCTCCACTACCAAAGTACCAAACATCTTAGTCCACTATAGACAAACACTGTTCATGAGAAGATGTGTCATAACTACAAACAGTGGTAAATGCCTATTCTTCATTCTGTACAAGATTAATAGAATCTATTTTTGGTGTAGAGGTCTCTACAACAACCATTCCAACCTCTTTCTTCCTTGCCTCTTTAATGGCCAGTTTTGGACAACTCTTTATGACACGATTATTTGCTTTAGAGTATTTGCAAAACAATTTCTGCTTTTTTGTTTTCTTCTCATCTCTATCATCCTTCTTTGATTATGCAGAATTAGCAGATTTCTGCTTAGTACTAGAAGAGATCCATTTACCTTTGCCCTTTTGACTAGCCAGGAAAGCTTGATTTGCAACACACATAATGGACCATTTAGAAGCAAAACTTTGATATGAGTCGGGAAGACCATTTAGAAGAGTTTGCACAAGTGAACTGTCGGGCAAGACTTCATCAACAGAAATCAACTGTTCTTTCAAATCTTTGATCTTTGTTAGAAAATTGTCCATGGTATCACCTTCATTCATGTGTTCACTCTCCAACCGTTTCTGGAGGTAAGCAAAACGAGCCTCATCCCTTGCCTGGTATAAAGTGGTAAGTGTATCCCAAGCATCCTTAGTTGTTTTGTAGTAGTGAATGTGAGGAATAATGCCACGTTTGTTAGACAAGGCTATCAGTGCATGTGCTTGAGCATCTCTGCCATCCCAACAAATTTTCTCTATAGTAGGTGCAATAGGAACCGCAGCATGAACAAGAACATGAATAATATCGTCATCTTCAACGCTATCTGCATCAATTTCAACAACTCTGTTTGCAGGTGAAATAGGATGTTTCTCAACACCCTACACGATATTCCATAGTCCTTTTGCAACCAATACGTGGCACATCATATAAGCCCACAATGGGTAATTGGTACTATCCAACTTATCCTCAACAACCAACATAGATAATACATAATTGCTTTCAAACATGGCCACTGACTAAAATACCATGATGCAAAAACACGAGTGTATTTGAAAAAGTTGAACAAAACTACCCTAATGAGTTCCCCCTAAACTTGTAGTAGACTTTGAGGCACTTATATTGGTGAACTAAAACTTGTATATATCTTTGGCACAAAAAAATGAAATTGCCTACACAAGCACTATGATATTGCGTTCGAAGGCCCAAATGAGATCAGATTGCGATTTCGGCACCACAAGGCAAACCTGTTCTGATCTTCTAATTACCCTGAGTATGCTCACCAAATTTCGTGTGATTTTGAGATTGCGACTGGAGGGGTGTTGACAATGCCCTAGATGAAGCAGAGACCTACTCTTATACCAATTGTTGGAGTTCGAGGTCTACGGAAGCACGTGAACAACACAAGTAAGAAGAAGAAGCTTGGAGCACAACACACAATACTAAATGTATTACCACTAGAATGTAGAAAGATAAGTGACCCATTAGGGTCATATGCATATATACAAGCCGAGGAAAAAACCTCCTAAGGAGGGAAAAAGTGCCCCAATAGTCCTAGTGTGTTCACACATATCACTACCTAAATATATCAACAATCATGTGAAGAGAGAAGGTGCAAGACCAAAGGGGGCCCCAACAAAGTCTCAACATCAATACTGATCTGCAATTGTTAAAAGCCACCATGTAAAACAACAATGCTTCTAATTACCACACACTGTCACATGAAAACATCAATTTTCAATGCAATTCTCCATTTTTTGCAAGCAAAGGAGTCCTCCAGCCTAAGGAGCTTAGACAAAATGTAGTATACAAATTTCTACTCACTCCTCTAGACCGATAGAAAAGGCTGAATTCAGGTGAGGTATACTCACCCTTGAGAAGCAGAAAAGGCAGAGTTAGAAGAAGCAAACATTGCACTATTTGCAAAAATATGCAAGGTTTGAGGGAAATAGAAAGGGTTCAAGAAAACATTGTTTAGGTCGAAGCACATTCTTTGACTATGTTGTATGGTTGTATGGATCAATAATACTGCCATAATAAGTCTTCATGCATTTGTCAACCTATTAGGGTTGCAACCTTTGTTCGTAGTGCTGAGCTGTGGGTCATGGAAAGACACTCTTCTTTCAACCATGATGATTAGGAGATGGCCACCGGACATGAGATCTAGTATGTGGTATGAGATTGGCTTTGGTATGAGCCTCCCCCATGTCTTGCCCGACTCGAGAGTCATTCATGTCTAGTGCATCTTCTCTTGAAAGTGTGTGTGGAGCTCCTTGCTTGTGATGAATCGGATGTGGTATATTGTATGGTTCAATGCTTTAGGATAATATGAAGGTACTTCAAGTTGTGCACAACAAAATCAAGGAAACTCAAGAAAGAAATAGGCAAGAAAAGAGTCTCAAAGAAAGAAAAGAAAAGAAAGAAGGAAAGAAAGTGAAACTAGCGTGATGTGTGTCGCCTTCCTTCAATGAGGCCACATAAATATATCACACCATCGAGAAGCAAAATTAGGAGCAAGCTACTGCGGCTAGAGAATGTCAATAATAAAAAAGAGTCAATAAAAGCGTGCCTAAGGGGCTAGAAAACACATGCTCCATTTTGCGCAAGCTAAGGAGTCCTCCAACCTAAAGAGCTTAGGTACAACGTAGTTATCAAATTCCATACTTTTTGGACACTGTTTGACACTTGAGAAGTAGCTTAGGGCATAATTCCTTGCTCTCTGCTTTTGCAAAATTCTGTGTCCATATGTGCCCTTTCCGAATAATAACTCTCGAGATTTGGCTGACACACATCGATCTGCTATGCGTGTATGCGGCTTTTCTTCCATCTTCATTCTTCTTCACCACATATGCACAATCAGTCACCCAATTTAAGGGTGCATGTTCATAATGCTAACAACTCTCTCCTCTCTCACACACACAGTCTGCATCCGACACACATCACATCGAAGCCCCGCGATACACCAAATTATTGTCACCAATCCAATCCAATAGTCGCTACGTAGCTTAGCCATGAGAAATGTGGGGAAACCCTCTCTTCTTTCATCCATGCAATTCCTTCTTTAACCTGCACACTCTTATTATACCTTTTTTGCACAAAACCATGTGCTTGAAACGCATACACTTCTTCATGAAAAGCACCCATTCACAAATTCAGTCATTATTATGTTGGCCAGGTGAACACTCCAACCATTGTGAGCTTCAAGTTGCACAAATGCTAAAGAGGCTAGTCAATAGCTCATCAAAATCCATCCCTTTTGAGCCTACACATAACTCTCAATCGTGAATTATCTTTTGTTCCTCCCCCCCCATTGCTTGTTTGAAAGATGGAGACACAAAGAGCTATAAATCAATCATGTGAGCCAGAGAAACAGGATAGCATTTTACAACATACTCTATCAGAGGCTATGGAATAGAATAAAAAGGCCGAATCTAGAGAAGCATTTTCTTGAGAAAGAGATTGTTAGGAGTAGAAATTGGCATCGACAAAGAGGAAGCATGTGAACAAAGAAGGTGTGAGACCAAAGGGGGCTCCCATCAAATTTTCAACATCAACACTGATATGCAAGTCTTAAAAGCCACCATGAGAAACAACAATAATTCCAATCACTACACACTGTAACATAAAAACCCTAGTTTCGTAATGAAATGCTCCATTTTCTGCAGCATGAGGAGTCCTTGACCATGAGGAGCTTAGATAGAATGTACTTATCAAATTTCATATTTTTTGGACATAGTTTGATACCTCAAAAGTAGCTTAAGACATAGGTTTTTATTATGCCAGTCATTGAATGTGAAACATATCAAATCACCTCAAAAAAATATAAAAGAGCTAGAGAGCTCATTTTTGGGGTTATCCAGTTTGAGGTGAGAGCATTGTAACAGATCTTTTTTACTTGAGTAATGAATGCAACAATTTTTCCTTCCATTGTCCCTCCCATTGCCTCTTCCACGTGTGTGTGTGTGTATGTGTGTGTATGTTTGTTGTATTAGTGTGCTTCTCACCATCACCTTCGTGCATATCACTTGTTCACAAACTTCATATCATCCATACATCTCCGAGTTGACGATTAAGGAGGTGGAGGTCTAGGATGAGATATTCATCCTTGGCTAGAGCAACACCAAACTTGGTGTCGTTGTCGGGGACATGCTCATGCACGAATGTGTGGTGGTAAGAGTCTTAGGAGATAGACATTGGAAGGTCAGTAGTTAGAGTCTTTCTAAGTTTTTTTACTTGTTTTAGTGTTCTTTTACCTTATAATAATTTCCCATACCACCACTCTGTTGAGAGTTCCTTGCTCGACCCCTTTGTCCAAAGCAAGAATCATTCTCATGCAAGGTCATTTATCCCACATGCAAGGGAATTATCCCAAACTCCATATAAGCAAGGCCTCACATCACTTTCCATAAGCTCATTCACTCAAGATCTTGGCAAGAGGGCTCATGTTCTCCTCATGGAGTTTCCATGCTCATTGAGCATTCTTTGTAAGTTCATTTCTATTTATTTAGTCTATCATGTTTTCTTATCTTTTGTTTCTTCCTCCATAGTTTGTTAGATGTGTATATGTGAGTAGAGTATGAGTAATGCTTTTTCATTTAAACATGGTATCAAAGAATAGGTTAATTGCTTTTGGTTGTTTGAGTTTTTCTTTCATTATTCGCATTAGCATGTATTGTATTCTTAATGCCTCTCTACCTCCCATTTTACATCTTTCCCAATAAGAGTGCTTCTAAGCACTAATCCATTCCTTCATTCAATGTGACTTACATCACCTTTCTTGTTCTTATCATAACCATTTTCCTTTTCATTACCACATGATTTTGATTTTTGTTTCCTTTGCCACTAATAATTAGTTTTGTGAACAAATTATGGTTAGCTTAGGATAAGTTGTGTAATAGAGCATTCAGTGAATAAAGATAAAGAATGTATCATGATCACACTTGCAAGGTTTAGAAGACACTAGTGAATTTTTTTTTCCGGGACTCACAAAGCTAGATCTCTATCCGTCGGTGTTTGTGTTAGAAGGCCGTAGTCCCTATCCCCCCCCATACTCTTACTACATATCGAAAACGCCAAAGCCAACTCAAAACATCTCTCTTATCAAATTGTCTATTGTACCATTCTCCCTTGCTTGAGAGAAAGCACAACAATATTTGGGATCACTGGAATCTTGTTGTGCAAAGGTGCATGTGTGCTATCGACTATCAATCTCGAGGTGCAACTATCAAAACATGGAGTATATATAAATCTTGAAGACCAAGAAGTCAGCGTGAGAGAAGCCTCACACAACCATTTCTATGTCTTTAAAGAGCTTGATTATGGAGGCATGATGGAGTTGAACATGCTTTCCTATAGATGGAATAGCTTCTATGTATGTCATCAGCTAGTGCACCACAATAGTTTGTAGCCTGATTGTAGCTCAGTGATGAGTAGCACCTCCTTTAATGTCAATCCGGGAAGATGTGAGGATGGTATGAAGACCTCGAACAAGTGATGGCACAAGTGTGTGAGTGAGAAGCACACTAACATGCACACACATACACACACACACGCGCACACAAGGTAAGACAAAGAGAGAAGCAATGGAGTTCTTAGATTACTCAAAAGTGCTCTTACAAGTTCAATTCTACAACAATACAACCTCAAAAATGATCTCTCTAGCTCTTTTTATAGTTTTTGACTAGCTTTGGCCCTGTCCAGACCTAGTGTCCGACCTAGTTAAAAATCAGGTTCCTAGGCTAAATTGGAGGCTCAAGCGAGCTCAGAAATTAATGAAAATTGATAGGTAGGTACTTCTAATGCTCCTCAAGCTCAAGGACTCCTTGGCTTGCATAAAATGGAGCTACAAAAAGGTGGAATGGTGTTTACATAGTTGTCCTGAGTGTAGAGCCTGTTCAACCGCAAAAGACAACATTGATGGGTGGTGTTGTGCTCATATCGTAGGCAAGATCCTGGTTGCCTTCATTAAATCCGAGAGTCGACAGGTGAGGTTCTTTGACATTTCTAAAGGTTCTGAATGTGATTAGCATTAACTCAAATATTTTGAGGCACATCTGTGCCATGATATCTGGTACATTTTTGAATCTGACTACGAACAAAGGTCACAACCCTAATAGGTTGACAAACGCATGAAGACTTATTATGGCAGTACTATTGATCTATCCAACCATGCAACATAGTCAAAGAATGTGCTTGGAAACAAACAATGTCTTCTTGAACCCTTTCTACTTCCCTCCAACATTGCGTAACCATCTGGAAGCAAAATTAGGAGCAAGATCCTGCGGCTAGAGAACGTCAATAATAAAAAAGAGTCAATAAAAGCGTGCCTAAGTGGCTAGAAAACACATGCTCCATTTTGTGCAAGCTAAGGAGTCCTCCAACCTAAGGAGTACTCATCTGGCATATAAACAAAAGATGAGGGTAAAACAGAGTGCATGGGGGGAGATTGCACCTAATATTGCGTTCTGTTTCATCTCCTTGCATATTTTATTTTCTCTGTGTGCGCGTGAGCTAAGATCCTGATCACCATATCATCCTTACATCTCTGTGGATTGAAAATTAAGGAGGTGGAGCTCCACGACGCGATACTCATCCTTGTCTACAACAATGGAGATGTAGTCATGTCAATGAAAATGTGAAATCCATCCTTGTTACATTATGGTAAGTTCATCCAAGGGGAAATCAATAGTTGGAGTTCAATTAAGTGGAACATAATCTTATTGCATGGTCAACTGTGGGGAAGGAGCCTACTACAAGTAGAGCACAACATTGAGACAAGGAAGGAAGACAAGACACAACTTCTATGGATGGAAAGGAACCCTTTGGAATAATAGCAAGACTAGGATAGGGAGAACGAATGGTTAACCGGGGACAAGAAAGTCAAGCCTAGGCAACTCACAAAGCAAAGGCCAACCTTATATGATAAGAGTCCTCAATCAGAAGCACCTCATGATATAGAGCATAAAGTAGCATGCATGAAGTTGCATCTAGACAACAATGGGATATGGAAAGAACTTACTGTTCTACAAACACTTTTAAGCGAGGTAATATGTTTGGTTGCCCCACTATCAAAGTAGCAAATTCTAAGTCTATTGCTGACAAACACTGTTCATGAGAAGATGGGGCATAACTGCAAAGAGTGGTAAATGCCCATTCTTCATTCTGCACGAGATTGAAAGACTCTATTTTGGGTCATTGCAGACCACAATTTCTCATATTAAAAGCAAAGGCTTTCTGCAAAAGTTACCAACTTTTAGTTTCACACATGCTTTTTGAATCCGCTTTCATGTAAAGATTATTTCAAAATAATAAAAAATTCATATAAATACATGCACTATGTGGATGTAGTCATGTCAATGAAAATGTGAAAGTGACAATTATGCTAGTGCATAGCATCGTGTCAACAAAATTCAAGCTCAAGAAGGGCAAGAAACAATCATTCAAATCATCGTCAAGAGTGAGAAAGAAAAAAGAGATGATTTATGAGATGGAGCCACAATATTCATTGTTCTAAAGAGACAAAGAGCACAAAGAGATGATGAATGATTTTCAACCCACCAAGAATCAAAGGCAAAGTCACACACACTCTGGCAGCGAGAACAAGGGTAAAACTCTATTCCTGTGAAAATAGTATGTACATCATTTTGACACTTGTTTGTGCGCATAACCCTCCCGCGATGACATTCCCCCATACCTATATAACACTTTGGGGCATTTGATTCTCAGTGAAGAGGACATAGGGGAAGGAAGAGTGAAGAAAGAAATTGAGGAGAAGGCGAGATCTGACGTAGCATGAGGAATCCTTTGTTCCAATCCAAGATGTGCCCTCAAGGAATGAGTTAGTTATGTAGGTTGTTACTTTTGCATTTTGTAAAAAGCGGCAGCAGAGGGGAGTTGCTATAGAAAGACCCATCTCCCTTGTTTTGTGGAGACATTTTGAAGTTCATATTCTTGCTCCTTCCTCCTCTTGAAGCTTCTATTGAGATTTCATAGTGTTGGGGGGTGAAGTAAGGTGCATTGCCTCTCAATTAAGTACTTGTTTGCATTCTTATTTGGGTTAATCTACATTCTTCTATGATTGCATGTCATGTAGCCTGCCGCGAGGTCATAACCCGCAGAGCGCGAGCTTCCAACAGCTAGTCAATAGCTCATCAAAATCGATCCCTTTTGCTTGAGCATAAACTTTAACTACAAGCCTAGACTTATAACTCTCAATAGTATCCATACACTTGGTGTGAGGAGCAAGCCCAAGAGTTTCACCTCTCCTCTTGGATTTCTCTCCACTTTTATCATGCACAAATGCAAAATCACTTTGACCTTACGTTTGTAAGTTTCACAGGTTAATTCTTCGTATCACTTTGAGCCAAACGCTCCTTGCAAAAGGCGAAAGGAATCTCGTGATTGAAGGGAGCCAAAAGCCACGAGAAATGTAGGGAAACTCTCCCCGCACATATGCACCTACATCCATTGTATCCTATCAAAACACATGGGACTTGCAATGGGTTTATGATTCTCGAGGTCAAAACACTGGAATAAAGTCCCAATGTATTTTGTTTGAGGGACAGAAATGCCTCTATCTATTTGCACAAGCCGAACCTCCAAATAATGATGCCGATGGCCCAAATTCGACATTCAAAAAGAGGCATGCAAGATAGCCTTGAATTAGTGTACTGGCAAGATA
Source organism: Ceratopteris richardii (assembly GCA_020310875.1). Lineage (NCBI taxonomy): Eukaryota > Viridiplantae > Streptophyta > Polypodiopsida > Polypodiales > Pteridaceae > Ceratopteris > Ceratopteris richardii. Next base: position 135,994,529 of record CM035439.1, on the reverse strand, counting down.
GCCTTGAACTACGATCATACTTCCATCTTAAGGAGCCCCAAAACATAAATCAATGCGTGAGGATGTGTATAGATATAGAGAATAATTTGGGTGATGAGTTGGAGCGATCTAAATTCTATAAGGATTCAGAGTGTTGAACCAAATTCAAATCCAAACCCTCTACCTCCATTTAAGAATTAGTAGAGAAAGTGGCTCAAAAGCTAGGAGTATTGAGTAAACAAACTGCTAGAATGGTTTCTATGAAAATGGTTATTATACTTGTGGAGGAGATCACCTAGCCAACATGTGTCTCTTTCTAGTTTAGGACCTAGGGAACCTAAATGCAGAATACTCCATAGTTGAGAGAATAAACATGAACCATACTCGCAAGATTGTCCCTATAATAACCAGGAAGTTAGGAAAAATTACCAGCAGCCTTACCCGTAGCCAGGTAGGTATCACGGCGAGTACCAGTAGTAGCCTTACTATAGACCAACACAACACAACCAACCACCTTATTAGGCACAAAAAAGACCAAAACCTGTGCTAGGAGAGCACCCACCATGCCTTGCCAATGTAATTTCATTCAAATATGGAGCGAAAAATGATATCCTTAATACAACTTTAATGCCAGCATCTCCATTGATCTCAAGAAATACCTCCAATGATGAGAGGTTCAATTCGATGTATGGAGATAGTACACCAAACTACTACATAGAATTCATAGAGCATCTTGATGTGTACCTGTACAAAGCACCCACAATGGAGCCTAATTGGGAGCTAGAATATTCTATGTAATGTATGCGAAACCCAACCCTAGACCTCAAAAGACGACCCTATTTTAGATGCCAACGAGATCACTTTGTAAGGGAATGTCCCCATTGTCCACTTGTAGGGCAGCGGCCTTATCTCACCATTCAAGGATATTATCTAGAGTGTGGTAAAGTACACATTATAGCCGAATGTCGCAAAACCCACCTTTGTGCCAATTCAAGGAGTGACCATTGCCAAGGCTTTAGTTAAACCCAACAAGTAGAATAAGAGAAACCAATATGGTGAAATCGGGCATTCTAGTAGAAAGAAAACTAAATCATGGAAATTTTCTCCGGAAAGAGTTGAGAGACAATGGAATAGGAAGCTAGAAAAACGTAAAGGAATCTTGAAAGAAACCAAGGAAAAGGTCATAGTATTAACATCACAAGAATCACTAGAAATTCTCTCTTTGCCAAAGCCAGGATGAGTTTTAGTAGAAACCCTCGTAGAGGACTTGGATATGATGTTCAAAGCCTATCAAGATGTTTTGAGAGAAGGACCCTGTTGAAGCTCAAGGTTAAGGAAAAGCATAATAAATACATTAGAGAAGTGGAAACACAAGAAGAAGGAGCACATAGGGAGCTCCAAGAAGTGTATGTCAAATTTTCAGAAGAAATCCCTATAAAAATAGTGACTTTCATCACTAAAAGTCATTTAACTCCATTTTGTTCAAGCCGAGGAGTCCTAAAGCTTGAGGAGTATTAGAAGTATCATCCTACCAATTTTCATATTTTTTAGACTTCGTTTGAGCCCTCAAATAAGCCCTGGAACCTAATTTTTAACTAGGCCGGACACTAGGTCTGGACAGGGTCAAAACTACTCAGAAAACTATAAAAAGAGCTAGAGAGCTCATTTTTGAGGTTAGCTTGTTAGATAATAGAGTTTTTGTAAGAGAGTTCCTTTGCAATAGAAGCTTTCCATTGTTCCTTTCTTTGATCTTACCTTGTGTGCGTGTATGTGTATGTGTGTGCATGCTTGTGTGCTTTCACTCACACACTTGTGCCTTCACTTGCTCGTGGTCTTCATACCGGTCCTCACGTCTCCGCGGATTGACAAGTAAAGGAGGTGGTGCTTACACTTGAGCTACACCAAATTTTGTCACCGTTGCCGAGGAGAGAGCTTCGAGGACGAGCGTTGTGATGGTAAGATCGTAGATTTGCGACGTTAGAAGGTAAAAAAACTATCATTTTTGTTCATTTTCTGATTTTTCCTCTTCATCTTCATCATCATCACCATCTCCATCTTGTTCCATCATCTTCTTCATAGAAATTTCTTGTTTCTTAGTGCATTTTCACCACTTTCATGCCATTTTTTATGCATTATTATGTGAGAAGGAGTTAGGAGGTGCAAGGGAGAGCAAGCGCCTGTGTTTTTTCATGATTTTCTGCACATATGGAGCTCACCATTGGTCGACGCTCAGAAATTTGAATTTCCCTCCAAAAAACACGATTCTAACTAAAAATCGAGATTTTCATAAAATTCAATTAAAAAAAAGAATACGATTTTCTATTTTCCGCCTAAAGGCTATTTGAAAAGAACACGATTCTGGGGTCATTCTTAGAATCGCGATACTCTGGTTGTGCTCAAAATCGTGATTCTCTAAATTTCTCAAAAACACGATTTTGAGAAGACACGATTTTCAGTGGGCTCAAAATCGCGATTTTCACAAATCATGATTATCAGCCAAAAACACGATTTTGTGAAAACACACTTCTCTGTGGCTCCAAAATCACGACAAAAAAAAAAAACATGATTTTCATCCAAAATCGTGATTTTCACGATTTTCAAAACATGATTTTCATTGAAGTACAAAATCGCGATTTTCAGAACACGATTCTCAAAAGACATGATTTTTAACCAAAATCACGATTTTCAGGTAAAAACCCGATTCTGAGCAAAAACACAATTTTTTGGTCATTCTCAAAATTGCGATTCTCAGACCAAAAACGGGATTTTGACCAAACACGATTTTCATTCAAAACTGCGAATTTGTGATCATTCTCAAAATCGCGTTTTTCACAATTCTCACTCAAAATTGCGTTTTTCACGATTCTCACTCAAAATCGCGTTTTTCACGATTTTCACTCAAAATCAAGTTTTTCAAGATTTTCATTCAAAATCTCCTTTTTTGGGATTGTTCAGAATCGCAATTTTCATCAGTGCTCAGCATCGCGATTTTCATGATTTCACCAAAATCGTGATTTTTGCGGTTGCTCAGCATCGTGATTTTCATCATCCCTCAAAATTGCGATTTTCATAAGTGCTCAACATCGCGATTTTCATGATTTCACAAAATCGTGATTTTCACGGTTGCTCAACATCGCGATTTTCATGATCCTTCAAAATCGCGATTTTTATAAGAGCTCATCATCACGATTTTCAGACCCCCAAAAATCGTGATTTTCATTCAAAATCGTGATTTCCAAGGTTGTCCAAAATCGTGATTTTCACACAAAATCGTGATTTTTCCAAAAGGTCCTGTTTGCCTGTTTTGACCCCCCAGAGCTTGATTTGACATAACTTTTTCATCAGGTGGGACCAGGAACCCAAGGGGACTCCAACGGATTTTGAACCATACCAAGGGGAAATTTTGGACTCTTAACCAAGGCTTATGAACTTGAGAGCTGGTAGACACCTAGGCAAGGATAGACAAAGCAATAGATCTTCTGAGGCTAGTGTTAACCATACAACTAAGTCGTGGGCACAACAACTAAGTGGTTATCCTTACATACTAAGTTCAGACACAAGTGACTCAGAAATGTCTTTTAGCATGGGGAAACCTACAGGTAACTCAGGTACTGCCTATTTACAAACACCAAAAGGTCCCTATAAGACACACTTGGAATATATTTGGACCAACCGATTGGGTGCTCGCATCTATGAGGATGGCCTGAGACGATCAGGGGTCCCGGGACAGGAGTTCCTTATGATCATGTGGCCGAGTTCAAACAAGTGTTAAGAGCTGAACAGGTTGAGGATCTGTTCACCCATTATGAGCCATTTGGTTTGACTCTTAAGGGCACTGCCTTAGCTTGGTTTCAACCACTGAGTAGTTGCAACTATCACGATATAGGTCAACTGCTAGAAGAATTCATTATAGAATTTTCCAAGAGTGGTATCAGGCATAACACATCATCTTTGATCCACAGCTTCAAGCAGACACCCCAAAAAACAGTGCGACTAGCAGGAAGAAGATTCAAACAGTACCTAGAAAGATGCCCTGCTCCAGAGTTACCCACACCAGCCAAACAAGTGGCTTTGTTTTTAGATGGCCTACTAAGCACCAAGTTAAGATCATATGTGTACTTGAAAGAGCCTAGAAGCATAGAAGAGTGTGTGCGGACCTGTATTGACATAGAAGACAACTTGGGTGAGGCGTTAGGACTATCCAAACTCTATAATGACTCTGATAGTTCTACTAGTCATACCTCCAGAGCCTCCACTGAGCTGGATGAGATAGCAAAGCAAGTTGCCAAGAAGCTAGGAGTTCAAAATAAACAAATACCAAGAGTCACCTCATTGAATCGGTGTTATACTTGCGGAGGTGACCACATGGCTAATGTATGCCCATTGCACAACCAGAACATGAGAGAAAGGAATGCTCCATATTGCACTATTGAGATAAAATATACGAACCACATGGCTCAAGATTGTCCATACAATAAACAGGCTGTTAGAAAAAATTATCAGCAACCTTACCAACAAGGTAGGTATCAGAAACTACCAACAGCCATATTATAGACAACAACAACAATATCAGGCACCATATAGGCCACAACCAGTCCTAGGAAACCAACCACCAGTGCCTGCCAATGTAATTCCAGTTAAGTATGCAGTGGTAGAAGAGAACCTTAATAGAGCATTGGTGCCAGTGACCCCACTGATCTCAGAAAATGACTCTCATGCTCTTAGTTCAGACTACTCCCATGAAGGTAGTCCACATGCTTATTACACAGAGTCGCCTGAGCATAGTGAGATTTACTCGTATCAATATGAGGCACCACCTATGGAACAAAATTGGGAGCCAGAATACTCCAATGTCTTGTATACCAATCCTAACCCTAGGCCCCAATTGAGACAAATGAGACCACAAGCCCCTAGAGGACCTTGTTTCAGATGTCAAGGTGACAATTTCCTTCGCGATTGTCCCTACCCACCATCTCTGAGTCAAGGACAGGCTATCACAATTTAAGCTTTTTGTCTTGAGTGTGGCAAAGACCATCTCCCCAGAGATTGTCCAAGAAACCCCTCTAGTGCGCCCAAGGTTACACCCATTAATGTGGTAGGCTTAGTGGTGGATTCAAGTGCAAGTAGTAGTAATGTGGCTCCTGTACAGGCAGTTACTAGGGCACAAGCATTAAAACAAGATAAACCAGTAGAGCAATCAGAGTCGAGTGAATCAAGAGAGCCTAGTAAGAGGAAAACAAGCACATGGAAGGATACTAGAGAGAAGGCCAATCGTAAGTGGAATAAAAAGTTATCTGAACTAGAAGAAAGCTTGAAAGTCGCAAAAACAAAAATAGAAGACCTTGCATCTCAAAACCCCTTGCATGCCGAAATTCCATCCACTCCACCTCATCCCGCCCCACCACCCATTGTAAATAGACCACAACCAGGGTCTGTTCTTCCAGATCCAACACCAGAGGGCTTGGACATGATGTTCAAGGCCTACCAGGCTCGACTTCAAGAAGAGCCAACAGCTGCAAACCTAGAAAAGAGTTACCCTAGAGAAGATTTAGAGATTGAACAGATGAAAATGTGCATGAAAATGGCAGAACAAGCTCAAGCTATGCTCGAGACTAGTCAAAAGTTCAATCAGAAAAACTCTGTCAAACCGGATTTGCATTTCCAAGGCTTACTAGAAAGATTAGAGCAGTTGGTAAACAAACCACAAGTTTCTTTACCTCCACAGGCTCAACCAGTTGTTGAGAGAGAAAGCTCTCCACCAATGAAAGCTTATGTTCCTAATTCCATGAATGTTGGAACACCTCTTTCAATCCATCAGCACTCTCAAGAGTTCTTGCAGGAAATACAAGAAGAGAAATGGGCCAAGGAGAAGGGTAATCCTCCTCCTATTCTAGAGATTGATGATCTCCATGATCGATTTTCCCAAGACATTCTGTCTATCTATGGAGACCAAATAGAGCAACAAGAAGATGAAAGATTAGATTTTGAATCTAATTCTTTACAAGAGTTGCCACAATTCACAGGCCCATGGGGATCTGAATCTCTTTAGAACAGAGCTCCCACGATACTGGTAAGACATGAAGACTCAGTGGTCCCAAGGAACACTGACGTGATCATTAATAGAATTTCCACTAGCGGTGCTGTTCAATTGGCCACTTTAGAAGGTGATATCTTGCCAAACTACATTAGTGGATGTAGAGTCAAGCTGTATCAAGAACCTCTTACTGAGGATATGCTAATGAGACTCAACACTGTTAAGAAGCGAAAAGACGAAGAGTTAAGGGTGAGAGAAGAAGCACAGGCAGAGGCCAGAGATCGTATTAGGCGAAATAAGTTAAGGTGACTAGGCCTAGATGCCAACTCAAAAACCCCCAAATATCACATGGATATTTGCCGAAAATCAGGCATAATTACTTCTCAAAGCATTGACCGACGTCCCTTTGTGACCATAGAGATAGGACAAGGAAAGAGTGCAAGAACTGTGAACACATTGATTGACTCAGGTGCAGCAACTAGTGCAGTTAGACTTTCCCACTGCCAAGACTTACAGTTGAACATCAATCCCATAGAAGCTTATCTCATAGGATTGGGAGGTGTGGAAACCCCTTGTTTGGGCGAGGTGGAATTTCCCATCTACCTTCAAGATGTCCCAATGAAAGTCAAAATGCTAGTGTGTCAAGATGAGGACCTTACGGAACCACTTGTCTTGGGTCAAGATTGGATTTATGACCATGCAGTCAACTTGAACCTCAGAAGTCAACTTCTTCAAGTTTGGGTACATGAACAATGGATTACATTAGAATTAGAGAACTGCATGCTCACAGATCATGGCACCACACATTCTCTTAGTTCCTTTAAGTCTAATCTTCATGAGCAAGATTTTGTATGTGTCAAAAGCTTTATGATCCAGAAGGACTCCATTATGGAAGAACAGTCGCAAAGGCAAGCAAACCCTCCTTCTTTTTCGAAGAGCAAAGCATCCATAGTAGTTCAACCTAAGAAGCAAGCACAACAATTCAAGACAACTGCTATAGCAAATAGAAAGATACCATTCAACAAGAAAGTAGTTCTGGGCATGAAGCAGATATGGGTACGCAAAGGAGAGCAACCACCAGCCTTGCCCCCACAAACCCCATCCAGGCAAGCCAACCAGGCCAGAAGAAGAAGGAAGAAGCTCGGACAAGCTCAACCACAAGGTATCCGACAAATTTGGGTGCCTACAAAATTAGTTGCAGCTCAGCAAGGGCATTTACACATGTGGGTACCCAGCAAGGTCTTACATCCGCAACAACCTATGCTCTCCCATACGCGAACTCAACAAAGAAGCCAGGATGAGGCAAAGGTCAGAACCAGACACCAAGAACCAAAGTAGGCCAACTAGCCTCTTCAACGCGAGTTAGGCGACAAGCCACAAAGGTATAGGGAACCAAAAGCATGAGCGGCCCCTACAAAACCAAAGCGCCAACCACAAGGGACACAACAATCAAGAAACCAACCAAGGATGAATAGGCCAAAGGTGCTCACTACAGAGTCGCAGATCGTTCTCAAATGGATCCCCATAAGGAGGAAGGATCAGTTGTCATCTCGAGATCCAATGGATACCTCCACGACAGATGGCATCAACATCCACAAATAACATCGAAAGCCACGACGAGCGACAACCATGTACTCCTCGCATAACCTTGTCTTTTGCACCATTTAGGTAATGCATTTCCAAAGTATGCATTAATATAGGGCCACAATACATGGCCCTGCATAGACACAATTGAGAGTCCCAAGCACAAGAGCGCATTAACACATGTAAACCATTTTTGATACTAACCTTTGTCTTCTTGTTTTGTGACATTGTTCCTCAAAAAAAAAAAGAAGAAGAAAAAAAGGGGAAAAAGAAAAAAAAAAGAGAAAGAACTTGTTCCCAGGTTTGACTCATGAAACATGAATGAGTCATGCTTAGTTGAAGGCGGAATCGTTGATTACTGGGCATTTATCAGTTTGGATAGAAGTGTGTCTCAGCTAGTAGATGATATAATTGTAACCTTATCTGGTTGATGTCAAGAACTTGGCATGAACATGGCCTCCACATCCTTACCATGGTAGGAGTGAAGAGCTTGAAGGTCCGCAACTTGAGTAATGCTTAACTACTGCATGTACGAGAGCATCCAGGGAGATATCTGCAAGAAGTAGTTTGGTACCCTGAAAATCCTTGTCTATAAACTGGGTGAGAAGACTCCTGATTATGGTGGGCTAAAGAGAATAGGTGAAACTAATCTTGGTGTAGTTACCCAATGTTGTTTGTCAAGGAATATAAAGAAATTCAATTCTCAGTGTTTGGCAAATGTTGCTTTGACAAGAGGAGACAGGACGATGCACTCAAAAAATTTCATCAGTGGACCATCAACACGGACATTCATCGACAATGTTCCATCACAAATGCTGGGTGTACAACATGAAGAAATAAACATCGACCGACCCTTCACCATGGTAAGCATCTTTACTTTGGCAACACCATAACCATGATAGATTAGGAAACCTCTTCATCAGTATACCCGTGAGCACTTAGCTCAAGACCACCTTCTTGCACCATATTTCTTCCAATGCATTTTCCAAGTATGCATGCATAGTGCCACCTTACAAGGCCATGCACAAGGCACATACCTTCTTCAACACATGCACTAACACACTTACCCATCACTCATTATGGGTTACAAGTACTTGGTATGAGTTACATATGAACATCATCTCTAGAAGATCTCAAGAACATCAATGGAGGTCCACAATGACACATTCGTGAGGGAATCCAAGGAAGAAGCACATACAAAGGGACTACAATTGGCACAAGCTCGCAATGACAATTGTGGAACTTGACAACAGAACCTGCTACAATTGGAAGATAGATGGATCTTAGGATGGACACTACCTCTCAAAGCACTACATGGAACAACCATTACAACAAGGGTCTCTCAGGGCCGATAGACTCGAGAGGGGGGGGGGGGAGTGTTGAAGCTCAAGGTTAAGGACAAGCATAATAAATACATCAGAGAAGTGGAAACACAAGAAGAAGGAGCACATAGGGAGCTCCAAGAAGTGTATTTCAAATTTTCAGAAGAAATCCCTATAAAAATAGTGATTTTCATCACTAAAAGCCATTGTAAATACCATTTCATATTTTTATAACTCCATTTTGTTCAAGCCGAGGATTCCTTGAGCTTGAGGAGTATTAGAAGTATCATCCTACCAATTTTCATAATTTTTAGACTTCGTTTGAGCCCTCAAATAAGCCCTCAAACCTAATTTTTAACTAGGTCGGACACTAGGTCTGGACAGGGCCAAAACTACTCAAAAAGCTATAAAAAGAGCTAGAGAGCTCATTTTTGAGGTTAGCTTGTTAGAGAATAGAGCTTTTGTAAGAGAGTTCCTTTGCAATAGAAGCTTTCCATTGTTCCTTTCTTTTATCGTACCTTGTGTGCGTGTGTGTGTATGTGTGTGCATGCTTGTGTGCTTTCACTCACACACTTGTGCCTTCACTTGCTCGTGGTCTTCATACCGGTCCTCACGTCTCCACGGATTGACAAGTAAAGGAGGTGGTGCTTACACTTGAGCTACAGACCCAATCCTGCAGAGCTAGAAAAAAGCTACTCGAGAGTAGACCTAGAAATAGAAAGAACCAAGCTTTGCATGAAAATGGTTGAACTAGTATAGGCTATGCTAGAAGCTACCCAATATGTTCAATCTAGTAACCTAATCAAACCAAATTTTCACTCCTAGGGACTATTAGAGAGATTAGAGTGATTGGCATCTAAACCAGAACATTTAGTGCCAAAGAAAGCTTATTCTATAACAAGCACACCATGAGAATTCTCACCGGTTATATCACAAGTTCTTAATTCTACAGAGTGTGGAATTTCTCCCTCAATCAATATGTACTCACAAGGATTCTTGAGAGAGGTTCAAGAGTAGAAATGGAGGTTAGAGTGGGGTGTTCCACCCTGTATTCAGGAGATGTATGATCTTTATGATCAATTTCCTCAAGACATCCCTTCTATATAGGGGGAGTAGGAAGATGTGCAGTCAAGTGAAGGATTAGATTTTGAATCCAATTCCTTACAGGGATTGCCCCATTTTAGAGGCCCATGGGAATCAAAGTGTATTCAGATGAGAGATCCCACTATCTTGATCAGAAATGATGATTAAGTTCTCATTGGGAACATGGAAGTGGTCAAGAATAATAAAGTGCAGTGTCATGTCGCTTTATATGAATTATTGAAACTCAAACCTGAGTTGCAGAATCATGTAGCAAACCAATTACCAGATGGTGCTAATTATCGCTCTCAAGAAGGATCACAAAGAAATGTGTTATAGATACCCACAAATAAGATACGAGACATCACCGAAGGAGAACAAGGAAATATCTATCTTCCTATCACATACCAAGGCTATACCACAAAGACAATTTTAGACTTAGGAGCTCAATTTTCCATTGCCACCACTTGCTTATGGAAACGATGGGGCAAGCCAGCTCTATTTCCTACTAGAATGAAGTTGCAGATGGCGGATGGACACATAGAGAAGTCTTTAGGATTGCTAGATGGAATTCATCTCTCCACGTATGGTGTAGAGTTTGAGCACACCTTTGCCATCTATGAATTTGGAAAGGACCAGGCCTATGAGATGATTTTGGGAAGATCATTCATGAGACAATTGCAAATGTGCAACATTGGGAAACCAATTCCTTGTACTTGTAGCACTTAGGGGTAACTACCAAAGTTAATCTCAAGGATTATTCCCATGGAGATATGCCTCCATTGCAATGGAATAATATGCATAAAATGCCAGAAGAGATGGAATCAATGCATTCAATAGGATCATACCCCTCATAGATGCATGAAGGCAACATTTATGGATGTGAAAAATTGTAGCAAAAGAAGAGAAGAGGCTAGGATCTAGAAACTTAGGTGCCATGCAAAACTCTTGATCACTACAAGACCCAGCCTTTGTGCCCATGATATCCCTAGACAAAGAGTTTGGAAGTCATGGTTAGGTAGAGATATTAGCCACAATGGACATAGTGGTGAATGAGGAACAATGGAAACCCCATTGTGATTAGGAGGGCTATGATATCTCCATATTCATGGTGGAGCCTCTAATATTTGAACCGATCATGGAGGAATGTGACCCTACCACAGATGTACCAACAGAAGTACGTGATGAGGATTCAGAGTCCATAAACATGGAATTCTTTTCCTCTTCTTAAAAGAAATAATTTTACTTAGTCGAAGGCTGAATCCACGAATAGGAAGGTCAAAAGCATGACGGAACATCAACCAAGTGGATACAAATGAAGCTTTTAAAGAAGAAAGAAAGAAGAAAGTCCCCACACAAGAAGAAGATCAAGAATTAATATTCGAAGTGCCAAAAAATTTCAAGAAGTATCAAGTAGAGGATAGAAAAATAATGGTAAGAATGCCTAAATGAGAAGCTCCCATAGGAGAGGCTTACGATAATAGAGATCAAACAAAGAAAATTGTAGTGAAAAAATTGAAGAAGAAGAGGGGAGGATCAAATATATAGGACACAATTTCAGTATAGAAGAAGACAGCTAAGAGAATATATAGATGTGTTCATTTGGAACTAAAAGGATTTAAAAGGAGTGGATCCATATATTTATTCTCATAGGATCCCCATGATGCTATAGGCCAAGCCAACTAAACAAAAGGCTTACATGTATAATGACAACTACATAGCTAAGATAAAAGAAGAAATCCTTCTATTGAAAGAAGCAGGATTTATCTACGAAATAGGGATATAGAATGGGCATCCCGCATTGTTGTAGTCCATGAGAAGAATGAAAAGTTTCATGCATGCATTAACTTGAAAAAGTTAACGATGTGACTATACGAGATAATTACCTACTTTTGATAATTGAGAACTTATTAGAGCATGTATCATGCAAGGAAGTTTACAACTTCCTTGATGGATTTTTGGGTTATAACCAAGTAGCCATTGTCCCTAAGGATGAACATAAGACGGATTTTGCCACTGACAGGGGTATCTTTGCATTTGGTGTGATGCCATTTGTGCTTAAGAATGCAGTTGCTACCTTTGAAAGACTAATGTTTCTTGTGTTTGAGGACATCTTGAAGAATAGTTTAGAGGTATATGTGGATGATGTGTGTGACCATTCCCACAAAGATAAACAAATATTCTAGAGCTTAGCCAAATCTTTGCCAAGTGCAGAAAGCATCAAGTGTGCATGAACCCTTTGAAATTTTTCTTGATGGTTAGATAACATAATTTTAGGTCATATTGTGCCATAGAACAGTAAATCTATGTATGTGGATAAGTAGAGAGTGATAGCTGAGTTACCTAGACCCAAGACAGTTAAGGAAGTACAAGATTTTATTTGGACATTGTGGGTACTACCAAAGTTTTATCCACATGTACACTATTATTGCAAAGCCTCTGTACAACCTCTTGACAAACTTCGAATGGATTGAAGAATGTGAGACTTCTTTTAATGAGATAAAACAATGATTGTGCTGAATTCCTATACTGGCTGAAATAAACCATTCCATGTTAATGTCAACACTTCAAACTATGCTATTGGATGTGTGCTAGCACAACCTATAGATGAAGGGAATATACATCTGCCAATAGCATATGTGAGTAGGCAATTAAAAGCCGTAGAACATAGTTACAGTACCATCAAGAGAGAATGCTTAGGCTTGGTCTATGCGGCTCATAACATTCATACATAATTTGCTCACAAATAAGTTTAAATTCTTTACAAATCACCAAGCTTTGATCTACCTAGTGAACAATCCTTGCAAGATTGGTAGATTAGTAAGATGGTTTCTCTTCCTAATTGAATACAATTTTGAAGTACTAGTAAAGAAAGGAAAGTCTCACCTTTCAAAGCTTTCTTGTAGAGAATTGATGGGGTTAAAAACACATAAACTCGCTAACATAGAAGTTTGATAGAGCACTAAAAACATTGTACTAGAAACTACTTCTATCTCATGAAATCAGATTCAATATAAGCACAAATGTAGAGGTATGGAAGAATGAATGGCAACAGAATAGATGAAGATCAAATAATTACAAAAAAAACGGTAATACCATTAAGTACATAGACATAAAACTGCCTCATACGTCTATCCTTCCATTTACCTTACAACTGAAAGACCTCTCCTACAGCTCTCTACCTCCCTTTAAATAGATAAAGCAACTTGCCATAGGGGAATACAACTGCTAAGTCCCAAGACTTTCAGGTAACATCCAATTATAACTAGTTATAACAGAATCTAATTGAGCAATATCTGACTCAACATATATCCGATTCACCACAGTTTCCAAATATCCGACTAAGCAATTTTTAAGATAGCCGACTTAGTAAATTTTCATTTGTAGACACTTCTCACTAAGGTTCATCACATGACATAGCCCATGGATGATTTTGTGAAAAAATCAAACTTCAACTCACAAATCCCTTGATCAGAATGCTAGTCACATGAAGAAATATTATTACTATTTTTAGTCTTTGTATTGCTTCTCCATCTCTAGACTTTCAGCAATTGGTACATTCATTATAACTTCAAATTATTCCACTCCATCTTGGGCTAGATCAACACCTGATTACTCAATCTATTCCAAACTTTGTCCTCATTTTCTTATTGGTAAACTTACTTATGGAGATTATCCTCCTCCTATTTTAATCTATTCCTTCTTCAATTGCTCAACCTATTGAATCCAATATTCTTTTTCTTTCTACACTTGATGAATTTTTTCTACCAACTTAGGTTCATACTCTCCTATAAATCCTATCTTCATTACCTCATAAGAATACTTAATCATGGAATACATTTTTCTCCTTAATTACTCCCCACATATTCTGCATTTTAGAATATATTTCCTGCTTCAAAATTGAAACATGCCCTACATCCATCAACACCGTATTAAGATCCAATTCTTCCTGCTTAAACATTTGCTTTTCTAATACCTAATTTTTTGTAATCTGATTCATCATTTCATTATCAATGTGTGACTCAATATTGATTTCTACCAACCTCTTTAATTCAAATTCAACTCTATTTCCATAATTCCCATTCAATCTTTAAACACTTCCAATGACGTCTTTACTTTTTCCATCTCTAATGCTTGCTACTCCATCAAGTTTCTCATATCAACCATATGCTTCTCTTTTATTTGCTTTAATTCTTCTTCCAATTGTTTTACCTACATAGGTTTTGTTAGTTAATCTTCTAACGTCAAAATATCATTTAGCAACCTCTACTCCTTCAATAGTACTTGCTATGTGTATATAAATTCTTTTAATGAATCTAAATATTGATGAGAATTTGTTATGTCATTCACAACAAAATCAGAGTGATGCACTATTTCTTCACACTCAAGTTTACTCACTAGCTTCTTTGGTTTTGGTTCAATATTCATTTTCTTACATATTTAAAAACCCTTTCCCCAAAAGTTTGAGAGTTCAAGGTTCTGCAACATTGAAAATTGGTTGTATGTGTAACTCCTTAATATCTTGTATAACCTTATTCTTTTCAACTTTTACAAGGGTATCAACGCTCTAAGCATACTATTGATGCTAAGTATACACACAACCTACTATTGGATTGATTCTTCTTCTTATTTGATAGAAAAAATTCTCCATATAATCTCTCATAAAACCAATGAGCCCGACTAATCTTCTTGCTTTTTTTTTGCCCAACATAATGGTGCATAATTCTCTTTAGACATGTAATCAAATTAAATGATAATGCACATTCTTTCCAAATACCATTTCAACTCCTTTCACCTAGCATAACTGACATTCTTTAGCATATAATACTATCTACTTCCTTGCCTTGGACCAAATTCCCTCTTTAATGCATCTTCTGGACATTTGAGAATGAACACATCCACCACATAGGGAAATTTAAACACCTCTACAACCTTTTCAAATGTCAAACTCGCCTTTGGAGAAATTTGACCCTGAACTCCTAACTACAACCCATCACTATTCCTTGGCTTTGACATACTTGCTACAACTCAATCGTTGAGTATAGACATTAATTGCATATGAATGTACATGAACTCCTGTATGAAAAGATAATTTGCACTCCTACAAATGCTATTAGACAATCCACTCAAATGCAATGCAATTACAAAAACTAATGGCCATCTTTCTCGCACATCGAGGTGTCCTTTAAAAAATTGAGTAGATTAAAAATATCCAATATAGTAACTTTTGATAGTGTGTAATCTGATCAAACATGTCTTTAACCTTACACTTCTCCAAACCTAAAATGATTTACTTGGTATTGGCTGATCAATTGATTGTTCCACTTGTAATGCCGAAGTTTGCCAATCAAAAGGCAGTGGCTTACCTTGAAACCTACCATCTGATTACTTGATCAATGCCTTTCTTATAGAGTGCTCTCGCAATTGCGAAATATGTTCTGTTCTACAAGGGAAATTTCATCCTTTGGCCTGAACTAAAATTTCCTAGCATAATCCCATCAGTTAAAAATTCTAACAGTTGATCATACTGAGAATTCAATTTAGTAACCTTTGCATTGAATAATGGAGCATCAAGAAATTCATCATGTATCCCGATTGGTGCTTCATCTATTTATAATCTGCTAAAAGCTCCATCTTGAAGCAAAAGCTCCATCTTGAAGGAAAAGCTCCATCTTGCTAGTCTACCTATTAAAAAAGGCTTATTAATGAGATATACCAATGCGTGGTGATCCACATGAGAAATGACCTTATTTCCCAATTAGTGTCTATTCATATTTATAGCATACGCCATCCCCAAAGGTTCTCTTTCCATCCTGGCATAATCTCTCTCTCTTGAAGACAATACTCTACTTGCATAATATATTGGCCTATACCACCCTTTCACTTTCTCTTGCATTAGAATTGCCCCTACTTCCACATGTGAGGCATCAGCAAAAACGTGGAAAGGTAATGAACAATCTGGTGCTTGTAAAACTGGTGCAATAGCTACCATTTTCTTTAACAATTGAAATGTTTTCTCTTGAGCTTCCGCCCAAACAAAAGCAACATCTATCTTAGTTAAATGAGTTAATGGAAAAGAAATATTGGCTAAATATCAAAGATACCTAGCATGTCATTTAATTTGACCTACCAACCTCAACACTTCTTTCACATTACTTGAAGACTTTGCTATCTAAATAGCCTCCACCTTATTTATATCAATTGTCAATCTATAGTGCCCACATCTTTCAAAACATAACTTCAAATGCAGCAAATGGAGATCCTTATTATAAAAAAATAGAGAGATATTTAGCAACAACTCTCATAAAATCATATAAATTGTTGATATATTTAGGTAATGATGTGTGTGAACACTCTTGGACCGCCGGTGCACTTTTATCCCTCTTTAGGAGGTTTTTTTCCCCCAGCTTGTATATACACCTATTGCCCTAATGGGCTACTTATCTTTGTACATTCTCTAGTAATACATTCAGTATTGTGTGTTGTGCTCCAAGCTTCTTTTTCTTCCTTGTGTTGTTCACGTGCTTTTGCAAACGTCTAACTCCAACAATTGGTTTTAGGGCAGGTCGCCGCTTCATCCAGGGCGTCGTCTACACCTCTCCGATTGCAGTCTCAGATTGGCACAAAATTTGGTGAGCATACTAAGCGTCTTTCAAAGATGAAAACAGCTTTGCTATGTGGCGCCAAAATCGTGATCTAAGCTTGTTTCGGCCTCTGAACGCACTATCACAGTGCTTGTGCAGGCTGTTTGGTCTTTTTGTGCCAAAGGTATATACTAGTTTTGGTTCGCTAGTATAAGCATCTTGAAGTCTGCTACAGGTATAGCAGAATTCATCTGTGCAGTTCCGTTCAAATTTTTGAGATACAATCAATTTTTTGCATCAAGGTATTTTAGTCACCCGCCATGGCTGAAAGCAGTGATGTATTCTGTATGTTGGCTGTTGAGGATAAGTTGGATGGTACCAACTACCCATTGTGGGCTTATATGATGCAACATGTATTGGTTGCAAAAGGACTGTGGAGCATTGTGCAGGGTGTTGAAAAATGTCCTATCACACCTGCAACTGTTACAACTGCAGGTACTGAAGTTGATGCAGAAGGTGTTGAAGATGGTGATATTCTACATATTCCTATTCGTGTTGAGGTTTCTGCTGCACCTACTGCAGAGCAGATTCATTGGGATGGTAGAGATGCTCAGGCACATGCATTGATAGCTTTGTCTGTCAAATGTGACATTATTCCTCACATTCGCTCTTGCAGAATAGTTAAGGATGCTTGGGATACACTTACCACATTGTTCCAAGCTAGGAATGAGGCTTGTGTTGCTTACCTCCGAAAACAGTTGGAGAGTGAGCACATGAATGAAGGTGATTCTATGGACAATTTTCTAACATAGATCAAAGACTTGAAGGAATAGTTGATTTCTGTTGATGAGTGTTGAGGATTCTACGGTTCAACACAACATCGTCTAGCTAGCAAAATCAGATTTTTCTACTCTTTCCCATTGCGCACTGATCCTTACTTCCCCAGATGTTCCACCGAAAATGTCTCTTAAAGCCACCGAAATGTCACCGGAACATCACCGGAATATCACCGTAATATCACCGGAAACATTCATTCTGCTAGTTTTCTGCTAATTCAAAGTTTACATAGACTTTCTACACTTTATTCTTGCAACAGATTTACAGATTTCCTTTTTGCACTCACATATATTTCAAGTCAATTGCACTCTGACATAGTACAGTCTGAGTCACTCAAGCAGACTTAACCGTAAACAGAAGACTTTCAGCATTATAACTGTGCTGCACAGACATTTGGTTGATTATTCATTGGTAAACGCAACACCAAAAATACAGATTGTTGTTTTGTAAAGATTAGAACTTCAGTACGAGAACTTGATTAAGCCGCCAAGATCGTCATTCAATTGTTTATCTATACACTGGTTTTTTATTGTAGAACCTGGTCTTTTCCGGTCCTGACAAAGGAACTCCTTCTTCTCTGACTTCGTTTCACATTCGGTGCACCTACACTTCTTGCACCCTCGTCTCTCTTCTGATCATTGCGTCTTTACGTCTCATACCTTTCCTCCTCTTCTTGTTGTAGCGTCTTCGTTCCTCGTCTACCTTCTCCCTCCTTCTCTTACGGTTGTCCCTAACTCCTTTCTTTATAACTTCCCCTTTTCTTGCGACACATCCTTATAGATCTCCGCATAGTCGTCTTTTTCTTTTTATTCTTATTTTATTTCTCCAGGTTTTTCCTGCCTTCAACACGTGGCACAGCCCGCTCGGTAATTTTGTCAAAAATTAAACTCAAATTTCACAATCCCTTGATCAGATATCTCCCGTGACTGTGTGGAAATCTGCTCTTCTGGTACTGCTAATTCTTCAATATTAATATCTTCTTCTGCACCAATCTTGCTTTTCTGGAAAATTTACATCAAATATCTCCACCTTTTCTTTGAGTGTCTCTTTCAACAACTGTTCCCACAGTTTTGCAATGATCTGTGTCTGTTCTTCAATCTGCTTTTGTTGTTGTGAAATTATACATACCAAATCTTTTTCATGTTTGGAAACAAAACTTGTCTGCATCTGTTCATGGTGCATCTTAATCATACCGAACCAACGACTTTGAAAAACACTCCAGATATCTTGAACATATTTATGTAGATGCTGCTTCACCTCTCCTATATCCATCTTTGTCATTAACACAACATCTAACTGCACACCTTCCTCTTTAAATATATGCTCTTGTAATTCTTGCAAAACTTTGATTCTCGACTCAAGAACTACCTGTTCCGCCTGCAATGTAGCATTTACCGCTGAAAAATTCATCATCTCTATTTGAATCTGCATTTGTATAGTCATCTGTCATTCTTCAAATTCTTGAATAGACTTCTTTATACTAGCCAATTCGACCACCGATTGCTTCTTATCATGCTGCAACTCTTCCAACCTACATTCCTTCTTATCCAATGCATCCTGAAGTTCTGTAATCTTCTCCTGCAATGACTGATAATCAGTCTTATTAATAAATATTTGAGTCTGTTCGTACCAAAACAATCTTTACTCCTGAAAAACTAAAAAATCCGACACTTCCTGCAACTTCTTCTTCATCCTTGACACATCATAATCTGAAATATTATCATCTTTCAACATTTTTTCGGCTTCAACCTGTAATTGCTCTTCGACTCTTCTTTTTCGAGACAACCTAAAAGCAGTCCCGAATACTTTCGGATCCTCAATACTATCTGGCACTGGCAGCAAAATATCTTCTTGTATCTTTGCTTCATATTTATCAGATTCAATGATTTGACTAACCTGTGTCCTTTCTTGTGCCATATCACCAGCGCAAAGAAAATCTTCAGAAGTCTGTGAAGGTCAATTCCTTACCTGTCTCACTGCTAACTGTTCCGGCTCTTTACTCATCGCTTCATGATCACAAAATTTGATCTGCTTTGGCCACATGATCTTCTGATCTTCAACAAACTGCACAAATTCGAATAAAGCAGCTAAATATGGTGATAATCGACTATTTGTTTGTGTCTTACGCCTATCCCCAACGAAAATCTCACGTTGTAAGTGATCATACATCCAATGAGCCCAACTCACCTTTTCTCTTGCCTCTGCATAGGCTAAAGGTGCAAAATTCTCCCTAGACATAGAATCATATTTAATGATAAAACATAATCTTTCCATCTCGGGGTCCAAAGTCTTTCTTCAAAACCTCCTCCGAACATTTGGGAACGACAACATCATCGTATATAGGTAATTGAAATACTTTTGCAACTAATTCTGGTGAAAATTTTACCTGAAAGGAGAGCTGACCCTTCATTTTCCGCATAATCTCCAACTGACTCTTTACCTCATAATTGCCTCTCCAACGTTCCCATGGCAACATAGCGAACTGTAATAATCCTATTCTTCTGAGCCAATTCTGTTGCAGATCAAATTGTAGATCAACTTCTACTTTAAAATCCTTGAATGACCCCATAAACGTATGCACACCCTTAGTCTTTGTATATGGTGTTGAAAATGGTGTTGAAATCGCATCTTCATCTTCCCCTTGTAATGAGCTATCACTTTCCTCCGATGTGGTTTCCTCCCTTCTCACTGTCACTTCTCTCTTTCTCATACATCTTCTCATTATTCGTGATTCAAGCACTAATACAGAAAATGCTGAAGAAAATATTATGCTAGAAGCCTTTATGTAGAACCAAAAATATTCATTCCACAAGTGCGAATGCTGGAACTGCCACTTTCTGTAATGATAAACATACTGACACACATAACACTTTATGCGACTCAATAATATTGGAGTATGGGTTATCATAAAAATCCTCCACAATCGATTGCCCCACTTATCAATAACCCGCTGAATGAAACTTCCACACATGCCAGAAGAATCATGAAAGAAAACACTCATTCGTACCTCAAGAGGATGAAATAGATATTTTATCTTCTCAATACTGCATTGTATAGTGCAAAAACTTTTAACCATACAGTTCTGACAGATTATACTTTGCAAGATAAGCATTGGTCGACTACTAACTTCATTTTTATATTCTCCTCGATGCCTCCATCGCTTATGGATCTGCTGACTCGGAATACAAGGCATACTCCTTTCGCACACATCATTATTGGCAGACCCAACATATTCTTTAGCTTGTCGACCCTCATGCAACAATACTTCATTATTCATCATTGACCCTGAGCCAACCGATAATGCATTGTTGAAGTGCAACTGTAAACCATGTGCCCATTGTAATCGTAAAAATTTACTCAATGTAATTTTAGACCAACACGAGGTCAAAAAACATTGTACCACAGATAAAAATGTAGAAAAATACACTCTGGTATTGCGATGATCACAAACATTGCTGACGTGTTGTTCTGAGCGACATACAACTTGCACCACATTAGTAGATAACCAGTCCAAATGTGGCGGCTTCCCTTGAAATAATTTCAACCGAAATCCATTTGTGGGCTTGTTTAACCATGTGCCAAACACATCTGCCACACGAAAAGTGCCTTGACCCAAATCTTGGACAATCTGATATGGGCCCTTGTATCTCAATGTGAGCTTTCCTGGATGGGGTCCTAGCTTAGAATTATACACCATCACCCAATCACCTTCTTTGAATATTTTAAACTTCACGTTCTTATTTACCCAGGCTTGTCTCCGCCTTTGAATCACTTCCGTAATATATGCACTTATCAAATGATCCTCCTCCATCTGTAAAAGGTATTTACTCCTGTGTTTAACTGAGACTTCAGGCGACATCTTTTCTGCCGTAACCCTCAAACTTGGAACTACAAACTCCATGGGTACTACTGCCTCCAATCCATATACCAACCGAAAAGGTGTCATTCCTGTCGTCACTTTAAATGCTGTTCTGAATGACCACAAAGCTGAGTCAAGAAACAAATCCCACTTTTTCTGGTTTTCATGTACCAACTTTTTAAGAATAGGCATTAAAATTTTATTCTTGCTTTCAGCCTGCCCATTCGCTTGAGGATGATATGCTGTAGTCTTTTTATGCACTATTTGATGAAGTCTTGTTAATTCTGAAATCACTTCATTCAGGAAATGAGTACCTCGGTCGCTCACTAACTCAATCGGACACCCAAATCTTGTCATAATATTACGATAAAGAAATTTGGCCACACTTGCTGCCTTGTTATCCTTCAGTGCTACTGCTTCCACCCATTTCGTACAATAATCTGTCGCTACCAATATATAGCTATTACCTCGCTGAGTAGCAGGTTTAATAGGTCCCACAAAATCCATGCCCCATTTTTGAAAAGGATCCAACGGTAATACCGAATGATCAGTCATACGATCAGAATTATTAGGTTGGCCTAACTTTTGGCAAATTACACAGCCTTTAACATACTCATGCGCATCTTTTAACACCTTCGGCCACCATAACCCTGCCTGTAATACTTTCTTTCCGGTAATATCGCCTGACAAATGTCCTCCTGCTGAACCGGAATGTGCTTCATGTAACACAGCTGATTGCTCATAGTCGGGTACGCATCTCCTGATAACCTGATCCACGCCCTTCTTGTATAATGCCCCTGCTATCACCAAATACGGCCTACTTTTAAGAGCAAACTTCCTTCTCTGATCAGGTGAAAAATGTTGTGGTAATACCCCTTCTGTGAGAAACATTAGTAACTGATCATACCACGAATCTATCTCGACCGCTTGTGCCGTAAACAATTCAGCATCCGGAAATACATCAAGTACACTAGTGGGTGTTTCTCCTGATTCCAATCGACTAAAATAATCAGCCATCGCATGCTCTTTCCGTGGGGTATGCACAATTACAAAATCGAATTCTTGTAACAAAAGCATCCATCTAGCTAATCGGCTTGTTAATAAGGGCTTCTTGATTAAATAAACCAAAGCGTGATGATCCACATGAAAAATCACTTTATTGCCCAACAAATAATGTCTAAACTTGTTAAGGGCATACACCATCGCCAAGGCTTCTCTTTCGGTCACCAGATAATTTCTTTCAGTCGCAGCCAATACCCTGCTGGCATAATAAACAGGTCTATACCAACCTTTATCTTTCTGTTGCATCAAAACCGCACCTACGGCCACATCCGATGCATCAATGAATGTGTGAAATGGCATTGACCAATCAGGTGGTTGCAAGATAGGTGCCACCGACACCATCTTTTTTAATAACTGAAATGCCTTCTCTTGAGCTTCTGCCCATATAAACAGAACATCCTTCTTGGTCAAATGTGTCAGTGGTGAAGAAATTTTTGCTAAATATCTTAAGTATCGGGAATGCCACTTAATTTGGCCTACAAACCGCATCACTTCTTTAACGTTGGTCGGGGCTTTAGCTGTACAGATAGCTTCAATTTTCTTAACATCAATCGCCATTCCTACTTGGGAGATAACATGGCCCAATAAAATCCCACTTCTTATCGCAATCACACTTTTAAACGGATTCAATACCATCCAAAACTGCCAACATCTTTCAAAACATGCTTTCAGGTGTAGTAAGTGCTTAATCATTTCACCGAAGACTGAAAAGTCATCGACAAATACCTGCATGAAGTCCTGAAGATAAGGCTCAAACACTTTATGCACCACATAATTGAATGATGGTGGTCCATTCTTCAAACCGAAACTCATTACGGTAAATACATAAGCACCAAATTTGGTAATAAATGTTGTTTTATGCTGATCTTCCTCAGCCACACTGATCTGATTATAACCGGAAAATCCATCCAAGAAACTATACATTTCATGGCCGGCAACTGCATCCAATACTGTATCACAAAACGGCATAGGAAACGGGTCTGTAACCGTTGCCGCATTTAACTTTCTGTAATCAACAAAAATTTTGAGCTTCCCGTTCTTTTTAGGGACCACTATAATAGGAGATAGCCAAGTCACCTGATTCACCGGTTTGATAAATCCTACTGCCAACAACTTATCAATCCCTTCCTTTACCTGTTTAGAAAAATTAGGATTCATTCTATATCTTTGCTGTGCCACAGGTACTACATCCACCTTCAGATTAATCCTATGTTGATGCAACTGCGGATCTATACCTTTTACTTAAGTATAATCCCAAGAAAACACATCCACATACTCTTTAAGCAAGCAAATAAGAGCCTCCTTAAACTTTCCTTCCAATGTTTTACCAATCCGCACCATCTTGGGTTCAGCTTCTGTTCCTAAATTAACCTCTTGAAGCTCTTCCTCCTTCACGCGCATAGAACCTGCATACTTCTGATCATAAAGCCTTTCCGTTCGCATAATTATCTCTTCCTCCTGTTGTGCCATCTGCTGCTGCACCGGAACCTTCATACATTGATCAAATATTTTTTGTAACTGGGCACCTGCCACCTGTTCACCAGGAGGTGACTCTTCTTCGTTTGGCCCACCACTATAATCCTCTACATCAACTTCTAATACTGGCACCACCGTTGGGTTTGCTTGCAAAAACTTTTCCTCTTCGTCATCTTCAATCTCATCTGCTAAATTAATAGTCTGAGCCATCAACGGTTTTTCCTGTACCGACATATTTTTCCGCCCACGCATGGGAATTCTCACTTGCTTTTTACCCTTGGTAATCATTACGACATTCAAACCCCAATCCTGCTTAATTTTAGCAAGCCGAAACCAAGGTCTTCCTAACAACATTTCATAAGGGTACGCTGACTCCGTCATTCGGATGACTACAAAATTGACCATGAATGTCATACCGGAAATAATAATTTGTTGCTTCAGAATACCAACAGGCTGGACTCG
This sequence comes from Ceratopteris richardii, assembly GCA_020310875.1. Classification (NCBI taxonomy): domain Eukaryota; kingdom Viridiplantae; phylum Streptophyta; class Polypodiopsida; order Polypodiales; family Pteridaceae; genus Ceratopteris; species Ceratopteris richardii. The sequence continues at coordinate 135,970,250 of CM035439.1, read as the reverse complement.
TGTCTGATCTGCCATTTTGACTTGAAAAGGGGCTGGAGCCAATGCCCCACTTCCCATTTCAATAAAAATATGTTCAGGTAATATATTTACCCCTGATCCTCCATCTAGCAAGACTTCGGCAAAACTCCGCTTATTGTACTACACCTGAATTACTGGTACGACAAAATCCACATCTGCGGGATCAATACTGTTGGCCGAAATGGAAGGGATCATCCTACTCCCGCGCTCGGTTTGATATCCAAGTACCTTTCTCAACAATTTTTCACGAAAGACCGATACTAAAGATAACAGCTGATCCAAAGATAGCTGTAACGGTGCACTAATAATGTCAGCAAACCAGTCATTTGCCAAGTCTCGTTGACACTGAGCCTGATCTTGCTCCATCATGGGCGGTACCAACTTCACACCCTTTTGTCGCTCGGTCCGGTCGTCACCCTTTACTAGATTAGCAGGCTCGTGTCGAACCTGCTCCAAAACCTTATCTCGAATTTGCCGGTGTTCGTGCCAATCAATAGGGCCTGTATTTTTTGATCTAGTAACCGCCAATACTTCAACCTCTATATTTTTTCTACATTGCGTACCATCACACTGCCCTTGATTGTTACCATGCATTCGAGCAGATGTACTGGGTGCATCAGGGGTCCTATCGACTTGTTCTGGCCATTCAATCAGCATGGCATTTGCTTGAGCCGCCTGCTGCCCCTGTTGTTGATGTTGTCCCTACTGATTATGCTGGTTATAACGAATGACAGGTATACCCCTTTCTTCACAATGCTTAACCCACAAAGGGCAATTTGGCCCTATCCAATGATCAGGAGTTGAACAATACCCACAAGGCATGACCCTTGGTGGTCGACCTTGGTATTTGCCTTGTTGATTATTTCCTTGCTGATTTCCTTGATCTCTCCATGGGGGTCTTACCTGTTGCTGTCTCTGGAAGTTACCTCACCCTTCAATAGGAATAGCTTGATTGGCCGCCACATCGTTTAGATTTCTATTGTCTTGCCGAGAACTTTGCCCTCTATTCTTAGGGTTATACCAACACTGGGTTGTGGTATGCCCCTCTTTGTCACAAATATCACAAAATCGTGTTTCCTTTGGAGCCAATATAGAATACCCATGTTTCTTTAACTGACGAATCCATTGCTCCTCTTTACGGTGTTTAGGTTTAGGCTTACGATGCTTTGTCTTCACTATTTCCTCATCATAATCATCAGTATTAGAATCATCAGAACTCTTACCTGACTCCATTTCTGAATCCGATCCAACCTCTGAACCAGAATCAGACTACTTCTTTTTTGCTCGTCCAAACCTTCTCTCAACACGCGCTGCTGCTAACACTAAGACAGCAAAACCATTCGCAATGTCCACACTGGCCACCGCATGTCTGATGGTGCTTCTTAATCCTTCCAAAAAAAATCCTGCCAACATCTCATCAGTAGGTCGTTCATTACCTTGCAGCCTATCCATTAAAGTCCTAAACTTCTGAGCATAGTCTTCCACTAGCATAGTCTTTTGGCGAATAGCCCTCAACTTCCTTAATACATCGGAAGGCGTCTTTTCTTTTCTAAACCGTTGCAAGAATGCGAGTTTTAAATCATCATACGTAGCAAAATGGGTAATGCCATATTGACTGAACCAGCTCATAGCTCGTCCTTCCAACGTGGCTGCAAACTATTGAAATTTAATATTGTCACCATAGAGAGCTGGATATCCATTTGTTGTCCATTTTATTTCGAATTGAGCTACATGGCAATCAGCATCTTTCTTAGAGGTTCCACTGAAATGAGCGGCCTTGACCTTGGGATTTGGAGGTGGTTGAGCCATTGGCTGTGGTTGAGGTGTGCCTCTAGTTCTATGACCGGTCGCCCCTGCAAGTGGGTCAAACTGGAGTCGTCTTCTTACCCCTACCACGGTTTCTGTGAGGAATAACGCACCAAGTATGCCGCCCACTAACCTGGCCTCTACAACACCTGTTTCCCTTTGTTCGTCGTCAGTGCCCAACGCTTCCTGCTCTTGGGCCTCGTACCACTCGTAAAAATCTGAGGATGTCTCCACGTTTGCTGCTCTTGCCTGTGCCCTCGTAAAATATACCTTACTAAAGCGATTGCGCCTAGCCCTCATGCATTTCTTGAGGCGGCTTCAGCCGTACAGTAGGATCGCCAATTGTGTTGAGGGTTCTACGGTTCAACACAACATCGTCTAACTAGCAAAATCAGATTTTTCTACTCTTTCCCATTGCGCATTGATCCTTACTTCCCGAGATGTTCCACCGGAAATGTCTCTTAAAGCCGCCGAAATGTCACCAGAACATCACCGGAATATCACCATAATATCACCGAAAACATTCATTCTGCTAGTTTTCTGCTAATTCAAAGTTTACACAGACTTTCTACACTTTATTCTTACAACAGATTTACAGATTTCCTTTTTGCACTCACATATATTTCAAGTCAATTGCACTCTGACATAGTACAGTCTGAGTCACTCAAACAGACTTAACTGTAAACAGAAGACTTTCAACATTATAACTGTGCTGCGCAGACATTTGGTTGATTATTCATTGGTAAACGCAACACCAAAAATACAGATTGTTGTTTTGTAAAGATTAGAACTTCAGTACGAGAACTTGATTAAGCTGCCAAGATCGTCATTCAATCGTTTATCTATACACTGGTTTTTTATTGTAGAACCTAGTCTTTTCCGGTCCTGACAAAGGAACTCCTTCTTCTCTAACTTCGTTTCACAGTCGGTGCACCTACACTTCTTGCACCCTCGTCTCTCTTCTGATCATTGCATCTTTACGTCTCGTACCTTTCCTCCTCTTCCTGTTGTAGCGTCTTCGTTCCTCGTCTACCTTCTCCCTCCTTCTCTTACGGTTGTCCCTAACTCCTTTCTTTATAACTTCCCCTTTTCTTGCGACACATCCTTATAGATCTCCGCATAGTCGTCTTTTTCTTTTTATTCTTATTTTATTTCTCCAGGTTTTTCCTGCCTTCAACAATGAGGTTATACCAGATAGCTCACTTGTGCAGACCATTCTGAATGGTCTTCTTGATTCATATCAGAGTTTTGCTTCTACTCCGGTTGATGATGAAAGACAATCCAAATGCCTTGTCATTTGAGGAGTTAGTCTCTGTTCTCTTGTAGGAAGATCAGCCCAGGCAAAATAGGTCCATTATGCATGCTGCAGATCAAGCTTTCCTGGCTAGTCAGAAGGGCAAAGGAAAATGGAGCTCTTCAACTAGTAAGCAGAAATCTGCAAATGCTGCACATTCGAGGCAGGAAGATAAAGATGAGAAGAAATCAAAAAAGAAAAAATTGTTTTACAAGTACTGTAAAGGGAATGATCATATCATAAAGAACTGTCCAAAACTGGCTGCTAAAGAGGCAAAGAAGAAAGAGGCTGGAATGGTTGTTGCAGAAGACTCTACACCAAAAACAGAGTCTGCTAACCTTGTGCAGGAAGAAGAATGGGCATTTACTACTGTTTGTAGTTTTGACCCATCTTCTCATGAGCAGTGCATGTCTGCAATAGACTCAGATGTTTGGTACTTTGACAGTGGGGCGACCAAACATATTACCTCGCAGCGTAGTTTCTTCTCTTCACTTGAGCCTGCCCCTGCAGGGACTACTGCTCATGCGCCAACAACTCCTCTTATCCTGTTATGGGAGTTGGTAAGATCATTTTGACTACTGCTGATGGTAGTTTTTTCACTTTGTTAGATGCTTTGTTTGTGCCAGGGATCAAGAAAAATTTTTATCAATTTCGGCATTAGCCAAGGTTTGCTTGGTTGTGAAACTTGTTGATGGCAGATGTACAGTTCATGATCAGTCAAATGGTGACGTGATTATTGCTTCTGGCATTTTATGTTGTGGGCTATATAAGCTCATAGACTATGAAAGATCTGTAAATGATTCGGCATGTGCAGTACATGATTCTCAGGCTATGTCAAATGCAAAGCTTTGGCATGCACGCTTTGGTCATCTGAATTTTGCTAGTTTGCTACACCTCCAGAAATCTAAAATGGTGTCCTCTTTGCCCAAACTTGAGGCACCTGGAAAACATGTTTGTAAAGGCTGTATTTTGGGCAAAATGCAGTGTTCCTCCTGTGGGCTACTCAGAAATTGCAGCTTGTACATAGTGATGTCTATGGTCCTATGTAGATACCTTCTTTTGGAAATTAACTTTACTTCGTGACTTTCATCAATGATTTTTCCAGGCATGCATGGGTATATCCATTGAAGGCAAAGTCCAAAGTGTTCATGTGCTTCAAACAAGTTTTGGTTTTGGCTGAAAATCTGTCAGCATGTAAAATGGGCACCCTCCGTTTTGATCGAGGGGTGGAATATATGTCTTCTAGTTTTAATGCATTTCTGGTTGAACATGGGATAAAACACTAGTGTATAGTGCCGTATACACCTCAACAAAATGGAGTTTCTGAACAAAAGAACAGGTCACTCATGGAGATGGCGAGGTATATGGTCAAGAGTCAGGCCTTACCACATAGTTTCTGGCTTGAGGCTTTCATATGTGCTACATATGTACTTAACAGGTGTCCCACTAAAGTGCTATAGTCTATCACTCCATATGAGGCTTGGCATGATCGCAAGACATCTATCGCTCATTTGCGTGTTTTTGGTTGTTTGGCATATGCATTAGTGCCTGAACAACATTGCAAAAAATTGGATGATAAAGCAGTAAAATGTATTTTTGTTGGGTATAGTTTTGAAAGTAAAGGCTATCGTCTGTATCATCCACATACTAAACGCATTCTAGTTAGCCGTGATGTTGTTTTTGTGGAAGATGCTATTCAACCATTGCTTTCATGTACTAAGGAGACATCTGTTAACTCCAAAGACATGTATGATACTTTGCTACCTCTTTTTATAGGTGGACAGTCTAGTGCTGGTCCTAATGAGGCAACTTGTCAACCTTTGCAGGTTTCATGTGATGATGTAGATCATCCCATTTCTAATGCAGATTTACATGATGCACTTGTTGATGAGAGAGCTGATATTGAGGAGGCAAAAACTATGCCAAAATGGCTGGTGTAGACTTTGCGTGATAGCAAATTAGATACACCTCTATCATATCGTACTCGTTTAGGATCTCATAGTGCCTCTTTTGCATCAAATTGCTATGCTATGGCTGCATCTAGTCTCTCTGATGAGAATGAGCCTATTTCGTTTGATGAAGCACAAAATTCAAAAAATTGGATGGCTGCTATGTAGTCTGAATATGATGCTATAATGAAGAATGGTACTTGGTCTTTATGTGACTTGCCTCCTGGCAAGAAGGCCATTGGGATTAAGTGGGTATCCAAGCTGAAGTGTAAGCATGATAGTACAGTTGATAGGTATAAGGCTAGGCTTGTTGCAAAGGGTTATGCGCATGAAAGAGGCATTGATTTTGATAAGACCTTCACACCTACTTGCCGAAGGACTACTATTCGTAGTATATGTGCACTTGTAGCTCATCATGGTTGGAATGTACATCAGTTGGATATCAAAACAACATTTTTGAATGGTGACTTGCATGAAGAAGTGTATGTTTTTCAGCCCCGTGGCTTTGTGCAAAAAGGCCATGAGAACCAGGTGTGCAAGTTAAAGAAGGCATTATATGTCTTAAAGCAAGCACCATGTGCTTGGTATGAAAAGATACATGCCTATTTGATTGCACATGGTTCTGAGAACAATCCAATTGAAAGCACCTTATATGTTAAGCGTGCTAATGATGTACTTCTGATCATTGTGGTTTATGTTGATGACATGCTGCTCACTGGTCCTTATGAGAGGCATATTGCTGATTTTAAGGCTGATTTACATGCCTCATTTGAGATGTCTAATTTTGGGCATTTGCATCACTATTTTGGCATTCAGTTGATGTATGTTGGTGTTGGAATGTCTGTGTGTCAAACGAAATATATTGACACATTATTGTAGTGTTTTGGCCTTGAAGACTATAAGCCTATTGCCACTCCTATGGAGACAGGTTTACGATTGAGTCTTCATGATGGTGGAGATGCATTTGATGCTGTCCTCTATCAGCAGGCTGTTGGATGCCTCATTTACTTATGCATTACTTGACCAGATATTCAGGTCTCACAGATGAGCAAGTTTATGCATTGCCCAGGTGTCAAGCATTGGTAGGCAGTTAAGCGCATCTTTCGCTACTTGAGTGGTACTCGGCTACTTGGGTTGTTTTATCCCAAGGGGGGATCACTACTGCCAGATTTGCATGCTTTTTCTGGCTCAGAATAGGTTGGTTTCTATGACACTCATGTGTCCACTAGTGTCTTTTGCTTCATGCTTGGTAGCTCATGTATATCTTGGTTGAGCAAGAAGTAGCCTACTGTGGCCACTTCTAGTTGTGAGGTTGAGTATAGGGCAGCTTTCACAGCTATTGTTGAGTGTGTGTGGCTCAGACGCCTTATGGCTGATTTGGGTGTTGGTCAGTCTTCTGCCACCACCATCTTCACTAACAGTCAGACGCATTGGTAGTTGCGAGGAACCCTGTGTTCCATGCTCACACTAAGCACATTGAGGTGCATTATCCTTATGTCAGGGAGAGGTTCTCTCTTGGGGAGATCAGCTTGGCATATGTGGCCACGCAGGAGAACATTGTAGACCTTTTCACGAAGGCTCTGCCTAGGGAGAAGTTTGAATCTTTCCGCAAAGCTTTGGGCTTACTTCCTTTTATGGAGTGATTTCCACATGGCTTGGCACTTCCTTATACATGAGTGCCAACTACTTGTTCACCGCATCACTCCCAGGGGGGATTTGTTGATATATTTAGGTAGTGATGTGTGTGAACACTATAGGATCGTCAGGGCACTTATTTCCCTCTTTAGGAGGTTTTTTTCCCCTGGCTTGTATATACGCATATTGCCCTAATGGGCTACTTATCGTTGTACATTCTCTAGTTATACATTCATTATTGTGTGTTGTGCTCCAAGCTTCTTCTTCTTCCTTGTGCTATTTGTGTGCTTCCGCAGATGTCTAACTCCAACATAAATAAGGCTCAAACACCTTATGTGGCACATAATTAAAGAACGGATGTCCATTCTTCAACCCAAAACTCATAACTGTCAAATGATATGCACAAATCTCAGTGATAAAGGTAGTTTTCTGTTGATCAACCTCCTTAGCAGCACTAATATGATTGTACCCCAAAAAACCATCAAGAAAATATACATTTCATAACCATCTACTGCATCGAGTACTACATCACATGTTGGCATAGGAAAAGGATACGTAATCATTGTTGTGTTATATTTCTTGTAGTTCACACATATTCTAAACTTGCCATTCTTTTGTGGTACCAAAATTATTGGTGACAACCATGTTACTTGACTCACCAGCTTCATAAATCGTGCTAACAACAATTTATCTATTTCCTCCTTAACCTATTTCATGAAATTTGGATTCATTCAGTATCTTGCTGCACCACTACAACTACATCTATTTTAAATTTAATCCAATGTTGATGTAGTGCACGATCTATACCCTATTGGATTTAGACATCTATGGAAGCATGTCAACAACACCAAGAAAGAAGAAGCAGCTTGGAGCACAACACACAATACTCAATGTATTACCACTAGATTGTACAAAGATAAGTAGCCCATATGGGCAATAGGCATATATACAAGCGGGGGGAAAAAACCTCCTAGAGTGTTCACACACATCACTACCTAAATATATCAACAAATCCCCCCCTGGGAGTGATGCGATGAACAAGGAGCTGGCACTCATGTATAAGGAAGTGCCAAGCTATGTGGAATCAATCCACAAAAGGAATTAAGCCCAAAGCTTTGTGTATAGCATCAAAGTTCTCCCTAGGCAGAGCCTTTGTGAAAAGGTTTGCAAAGTTCTCCTACGTGGGGACATATGCCAAGCTGATCTCTCTAGCAGGGAACCTCTCCCTGACATAATGATAATGCACCTCAATGTGCTTACTGCGAGCATGGAACATAGGGTTCCTTGCAACTACCAATGCGCTCTAACTGTTAGTGAAGATGGTGGTGGCAGAAGACTGACCAACACCCAAATCAGCCATAAGGTCTCTGAGCCACACACACTCAATAGTCACTGTCAAAGTTGCCCTATACTCAGCCTCACAACTGGAAGTGGCCATAGTAGGTTGCTTCTTTCTCAGCCAAATATGCATGAGCTAGCAAGCATGAAGCCAAAACTACTAGTGGACACATGAGTGTCATAGCAACTAGCCCAGTCACAGTCAGAAAAAGCATGCAAATCTGGCGATGGTGATCCCCCCTTGGGATAAAACAATCCAAGTAATTGGGTACCACTCAAGTAGCGAAAGATGCGCTTAACTGCCTACCAATCCTTGACACCTGAGCAATGCATAAACCTGCTCATCTGTGAGATAGCAAACTGAATATTTTTCCGAGTAATGCATAAGTAAATCAAGCATCCAACATCCTGTTGATAGAGAACAACATCAAATGCATCTTCAGCATCATGAAGACTCAATTGTAAACTTGTCTCCATAGGAGTGGCTTACTATATTCAAGGTCAAAACACTACAATAATGTGTCAATATATTTTTTTTGAACCAAATCCATTCCACCATCAACGTGCATAAACTGAATGCCAAAATACTGATGAAAATGCCCCAAATCTGACATCTCAAATGAAACATGTAAATCAGCCTTGAAATCAGCAATATGCTTCTCATGCAGACGAGTGAGCAGCATGTCATCAAGATACACCACAATGATGAGAACCACATCATTAGCATGCTTAACATATAAGGTGCTTTTAGTTGGACTGTTCTCAAAACCATGTGCAATCAGATAGGCATGTATCTTTTCATACCCAGCAGGCGGTGCTTGCTTTAAACCATATAATGCCTTCTTTAACCTGCACACCTGCTTTTCATGTTCTTTCTGCACAAAGCCACGGGGCTGAAAAACATACACTTCTTCATGCAAGTCACCATTGTGGAATGTTGTTTTAATGTCCAACTTATGTACATTCCAACCATGATGAGCTGCAAGTGCACAGATGCTATGAACAGTAGTCATTGGACAAGTAGGTGCAAATGTTTCATCAAAATCAATGTTGCTTTCCTGCACATAACCCTTTGCAACAAGCCTAGCCTTATACTTGTCAACTATTCCATCAGGTTTATGCTTTAGCTTGTATACCCACTTAGTGCCAATGGCCTTCTTGCCAGGAGGCAAGTCACATAAGGACCAAGTACCATTTTTCATGATAGCATCATATTCAGATTGCATTGCATCCATCCAATGTTCATAATTTTGTGCTTCATCAAACAAAACAGGTTCAGTCTCATCACAGAGACTAGAGCTAGCCATAGGATAGCAATCTGATGCAAAACAGGCACTATGAGAGCTTGATCGAGTATGATATGATAGAGGTGCATCTAGTTTGTTCTCATGCAAAGTCTACGCCAGCCATTTTGGAATAATTTTTACCTGCTCAATATCAACTCTCTCATCAAGAAGTGTGTCATGTAAATCTGCATAAAAAATGGAATAATTTGCATCATCACATGAAACCTGCAAAGGCTGAAGTTGCCTCATTAGGACTAGCACTAGACTGTCCACCTTTAAAAAGAGGTAGCAAAGTATCATACATGTCTTTGGAGCTAACATATGTCTCCTTAGTACATGAAAGTAATGGCTGAATAGCATCTTCCACAAAAACAACATCACCACTAACCAAAATGCATTTAGTCTGTGGATGATATAGATGATAGCCTTTACTTTCAGAACTATACCCAACAAAAATACATTTTACTACTTTATCATCCAATTTTATGCGATGTTGTTCAAGCACTAATGCATATGCCAAACAAGCAAAAACATGCAGATGAGCAACAAATGACTTGCGACCATGCCAAGCCTCATATGGAGTGATAGACTATAGTGCTATAACGGGACACCTGTTAAGTACATATGCTGCACACATAACATCCTCAAGCCAGAAACTATGTGGTAAAGCTTGACTCTTGACCATACACCTCGCCATCTCTATGAGTGACCTGTTCTTGCATTCAGCAACTCCATTCTATTGAGGTGCATACGGAAGTATACACTGATGTTTTATCCCACATTCAACCAGAAATGCATTAAAGTCACAAGACATATATTCCTCCCCTCGATCAAAATAGAGGGTGCCCATTTTACATGCTGACAGATTTCCAGCCAAAACCAAAAACTGTTTGAAGCACATAAACACTTTGGACTTTGCTTTGAGTCGATATACCCATGCATGTATGGAAAAATCATAAATGAAAGTCACGAAATAAAGAGACTTTCCAAAAGAAGGTGTCTACATAGGTCCATAGACATCACTATATACAAGTTGCAATTTTTGAGTAGCCCAAATTGAACCATCTTTTAGAAAGGAGAAATGCTGCATTTTGCCCAAAATTCAGCTTTCACATGCATGTTTTGTAGGTGCCTGAAGTTTGGGCAAAGAGGACACCATTTCAAATTTTTGCAGGCATAGCAAACTAGCAAAATTGACATGACCAAAGCGTGCATGCCAAAGCTTTGCATCTGACATAGGCTGAGAATCATGTATTGTACATGCTCAATCATTCATAGTCTATGAGCTTATAGAGCCCACGACATAAAATGCCAGAAGCAATAATGACATCGCCATTTGACAGGTCATGAATTGTATATTTGTCATCAACAAATTTCACAACCAAGCCAATCTTGCCTAATGCAAAAATTGATAGCAAATTTTTCTTGATCCCTGGCACAAATAAAGCATTTGACAATGTAAAAGAACTACCATCAATAGTAGTCAGAATGAGCGTATGAACTCCCATAATAGGATAAGAGGAGTTGTTGGTGCATGTAACAGTATTCCCTATAAGGGTAGGCTCGAGTGAAGAGAAGAAACTGCGCTGTGAGGTAATATGTTTGGTTTCCCCATTATCAAAGTACCAAACATCTGGGTCTACTAGAGACATGCACTGCTCATGAGAAGATGGGTCAATCTGCAAACATTAGTAAATGCCCATTCTTCATCCTGCACAAGATTAACATATTCTATTTTTGGTGTAGAGGCCTCTGTAACAACCATTTCGGCCTCTTTCTACTTTGCCTCTTTAGCAGCCAGTTTTGGATAGCTCTTAATGACATGATCATTTGATTTATAGTATTTGCAAAACAATTTTTGCTTTTCTGATTTCTTCTCATCTTTTTCTTCCTTCTTCAAATGTGTAGCATTTGCAGATTTTTGCTTACTAGTAGAAGAGCTCCATTTACCTTTGCCTTTCTAACTAGCCAGGAAAGCTTGATCTACAACACACATAATAGACTTGTTCTTCCTAGACTGGTCTTCCTACAATAAAATAGAAAGTAAATCTTCAATGTCAAGGCATTTGGATTGCCTTTCATCATCAAATGAAGAGTAGAAGCAAAACTCTGATATGAGTTGGGAAGACCATTCAGAACAGTCTGCACAAGTGAACTGTCAGGAAGGACTTCATCTGTGAAAATCAACCGTTCCTTCAAATCCTTGATCTTTGTTAGAAAACTGTCCATAGAACCACCTTCATTCATGTGCTCACTCTCCACTACTTTCATAGGTAAGCAACACGAGCCTCATTCCTAGCCTGGTACAATGTGGTAAGTGTATCACAAGCATCCTTGGCTCTTCTGCAAGAGCGAATGTGAGGAATAATGGCACATTTGATAGACAAAGCTATCAACGCATGTGCCTGAGCATCTCTACCATCCCAACGAATTTGCTTTACAGTAGGTGCAATAGAAATAGTAGCACGAATAGGAATCTACAGAATATCACCATTCAAATCATCCTCAAGAGAGAAAAAAAGAGATATTTTCTGAGATCAAGTCACATTCATTGTTAGAAAGAGATAAAGAGCACAAAGAGATCAAGAGGGTTATTGGTAAATGAAAGTTGTGCTATTTTAGTTGCATATTTAATCAATCTCAAGCAACCCTTGAGGCTTATCAGATGATAATCAAAGCCTTGTGGTGAGATTGGTAAAGCAAGCAGTTCATGGAAGAGCTTTGGTCCACAAGAGTTGTCTCAAAGATATTTTCCATCCATCCATCCAAGTTTGGTGATGCCATTGTGTACAAGATTAATGCAGATCTTTCAAAGGGAGAGAAGGGCATGAGGATCATCCTCACAAAACGTGTAGCCCTTGAAAATCGGAGCAACTAATCAAAGTGGTGCACCATAAGTGTGGTGGGCCCAGAATTGTTAGGACCATATAAGTACTAATTAATCAATGATCCCAATTTACTCATGCATTTGAGTGTGGTAGCTTAAGTAAAGATCAAGAAAGTGTGTTCTCTTTTTGCACATACATGGAATGCATCAAGGAAAAACCACTTCTATATGATGGAAAGAAGTGGGAAAACCTTTGTTTTCAGCAAGGAAGGTTATATGTGTTTTTTTTTCCTTTTTGTCTTCCTGAGATATCTCTAAGAACTACCTATCACGTCATTTCTACCTCAACTTTCACAACAAAGAAGCAGCAAAATACAGCCACAATGAACGAGATAAAGAAGGATGCACAATTGAAGATAAAAAGGATTATATAAGAAGGATATGGTGCATCCACATCATGCCATTTCCATTCAGCAATACAAATGCAAAGATGGGGGTATGAAAGGGATGCATCACACATTGGTTAGAGACATTCTACCAGAACTCATCAGAACATAAATTGCCTATGTAGTGATATGCATTGCTGGTTGTAGCACAGAAAAAAGCAAAGCACTGCGGATAGAGAGAGAGAGAGAGAGAGAGAGAGAGAGAGAGATTCTCTTTATAGATTTTTTCCATCTTCATAAGGCACTTGGATCCCATATCTCATTAGATCTTAAAACCAAATGGACTAAGTGATGTTATATGTCACTAGTTCCCTTCGTGAAAGGCAAAAGGGTCATCACACGATTGGGGGGGTTTGAGAGCTCCATGCTCCCCGCTTTTGTCCAATCTCTAAATCATTCTCATGCAAGCTCATTTATCCCATATGCAATGTAATTTTCTCTTTAATGTGAGGGGGGGGGGGCACAATCAAAAGAAGCATATTGCACCATTTCCAAAGATCTAGAATGTCGCGAAGAACCAGAAAAGGCAGAGTTAGAAGAAGCAAACATTGCACTATTTGCAAAAATACACAATGTCTGAGGGAAGCAGAAAGGGCTCAAGAAGACATTGTTTGGGTCCAAGCACATTCTTTGACTGTGTTGCATGGTTGTATGGATCAATAGTATTGCCATAATAAGTCTTCATGCATTTGTCAACCCATTAGGGTTAAAACCTTTGTTCGTAGTGCTGAGCTCTGGTGGATGGAAAGACACTCTTCTTTCCACCATGATGATTAGGAGGTGGCCACCAGACATGAGATCTAGTATGTGGTATGAGATTGGCTTTGGTGGGAGCCTCCCCCACATCTTGCCCGACCTTGGAATCATTCATGTCTAGTGCATCTTCTCTTGAAAGTGTTTGTGGAGCTTGTTGCTTGTGCTCACTCGGATGTGGTATATTGTATGGTTCAATGCTTTGGGATGATATGAAGATGCTTCAAGCTAGGCACAACCAAATCATGGAAACTCAAGAAAGAAACATGGAGGAAAAGAGTCTCAGAGAAAGAAAAGAAAAGAAATAAGGAAAGAAAGTGAAACTAGCATGATGTCATTCTCCATGCTCCCCCCTCTTGTCCAATATCTAAATCATTCTCATGCAAGTTCATTTATCCGACATGCAATGTACTTTGCCCTCTACTCCCTATAAGGCGGGTTGCACTTCACTCTGAATGTGACATTCTCTCAAGCTCTTGGAGAGAGTGCTCACACTCTCCTCATGGAGTCTCCATGCTCATGAAGCATTGTATGTAAGTCATTGCCATTTCGATTCATTCATGTTGTCTTCTTATCTTTTGTTCCTTCCTTTGTAGCTAGTTAGAGAGAGAGAGAGAAAGATACAGAGAGATAAACCAATTGCGTGAGTTGGAGAGACAGGGATAGCATCCTACAACATACTATATCAGGAGCTATGGGATAGAACGAAAAGGGAAAATCTATAGAAGCATTTTCTAGAGAAAGAGATGTTGGAAAGAGTAAGTGAGGTGCAAGATTAGTGCATATAAGAAGGAAAAACGTACAAGTGCACCAGTACATTGCGTCGTGTGAACAAAATTCAAGCTAAGAATGAAGAAGAAACAACCATTCAGATCATCCTCAAGAGTGGGAAGGAAAATAGAGATGAATCATGAGATGGAGTCACAACCATTGTTAGAAAGAAATAACAATAAGGATAGATTCAATGGTGAAGAGGTGATGAAGTCATGAGTGCCACACCCGAAGGAGTAGAGAAATGTAACTCATGGGAGGGGGGCACAATCAAAAGAAGCATATTGCACCATTTCCAAAGATCTATAATGCTACAAAGAAGTAGAAAAGGCAGAGCTAGAAGAAGCAAACATTGCATTATTTGCAAACATATGCAATGTTTGAGGGAAGTAGAAAGGGGTCAATAAGACATTTTTTGTGTCCAAGCACATTCTTTGACTATGTTGCATGGTTGTATGAATCAATAGTACTATCATAATAAGTTTTCATGCATTTCCAACCTATTAGGGTTGCAACCTTTGTCCGTAGTGTTGAGCGGTAGACAATGAAAAGACACTCTTCTTTCCACCATGATGATTAGGAGGTGGCCACCGGACATGAGATCTAGTATGTCGTATGAGATTGGCTGTGGTGCAAGCCTCCCCCATGTCTTTCCCGACTCGGGAGTCATTCATGTTTAGTGCATCTTCTCTTGAAAGTGTGTGTGGAGCTCATTGCTTGTGATGACTTGGATGTGGTATATTGCTTGAAGCTGCACACAACCAAATCAAGGAAATTCAAGAAAGAAACATGCAAGAAAAGAGTCTGAGAGAAAGAAAAGAAAAGAAAGAAGGAAAGAAAGTGAAATTGGTGTGATGTGTGTGGCTTTCCTTTATCATATGAACCTTTTGCTACTCTTATCATTGACGAGCTCGCGCTACACATAGAGATTAGCGTCCTATTTTCCACCCAACCGCACACCGAGCTGCTGTCCTTTCAGTTCTCGTAAGAGAGACTACTCAAGTAGTATCATAATATCATATATATTCTTACTCAATCTTCTACCTTAAAACTTTCCCATGTGGTAATACATCATGATCTACCATAGGCCATGATGTGAATAACCCATGATGTGACATTTCCTTCCACTTGAAAGCATTTTCGTCCTCAAAAATGTAGATGAAATGTCCGTATTGGTAGAAGAAAGTACTCGGACTCCCCTGAATCCCATGTACTCTATGTACATGGTCATCTCTGTGTGTTGTTTCCCCATATCCTTCCCCTTAAGAAGGCTCATATGTGATCATCTACAAGGTGGGAAACCATCTGAGTGGTGCCTACTATCTCCCATGTACACTGCACCTCCAAACTATCACTCTCGTAACATGCAACATCATTGAAATGACCTAAGTCTATATGATGTATCCTCCTTGGAGCAATAGTATGAGAAGCAAGTGTAAAGTGCCAAACTTATATGTTTGACCGTACCATAATGGAGATAATAAACCATAGAATCCTATGAGATATAGAAGAAATTCCCGTAACAAGTGATTCCAAACCCATCTAGTACTAAATGATAGATTGCCCTCATACCATCAAGTAATAGTTTAATCTAAACTACCTTGTGAACAATGCAAATCGATCATCTAGTTCATAATTTCTTAGTAGTAAAATGTAATCTCTACATTTCACGAGCCAATAATTATGTGGTTTGTCATCCTTAACCTTTGGACTAAATTCTATTGGAAGAGCATCTATTGGCACTAGTGCAAACTCTAAAATTTCTCTTCCCTGTAGTTTGCCATATGAATGCAGAAACCAATCCCTTTGAGATTCAGATAATCCCTAAGTACCCATCCTCCTAACTGATGTTTACTCATCATACTCATTATGTAACACCAATTAAGAGTTTGGTACCCCAATAGGTTAGATATATCCCTATCTCCTAGAAACCCTAAAGAGAATAGTCATACTCAACTCCCAGTCTCACTAATGTCAATAACTAGATCATCTCATCTAGTCAAGGGCCATCACTGGAAGTAAAAATAACTACTTCTCTCAAGAGTCTCCATACGAGATTCAATCTAACCATTATGATTAACTGATCTCCCTCTTGTCTTAGATAGAAGAGCGCCACTTCTATGTAGACAATCTAATCCAGAAAAAGTGAAACTCTCTCTCTAATCTCATCTAAGGAAAAGAGCTCTAGTAGTGGAATCTATTCCACTTTCCCTTTCCCTTTGGAAGAGACTCATTTTAATCCACTTGCTCTGATACCAATATCATATAAACCTTTTGCTACTCTTATCATCGACGAGCTCGCGCTACACATAGAGATTAGCGTCCTATTTTCCACCCAACCGCACCTGAGCTGCTATCCTTTCAGTTCTTGTAAGAGAGACTACTCAAGTAGTATCATAATATCATATATATTCTTACTCAATCTTCTACCTTTAAAACTTTCCCATGTGGTAATACACCATGATCTGCCATAGGCCATGATGTGAATAACCCATGATGTGACATCCTTCAACGAGGGTAGAGAAATATATCACACCATCTGAAGAACGTCAATAATAAAAAAGAGTCAATAAAAGCATGCTTAGGCAGCTAGAAAACACATCCTCCATTTTGTGCAAGCGAAGGAATCCTCCAGCCTAACAAGCTTAGGTAGAATGTACCTATCGAATTTCATATTTTTTGGACATTGTTTGAGACTTCAAAAGTAGCTTGGGACATAATTTTTTACTAGGTGAGTCATCAAATGTAAAGCCAGTCAAATCACCTCAAAAACTATAAAAAGGGCTAGACAACTCATTTTTGGGGCTATCTAGTTTGAGGTGAGAGCATTTTAAGAGATCCTTTTTACTTTGAGTAATGAATGCAATGATCTTTCCTTCTATTGTCTCTCCTATTGCCTCTTCCATGTGTGTGTATGTGTGTGTGTTGTAATATCGTGCTTCTCACCATCACCTTCGTGCAGATCACTCGTTCATGATCCTCAAATCATCCTTACATCTCTATAGGCTGACAATTAAGGAGGTGGAGCTCCATGATACAATATTCATCCTTGTCTAGAGCAACACCAAACTTGGTCCCATTGCCACGGACATGCTCATGCACGAATGTGTGATGATAAGAGTGTTAGGAGATAGACATTGGAAGGTAAGTAGTTAAAGTTTTTCCAAGTTTTTTCACTTGTTTTAGTGTCCTTTTACCTCATAATAACTTCCCATACCACCACTCTACATAGCTATGCATCACCATCTTCATCAAATTTTTTCAGATTTTTCTCCATATCCACCTTCATTCTCCTCATTTCTCTCATTTGTTTGTGTCATTGAATGAGAGACAGAGAGACAGAGTTTTGATTTTTCAAGTTTTTGAGTTGTTGCATAGGATTCCACACCAACATAGAGCTCAACAAGCTCTACAGGTGAGAATTTAGTGAACTTGTCATCATTTTTTCTATCATCTTAGCTATTGTGATAGGTTGTCAAAGTACAGATCTTTAGTGCATGTCTACAACAGTGACAAGGGCACCTCAACACCTCCTTGGAGCACTAGGTTCACCATTGCAATAGGGTGGCATCATCAAAACAACCAGCACCATCACGATGGCCAACCCCATCGTGACACTCCCATGCCATCATGATCATCCACACCATCATGATGGTTAGGCCCATTGTGATGCTCCCATGCCATCATGATCGTCCATAACATTAGAATGGTTAGCACCATTATAGTGATCCAAGACCATCATGATAGTCTATGCCATTGCAACCGTCTAGGCCATCATGGTGGTCCTAGACAATCATGATAACACCCTTGTTGGAAGAAATTAAGGTTGCAATTTTTTTGGCCAAATTTCCATAATTTTGAAATATTTTGGGTGTTTACATGGCCTCCAAAGTAAATGAATGCCTACACCATAAAGAATCAAGTCAAGAAGCAATGCGTGAGAAACTTCTTCAGTTGTCAAGGACATACCAAGGGTGGAAAAAAAGATCTTGCCTTAAGGTTGGAAATTCATTAAACTCCCTTTGTCAATTCAAGCCTAAACAAGGATGCAATTCTAGTACTTAAGCATTCACGGTAAATTAGTCCTATCAAGGATTATCACACATAACTGGATAACCTAGGAGAATAGGAACACAGAGCTCTTTGTTAACAAAGAAATTGATGAAGCTTTCTAGAGGTTTATACCTGACAAACCTATAAATGTAACCAGACTCATTCTATATGAATTCAAGTATTCCCATGTCCCAAGAAAGATTGTCTAAATGGATAAGATTCTATAAAGGAATCCACACCATCAAAGAGCTCAACAAGCTAAGCAGGTGAGAATTTTGTTACTTTTTCATTGTTTTGTCTGTCGTCTTAGCCTATCATGATACGCCATCAAATTATAGATCATTATTGCACAACTATAGCAGTGCCAAGGGCACTTGAGAGCCTCCTTTGAGTACTAGGTTCACTGTTAGAAGTGTAAGATTTGGAGACCATTGCTATAGGGTGGCATCACCATGACAACTAGCACCATCGCAATGGCCAACCCCATCATGATGCTCCAATGCCATAATGATCATCCAAGGCATCTTGATGGTTAGCCCCATAGTGATGCTCCCATGGTATCATGATCATCCATACCAACACAATAGTTAGCACCATTGCAATGATTCAAGACCATCATGATAGTCCAAGCCATTGCGACGGTCTAGGCCATCACAGTGGTTTGAGACAATTATGATAGGGCCCTTATTTGGAAGAAATTAGGGTTGCAATTTTTTTATAGATTTTCATATTTTTTTTAATATTTTGGGTGCTTATTGGGCCTCCAAAGTAAGCGAATGCATGCACCATAAAGAATCAAGGCAAGAAGCAATGTTTGGGAGACTTCTTGAGCAATTGAGGACATACCAACTCTAGAAAAAAAGAGCTTTCCGTAAGCTTGGAAATTTATTAAACCTCCTTAGTCAATTCAGGCCTAGGTTAGGACGTAGTTCTAGTACTTAAGCAAATATTGAGGGCTGAATAAGCTCAGGTCAATTCACTCAATAAAATGCTTTTTGATTAGCCATGAAGAATACTATCTAACATGGTTCCAATCCTTGCGTTAAGGAAAAATTGCAAGGATATTAATCAATTGCTCATAGCCTTTATTACAGAATTCTCTAAGCACAAAATTAAACACAATAATTCATCATTAATCCATAGGTTTAAGCAAACTCCATAGGAAACTGTTAGGTTACACCCATCCATGAGCTACCTACTCAGGCCAAACAAGTGTCGAGCTCTTAAATGGTTTGTTGAGTGCAAAACTACGATCACACTTCTATCTTAAGGAACCCCAAAACATAAATCAATGCATGAGGATGTGTATAGATATAGAGGATAATTTGGGTGATGAGCTGGAGCTATCTAAACTCTAGAAGGATTCAGATTGTTCAACCAAATTCAAATCCAAAACCTCTACCTCCATCAAAGAGTTAGTAGACAAAGTGGCTCAAAAGTTAGGAGTATTCAGTAAACAAACCCCTAGAATGGTTTTTAGAAAGATTGTTATACTTGTGGAGCAGATCACCTAGCCAACATGTGTCCTTTTCTAGTTCAGACCTAGGGAACATGAATGCAGAATACTTCATAGATGAGAGAATATACATGAACCACACTCGCAATATTGTTCCTATAATAAGCAAGAAGTTAGGAAAAATTACCAACAACCTTACCCATAGCCAAGTAGGTATTAAGGCCAATACCAGCAGTAGCCTTACTATAGACCAACACAACACAGCCAACCACCTTATCACGCACAACAAAGACGAAAACACGTGCTAGGAGAGCACCCACCATGCCTTGTCAATGACCACAATTGAGGCTTTAGAAGAAACCCAACAAGTAGAAAAAGAGAAATCCTCATAATCTGATGAAATCGGACAACCTAGTAGAATGAAAACTAAATCATGGAAATTTTCTCAGGAGAGTTAAGAGACAATGGAATCAGAAGCTAGACAAACTTGAAGGAATTTTTATAGAAACCAAGGAAAAGATCCTAGGATTAACATCACAAGAATCACTAGACATTCCCTCTTTGCCAAAGCCAGGATTAGTCTAAGTAGAACCCCTTGTAGAGGACTTGGATATGATGTTCAAAGCCTATCAAGCTATATTGAGAGAAGGACCCAATCATGCAGAGCTAGATAAAAAGCTACTCAAGAGTGGACCTAGAAATAGAAAGAACCAAGCTTTGCATGAAAATGGTTGAACTAGTGTAGGCTATGCTCGAGGCTACCCAAAATTGCACTCCTAGGGACTAAGAGAGAGATTAGAGTGATTGACATCTAATGCAGACCATTTAGTGCCAAAGGAAGCTCATTCCATAACAAGAACACCATGAGAGTTCTCATTGGTAATATCACAACTTCTTAATTCTACAGAGTGTGGAATTTCTCCCTCAGTCAATATGTACTCACAAGGAGTCTTGAGAGAGATTCAAGATGAGAAATGAAGGTTAGAGTAGGGTGCTCCACCCTGTATTTAGGAGATATATGATCTTTAGATCAATTTCCTCAAGGCACCCCTTCTATATAGGAGGATCAAGAAGATGTACAATCAAGTGAAGGATTAGATTTCGAATCCAATTCCTTATAGGAACTTCCCCATTTCAAACGCCCATGGGAATCAAAGTCTATTCAAATGAAAGCTCCCACTATCTTGATCAGAAACGATGATTCATTTCTCATTGGGAACATGGAAGTGGTCAAGAATAGTAAAGTGCAGTTTCATGTCACTTTAGATGATTAACTAAAACTCAAACCTAAGTTGTGGAATCATGTAGCAAACTAACTACGAGATGTTTCTAATTCTTGCTCTAAAGAAGGATTGCAAAGAAAGGTGTTAGAGATACCCATAGATAAGATAGGATATATGATCGAAGCAGAAGAAGGAAATATCTATCTTCTTATCACATACCAACGCTATACCACAAAGACAATTTTAGATTCAGGAGTTGGAGTTGTCATTGCCACCACTTGCTTATGGAAAGGATGGGGCAAGGCAGCTGTATGACCTACTAGAATGAAGATGCAAATGGCGAATGGACACATAGAGAAGACTTTAGGATTTCTACATGGAATTCATCTAACCACTTATGGTGTAGAGTTTGAGAACACCTTTGCCATCTATGAATTTGGAAAGAACCATGCCTACGAGATGATTTTTGGAAGATCTTTCATGAGATAATTGCAAATAGTGGAGGATTGGGGAAATGATTCCTTGTACCTGTAGCACTTATGGGTAACTACCGAAGTCAATCTCAAGGATTATTCCCATGGAGATATACTACCATGGAATACCATCCATAGAATGCCAAAAGAGATGGAATTAATGCATTCCATAGGATCACACCCCTCATAGATGCATGAAGACAACATCTATTGATGTGCAAAATTGTAGCAAAAGAAGAGAAGAGCTTAGTGCCTAGAAACCTAGGTGCCATACAAAACTCTAGATCACTACAAGACATAGCCTGTGTGCACATGATATCCCCAGATGAAGAGTTTGGACCTCATGGTTAGGCAGAGATATTAGCCACGATGGACATAGTGGTGAATGAGGAACAATGGACATCCCATTGTGATGAGGAGGGCTATGATATCTCCATATTCATGGTGGAACCTCTTATGTTTGAACCAATCATGGAGGAATGTGACCCTAGCACAGATGTACCAACAGAAGTACGTGATGAGGATTCGGAGTCCATAAACATGGAATCGTTTTGCTCTTCTTAAAGGAATACTTATACTTAGTCGAAGGCTGAATCCATGAACATGAAGGTCAAAAGCATGACGAAACATTAGCGAAGCGGATAGAAATGGAGCTTGCAAAAGAAGAGAGAAAGAAGAAAGTCCCCACACAAGGACAATATCAAGAATTAGTAGTCAAAATGCAAACAATTTCAAGAAGTATCAAGTAGAGGATAGAAAAATAATGGTAAGAATGCCTAAATGAGAAGCTCTCACAAGAGAAGCTTACGTTAATAGAGAGCAAACTAAGAAAATTGTTGTGAAAAATTTGAAGAAGGAGAGGAGAGGTGCAAATATATAGGACACAATTTGAGTGAAAAAGAAGAACAATAGTTGATCAAGTTGCTGAGAGAATATAGAGATGTGTTCACTTGGAAATACAAGGATTTAAAAGGAGTGGATCCATATATTTACTCTCATAGGATCCCCATGATGCTAGAGGCCAAGCCAACTAAACAAAAGACTTACACATACAATGACAACTACATAGCTAAGATAAAAGAAGAAATCCTTCGGTTGAAAGAAGCAAGATTTATCTACAAAATAGAGCATACAGAATGGGCATCCCGCATTGTTACAATTCCCGAGAAGAATGGAAAGTTGCATGTATGCATTAACTTGAAAACGTTAATGCCATGACTATACGAGATAATTACCTACTTTTGATCACTGAGAACTTATTAGAGCATGTATCAGGCAAGGAAGTTTTCAGCTTCCTTGATGGATTTTTGGGTTATAACCAAGTAGCCATTGCCCTTGAGGACCAATATAAGATGTATTTTTCCAGTGGCTCAGGTATCTTTTCATCTGGTGTGATGCCATTTGGGCTTAAGAGGAACATCCTTCTTAGTTAATTACACTAATGGAAAAGAAATATTGGCTAAATATCAAACATACCTAGCATGTCATTTAATTTGAGCTACGAAGCTCAGGATTTCTTTCACATTACTGACTTTGCTATCAGAATAGCCTCCACCTTATTTATATCAATTGTCATCCCTTCACCAGATATCATGTGGCCCAATAAAATGCCACTCTTGATTGCAATCACCCTTATGAGGATTCAACACCAATCTATATTGCCTACGTCTTTCAAAAAATAATTTCAAATACAACAAATGTAGGTCCTTCTTGTAAAAAATAGAGAAATATTCAACAAAAACTCTCATAAAATTTGGTAAATAAGAATCAAGCACCTTATGTGCCACATAATTCAAGGATGGATGTCCATTCTTCAGCTCGAAACTCATAACTGTGAAAACATATGCACCAAACTTAGTGATAAAGATAAGTTTGTGCTAATCCTGCTCAATAACACTAGTCTGATTGTACCCCAAAAAACCATCAAGAAAATTATACATTTCATGACCACCTATTGCATAAAGTACTCCATCACAAGTAGGCATAGGAAAGGATATGTTATCATTGCTGTGCTAAGTTTCTTGTAAATCACACATATTCTCAACTTGCCATTCTTTTCTGATACCACAATTTCTTGTGACAACCATGTTACTTGACTCACCAGTTTGATGAATCCTACTACCAGCAATTTATCTATTTCTTCCTTAACCTGTTTCATGAAATTCAGATTCATTCAGAATCTTGTTGCACCATTAGAACTACATCTGTTGTTAAACTAATCCAATGTTGATGTAATGGAGGATCTATACCCTTGAACTAAGCATATTCCTAGGCAATGACACAAATATATTCTTTAAATAACCTAAAAAGATGCTCCAAAAATTGTCCTTGCACTTGCACCTAACTTTTACTATCTTTGGTTTAGTTTTTGTACCCAAATTGAGTTCCTTAATATCATTCTCTTTGACCTAATTAGACATGCCATACTTCTTGTCACAAATCTTTTCTGCCATATCCTTAACATCTCTTTCCCCGTGGTCCATCCTTTCCTTAGTAGAGATTTCTACTTTCTTTTCAAACATCTGCCTTAATTCTTTGCCCTTAATTTCCTTTCTCGATGGGAGATCGGGAGTTTCCTCTACCAGTACTTTCTCATTCTGGATTATACTCTCAACATATACCTCAAACATTGGAACCACTATTGGATTAGCTTTCAAAAACTATTCTTCTTCATCGTCCTCAACTTCTTGAGCCTAAAATTATAAATTTGCCAGCAAAAGGATTTACTTTAAGTGAAATGTTTCTTCTCCCATGCATTGGTATAGTTACCTTCCTCCTTGCTTTACTCAAAACTACCACATTTGAGCCCCAATCATGCTTAACTTTTTCCATCTTGAACCAGGGTCTACCTAGCAACATTTCATAAGGAGATGCTGATTTTCACATCTGAATCACCACAAAATGCATTCCTGCAACTTCTATTTCTTGCTTTTTTAAAATCCCTAAGGATTGTACCCTTATTTGATCAAGCATTTTAACTTGAAATGGAGCTGAAGCTAACTCTCCTACACTCATCTCTTTGTGAATCTTCTCTGATATGATATCTACACCTGAACCACCATCCAATAATACTTCCTCAAATATTTTGTCTTGATACTGGGCCTTAATAACAGGTACTGCAATATCTACATCTGTAGGATCAATATTGTATCAATATTGTTAACTCTAGATGACACAATATGATTATTCCCCGCTTGTGGTTGATGCCCATGAAGTTTCTTCAAGAGCCTTTCCTTAAATGTTGGAAACAAAGCTAATAGCTTATCTAATGATAATTGTAAAGGAGCATTAATGAGTACCTCAAACCAGTCATTCTCTTTGTCATTGATGATCGTTTTTTTATCATCTCCTTGTTGGTGAATCAACTACTCCTCAAACTCCGACTTAGTTACTCCTTGGTCCTGATTCTTCTAAATTCTTCTCTGCAACTCATGTCTGATCCCTTTTTTCTCCTTCCAATCTATTGGTTCTTTTTATTTCGGTCTTATGACTACCAAGACTTCAACCTCCTCTATCTTTAAAAATTGGTAACAATCACAAACCCATTCTCTGCTTTGTTCTTTATTTGAACTCCCATGTAATGCTATAATCCTATCAGCCTATTACTTCTCATATGATGATTCAATCATAATGACGTTGGCGTGAGCTGCCAGCTAATTTTGTTACTATGGTTGTGCTTGTTGGTTCCCTATTTTATATCTAATTATTGGAACACCTCTTTCTTTCCTATGTTTTACCCATAAGGGACAATTCATCCCTATCCAATGATCTAGAGTAGACCAGTACACACATGTGACACAACATCCATGTCACCGAGCACACCCTTGCTCAAAGTGGTCTTTGGAATCACATTAATCGATCCATGCACCAAAGTTTTGTTGAGGATGATAGATGTGAGAGGGAGGGGGTGTTAGCAGTAGCAATCTGCATCGACAAAAAGATTGATGTCTCCTTAGTACATGAAAGTAATGGCTGAATAGCATCTTACACAAAAACATCATCGGTAACCAAAATATGTTTAGTTTGTGGATGATACAGATGATAGCCTTTGCTTTCAAAACTGTACCCAACAAAAATACATTTCATTACTTTATCATCCAATTTTTGGCATTGTTGTTTAGGCACTAATGCATATGCCAGACAACCAAAAACATGCACGTGAGCATCAGATGGCTTTCGACCATGCCAAGCCTCATATGGAATGATAGGTTGCAATGCTTTAGTGGGACACCTATTAACTACATATGCTGCACACATGATAGCATTAAGCTAGAAACTATGTGATAAATCCTGACTCTTAACCATACACCTCACCATCTCCATGAGTGACCTATTCTTGCATTCAACAACTACATTCTGTTGAGGTGTATACGACATTGTACACTGATGTTTTATTCCATGTTCAGCCAGAAATGCATTAAGGTCAGAAGACATATATTCCCCCCTCGATGAGAACCAAGGGTGTTGTTGGCAGTGGTCAGGGCAGTCAAGGACTTACAAGACAAGGAAGCCAAAGAAGGGAGTCAGAGCAAGGAACAAGTAGGCAAAGTAGTCAACGCAGATCTGGCAAATATGCCCTAGAATTTTTCCATGAAGCAATACTTCCCAAATAGTGATCTCAATCACTTCACATCATTGTAAATATCATTTACCATTTTTGCTTATTCCTACTCCATTTTGTGCAAGCCGAGGAGTCCTCAAGCTTGAAGAGTACCAATACTATTTATGTACCAATTTTCATAATTTTCAGAGCTCGTTTGAGCCTCCAAAATAGCCCTAGAACCTGATTTTTAACTAGGCCGGACACTAGGTCTGGACAGGACCAAAGCTAGTCAAAAACTATAAATAGAGGTAGAGAGCTCATTTTTAAGGGGAGCTTGTTGCAGAATTGAATTTGTATGAGAGTTTTTGAGTAATCTAAAGAACTCCATTGTTTCTCTCCTTGTCTTGCCGTGTGTGCACATGTGTGTGTATGTGTGTGCATGTGTGTGCTTCTCACTCACACATTTGTGCTATAACTTGTTCGAGGTCTTCATACCATCCTCACGTCTTCCCGGATTGACATTAAAGGAGGTGCTACTCATCACTAAACTACACCAAATTTTGGTGTTGTTGCCAGGGATCGAGCTTTGAGGACGAGCGTGTGATGGTAAGACGTAGAGTTGAGACATTGGAGTCATAGGTATTTTCTTCCCTTTTATCTATTACCTCTTATTTTCGTCACTATCATCATCATCATCACCATCTCCCACCTCCATCTCCATCGTCGCAAAAATTTTAGTTTTTGGTCATATCACCATACCCATACCATTCCCCTCATTTCACTTGTGAGAGAGAGTGAGAGAGTGTTTGCATGCTTATGTTATTGCGTGTTTTTCTGAGATTTTTTGCATGAACTGGCATCTCCAGCAGCTGTACCACCTCCAACAAGTAAAATTTTTTATTGTGCAGGTCTCGAGGCATTGACCTCTGTCAATTGCGACCGACAAAAAAAGTGAACCTTTTGCTAAACTAAGTGCATAAATGTGATGTGTAGGCCTAGAGCATCTTGAATATGTGTTTGAAATTTTAAAATTCCTCAGTTTTTTGTCAATCGCGATCGACATGTCCATCGCGATCGACATGTCAATCGCGATCGACAAAGGATGACAGACACTTGCCAACGGACTTGTCAATCGCGACTGAGACGTCGATCGCGATTGATAGAGTCAAGGACCGACTGACCACGACCAACAAACTTTTTGCGTGCCACGTGTCAATCGCGATCGACCCATCAATCGGGACTGACAGCCACGACGGACCCATCGATCGCGATTGACCTGTCAATCACGACTGACTTGTCAATCGCAACCGACTCAGTCAACGATCATTTGACCATGATTGACGAAATTTTCGGGCCTACGACCAACACGTCGATCGTGACTGACACATCAATTGCGATTGATAGACCACTCGATCGTGATTGACGGGCGAATTCGGCATATTTATTTGGTAAAAAAAAATTAAACTTATCCTTGGCCAAAATTGGGAAAATCTAGAGTATAAAGAGGCCTTAGAAATCACTCTGAGCTATTATTGAGTACCTGTTTCACCTGTTTTGACTTCCGAGTGCCTGATTGGCCATAACTTCTTCATACGAACTCCGATTGCTATAATTTTGTTCCGTTTTTTCTAAAATTAATACGTGGAGTTTTAGTATAGGTAAATTTGTGTGGACCATCAGTCGCTACTAGGGAGTGAGAATACTTTTTAGGGCAAAAAGGGAAGGAGGAGTCTATACTTTTTAGTGCATGTTGAAGAGTGTTTGTCCATATAGTGTGGTCAAGACCATTGCTAACTGGTAACATTTCACAGGTCTGAGGTGTGCAAGCAAGGAGTTCAAGCAACTGTGGCAAGGTGATCATTGGGCTTGGGCAAGTGTGTCCGAGGCTCAACTAGCACTAAAAAGGCAAAGAGCTTGAGGTTGGAAATTCTCTTAACTCCCTCAGTCAATTCCTAGCTTAGGCTAAGAACGCAGAGTGTTGGAAGTACTTTAGGGCGACGATAGGCATGAAACAAGTTAAAGACTATCTAAGAAATCAAGTTCAAGTCAAGAGATAATCTGTGTGTGACCGATAACTATAAAGGAAAGAACTTAACGTGGTACGATCAACTTAAAGAGCGAAAATTAACTCAAGTATTCTTGATGACGCAAAATCAGACAAGATCCTAAACACGATAACAAAATAAAAAGAATCCAGTGATTGATAAGAATGAATCAGCAAAGAGGTTGTACTTGGGGAAATTGGGGTTATTCAATTAGGCATATGAACCTTAGATCAGGATGACACCTAGGGAGAAATAGGCAGAGTCTTAGGTCTTCAGAGGCTAGTGTCAATCATACTTCTAGGTCTTGGGCCCAGCAGTTGAGCCACTATTCGCACTACTCTAGCTCTGAAACTAGCGAGTCTGAGATGTCTCATGGTATGGAGAGACCCACAGGAAGTTCAGGCCTGCCATACTTACAAAGGGTCGAAGGCCCTTACAAGACGCAACTCGAATACCTTATTTTAAAAGATCCTGATAGCCCAGGCAAAGTGACCTATTTAGACAATACTTTGGAGAGGATCTTTGTGGTCTCAGAACATGGTAGACATGCCTACACTTGGAAGGGTGAATTTATTTTTCCCCAACTAAGATCTAATGTCTCGTATGGCCACCAAGGATCTGGAACATCCCAAGCTCATGGGGTTCAGAGGGATAGAAGTAGAGATAGGCCAGAGGTAAGTTTTGCCAACCCCTTGGGAAGAGAAAGGATGTGTACAGAGACGGATAGAGAAGAAACCAAGAGACCTAGAGCCCCAAGGAACCTAAGAAATGCTGATCCTAGAGAACACACTAGGAGCTTGAGGCCAACTCAGCTGGTTAAGTCCATGAAAAATTACTTCGATGGCACGGGAGACCCATACGATCATGTGGCCGAGTTTAGGCAAGTCTTGAGAGCTTAACAAATTGAGGACCTATTCACGCAGTACAATGCTTTTGGTCTAACCCTTAGGAACACAGCCCTTACATGGTTTCAACCACTGAATGAGAGACAGTTCACGAGCATAGACCAACTTCTAGAGGCTTTCATCACTAAATTCTCTAAGAGTGGTATAAGGCATAATACTTCCTTATTGATCCATAGCTTCAAGTAGACACCTCAAGAGACAGTTCGACGGTAGGAAGGAGGTTTAGGCAATACCTAAAGAGGTGTCCTATTCTTGAGTTACCCACACCATCCAAACAAGTGGTTTTATTCCTAGATGGACTGCTGAGTACAAAGTTGAGATCATATGTGTACTTGAAGGACCCTAGAACCATAGAAGAGTGTGTTCGCATGTGCATAGACATTGAGGATAATCTAGGAGAGGAGCCGGAGCTTTCAAAAATCTACAAAGATTGGGATAGCTCTTCCAGCCTCTCTACTAGACAATCTATGTCTATTGAGGAACTAGCAGAGAAAGTAGCTCAAAAAATAGGTGTCTTGAGCAAACAGATACCCTGATTTACCCTAGTGAGACGATGCTATACCTGTGGAGGTGACCATTTGGCGAGTGTATGTCCTATTATGGCGCAACCCCAAGTGAATCCCAGTAGCTAGTATTGCACGATAGAGCCAAGATACACCAACCACACCGCACAAGACTACCCTTATAACAAACAAGCTGTCAGACAAAATAACCATCAGCCACATCAGCAACAAGGAAGATACCAGAACCAGTACCCACCACAACACTATGCTAGGCCTCAACAAACCTACCAACCACAATATCAGGCCCAGCAGAGACCCCAACCAGCGCTAGCCCAACAACCTCCTGCTCTAGCCAATGTGATTCCCGTAAAGTATGCATCTAGAGAAGAAAATTTGAATAGAGCTATAGTCCCGGTAACTCCATTACTTTTGGAAAGTGACCCCAGTGACCATAGCTTTGATTCTACACATATTGATAGCCCGCAGGCTTACTACATGCAGTCTCCTAAACATGGTGAGTCTTACTATAGTGAAGAACCAAGTGAACCTAGTTGGGAGCCAGAGTATGCAAACGTCATGTACGCCAACCCCAACTCTAGATCTCAACCTAGGCAAGTAAGACCCCCATTTCCTAGAGGACCATGCTACAGATGTCAAGGAGGTCACCTCATTCGTGATTGCCGAATGCCTCTCCCTACACAACCCCAATCCGTGACAATTCAAGGCTTTTGTCAAGATTGCGGAAAGGACCATCTCTTATGAGATTTCCCAAAGAACCCCAATAATATGCCAAAAATCACTCCTATCAATGTTATTGGATTAGTAGTAGACTCAACAGGAAGTGTAACTTCCAATGCACCGGTGCAAGTGGTCACCTGAGCTCAGGCTTTGCAACAGAACCAATGTATAGGCCAAGAAAAGAGTGCCGAGGTTAGTGAAACTGAGAGCATAACCAAGAAACCGATGAGAGCCTGGAAAGATAGCCGAGAGAGGATGAAAAGACAATGGTATAAGAAGATGAGCGAATTAGGAGAAAGCATAAGAGAAACAAAAGCCAAAATTATTGAACTTACCTCTCAAACACACTCTCACATACCACCACCACCTTCATCCCTACCACCTTCCAACCCACCGCATACAACTCCACCACCCCCTAGAGTAGGATCAGTATTGGCTGTCCCCACTCCTGAAGACATAGACATGATGCTTAAGGCATATCAGGCCAGAATCCAAGAAGGGCCAAATGTGACAGATCATGAGAAATGTTACCCTAGAGCTGATTTAGAGATAGAGAGAACCAGGATTTGTGCTAAAATGGTAGCATTGGCCCGTACCATGTTTGAAGCCAATCGCCTTTTCAACTACTCTTGCTCAGCTAAGGCACAATTGCATTTTGATGGGCTATTAGAGAAGTTAGAGAGCATAATTGCAAGATCTACCAAGGAAGGAAACCCCCAAGGAAGAGATGAGGCAAGTAAAAGAATAAGCATTCCCCCCCAGGAATCTTATGTGCCTAATCCCACTGAACCAGACACCTCTTCTTCTATGAATAGGTATTCACCTGAGTTCCTTCGGGAGATTCAAGAAGAGAAATGGGCTAAAGAAAGTCAAATCCCTTCTCCCATTGAACTTGTGGATGACGTGCATGATCAATTCCCACAAGACATTCCTTCTATTTATGGAGAGTAGGAGAGTACCTAATCTCATGAGAGATTAGACTTTGAGTCTAACTCCTTACAAGAACTACCCCATTTCACAGGCCCATGGGAAGCAAAGTCTACTTGCATGAGAGCACCCACGGTCATGGTAAGAAACAAAGACTCAGTCATATCTAGGAACATGGAGGCGGTCAAGAACACTAAAGTGTAGTGCAATCTCACTTTAGAAGAGCTACTCAAGGTTAGACCAGAACTATAGAAACATGTAGCTAATCAAGTGCCAGAAGTAGCAAAACTTCATTCCCAGATAGGATCTCATAGAACAGTGCCTAAAATACCCTTGGATAAAATTGGAGACATGAGTGAAGGCGAAGAAGGGAACACCTATCTTCCCATTACCCATCAAGGATACACAAGCAAGGCCATTCTAGACTCAGGTGCAGGTGTTGCAACTGCTACCACTTCCCTATGGAAGCATTGGGGCAAGCCAGCACTCAGGCCCACGATAATGAAACTGCAGATGTCCGATGGTCACATTGAGCGACCCTTGGGATTGCTAGAAGGAATAACTCTCACTGCATGTGGTGTTGAGTTCGAGCATACTTTTGCTATATGTGACTTTAGCAAAAATCATGCCTATGAGATGATTTTGGGAAGACCATTTATGCGACACTTGCAAGTGGTACAGGATTGGAGAACCAATTCCTTGTACTTGCAACACTTGGGTGTCATGACCAAAGTTAATTTCAAGGATTACTCTCATAGAGATGTACCCCCCATCCAATGGAACCCCATTCATAGAGCCAAAGATGACACTAAGTCAGTGCATTCCATAAGATCATGATCCTCATGGATGCATGAAGACACTCACTTATGGATGTGTAAAGTAGCAGTAGAAGAAGAGAATAGAGAAAAAGCCAGAGAGATAGGTGCGAAGGAAACCCATAGATCAATTCAAGACCCAACCTATGCACATGTAGTATTTCCTGACGAAGAGTTTGAACCTCATGGTTAGGCGGAAATTCTAGCAACAATGGATGTAGCCATCAATGAAGAACAATGGACACCTGACTGTGATGAGGATGGCTATGACATTTGAGTCTTCTCTATAGAGCCAATCATGGTTGATTCTGTTCTTAAAGAATGTGAACCTAACAATGATGCATTCGAGGATGCAAGTGACTTTGATCTAGAGTCAATCATTATGGACCCACCTTTTGCATCAGATGAAGAGTACTTCTATGAAGTAGAAGCTTACCCTCAGAGACACGAGGAAATTACAAATGATGTAAGGTTAACCACACAAGTGGCCACCAAGAGTGAAGGCAAGAAAGGAAAGAAGAAGGAAGTCACACCCGAGGAGGAAGAATCTTTGTTTGAGGTCCCTGAAAACTTTAAGAAGTATGAAATGGATGATAGGAGAGTTATGATAAGAATTCCTAAACGAGAGGCACAATCAGGAGAGGCATATGATAACAAAGAAACCACTAAGAAATAGTTGTAGCCATAGAGGAGGGAGAAGAAATATGCACCTACATAGGACATGACCTAACGAAAGAAGAAGAGCAAGAGTTGATAGCTTTGCTAAGAGAATACAGAGATGTATTCGCTTGGAGCTACAAGGATTTAAAATGTGTAGACCCTGACATATGCTCTCACACGATTGCCATGACCTCAGATGCCAAACCTTCTAAACAGAAGCCATACACATACAACGATAACTATGCTGCCAAGATCAAAGAAGAGATAGATCGCTTGGTTGAAGCTAGATTTATCTATGAAATTGAGCACACTGAGTGGGTATCCCCCATTGTAGTGGTGCCCAAGAAGAATGGAAAGCTATGTGTGTGCATTAACTTGAAGAAGGTTAATGCAGCCACTATTTGAGATAACTATCCGCTACCGATCACTGAGCATCTATTAGAAAGAGTAGCAGGCAAGGAAGTGTACAGCTTCCTTGATGGATTTTCTAGTTACAATCAGATAGCCATAGCTCTGGAAGATCAGCATAAGATGACTTTTGCCACGGAGTGGGGCATATTTGCCTTTAGAGTAATGCCATTTGGGCTTACCAATGCGCCCACAATCTTTCAGAGGCAGATGTGTCATGTGTTTAAGGAATTCTTGAGAAAGAATTTAGAAGTCTATGTTGATGATCTCTATGCTCATTCCAACATTAGACAGATACATATACCTGAACTCAAGCAAATCTTTGACAAATGTAGAGAATATCAAGTCTTCCTGAATCCAGAAAAGTGTGTTTTCATGGTCAAGCAAGGCAAGATTCTAGGACACATAGTGTCAAAGAATGGCATATCCACAGATGAGGAGAAAGTGAGAGCCATTGCAGAGCTACCTAGGCCAAAGAATGTCAAGGAGGTACAGGCTTTCATGGGGCATTGTGGCTACTATCGCCGATTCATTCATATGTATTCCGTCATCGCAAAGCCTCTGTATGCTCTTTTGACCAACTTTGAGTGGACAGATGAGTGTGAGAATTCTTTCAATGAGCTTAAACAGAGATTATGTTTAGCACTAATCTTGACCACACCAGATTGGAACAAGCCATTCCATGTGCATGTGGATGCATCCAACTATGCTATTGGATGTGTGCTTGCACAACCTACTGGTGAAGGTAATATGGATCTTCCAATTGCCTATGCTAGTAGACAATTGAATGCAGCTGAACAAAACTATACCACCACTGAATGAGAAGGATTAGGCATGGTGTATGCAGTTAAAAAGTTTAGACACTATTTGCTTGCAAATAAGTTTAAATTTTTTACTGATCACCAAGCATTGTTGTACTTGGTAAACAAGCCATGCAATATAGGTAGATTGGTGAGATGGTTTCTCTTGCTAATGGAATATGACTTTGAGGTTGTGGTGAGGAAAGGCAAAACTCATTTGACAACAGATCATCTCTCTAGGCTCACATCCGGAGAGGCCCCACAAGGAGTATCAGATGACCTTCCTCATGCTTACTTGTTTAATTTGGAAGTTGTACCTCAGTGGGCCAAGACATAAGTGCCAATGTTGACATACGGGCCCAAACATCTAGTAGTAAACACTCGAGATAAGGAGGTAGTAAAGGCCCAGAAGTACCATATCATGGCAGGGAGTATGTACAAGCATACAGATCAAGGAATATTAGCCTGATGTGTAGAAGAGGATGAGTACGCAAAATGGTTGCAATTAGCACATGTAGGTGCATTAGAGCAACACTATTCGAGGCAAAGAACTTTACAGACACTAAGGAGACTCGGAGTGCATTGGCCGACTATGGAAGCTGATGTCCATAAGTTGTCCAAGGAATGCCCAATCTACTGC
Source organism: Ceratopteris richardii (assembly GCA_020310875.1). Classification (NCBI taxonomy): domain Eukaryota; kingdom Viridiplantae; phylum Streptophyta; class Polypodiopsida; order Polypodiales; family Pteridaceae; genus Ceratopteris; species Ceratopteris richardii. The sequence goes on along the minus strand of CM035439.1, from coordinate 135,935,938 downwards.
ACTAAACCACCCGTGGAACATGCCACTCTTTATCAAGTGTCCATAGTGCCAGATTGGAGTGAACCACTAGTAACCTTTTCTGAGGACGAAAACATTCCCTCAAGATATGACATTGGCCAGGCAAAGAAGTTTAGAACAAGAAGCCCTAGATTACGCCCTCATTGGGGATAATCTATACAAGCGTGGAAAAGATGGATATCTTCGATTATGTGTCCATGAGAGTGAATATCTTAAGGTCTTGGAAACTACTCACCAAGGTGTAGCAGGGGGACACTTTGGTCCACATCAGGTAATCAAGGCAATACTATTTGCAGGTTTGTGGTGGCCAACCCTCACATGGATGCACATACCTATGTGAAGCGGTGTGATGTTTGCCAGCAAACTCAGTACCCTATACGTAAAGATGAGATGCCATTGAAACCTATGATGGGAGGACGTGCATTCTCTAAGTGGGGAATAGACTTTGTAGGTCCTATTAATCCCCCAGCTAAGGGTTCACATGCTGAATACATCATTGTGGCCACAGACTATCTAACCAAGTGGGTCGAAGTAAAAGCCACAATGAAAAACGATGCTCAAACAATCGCTAAGTTCTTATTCGAGAATGTGTTCACTTGATACGAGCTACCTATAGAGCTACTAAGTGATAGAGGGACTCACTTCTTGAATGAAGTCATTGAAAATCTTCTTCAAGAGTTCTTGGTGATACACAAGAAGTTTTCCCCCTATCATCCACAAGCAAATGGCCAGGCTGAAAGCACAAACAAGATTCTATGCAATGTGCTGACCAAATTAGTGAATAATAAACGCTCTAATAAGATGCTGCAAACAATAGTCATTTGACATGTAGGTGCAAAAGTCTCATCAAAATCAAAGCCTCTTTCTTGCACATAACCCTTTGCAACAAGCCTAGCCTTATACTTGTCAACTGTTCCATGAGTTGTATACCTAGCTAGTGCTAATGGCCTTCTTGCCAGGAGGAAAGTAACATAAAGACCATGTAACACTTTTCATGATAACATCATATTCTGATTGCATAACAGCCACCCAATTTTTAGAATTTTGTACTTCATCAAACAAAACAGGCTCATTCTCATCACAAACACTAGAGGCATCCATAACATAGCAATGTGATGCAAAAGAGGCACTATGAGAGCCTGAACGAGTATGATATGACATTGATGCATCTAATTTGTGGTCACGCAAAGTTTGCACAATCCGTTTTGGCATAGTTTTTGCCTCCTCAATATCATCTCTCTCATCAACAAGTGTGTCATGTAAATCTGCATCAAAAATGGAATGATCGGCATCCACATGAAACCTGCAAAGGTTGAGAACTTGCTTCATTAGGACTAGCACTAGACTAGCCATCTCTAAAAAGAGGCAGCAAAGTGTTATACATGTCTTTGGAGCTAACTGATGTCTCCTTAGTACATGAAAGTAATGGATGAATAGCATCTTCCACAAAAACAACAAAAATACGATAGCCTTTGCTTTCAAAAATGTACCCAACAAAAATACATTTCATTGCTTTATCATCCCATTTCCTGCATTGTTGTTCAGGCACTAATGCATATGCCAGACAACCAAAAACATGCAGGTGAGCATCAAATGGCTTACGACCATGCCAAGCCTCATATGGAGTGATAGGTTGCAACGCTTTAGTGGGACACCTATTAACTACATATGCTGCACACATGACAACCTCAAGCCAAAAACTATGTGGTAAAGTCTAACTCTTAACCATACACCTCACCATCTCCATGAATGACCTATTCTTGCGTTCAACAACTCCATTCTATTGAGGTGTATATGGCATTGTACACTGATGTTTTATTCCATGTTTAGCCAGACTTCAGACTTTGCTTTCAATGGATATACCCATGCATGCCTAGAAAAATCATCGATGAAAGTCACAAAGTAAAGATAGTTCCCAAAAGAGGGTGTTTGCATAGGACCACAGACATCACTCTGAACAAGTGGCAATTTTTTAGTATCTCAAACTGAACCATCTTTTGCAAAGGAGGAATGCTGCATTTTGCCCAAAATACAACCTTCAGATAAATGTTTAATAGGTGCTTCAAGTTTGGGAAAAGAGCATACCATCTCAGATTTTTGCAGGCATAGCAAAATTTAGATGACCAAAGCTTGCATGCCAAAGCTTTGCATCTGACAATGCCTGAGAATCATGTACTGCACATGCTGAATCATTCATAGATTTTTCATAGTCTATGAGCTTATATAGCCCACGACATAAAATTCCATAAGCAATAATGACATCGCCATTTGACAGATCATGAACTATACATATGTCATCAACAAATTTCACAACCAAGCCAATCTTGGCTAGAGCTGAAATTGATAACAGATTCTTCTTGATCCCTCGCACAAATAAAGTATCTGACAATGTAAAAGAACTACCATCAGCAGTAGTCAAAATGATCTTACCAAATCCCATGACAGGATAAGAGGAGTTGTTGGTGCATGTGATAGTATTCCTTGTAGGGACAGGCTTGAGTGAAGTAAAGAAACTGCACTGCGAGGTAATATGTCTGGTTGCCCCACTCTCAAAGTACCAAACATCGGAGTCTACTACAGACAAACACTGTTCATGAGAAGATGTGTCATAACTGCAAACAGTGGTAAATGCCCATTCTTCATTTCACAGAAGATTAACAGACTCTATTTTGGGTGTAGAGGTCTCTACAACAACCATTCCAGCCTATTTTTTTAATGTAAAGGAAGTTCGGCAATAGCCTACTCTCCCCTTCTATTGTACCTTTGTTTCTTAATTCCAGCCTATTAGTAGCCAGTTTTGGACAACTCTTTATGACATGATCATTTGCTTTAGATTATTTGCAAAACAATTTCTACTTTTTTGTTTTCTTCTCATCTCTATCATCCTTCTTTGATTATGCGGAATTAGTAGATTTCTGCTTACTAGTAGAAGAGATACATTTACCTTTGCCCTTTTGACTAGCCAGGAAAGCTTGATCTGCAACACACATAATGGACCTGTTTTGCCTAGACTAATCTTCCTCCAATAGAACACTCCTCAAATGTTAAGGCATTTGGAGCATCATCAAATGAAGAGTAGAAGCAAAACTCTGATATGAGTCAAGAAGACCATTCAGAACAGTCTGCACAAGTGAACTACCAGGCAAGACTTCATCATCAGAAATCAATAGTTCTTTAACCTCCTAAAGAGGAAAAAAGTGCCCTGGAAGTCTTAGGTGTGTTCACACACATCACTATCTAAATAGGTCAACAATCATGTGAAGAGAGACGGTGCAAGACCAAAGGGGGCCCCAACAAAGTCTCAACATCAATACTGATCTAAAATTGTTAAAATCCACCATGTCAAACAACAATGATTCTAATCACCACAAAGTGTAACATGAAAACATCAATTTTTCAATGCAATTCTCTATTTTGTGCAAGCCAAGGAGTCCTCCAGCCTAAGGAGCTTAGATAGAATGTAGCATTCAAATTTCTACCGATTCCTCTAGACCGATAGAAAAGGCTAAATTTAGGTGAGGTATACTCACCCCCATTATCTGAGTGTAAAGACTTGAGAAGCAGAAAAGGCAGAGTTAGAAGAAGCAAACATTGCACCATTTGCAAAAATACGCAATGTTTGAGGGAATTAGAAAGGATTCAAGAAGACATTGTTTGTTTCCAAGCATATTCTTTGACTATGTTGCATGGTTGTATGGATCAATAGTATTGCCATAATAAGGCTTCATGCATTTGTCAACCTATTAGGGTTGGGACCTTTGTTCGTAGTGTTGAGCTCTGGGTGATGGAAAGACACTCTTCTTTCCACCATGATGATTAGGAGGTGGCCACCGGACATGAGATCTAGTATGTGGTATGAGATTGGCTTTGGTATGAGCCTTCCCCACGTCTTGCCCGATTCGAGAGTCATTCGTGTCTAGTGCATCTTCTCTTGAAAGTGTGTGTGGAGCTCATTGCTTGTGATGACTCAGATGTGGTATATTGTATGGTTCAATGCTTTGGGATGACACGAGGATACTTCAAGTTGTGCACAACCAAATCAAGGAAAATCAAGAAAGAAATAGGCAAGAAAAGAGTCTCAAAGAAAGAAAAGAAAAGAAAGAAGGAAAGAAAGTGAAACTGGTGTGATGTGTGTGGATTTCCTTCAACGAGGGTAGAGAAATATATCACACCATCTGCAAGCAAAATTAGGAGCAAGATACTGTGGCTAGAGAACGTCAATAATATAAAAGAGTCAATAAAAGCGTGCCTAAGCGGCTAGAAAACACATGCTCCATTTTGCGCAAGCTAAGGAGTCCTCCAACCTAAAGAGCTTAGGTACAATGTAGTTCAAATTCCATACTTTTTGGACATTGTTTGACACTTGAGAAGTAGCTTAGGGCATAATTCTTGACTAGGCGAGTCATAAAATGCGAATGCGATCAAATAACCTGAAAAACTATAAAAACATCATGCATGCCTACGAGCGTATCTATCTCTGTGGATTTGGAAGAGAGCTCACCACCACCCCCTCCTTTCGTTCATCCTTGATGACGCTTCGCGACTCATCTGGCATATAAACAAAAGATGAGGGTTAAACGGAGTGCATGGGGGGAGATTGCACCTAATATTGCGTTCTGTTTCATCTCCTTGCGTATTTTATTTTCTCTGTGTGCGCGTGACCTAAGATCCTGATAACACAATCACCATATCATCCTTACATCTCTGCGGATTGAAAATTAAGGAGGTGGAGCTCCACGACGCGATAGTCATCCTTGTCTACAACAATGGAGATGTAGTTATGTCAATGAAAATGTGAAATCCATCCTTGTTACATTATGGTAAGTTCATCCAAGGGGAAATCAATAGTTGGCGTTCAATTAAGTGGAACATAACCTTATTGCATGGTCAACTGTGGGGAAGGAGCCTACTACAAGCAGAGCACAACATTGAGATAGGGAAGGAAGACAAGACACAACTTCTATGGATGGAAAGGAACCCTTTGGAATAATAGCAAGACTAGGATAGGGAGAAGGAATGATTAACCGGGGACAAGAAAGTCAAGCTCAGGAAACTCACAAAGCAAAGGCCAACCTTATATGATAAGGGTCCTCAATCAGAAGCACCTCATGATATAGAGCATAAAGTAGCATGCATGAAGTTGAATCTAGACAACAATGGGATATGGAAAGAACTTACTGTTCTACAAACACTTTTAAGCGAGGTAATATCTTTGGTTGCCCCACTATCAAAGTACCAAAAGTCTAAGTCTATTGCAGACAAACACTGTTCATGAGAAGATGGGACATAACTGCAAACAGTGGTAAATGCCCATTCCTCATTCTGCACAAGATTAACAGATTCTATTTTGGGTCATTGCAAACCGCAATTTCTCATATTAAAAGCAAAGGCTTTCTGCAAAAGTTACCAACTTTTACTTTGACACATGCTTTTTGAAGCCGCTTTCATGTAATGATTATTTCAAAATAATAGAAAATTCATATACATACATGCACTATGTGGATGTAGTCATGTCAACAAAAATGTGAAAGTGACAATTATGCTAGTGCATAACATCGTGTCAACAAAATTCAAGCTCAAGATGGGCAAGAAACAACCATTCAAATCATCGTCAAGAGTGAGAAAGAAAAAGAGATGATTTATGAGATGTGTTAAAAAGGACTTTCGTCAAGTTGCTTTTTAATCTCTTTTTCGAGTTCTTGGGGATGGTAGGGGTCTGACAGTGCAGAGGCCCTTTATCTGATTTTCCCAACTTAACTATGTACTAAGCAGTAGCTATACGTCAAGGCAATTCTTCGGTTACATAGTTATAATTCTTCAATTACGATTATCCTCACACAATATGTTATCGTGCAAGTCATTAATCACACAGCGAAACAGACTTATCGATGTTAAGGCAGTATTACTGTATTAATAGTAAATTACGGCAAGTCAATAAGAACAGACTTAACAGTACTCCAAGTATCTGTAAATTCGGCACCACCGTGTCTCCGCAAGATTGCAAATCGGCCAGACAGACAGTCTGGCGATCCCGTCTCCTCTTCTCGGAGAACTACGTAATGTCTCTTCATTAATGGGTAAAAGGGTTACATCACTTCGCTACGCCCTTTTGGTGCGTGCGGTATAAAAAGGACTTCCGTCAAGTCGCTTTTTAATCTCTTTTTCGGGTTCTTGGGGATGGTAGGGGTCTGACAGTGCAGAGGCCCTTTACCTGATTTTCCCAACTTAACTATGTACTAAGTAGTAGCTCAGATGTCAAGCCAATTCTTCGGTTACACAGTTATAATTCTTCAATTACAGTTATCCTCACACAATATGTTATCGCGCAAGTCATTAATCACACAGCCAAACAGACTTATTGATGTTAAGGCAGTATTATTGTATTAATAGTAAATTACGGCAAGTCAATAAGAACAGACTTAACAATACTCCAAGTATCTGTAAATTCGGCACCACCCCTGCGTCTCCTCTTCTCGGAGAACTACGTAATGTCTCTTCATTAATGGGTAAAAGGGTTACATCACTTCGCTACGCCCTTTTGGTGCGTGCGGTATATGAAAATATAAGATTACATTGTGCCAATCTGGCAGCCTAACACTGGCACGCACGGTGGACTTGAACCCACAAAGAAAATAAACTTAAGGCTCATTGACAATGCCTTGTATACACAGGGTTCTAGCTAATTTGAAGTCCTAGTTATTTTTTGTTTTAATGAATCTAGCATCAGCTTTAAGGTTTCGAGCTCCACCAATTGTGCATCAGTTCGTACTGAACTCGCCGCAATAACCTGACTCATCAAAGCATCGGTCTGCGTCTGCAAAAAGGCTTCTTGCAAGTAAAAATGATTGGTAATGGTTGCATCTCGGCTCAATCTCATATCAGCAATTTGACCATCTATTCTGGATAGTCTCTCTGCTTGAAAGCCTAGCTGGTTTTCTCTACATTCCAGCTCCTGAGCTTGATATTGAATTGTTTTATAATAAGCCTCCCTTTCTTTCATAGTACCTTCCATTTCCTTCTTTATCTGAATTGTCCGGGCCGTTTTTGCGTCCAAGTCTCGACTCTTCTACAGTAGTTCAACAGATACTAGCTTTAATTCCTCAGTGTTCTGAATGGCTAAGTCTACCATTTCTTGTCCTTTTTGGGTAACGAACGCAAGAGATTCACGCGTTTCGTCCAATAAGTTGCCCAGAGCAACCCAAGCATCTTCCTTATCCTGTACCAACTGATTTAACTACTTGATCTCTTCATCACGAGCAACTAAAAGAACATCCTTGTCTTTTAACTCAACCACTGCTGCATCTCGTTGGGCAATCAAGGTGTCCTGCTCTGCAATCCTTGTTTGAAGTTGTTGAAGCTGCACATGCAGGGCATGGTTCTCTACCTTGACCGCATTGGCTTCTTCTTGCAACGGAGCAATATGTGCCTCTAACAAATCAACTTTGCCTTGCAAATCCTGTCTGATATTGTCGGTTGTCAGCTTCATTTGAAGAGGTAATTGTTGAGAAAATTGAATCAAGAGACGACCCATTGATTCTAATTCATTAAACATTGGAATCGAAGAAGGAAGTGGAGGAAGTGGTTGGAATGAAGAGGCTGATAATAGAGGGGAGGGTGGTGGAGAGTAATCGGGGGAAGATGATGGAGCCGTGAGTACTTCTGGAACAACAGGTTCAACGGGGTTCATTGGAGGAGGAAGGGGAAGAAGAGGGTTATGCGCCAGTACTATTCCGGTAGTAGTGTGCTTTGTCGCCGCAGTGTCCATCACAGCGTCAACCATGACAATCACTTCGTTAATAATTTGTGCAACAATCTCTTTCACAACGTCGTGATTCTGCTGATGAGAATCCGCCCGAGAAGAAACTTCTTTAGAGTCCTCCATGTTGACATCTTGTTCCTGTTGCTTAATTGGAGAAGAAGGAACAGAGGAATCGACATGGATAGATGTAGCAGTGTCGTGGAAGACTTCTTCTTCATGGCCACCAGTTGATCCCTACACTTGACTTTCGGAGGGGCGAACACATCTGCGTTTGCGGCGAAAAAGTTGCAACAGGTCTGCATCATCATCTTCCTCATCCTTGAGCATTTGAGTAGATTCTTCATGTAACAAGAAGGGAGCGGTTGGAGGGGGTTGCGCGGCTTGGATTGCTGGAAAGAGAAAGGTGAGGATATGGGGTAGACGAGAACGTGGAAGGTCACCCTTAGTAACTTGTTTGATAACCGCGACACATTCACGGTGAATGCGTCGAAAGTAAAAAGATGTGAAATTGACAGTTTCACAGGACGCAATGTCTATCATCGAATAAAAGGGGCGAGAGATACCATAGGTGCATTTTTGTAAGTTCAAAATAGTGACTAAAAATTGCAGAGTTGTACGCTCCGGTTTAGGTCTACATAGAATGGCGTACTCATTAGATGAGTGCCGAGGAAACAATGCTTTCATGGTGGCTACGGGAAGAAGCGGACCATTCTCCAATCCTCCCCGAGGAAGTCGGAAGGCATTGGCAAATGAAGCTAAAGTGATAACAATTCGTGATGGTAAACAAGCTATGGGCCAACACTGCTCTGTAGCAGGTGTAGAGGCGATGGCAGAAATGATCTGCGCATAGCAGGGTTGACACTTCACTGAATGCCAAGGCAATTCAGCGAAGGCCAGAAGACCACAGGTGTGCAATATACTCACTCACCTCAGGAGTGAGTCCTGCACGGAAGGTGGCGACATTCGCGAGAGCTTCCATGGTGCGCACGAGTAATCACAAGAACACAGAAAACAAATAACGCGCAAGCACACAAACACAATAGCGATTAACAATAAAAGAAACAAGATTAAGTAGACACATAGGCAACATCAGGTGGTCGAAAACCCTAATCATCACCCGGTATTGGAAAGATATCCGTCATAATTATGGCATGCATACTGGAGCAAAAACGGTAACACAGGGCAGCGATTAATCATACTTAGATATCAAAACGAGGAGATTTCAGTCCATAGTAACCTGAAATACAAGACCGAGAAAAAGAAAACGAGTAATACAGAAAAAGAAAACGGAACAAAGATATCTCAGGTATTACGTCATCGGATGATAGGGGCAAAGTTTAGAACCGTTGATCACTTTTGGAAGAGGAACTCCGGTTGAGGTTGCCAACCGAAAAGTAGCGGATCCCACTCGCTCACTAATCCGATAAGGGCCGAACCACCGTAATTTAAATTTATCCGCAGATCTATTGACTTTCGCATTGTAGAATAAAACAAGCTGGTCCACCGAAAAGACAGGGGTTTGGAGAGAGCGATCATGTGTTCGGGCTTGGCGTCGCCGAACTTCTTGTAGGATCATAAAGGTTTCCCAGCGCTGTTCATCCAAAGATCTAAGCATATCCAACCGAAATGGAAAGGACTCTTCTGGCAGCAGTTTCTGAGATAAAGCAACTCACAGGCTCGGCACTACTACTTCCATCGGCACAATGGCTTCCAATCCATAAGCAAGCTTGAACGGAGTTGATCCGGTTGCCACCTTGTACGTGGTCCGGTAAGCCCACAAGACTGCAGGTAAGAGCGGGTCCCAGCGTTCCGGACATTCTAGGATCAATTTGCGCAGTATATTCAACAAAGTCTTATTGGTACTCTCCACCAGACCATTAGCACGGGGATAATAAGGCGAGCTGAATTTGTGGACAATCTAAAAAGTCTCGGTCAATACTTGCATTAACTGGTTAGCAAAGTGTGTACCTTGGTACGTGACGATTTCCAGAGGCAACCCATAACGAGGGAAAACATCCTTCATTAGGCATTTAGCCACCAAAACTGCTGTGGACGACCGTAAAGCCCAAGCCTCCACCCACCGAGTGGCATAATCGGTACAAGTCAAGATATAGCGGTTGTTGGTGAGAGTAGCTAGGGGTGTTATGGGGCCAATGAAGTAAACCCCATTTCTGAAACGGCTCCAGAGGTAGAACAGGTTGAAGTGGGAATAAGTGTCGTTGTAAAGGCTGTCCTGTTGATATATTTAGGTAGTGATGTGTGTGAACACACTAGGACTGCAGGGGCACTTTTTTCCCTCTTTAGGAGGTTTTTTTTCCCTCGGCTTGTATATATGCCTATTGCCCTAATGGGCTACTTAATCTTTGTACATTCTCTAGTAATTCATTCAGTCTTGTGTGTTGTGCTCCAAGCTTCTTCTTCTTCCTTCTGTTCTTTGCGTGCTTCCACAGACGTCTAACTCCAACAATTGGTATCAGAGTAGGTCATCGCTTCATCTAGGGCGCCGTCGACACTCCTCCGTTTTGCAGTCTCAGATTCGCATGAAATTTGGTGAGCATACTTAAGGTATCAAAACACCTTCGCTGTGTGGTGTTGAAATCGTGATCTGAGCTCGTTTCGGCCTCCGAACACACTTTCACAGCGCTTGTGCAGGCTATTTCCTCTTTTTGTGCCAAAGGTATATACCAATTTTTGTTCGCCAGTTTAAGCGTCTCAAAGTCTGCTACAGGTCTAGCAGAACTTGTCTGAGCAGTTCTATTGAACTTTTTGAGATACAGTCAATTTTCTGCATCAAGGTATTTTAGTCACCGGCCATGGCTGAAAGCAGTGATGTATTCCGTATGTTGGCTGTTGAGGATAAGTTGGATGGTACCAACTACCCATTGTGGGCTTATATGATGCGACATGTATTGGTTGCAAAAGGATTGTGGAACATTGTGCAGGGTGTTGAAAGACGTCCTGTTACACCTGTAACAACAGGTACTACGAATATAGGTGCTAGAGGTGATGAAGATGATGTCGAAGATGATATTGTGCAGATTCCTGTTCGTGCTGCTGTTTCTGCTGCACCTACTACAGAGCAGATTTGTTGGGATGGCAGAGATGCCCAGGCACATGTATTGATAGCTTTGTCTGTCAAACGTGCCATTATTCCTCATATTCGCTCTTGCAAAACAACTAGGGATGCTTGGGATACACTTAGCACATTGTACCAAGCTAGGAATGAGGCTCGTGTTGCTTACCTCCGAAAACAGTTGGAGAGTGAGCACATGAATGAAGTTGATTCTATGGACAGTTTCCTAACGAAGATCAAAGATTTGAAGGAACAGTTGATTTCTGTTGATGAGGTTATACCAGATAGCTCACTTGTGCAGACCGTTCTGAATGGTCTTCCTCATTCATATAAGAGTTTTGCTTCTACTCTTCAGTTGATGATGAAAGGCAATCCAAATGCCTTATCATTTGAGGAGTTAGTCTCTGTTCTGTTGCAGGAAGATCAGTCCAGGCCGAACAGGTCCATTATGCGTGTTGCAGATCAAGCTTTCCTGGCTAGTCAGAAGGGCAAAGGAAAATGGAGCTCTTCTACTAGTAAACAAAAATTTGCAAATGTTGCACATTCGAAGAACCAGGATAAAGATGAGAAGAAATCAGAAAAGCAGAAATTGTTTTGCAAGTACTGTAAAGGGAATCATCATATCATAAAGAATTGTCCAAAACTGGCTGCAAAAGAGGCAAATAAAAAGGAGGCTGGAATGGTTGTTGCAGAAGCCTCTACACCAAAAACAGAGTCTGCTAATCTTGTGCAGGAAGAAGAATGGGCATTTACTACTATTTGCAGTTTTGACCCATCTTCTCATGAGTAGTGCATGTCTGCAATGGACTCATATGTTTGGTACTTTGACAGTGGGGCGACCAAACATATTACCTCGCAGTGCAGTTTCTTCTCTTCACTCGAGCCTGCCCCTACAGGGAATACTGTCACATGTGCCAACAACTCCTCTTATCCTGTTATGGGAGTTGGCAAGATCATTCTGACTACTGCTGATGGTAGTTCTTTCACCTTGTCAGATGCTTTATTTGTGTCAGGGATCAAGAAGAATCTGTTATCAGTTTCTGCATTAGCCAAGATTGGCTTGGTTGTGAAATTTGTTGATGACAGATGTACAGTTCATGATCTGTCAAATGGCGATGTTATTATTGCTTCTGGCATTTTATGTCGTGGGCTATATAAGCTCATAGACTATGAAAGATCTGTGAATGATTTGGCATGTGCAGTTCATGATTCTCAGGCTATGTCAGATGCAAAGCTTTGGCATGCACGCTTTGGTCATCTCAATTTTGCTAGTTTCATACGCCTGTAGAAATCTGATATGGTGTCTTCTTTGCCCAAGCTTGAGGCACCTAGAAAACATGTTTGTGAAGGCTGTATTTTGGGCAAAATGCAGTGTTCCTCTTTTCCAAAAGATGGTTCAGTTTGGGCTACATAGAAATTGCAGCTTGTACATAGTGAGTCTGTGGTCCTATGCATACACCTTCTTTTGGAAACTATCTTTACTTCGTGACTTTCATTGATGATTTTTCCAGGCATGCATGGGTATATCCATTGAAGGCAAAGTCCGAAGTGTTTTTGTGCTTCAAACAGTTTTTGGTTTTGGCTGAAAATCTGTCAGCATGTAAAATGGGCACCCTCCGTTCTGATCGAGGGGAGGAATATATGTCTTCTATTTTAATGCATTTCTGGCTGAACGTGGGATAAAACACCAGTGTACAGTGCCGTATACACCTCAACAGAATGGAGTTGCTGAACGGAAGAACAGGTCACTCATGGAGATGGTGAGGTGCATGGTCAAGAGTCAGGCTTTACCACATAGTTTTTGGCTTGAGGCTGTCATGTGTGCAGCATATGTACTTAATATGGTGTCCCACTAAAGCGCTGCAGTCTATCACTCGATATGAGGCTTGGCATGACCGCAAGCCATCTGTTGCTCATCTGCATGTTTTTGGTTGTTTGGCATATGCATTAGTGCCTGAACAACATCGTAGAAAATTGGATGATAAAGCAGTAAAATGTATTTTTGTTGGATACAGTTCTGAAAGTAAAGGCTATCGTCTGTATCATCCACAGACTAAACGCATTCTGGTTAGCCGTGATGTTGTATTTGTGGAAGATGCTATTCAGCCATTGCTTTCATGTACTAAGGAGACATCTATTAGCTCCAAAGACATGTATGATACTTTGATGCCTCTTTTTACACGTGGACCGTCTAGTGCTGGTCCTAATGAGGCAACTTTTCAACCTTTGTAGGTTTCATATGATGATGCAGATCATTCCATTTCTGATGCAGATTTACATGATGCACTTGTTGATGAGAGAGCTGATCTTGAGCAGGCAAAAACTATGCCAAAATGGCTGGTGCAGACTTTAGTGACAACAAATTAGATGCACCTTTGTCATATCGTACTCGTTCAGGCTCTCATAGTGCCTCCTTTGCATCAGATTGCTATGCTATGGCTGCGTCTAGTCTTTGTGATGAGAATGAACCTGTTTCTTTTGATGCAACACAAAATTCAGAAAATTGGATGGCTGCTATGCAATCTGAATATGATGCTATAATGAAGAATGGTACATGGTCTTTATGTGACTTACCTCCTAGCAAGAAGGGCTTTGGCACTAAGTGGGTATACAAGCTGAAGCGTAAACCTGATGGTACAGTTGACAGGTATAAGGCTAGGCTTGTTGCAAAGGGTTATGCACAGGAAAGAGGCATTGATTTTGATGAGACCTTTGCACCACATGCTGTATGACTACTGTTCGGAGCATTTGTGCACTTGCAACCCATCATGGTTGGAATGTACATCAGTTTGACATTAAAACAACATTTCTGAATGGTGACTTGCATGAAGAAGTGTATGTTTTTCAGCTCCGTGGCTTTGTGCAGAAAGGGCATGAAAACCAGGTGTGCAGGTTAAAGAAGGCATTATATGGTTTAAAGCAAGCACCACGTGCTTGGTATGAGAAGATACATGCCTATCTGGTTGCACATGGTTTTGAGAACACTCCAACTAAAAGTACCTTATATGTTAAGCATGCTAATGATGTGCTTTTGATCATTGTTGTCTATGTTGACAACATGCTGCTCACTAGTGCTATTGAGAAGCATATTGCTAATGTCAAGGCTGATTTGCATGCCTCATTTGAGATGTCTGATTTGGGGCATTTGCATCATTATTTGGGCATTCAGTTTATGCAAGTTGATGGTGGAATGGCTTTGTGTCAAACAAAATATATTGACACATTATTGCAACGTTTTGGCCTTGAAGACTGTAAGCCTATTGCCACTCCTATGGAGACAGGTTTACGATTGAGTCTTCATGATGCTAGAGATGCATTTGATGCTGTTCTCTATCAGTAGGCTGTTGTATGCTTGATTTATTTATGCATTACTCGGCCAGATATTCAGTTTGCTATCTCACAGATGAGCAGGTTTATACATTTTCCAAGAGTCATGCATTGGAAGGCGGTTAAGTGCATCTTTCGCTACTTGAGTGGTACTCGGCTACTTGGGTTGTTTTATCCCAAGGGGGGATCACTACCGCTAGATTTGCATGCTTTTTTTGACTCAGATTGGGCTAGTTGCTATGACACTCGTGTGTCCACTAGTGGCTTTTGCTTCATGCTTGGTAGCTCATGTATATCTTGGTTGAGCAAGAAGCAGCCTACTATGGCCACTTCCAGTTGTGAGGCTGAGTATAGGGCAGCTTTCACAGCTACTGTTGAGTGTGTGTGGCTCAGACGCCTTATGGCTGATTTGGGTGTTGGTCAGTCTTCTGCCACCACCATCTTCACTGACAGTCAGAGCGCATTGGTAGTTGCGACGAACCTTGTGTTCCATGCTCGCACTAAGCACATTGAGGTGCATTATCACTGTGTCAGGGAGAGGTTCTATGCTGGGGAGATCAGCTTGGCATATGTGCCCACGCAGGAGAACATTGCAGACCTTTTCACGAAGGCTCTGCCTAGGGAGAAGTTTGAACCTTTCCGCAAAGCTTTGGGCTTACTTCCTTTTGTGGAGTGATTTCCACATAGCTTGGCACTTCCTTATACATGAGTGCCAGCTACTTGTTCACCGCATCAGTCCCAGGGGGGATTTGTTGATATATTTAGGTAGTGATGTGTGTGAACACACTAGGACCGCCAGGGCACTTTTTTCCCTCTTTAGGAGGTTTTTTTCCCCCGGCTTGTATATACGTCTATTGCCCTAATGGGCTACTTAATCTTTGTACATTCTCTAGTAATTCATTCAGTCTTGTGTGTTGTGCTCCAAGCTTCTTCTTCTTCCTTGTGCTGTTTGCGTGCTTCCGTAGACGTCTAACTCCAACATGTCGAGATCGTTGACAAATATCACACTACTGCACATATTGAACAACATCTCGATACATGGTAGGCCACCATAGCCCACTGTGTAAAATTTTTCGGTGGGTAAGATCAACGGCAAAATGTCCTCTAGTAGGCGATGAATGAGCCATGGCGATCACTGATGCGGATTCATGTGGTGGGATGCATCGAAGCAAAACAACAGTCTGATCTACGTAATATAGTTGTCCCACAACCAACCGGAATCGTCTGCTGTAGACCGTAAATTTTCGGTGTAAAGCAACAAGAGTCTTAGCAGGGAGACAACCATCCGTGAGAAAAGTTAGTAACATATCAAAGTATGTAGTAGCAACAGGGGGTTCTACAGAGTCTTCAGAAGTGGTCTCAGTAACGTAAATGGTCGGTGTAGTGTCATCAACCGCTACCGGAGGCTCACCGGAATCCAGTCGCGATAGAAAATCCGCCAAAGCATGTGCTATGTCAGGTCGATGAATAACATCATATTCGAACTCCTGTAGCAGTAATACCCATCTTGCCAGTCTTCCACCTAAATGTTGCTGCCGGACCAAATACACGAGTGCGGCATGATCCACATGGAAGTTTAATTTTTGGCCCAACAAATAATGTCGGAACTTCTTAACATAATACACCAACCCAAGACACTCTCTTTCGGTCACTAAGTAGTTTCTTTCGGTAGGGGCTAATCGACGACTTGCATAATATACAGGCCGGAACCATTTGTCAGTTTGTTGCATTAGTACGCTATCAATAGCTATATTCGATGCGTCCACAAAGACATGGAATGGATGTTCCCGATCAGGTGGTTGCAAAATTGTGACCTGCGTCAATAAAACCTTTAAACGATCAAATGCAATTTGGCACTCTTGTGTCCAATCATACTGTCACGGAGCGCTGGTCATAAGCCTGCTAAGTGGTGTTGCTAAGTGAGCTAACCACCATAAGTGCCTGCCATGCCACCGGATTTGACCAAGAAAACGCATAACTTCTTTCGGTGTTGTTGGGACTGGTGCTTCTAACACGGCTGCTACTTTATCCGGATCGACCTGTATTCCTTGTTTAGAGATAATATGGCTGAGTAATTTACCACATGAGACCGCAAAAACAGATTTGGTTGGATTCAAACATAATCGGTACTCTTGGCATTTTTCAAAGCAGCACCGTAAATGATACAGGTGCACCGAAGTCTTGCCAAATAAGGAAAAATTGTCCAAATATACTTGTTTAAACTGAACCACATTACGGTGCAATCATAGACACCCTAGTTTGTTATAAAAGTTGTCTGCGGTATATCATGTTCTGCCATCCTCACCTGATTATATCCACTGTACCCATCCACAAAAGAATACATCTCATGTCCTGCTACCCTGTCGAGCATTGTGTCCAGAAAGGGGAGAGGGAACGGATCCGGTACAGTGCCGACATTGAGTTTCCGGTAGTCGACACAGATACACAACTATTTATTTTTCTTCGGAATGATCACTATTGGTGAACACCACTCAGCATGCTCAATTGGCACCTTCAGTAGACGATCAAGTTCAACCTTAATTTGCGCCACGTAATTAGGATTCATTCTGTAGCTTGGTTGCTTAATGGGTTTCGCATCCGGTTTGAGTACTACTCGATGTTGATAAATCCGTGGGTCAAGCCCTTTCATATCTCTATAATCCCAAGCGAAAACATCGGAGAATTCACGCAAGAGTTGTACCAAATCATCTTGAAATGTCTCTACTAACCCTGTCTTAATTTTAACATCCGCTGCTGCTCACAGATACGAGGCTCGAACACTTCAGCTGTTGATTGCAACTGCTTACCAGATCTTGTCTGCACTACAGCTGCTTGTGACTCGACTGGTGAAATATAAACCATGTTGGTCATTGGATTTTGTCGCTCCTTCTTCCTTTTGTCGTACTCTGCTACTTCTTTGCAAAATCGACGAATGTGACCAACCTCGCCACAAAAATGACACTGAGGGGGTGGAAGAGAAGTACCTTCTGCTGATGTACCCGCTTGCCATCAATTTGCATTGAAATTGGTGTTCCGCTGATCTCGGTAATTCCTATATCCTTGCGATTGATTGGTTCGCATCTCTAGCGGCACATAATGGGTTGCTGGCTGACCTGATTCTTGTATGATGGCGTTTACAGCTGCACTACCCTACACCTTGGCATTATACGTG
Source organism: Ceratopteris richardii (assembly GCA_020310875.1). Classification (NCBI taxonomy): domain Eukaryota; kingdom Viridiplantae; phylum Streptophyta; class Polypodiopsida; order Polypodiales; family Pteridaceae; genus Ceratopteris; species Ceratopteris richardii. The sequence goes on along the minus strand of CM035439.1, from coordinate 135,918,589 downwards.
CAGGTTTCCGTTGAATGTCCTGTTGTGTTACAGATGGCACAATACATGTGGTTAAGGGCACATGTGGAACTGGTATGCCTTGGATTTTTGCACTTGGTACAATACACCTGCTTGGACGGATCATCAGCTGCGTTCTTACTGGCTTTCAGCCATTCCAAGTTGCAGGGTCATTGCTCTAGTTGCAGGGCCATTGCAATAATAGCATCCAGTGTCATTCCACCCACACAGCGGATGATCATGATTTGTTTGAGCTGCGGATTTAAGCCATTTATAAACCACTGCGTGATGACATCATCAGGCAGATGAGCATGCACTGGTGGCAGCTGTCGCAGGTGCATTCTAAACAATGTCGCATACTCTTGGACACTCTGATGGGACTTTTACCGATTGTTCTGCAAGTAACCAAATATCTCTGCAGGGTTCTTCTTTAATCGAAACCTCTACGGGAATGCGTTCTTTACCTCATCATAAGTACCGAAATGATTGATATCATACTCTGTTAGCCATCTCACTACTTCATTGACCAACATGGCCTAAAACACAATGGCCTTATACGTCGGGTCGGGTGGGTGGTTTAATACAGCATAACTGATCTCAAAGGTGTGCACATGTGCATCAGGGTCATCACCCGGAAATCCACCGAACTTTGTGTAAGTCACTCCTGTTGGCACCGGTCGAACTGGTATAATTGGTTGCGGCTGCTGCTGTTGCTGTTGTTGAAACTGCGGTTGCGACTGTGGGGGTGTCTGTTGCTGAGACTGTGAACCACTCATGGTACTATTGTGAGTAGTATTGTTGTTAGTTGTAGATTGAGGAGGTGTCTCTTGTCCTTCTGAATCTGTATTATCAGACTGCTCACCTTCCGGCTCGAAAATGGCGTTGAATCTCTTACTTATCTCCAAATCAAATAATCTGTCCTCAGCTTTGGTATCGTAACTAGAGAGGCTTGCCCCGAACAGTGGTGAACGTAATAAGGGTCCACCAAGTAGTAGTGCACTGTCACCGAAAAACTTCAAATTCCCACTAAATAATACCGCACTCTCACCGGAACTTATCGAACTTTCATCGCACCAGGCTATCTTTTCACCAGAAACAGTCTCACTCGGTAACACAACTTTGTCATCGAAAATAGTCCAATTATGACCAGTTAGCGTCGGACTAACTACGCACTGCATCTCTGTACACTCAGAAGTTACTGGACCTTCTTCAGAAAGTACCAGAATCACACCGGAATCCACCAGAATCTTATCATGGGTCACCGAACTGGCACCGAAATCACTGCTAATTGGCTCCGATCCTTCTACCACTAGGCTTAAATGGCCTATACTTCTACCACTTGGGGGTGTCCCTAATAGATTAGGCACTGCCCAGTGATGCTGGTCTCTCCTATACTTTGGATAGGACTCACCGGACTGAGTAACCGGCATATATCGCTTTTACACCACCTGCCTTACGTACTGCTCTACCTTTTCTGGTTATTCTCAATCTACGGCCATCTTCCCACAGACGACGCCAGTGTTAAAAAGGACTTCCGTCAAGTCGCTTTTTAATCTCTTTTTCGGGTTCTTGGGGATGGTAGGGGTCTGACAGTGCAGAGGCCCTTTATCTGATTTTCCCAACTTAACTATGTACTAAGTAGTAGCTATACGTCAAGGCAATTCTTCGGTTACACAGTTATAATTCTTCAATTACGGTTATCCTCACACAATATGTTATCGCGCAAGTCATTAATCACACAACCAAACAGACTTATCGATGTTAAGGCAGTATTACTATATTAATAGTAAATTACGGCAAGTCAATAAGAACAGACTTAACAATACTCCAAGTATCTGTAAATTCAGCACCACCTTGTCTCCGCAAGATCGCGAATCGCCCAGACAGACAGTCTGGCGATCCCGTCTCCTCTTCTCGGAGAACTACGTAATGTCTCTTCATTAATGGGTAAAAGGGTTACATCACTTTGCTATGCCCTTTTGGTACGTGCGGTATATGAAAATATAAGATTACATTGTGCCAATCCGGCAGCCTAACAGATGGAGCCACAATATTCATTGTTCGAAAGAGACAAAGAGCACAAAGAGATGATGAATGATTTTCAACCCACCAAGAATCAAAGGCAAAGTCACACACACTCTTGCAGCGAGAACAAGGATAAAACTCTATTCCTGTGAAAATAGTATGTACATCATTTTGACACTTGTTTGTGCGCATAACCCTCCCCGCGATGACATTCCCCCATACCTATATAACACTTTGGGGCATTTGATTCTCAGTGAAGAGGACATAGGGGAAGGAAGAGTGAAGACAAAAATTGAGGAGAAGGCGAGATCTGACATAGCATGAGGAATCCTTTGTTCCAATCCAAGATGTGCCCTCAAGGAATGTTGGTGTTCCAATCCAAGATGTTCCAATCCAAGATGTTCCAATCCAAGATGTTCCAATCCAAGATGTTCCAATCCAAGATGTTCCAATCCAAGATGTGCCAATGGCCTTCTTGCCAATGTTGGTGTGAGGAGCAAGCCCAAGAGTTTCACCTCTCCTCTTGGATTTCTCTCCACTTTTATCATGCACAAATGCAAAATCACTTTGACCTTACGTTTGTAAGTTTCACAGGTTAATTCTTCGTATCACTTTGAGCCAAACGCTCCTTGCAAAAGGCGGAAGGAATCTTGTGATTGAAGGGAGCCAAAAGCCACCAGAATCTAGTTTGAGTTGAGAGCATTGTATAAGATCTTTTTTACTTGAGTAATGAATGCAACAATTTTTCCTCCCATTGCCTCTTCCACGTGTGTGTGCGTATGTCTATTGTATTAGCATGCTTCTCACCATCACCTTCGTGCAGATCACTTGTTGACAAACTTCATATCATCCTTACATCTCTATGGCTTGACAATTTAGGAGGTGGATCTCCATGATGCGATATTCATCCTTGTCTAGAGCAACACCAAACTTGGCATAGTTGCCGGGGACATGCTCATGCACAAATGTTTGATGGTAAGAGTGTTAGGAGATAGACATTGGAAGGTAAGTAGTTAGAGTTCTTCCAAAATTTTTCACTTCTTTTAGTGTTCTTTTACCACATAATACCTTCCCATACCACCACTCTACATAGCTATGCATCACCATCTTCATCGAAATTTCAGATTTTTCTCCATATCCACCTTCATTCTCCTCATTTCCCTCATTTGTTTGTGTGACTGTGAGAGATAGCGCGAGTTTTGATTTTGCAAGTTTTTGAGTTGATGCATAGGATTCCACACCACCATAGAGCCCAACAAGCTCCACAGATGAGAATTTTGTGAACTTTTCATCATTTTTTCCATCATCTTGGCCTATGGTGATAGGCTGCCAAAGTACACATCTTTAGTGCATGTCTATAGCAGTGACAACGGCACCTCAACACCTCCTTGGAGCACTAGATTCACCATTAGAATTGTAAGATTTGGAGACCATTGGGATAATGTGGCATCATCACAACAACTAGCACCATCCTGATGGCCAACCCCATCGCAACGCTCCCATGAAATCATGGTCATCCACACCATCATGATGGTTAGCCCCATTGTGATGCTCCCATGCCATCATGATCATCCATGCAAAGAGATCAAGCCTACATACTTGAATGATTAGCATATATCTCATGTATTCACATATGATCATTCCCTTGTAAAATCAATTACTTCTACCCATGTAAAAGTGCATGTGCTAGATGCACTAATTCCACAAGGATATAGATGGAATCAAATCTCGAGTTACTTGATGCGAGAGTAAATCCTATACTTTAGGACTTACTTTTAGGTGAGCGTTCGAATTTGAATTCAAAGATTGGCTCCAACCTTCACTATAAAAGTAGATAAAAAAGATGCGTAAAAAAGCCCCACTAGGAGATCATTTGAGAGGGATACTTGAGTGATTAGTGTGCTCATCTCATAGCCACTTTACTATCCTCACATTGTGCAATTGAATATTGCCAATGACATTGTATTACTATGTGATTTAATACATGCACATTAATCATATCTCTACTTCACTTCTCTACTATGGCTATCTCAGAACAATGATCTTCTTAGAGCTTGTTCTCATTGCATGGTTAATCATTGGATGTGATTTAAAGTGCTATAGAACCACCATATTGTCTGCTTTATAGCTATAAAGTTTCATGGTCATTCTTCTCTATCCTGAGATATCTTCGCTTCATTCCTCTCTAGTCTGTAGCCTGAAGCACCCCAAAAATGTCGCACTAGTCCTATGATTTGCTAAGCATCATTCTCATTGTGTAGTTCATCTTTTTTAGTGAAATAACTCATGATTGGTAGCTATCTAAGTTTAGATACCGTCAAAAGGAATTTGGCTAGTTGCTAGTAGGTTGAGAGCACTGTTCAATCTATTGAACATGTGCAACGACTAAAATAGCAAGCCTATGATCTTGGATCAACTTCCTACTTATCTGTTTTGATTGATTAATGGATCATGTTCCAAAGTACACAGGAGATTATTTGTGATCATTAGGAAGCTAAAGCGGCCTACTACACTCTCCACCACTTGTTCTTGGATAGTGTGAAGTAGGGTTTTGTAGCACCACTTCATCTTTGAATACTATCCACCATCTCCTCCAATAGTAGTATCAGAGCAACAACAAGCAAGATGGGAGATGTATTTCCATCATTCATTGAAAAATTGGACAGAAGCAACTATGCAGCATGGTCACTAAGGATGCAAGCCTACCTCCAAGGAAGAAGATTATATGGATATATCTCAGGAGATGAAGAAATGCCAACATTCAGAAGCAAACATCAACCCACAAGGGAAGAACAAGAAAAGCTAACCCCATGGTGTGCAAAGGATGCTCTTGCCAGCTCTTATCTACTTAACTCAATATCTGATTTCTTATTACCTCACAATAGGAATTGCAAGACCTCCCAAGAGACTTGGGAAGAACTTTTTTCATATTTCTCATCAAATACAAGAGCTAGGAAGAACCAGCTATGGATAGAGTTTACAACCCTAAAAAACCAACCAAAGCAAGGTGTAGCTGATTACGTCACCAAGATGAAGGATGTGACTGGCCAACTTGCAAGCATTGGAGAGGAGATAGAAGAAGAACATATAGTAAGGCAAATCATAAATGGCATCAAAGCTGATGATAAGTGGGAGTCCTTCACCACAACAATGGACCTTTACATGGATATGCATATACCTGACCTCAACACCCTGATGGGGCAACTCTTCACCCATGAGACAAAGCTCAACAAGAATGGAGACAACTCTAGACGTAATCAATCTTCTGCCCTTTATACAGATAGAAATAAAATTCAGGATAAAGGTAAAGGCAAGAAGAATGAAGAAGAGGCTAGTACCTCTCAAGTGAGCTTCACATGTAGAGGAAGAGGTACTAGAGCAAGGGGAAGAGGAGGAAAACAAGGTAGGGGAGATCTTACAATACTTCACCTTGCAATATCTGTGGCCTAACCTATCACACCACACAAGAATGCTTCAAGGAGGGGAAGAGGCTTCCATAGAGGAAGTTATGGACAATCCAGAGGCAAGTTCAACAATGGAGGGAGTAATTACCATCACAACTACAATCAAGGCTACAACAAAAACTACCAAGAAGGCTTCAGAGGTAGAAGATATTATAAAAACTACATAGAAGTCCAAGAGGATTCATTACTAATCATGAACATGAAATCCAAGCAAGGCAAAGATGATGAACATATTTTCTATATTGATTCTAGTTGTTCCATTCATGTGGCTGGAAATGTAGCATTGCTATCTGATCTTGAAGAACCTAAAGGGAAGCATGAAGTGTAGACAAGTGATGACACTAGACACTCTCTTAAGAAAATTGGAAATATTAAGGCTTCTGATGGTAACATGAACCTTTTAAGTAAGGTTTTATATGTGCCAACCATAACAAAAAACCTAATCAGTGTTGGGCAGATTGTTGAGAAAGGCTTACAGGTCAAATTCACAAGACATGCAGCATATGTGGAAGACCCTCATCAAGGCTTCAAGAATTGCAAAGGGTGAGAAATCTAGTAGACTCTTTACATTTGAAGTTGAAGATACCAAAAATATTGCACTCTTCAATTACAAGGATCAAACCCTATTTGAACTAGAAATATGGCATAAAAGGCTAGGTCATATAGGTGAAAGAACACTAAAGAAAATATGTAGGGATCAAAGTTGGCTTGGCATTCCAAATGTGTCCAAGCAACACATGATTTACAAATGTGGATCAAGGATTTATTGCTAGCAAAGCAAATTCTTCTTTATTCATGAAGAAGACCAACTCAGAAGTTATTTACTTATGTGTCTATGTGAATGACATTATCATTACAGGGAATGATGCTAATAGCATTGTTGCTCTAGCACAATGGTGAGAACCACGTTAAGAAGCTCCACCTCCTTAATGTCAATCCGCGGAAGAGATAGGAGTGATATGAAGATTGTGAATGTGAGATGAAGTGAGAGTGAAGGTGAGAAGCATGGAGATGCACACACACATACACACACACTACAAAGAGACAAGCCAGACACAATGGAAGGTGAGAAATCAACTCTATTACTCAAGAACACTCTTACAAGCTCAAAATAGCTCTAAGCTCTTCTCTACTCAAACAAGCTCACACTAAGTCACCTCAAAAATGAGCTCTCTAGCTCTTTTTATAGATTCTAGACTAGTTTTGACCGGTTTCATATCTAGTGACCGGCATAGTTAAAAAATAGGTCCTATGCGCTGTTTGAGAGGGTAAACGGTGTCTAAAAATAACCAAAATTGATACGCTCATTCTACCTAAGCTCCTCAAGCTCGAGGACTCCTCGGCTCACAAAATGGAGCTATGGATTACAAAAAAGTTTTTCTATGTTACATATGTTACAATAGTGATGAAAATCACTGTTGGAGGTTTTGAAGAGTATTTATAAAACATAAATCTTTGAAAACTTGATTCGACTGACTCCCTGCTCTGCCTTTCCATGCTTCCGCGTCTTCTATGCCTCTGGCTACTGCCAACACCCCCCTCCCTCTCGCTTCTGTCGTCCTTGACAGAACCTTGTTGTGCGGTCTGTCGGATGTAGTTCTGTAGGAGGTCTTGAGCGAGGGTGTGTTCTGATATCCGAATGCCTCGGGCCAAATCTGCCTCGAGTTTCTCCCAATCAATTGGTTGCGGTTCATCGGGTGGTGGGAGTCGATAATGTGTGGAATAAACCATCTGTTCACAGGTGAATAGCTGCAATAGGTGGGTTGGCCTGCTGATGAACACTTCTGAATTGTATTCCCAAAAACCGGTTGTGAACATTTCTTCGAAGGTTTGCTTGTAGCACGCCGGTAAGTATTTGATTCTACAATGCCAGGCGTAACACACCCGTAGCGATGGCGTTGTACTCATATCATATGCAAGATCCAAATTGCCATGCTCGAAACCCGGGGTGTTTACATGAGGTGCCTTGACGCGTCGGAAGACTTTAAAAACCATTTGCATCATGTCAAAGATTTTGACAATCATGTGTGCTGCTATATCGTCCATGTGTTTCAAGCGAGGGAGCCAGTGAAGAATCATGGCCATCATGTATCCCACTGTCGGTAGTTCTATGGGTGGCTTGAAATATGGGTAATTTAACCAATCCTGGCACTGCTTGTTGTTTTGTACTTTAATAGCAAATGTTGTCCAGGAGCGGCGACGTGGCACTGGTCCCCAACATGGGTTGTATTTCAAATGTAGTGGTGCCTTTACCCAAGTACTCATCATCTCAGGATATTCTTGTAAAAGATCTTTACGCCACTCTGGTTGATAAATCTCGCCTTGCTGCGCATCCAGTGGCAAATCATCAGGCTCAAACTGAGTAGCATGAGATGGTTTCTTGCCTGTTTCTTTCTCTATGGCCAACTGATACTCGGCCATTAGCATAAAATATAGTTTGTACTGTAGCTCATGCCCTAATATGTATCTATGAGGGGCCAAGTGAGCGAAGTAGGGCAACTGTAAAATTCTTTTCTCAATCATTGCCATTGCATGCAGCTGCGCCTCTACTCGTGCTGAGTGGGTAGTTCCAAGCTCTTCAACTGTCTTCATCCATGCGGGGGTTGGAAGCTCATAAGTCATCTGGCCTTCAGCCGTGACTCGTCCGCCTGGGATGGGTTGTGGCTCATAGGCTTCTTCAAAGGTTTCCTCCACGGGAATGGTTACATTTTCTTCATCTACTGGGAGGTCCGGTGGGGAGTCTGGTCTTGGGGATGCTTCATATATAGCTATCCTTGATTCAAAAGTTGATACCTGGGCCTGTAATGCGTTGAGTTCCTCTAGGATGTCGGGAGATGGGTCCGCAGGAGCTGGTAATCCTGGTGTTGTTGGTAGTCCTTGTGTTGCAGGTGCTCTGAGCTGGAGTAGTTTATGATCTTCCTTTAGCTTCTGATATTCTTCGTTCATTCGATCGTATTCATCAAGCAATGTGATGTGATCATCGAGCAACATTTTCATTGATTCGTAGGGCACTGCTTTGAACCGGCTAGGACTTAATGGTTGGTCTGGGTTATCGAGAGCAGCTTCTAAATTTTCTCTATTCTGCTCTTGTAGCCGCTGGTTCTCTTCCTTTGCTGCTGCTAGGTGTCTTCTGAGTAAGCCCATGTTCCGTGTAAGCGTCGCATTGCGAACTGTCTGGGACCTTAACAAATTGTCAAGATCAACAGTGGCCTCTTTGGCTTTCTCTTCACTTTCTAGTTCCAGCTTGTGATAAGCCTCGCGTAGTTCTTGATATCGGGTGTTCAGTGAGGCATTCTCAATAGACAATGAGTTAAACTGCGATTGTAGATCATTCGTTGTCTTTTGCAGCGCTTGATAATTCGTTCCTAAAGATGTAAACTCATTGCGCACTTGAGTCATACATGTAAACATCTGGTGAAATGCCGCATCGATGGTGGGTGATAAGATTAGTGATGTGCTAAGTGCAGATGCAGTTGCAGTGTGAGTGGGTGTTGATGCAAGGGGTAAGGAAAAAGGGGGTGGGAAAGTGGATGCTGTGGTGATTGTGGAAAATTGTGGTGTGCTTAAATATTGTGGTGCCACAAATGAAGTGAGTGGAGGTGCAGTGGGTGGTGATATATCCATATCGCTGGATGTGGTGTCGAGTGGGGTGACTGTGAATAGTGGTGTGATCGTGGGTAAGTGTGTGGGTGCAAATACAGGATTTACAAAGGTTGAGGAGTAATTTACAGAGGAGTTGTCTTGGACAGCTTGGTGGAAAGGGGAAAGAGGGGTTACAGTGGGTCGGGGAGGTGAGACTGGGGAGAAGGTTAATGGAGGTGGGAATGGGAAAAGGGGTCGTGGAGGTGTGGGGAAGGATGGAAAAGATGGATGGAGAAATGGGTTGGATAGAAAGGTGGATGTGTTAGGGGGTAGACTAGGTTGAGTGGGTGCGAGAATTGTGGGATGAATGGGCGTAAAGACGACTTCTGCTATTCCACCGGAGAAAGAGGATGTTGTTCTGGGAGAAGGGGGTGAATAGGGGAGGCTGGATGGATGGGAGGTGAAGGAGGAGCGGTTGGGGTGGTCGGTACTTTGATGACTGTGGTGGTATGTACAGCGGTAGTACGGGGTGGGGAGTCGACGATAATGGTGTCTTCTGCCAATGAGCTTTCAGGGACAAGACGTGCTTCCCTGGCCTGTTCTGAAGACTGACCACCGGTGGGTACCCGAATATATTCACCAGGTTTGGTTAGTAGGCAGATTCTGCGGGGGTCATACTGCGATAGCGGTTTTCTCTACAAATATCTTAAGGCTTTAGTGGGTCCAACTGATTTGACAAGCTCTCTAAAACCTCTGATGTATACTTCTTCAAACCTGCCCGAGACAAGCTCCTCTTCTATAAGTGTTTGGCTCTCTTCGTCAGTAAACTTCTTGCGCGCCCAAACCTTTTCCATAGTACGGTATAACTTTTTGATGGCCAGTGTATAAGCTGCTGCTTCGAAGGTTTCTTCTTCGTGTGTGCTCGTGTCACCTTGGGTGTCGGTTTGTTGTCCTTGTTTGTCTGTTTGCACATGTTCTTGGGATTCATGAGTTCCCTGATTGGCTTTGTCATTGCCTTCATCTTCGTCGGTTTCCGTTCTTGCCTCTTCAGAGCTAGACACTATTTGTCCTTGTGGTTGATCTCGCGGTGTGGTAGGGTAGCTGGGCCTTTCATATTCCTGAGAGAAGATTTGGCCTTCTGAAAACTGAAATTCACTTGAAAATACGTCCTTCATCTCAAAATCAAATGTGGTGCCCGCTTGTTCTATTTCTAAATGGGGTATCAAGAAAGAGAAAGCTTCCGCACCAATAGTGGTGCGAACTTCTGCTGTAGTGCTGGTAGGTCTTGGAACTGTGGCTGTTTGAGGAGCAACTATGCTGGTGGTAGTCTCCGTTATACTCGGTCTTAATAACCTTATGCGAATAGGTTGTACAGATGGAGTGGCTTCTGTCGGAGACTGCTCTGGAGATGGTTGGGGTGAGGGTGATTCTGGCACCTGAAGGCAGGGGATAGTTCCTCTCATTCGCTTTCCTGCCCTTCCTTTGCTGGGCTTCCTAGCTTTCTTTGTTGTTCCCTTGAAGGCTTTCAGCTCCTCACTTGTCATTGCTCGCTTGATAGGTAAATCGTAGGCCAAACACATATATACAATGCACGTGAGGGTGCAACATCCATTGATGACCTTCTTTCTTTCCCATCTGTGTTGTGCTAAATACATATGATCAATGATCCAGCTAGCTAGATCAACTGTCTGGGGTCCTATACATGATAAATACAAACCAAACCATATGGGCTTGTGAGGCATTGTGAATCTGTCCTGAGCGGGGAAAGCAAAATGCTGCATACATATCCGTAGTGGTTTTGAAAGCTCAAGTGTGATCGCTAAAATCTCCTCCCACTTAGTGACGTCCCAACGTTTCATAGGGTCATGAACTAACTTTTCTTGCTCTGTGGGTGTGTGGGTTCCATGAATCTTGATGGCAGCTCGAATCAGATCTTTAGAAAGATAAAATCTTTTATATGGTGGATCGTTCACTAAGGATGGCAGGATGAAGGTGCCTGGCAGATCCTTGTTCTCCGAAGCTACCAAAGTGGTGATTAAATAATAGCATCTGTAGAAGTCAGGTGTAGGCAAAGGGTCACTGAAATACTCTGTGAAGCCGGCTCTTGCCCAAACATGTGTTAAGTCTTGTGTGTTCTGTAGTCCTTCGAACTCTCTTGAGAAGAACTGATATTTTCCCCAGGTACGGTCATCAAAAGTCAAATTAGCCTCAAATATAAACTCAGCATCCGCCAATGGTCCTGCCAGCCCTTGAAACCAATGAGAATTGCGATGAATCTTCTCAGTATAGCCTCGAGGAGGATCGTCAATAGGCATGGGTCCTAGGAAACCTTGAAATTCTGGCGGTGGAGCCGTCGGATGGGACTCTGCGAGTAAAATACCGATAGGTGCTACAGGTGCGCTGGGGCCTTCTTCTGATGGTCCTTCTTCGGTTTGCATGATGATTGTCGTGCTAATGGAAAAGATCTGCTACAAAAGATTAACACATTAGCATGGAAATTAATTATGATCCCATTACAGTGAGACCGCAATCCCTTTCCATAGCCGATGTGTAACCCGTGTAGCCAAGTGTTGTGATGTGATTAATGCAATTTTCTTGCAGAACTAGTGCAGGTCTCTAGACATCTATATGTTTTCAGATAATGCCTACATTGCTTAATGAGGTGTTATTACAGGTGATGTTGGGTTATAGTGTGTGGATTTATACAAGGTTCAGTTATGAATGAGTTATTACAAGGTTGTAGATTAGTCGGGGTGGTAGTTATGTTAGACAAGGGGTTAGGAGGACTTCTGGATACGTTTCGGTATCCACTTCCTAAGAGTTTGTGATCGGGTGATAGGTCTCTACGGAGGGACAAAAGATGATATAGGATTTGGTGGTATGGAGGGTTGAAAAGATTTTCCAGGGGTATATTTTACATGGCTTGAGGGTTGAGCTATAGTACATGGTTTGGGTACCCAAATTTGCGTGGGCGTGGGTCGATTCGTTAGGTACTTCTTGGCGATCCAAATTTGTCGAATGGTCAAACTTGTAGAAGAAGGTCGAGGGGATGTTGGATACTGATTGTGCTTCTGCCTTGACTTCTTCTTATCAATGTCTGCGTTGTTGAAATCAGTCGGTGCGTCTGTCCTTTTGGCACCCATATTTGTCTTGTGCCTCTTGTTGTATGATAATGAGACCGCAGCTTTCTTCCTTGTGTCGTCTGATGTTGTTGTCGGTCTGGGTTCCTTCGTCGTGGTTGACTCTTTTGTGGTTGTCATTGAGAGGTTGGATGGACACTCTGCTTTGGAAAAGAAGGGAGGTCCAACACTTGCAAAACCTGCCCATTAGGAAGTGCTCCGTTTTGTACCTTTAATCTAGGCCAGTCCGCAGTAAGTGTGGAAGGATGGGCACCGCAGGGTGTTTTGCCCATGTGTCCGCTAATGTAGCCCACCTGACCGCTGATTGTGTCCATTTGACCAAGCGGTTGGGTAATTGCTCCTTCTAATTTGCAGGAAGCTCAAGGGAAAATCTCCTGACGTCCTTCTGATTGACAATTGTCCATCGCCAAGCCCGCGTGGGTTGGTGTAGACGTAACGTGATTGATCTGACCAAAGATCTTCCGGTCTTCCGTCGCATGCATTTCATGGGGTCTAGGGCTACAAACCTCAGTCGGAATGCCATTAGGGAAGTCAAGCGGTATCACTCGCTTCTGATCTAAGGTTCCAATCTGCAAGGAGCCTTGTCTAAGATTTAGGTCCACTGAGTGATCGTATAGCCAATCTTGGCCAAGGATTAGGGGTTCTATCAGGTCATCGTCATGGCACACTAGTAGTTTCACTGTCAAGGTCACTTCGTTTATGAGGATAGGAAGATCCACCTCACCCATGCAAGGGGTTTCCATGCCTCCTAGCCCAATGAGGTATGCCTCAATCGGCTGCATTCCTATTCTTGAATCCTTATAGTGGGACCATCTAATCGCACTAGTCGCAGCACCTGAATCAATTAAAGCCTTGAGCTCTTGGCAAGGGTTGTCGTGCTCTAGCCTGACTGTAATGAATGGTCTCCTGTCCACTATGCTAGGATGAGTGGTTGACTTTACTTGACACATGGCCATCAGATATCTTGGTGATGTTTCCAGATGATTATAATGTTCTCTCCCTAGTCCTTGTCTTCTTAGCTTCATGCGCTTAATGCGTTCTATAGCTTCTGCCTGAGCTTCAGCTCGTATTCTATTTTCTTCCTCCTTACGCTTCTTTGCCAACGTGAGTTGTCTAAGCATATCCTTAGTAAGAGGTTCTTGGTATAGCTTGACTCTACAACCACTAATGTAATTAGGCATTATATCTCCTTCTAAAGTGGCCAATTGTATTGCTCCACTTGTCGAGAGTCTGTTAATGATCATAGGTCCATAACCTCGCTTTTCTAACTTCCGTGCGTGCTGCTTCAGCGTATATACTAGAACTAAATCTCCTTCTTTCAAGCCTTTATCTTTCACATGTGCATGAAAATATGCTTTCTGTCGCTTCTTAGCTGCGTATATTCCTGCTGCTGCTTTTAGCCTGGTTTCTCCTAATCGTTCCAAGTCCATTATTCTTGCTGATAATTCATGGCCGGTCCACTGATGTTCTTGTGCAACCTTAAGGGTCAGTATCAAGAAGTCCAAAGGAAGCACAACATTCTGACCAAAAACCATCTGAAAGGGAGTTGCATTGAGTACGGTCTTGTAGGCCACTCGATATGCCCAAACAGCATGGTGTAACTGTTTGTCCCAATCTGAACGTTTGTTGTTCACGAGTTTCTTCAGTACGTTACAAAGGATCTTGTTAGTGCTTTCAGCCTGACCATTGGCCTGAGGATGATATGGTGCGGATTTCTTGTGAATCACCATAAAATCCTGTAACAAATATTCAATGACTTGGTTTAGAAAGTGAGTTCCTTGATCGCTCACTAACTCTATAGGCAATCCATATCTCGTAAAGACATTTTCAAATAAGAATTTTGCAGTCATGTGTGCATCATTCTTTTTCGTGGCTTTTGCCTCTACCCATTTGGTAAGATAATCTATCGCAACAATAATGTATTCCGCATGTGTACCTTTTGCAGGGGGGTTAATGGGTCCTACAAAGTCTATACCCCACTTAGAAAATGCACGTCCTCCCATCATGGGTTTCAATGGCATTTCATCTCTGCGAGTAGGGAACTGAGTTCTTTGGCACACATCACATCTCTTTACATAGGTATGTGCATCCATGTGAAAAGTGGGCCACCATAATCCTGCAAAGAGGATGGCTTTGATTATCCTATCTGGTCCAAAGTGACCTCCTGCAACACTTTGGTGTGCAGTCTCTAGTACGCGCAAATAATCGCTTTCATGAACACATTGTCTTATGTATCCGTCTCTTCCTCTTTTGTATAGATTGTCACCAATAAGTGAATAGTCCTGAGCTTCCTGCTCTAGACTGCGTTGTCGCGCTAAGGTCATTCCTTGAGGGAATGTTTTTGTCCTCAAGTACGTCACTAAGGGTTCACTCCAGTCTGGTGTGAGAGACACGTGATATAATGTGGCATGTTCTACCCGTGGTCTTTCACAACAAACATGGCATTCTTTACACAATTTGTAGACATCTGCTTCCATTGAAGGCCAATATACTCCTAGTCTATGCAGAGTCTGCAAATTATTATGTTTCGAGTGATGTTGCTTTAATGTACCTACATGTGCTAATTGCAACCAATTCACATGTTCTGATTCATCTACACAACAAGCAAGAATCTTTTGATTGTCTTGTTTATATATACTTCCTGCTATGATTTGATATCTTTGAGACTTTGTAATCTCTCCTTCTTTGATCCTTATCCTAGGATTCTTGGGTCCATAGGTGAGAATAGGGACTATAGGCTTAGCCCATTCTGGTGCTATCTCAAGGTTAAACAAGTATGCATCTGGTAATTCATCCATTATTCCTTGAGGAGCTTCTCCTGAGGTTAATCTTGAGAGGTGGTCAGCTCTAAGATGTGTCTTTCCTTTCCTGACTACTACTTCAGAATCGTACTCCATGAGTAATAGAAACCAACGTATTAATTGTCCTGTGTTACATGGCTTGTTGACTAAATACAGTAGGGCTTGATGATCTGTAAAGAATTTGAACTTGTTTGCCAACAAGTAATGTTTGAATTTCTTTACCGCGTAAATCATTCCTAATCCTTCTCGTTCCGTCGTGGTGTAATTTCTTTCTGCTGCGTTCAACTGTCTGCTCGCGTAAGCTATGGGGAGGTCTATATTACCTTCACTCATGGGTTGTGCTAACACACATCCTATGGTGTAGTTGGATGCATCCACATGCACATGGAATGGCTTACTCCAATCTGGGGTTGTCAATATAGGTGCTGAGCACAAACGTCGTTTAAGTTCGTTGAATGAATTCTCACATTCATCCGTCCATTCAAAATGGGTCAAAAGAGAGTACAAAGGCTTGGCTGTGATTGCATACATGTGTATGAATCTTCTATAATAACCACAATGGCCCATAAATGCCTGTACCTCTTTCACGTTAGTTGGTCTAGGTAGATCTGCAATCACCTTCACCTTTTCTTCATCTGTCGAAATTCCATTCTTTGACACAATGTGTCCTAGAATTTTTCCTTGTCTGACCATGAAAACGCACTTTTCGGGGTTCAAACAAACATGATATTTTCGACATTTGTCAAACACTTGTCTTAACTCTGGGATACGTGTCTGTCTTACATTTGAATGAGCACATAATTCATCGACATAAACTTCCAAATTCTTGCGTAAGAATTCCTTGAAAACATGACACATGAGTCGTTGGAAAGTGGCGGGTGCATTTGTTAAGCCAAAAGGCATTACACGAAATGCAAATATGCCCCATTCTGTGGCAAAAGCCATCTTGTGTTGGTCTTCTGGAGCAATGGCTACTTGATTATAGCCTGAGAATCCATCAAGAAAGCTGTAAACTTCCTTGCCCGCAACTCTTTCCAATAAGTGTTCTGTGATAGGAAGAGGATAACTGTCTCTAATTGTGGCGGCATTAACTTTTTAAAGGTTAATACACACACACAATTTTCCTTTTTTCTTGGGCACTACCACAATGGGGGATACCCATTCGGTATGCTCAATTTTGTAAATGAATCCTGCTTCTATCAAGTGATCTATCTCCTCTTTAATCTTCGCAGTGTAGTTATCATTGTACGTGTATGGTTTTTGTTTCGTGGGTTTTGCATCTGGAGTCATAGGGATTCTATGAGAACATATGTCTGGATCTACTCATTTCAAGTCTTTGTAACTCCAAGCGAACACATCTCTATATTCGCACAATAGGGCAACTAATTCTTCTTCTTCTTCCTTCGTCAAATCATGCCCTATGTATGTACACTTTTCTTCTTCTCCTTCTATGGCAACTATGATTTTTTTGGTTTTCTCTTGGTTATCATATACTTCTTTGACGTCAGCTTTTCTGTTAGGCATTCGTACCATTATTCTTCTATCTTCGATTTCATATTTCTTGAAGTTCTCGGGTACTTCAAACAAGGATTCTTCTTCTTCTGACATGGTTTCTTTCTTCTTTCTTTTCTTGCCTTCACTCTTGCTAGTCACTTGAGTGGCTATTCTCACATCATTCATAACTTCTTCGTGTTTCTGAGGGTGAGTCTCTACTTCGTAAAAATATTCTTCTTTTGATGCAAAGGGTGGGTCCATATTAATTGACTCTAAATCGAAATCACTCGCGTCCTCAAATGCATCGGTGTTAGGTTCACATTCTTCTAAAATTGGATCACACATGATTGGCTCTATCGTGAAAAATGAAATGTCATAGCCATCCTCGTCACAGTGGGGTGTCCATTGTTCTTCATTGATGGCTACATCCATGGTTGCTAGGAGTTCTGCCCAACCATGGGGTTCAAACTCTTCGTCTGGAAATACTACAGGTGCATAAGCTAGGTCTTGAAGGGTTCTTGGATGTTGTTCTGCACCTAAGGTCCTGGCTTCTAACCGTTCTTCTTCTTGTTTTGCAACTTTACACATCCATAGATGAGTGTCCTTGTGTAACCATGAGGGGTCTGACTCCAAAGAGTGTACTGATTCTGTTTCTACTGGTGTCTTATGGATGGTATTCCATTGTATTGGGGGTACGTCTCGATGTGAATAGTCTTTAAGATTGACTTTGGTAGTCACTCCTAAATGTTGCAAGTACAAAGAATTAGTTCCCCAATCTTGTACAATTTGCAACTGACGCATGAATGGTCGTCCCAATATCATCTCGTAAGCGTGATTTTTCGCAAAGTCACAAATGGTGAAGGTATGCTCAAACTCCACACCACAAGTGGTGAGAGATATGCCTTCTAGTAAGCCTAATGGTTTTTCTATGTGTCCATCAGCCATTTGTAGCTTCATCCTGGTAGGTCTGAGTGCTGGCTTACCCCAACCTTTCCATAAAGCGGTGGTAGCAATGGCTACTCCGGCTCCTGAATCTAAGATGGCTTTCGTGGTGTAGCCCTGATGAGTTATTGGAAGATAAGTATTACCTTCCTCTCCTTCACTTACATCTCCGATCTTCTCTACTGGTATCTCTGGTACCTTCTTATGTGATCCTATCTGTGAGGGAGTAGTAGCAAGCTTAGGGAATTGATTTGCTACATGCTTCCACAGTTCCGGTTTTACCTTTAACAACTCCTCTAGAGTGAGATTACACTGTACTTTGGTATTCTTGATTACTTCCGTGTTTCTAGGGATTACTGATTCTTCATTCCTCACTATTATCATGGGTGCTCTCATACTAATAGACTTTGCTTCCCAAGGTCCTGTGAACTGAGGTAATTCTTGTAAAGAATTAGATTCAAAACCTGTGTGTTCACTCAGTCGTTCTTCCTCTACGTCATCGTAAATAGAGGGGATGTCTTGGGGAAATTGCTCCTGCAAGTCGTCTATTTCTTGAATAGGAGGATGGGTTCCTTATTCTTTTCTCCACTTTTCTTCTTGGATTTCTCTCAAAAATTCATGTGAGTATCTATGTATGGAAGACAGATTGTCTTGATTCTCTGTATTGGGTACTTGAGACAGGGATGGTGCATTCCTTTCCTGTGTCTCTGCGACACTAGGATTCCTATGCTGATCCTTTTTCTCTTTGCTATCTATCAAGTATTCTAGCCTCTCCATTAGACCTTGAAAGTGTAATTCAGGTTTTGCCATGTTATTCCAATTAAGATATCTAGAGGCTTCGAACAAAGCTTGTGCTAATTCTACCATCTTCATGCAAAGTTTAGTCCTCTCTATCTCTAAGTCTGCTCGAGGGTAGTTCTTACTTATTTTAGCTACTTGAGGTCCCTCTTTTAATCTAGCTTGATATGCACGAAACATCATGTCTAGGTTTTCTGGTATGGATTCCGCTAGAACTGATCCTGATTTTTGAGCTGGGTTCTCTTGATTCAATTCTTGTGAGGTCAACTCTAGGATTTTGGCTCTCGACTCTTTCAAGCTTCCTTCCAACTCAGTTATCCTTTTACTCCATTTTCTCTTAATTCTTTCTTTGGAATCTTTCCAAGATTTCGTCTTTTTACTGCTAGATTCTGTAACTTCACTACTTCCGACTACTTTCTCCTCATTAAGTTGGTGGTTCTGTAAGAGCGTCTGGGCTCTGGTTATAGCTTGGATAGGCACGTATGTAGGGTTGGATCCATCTGCATTGTGTACAATACCTATCACGTTGATCGGTGTCACATTTGAAGCGTTAACTGGGTTCGTAGGACAATCTTTGATTATGTGCTCTTTGCCACAATCGGCACAAAAGCCTTGGATGTTATAGTACTGTGATTGCCCTGCTATCGGGGGATGTGGACAATCCTTTATGAAATGATCTCCTTGGCACCTAAAGCATGGTCCTTTAGGGCCCTGTGGTCTTTGCTATCTCAATTGGGGCCGTGGCTTTGGATTTGTGTACATCACATGAGCGTAGTCGGGCTCCCAACTAGGTTCCACTAGTGGACTATCATAATGATATGTCTCCACGTGTTCTGGTGACTCCGTGTAATAAGCGGGTGGACTATCTATATGAGTAGAGTCAAAATTGTTTGAGTTCGGGTCACTCTCTGTGATCAAAGGTGAAGAAGGCACTAAGGCCCTACTTAGGTTCTCTTCTACAGCAGCGTATTTGACAGAGATGACATTCGTTGGTGGGGGTGGCTGCTGAGCTAAGACAGGTTGTGGTCTCTGTTGAGCCTGATAAGGGTAGTTCTGTGGAGGCCTATAGTAATAAGGCTGAGCATTGTATTGGCCTTGATACCTACCTGGCTGTGCGTATGCTTGCGGGTAGTTTTGTCTCACTACCTGTTTGTTATATGGGCAGTCCTGAGCCGTATGATTCGTGTATCTTCTCTCAATAGTACAGTATTGGCCACTAGGGTTGGCTTGCGTTTGTGTTGCATTGGGACACACATTTGCCATATGATCTCCACCACAGGTGTAACAGGGCTTGTTTGTTGTTACCCTAGGCATCTGTTTACTAGAAACTCCTAGTTTCTGGGCCACTTTTTCTGCTAGGTCCTCTATTGAGCTAGACAATTTTGTGGATGCTAGAGAGGAACAATCGGAGTCTTTGTAGACTTTTGAGAGTTCCAACTCATCTCCTAAGTTGTCCTCAATATCTATGCATATTCTTACACACTGTTCTAGCATTCTGGGTTCTTTTAAGTACACGTAGGAGCGTAGTTTAGAGCTCAACAAGCCATCTAGAAACAATGACACTTGTTTGGCCTGCGAGGGTAGCTCTTGTACTGGACATCTTTCAACATATTGTCTAAACCTACGTCCTGCCAGTCTTACTGTTTCCTGAGGGGTCTGTTTGAAACTATGAATCAACGAAGACGTGTCATGTCTGATCCCACTTTTAGAGAATTCTGTGATGAATGACTCTAAAAAGTGATGGATGTCTCTAAATTGCCTCTGTTGCAAATGTTGGAACCAAGTTAAAGCTGTGTTCTTTAACGTTAGTCCGAATGCGTTATATTGCGTGAACATGTCTTCGACTTGTTCTGCTCTTAGTACTTGCTTGAATTTTGCGACATGGTCATAGGGATCTCCTGTCCCATCAAAGTAATTTTTCATGGACTTAACTAACTGAGTGGGTCTTAGTATTCTTGCGTGTTCACGTGGTCTAGGTAGAGGAAAATCATCTCTACCACCTAGTATTCCATGTTCCCTTTGTCTATCAGCTCTATTAGTGTCTGTGGTTGTTCTATCTCTCCCTAAGGGATGATTGAAGCTTACTTCGGGTCTATCTTTGTTTTTCTCTCTTTGCATGCCATGGGCTGAGGATGTTCCTGCCCCTTGTTGGTTCACGTTTATGTTTGTTCGTGATGGAGGGAATACCAATTCGCCTCTCCATGTGTAGGTATTTCTAGCATGGTCTGGCACCACAAAGACTCTTTCTGAAGTCTCATCCACGTATACAACCTTTCCAGGTGTATCCGGGTCTTTAAATTCATAGATTATGATGGAGCCTACCTCGCTAGGTTGTTCAGTTCTGTACCTCCAAAATGCTTCGTCAGTTTCTTTATTTACAAACAACTCTATGCTTCTGTTGTCCTGAGGGATCCACTCTGGAACTAGTACTCGTGTCAGTACAGATTTCCCTCTAGGTGTCCTAGGTTCTTCTAATGGTTCTTTTCCTTGAGATTTAGTTTCCGTCTCTAGCTGAATTACGCCAAACTCATTGGTGTTGTTTGGTTGCGTACTTAAGATATACATTGTTCCTTCCTTGTCTATGTACGCGTCTCTCTCGAATTTCACCACTGGACGTTCCAATCCAATGGGTTGATCGGGGTTGTGCATTTGCACCACTTGTCTTCTCAAACCATCCTCATAGATGCGAGCACCTAAGCGGTTGATTCGGAGAAACTCTAGTTGAGTCCTATAGGGTCCTTCTGGTCTTTCTAAGTATGCTACATTTGACCCTCCTTCTGGTCTTTCTGTGTTAAATGCCATTTTTGATTCGCTAGTATCTGAGCTCTCGTAGGGATAACTAGTGTTCAATTGTTGAGCCCACGATCGTGCAGTAGTTCCTCCACTTGCCTCTGATGATCTAAGGCTTTGTCGGTCTGACTTACCTATATGTTTGCCCGATCTAAGGTTCATTAATTTTCTTCCTTGCACACTCAATACACACTCAGATCGTCAATGATTCTTTGTTCTTACTTTCTTGATTCTTTTTACATTTCTTTAGATTCTTGTCTTAATGTATGCGTCAGGAATTCGACTTTCCGTGGTACTTTTGAGTTCTCGTTCCGTCAGACTTATGTTCTTTCCTTTAGGTTTCGTATCACACACCTCTACTTTAGTCTTGAACTTGATAAATTTAATTCTCTTGAACTTGAGGCGTTCCTATCGTGTTGAATCCACAATCCTAACGTTTATCCTAAGCAAAAAATTGACTGAGGGGGTTGAGTAATCTTCCAACCTCAAGTCAGCTTTTCTGGTTGCTCTGATGCCCAAGAAGTCGCGCTTTCCAAGCTTTATGCCCTTCACTGCCTTACTTTGGTTGCCCTTGATTGCCTTTGCTAGACCTGGAAAAATCCAATATTAGACCAATATCACATTCGGATGAGAAAGATATGAGCGTTCAGGCCCTCGGGGGTAAAAACTCACAAACAGATTTTTCTTCAAATATGAGCTAAGGGGTCTCCTATGAGTGCAATGATCCAAAAATTTTCAAAAAATAGCCCCAAAATTGGCCAAAAAATCAAACCCTAAAATTTGCGTTTGGGGTGGACAATCGCGATGGTCTGAGATGATCGCGATGGTCTGGGACCGTCGCGATGGTCCAGGCGAACCGTCGCGATGGCGTGATGCGTGAACCGTGGCGATGGTCTGAAGTGCACGGTCGTGATGGTCTATCTGTGAGCAATCGTGATGGTCGGGGGGAGGCGTCGTGATGGTCCGATTGAGTGAACGATCGCGATGGCATCAGTCAACGGTCAATGTGAATCGTCGTGATGGTCCGAAGTGAACCGTCACCATGGTCACCGATGAGATGGCGTGAGCCAATCGCGATGGTCCAAATTTTGAGTTGTCGCGATGGTGTAAGGGTCTCGTCGCGATGACGTGGCTAGTGAGCAATCGTGATGGTCTAGCTTGCCATGTGGCACTATCGAGGCGATGGCATGGGCCAATCGTGATGGCGTGGGGTCGATGGGATGGTCGCGATGATCAAGGACCGTCGCGATGGTTCAAGTGAACCGTCGTGATGGCGTGAGACCGTCGCGATGGTCCGGCCGAGCCATCGCGATGGCATGAGCCAATCGCGATGGTGTGACACAATCGCGATGGTCTGAGCCAATCGCGATGGTCCACCAAAGTGTGAATTTTTGAAATGCAGCAATGGATTCCTAGAGGCGCAAGGGTCGCCTACACGCCCATGAACTCGCTTACCTCAAATTCCGAACTTGGCAGACCATCGCGATGGTCTAACACAGTCGGCAATTTCTGACAGAAAGTGATTTTCTTACCTTTTTGCAGCCTTCTTGATGCACTGGAGCTCTGTACATGCAAGAAAACTCAAAAACACACAAGTACACACAAGCACAAAAGCTCTCTCTCTCTCTTGCACATGCACAAATGAGGGGAAATGAGGAGAATGGGTGGATATGGTGAATTTTCTGATTTTTTTGGAGATGAAGATGATGATGCGGTGATGAAGATGGAGTGTGGGGGAGGTGAAAAACACTAAAAACTAACTAAAAACAACAACAAAAACTGAAATTTTTACCTTCCAAGGCCACTTCTTGCTATACTCTTACCATCACACATTCGTCCTAGACTCGATCCCCGACAACGGTGCCAAATTTGGTGTTGCTCTAGCACAATGGTGAGAACCACGTTAAGAAGCTCCACCTCCTTAATGTCAATCCGCGGAAGAGATAGGAGTGATATGAAGATCGTGAATGTGAGATGAAGTGAGAGTGAAGGTGAGAAGCATGGAGATGCACACACACATACACACACACTACGAAGAGAAGCAAGACACAATGGAAGGTGAGAAATCAACTCTATTACTCAAGAACACTCTTAAAAGCTCAAAATAGCTCTAAGCCCTTCTCTACTCAAACAAGCTCACACTTAGTCACCTCAAAAATGAGCTCTCTAGCTCTTTTTATAGATTCTAGACTAGTTTTGACCGGTTTCACATCTAGTGACCGGCATAGTTAAAAAATAGGTCTTATGCGCTATTTGAGAGGGTAAACGGTGTCTAAAAATAACCAAAATTGATACGCTCATTCTACCTAAGCTCCTTAAGCTCGAGGACTCCTCGGCTTGCACAAAATGGAGCTATGGATTACAAAAAAGGTTTTTCTATGTTACATATGTTACAATAGTGATGAAAATCACTGTTGGAGGTTTTGAAGAGTATTTATAAAACATAAATCTTTGAAAACTTGATTCGACTGACTCCCTGCTCTACCTTTACATGCTTTTGCGTCTTCGATGCCTCTGGCTACTACCAACAAGCATAAAGCAGGTTAAAGCTCAAATGATGGAAGAGTTTAAAATCAGTGATCTTGGTTTGTTAACATATTTCTTGGTTTAGAACTTGTATACACAAACTCTAGTGTGTTCATTACTAAGAGAAAGTATATGCATGATATATAGATAAAATTCAAGATGGAGAACACCGAAATTGTAGGTACACCCATGGAACTCAATCATAAACTTAGTTCTCATGAGGGAGAACTTCTTGAGGATGTTACAGGTTACCAAAAACTTGTTGGGAGTCTCAACTATACAACCTTAACAAGGGTAGACATATGTTATGGAGTAAGTACATTAAGCCAATTTATGCATACACCAAGGATACCTCACTTGGAAGCTGTCAAGAGGACCCTAAAATATCTAAAGGGTTCCATAAATGAAGGTTTGTTTTACCCATTCACTTCTGACGTGGACATAAAGATGTATTCTGATGCAGATTGGGTTGGCTCCAATGATGATAGGAGGAGCATCTTAGGATACTTGTCTTTTGCAGGTTCAAAGCTAATATCATGGTTGTCAAAGAATCAACCAATTGTGGCATTGTCATCTACAGAGGCAGAATATAGAGGCTTAGCAAATGCGAGACAAGGGGCTATGTGGCTCAAGCAACTCCACAGATTTGGGGCTACATTCTTACACTCCAATGACTTTTGGAGGCAACACTAGTTCACTTCATTTGGTTGCTGTAGCTCAGTGATGAGTAGTACCTCCTTTAGTGTCAATCCGGGAAGACGTGAGGATGGTATGAAGACCTCGAGCAAGTGGCAGCACAAGTGCGTGACTGAGAAGCACACTAGCATGCACACACATACTCACACACGCGCACACAAGGCAAGACAAAGAGTGAGAAACAATGGAGTTCTTGGATTACTTTCAAAAAGCTCTTACACGTTTGTTTCAATTACAATCCAACCTCAAAAATGAGCTCTCTAGCTCTTTTTATAGTTTTTGGCTAAGTTTTGGCCCTGTCCAGACCTAGTGTCCGGCCTAGTTAAAAATTAGGTTCCAGGGCTTATTTGAGGGCTCAAACGATATCTAAAAAATACGAAATTTGGCAGGTAGATACTTCTAAAGCTCCTCAAGCTCAAGGACTCCTTGGCTTGCACAAAATGGAGCTACAAAAAGATGAAATGATATTTACAATGGTGTTTAGTGATGAGAATCACTTTTAATTGGTGTAGAGGTTTTGAAAAGTTAAGGTTGCCTTAGTGCTAAATCTGCGTGAATGTTCATAAGTGCTTCTTCCTGAAGAAATTTGTTGGCCTATTTGCCAGATCTTCGTTGACTCCCTTGTCTGCTTGTGCCTTCTCTCCCTTGTCCGCTGCTAACACCCCCCCCTCTCTCGCGTCTGTCGTCCCTGACAGACCCTTGTTGAGAGGGTTTTCGGATGTAGTACTCGACGACGTCCTGCGCTAAATGATGTTCAGCAATTCGCAACCCTTTGGCCAAATCTGTCAGAAGAGCATCCCAGTCTACCGGCCCAGGAACCTCTGGATGTGGCATACGTAGCTTTTCGGAATGGAGAGCTTGTTCCACTGCAAACAACTGTAAGAGATGGGATGGTCTGGGAATGAATATCTCGGAGTGATATTCCCAGAATCCCGTGACAAACATCTCTTCAAACGTTTGTTTGAAGCAGGCCGGTAGATATTTGATGCGAGCGTGCCATGCATACACCACATTGATCGATGGGGTTGTGCTCATGTCGTATACAAGGTCCTGGTTCCCTTCATTAAATCCTAGTGCTGAGAGATGCGGTTCCTTGACATTTTTGAAGGTCCTGAAGGTGACCAGCATAAGCTCGAAAATTTTCAGGCACATCTGAGTCATGATATCAGGTACATTCTTGAAACGGACCCCCCAATGTCGAATCGTTGAAATCATATATCCAATTGTAGGTGCGCCCTTAGGGGGTGCGAAGTACACGTAATTTAGCCACTTCTCACATCCTTTAATCGTCAGCACTGTTTGTGTGTACTCCGACCATGATCTCCTTCGAAATACAGGGCAATAACATGGATTATATTTGATGTACAATGGCATGTTGTTCCATGTTCTTACCATTTCCGGGTAGGTTTCGAGCAGCCGAATTCTCCACGTTGGTTGGCGAATATGTCCTTGCTTGGCACTCTCTGGGATGTCATCAGGGGAAAATTGGGTGGCAGAGGTGGGTTCCCTTGAGGTGTGGCGCTTGATCTCCGCATTATAATCCGCCATTAGCACGCAAAAAGGCACATACAGATTTTATTACCACCTCTTCCAATTTTGACATCAATGCGATTTGGACTGCCACCCTGTCATCATGCGTCGTGGCTACTTTCTCTAACTTTTGCATCCATTCCGGTGCCTCAATCTCAATTGTGTCCATGCCCTGTTCTGTTCGCTTACCGCCGGGTGTTGGCATTGGTACATAAGGATCCTCGAATGTTTCTTCTACTTCAATTGGCACCAGATCGTCAGGCTCGGGCTCTGCCAGAGGGGAGGGCTGACGCTCATATTGCATGACCTTGCTGCGTAATTCCTCAAGTTCGGCCCGGAGTTTAGTGACCTCTTCAGCTGTTTCTTCTGCGGTTGTGCTCTGGCTGGGTTCTGTCTGTCGGGTGGCCAACTGTCTTCGTAACTCATCTCTCTCTTTTTCTAAAGTGGCATGGGCCTCCATAAGATCTGCATGAGTTTCTAATACCACCTTCATATTCTCCGAGGGAATAGCCTTAAATCGCTCTGGGTCAATTTCCTGTGGGGAACCCTCCATGGCCGCCTCCAGATTTTCTTCGTTCTGTTTCTGTAATCTTTTATTCTCCTCTAGCGCTGTAGACATATGCTTGCGGAGGAGGCCCAAGTTCCGTCGAAGTTTCAGGTTTTCCGTGATCTGAGAATGTAGCAGCTCGTCCATGTGTCGTCGTTCTTCATCATCTGCTTGGGGTGGGTTGGCTTCTAGTTGTGCGTATTGCTCTTGTAATGTCACGTGCTGCTGTTCTAGTAGCTGCTTCTGCTCTTCAAGATCCCTACATCGTGCTTGGAGATCTTCGTGGCTTCGGAAGAGCCTTGTATGTTGGTTGTCCAGGTGTTGGTAGTGTTGCTGAAGTTGGGCCATGCATTGATGCATATCATTAAATAAGTTACTGAGAGGAATGGTGTTGAATGCAGAGGGGAAGGGAAAGGGAAAGGGGATTGTGGATGCAGTACTGGGGACGGGTGAGGGGGGAGGTGGGGGGATGGGAGATTGTGGGTAAATGGGGGGTGGGAGAGGTGCAGAGGTGGGTGACACCTCCATGAAAGTGGGGGTCGTGGTGGGAGTGACTATGAACATGGGGATTGTGGTAGCGGTGAGGGTTGTGAATGTGTATAGAGGTGTGTGTAATTGTGAACTCCTAGGAAGTGTGCTCGGGGTAGTGAGGTGTACCGTGGCTGAAGTTAGACTTATGTTTTCAATGGAAGCAGAGTGTGTGGGTTGGCTGATGGTTTGTGCGTTGGTGTGTGTAGTGGTTTCAGAGGTGGTGACAGTGGAGGTTACAGTGGTAGAGGGAGGTGAGTGAGGTGGATGTGGGGGAGAAGGTGGCAAGGGAGGTGATGGGGGTGCACTCGATGTGTGGGCTTCCTCGGTGTCGTGAACTGTGTGTGCTGTGCCAGTGGTTGTGGGGGTGCCTTGTGGTCCTGATCCTAATACATTCATTCGTTTTCCCGTTCGTGGGGGGCGTCTTCCATATCTTCTTTCTGTCCTTCGTGATTGCGCTAGTGCGGTGTGCACCGTTTCCGGTACTCCCAAAGCATCTGATATCATTTCCAGGGTGGCACAGTATTGCTCGTCCACACCTTCCTCTTCCAGAATCTGGTTCATGAGAGCTTTACCTGCAACTAATGAGAGCCTGTGTTGCTCTTGAACTCGGTTCATTGTATCGTAAAGCTTCTTTAATGCGCTAGTATAGGCGGGGGCCCCTTCCAGTACTTGTAGGGCTTCTTGATCATACTCTTGTTCTTCTACTTCTGATTGTCCACCCTGTGCCTCCTCATGAGCTTCTTCTTCATCGTCCACATTGACTACGTCCGGTTGGCTGGGCTGGGCTTGCTCTTCTTCAACTTCCGCGTTTACGGCTTCGATGATTCTTGCAACTTCTTCGTCCGTTAGATCCTCCAGAGTGAATCCATGCGGGAATTCTAGATCAGTCGGTACTGGTGGAAACACAAGATTAGGACCATCTGTGCTGTGCCTGGGTAACCTGATAGTAAATGGTTGCACTCGTCGGGGAAGCCTTGGGGTTGTCTCAGGCGTCAGGGTTGCCCCGCGAGCTTGTGCACAAGGCCTCTGGACGGCGCCTCTCATCTTCTTTGAGGGAGGCCCTACAGCTGACAATCTGCGTTGAAATTCCTGTGCTCTGGACCAGATCAGAGCCCTCTGCACCGGTACATCATATGCAAGACATCTGTATACAATTCTTGTGAGTGCACAGCAACCATACAACACAGATTTTTGCTTCTTATACCATCTTTGATGAGCCATATGAATCTGGTCGATAATCTAGTGGGGCATATTAATGGTCAACTCAAAAGCATCCGCCAGGTAGAGGCTAAACCAGATCTTTTTGGGAGGCATTGTGAACCTCTCCTGCGCGGGGAAGGCAAAATGTTGCATGACCATGCGTAAATGGATGGCGATCGTGGGTGTCATTGCAACCATGTCCTTCAACTTCGTCAGATTCCTGTTCTTCATGTTGTCTGGAACCATAGTCTCTTTCTCTGTTGGAATGTGCATACCAGTCATGTCGAGTGCTTCTCTTACTAGGTTGATAGTCAGGCGGAAACGCTTCAGCTCGTTGCCCCTTGTGAGTGATGGGAGCACAAAGGAGCTGTATCCTTTCTTGTCTTTGCTGGGGGTGAGGGTACTAATTAGATATGAGCATCTTAGGAAATCTGGCTTTGGTAGTTGGAACTTGAAGTAGTCATAAAGCCCAGCCTTCTTCCATATCGGCTTCAGTCCTTTGTTGTTCTGTAGCTTTTCAAACTCCCTGGTAAAGAAATGGTATCTGCCCCATCGTCCATTGAATTCTACCTCGGACTCCCACATATATGTGCCTTCACCCAGAGGGCCAGCAACGTCACTGAACCAGTGTGAGGTTTTGCCCACCGGCATGGTATGACCCTGTGGAGGATTCTGAATTGGTATGGCATGTAATGCCCGTAATGCCGCTGGTCTTTCCTTTAATTCCTCCTCGACCAGAAGGCTTTCGATGTCCACCACTTGGGGGCTGGTGCCTGCCTGGGAGCTAGTTCCTACTGTGTCTGCCATTTTACTTCTTGCTGTCTGTCTCTGTGAGAATATACAAACATGTGTTAATATTGTACAGGACAAGGGAGGACCGTTGTTGTTCCCATCACAATATTAACATGCGGGTCGGGGGCGAATAATGGGTTAGTAAGTGTTCGGTGCACGTGTGTGTAGTTAATGCTTGGGTAGTCCTAGGAGACTAATGAAGTTAGTAAGTGGGGATGAATTTACAAAATGGGGTCGGGGGTTTATTACAGGTCTTAGGCTGCCAAATGCAGTGGATGGGCTTTGCTTTCGGTTTCGTAGAGACACTAGAGAGCTTTCTAGGTGTCGCGGTTTGAAAATGAGGCCTTTTAGGGACCCATTTACAATTGATTATATGCATGCTCATGGGCCTTGGTGTGTTCCTGCGTGATGAGAACGAGTGAATACTGGCAGTATGCGTAGATGGGTTATGCTGTTTAGGTTGTGGCCTCGGCGTAACGACTTGTGCTTTCAAGCAAGCCTTAGGCACCCAAATTTGTCTTGATTGTGGGCTAGCCTTCATCGACTTCTTGGGCACCCAAATAGAGGTCACTCTAGCAGGAGAATTTCTGCAAGACTTCTTATTAATGTCGTGTTGTTGGTTATTAATAAGAAACTTAGCCCGTGTAGTTGACGGTGGTGCAACCGGTTGTTCGCCTTTCCGCACCCACACATGGTTTATTTTCTGGGACATTCTGCTGCGCAGGTACTTTTGACCTTGGACATAGGTAGTACTCTGCTTCTTCTGCCTTTGATCTACCTTGGGTTGTTGCCTCCTTCTGGCCTTTGGAAAAGAAGGGAGTTCCATTGCATCCCTGACTCCTTTTTTGCGAATATCATTCCTCTGCAACACATAGTTTTGGCCAAGAACAGCATGGTCATCTTCATGTGTACCCCTGGAAGGACCAGGAGTCTGTGCCTTTCCTAGTTCCTTGAGTGCTCCATTGTCTAATTCTACTGTAACTCGACTATGATTGACCCAAACTTGGAGAAGTCCACTTCTTAGGTTTAGATTGACTGCTTGGTCATAGATCCAATCTTGACCCAAGACGAGAGGTTCAGTGAGATCCTCATCTTGACACACCAGTACTTTAACAGTCATTTCCTCATCATGAATGTAGAGGGGAAGTTCCACCTCGCCCATGCAAGGGGTTTCCACGCCTCCCAATCCTATGAGATATGCTTCCACAGGATTGACAGTTAACTTTAACTCTTGACAGTAAGACACTCTAACAGCACTAGTAGCTGCGCCTGAGTCAATCAAGGCTCTTACGTTCCTTGCACTCTTTCCTTGTCCTATATCTAGTGTTATGAAAGGACGTCTATCAATTATCCTATGCGAGCTTGTTCCTGCAACTTTACGCATGGCCATAGGATATCCTTGATCTGCATAGTCATTCGCTCTAAGCTGATCTCTACCTTGCCTTCGTAACTTCATCCTTCTGATGCGTTCTAAAGCTTCTGCTTGAGCTTCTTCTCGAACTCGCTTTTCTTCCTCTTTGCGTTTTTTAGCAGTGGAGTCGGCTGAGCATTTCCTCCGTGAGGGGTTCCTGATACAACTTGACTCTGCAACCGCTAATATAGTTCGGGAGAACATCACCCTCTAATGTGGCCAACTGTACTGCTCCACTCGTGGAGATCCTATTGATGATCATTGGTCCGTAGCCTCTCTTTTCTAGTTTCCTTGCGTGTTGCTTCAGTGTGTAGACTAAAACTAGATCTCCTGCTTTCAGACCCTTATCCTTCACATGGGCATCGAAGTATGCCTTCTGTCTCTTCTTGGCTGCATATATTCCTGCAGCGGCTCTCAGTCTTGTTTCTCCTAATCGTTCAAGGTCAAAGATCCTAGAGGAGAGCTCGTGACCTGTCCATTCGTGTTCTTGTGCTACTTTCAACGTAGGTATTAAGAAGTCCAAGGGTAGCACAGCGTTTTGGCCAAATACCATCTGAAAGGGGGTGGCTTGGAGTACCGTTTTGTAGGCAACTCGATATGCCCAAACAGCATGGTGTAGCTGTTTGTCCCAATCAGAGCGTTTTGTGTTCACTAATTTTGTCACTACATTGCATAAGATCTTATTAGTACTCTCAGCTTGTCCATTAGCTTGAGGGTGATAGGGGGCAGACTTCTTGTGTATTACCAAGAATTCTTGGAGTAGATTTTTGTTGAAGCTCAAAGTCAAGGACAAAGCATGGAAGCACATCAAAAGGTGGACACACAAGGAAAGGGAGCAAGTAGGGAGCACCAAGAAGTGTATGTCAAATTTTCAGAAGAATCCCCTACAAAAATAGTGATTTCCATCACTAAAAACCATTGTAAATACCATTATCTATTTTTAGTAACTCCATTTTGTTCAAGCCGAGGAGTCCTCGAGCTTGAGGAGTATTAGAAGTACCATCATACCAATTTTCATAATTTTTAGACCTCGTTTGAGCCCTCAAATAAGCCCTGGAACCTAATTTTTAACTAGGCCGGACACTAGGTCTAGACAGGGCCAAAACTAGTCAAAAAACTATAAAAAGAGCTAGAGAGCTCATTTTTGGGGCTAGCTTGTTAGAGAATAGAACTTTTGTAAGAGAACTCTTTTGCAATCTAAGCTTTCCATTGTTCCTCTCTTTGATCTTACTTTGTGCGCGTGTGTGTGTATGTGTGTGCATGTTTGTGTGCTTTCACTCACGCACTTGTGCCTTCACTTGCTCGTGGTCTTCATACCGGTCCTCACGTCTCCGCGGATTGACAAGTAAAGGAGGTGGTGCTTACGCTTGAGCTACACCAAATTTTGGCACCGTTGCCGGGGAGAGTGCTTCGAGGACGAGCGTTGTGACGGTAAGATCGTAGATTTGCGACGTTGGAAGGTAAAAAAACTGTCATTTCAGTTCATTTTCTGTTTTTTCCTCTTCATCTTCATCATCATCATCATCTCCACCTTCTTCCATCTTCTTCTTCATAGAAATTTCTTGTTTTTTAGTGCATTTTCACCATTTTCATACCATTTTTCATGCATTATTGTGTGGGAAGGAGTTAGGAGGTGCAAGGGAGAGCAAGCGCTGTGTTTTTTTCATGATTTTCTGCTCATACGGAGCTCGCCATAGCCGGCGCTCATAAATTTGAATTTCCCGCCAAAAAACGCGATTCTGTGATGAAAATCGCGATTCTGTGAAAATTCAAAATTTTTTGAAAAATCACGATTTTCAGTTTTCCCGCCTAAAAGTTGGTTGAAAAGAATCGCGATTCTGTGTTTTTTCTCAAAAAAACACGATTCTCTGCTCAAAATCAAGATTTTCAAAAAACACGATTCTCTGCTCAAAATCGCGATTCTCACCAATCACGATTTTCAGCAAAAACACGATTTTGTGAAAAACACGACTTTCTGCTCAAAATCGCGATTCTCACAAATCACGATTTTCAGCGAAAAATACGATTTTGAGAAAAACACGATTCTCTATGACAAAATCACGATTTTTATGCCAAAAACACGATTTTGTGAAAAAGGCGATTCTGTGAAAACACGAATTTTTGCTCAAAATCGCGATTTTCAAAAACACGATTTTGTGCTCAACATCGCGATTTTCATGTCAAAAACACGATTCTGAGAAAACACGATTTTCAGTCAAAAACACGATTTTGTGAATCACGATTCTCTGAGTCAAAATCGCGATTCTCTAAAACACGATTTTGTGATCAACATCGCGATTTTCAAATCACGATTTTGTGATCAACATCGTGATTTTCAAATCACGATTTTCTGCTCAAAATCGCGATTTTCATAAACACGATTTTGTGATCAACATCGCGATTTTCATGTCAAAAAACACGATTTTCAGAAACACGATTTTGTGATCAACATCGCGATTTTCAAATCACGATTTTGTGATCAACATCGCGATTTTCAAATCACGATTTTCTGCTCAAAATCGCGATTTTCATAAACACGATTTTGTGATCAACATCGCGATTTTCATGTCAAAAAACACGATTTTCAGAAACACGATTTTGTGATCAAAATCGCGATTTTCACAACACGATTTTCTACTCAAAATCGCGATTTTCAAAACACGATTTTGTGAAAACACGATTTTGTGAACACGATTCTGAAGGTACAAAATCGCGATTTTTTCAAAAGGTCCTGTTTGCCTGTTTTGACCCCCAGGAGCCTGAATTGGCATAACTTTTTCATCCCAAGTCCATTTTTAGAGCTCTATAGCTCGTTGGAAAGCTCGTTTCAAATCCTACATGACCTCAACTATTTTGAGATAGGATAATTTGAAGTTGACCCTCAAGTGGGACTAGGGAACCAAGGGGACTCCAAAGAATTTTGAACCATACCAAGGGGAAAATTTGGACTCTTGACTAAAGCTTATGAACCTGAGATCTGGTAGACACTTAGGAAAGGATAAACAAAGCATTAGATCTTCTGAGGCTAGTGTCAACCATACATCCAAGTCTTGGGCACAACAACTAAGTGGTCATCTTTTACTAAGTTCAGACACAAGTGATTCAGAAATGTCTTTTAGTATGGGAAAACCTGGAGGTGGCTCAGGGACTGCCCATCTACAAACACCAGAAGGTCCCTATAAGACACAGTTGGAATATATTCGGACCAACCAATTAGGTGCTCGCATCTATGAGGATGGTCTGAGACGATCAGTGGTCCAACTCAAAAATCCAGATCAATCCTTTGGACTTGAACACCCAATGGTCAAGTTCGAAGAGGGTTCATACATTGATAAGGAAGGAACCATGTATGTGGTCACCAACCTACCAGATAGGACTGATGAGTTTGGAAATGTCATTCCTGAGAATGAAATAGGAGACCTAGAACAAGGAAACGTAGGACAAGGACCCCAGACTCCTAGAGGTAAGTCAGTTTTGACCCGAGTGATCACTCCGGATTGGATCCCTCAAGACAACAAAAGCATAGTACTATTTTTGAATAGAGAAACAGAGGAAGCCTTTTGGAGGTTCAAGCCAGATCAACCTAGCCAATTGGGCATAGTTATCATCTATGAATTCAAAGATCCTGAGATACCAGGCAAAGTTGTCTACCTGGATAACACATCAGAGAAAATTTTCTTGGTAATAGAACATGATAGACATGCATATACTTGGAAGAATGAATTGATTTTCCCCCCACCAAGATCCAATGTTTCCCATGGCCTCCAAGGAGTAGGATCATCCCTCGCTCATGAAGCCCAGAGAGAAAGAACTAGAGAGAGACCTGAGGTAAGTTTTGCACACACCGTGGGCAGGAATAGGTCAGGATTTGAAAATGAAAGACCTGAAAGAGAGAGACATCAAGCACATAGGCAACAAAGAGATGAACAGGATTTTCCATTGCCTAGACCCCGAGAGTACCCAAGAACCCTTAGACCCATTCAAGTGATCAAGGCAATGAAGAACTATTTCGATGGGACAGGGGATCCTTATGATCATGTGGCCGAGTACAAACAAGTGCTGAGAGCCGAACAAATTGAGGACTGGTTCACCCAGTACGAGGCATTTGGTTTGACCCTTAAGGGCACTGCCTTAGCTTGGTTTCAACCATTGAGTAGAAGCAGCTATCACGATATAGGTCAACTGCTAGACGAATTCATTGTAGAATTTTCCAAGAGTGGTATCAGGCATAACACATCATCCTTGATCCACAGCTTCAAGCAGACTCCCCAAGAAACAGTGTGACTAGCAGGTAGAAGATTCAGACAGTATCTAGAAAGATGCCCTGCTCTAGAGTTACCCACTCCGGCCAAACAAGTGGCTTTGTTCTTAGATGGCTTACTGAGCACCAAGTTAAGATCATGTGTGTACTTGAAAGATCCTAGATCCATAGAAGAGTGTGTGCGGACGTGCATAGACATAGAAGATAACTTGGGTGAGGAGTTAGGATTGTCCAAACTCTACAAAGATTCGGATAATTCTACTAGTCATACTTCAAAGATCTCCACAGAAATAGAAGAGATAGCTGAGCAAGTTGCCAAGAAGCTGGGAGTCCAAAATAAACAAACACAGAGAGTCACTCCATTGAATCGGTGTTATACTTGTGGGGGCGACCACATGGCTAATGTATGCCCAATGCAAAACCAAAACATTAGAGAAAGGAATGCTCCATATTGCACTATTGAGAGAAAATACACAAACCACACGGCTCAAGATTGTCCCTACAATAGGCAGGCTGTTAGATAGAATTATCAGCAACCTTACCCACAAGGTAGGTATCAGAACCAATACCAACAGCCATATTATAGACCACAACAGCAATATCAGGTACCATATAGGCCACAACCTGTCTTGGGAAACCAACCACCAGCTCCAGCCAACGTGATTCCAGTCAAATATGCTGTGGGAGAGGAAAATCCAAATAGAGCTTTGGTGCCATTAACCCCATTGATACCAGATAATGACTCTCACGCTCATAGTTCAGACTACTCCCATGAAGGTAGTCGACATGCTTATTACACAAAGTCACCTGAACATAGTGAGATTTACTCGTATCAATATGAGGCACCGCCTATGGAGCAAAATTGGTAGCCAGAATACTCCAATGTCATGTACACACATCCTAACCCTAGGCCCCAGTTGAGACAAATGAGACCACAAGCCCCTAGAGGATCTTGTTTCAGATGTCATGGTGACCATTTCATTCGTGACTGTCCCCACCCACCATCTCCGAGTCAAGGACAGGCTATCACAATACAGGCTTTTTGTCCTGATTGTGGCAAAGACCATCTCCCCAGAGATTGTCCAAGAAACCCCTCTAGTGCACCCAAGATTACACCCATTAATGTGGTAGGCTTAGTGGCAGATTCAAGTTCAAGTAGTAGCAATGTGGCTCCTATACAAGCTGTCACTAGAGCACAAGCCTTAAAACAGGATAAACCAGTAGAACAATCAGAGTCGAGTGAATCGGGAGAGCCTAGTAAGAGGAAAACAAGAACATGGAAGGATACCCGAGAGAAGGCCAATCGCAAGTGGAATAAAAAGTTATCGGAACTAGAAGAAAGCTTAAAAGAAGCGAAAACAAAAATAGAGGACATTGCATCTCAAAGCCCCTCGCATGCTGAAACTCCATCCACTCCACCTCATCCCACTCCACCTCATCCCACCCCACCACCCATTGTAAATAGACCGCAACCAGGGTCTGTTCTTGCAGATCCAACCCCAGAAGGCTTGGACATGATGTCCAAAGCCTATGAGGCTCGACTTCAAGAAGGGCCTACAGCTGCAAATCTAGACAAGAGTTACCCTAGAGCGGATTTAGAGATTGAACGAATGAAAATGTGCATGAAAATGGTAGAACAAGCTCAAGCTATACTTGAGACTAGTCAAAAGTTCAATCAGACAAACTCTGTCAAACCAGATTTGCATTTCCAAGGGTTACTAGAAAGATTAGAGCAGTTGGTAAACAAACCACAAGTCTCTTTACCTCCACAGGCTCAACCAGTTATGGAAAGAGGAAGCTCACCACCAATGGGGGCTTATGTTCCTAATTCCACAGATGTTGGAATACCTCCTTCAATTCAACAATACTCTCAAGAGTTCTTGCGGGAAATACAAGAAGAGAAATGGGCCAAGGAGAAGGGTAATTCCCCTCCTATTCCTGAGATTGATGATCTTCATGATCAGTTTCCCCAAGACATTCCATCTATTTACGGAGATGAAGCAGAACAACAAGAAGACGAAAGGTTAGATTTTGAATCTAATACCTTAGAAGAACTGCCTCAATTTCCAGGCCCATGGGAATCTGAATCTCTCCAGATTAGAACTCCCACAATACTAGTAAGAAATGAAGACTCAGTGGTTCCAAGGAACACGGATGTCGTGAAGAACACTAAGGTTCAGTGTCATCTCACTGTAGAAGAGCTGCTCAAAGCAAAACCTGAGCTTTGGAATCATGTGAAGGATCAGGTTCCAGAACTTGATTCCAACATGCCAAAAGCGGGCTCCAAGCAAAGGGTACCAGAGATACCTCTAGACAAAATAGGGGACATGTGTGAGGGTGAAGAAGGTAATACTTATCTTCCAATCACCTACCAAGGTTACACAACAAAAGCAATCATAGATTCAGGTGCTGGTGTTGCTATTGCGACCACCTCCTTGTGGAAGCAATGGGGCAAGCCCACATTAAAACCAACTAGAATGAAGCTTCAAATGGCTGATGGTCATTTTGAAAGACCTCTAGGATTGCTAGAAGGGATCACTCTAACCACTTGTGGTGTAGAGTTTGAGCACACATTTGCTATATGTGACTTTGAGAAAAATAATGTCTATGAGATGATCCTAGGAAGACCCTTCCTACGACAATTGCAAATAGTACAGGATTGGGGAACTAATTCC
The DNA here is from genome assembly GCA_020310875.1 of Ceratopteris richardii. Lineage (NCBI taxonomy): Eukaryota > Viridiplantae > Streptophyta > Polypodiopsida > Polypodiales > Pteridaceae > Ceratopteris > Ceratopteris richardii. Next base: position 135,881,387 of record CM035439.1, on the reverse strand, counting down.
TTGTACTTACAGCACTTAGGGGTCACCACCAAGGTCAATTTGAAGGATTACACCTTCAGAGATGTACCACCCCTACAGTGGAATTCTATCCACAAAGCGAAAGAAGATTCCATCTCTGTGCATTCTGAAAGTTCACCTGATCCATCATGGCTGCATGAAGATACTCATTTGTGGATGTGCAAGGTCGCAAAGGAAGAGGAAAAACGGTTAAAGGCAAGAGAAGAAGGAACTTCGCTAGGAGATAGACCTGTTAGAGACCCAGCCTACACACCGATGATCTTTCCAGATGAGGAGTTTGAGCCTCATGGCTGGCCAGAAATCTTAGCCACCATGGACATTGCTGTCAATGAGGAACAGTGGACACCTCATTGTGATGAGGAGGGTTATGATATCTCAGTTTTCATGTGTCAACCCTTGCTAGAAGAATGTGACCCTAGTGATGTCTTAGAAGAAGAAGAGAATGACGATGATCTGGAGTCTATTGTGATGGATAGTTGCTTTAACTCAGAGCAACACTATCTAGAAGATATAGGAGTGTTTACCCAGAAAGAAGAAGAACCTCTCACAAGTATTAAAACAGTAAACTCAAAGGATGGAAGTGAGAGTAGTCAAAAGAAAAAGAAAAGAAAAGCAGTGAAACAAGAAGAGGAGGAATCATTGTTTGAAGTACCAGAAAACTTCAAGAAATATGAAGTTGACGACCGCAAAATTTTGGTATGAATGCCTAAGAGAGAGGCCATCATAGGAGAATCATATGATAATAAAGAAAAGACCAAGAAGATTGTAGTGACCATGGAAGAGAACGAAGAGAGATGCACATATATAGGAGATGACCTAAGCGCAAGAGAAGAAATGGAGCTCATAGCTCTATTAAGGGAATATAGGGATGTGTTTGCATGGCACTATAGAGACTTGAAAGGGGTAGATCCAAGAATTTTCTCTCATACTATCCCCATGACTGCTGATGCTAAGCCCACCAAACAGAAGCCCTACACATATAATGATACCTATGCAGCAAAAATAAAAGAAGAAATTGATAGGTTGATTGAAGCCGGATTCATCTATGAGATTGAGCATACCGAATGGGTGGCCCCCATTGTTGTGGTACCCAAGAAGAACGAAAAGTTGTGAGTGTGTATTAACCTTAAAAAAGTTAATGGCGTTACGATTAGAGATAGTTATCCACTTCCAATCACAGAACACCTTTTGGAGCGTGTTGCAGGCAAGGAAGTTTATAGCTTCCTTGATGGATTTTCAGGTTACAATCAAGTAGCCATTGCCCCAGAAGATCAACACAAAACAACTTTTGCTACAGAGTGGGGAATCTTTGCATTTCGTGTGATGCCATTTGGGCTCACCAATGCACCTGCAACATTCCAAAGGCTCATGTGTTATGTCTTCAAAGAGTTCTTGCGAAAGAGCTTATAAGTGTATGTGGATGATTTATGTGCTCATTCCCAAGAAAGAAGGGTTCACATCCTTGAGCTCAGACAAATCTTCAACAAGTGTAGAGAATATCGAGTGTGTCTAAACCCAGAAAAGTGTGTGTTTATGGTGCGTCAAGGTAAAATCTTAGGGCATATTGTTTCTAAGAATGGAATCTCAACAGATGAAGATAAGGTACGAGCCATAGCGGAACTACCAAGGCCAAGGAATATTAAAGAGGTACAAGCCTTTATGGGCCATTGTGGATACTACCGTAGGTTTATCCACATGTACGCGATCATAGCTAGACCCCTTTATGCCTTGTTGTCTAATTTTGAGTGGAACGACGAATGCGAGAATTCTTTCAACGAACTGAAGAAACGTTTGTGCACGGCACCAATATTCACCACTCCTGATTGGAATAAACCATTCCATGTCCATGTGGATGCATCCAATCATGCCATAGGATGTGTGCTAGCACAACCCACAAGTGAAGGAAACTTAGATTTGCCCATAGCATATGCTAGTAGACAACTCACTGCAGCTGAACGGAACTATACCACCACTGAGCGAGAGGGCTTAGGCATGGTATATGCTGTGAAGAAGTTTAGACACTATTTATTGGCCAACAAGTTCAAGTTTTTTACTGATCATCAAGCCTTGTTATATTTGGTCAATAAACCTTGCAATACTGGACGCTTAGTAAGATGGTTCCTCTTACTAATGGAATATGACTTTGAAGTTGTTGTCAGGAAAGGTAGAACCCACCTTCGGGCAGATCACCTTTCTCGCATCACTTCAGGAGAGTCACCGCAAGGAGTGTCTGACGAATTACCCGATGCTTATCTGTTCAATTTAGAAGTTGTTCCTAAATGGGCAAATAAGTTGGTACCAGTCCTAACCTTTGGCCCTGCAAATAAGAATGTGAAAACATCACAAGAAGAAATTGTAAAATCACAAAAATATCACATATTAGCAGGAAGCATGTACAAACAAGATACTGAGGGTGTATTAGCTTGTTGTGTGGAGGATGATAAACATAGTAGTTGGTTGCAGCAAGCCCATGAAGGAATGCTAGGAAATCACTATTCTAAACAACGAACATTGCAGAATCTAAAGCGTTTAGGAGTGTATTGGCCTAGCATGGACAAAGAAATACATGAGTGGATTAAGAATTGTCCAAGGTGTAGAGAGAGACCCCCAGTGGAGTATGCGACCCTTTATCAAGTGTCTTTAATTCCAGAGTGGAGTGCTCCATTGGTAGAGTTTATGAGATCGGGAAGATTACCCAAAGAGGCCAGTCTAGCAAGAAGACGAAATATGGAGCAAGAGGCTCAAGGCTATGCCTTAGTAGGAGAGAACCTATACCGAAGAGGTAAAGATGGTTACTTAAGACTGTGCGTTCATGAATCAGACTATTTAAGGGTCTTAGAGACTGCACACAGTGGTGTTGCAGGTGGACATTTTGGTCCTGACTGAGTGATTAAGACCATTCTATTCTCAGGACTTTGGTGGCCCACTCTTCATATGGATGCACATACCTATGTGAAGAAATGTGACACATGCCAACGTGCACAATATCCAGTTAGAAAAGACGAGATGCCTTTGAGGCCAATGATGGGAGGGCGTGCATTTTCCAAGTGGGGCATAGACTTCATAGGTCCTATTAATCCCCCTGCTAGAAACTCCCATGCAGAGTATATTATTGTAGCCACAGATTACCTTACCAAGTGGGTAGAAGTGAAAGCCACAACAAAGAATGATGCTCAGACGACGGCTAAGTTCTTATTCGAGAATGTGTTCACGAGATATGGGCTACCAATAGAGTTAGTGAGCGATAGAGGCACACACTTCTTGAATGAAGTCATTGAAAATCTTCTCCAAGAATTCTTGGTGATACATAAGAAATCTGCCCCCTATCACCCACAAGCTAACGGACAAGCCGAGAGTACCAATAAGATCCTTTGTAACCTATTGACAAAATTGGTAAATAATAAACGCTCTGATTGGGACAAACAACTTCATCATGCTGTTTGGGCTTATCGAGTTGCCTACAAAACAGTACTCAATGCCACCCCATTTCAGATGGTCTTTGGAGAGAATGCGGTGCTACCACTGGATTTCTTAATCCCTGCTTTAAAAGTAGCACAAGAGCATGAGTGGAATGGACATGAATTGTCATCTAGGATCTTTGATCTAGAACGCTTAGGTGAGACAAGGCTACGAGCGGCTGCAGGCATCTACGCTGCAAAGAAAAGGCAAAAGGCCTACTTCGATGCACACATTAAGGATAAGGGACTGAAAGAGGGAGATCTAGTGTTGGTTTACACACTGAAACAACATGCCCGTAAGTTGGAAAAACGAGGATATGGACCCATGATCATTAACAGAATTTCCACTAGTGGCACGGTTCAATTGGCTACTTTAGAAGGTGATATCTTGCCAAACTATATTAGTGGTTGTAGAGTCAAGTTATATCAAGAACCTCTTACAGAGGACATGCTAATGAGACTCAACACTGCTAAGAAACGAAGAGAAGAAGAGTTAAGAGTGAGAGAAGAAGCACAGGCAGAGGCTAGAGAGCGCATAAGGCGAAATAAGTTAAGACGACTTGGCCTAGATGTCAATTCAAAAGCTCCAAAATATCACATGGATATGTGCCAAAAGTCAGGCATAGCGACTTCTCAGGTCATTGACCGAAGACCCTTTGTGACCATAGAGATAGGACAAGGGAAGGGTGCAAGGACGGTGAAAGCATTGATTGACTCAGGTGCAGCAAGTAGTGCAGTTAGACTTTCCTACTGCCAAGACTTGCAGTTGAACATCAATCCCATAGAAGCTTATCTCAAAGGATTGGGAGGTGTGGAAACCCCTTGTTTGGGCGAGGTGGAACTTCCCATCTACCTTCAAGATGTTCCAATGAAAGTCAAAGCGCTAGTATGTCAAGATGAGAACCTTACAGAACCACTTGTCTTGGGTCAAGATTGGATCTATGACCATGCAGTTAACTTAAACCTACGAAGTCAAATTCTTCATGTTTGGGTACATGAACAATGCATTACATTAGAATTAGAGAACTGCATGCTCCTAGATCATGGCACCACACACTCTCTTAGTTCTTCCAAGACTAATCATATGAAAGAAGATGTTGTATGTGTCAAAAGCTCTATGATGCAGAAGGAGTCAATCGTGGACGACCAGGTTCGAAGGCGGGTGGATCTTTCTTCTTCTCCAAAGAATCAAGTAGCCACAGTAGTGAGTCCACCACACAAGCAAACACAACCGTTCACGACAACTGCTACATCAAATAGAAAGACACCATTCGATAAAAAAGCAGTTCCGAGCTGAAGCAGATATGGGTACGCAAAGGAGAGCAACCACCAGCCTTGCCCCCACAAATCCCATCTAGGCAAGCCAACCAGGCCAGAAGACGAGGGAAGCAGCTCAGACAAGCTCAATCACAAGGTATCCAACAAGTTTGGGTGCCTAAGCAGTTAGCTGCAGCTCAACAAGGGCAATTACAGATGTGGGTACCTAAGAAGCTCCTACATCTACAACAACCTATGTTCTCCCACATGCGAAAGGTCTCAACAAAGAATCCAAAAAGAGAAGAGGGTAAGAACCACGTACAGAGACCAAAGGAAGATCAAATCAGCTCTTCAACATTAGTAGGAAGACATGCAAAAAGGATATGGGCTTGGAAGCCAAAAGTGCAAGTAGCCTCCACCGAACCAAAGCGTCAACCACACTGGATACCACAGTTCAGACAGCATCCAAAGAGAAAGACGCCTGAAGTGACCTCTACAGTGCAAAATGATGTTCTAAAATGGACTCCAATAAGGAGGATTACATCAGTTCGAGACTCAATGGATACCTCCACCAAGGTCGGCATCAACCTCCACAAATAACATCGAAAGCCTCGAACGAGCAACAACCATGTGCTCCTTGCACAACCCTGTCTTTTGCACCATTCAGGTCATGCATTTCCAAAGTATGCATTAATATAGGGCCACATTACACGGCCGTGCATAGACACACTTGAGAATCCCATGCACAAGAGCACAGTGACATATGTCAAACATTTCTATTGATACTAACTTTTGTGTTCTTGTTTGGTGATATCCTGTTCCTCAAAAAAAAAAAAAAACAAAAAAAAAAAGTGGGAGAGAGCTTGTTCCCAGGTGTGGCTTATGAAACATGAATGAGTCATGCTTAGTTGAAGGTGGAACTGTTGATTACTAGGCATTTATCAATTTGGATAGAAGTGTGTCTCGGCCAGCAGTGAGATTATTGCTGCCTTATCTGGTAGATGACAAGCACTTGGCATGAACATGGCATCTACAACTATGATTTTCTCTTACCATGATAGGAATAAAGAGCTTGAAGGTTTGCAACTTGAGTGATGCTTAACTACTTCATGTACCAGAGCATCCAAGGAGATATCTGCTCAAGGTAGTTCTGGCGGAGAAGACTCCTGCATATGGGAGCTAAAGAGAATATGTGAAACTCAGCTTGGTGTAGTTACCCAATGTTGCTTGCCAAGGAATATAAAGCAATTCAATTCTCAGTATTTCCTGAACCAGTATGGAACAGTAGCACTGGTGAATGGTCTATGTCAACCAACATGGTAATCTTTTAGAAACCAGCACGTGTCCAATATTCCTCTGAGTGTCAATATAGGGAAGTGAACGTGCATGAGCCCAAGCTCATAAATGCACATTGTCAGTGACAAATGTTGCTTTGAAAAGAGGAGAGGGGATCCACCACTCAAAAGATCTCATCAGTGGACAATCAACATGGACATTCATCAACAAGGTTCCATCCCAAAGGCCGAGTGTACAACACGAAGAGACAAACATCCATCAACCTTCCCCATGGTAAGTATCTTTACTCTGGAAACACCATAACCATGATAGTTTAGGAAACCTCTTCGTCAGCATACCCTTGAGCACTTAGCTCAAGACCCGCAATTTTTGCACCATACTTCTTCCAATGCATTTTCCAAGTAAGCATGCGTAGGGCTACATTACAAGGCCGTGCACAAGGCACATTCTTTGTTCAACCCAGGCACGAACACACTTACCCATCATTCATTATGGGTTATGAGTAGTTGGCATGAGTGCTCTCAACATCATCTTTGGAAGAGCTAGCGGACGTCATGGGAACAACATCCATATCTCGGAAGCAAATTGAAGCCAGTAGTTGCTCCAAATCACTCTTGACAACCTCTTTTGAGCAACTTGCAGTTTTGAAAGCTCACAACGACACATTCTTGCTGGAATCCAAGGAACCAGCTCATACAAACGGATGGACACCACCTCTCAAAGCACTACATAGAACAGCCCTTCCAACAAGGGTCTGTCAGGGACGACAGACTCGAGAGGGGGGGAGTGTTGAAGCTCAAAGTCAAGGACAAAGCATGGAAGCACATCAAAAGGTGGACACACAAGGAAAGGGAGCAAGTAGGGAGCACCAAGAAGTGTATGTCAAATTTTCAGAAGAATCCCCTACAAAAATAGTGATTTCCATCACTAAAAACCATTGTAAATACCATTATCTATTTTTAGTAACTCCATTTTGTTCAAGCCGAGGAGTCCTCGAGCTTGAGGAGTATTAGAAGTACCATCATACCAATTTTCATAATTTTTAGACCTCGTTTGAGCCCTCAAATAAGCCCTGGAACCTAATTTTTAACTAGGCCGGACACTAGGTCTAGACAGGGCCAAAACTAGTCAAAAAACTATAAAAAGAGCTAGAGAGCTCATTTTTGGGGCTAGCTTGTTAGAGAATAGAACTTTTGTAAGAGAACTCTTTTGCAATCTAAGCTTTCCATTGTTCCTCTCTTTGATCTTACTTTGTGCGCGTGTGTGTGTATGTGTGTGCATGTTTGTGTGCTTTCACTCACGCACTTGTGCCTTCACTTGCTCGTGGTCTTCATACCGGTCCTCACGTCTCCGCGGATTGACAAGTAAAGAAGGTGGTGCTTACGCTTGAGCTACAATTTTCAATCACTTCGTTCAAGAAGTGAGTGCCTCTATCACTTACAAGCTCTATAGGTAGCCCATATCTCGTGAACACATTCTCAAACAAGAATTTAGCAGTTGTTTGAGCATCGTTCTTTGTCGTAGCCTTTACCTCTACCCACTTGGTGAGATAATCTGTGGCCACAATGATGTATTCCGCATGAGAACCCTTAGCTGGGAGATTAATAGGACCTACGAAGTCTATTCCCCACTTAGAGAATGCACGTCCACCCATCATAGGTTTCAGTGGCATATCATCTTTGCGTATAGGATACTAAGTCCTCTGACAGACATCACACCGTTTCACATAGGTATGTGCATCCATGTGAAGGGTAGGCCACCAGAAGCCCGCAAATAGTATTGCCTTGATCACCCGATCTGGTCCAAAGTGTCCTCCTGCTACACCTTGGTGAGCAGTTTCTAAGATCTTAAGATACTCGCTTTCATGGACACATAGCCTCAGGTAACCATCTTTACCACGCTTATATAGATTATCCCCAATAAGTGAGTAATCCTGGGCTTCTTGTTCTAAACTCCTTTTCCTAGCCAGAGTCATGTCTGGAGGGAATGTGTTTGTCCTCAGGAAGGATACTAGAGGTTCGCTCCAATCTGGCACTATGGATACTTGATAAAGAGTAGCGTGTTCCACAGGTGGTTTAGTGCAGCAGATTGGGCATTCCTTGCACAACTTTTGGACATCAGCTTCCATAGTTGGCCAATGTACTCCGAGTCTCTTTAGGGTCTGTAAAGTTCTTTGCTTTGAATGGTGTTGCTCTAGTGCACCTACATGTGCTAATTGCAACCATTTAGCGTACTCATCCTCTTCTACGCAACAAGCCAAGATCCCTTGATCTGTGTGCTTGTACATGCTTCCTGCCATGATGTGGTACTTTTGGGCTTTTACGACCTCTCTATTCCGTGTGTTTACCACTGGATGGTTAGGCCCATATGTCAATACCGGTACCAATGGCTTAGCCCACTGCGGTACAACTTCCAAATTAAACAAGTAAGCATCAGGAAGGTCATCTGACACTCCTTGTGGGGCTTCTCCCGATGTGAGCCTAGAGAGATGATCAGCTCTCAAATGAGTCCTACCTTTCCTTACCACAACTTCAAAATCATATTCCATTAGCAAGAGAAACCATCTCACTAATCTTCCTGTATTGCAAGGCTTGTTTACGAGGTATAGCAATGCTTGATGATCCGTAAAAAATTTAAACTTATTTGCAAGCAAATAGTGTCTAAATTTCTTAACTGCATATACCATGCCTAATCCTTCTCGCTCTGTAGTGGTGTAATTCCGTTCAGCCGCATTCAATTGTCTACTGGCATAGGCAATTGGAAGATCCATATTACCTTCACCAGTAGGTTGTGCAAGCACACATCCAATAGCATAATTGGATGCATCCACATGAACATGGAATGGTTTATTCCAATCTGGTGTGGTCAAGATTGGTGCTGAACATAATCTTCGTTTAAGCTCCTGGAAGGAATTCTCACATTCATCCGTCCACTCAAAGTTAGTCAGAAGTCCGTACATGGGCTTTGCAATGACAGCATACATGTGTATAAATCGTCGGTAATAACCACAATGCCCCATGAAAGCTTGTACTTCCTTGACATTCTTTGGCCTAGGTAGCTCTGCTATAGCTCTCACTTTCTCTTCGTCAGTAGATATGCCATTCTTTGACACTATGTGCCCTAAAATCTTGCCTTGTCTGACCATGAAAACACATTTTTCGGGGTTTAGGCAGACTTGATATTCTCTACATTTGTCAAAGATTTGTCTGAGTTCAGGAATATGGGTTTGTCTAATATTGGAATGAGCACAAAGATCATCAACATAGACTTCTAAACTCTTCCTCAGGAACTCCTTAAACGCATGGCACATCAGCCTTTGGAAGGTAGCTGGTGCATTGGTAAGCCCAAATGGCATTACTCTAAAGGCAAAAATGCCCCATTCCGTGGCAAAGGCTGTCTTATGCTGATCCTCTGGAGCTATGGCTACTTGATTGTAACCCGAAAGTCCATCAAGGAAGCTGTACACTTCCTTGCCTGCCACTCTTTCTAAGAAATGTTCTGTGATGGGAAGTGGATAGTTATCTCGAATCGTGGCTGCATTAACCTTCTTCAAGTTAATGCACACGCGCAGTTTGCCATTCTTCTTGGGCACCACTAGGATGGGTGATACCCACTCAGTGTGCTCAATTTCATAGATAAATCCAGCTTCGACCAGTCTATCTATCTCTTCTTTGATCTTAGCAGCGTAATTATCGTTATATGTATAAGGCTTTTGCTTAAAGGGTTTAGCGTCTGAAGTCATGGGGATAGTGTGTGAACATATGTCAGGGTCAACACCTTTCAAGTCCTCGTAACTCCAAGCGAATACATCTCTGTATTCTCTTAGCAAGGCAATTAACGCATGCTCTTCTTCCTCTGTTAGGTCATGGCCTATGTACGTGCATCTCTCCTCTCCTTCTTCTATGGCCACTACTATTTTCTTGGTGGTTTCTTTGTTATCATAGGCCTCTCCTGATTGTGCCTCTCGTTTAGGCATTCTTATCATGACTCTCCTGTCATCTATCTCATACTTCTTAAAATTTTCTGGGACCTCAAACAAAGATTCTTCCTCTTCTGGTGAGGCTTCTCTCTTTTTTCGTTTCTTTCCTTCTTCCTTCGGGGTCACATGTGTTGCTAATCTTACATCATTTGTCACCTCTCCATGCCTCTGGGGTTGAAATTCTACTTCATGGAAGTATTCTTCATCTGATGCAAATGGTGGGTCCATAATGATTGACTCTAGATCGGAGTCACTTGCATCCTCAAATGCATCAGGGCTAGGTTCGCATTCTTCTAGAACTGCCTCTCCCATGATTGGCTCTATGGAGAAAACTGAAATGTCATAGCCATCCTCATCATAGTGAGGTGTCCATTGTTCTTCATTGATGGCCACGTCCATTGTTGCTAAAATTTCTACCCAACCGTGAGGTTCAAATTCCTCGTCTGGAAAAACTATAGGTGCATAGACTGGGTCTTGAATGGGTCTATGGGTTTCGTTTGCACCTATTTCTCTGGCCTTTTCTCTCTTCTCTTCCTCTACTGCTACTTTGCACATCCATAAGTGGGTGTCTTCATGCATCCATGAGGATCCTGACCCTATGGAATGCACTGATTCTGTATCATCTTTGGCTCTATGGATGGGATTCCATTGGATAGGAGGGACGTCTCTATGAGAATAATCCTCGAGATTGACTTTGGTCGTAACACCCAAGTGTTGCAAATACAAGGAGTTGGTTCCCCAATCCTGTACCACTTGCAACTGTCGCATAAATGGTCTTCCCAAAATCATCTCATAGGCATGATTCTTGCTGAAGTCACATATGGCAAATGTGTGCTCAAACTCGACACCACAAGTGGTGAGAGTTATTCCTTCTAGCAATCCTAAGGGTCTCTCAATATGACCATCGGCCATCTGCAATTTCATTCTCGTTGGTCTGAGTGCTGGCTTGCCCCAACGCTTCCATAGGGAGGTGGTGGCAATTGCAACTCCTGCACCTGAGTCCAAAATTGCCTTAGTGGTATAGTCCTGGTAGGTGATGGGAAGATAGGTGTTCCCTTCTTCACCTTCACACATATCTCCTATCTTGTCCAAGGGAATTTCTGGCACTGTCCTATGGGATCCTACCCGAGAACGTGGTTCTGCAACTTCAGTCACTTGACTGGCTACACATTTCCGCGCTTTTGGTCTATTCTTAGGCAGTTCTTCCAAAGTGAGATCGCGCTGCGCCTTGGTGTTCTTTACTACCTCTGTGTTCCTTGATATGACTGAGTCGTCGTTCCTTACCATGACTGTGGGTGCTCTCATACACGTGGACTTTGCTTCCCATGGGCCTGTGAAGTGGGGTAGCTCTTGTATGGAATTAGACTCAAAGTCCAATCTCTCGTGAAACTGAGTACTCTCATGTTCCCCGTAAATAGATGGGATGTCTTGTGGGAATTGATCGTGTGCATCATCCACAAGTTCAAAGGGAGGGGCGACTTCACTTTCGTTATCTCATTTGTCTTCTTGAATCTCTCATAGGAAGTCTGGTGCAAACCGATTCATAGAAGAAGAAGTGTCCGACTCCGTAGAATTAGGCACATAAGCAACCTGGGAAGGAGGGCTTATTCTATTGTTGGCTCTCTCCTCGTTCTCATAGATGGCTGGAGCACAAACTTCCTGGGGAGGATTACTCATTCTATTACTCTTCCGAGCAGGCTCATACGTTCCCTGAGAAGGAATGTAGGCAACCTGTGGAGGTACATAAGCTTTCGAGCGGGGTTCATCTGCCTTTTGGGGGGAAGATAAGCTTCTTGAGGAGGCACATGTGCTTCCTGAAGAGGCTGGCTTATCCGTTCTCTTGTCCTTTCCTTTCTTTGAGGGGCAGGTTCCTTTTTTGATTGTGCAATTAGCCTCTCTATTCTTTCTAGCAGTCCGTCAAAGTGTAACTGCGTCTTAGCTGAGCTAGAGATATTAAAGAGGCGGCTAGCTTCGAACATGGCTTGAGCCAATTCCACCATCTTAGCACAAATTTTAGTTCGTTCAAGCTCTAGCTCGGCTCTAGGGTAGCACTTTTCATGATCGGTTATGGTTGGCCCTTCTTGGATTCTGGCCTGATATGCTTTAAGCATCATATTAAGGTCTTCGGGAGTGGGATCTGCTAGGACTGATCCTACTCTAGGGGGTGGTGGGTTTAGGTGAGGCGGGTTGGAAGGTGGCTGGTCGGAGGGAGATGGGAATGGTGGTGGTGGAGTCGTGTGAGAGGGAGTTTGAGTTGTGAGTTCAGTTATCCTGGCTTTGGTTTCTCTTATGCTTTCCTCAAGTTCACTCATCTTTTTAGCCCATTGTCTTTTCATTCTTTCCCGACTATCTTTCCAAGCTCTAGTCCTTTTCTTGGTTATACTCTCAGTTTCACTAGCCTCTGGGACCTTTTCCTGGCTTGCTTCTTGGTTTTGCTGCAATGCCTGAGCTCTAGTGACTACCTGTATTGGTGCGGTGGAAGGGACACTTCCTGTGGAATCTACCACTAACCCAATAATGTTGATAGGCGTGATTTTTGGCATATTATTAGGATTCTTAGGCCAATCTCGTAAGAGATGCTCTTTTCCACAGTCTTGGAAAAAGCCTTGGATCGTCACGGACTGAGTTTGTGTAGGTGGAGGTAAGGGACAATCACGAATGAAGTGATCTCCCTGACATCTGAAGCATGGTCCTCTAGGAAATGGGGGTCGTACCTGCCTAGGTTGAGGTCTAGAGTTGGGGTTTGTGTACATGACATTAGAATACTCAGGTTCCCCACTATTTTCACTTGGGTCCTCATAATAGTATGACTCATTATGCTCGGGTGACTGCATGTAGTAAGCCTGTGGGCTATCCATATGTGTGGAGTCAAAACTATGGTCACTTGGATCACTGTCTGATAGCAATGGGGTGACTGGGACTATGGCTCTATTCGGATTTTCTTCAGTAGATGCATATTTCACTGGGATCACATTGGTGGGAGCAGGGGGTTGCTGTACTAGGACTGGTTGAGGTCTCTGCTGCCCTTGATAAGGTGGCTGATAAGTTTGCTGTGGTCTGTTATATTGTTGTGATGGGTACTGATTCTGGTATCTACCATGTTGTGGGTATGGCTGAGGGTAATTTTGCCTAACAGTTTGTTTGTTATATGGGCAGTCTTGTGCAGTGTGGTTGGTGTACCTGCACTCTATGGTGCAGTACTGGCTACTAGGATTCGCCTGGGGTTGGGCCATAATGGGACATACACTTGCCATATGGTCACCGCCACAATTGTAGCACCGCTTAACTGGGGCAAATCTCGGAATTTGCTTGCTAGAGACACCTAGTTTTTGGGCTACCTTCTCTGCAAGTTCCTCGATGGATGTGGATTGACCAGATGTCATGTTACTAGAGCTATCAGAATCCTTATAGATTTTTGATAGTTCTAATTCCTCACCTAGATTGTCCTCAATGTCTATGCACATGCGCACGCACTCCTCTATCGTTCTGGGGTCCTTTAGGTACACATATGACCTGAGCTTAGTGCTCAACAATCCATCTAGGAACAAGGCCACTTGTTTGGCTGGGGTGGGTAACTCCGGCATCGGGCATCTCTCCAGGTACTGTCTAAATCTTCTTCCAGCTAGTCTGACCGTCTCTTGAGGTGTTTGTTTGAAGTTATGAATTAGTGAGGAGGTGTTATGCCTGATTCCACTCTTAGAAAACTCAACAATAAATGCCTCTAAGAGTTGGTCTATGTTTCTGAAATGCCTCTCATTTAGTGGTTGAAACCACGTAAGGGCGGTGTTCCTAAGAGTTAGACCGAAAGCATTATATTGTGTGAATAGGTCCTCTACCTGTTCAGCTTTCAATACTTGCCGAAATTCTGCCACATGGTCATAAGGGTCTCCCGTGCCATCGAAGTAATTCTTCATGGACTTCACCAGTTGAGTTGGTCGCAGGGTCCTAGTGTGTTCTCTCGGCCTTGGCAAAGGAAAATCGTCAATATCCCTTTGATTCCATGGGGTTCTATGTCTCTCAGGTTCCACTCTATTCCTTTCTGTTCCCGTCCTTTCTCTTCCCAAGGAGTTGGCAAAGCTTACCTCAGGTTTGTCTCTACTTCTATCTCTTTGAGCCCCATGAGCTTGGGAGGTCCCAGCTCCTTGGTGACCAAAGGACACATTAGACCTTGGTTGGGGAAAAACAAATTCACCCTTCCATGTGTAAGCATGTCTGCCATGCTCATTGACCACGAAGATTCTCTCTGATGCATTGTCTAGGTAGGTTACTTGGCCTGGGCTATCAGGGTCTTTAAACTCATAGATTGTGAGGGCACTCACTTCCTGAGGTTGAGAAGATTTATATCTCCAAAAAGCCTCATCAGTTTCTCGGTTTAAAAGCAGATCTATGCTTTTATTATCCTGTGGAATCCACTCTGGAGTCATGATTCTGGTCAAGACAGATTTACCACGGGGGGTTCTTGGCTCTCTCTCTAGGTTCCCTTGCTCTATATCACCCATGTCGGTCTCCGCAATCACATTTCCAAACTCATCGGTTCTATCAGGAAGAGTGGTGACTACATATATAGTCCCCTCTTTATCTAGGTATGCTCCATTCTCAAACTTGACTACAGGGTGGTCTAATCCATGGGGTTGATCGGGGTTCTTAATCTGGACCACCGATCTTCTCAGTCCGTCTTCGTAGATGCGAGCACCTAGACGATTCGTCCTGATATATTCCAATTGAGTCTTGTAAGGTCCCTCTGGCTTTTCTAGATAAACCAACCCTGAACTACCTATTGGTCTTTCCATGTGATAGGACATCTCAAAATCACTTGTTTCTGATCTGGGAATGTATGGGTAATCACTCAACTGCTGGGCCCAAGACCTGGCAGTGTGATTGACACTAGCTTCAGAAGATCTGAGGCTCTGTCTGTCTCGGCCTAAGTGTCTGCCTGATCTAAGGTTCATAAGCTTGATTTATTTCTCCCCTGGAACCCAAGCACACTCTCGTTGCAGGTTGATTTTGCACCAATCACTTTGTTCTTTTTAGTTGAATATTATATTTATGGTCTTGTCTGAAATCGCGTCGTCAGGAGTACTTAAGTGAATTTCCGCACTTGATAAGTGATCGACTCCAGTTTACCTTTTGTCCCTTAGGGTTTTCGCACTTAAGACCTATTTACTTCTTGCACTTTGTTGATTAATACTCTTCGACTTGATTCGTGCCTAACGTTGCCCTAATTAATTACCACACCTAAGTCGTACTTAGCCTAGGCTAGGAATTGACAAAGGAGGGTTGAAAGATCTTCCAACCTCAATTAGCTGGTTGACCAGACTGCTACACAAGCCCAGGAAGCCTCCTCCCAAGCTTGGTACTCACCCTTGCTAGCTTGCTTTGGATTGCCTTGAGTGCACACAAAGTTCCTGCAAAAGCTCACCCGTTAGTATAGCTCTATTGCCACAAGTAATTGAAAGACACACTTCAATAATTTCAGTCCCCTTGGAGTAGTTCACTGTACCCCCTGAATCTGAGAACAACTTAGTTCCACCTAAGGGTCAACTTAAAAATGCATGTTCTAAAACTCCGCGTATGATTCTTACAAAAACCAGTCAAGGTCCACGTAGGATCCTCAACGAGCTTTCCAACGAGACCAAAATCTCATCAATCGGAGTTCGTATGGTCAAGTTATGACCATTCAGGCACTATAGGGTCAAAACAGGCTCTCAGGGTTCAGGAGATCCCTCTCTGGTTTCTAGGTCTTTTGCCCACTTCCAAGGTTCTAAAGTTATACCAAGGTGCCTAAAATTAAGCTCAACTACCCTTCAATTCATTCAAAATTACCCCTAACTTTTCATGCGTTAAAGGCCGTGTATCGCGATAGGTCGGGTCGAGGTGTCGCGATAGGTGGGAAGTGTCGCGATAGGTGGGAAGTGTCGCGATAGCTCGTGAAGTGTCGCGATAGGTCGGGGTGTCGTGATAGCTCGTGAAGTGTCGCGATAGGTCGGGGTGTCGCGATAGCTCGTGAAGTGTCGCGATAGCTCGTGAGGTGTCGCGATAGCTCGTGAGGTGTCGCGATAGCTCGTGAAGTGTCGCGATAGGTCGGGGTGTCGCGATAGCTCGTGAAGTGTCGCGATAGGTCGTGAAGTGTCGCGATAGGTCGGGGTGTCGCGATATCTCGTGAGGTGTCGCGATAGCTCGTGAAGTGTCGCGATAGCTCGTGAGGTGTCGCGATAGCTCGTGAGGTGTCGCGATAGCTCGTGAGGTGTCGCGATACCTCGAGGTGTCGCGATAGCTCGGGATATGGTGAATTTTTCTGTTCTATCTAGTGTTCCTGGGAGCTCTAGGCCTGCGCAGTGTCGTGGTGCACTCAGAATCGTGATTGGGTGAAATTTTCGGAGTGTCGCGATAGCTCGAGCTCAACGCCTCGGGGACTGTGCAGACAATTTCTGTACCTGCTGAGCTTGCTGGAGATGATGATGGAGCTGCCACCTGCAAGAAACATGCAAAAAACACACAAAGACAAGCACGCACAATCGCTCTCTCTCAAACTCGCACACAACAAATGAGGGAATGATAGGGAAGAGGGAATATGTAGTGGAGAAGGAGGTGGAGGTGGAAATGGAGAATGAGGTGAAGATGAAGATGGAGATGGACAAAAATCAGAAATTTACCTACTACTTACCATTCCAACGCGTCCTCTCTACGTCTTACCATCACACGCTCGTCCTCAAAGCTCGATCCCCGGCAACGGCGCCAAAATTTGGTGTAGCTCAGTGATGAGTAGTACCTCCTTTAGTGTCAATCCGGGAAGACGTGAGGATGGTATGAAGACCTCGAGCAAGTGGCGGCACAAGTGCGTGAGTGAGAAGCACACTAGCATGCACACACATACTCACACACGCGCACACAAGGCAAGACAAAGAGTGAGAAACAATGGAGTTCTTGGATTACTTTCAAAAAGCTCTTACACATTTGTTTCAATTACAATCCAACCTCAAAAATGAGCTCTCTAGCTCTTTTTATAGTTTTTGGCTAAGTTTTGGCCCTGTCCAGACCTAGTGTCCGGCCTAGTTAAAAATTAGGTTCCAGGGCTTATTTGAGGGCTCAAACGATATCTAAAAAATACGAAATTTGGCAGGTAGATACTTCTAAAGCTCCTCAAGCTCAAGGACTCCTTGGCTTGCACAAAATGGAGCTACAAAAAGATGAAATGATATTTACAATGGTGTTTAGTGATGAGAATCACTTTTAATTGGTGTAGAGGTTTTGAAAAGTTAATGTTGCCTTAGTGCTAAATCTGCGTGAATGTTCATAAGTGCTTCTTCCTGAAGAAATTTGTTGGCCTATTTGCCAGATCTTCGTTGACTCCCTTGTCTGCTTGTGCCTTCTCTCCCTTGTCCGCTGCTAACAGTTGCTAATTCTGTATATCATGCAGGACTAAGCACATTGAGGTGCACTATCATTATGTAAAAGATAAATTGTTCAACAAGGACATATAATTTTCCTATGTATCAACTCAATTGCAATGTGCAGATATACTCACAAAGTCTTTGGATTGAACCAAGTTAGACAAGTTCAAGATGATGATTGGTTTGCAGGAGATCAAGAAGGAAAGAAGATCAAGCATGTTAGGCTTCAGGGGGAGTTGTTGGTGCAAAGATATCAAGCCTACATGCTTGAATGATTAGCTTATATCTCATGTATTCACATATGATCATTCCCTTGTAAAATAAAAAACTTTTACCCATGTAAAAGTGCATGTGTTAGATGCACTAATTCCACGAGGAGATAGATGGAATCAAATCTTGAGTTACTTGATGAGAGAATGAATCCTATAGTTTATGACTTACTTTTAGGTGAGCATTTGAATTCGAATTCAAGGATTGGCTCCAACCTTCACTATAAAAGTAGATAAAAAAGACTCGCATAAAAAAGCCTCACTAGGAGATCATTTGAGAGGGATACTTAAATGATTAGTGTGCTCATCTCATAGCCACTTTACTACCCGTACATTGTGCAATTGAATATTGGCAATGATATTGTATTACTATGTGATTTAATACATACAGATTGATCATATCTCTACTTCACTTCTCCGCTATGATTTTCTCAGAATATTCATCTTCTTTGAGCTTGTTCTCAATGCATTGTTAATCGTTTGATATGATTTAAAGTGCTATAGAACCAGCATAGTGTCTATTTCGTAGCCACAAAGATTCATGGTTATTGCTTCTCTGTATCATGAGATATCTTCACTTCATTACTCTCTAGTCTGTAGGTTGAAGCACCCCGAAAATGTCACGCTAGTCCTGTGATTTGCTAAGCAACATTCTCAGTGTGTAGTCCACCTTGTTTAGTGACATAGCTCATGATTGGTAGCTATCTAATTAGATACCATAAAAAGGAATTTGGCTAATTGCTAGCACGTTGAGAGCTAGTTCAATCTACTGAACATGTGTAGAGACTAAAATAGCAAGTCTATGATCTTGGATTAACTGCCTACTTATATGTTTTAATCCATTGACTAGTGGATCATGTTCCAAAGTATATAAGTAATTATTTGTGATCATTAGGAAGCTAAAGGGGCCTACTATACTCTCCACCACTTGTTCTTTGTTGGTGTGAAGCAGTGTTTTGCAGCACCACTTCATCTCTGAAGACTATCCAACATCTCCTCCAACAAAAAAGACCAAAACCCATGCTAGAAGAGCACCCAACACGCCATGCAAATGTAATTTCATTCAAATATGGAGCAACAAATGATATCCTTAATATAGCTTTAATGCCAATGATGAGAGCTTTGATTCGATGCATGGAGATAGTATACCAGACTACTACATAGAATTCCTAGAGCATCTTGAAGTGTACCCGTACAAAGCACCCACAATGGAGCTTAATTGGGAGCTAGAATATTCTATGTAATGTATGCAAATCCCAAACCTAGACCTCAAAAGAGGACCCTATTTTAGATTCCAAGGAGATCACTTTGTAAGGGAATATCCCCATCATCTACTTGTAGGGGAACGACCTTATCTCACCATTCAAGGATATTGATCAAAGTGTGGTAAAAAGCACATTATATGCGAATGTGCCAAAAACCCTACCAATACCTCTAAGATAACTCCAATCAAGGTAATACGCATAGTGCAACCACCAAGTGGACCCCACCCACCTTTCTACCAAATCAAGTAGTGAACATAGTCGAGGCTTTAGAACAAACCCAACAAGCAGAACAAGAGAAACCCTCATAATCTAGTGAAATCGAGTAGTCTAGTAGAAAGAAAATTAAGGCATGGAAATTTTTCAAGGAAAGAGTTGAGAGAAAATGGAATAGGAAGCTAGACAAACTTGAAGGAAGTTTGAAAGAAACCAAGGAAAAGATTCTAGGTTTAACATCACAAGAATCACTCAAAATTCTCTCTTTGCCAAAGCTAGGATCAATCTTAGAAGAACCCCTCGTAGAGGGCTTGGATATGATGTTCAAAGCCTATCAAGCTATATTGAAAGAAGGATTCAATGCTTAAGAGTTAGAAAAAACCTAGTCGAGATTAGAACAACAAATAGAAAGAACCAAGATTTGCATGAGAATGGTTGAACTAGTGCAGGCTTTGCTCGAGGCTACCCAATATGTTAAGTGGAGTAACCTAATCAAACTAGATTAGAACTTCTAGGGACTACCGGAGAGATTAGAGCGATTGGCATCTAAACCAAACCATTTAATGCCAAAAGGAAGCTCATTCCATAAGAAACACACGATGAGAATTCTCGCCGATTATATCACAAGTTCTTAATTCTATAGAGTGTGGAATTTCTCCCTCAGTGAATATGTTCTCACAAGGATTCTTGAGAGACATTCAAAAAAAGAAATGAAGGTTAGATTAGGGTGCTCCATGTTTGAGAATTCCTCTCCTATTTGCAACAGAAAGTGTAGAAGACCTTCTTAGGATCAAGACTTTTGCCAATAGCTGAACCTTTAAATACAAATAGGTACCCAGTGAAACATGCAATGAACTTGAAACTTTGGTCACTCAAACTAGAAACTTATAGATTTCCAATGAGCTATCAAACACTCAATTTGAAGTAGTTTTGGGTTGGCAACTCTTTGCCTAAATGCAGGCTACCTGACCACTCAGTTAAGCTAAAAACTAGACTTCACTAAAAACTGAATAACACACAGAACATAAAGAATTTGATAAAGGAATTACTCAAGCTAAGATTTCCAACGAATGTTTAAACTCTAAAATTGGATACATATATTGAGAGATATGACTCTCACAAGTAGACTACCCAGAAATGGGTATGTGGCTAGACATAGTCTATGAGAGTGAAGAGAACGAAATGACTCAAACCAAATGAACTAGCTACAAGGGGACTTCCACGCCTTCTTCCTCTATTCTTGAGTGTCCTCCCTTGCCTCTTTTATAGCCAAGTGACCAAAAACTCTCATGATGAGTTTGAGAGCTCTTCTCCATAACTTCTCCACTACTTTGGACAGCCACTTCTCTTAGATTTCGGTTTTTGGATTTGATTCTCTTTTAATTGATTCTCTTTTGGCCTCCACTACTTGCTGAAGTAAATGCTTCCATTTTTCATTTTTGTATTTTCCTTTACTTGAAGAAAATCCTTTTTGCAAAAATATGTACGACCTTACTTCTTTATTTTTTAACACTCCCCCTCAAGCTCACATGTGAGCTTGCACCTTCAGCCATATCTTGCAAGTTGATGTCATCTTTGAACCTCTTTAGCTTAGAAGCATCTAAGAACAGTTAAACATGTCTGCAACCTGGTCATTAGTTCTAATGAACTTTATATCCACATCCTTGCTCTAAACTTTTTTTCGAACATAATGATAATGCACTTCTATGTGCTTGCTTCGTGCATGAAACATTGGATTGTTTGTCAAGTGAATGCTTGACATGTTGTCACCATAAATTGGAATGGTCTCCACCTACACATCAAGATAAGCCAAGAGCTTCTTAATCCACATAGCTTCACAAGTTACAAAGGCTAATCCTCTATATTCAGCTTCTGTCGATGATAGTGCAACAGTAGGTTGCTTCTTCGAGCTCCATGTGATAGGTTTGCTAGCTATCATGAACACATAACCTGAAGTGGATCTTCTATCTTCCTTCAAACCAGCCCAATCAGAATCACTGAAGCTTTTAGCTGCAATTCTTCATCATATATATATATAAAACAAGGCATGATTGACTATGTGCTTCACATATCTTAGCACTCGTTTGGCTGAATTTAAATGTTCACTTGTTGGAGCTTGCATGAATTGAGAAAGAACTGCAACAATATAACACAAATCTGGTCTTGTGATTGTAGCATAGATCAATGAACCTATAATACTCCTATATGTAGTTACATCATGTAACTTCTCTCCATCATTTGAGCATAGCTTCACATTTGTGTCCATAGGGCGAGTGAGTGGTTTGCATTCACTCATTCCAAATATGAAAAGAACATCCAACAAGTACTTTCTTTGCATCAAGTAAATGCCATCTTTCCCATGGACTATCTCAATGCTTAAAAAGTATTTCAGCTCACCAAGATCTGAAATTTTAAACTCCTTACCGACTTTTCTTTTTATCTCTTGTATTCCTGTAACATTACTTCCTATTATGATGAGATCATCAACATATATGCAAATATATACCTGCTTGCCTTCTTCTTTCTTCATGTAGAGAGAGGGATCTACATTACTTGGACTATACCCACACTTTGTGAGGTACTCGACCAATCTTTGATTCCAAGCACGTGGTGCTTGCCTCAGCCCATACAAAGCTTTCTTCAATCTACAAACAAAATTTGGATGCTTTCTATTTTCAAATCCAATCGGTTGACTCATGTATACCTCTTCTTGAAGTTCACCATTGAGAAAAGCCTTTTTTATGTCAAGTTGGTACAATGGCCATCTCCTTGTTGCACTCACTTCAATCAAGGTTCTAATTGTTCCCATCTTTGCAACCGGGCTGAAAGTCTCTTCATAGTCGATGTCGTGAGTTTGTTTGAATCCTTTTGCTACTAGTCTAGCTTTATGCCTAGCTAGAGAACCATCAACATTTCTCTTTATTTTAAACACCCATTTATTTGGAACAATCTTCATACTTTCAGCCTTTGGAACTAGCTCCCATGTGTGATTGTCCTTGAGAGCTTTTATCTCTTCTTGCATAGCTTCTTGCCATTCTTTTTCTATACATGCTTCTTCATATGCATCCGGTTCTTTGTCTTTGACCACCTGTGTCATATATGCAAAATGCTTTGCAATAAAACTATAATAGCTCAGCCTTTGAATTGGATACCTTGCTCTTGAAGACCTCCAATCATTTCCTTTTGAATATTGCTTCTTCAATCGGTTCAACTTTACCTTTGGTGTAATCACCTCTTCATACTCTTCTTCACTTGCATTTGAGTCACTATTTTGGGCAGCACTTTCCACTTCAAATCTTCCATAACCTGATGTTGGTGATGAGGAATGACTCCTTAGTCTCCCCTTCCATGTTGAGATTTCTCCAAGTGATGTAGAATCTTCTGGACCTGACATTTGAGTGCTTGTTTGCTGAAATTCTTCTTGGACAGCACCTCCATCATCTTTGCAATCTTCTTCAAGAATCTTCTCTTTCCCTTTGTCTCCAAACCATGGTCTTAGGTCATCAAATACCACATCTTGTGAGACTCGTAGCTCCTTTGTCACTGGATTGTAGCACTTGTATCCCTTTTGCTCCGATGAATATCCAGTGAAAATACATTTTTCAAGCTTTGCCTCCATCTTTGTCCTTAGTTCTTGAGGGATGTGAACATAACACACACATCCAAAAACTTTGAGATGTGTAAGGTCAAGTTTCTTACCAGAATAAACCTCCTCGAGAGTTAGATTATGCAGTCCAGCTGTTGTGCACTTGTTCATCAAATAAGCAGCCGTACTAGCTGCTTCATCCCGATAGTTTAGTGGCACCTTCATCTCGTTGAGCATGCACCTTGCAACTTCTGTGATATGTCTATTTTTCCTTTCAGCTATTCCATTTTGTTGAGGCCTGTACCTACATGTAAATTGTCGTTTGATTCCATTTTCATAAAGAAAATATGAAAATCCTTTGGAGAAATATTCTCCTCCTCCATCGGACCTCAAGGTCTTTATGTAGCGTCCTGTTTCCTTTTCTACATGTGCTTTAAATCTCTTGAACATGGAGAACACATCTGATTTTTGTTTTATGCAAAACAACCATACTTTTCTTGAATGGTCATCAATAAAAGTGACAAAATATCTATTACCAACCACTGATGGTTGTTGTGATGGTCCCCATACATCCGTGTGTATCAAGTCGAGGACATTCCTTGCCACATAGTTGCTCTTCTTGAATGGTTGTCGAGTTTGATTTCCTAGTTGGCATGCTTCACAAAACACATGTAGTCCAACATCATTGAATCTTGGAAGACCTCTTACCATTTCATGGTTTCTCATGTCCTTAAGCTTGGGAACGTTGATATGTCCAAACCTTTTGTGCCATAAATCGATTTCAACAATCCTCTTGCTTCCAAACTGAATATACATCACCTTTCCATGTGGTTTTTGAATGTCCAAAGTGAACATCCTACCTTCTTTCCTTCCTTGAGCAATGACCTTGAATCCTTCTTTTGGATTCTTTATAAAGCAGCCTTTTTCATTGAAGATAACATGATATCATTTATCTACCATTTTTCCTACTGAAATCAAATTCTTTGCAATATTAGGAACATGAAGAACATCAACCAATACCTTCTTGTCTCCAAGCTTGATGTCTCCAACATGCTCAATTGTGTGTTGAGTTTCAACCCCGGTCTCCACACATCCTTTCCCACTTGGAGCTTGTAGCTTTGTGAATAAATCTCCTTGGCATGTCATATGGTTGCTGCAACCTGAATCTATAAACCATTTTTGATCATCACTTCTCGGGTTGTTGTACTCATGCTTCATGGCAAGCATGGTTTGCTTGTCTCCTTCACTTGATGTACTCGCATAGTTATTTTGGTTCCTTTGGTTGCCTCCATTCAGCCTTCCATTCTTTTGCCAACAATCATTTGCATAATGTCCTAGTTTACCACAATGATAACATGTTATACCTTTATGAGGTTTGTATGAACCTCGACCTCTTCCTCTATTTCTTCCTCAACCTCTTCCATGTGTGTTTTCATTTGAGTTGTCCTTGTTGTCCTCCGAGTTCTGTTGGCTGAAATTTGTGTTGTTGTAGCTTCTTCCTCTTCCTCTCGAGCCTCCTCTTGAGTTCCTTCCTCTATCTCGTCCTGCATGTAACATTTGACTATTGTTGTCCTTACCTTTGTTGCCTTCTCCTTGTTGAGCAACCTCTTCAGCCACAAGATTTGGTATAATCTCGTCGAATGTTGGTAGAGGGTCTCTATAAAGAATGTTTGTGATGAGGGGCTTCCACTTTTCTTCACTCCTCAAGCCATTGAGGGCTGTTTGGACGATGTCTTCCTCTTCTATCTTGTATCCAACTGATGCTAGCTGATCTCGAAGCTCCTTGATCCTCAATGTATACTCACTAATGCTTTGGTTTGAGCTTTTCTTCATGTTGTTGAGCTCGTTCTTGAGTTGCATCCTTCGGGACCTTGTTGAGGTAGCATACACCTTCTCCAATGCTTCCCAAACCTCCTTGGCTGTTTCTAAGCTTTGCACATGACCAATCATAGTGTTAGAAATAACTTGTGAAATGAGGAACATCACCCTTCGATTCCTCTCTTCCCAATCAGCAAATTGTCTCCTTTGTGTCGGAGTAATGTTGGGATCTTGAAGATCAACCGGTTGTAGATCATCTCCAGTAACTAGACTCCATAAACCTTTACCTTTAAGGTAATTTGTCATTCTATACCTCCAAGACTGAAAATTGTCTTTATCTAACTTCTCAACTTGTTGTCCTAAATCAGCCATTGAAAACTTCTAAGATTGAAGTCTACCTCAAGTATGTTGTGGCACTCTTCCTTGACTTTACGAAGCTCCCCCTTGATTTGTAGCTTCTCCTTTGCTTCAATTCAGTTCCAATGCTTTGCCTCTTCAAAATCCAATGCTCTGATACCAATTGTTGGAGAAATCCTCTCCTATTTGCAGCGGAAAGTGTAGAAGACCTTCTCAGGATCAAGAGTTTTGCCAACACCTGAACCTTCAAATGAAACCTGGTACCAACTGATAAATTGAATGAACTTGAAATTTTAATCTCAACCTAGATACTTATAGCTTTCCAATGAGCTATGAAACACTCAATTTGGAGTAGTTTTGGGTTGGCAACTCTTTGCCTCAAAATAGGCTACCTGTCCACTCACTTAAGCTAAACACTAGACTTCACTAAAAACTGAATAACTCAGAGAACATAAAGAATTTGATAAAACTCATCTATACAAAGGAAGTACGTGAGGTAAGCTTTCCAAAGAATGTTTAAACTCTAAAATTGGATACATATATTGAGAGATATGACTCTCACAAGTAGACTACCCAGAAATGAGTATGCGGCTAGACATAGTCTATGAGAGTGAAGAGAATGAAATGACTCAAACCAAATGAACTAGCTACAATAGGACTTCCACGCCTTCTTCCTCTATTCTTGAGTGTCCTCCCTTGCCTCTTTTATATCCAAGTGACCAAAAACTCTCATGATGAGTTTGAGAGCTCTTCTCCATAACTTCTCCACTACTTTGGACAGCCACTCCTCTTACAGTTCAGTTTTTGGATTTGATTCTCTTTTGGCCTCCACCACTTGCTGAAGTAAATGCTTCCATTTTTCATTTTTGTATTTTCCTTCTACTTGAAGAAAATCCTTTTTGCAAAAATATATACGACCTTACTTCTTTATTTTTTAACACTCCACCCCGTATTTAAGAGATAAATGATCTTCATGATCAATTTCTTCAAGACATCCCTTCTATATAGGGGGAGCAAGAAGATGTGTAGTCAAGTGAAGGATTAGATTTCGAATCCAGTTCCTTACAAGAATTGCCCCATTTTAGAGGCCCATGGGAATCAAAGTCTATTCACATGAAAGCTCCCACTATCTTGATAAAAAATGATGATTCAGTTCTCATTAGAAACATGGAAGTGGTCAAGAATACTAAAGTGCAGCATCATGTCACTTTAGATGAATTACTAAAACTTGAATTTGAGTTGTGGAATCATGTAGCAAAGCAACTACGAGATGTTGCTAATTCCCACTCTCAAGAAGGATCGTAAAGAAAGGTGTTAGAGATACCCATAGATAAGATATGAGACATGATCAAACAAGAAGAAGGAAATGCCTATCTTCCTATCACATACCAAGGCTATTTCACAAAGGCAATTTCAGATTCAAGAGCTAGAGTTGCCATTGCCACCACTTCCGTATGGAAACAATGGGGCAAGCAAGCTCTAAGACCTACTAGAATGAAGTTGCAGATTGGGGGATGGACACATAGAGAATTCTTTAGAATTTGTAGATGGAATTCATCTCACTACTTATGGTGTAGAGTTTGAGCACACCTTTGCCATCTCTGAATTTGAAAAAAACCATGCCTATGAGATGAATCTTGGAAGATCATTCATGAGACAATTGCAAACAGTGCAGGATTGGGGAACCAATTCCTTGTACGTCTAACACTTAGGGGTAGCTACCAAAGTCAATCTCAAGGATTATTCCCATGGATATATACCTCCATTGCAATGGAATACCATCCATAGAATGCCAGAAGAGATGGAATCAATGCATTCCATAGGATCAAAGTCCTCATAGATGCATGTCGACAACATTTATGGAATATGAAAAATTGTAGAAAAAGAAGAGAAGAGGCTAGAATCTAGAAACTTAGGTGCCACACAAAACTCTAGATCACTACGAGACCTGGTCTATATGCCCATGATATCGAATTGGATTCGAAATATAATCCTTCACTTGACTGCACATCTTCTTGCTCCCCCTATATAGAATGGATGTCTTGAAGAAATTGATCATGAAGATCATTTATCTCCTAAATACGGGGTGGAGTGTTAAAAAATAAAGAAGTAAGGTCGTATATATTTTTGCAAAAAGGATTTTCTTCAAGTAGAAGGAAAATACAAAAAAGAAAAATGGAAGTAAAATGAAAAATGGAAGCATTTACTTCAGCAAGTAGTGCAGGCCAAAAGAGAATCAAATCCAAAAACTGAACTATAAGAGGAGTGTCTATCCAAAGTAGTGGAGAAGTTATGGAGAAGAGCTCTCAAACTCATCATGAGACTTTTTGGTCACTTGGCTATAAAAGACGCAAGGGAGGAAACTCAAGAATAGAGGAAGAAGGCATTGAAGTCCCCTTGTAGCTAGTTCATTTGGTTTGAGTCATTTCGTTCTCTTCACTCTCATAGACTATGTCTAGCCGCATACCCATTTCTGGGTAGTCTACTTGTGAGAGTCATATCTCTCAATATATGTATCCCATTTTAGAGTTTAAACATTAGTGAAGTCCAGGTTTTAGCTTAACTGAGTAGATAGGTAGCCTATTTTGAGGCAAAGAGTTGCCAACCCAACACTACTCCAAATTGCATGTTTGATAGCTCATTGGAAAGTTGTAAGTGTCTAGATTGAGCGACCAATGTTTCAAGTTCATTGCATGTTTCAATTGGTACCAGTTTTCATTTGAAGGTTCAGCTGTTGGCAAAAGTCTTGATCCTAAGAAGGTCTTCTACACTTTCCACTGCAAATAGGAGAGGAATTCTCCAACAATTGGTATGAGAGCATTGGATTTTTAAGAGGCAAAGCATTGGAACTGAAGTGAAGCAAAGGAGAAGCTACAAATCAAGGGGGCGCTTCGTAAAGTCAAGGAAGAGTGCCACAACATACTTGAGGTAAACTTCAATCTTAGACGTTTTCAATGGCTGATTTAAGACAACAAGTTGAGAAGTTAGACAGAGATAATTTTCATTCTTGGAGGTATAGAATGACAAATTACCTTAAAGGTAAAGGTTTATGGATTCTAGTTATTGGAGATGATCCACAACCGGTGGACCTTCAAGATCCCAACATTACTCCGGCACAAAGGAGACAATTTGCTGATTGGGAAGAGAGGAATCGAAGGGTGATGTTCCTCATTTCACAAGTTATTTCTAACACTATGATTGGTCATGTGCAAAGCTTAGAACAGCCAAGGAGGTTTGAAGAAGCATTGGAGAAGGTGTATGCTACCTCAACAAGGTCTCGGAGGATGCAACTAAAGAACGAGCTCAACAACATGAAGAAAAGCTCAAACCAAAGCATTAGTGAGTATACATTGAGGATCAAGGAGCTTCGAGATCAGCTAGCATGAGTTGGATGCAAGATAGAAGAGGAAGACATCATCCAAACAGCCCTCAATGGCTTGAGGAGTGAAGAAAAGTGGAAGCCCGTCATCACAAACATTCTTTATAGAGAGCCTCTACCAACATTTGACGAGATTATACCAAATCTTGTGGCTGAAGAGGTTGCTCAACAAGGAGAAGGAAACAAAGGTAAGGACAACCATAGTCAAATGTTATATGCAGGATGAGGTAGAGGAAGGAACTCAAGAGGAGGCTCGAAAGGAAGAGAAAGAAGCTAAAACAACACAAATTTCAGCCAACACAACTCGGAGGACAACAAGGACAACTCAAATGACAACACACATGCAAGAGGTTGAGGAAGAAATAGAGGAAGAGGTCGAGGTTCATACAATCCTCATAAAGGTATAACATGTTATCATTGTGGTAAACTAGGAAATTATGAAAATGATTGTTGGCAAAAGAATGGAAGGCTGAATGAAGGCAACCAAAGGAGCCAAAATAACTATGCGAGTACATCAAGTGAAGGAGACAAGCAAACCATGCTTGCCATGAAGCATGAGTACAACAACCCGAGAAGTGATGATCAAAAATTGTTTATAGATTCAAGTTGCAACAACCATATGACATGCCAAGGAGATCTATTCACAAAGCTACAAGCTCCAAGTGGAAAAGGATGTGTGGAGACCGGGGATGAAACCCAACACACAATTGAGCATGTTGGAAACATCAAGCTTGGAGACAAGAAGGTATTGGTTGATGTTCTTCATGTTCCTACTATTGCAAAGAATTTGATTTCAGTAGGACAAATGGTAGAGAAAGGATATCATGTTATCTTCAATGAAAAAGGTTGCTTTATAAAGAATCCAAAAGAAGGATTCAAGGTCATTGCTCAAGGAAGGAAAGAAGGTAGGATGTTCACTTTGAATATTCAACAACCACATGGAAAGGTGATGTATATTCAGTTTGGAAGCAAGAGGATTGCTGAAATCGATTTATGGCACAAAAGGTTTGGAAATATCAATATTCCCAAGCTCAAGGACATGAGCAACCATGAAGTGGTAAGAGGTCTTCCAAGATTCAATGATGTTGGACTACATGAGTTTTGTGAAGCATGCCAACTAGGAAAGCAAACTCGACAATCATTCAAAAAGAGCAACTATGTGGCAAGGAATGTCCTCGACTTGATACCCACGGATGTATGGGACCATCACAACAACCATCAGTGGCTGGTAATAGATATTTTGTCACTTTTATTGATGATCATTCAAGAAAAGTATGGATGTTTTGCATAAAACAAAAATCAGATGTGTTCTCCATGTTCAAGAGATTTAAAGCATAGGTAGAAAAGGAAACATGACGCTACATAAAGACCTTGAGGTCCGATGGAAGAGGAGAATGTTAAAAGCGCTTTTCCTTAAGCCACTTTTAATCTCATTTTTGGGTTCTTGGGGATGGATAGGGGTCTGGCAGTGCAGAGGCCCTTTGTTTAATTTTCCCAATTCAACATCCAATTAAACAGTTAATTGTCTTTCAATTCCAAGATTATCACGACACATGATGCTTATCACGCAAATTAACAACTACAAATTTGCACAAGGTTATCAATCTTAATGTAGCATGACTGTGTTAATAATTAATCACTGAAACTTTAAGAACAAGACATAGTACTCAGAATTTGGGCGAATCTGCAATACAACAACTCCAGTGCGGTTGCCTAGATAGACAGTTTGGCAATTCGCGTCTCTCGCTGAATGCCATGTTTGCCTTTTCATTAATCAATAAAAAGTTACATCTTTTCGCTACGCCTTTTCGGTGCGTGCGAGTATGAAAAATAAAATTACATATTCCAATCCGGTGGCCTAACACTGGCACGCACGGTGGACTCGAACCCAAAAAGGAAAATACAATCAAGGCTCATCAATAATGCCTTGTATATACAGGGATTTGGCTAGTTTAAAAGTACAAGTCATATTCTGCTTCAATGAGTCCAGCATAGTCTTCAAAATGTCCGGCTCGACCAGTTGTGCATCAGTACGAACCAAACTAGCAGCAACTACCTCACTCATCAGCAATTGAGCCTGCGTTTGCAAAAATGATTCCCTGCAGATAAAAGTCATTGGCTAGTGCAAGATCTCTTTCTTGCTTCATATTAGCGATCTGTGAATCAATACGCAACAATCTCTCTGCCTGAAACCCTAGCTGCTTTTCTCTTCTTTCCAGCTCTTGAGCTTGATACTGGATAGTTTCATAATAAGCATCTCTGACTGTTGGGGGCAGAAGAGTGTTGGTGCATTTTACCCAAGCCTACATGCTTGATATGCTTGATATTATCCTCATTTGTAAGTCACATGAGTAGTCATGTGAACACCTCTTGTAAAAGAGTACATTTTATCTCTTGTAAATGGAAAAAGAAAAAAGGAAAAGGATGGCTTACCTCATCCATGATGTAAAAGCAAATTCGTGGCTCCAACTACCAAAATCACGAATTTTTGAGCTGAGGGAATCTCTCCTAACTTTGGGGATCACTTTTAGGTGGAGCCATTCGAATTCGAATTCAAAACTCCCTCCAAGAATAGCTATAAAAAGAGCAAGAAGGAAGAGGCAATTAGCAAGCCTTGTACGTGACCACTTCATGTAATTTTGTAGAGATTGAAGAGCTTACTCCATAGCTCTATCATTCTAATCCCATTGTGCAAAGATTCATTGCCAATGTGGTTGTAATCATATGTGAATCTATACATTTATCATCATCTACTTCTCTGTTTTGTTCTCTGCCATACTCACTCAGAGCAGTAACTTTAGAAGGTCATATCTCGAGTTCTACTAAACCTTTTTCAGTGATTTAGCTTGCATTGGATAGCTTGTACTGTCTACTTTGTGCATATAAATTTTCAAGGTCATTGGATTAATACTTTTGGAGATATCTGCATTTTACTGCTTACTGGTCTATCTCTGCAGAGCCCCGAGAATTGTGGGAGGTTCCAGAAATTGTTGAAACTTGTTCTCAGTGCTCAGTCCATCATTTGAAGTGTTTTAACTTGGATTGGGAAGTTTACTAAGTCTATTTGCTATGCCCAAAAGGAATTTTTCTAATTCCTTCCAGGTTGAGAGCACTGTTCATTTTTTCCAGCAGGTGTATGTCCAAAAATAGCAAGTTTTGGGAGCTAGTCATTTCACAATTAGTCTGTCTTGACTTAAACTTTTGGGATACATGTTCCAAAGTACTTGGCTGATATTTTGGTGGATTTAGGAAGCTCAAAGGGTCTACAAATCAACTCTGAAGTCTCAGTTGGCTGGTGTGAAGCTGGTTGTAGCGGCACCTACTCATCTTTGGATTGCATCCACCATCTCTCTTCACAGTGGTATCAGAGCATAGTCAAGCAACATGGGAGATGGATTTCCATCAACAATTGACAAATTGGATCGAAACAACTACCCGGCATGGTCTCTAAGGATGGAGGCTTACCTTCAAGGGAGGAATCTATATGGATTCATATCCGGAGATGAAGCAATGCCAACCATGAGGAACAAAGGGCAACTATCACATGAAGAAGTGGAAGGACTTTCGAATTGGTGTTCGAAGGATGCACTTGCAAGGTCCTATATTCTAAACTCAATCTCTGATTTTCTTTTACCTCATGTCAAGGGATGCAAGACATCAAGAGAAACCTGGAATGCACTTGCTTCTTTCTTCTCTTCCAACACTCGAGCAAGGAAGAACCAATTGTGGATGGAGTTCACAACAATGAAGAAAAGCCCGAAGCAAAATGTGACTAATTATGTCACAAAGATGAAGGAGATTTCGGACCAACTTGGAAGCATTGGAGAGGTAATTGAAGAGGAGCAAATCATAAGACAAATCATGAATGGAATCAAAGCAGACGACAAGTGGGAGTCATTCACAACAGCCATGGATTTATACATGGATATGCATGTACCCGACCTCAACACACTCATGGGCCAACTCTTCACTCATGAAGCAAAGATTAGCAAAGGTGGTGAGTCCTCAAGAGGTAATCAAACTTCTGCCTTATATTCTGATAAAGCTAAGGTCAAGGACAAGTCAAAGAATAGGAAGAATGAAGATGAAGGAAGCTCTTTCCAAGCAAGCTTTGTAGGTAGAGGAAGAGCTAGAGGAAGAGGCAGAGGTGGAAAGCAAGGCAAGGGGAGATTCCAATCATCTCAACCTTGCAACATATGTGGCTTATCTAACCATACTACTGAAGAATGTTTCAAGAACCCGAGGAACTCAAGAGGAAGAGGATTCAATAGAGGTGGCTATGGATCAAATAGAGGTAGATACAATGGAGGCTACAACAACAACAACTACTACAACAACAATTACAACAACAACAACAACTATCAAAGTGGCCATAGAGGAAGAAGAGATTACAATAACTATGCAGAGGACCAAAGTCAAGAAGATTCATTATTGATTATGAATCTATCAGCGAAGAAGGGTAAGGATGATGATCACATATTTTACATTGATTCGGGATGCTCGAACCATGTAGCAGGAAATGTGGCTTTACTTTCTGATTTGGAAGATCCTCATTACAAGCATGAAGTGCAGACAGGAGATGATACAAAGCACTCAGTGGAGAAGATAGGTAATGTGAAGACATCAGATGGGAATATGAACCTCTTAAGCAAAGTCTTGTATGTCCCTACAATTACCAAAAATTTAATAAGTGTTGGACAGATTGTTGAAAAAGGATTGCAGGTTAGATTCAACCGAGTTGGAGCATATGTTGAAGACCCAAGGCAAGGCTTTCGAAGGATTGCCAAAGGAGAAAAGACAGGAAGGCTTTTCACTTTTGAAGTGCAAGATACAAAGAACATAGCTTTGTTTAGCTATGGATCTCAAACTCTAACAGAGTTGGAGATATGGCACAAAAGGCTTGCTCACATTGGTGAGAGGACACTCAAACAGATTTGCAGGGACCAAAGTGTACTTGGTTTGCCTAATGTCACAAGGCAACACATGATTTATAAGTGTGAAGCTTGTCAACTCGGCAAGGCTCATAGAAAACCTTTCAATAAGAAAGGATATATGTATCAAAATCCTTTGGATCTAGTGCACACGGATGTGTGGGGTCCAAGTAAGGAGCCATCTATATCAGGTTGAAGATATTATGTGTCTTTCATAGATGATTGTAGCAGGTGGACCATTCTGTTTTTCATGAAGCACAAGGATGAAGTGTTTAATTGCTTTAAGAAGTATATTGCTCTTGTTGAAAACCAAACAGATAGGACTTTGAAACGACTCAGATCAGATGGTGGAGGAGAATACTTCTCTTCTGAATTTGATGCCTTCTTGCATGAGAGAGGCATTAAAAGGGAAGTCACTACAAGGTATACACCCGAACTCAATGGTGTAGTAGAGAGGAGGAACAGAGCTATTGTCGAAGCTGCAAGGTCCATGCTCAACGAAAAGGGATTGCCAAACTACCTATGGGCAGAGGCTCTGTCTACAGCCACATATCTCATAAATAGACTTCCATCTAAGTCACTAGATGGAACCACTCCATATGAAGTGTGGAATGGAAGAAGACCTAGTCTAGAGCATTGCAAAATCTTTGGATGCTTAGCCTATGCTCACATTCCTTCTCAAGTAAGAGGGAAATTGGATCCCAAGGCAGAGAAGTGTGTATTCATTGGTTATGATCAAAACCAAAAAGGATATAGATTGTACAATCCAACCAATAAAGGATTTTCTGTGAGTAGAGATGTAATTTTTGATGAAAACAAATCATGGTTTGATGATGACAGGAAAGTGAAGCTGCCGTATGACTTGGATGAAGACTTTCCATCACTTCAACCAAAGGAGCCAAATCAGATTGAAGAAAGTGATTCGGAGATTGACCTAGAAGACTTGGAAAGACTAAAGCTATGGAAGAACAAAGGTAAAGCAAAGATGCAGGATGCTACATATGGACCGGAGAGCTCACATCAACCACTTAGAAGGTCTTCAAGGGAGAAGAAGAAACCAGAAAGGTTTGGTTATGATACTTCTTTGGTCACCAAGCACTCAATCCACATTGCAAAGGATTCAACCAATGAAGAACCTACCACATTCAAAGAAGCACAAAGCAAGAAAGCTTGGAGAGATGCAATGCATGAAGAAATGGAAGCCTTGAAGGAGAATGACACTTGGGAGCTTGTACCTAACAAGCCATCTATGAAGATAATTGGATCTCGATGGATATACAAAATCAAGAGGAATCCAGATGGAAGTATAAATAGACACAAAGCAAGGTTAGTTGCTAAAGGGTTTGCTCAAACCCATGGTATTGATTATGAGGAGACTTTCTCTCCTGTTGCAAAAATGCCTACAATTAGAGTTCTCATTAGTCTTGCTGCATCTAGAAATTGGAATCTCTATCAACTTGATGTAAAGAATGCTTTCTTGAATGGATGGATTTCTGAGGAAGTGTATATGGCACAACCTCCTGGATATGAGGATGCACATCATCCTAACTATGTATGCAAACTAAAGAAAGCTTTGTATGGATTGAAGCAAGCTCCAAGAGCTTGGAATTTCAGATTGGTGACTTATTTGCAGGACCAAGGATTCAAAGCTAGCAAGGCGGATACCTCTTTGTTCATAAAGAGGAATGGATCTGAAGTGATCTATTTATGTGTGTATGTTGATGATATTATTATCACAGGCAATGATCTTGAAGGAATCAAACAAGTAAAGGCTCAAATGAAGGAGGAGTTCAAAATAAGTGACCTCGGACCACTCACTTATTTTCTTGGATTGGAGTTGATCTACATAGATTCAGGTATATACATCACACAAAGGAAGTATGTCCATGACATGCTCGTCAAGTTCAAGATGGAAAATACCAAGTGTGCAGGTACACCTATGGAGCAAAACCATAAGCTTAGTGCTTATGAAGGAGAGCCAATTGAAGACATCACAAGCTATCAAAGCTTGGTTGGAAGTTTGAACTATGCAACACTCACAAGGGTGGATATATGCTATAGTGTTAGCATATTGAGTCAATTTACGCATAAGCCGAGAAGACCACACATGGATCAATTTGTATGTATTAAATCACATAGTAATACAGTATCATTGGCAATATTCAATTTCACAATGTGAGGGTTGTAAAGTGGCTATGAGATGAGCACACTAATCACTTAAGTACCCCTCTCAAATGATCTCCTAGTGAGGCTTTTTTATGCGAGTCTTTTTTATCTACTTTTATAGTGAAGGTTGGAGTCAATCTTTGAATTCAAATTCAAATACTCACCTAAAAGTAAGTCATAAACTATAGGATTTATTCTCTCATCAAGTAACTCGATATTTGATTCCATCTATCTCCTCGTGGAATTAGTGCATCTAACACATGCACTTTTACATGGGTAAAAGTTTTTTATTTTACAAAGGAATGATCATATGTGAATACATGAGATATAAGCTAATCATTCAAGCATGTAGGCTTGATCTATTTGCACCAACAACTCCCCCTCAAGCCTAACATGCTTGATCTTCATTCCTTCTTGATCTCTTGCAAAACAATCATCATCTTGAACTTGTCTATCTTGGTTCAATCCAAAGACTTTGTGAGTATATTTCCACATTGCAATTGAGTTGATACATAGGAAAATTGAATGTCCTTGTTGAACAATTTATCTTTTACATAATGATAGTGCACTTCAATGTGCTTAGTCCTGCATGATATACAAAATTAGCAACCAAATGAAGTGAACTAGTGTTGTCTCCAAAAGTAATTGGAGTGTAAGAATGTAGCCCCAAATCTGTGTAGAGTTGTTTGAGCCACATGGCCCCTTGTGTCACGTTTGCTAAGCCTCTATATTCTGCCTCTGTAGATGACAATGCCACAATTGGTTGCTTCTTTGATGACCATGATATTAGCTTTGAACCTGCAAAAGACAAGTATCCTGAGTGCTCCTCCTATCATCCTTTGAGCCAACCCAATCTGCATCAGAATACATCTTCATGTCCAAGTCATAAGTGAATGGGTAAAACAACCCTTCATTTATGGAACCCTTTATATATTTTAGGATCCTCTTGAGAGCTTCCAAGTGAGGTTTCCTTGGTGTATGCATAAATTGGCTTAATGTACTTACTCCATAACATATGTCTACCCTTGTTAATGTTGCATAGTTGAGACTGCCAACAAGTTTTTGGTAACCTGTAACATCCTTAAGAAGTTCTCCCTCATGAGAACTAAGTTTATGATTGAGTTCCATGGGTGTACCTACAACTTGAGTGTTCTCCATCTTGAATTTTACCAATATATCATGCATATACTTTCTCTGAGTAATGAACACACTAGATTTTGTGTATACAAGTTATGAACCAAGAAATATGTTAACAAACCAAGATCACTGATTTTAAACTCTTCCATCATTTGAGCTTTAACTTGATTGATGCTATTAGCACCATTCCCTGTAATGATAATGTCATCCACATAGACACATAAGTAAATAACTTATGAGTTGGTCTTCTTCATGAATAAAGAAGAATTTGCTTTGCTAGCAATAAATCGCTGATCCTGTAAATATGTAACTAGCCTATGGTTCCAAGCTTTAAGAGCTTGATTTAAACCATAGAGTGCCTTCCTTAGCTTGCATACATAACCTGGTTTTTCTTTATCTTCATACCCTGGTGGTTGAGCCATGTACAAAAGACCCTAATTGTTTGCATATTAGCCACAGGTGAAAAAGTTTCTTCATAATCCACTCCATGGGTTTGAGAAAACCCATTTTCCACTAGCCTTGCTTTGTACCTGTTTATAGAACCATCTGAATTCTTCTTGATTTTATATATCCACCTGGATTCTACTACCTTCATTCTAGGCTTCTTGGGAACCAAAATCCCAAGTATTGTTTTCTTGAAGTGCTTTAACTTCTTCCTATATGGCTTCTCTCCATTCTTTCTTCTCATTAGCGGTTTTTAACTGTCCCTTTGAAATCTTCTGAGTTCTTGGTTGGAGGACTTTGGGATGTCTTCCAATTGCTTGAACTTGCTCTTGCCTTTTGACTTCCACGCCCTAAAGTCAATTTTTTCTTCATCCTCTGAATTATCTTCTGGTTTTTGTTGATCTTCTTGAGTGAGAGTTGGAAAATCACTTTCCAAATCATAAGGTAACTTGATCTCCCTGCAATCATCTTCAAACCATTAATTATTTTCATCAAACACTACATCCCTACTAACTATAAAACCTTTGTTAGTGGGATTGTATAACTTATATCCCTTCTGGTTTTGGTCATAGCCAATGCATATACAGTTTTCAGCTTTTGGAACAAGCTTCCCTCTAATCTGTGAGGGAATATATGCATAAGCAATGCACCCAAAGATTTTGCAGTGGTCCAATGAGGGTCTCCTACCATTCCATGCTTCATATGGTGTCATTCCATCAAGGATTTGGATGGGAGCCTATTAATCAAGTATGTGGTGATGGAAATTGCCTCGGCCCGTAGGTAGTTTGGTAGCTTCTTTTCATTCAACATTGATCTTGCAGCCTCTACGATTAGTCTATTCCTCCTCTCTGCCACTCCATTTAATTCTAGAGTGTATCTTGTTGTGACCTCTCTCTTTATACCTCTGTCTTGTAAGAATGAACCAAATTCATGTGAGAAATACTCATCACCTCCATCAGATCTGATCCTCTTCAAGCTTCTACCTGTCTAGTTCTCAACCAATGCTAAATACTTTTTGAAACATGTAAATACTTCATCTTTGTGCTTTTTGGAGGAAAGAATTTTCCATCTACTCTAATCATCTATAAATGAAACATAGTACCTTGAACCTAAGATTGATGGCTCTCTGCGAGGACCCCACACATCAATGTGCACAAGCTCGAAGTAGTCTTCATACATGTACCCTTTTCTGTTGAATGGTTGCCTGTGAACTTTATCAAATTGGAATGCTCCACATTTGTAAATCATGTGTTGCTTGGACACATTTGGAATGCCAAGCCAACTCTGATTCCTACATATTTTCTTTAGTGTTCTTTCACCTATATGACCTAGCCTTTTATCCCATATTTCTAGTTCAAATAGGGTTTGATCCTTGTAATTGAAGAGTGCAATATTTTTGGTATCTTCAACTTCAAATGTAAAGAGTCTTCTAGATTTCTCACCCTTTGCAATCCTCTTGAAGCCTTGATGAGGGTCTTCCACATATGCTGCATGCCTTGTGAATTTGACCTGTAAGCCTTTCTCAGCAATCTGCCCAACACTGATTAGGTTTTTTTTTATGGTTGGCACATATAAAACCTTACTTAAAAGGTTCATGTTACCATCAAAAGCCTTGATATTTCCAATTTTCTTAATAGAGTGTCTAGTGTCATCATCTGTCTACACTTCATGCTTCCCTTTAGGTTCTTCAAGATCAGATAGCAATGCTACATTTCCAGCCACATGAATGGAACAACTAGAATCAATATAGAAAATGTGTTCATCATCTTTGCCTTGCTTGGATTTCATGTTCATGATTAGTAATGAATCCTCTTGGTCTTCTATGTAGTTGTTATAATATCTTCTACCTCTGAAGCCTTCTTGGTAGTTTTTGTTGTAGCCTTGATTGTAGTTGTGATGGTAATTACTCCCTCCATTGTTGAACTTTGCCTTTACCTTTATCCTGAATTTTATTTCTATCTGTATAAAGGGCAAAAGATTGATTACCTCTAGAGTTGTCTCCATTCTTGTTGAGCTTTGTCTCATGGGTGAAGATTTGCCCCATCAGGGTGTTGAGGTCAGGTATATGCATATCCATGTAAAGGTCCATTGTTGTGGTGAAGGACTCCCACTTATCATCAGCTTTGATGCCATTTATGATTTGCCTTACTATATGTTCTTCTTCTATCTCCTCTCCAATGCTTGCAAGTTGGTCAGTCATATCCTTCATCTTGGTGGCGTAATCAGCTACACCTTGCTTTGGTTGCTTTTTCAGGGTTGTAAACTCTATCCATAGCTGGTTCTTCCTAGCTCTTGTATTTGATGAGAAATATGACAAAAGTACTTCCCAAGTTTCTTGGGAGGTCTTGCAATTCCTATTGTGAGGTAATAAGAAATCAGATATTGAGTTAAGTAGATAAGAGCTGGCAAGAGCATCCTTTGCACATCATGTGGTTAGCCTTTCTTGTTCTTCCCTTGTGGGTTGATGTTTGCTTCTGAATGTTGGCATTTCTTCATCTCCTGAGATATATCCATATAATCTTCTTCCTTGGAGGTAGGCTTGCATCCTTAGTGACCATGTTGCATAGTTGCTTTTGTCCAATTTTTCAATGAATGATGGAAATCCATCTCCCATCTTGCTTGTTGTTGCTCTGATACTACTATTGGAGGAGATGGTGGATAGTATTCAAAGATGAAGTGGTGCTACAAAACCCTACTTCACACTATCCAAGAACAAGTGGTGGAGAGTGTAGTAGGCCGCTTTAGCTTCCTAATGATCACAAATAATCACCTGTGTACTTTGGAACATGATCCACTAATCAATGGATCAAAACAGATAAGTAGGAAGTTGATCCAAGATCATAGGCTTGCTATTTTAGTCACTGCACATGTTCAATAGATCGAACAGTGCTCTCAACCTACTAGCAACTAGCCAAATTCCTTTTGACGGTATCTAAACTTAGATAGCTACCAATCATGAGTTATTTCACTAAAAAAGATGAACTACACAATGAGAATGATGCTTAGCAAATCATAGGACTAGCCCGACATTTTTGGGGTGCTTTAGGCTACAGACTAGAGAGGAATGAAGCGAAGATATCTCACGATAGAGAAGAATGACCATGAAACTTTATACCTAGGAAGTAGACAGTATGGTGGTTCTTCTATAGCACTTTAAATCACATCCAATGATTAACCATGCAATGAGAACAAGCTCTGAGAAGATCACTGTTCTGAGATAGCCATAGTAGAGAAGTGAAGTAGAGATATGATTAATGTGCATGTATTAAAGCACATAGTAATACAATGTCATTGGCAATATTCAATTGCACAATGTGAGGATAGTAAAGTGGTTATGAGATGAGCACACTAATCACTTAAGTATCCCTCTCAAATGATCTCCTAGTGGGGCTTTTTTACGCGTCTTTTTTATCTATTTTTATAGTGAAAGTTGGAGCCAATCTTTGAATTCAAATTCGAACGCTCACCTAAAAGTAAGTCCTAAAGTATAGGATTTACTCTTGCATCAAGTAACTCAAGATTTGATTCCATCTATCTCCTTGTGGAATTAGTGCATCTAACACATCCACTTTTACATGGGTAGAAGTAATTGATTTTACAAGGGAATGATCATATGTGAATACATGAGATATATGCTAATCATTCAAGTATGTAGGCTTGATCTCTTTGCATGGATGATCATGATGGTATGGGAGCATCACAATGGGGCTAACCATCATGATGGTGTGGATGACCATGATGTCATGGGAGCGTTGCGATGGGGTTGGCCATCACGATGGTGCTAGTTGTTGTGATGATGCCACATTATCCCAATGGTCTCCAAATCTTACAATTCTAATGGTGAATCTAGTGCTCCAAGGAGGTGTTGAGGTGCCCTTGTCACTGCTATAGACATGCACTAAAGATGTGTACTTTGGCAGCCTATCACCATAGGCCAAGATGATGGACAAAATGATGAAAAGTTCACAAAATTCTCACTTGTGGAGCTTGTTGGGCTCTATGGTGGTGTGGAATCCTATGCATCAACTCAAAAACTTGCAAAATCGAAACTCGCTCTATCTCTCACAGTCACAGAAACAAATGAGGGAAATGAGGAGAATGAAGGTGGATATTGTTGGTGCAAATCAAGCCTTCACATTTGGCTTGTATCCTTGGAAGGATGTTTCACATGTAGCAAGGACCATAGAAACACTTGCCTATGTGTTATTACATTTTACTCATTGTAAAAGTCTATATGACTTGGCATTTACATGTAATCACTTACCTACTTGATTGGAGTCGTGGAAATTGGATGGTGTAAATGGAGAGAATATCTCCCTACTTTTAGAGGAGAGATTCTAGGGAGCCTTAGTTTGAATTTGAAATTCAAATGCTCTCCATCACATATAAAAGACAATGTAAAAAGTCGCGGGTAAGCTAGTCTCATTTGAGCTCACTCCCCGAGGCATTCTACCATTGTAACTCTATGTGTGTTAGTGCTACTCCATAGCCTACACCACAATACCTCATTTAGCTATACTTGTCATGCTAATGAGATTGTACAAACACATCAATCAATAGAAGTATACACATTCATCATCTCTGTTTCTCTGAGTCATCTACTCCAAGTCTGTCAACTTCAACAGGGCATATCTCAGCGGTTTCTCAACCAAATCAAGTGATTCAAAGCACATTGGATTCAGCTCAAAGTCTACTATACACCTACAAAATTGCAAGGTCAAAGGATCAGCCATCTCAGATAAATCTCGTTCGAAGTCATCACTGGTATTCTTCTGCAGAATTCCTAAAAAGTCGGGGGTACATACAATTTTGCTAAACTTCTTTCTCAGAGTATAGTTTGTCATTTCCTCTCATTCCACTTGCAAATGGTAGCTTGTTAAGCTAATTTAATATGTCCAGAAGGAATTTGATCAATTGTAAGTGTGCTGGTCATACTGAGTGAAAGACTGAGCAGGTGTCAATACCAAAATAGCAAGTTTTCTTGAATTTGTGAAGTGCAAAGTTATCTGTTTTGAATTGATCATTACACATATCATTTGCAAAGTACATATATGCTTTCTTGGTATCATTTGGAAGCTAATCAAGTGTACTAAGCATTCCTGGAGTCAAAGAGGGCTGGTGCAAAGCAGGATTAGCAGTATCAACTCAATCTT
Organism: Ceratopteris richardii; assembly: GCA_020310875.1. Taxonomy (NCBI): domain Eukaryota; kingdom Viridiplantae; phylum Streptophyta; class Polypodiopsida; order Polypodiales; family Pteridaceae; genus Ceratopteris; species Ceratopteris richardii. Next base: position 135,839,270 of record CM035439.1, on the reverse strand, counting down.
CTGAGTGCATCCTACCACCTCTCCCAACAGATATGGAGAAAAATCTGAAATTTTGATGAAGATGGTGATGCATAGCTATGTAGAGTGGTGGTATGGGAAGTTATTATGTGGTAAAAGAACACTAAAAGAAGTGAAAAAATTTGGAAAAACTCTAACTACTTACCTTCCAATGTCTATCTCCTAACACTCTTACCATCAAACATTTGTGCATGAGCATGTCCCCGGCAACGATGCCAAGTTTGGTGTTGCTCTAGACAAGGATGAAGATCACATCATGGAGATCCACCTCCTAAATTGTCAACCCATAGAGATGTAAGGATGATATGAAGTTTGTGAACAAGTGATCTGCACGAAGGTGATGGTGAGAAGCATGCTAATACAATAAACATACGCACACACACATGGAAGAGGCAATGGGAGGAAAAATTGTTGCATTCATTGCTCAATTAAAAAAGATCTTATACAATGCTCTCACCTCAAACTAGATAACCCCAAAAATGAGCACTCTAGCTCTTTTATAATTTTTGAGGTGATTTGACCGGTTTCACATTTAATGACTAGCATAGTAAAAGATTATGTCTTAAGCTACGTTTGAGGTACCAAACTATGTCCAAAAAATATGAAATTTGATAAGTACATTCTACCTAAGCTCCTCATGGTCAAGGACTCCTCATGCTACAGAAAATGGAGCATTTCATTACGAAACTAGGGTTTTTATGTTACAGTGTGTAGTGATTGGAATTATTGTTGTTTCTCATGGTGGATTTTAAGACTTGCATATCAGTGTTGATGTTGAAAATTTGGTGGGAGCCCCCTTTGGTCTCCCACCTTCTTTGTTCACATGCTTCCTCTTTGTCGATGCCAATTTCTACTCCTAACAATCTCTTTCTCAAGAAAATGCATCTCTAGCTTCGGCCTTTTTATTCTATTCCATAGCCTCTGATAGAGTATGTTGTAAAATGCTATCCTGTTTCTCTAGCTCACATGATTGATTTATAGCTCTTTGTGTCTCCATCTTGGGCTTGCTCCTCACACCAACATTGGCAAGAAGGCCATTGGCACTAAATGGGTCATTGACTTTAAACCCAAGTGTATGGATACTATTGAGAGTTATAAGTTTAGGCTTGTAGTTAAAGTTTATGCTCAAGCAAAAGGGATTGATTTTGATGAGCTATTGACTAGCCTCTTTAGCATTTGTGCAACTTGAAGCTCACAATGGTTGGACTGTTCATCTGGCCAACATAATAATGACTGAATTTGTGAATGGGTGCTTTTCATGAAGAAGTGTATGCGTTTCAAGCACATGGTTTTGTGCAAAAAAGTTATAATAAGAGTGTCCAAGTTAAAGAAGGAATTGCATGGATGAAAGAAGAGAGGGTTTCCCTACATTTCTCATGGCTAAGCTACGTAGCGACTATTGGATTGGATTGGTGACAATAATTTGGTGTATCGTCGGGGCTTCTATGTGATGTGTGTCGGATGCAGACTGTGTGTGTGTGTGTGTGTGTCAGGAAAGAGTTGTACTTGATAAGTTTGAAGCTCTTGTATTGGATGTTAGCATTATGAAAAATGGCCAATGACAGGCAAAAATGGCCAATGTCAGGCAAAATGCCTATCAATTTTAGGCCCTGCTGAGAATCAAATGCCCCAAAGTGTTATATAGGTATGGGGGAATGTCATCGCGGGAGGGTTATGCGCACAAACAAGTGTCAAAATGATGTACATACTATTTTCATAGGAATAGAGTTTTACCCTTGTTCTCGCTGCAAGAGTGTGTGTGACTTTGCCTTTGATTCTTGGGTTGAAATAATTCATCATCTCTTTGTGCTCTTTGTCTCTTTCGAACAATGAATATTGTGGCTCCATCTCATAAATCATCTCTTTTTTCTTTCTGACTCTTGACGATGATTTGAATGGTTGTTTCTTGCCCATCTTGAGCTTGAATTTTGTTGACACGATGCTATGCACTAGCATAATTGTCACTTTCACATTTTCGTTGACATGACTACATCTCCATTGTTATAGACAAGGATGACTATCGCGTCGTGGAGCTCCACCTCCTTAAGTCTGAGTACTGTGTTTTGTTTCTTAAGTTCTTAGTGGTTAATCATTAAACACAATAACGCTACATTTAACATTAACAGTCTGTGCGAATTTGTAGTTGATTCGCTTCGTAGACGTACTGCATAGTGATAATCATTGAATTGGAAGATAGTTAATTGCTCATTTGAATGTTAAATTGGAAAATTAAACAAAGGCCCTCTGCACTATCAGACCCCTGTCCATCCCAAGAACCCAAAAATGAGATTAAAAGTGGCTTAACAAAAGCACTTTTAACACTGGTGCCATCTATGGGAATTGGAGTAGTGTTTGCATAAAAGATTACGATTGACGAAGATTTCTTTACTATATACCGGTAACACGATCCAGTGAATCATACCCCAAATACCGCAGAGATCAACATCCCTGGGCAGTTCCAAACTTATTAGGAACACCCCCTGGTGGTAGAAGTACATGACAATTAAGCCCAGTTGCAGAAGGATCGGAACCAGTCAGTAGTGATTCCGGTGCTAGTTCGGTAGCACATGACGAGATTCTGGTGAATTCTGGTGTGAGTCCGGTACTTTGTAGAGACGGTACAGTGACTTCTGGTTGCACTGAAGAGTCAGTTCCACGCTATCTGGTCAGAATTCGGTCACTATTGGTGACAGGTTTACGTTATCTGGCGAGAACATTTTCGGTGATAGTGTAGCCTGGTCCGAGGAGACTTCGACGAGTTTTGATGGAAGTTCGATATCACTCGGTGGCAATTTGAAGTTTTTCGGTGATGCTGTGGTGTTTCCTAGTGGACACTTATTGCGTTCACCACTTTTTGGTGCAAATCTACCTAATTTCGACACCAAAGCTGAGGAAAGGCTACTGGATTTGGAGTTAAGCAAATGGTTCGACGACATTTTTGGACCGAAAGGTGAGCAGGCTGACCATACAGACTCGGAAGATCAGGAGACACCTCCTCAAAATTCAGGTAACAACAACACTACCAACAATAGCACCATGAGTGGCTCATAGCAACAACAACAAACACCGCCACAGTCGCAACTACAATTTCAGTAGCAACAACAAGAGCAGCCACAGCCAGTCGGTCCACTTCGACCGGTCCCAACCGAAGTGACCTATACGAAATTCAGAGGATTTTCAGGGGATGACCCCGACGCACATGTTCGCACATTCAAAATCAGTTATGCAGTGTTGAATGACCCACCAGATCCGGCGTATAAGGCCATAGTGTTTTAGGCCACCCTGGTTAATGAAGCAGCAAGATGGCTGACTGAATATGATATTAATCATTTTGGTAATTATGACGATGTGAAGGATGCGTTCCTGTAGAGGTTTCGCCTGAAGAAGAACCCTGTAAAAATTTTTGACTATTTACAAAACAATCGGCAAAAACCACACCAGAGTGTCTAGGAGTATGCGACACTGTTCAGAAATCATTTGCGGCAGCTGCCACCGGTGCATGCTAACCTGCCAGATGATGTGTTAACACAATGGTTCATCAACGGGTTGAATCCACAGTTAAAACAGATTATGATCATTCGTTGTGTGGGTGGAATGACATTGGATGCTGTCATTGCAATGGCCTTGCAGTTGGAGCACAAGGTTGGAGGGTTTTCAGAGGATCTGGAATGGTTGAAAGCAAGTAAGAACGTGGCCGAGGATCCATCCAAACAAGTGTACTATACTAAGTGTAAGAATCCTGGTCACACTAGTTCCACGTGCTCTCAACCAAATGTATTGTGCCATTTGTACCACGATAGGTCACTCAAGAGAAACTTGTGCATACAATGCAAAGGTGCAGGGTAGAGCGGCAGTAAACGCCATAATATAGGAACAGGGCCAGCCAGCCACCCGTTACATACCGCCATAATTGCGGACCAATCAGCAGTAGGATATAGGAATTATCGAGGTCCGCGAAGTAACAATTTCCTCAAAATCGATGGCATGCAGGCACATCGGCTGAAGGCACCTCTCTCCCACCCCTCGTTGTCATTTTTGTGGCGAGGTTGGGCATATTCGTAGATTTTGTAAAGAAGCCAGCAGAGTATGACAAAAGAAAAAAGGAAAGGCAAAATCCGATGACAAATATGGTTTATATTTCCCCGGTGGATTCACAAGCAGCCGTAGTACAGACAAGATCGAGAAAACAGTTGCAACCAGCAGCTGAAGTGTTCGAGCCCGAAATTCGTGAGCAATAGTGGATTTTTACAAAGTCCAGTCAATGGACAACTAAGGAGCCGATGGTATTCCCTGATCCAGTTCCGGTAACTAAGGTTCCTCTGCCAAATACAAGATCGAATGCACAGAATTCTACCCTGACAACATCAGAATCACAACTAGAGTTGGTGATAACCACAACACAAACAGACCAAGTATGGGACGTTATATCTAAGGCTTCAATCACACTTCCTGTGGGACAGTTGCTCGCCCTAGTTCCTAGTGTCAGACAACAATTTCAACAGCAGGTCAGCCCTGGACCTTCATGCACTCTGGCAACTGCGACCATACATCCTGAGATGGATCCTACGGTAGATCATATGGTACCGCTAATCACAGTTTGGTATAAAAACCAGAAGATCACACAAGTTTTAATTGATGGAGGGTCTGGCGTGAATATTGCGACAACTGCACTCTGTAAGAAACTAGGTTGGACTCAAATTGAACCAGTGCAGTTCTTTGTGCGAATGGCGGACCAATCCAGAGTCCATCCCATTGGACTAGTACGTAATATTCATATAACCTTGCACGGAACTACATTTAAAATGACTTTTGTAGTCCTGGAATTACCCGAATCTAGCCTAGATTACAACTTACTCTTTGGTCGACCATGGCTAAAGCAAGCCAAGGTCGTGCAAGATTGGTCAGCTCAAGAGTTAATTTTTAAAAATAATCATCGGAAATATGTCGTTACATTGGATGCTATGCAACCTTGTGATCTACATGCACGCCCATATGTAGCAGAGCCAGTCCATATGTTGGATGGACTATCTGATGATGAGGAGGAGGCTTTCCTCAAGACAAATAAGGACCTCATTGCATTAGGTATTGTAGACTTACAGTCGGTAGCAGATAATTGGAGTTTGGCAGCTTGTATGGTCGTACCACTGACTGAAGAAGCAGAAGCAGATGTCGACCTAACTATGGATGAATCAACATTACAACAACTGTTGCAGCCAGCGGATGATTTGCCAAAGCCTCGACAGTTTTATATACCGGAGGATCAGCTAGTAACGTACAATTTAGGTGACACAGTCAACCCGAGACCATTAAAAATTAAGGCATGATTAGCAGACAAATTCCAAGACGATTCGGTGCAACTCTTGTGTGAATTCTCAGATGTCTTTGCTTGGGATTACAGAGACATGAAGGGTCTTGACCCATGAATTTATCAACATAGAGTGGTGCTGAAACCGGATGCGAGATCTATCAAACAACCTAGTTACAGGATGAATCCTAACTATGCTGCACAAGTTAAGGCTGAACTTGATCGTTTGTTGAAAGTGGGATTTATTGTGCCGATTGAGCATGCCGAGTGGATCTTGCCAATAGTGATAGTGCCTAAAAAAAACAAACGGTTTTGTATTTGTGTCGACTACCGAAAGCTTAACGCAACCATCATACCGGATCCGCTCCCTCTTCCTTTCTAGATACGATGCTCGATAAGGTAGTTGGACACAAAATGTATTCTTTCTTGGATGGCTACAATGGATACAATCAAGTGAGGATGGCGGAACAAGATATACTGAAGACGGCATTCATCACCAATTGGGGCGTTTATGCATGTCCCGTAATGTGGTTCGGTTTGCGAAACGCCCCGAGTACATTCCAGAGATGTATGCAGGAAGTGTTCTCACCTTACCTGACAACGTTTATGCAAGTCTAGTTGGATGATTTTTCATTATTTGGGGACACTTCGGCGCACCTGTATCATTTACGGTGCTGCTTTGAAAAGTGCAGAGAGTATCAATTATGTTTGAATCCTACCAAATTGGTTTTTGCGGTCTCCTATGGGAAGTTGCTCGGTCATATTATCTCCAAACAAGGAATACAGGTAGACCTTGATAAGGTAGCAGCAGTATTGGAGGCACCGGTCCCACGGACACAAAAAGAAGTTATGCGGTTCCTTGGACAGATCCGGTGGCATGGCAGACACTTACGGTGGCTCGCTCATCTAGCGACGCCACTCAACCGATTTATGACCAATGCCCCACATAAATAAGAATGGACTAATGAGTATCAAAGAGCATTTGATCATTTGAAGGTCTTACTAATGCAAGCTCTGATCCTGCAACCGCCTGATTGGGAACGTCCATTCCATGTATTTGTGGATGCGTCAGACATAGCGATTGGCAGTGTGCTGATGCAACAAACCGACAAATGGTTTCGACCAGTGTACTATGCTAGTCGCCGATTGGCTCCTACAGAGAGAAATTACTCCGTGATAGAACGAGAGTGTCTTGGTCTGGTATACTCTGTTAAGAAGTTTCCGCATTACTTGCTGGGACAAAAATTCACTTTCCATGTGGATCATGCCGCACTGGTGTATTTGGTTCGCCAACAACACTTAGGTGGCAAACTTGCAAGATGGGTTTTACTACTACAGGAGTTTGATTATGAAGTTATTCATCGACCAAGTACAACACATGTCTTGGGGGACTTTTTATCTCGACTGGATTCCGGTGAAACTCCGGAAGGTGTCGATGATACAACACCAGCTATTTATGTAACCGATGCAGCTCCCGAAGAATCTGCAGAACTTCCTATTGCCCCTACATACTATGATACATTAATGATTTTTCTCACTGATGGTTGTCTCCCTCATAATACTCCCGCTGCTCTGCGCCGAAAAATTGCAATCTACAGTCGACGATTCCGGTTGATTGTGGGTCAATTGTATTAATTAGATCAGACTGGTGTTCTACTCAGATGTATCCCTCCACATGAATTGGGATCAGTTATTGCCATGGCTCACTCATCACCCCCTGGAGGCCACTTCGCAGCTGATCTCACTCATCAAAAAATCCTGCAAAGTGGGTTATGGTGGCCTACAATGTACAGAGATGTGGTTAAATTTGTGCAGCAGTATGATGTTTGTCAACGATCTGCACAAACCTTGCAGCGATATTTTTTTCCTCTCCAACTTGTCCTGCCTCTTGAACCTTTTCAGAAGTGGGGTTTAGATTTCATTGGCCCAATTACACCCCCAGCGACCCTCACCAACAACCGATATATTTTGACTTGTACAGACTATGCCACTAGGTGGGTGGAAGCTTGGACTCTACGTTCTGCCACAACTGTTTTGGTGGCCAAATGTTTGATGAAAGATGTCTTCCCTCGATATATATTACCTCTGGAGATAGTGATGGACCAAGGTACACATTTTGCAAATACCTTAATGCGAGTGCTGACTTAGACTTTCCAGATTGCGCATAAATTCAGCTCACTGTACTATCCACGTGCGAATGGACTTGTTGAGAGTACCAATAAGACTCTGCTGAATATTCTCTAGAAACTGATCTTGGAGTGTCCGGAATGATGGGACAAACTCTTACCTGCAGTGTTGTGGGCATACCGGACCACGTATAAAGTAGCTACCGGAACGACTCCATTTAAACTTGCTTATGGACTGGAAGCTATTGCACTAATGGAAGTAGTGGTGCCGAGCTTGCGAGTAGCCTTATCTCAAAAATTGCTGTCGGAAGAATCTTTTCCATTTCGGTTGGATGTGCTCAGATCATTGGATGAACAACACTTGGAAAGCTTCATGATTCTTCAAGAAGTTCAGCTACGCCAAGCCCGTACTCATGATCACTTTCTCAAAACCCCTATGTTTACGCTTAATCAATTGGTCCTCTTCTATAACGCTAAATCTAACAGATCTGCCGGAAAATTTAAGTTACCGTGGTTCGGCCCATAGCGGATTGCTGAAAAAGTGGGACCCGCAACTTTTCGGTTGGCAACTTTAACATGTGTCCTTCTCCCAAAAGTGATTAATGCCTCTAAGCTCGGCCCCTATCACCGGCAGTCTAGTAACTCCTGAGGTGTATTCGATCTTTTTTTTCTTTTTCACTTGTTACTTGATTTCTTTTTCTACTCCTCGTGTTTCGGTTGACCATTTGACCGTAATCCTTCCGTTTTGCTGACTTAATCATGATTAATAGCCGCCTCTGTGTCATTGCTTCTGTTCATGCATGCATGCTGCACTTATGAAGGATATCTCTCCAATACTACGTTATGAGTAGGTTTTTGCCACCTAATTTTTTCAGTATTCCTATTTACTCTTGTTCTTTCCACTATTAATCACTATTGTGATTGTGTGTTTGCGACCTTTGTGTACTCAGTGTTTCTGTGTATCTATGTGTGTGTCATGGAAGCTCTGGCTAATATAGAAACCTTCTGTGCGGGGCTCACTCCAGATCTGAGTGAGTACTTGCGCGCTCGGGGATTGTTGGCCTTCGCTGAATTGCCTTGGCATTTAGTGGAGTGTCACCCCTTTCATGCACAGATCATCTCTGCCATCGCCGCCATGTCTGCTACAGAGCAGTGTTGGCCAGTTACATGTTTAAACCCTCGTGTCGTAATCACTCTAAATACGTTTGCTGAGGGATTCCGTCTCCCTCAGGAAGGGTTGGAGAATGGACCGCTCCTTCCTCTTGCCACCATGACTGCATTGTTTCCCCGGCACTCATCTAATGAGTTTGCCATCCTTTGCCGACGTGAACCAGAGCATACTGCTCTGCAATTCCTTGTCACCGTGTTAAACTTGCAAAAGTTCACCTATGGTATTTCCCGACCATTTTACTCTATGATAGATACTGCTTCCAGAGAACCTGTGAATTTTACGTCCTTTTTCTTTAGGTGGATTCACCGTGAATGCGTAGCGGTTACAAAACAAATCGCCAAGAACAACATCCCTCGTACTAGTTTACCTCATCTCCTAACCTTTCTCTTTCTGGTGCTCCAAGCCGCCCAACCACCTCCAACTACCATGCTGCGACATGAAGAATCTACTCAAATGATTGAAGATGATGACGATGAAGATTTGCTTCAGTTCTTTCAATGCAAACGCAGACGCATTAGTCCATCACAAAGCCAGGTACAGGGTTCCACTACGGGTCACAAAGTTGAGGTCTTCCACGATACTGACACCTCTTTACAGGTCGATTCCGCCCCATCTTCTTCTCTCAAGCAGTCGGATCAAGATGTTGTCATGGACGATGTAGCTGACGTCTCGTCGCGGGATGAATCTCATCAACCGCATGTGGAGGCTATGAAGGAGATAGCCAAAATTACTGGAGGTACGGACTGTCAAACTTCTTTGTCACCACCCGTGGAGGTTCGAGCAAAAGCTGTCACGGTCCAAGCAGATGCAATCAAGGAAGTGACTGGCACTGCTGAGGCTGCTACTGAAGCTGTTGTGGAAGAAAATCAGATCGAGACCGGAATAATTTTGGTGTTGAACGCCCTTCTCCCTCTTCCTCCGCCAACTAGCAGTTTTGCACCTGTTGAAGTTCTTCCTGGTGCACTCTCCAATTCCATCTGCGAGGCATCCACCCATCAGTTATCTTCTCCTGATTACTCTCCACCACCCTTCCCTCATCTGGTTTCCACCTCCTCATCACAACCTCCTCCTTCTCTTCCTCCCCTAGAAGTCATGTTCACCAAATTGGAGTCTATGGGCCACCTTCTTATACAATTTTCCCAGCAATTAACCCTCCAGATGAAGCTAGCAACTCAGAATATTAAGCAAGAGTTGTAGTGTAAAGTTGATTTGCTCGAAGCAGACATTGTGCCGCTCCAAGAAGAAGCAATTGCAGTTAAAGCCGAGAACCATGCCTTGCAGACTCAGCTCCATCAACTTCAAGAACGGTTAGCAGAACAAGCTATTCTGATTGCCCAACAGGACAATGCACTTATTGAGTTGAAGGAGAAGACCGTTCTCCTAGCTGCGCGCAATGAAGAAATAGCTCAACTAGAACAAATGGTGCACAATAAAGAAGATACTCGTGTTGCGTTAGGAAATCTGCTAGAAGAAACACACGCCGATCTTGCTGTCGTAGAGAAAAAGGGACAAGAAATGGCTGACTTGGTCATGCAGAACACTGAAGAATTAAAGATAGTGTCCGCTGAACTTTTCCAGAAGATTCGTGATTTGGATGCACAGACGGGCCGGACAATTCAGCTAAAGAAAGAGCTGGAAGCTATTATGAAAGAACGAGATGCTTATTATAAAACTATCGAGTATCAAGCTCAGGAGTTGGAATGACGCGAGAAGCAATTAGGCATTCAAGCGGATAGGCTTTCTCGGATTGATGCAGAGATCGCTGATATGAAGCTGAGATGAGATGCTGCCCTAGCCAACGACTTTTACCTGCATGAAACATTTTTGCAGACGTAGACGGAATTATTGATGAGTCAAGTCGTTGCTGCTAGTTCGGTTCGTACTAATGCACAACTGGTCGAGCCTGACATTTTGAAAGATATGCTGGACTCCTTAAAGCAAAAGATCACTCGAACTTTTAAACTAGCCAGAACTAACTCTGTATATTCAAGGCATTATTGATGAGCCTTAGTTGCAATCTTCCTTTTTGGGTTCGAGTCCACCATGCGTGCCAGTGTTGGCCGGCTGGATTAGATATGTAATTTTATTTTTCATATTCGCACGCACCGAAAAGGTGTAGCGAACAGATGTAACTTTCTATTGATTAATGAAAAGGCAAGCACGACGTTCAGCGCGGAGAGAGGGAATCGCCAAACTGTCTGTCTGGGTGACCGCGCGGGAGCTGTTGTGTTGCAGATTCGCCGAAGTCTGAGTACTGTGTTTTGTTTCTTAAGTTCTCAATGGTTAATCATTAAACACAGTAACGCTACATTTAACATTAACAGTCTGTGCAAATTCGTAGTTATTGATTCGCTTCGTAGACATACTGCGTAGTGATAATCATTGAATCAGAAGATAGTTAATTGCTCATTTGAATGTTAAATTGGGAAAATTAAACAAAGGGCCTCTGCACTATCACACCCCTGTCCATCCCAAGAACCTAGAAATGAGATTAAAAGTGGCTTAACAGAAGCACTTTTAACAGAACAATATATCAATGTATGTGGAAAGTAAGAGAGTGATAGTTGAGTTACTTAGACTCAAGACAGTTAAGGAAGTACGAGATTTTATTGGACATTGTGGCTACTACTAAAGTTTTATCCACATGTATGCTATTATTGCAAAGCTTCTGTATAACCTCAAAAGAATATGAGACCTCTTTTAATGAGCTAAAACAATGATTGTGCTCACCCCCTATTTTGACAACACCAGACTGAAGTAAACCATTCCATGTTAATGTCAATGCTTCAAACTATGCTATTGGATGTGTGCTAGCACAACCTATAGGTAAAGGGAGTATAGATATGCCAATAGCATATGTGAGTAGGCAATTAAAAGCCACAAAATACAATTACACTACCATCAAGAGAGAATGCTTAGGCTTGGTCTATTTAGTCAGAAATTTCATACATAATTTCCTCACAAATAAGTTTAAATTCTTTACAAATCACCTAGCTTTACTCTACCAGTGAACAAACCTTGCAAGATGGGTAGATTAGTAAGATGGTTTCTCTTACTAATGGAATACAATTTTGAAGTACTAGTCAAGAAAGGAAAGCATCACCTTTCACAACTTACTTTCGGAGAATCGATGGGGTTCAAAAACACATAAACTCACTAACATAGAAGTTTGATAGAGCACTAAAAACTCATCTATTTCTACTATCTCATGAAATAAAATTCAATATAAGCACAATTGTAGAGGTATAAAATAATGAATGACAACATAATAGATGAAGATCAAATAATTACAAAAAAATAGTAATACCATTAAGGAGATAGACATAAAATTGCGTCATACATCTATCCTTCTATTTATCTTGGAACTAAAAGACCTCTCCTACAGCTCTTTACCTCCCTTTAAATAGATAAAACAACTTGCCATAGGCGAATACAACTACTAAGTCCCAAAACTTTCAAGTAACATCTAACTAGTTATCATAGAATCTGATTGAGCAATATGTGAGTCAAATCCGATTCACTAAAATTTCTAAATATCCGACTAAGCAGTTTTAAAGATAGCCGACACTTCTCATTTGTAGACACTTCATCACATGACACAGCTCGATGGAGGATTTTGCTAAAATATGCTGGTCACATGAAAAATATTATTATTGTTGTTAGTCTTTGTATTACTTCTCCATCTCTAGACTGTCAGCAATTGTTACATTCATTATAACTTCAAATTCTTCAACTGGATCAACAACTGATGGCTCAATCTGTTCCAAACTTTGTCCTGTTTTTCTTATTCATAAACTAACTTTTGTAATCTATTCCTTCTTCAATTGCTCAACCTGTTGAATGCAATATTCTTTTTCTTTCTACACTTGGTGAATTTTTTCTACCAACTTAGCTTCATGCTTTGCTATAAATCTTTTCTTGATTATCTCATAAGAAAACTAATGGAATACATTTTTCTTCTTAATTACTCCCCACATATTCTGCATTTTAGAATTTATCTCCTGCTTCAAAATTGAAACATGTCCTACATCCATCAACACCGTATTAAGATCCAATTCTTCCTGCTTAAAGATTTGCTTTTCTAATACCTACAAAGGTTGTAATCTGATTCATCATTTCATTATCAATGCTTTACTCTTTACTCTTTCCATCTCCAATGCTTGTTGTTCCAACAAATTTGTCGTATCAACCATATGCTTCTCTTTTATTTGCTTTAACTCTTCTTCCAATTGTTTTACGTGCATATGTTTTGTTAGTTAATCTTTTGAAGTCAAAATATCATTTAGCAACCTCTACTCCATCAGTAGTACTTGTCGCTTCTCTATAAATTTTTGTAATGACTCTAAATATTGATGAGAATTTTTTATATCTTTCATAAAAAAATTAGAGTGACGCACTTTTCCTTCAAACTCAAATTTACTCACTAACTTTTTTGGTTATGGTTCAATATTCATTTTCTTAGATAATTTAAAACATTTCCCCAAAATTTTGAGAGTTCAAGATTTTGCAACATCCAAAACTGGTTGTATCTGTTGATATATTTAGGTAGTGATGTGTGTGAACACACTAGGACCGCCGAGGCAGCATGGGGGTATGAAAGGGATGTGTCACACATTTATTAGAGACATTCCACCAGAACTCCTCATAACATAAATTGCCTATGTAGTGATATGCACTGCTGGTTGAAGCACAAAGGAAGGCAAAGCACTCCAAATAGATAGATAGATAGAGAGAGAGATAGTCTCTCTATAGAGTTTTTCTATCTTCATAAGGCAATTCGATCCCATATCTCATTAGATAAAAAAAACCAAATGGATAACTGATGTTGTATGTCACTAGTTCCCAACGTGAAAGGAAAAAGTGTCATCACATGGTTGGTGGGGGGGTTTTGAGACCTCCATGCTCCCCCCTTTTGTCCAATCTCTAAATCATTCTCATGCAATTTCATTTATCCCACATGCAAAGTACATTGCCCTCTACTCCCTATAAGGCAGGCCTCACATTCTCTCAAGCTCTTGGCAAGAGTGCTCACACTCTCCTCATGGAGTCTCCATGCTCATGAAGCATTTTATGTAAGTCATTTCCATTTTGATCCATTCATCTTGTCTTCTTATCTTTTGTTCCTTCCTTTTGATGAGTCAGGTAATTGCGGCAAGTTCAGTTAGAACTGATACTCAGCTCGTAGAACCAGAAATTCTAAAAAGGATGTTAGACTCGTTGAAACAGAAGATCTCAAGAACCTTTAAGTTAGTCAGAGCCATGTATATACAGGGTATAGTAGATGAGCCCTAACTTTTGTTCCATTGCGGGTTCAAGTCCACCGTGCGTGCCAGTGTGAGCCGCCGGATTGGCATTTTGTATTTTTCATAATTCCTATAGTTTCCTATCCCGCGTGAACTGAAAGGTTTCATATTCCGCACGAACCGAAAGGTTGTGTGAAGAGATGTATCGACTTATTAACTAATAAAAAGGCATTATGGTGACGCTCTGGGAAAAACGAGCAGTATCGCCAGACTATCTGTCTCGGCGATTGTGGTCTTGGAAGTTGCTATAGTGCAGTGTTCGAGAAGTCTGAGTATTACTATTTTTCATCTTTGTTTAATTACATTAGCTTCTGATTAACACAGTCCATTACGTTAAGGATTATAAGTCTGTGTTACGGTAATGAATAACCCCAGCACTACGTACTGAGAAAGTATTAATCTGAGCATGAACAGTAATCTGTGAGAAGACTAACCAGAGATTTGACAGTAATTCAGATTAAACGGAGTTTTGAATGTTAACGTACTACGGTTTTGATAAGTTAATTGGGAAAATCAAGTTACAGGGCCTCTGATTTATCAGACCCCTACCACCCGCAAGAACCCGAAAGAACTTAAAATGCCTGTAATGTAAAAGTGCATTTTAACACTTCATTCAAGAAGTGAGTGCCTCTATCACTTACTAGCTCGATCGGTAGCCCATATCTAGTGATCACATTCTCAAATAAAAACTTAGCTGTCATTTGAGCATCGTTCTTCGTTGTGGCTTTCACTTCTACCCATTTATTCAGATAATCAGTGGCAACTATGATATACTCCGCATGTGAACTCTTAGTTGGGGGATTAATAGGACCGACAAAGTCTATTCCCCACTTAGAGAATGCACGTCCACCCATCATAGGTTTCAATGGCATCTCATCTTTGTGTATTAGATATTGGGTTCGCTGACAAATATCACACCGCTTCACACAGGTATGTGCATCCATGTGAAGGGTTGGCCACCACAAACCTGCAAATAGGATTGCCTTAATCACACGGTCTGGTCCAAAGTATCCTCCTGCTTCACCTTGGTGAGCAGTTTTCAAGATCTTAAGATATTCACTCTCATGGACACATAGCCTTAGATATCTATCTTTTCCACACTTGTACAGATTATCACCAATGAGTGCATAATCTAGGGCTTCTTGTTCTAAACTTCATTGCCTAGCCAGGGTCATATCTTGAGGGAATGTTTTCTTCCTCAAGAAGGCTGCCAATGGTTCACTCCAATCTAGTATTAGAGACACTTGGAACAGTGTTGCGTGCTCCACAGGTGGTCTAATATGACAGACTGGGCATTCCTTACACAACTTATGGACATCTGCTTCCATAGTTGGCCAGTGCACTCAGAGTCTCTTTAGTGCCTGTAAAGTTCTTTGCCTTGAGTAGTGTTGCTCTAATGCACCCACATGTGCTAATTGTAGTCATTTAGTGTACTCATCCTCTTCCACACAACAAGCTAGTATTCCTTCGTCTATATGCTTGTACATACTTCCTGCCATTATATGGTACTTTTGGGCTTTTACTACCTCCCTATCTTGAGTATTCATTACTGGGTGTTTGGGTCCATATGTCAATACTGGCACTAATGTCTTGGCCCACTACGGTACAACTTCCAAATTGAACAAGTTGCACCTGAGTCCAAAATTGCCTTGGTTATGTATCCTTGATGGGTAATGGGGAGATAGGTGTTTCCTTCTTCTCCTTCACTAATGTCTCCTACCTTGTTCAAGGGTATTTCTGGCACCGTTCTATGCGACCCTACCTGGGAACGAGGTTTCCCTACTTCTGGCACTTGATTGGCTACATGTTTCCACAATTCTGGCTTAACCTTGAGTAGCTCTTCTAAAGTAAGATTGCATGGCACTTTAGTGTTTTTCAGTTCCTCGGTGTTCCTAGGTATGACTAAGTTTTTGTTTCTTACCATGACCATGGGTGCTCTCATACAAGTAGACTTTGCATCCCATGGGCCTCTGAAATGGGGTAGCTCCTATAAGGAATTAGACACGAAGTCTAATCTCTCCTAAGATTGGGTACTCTCTTGCTCCTCATAAATGGAAGGAATGCCTTGTGGGAATTGATCATGCGCTTCATCCACAAGTTCAATGGGAGGAGGAGCTTCACTTTCTTTAGCCCATTTATCTTCTTGAATCTCTTGCAGGAATTCTGGTGAATACCGATTCATAGAAGAAGAGGTGTTTTGTTTAGTGGAGTTAGGCACATAAGCTTCCTGGGGGGGAGTGCTTATTCTTTCACTTGCCTTGTCTCTTCCTTGGGAGGTGGCTTCCTTACCAGATCTTGCAATTATGCTCTCTAATTTCTCCAACAATCCATCAAAGTGCAACTGGGTCTTAGCTGAGCAAGACTAGTTGAAGAGTCGACTGGCTTCGAACATGGTCTGAGCAAATGCTTGGATTCTGGCCTGATATGCTCTAAGCATCATGTCTATGTCCTTAGGAGTGGGGTCAGCTAATACTGATCCTACTCTAGGTGGTGGTGGATTTGTATGAGGCGGGTTGGAAAGTGGTGGGTTAGGTGGTGATAGGGATGAAGGTGGTGGTGGTATGTGAGAGTGTGTTTGAGAGGTGAGTTCAACAATTTTGGCTTTTGTTTCTCTTATGCTCTCTTCTAATTTGCTCATCTTCTTAGACCATTGTCTTTTCATCCTTTCCTGGCTATCCTTCTAAGCTCTCGTCTGTATCTTGGTTATGCTCTCAGTTTCACTAACCTCGGAACTCTTTTCTTGGTCTAAACCTTGGTTCTACTGCAAAGCCTGAGCAACAGTGACCACTTGCACTAGTGCAGTGGAAGTTACACTTCCTGTAGAGTCTACTATTAACCCAATAACGTTGATAGGAGTGATTTTTGGCATGTTATCGGGGTTCTTTGGGCAGTCTCGTAAGAGATGCTCTTTTACGCAATCTTGAAAAAAGCCTTGAATTGTCACTGATTGGGGTTGTGTAGGGGCAGGCATCAAGCAATCATGAATGAGGTGATCTCCCTGACATCTATAGCATGGTCCTCTAGGAAATGGGGGTCTTACCTACCTAGGTTGAGGTCTAGGGTTGGGATTTGCGTACATGACATTTGCATACTCTGGCTCCCAACTAGGTTCACTCGGCTCTTCATAATAGTAGGACTCATTATGCTCAGGTGACTGCATGTAGTAAGCCTGGGGGCTGTCAATATGGGCCGAGTCAAAACTATGATCACTCGGGTCACTTTCTGAAAGTAATGGAGTTACTGGCACTATAGCTCTATTTAGATTTTCTTCTGCAGCTGCATACTTTACTAGAATCACATCTGTTGGAGCAGGGGGTTGCTGTGCTAGGACTGGTTGAGGTCTCTGTTACCCTTGATAGGGTTGTTGGGGCCTACTATACTACTATGGTGGGTACTGGTTCTGGTACTTGCCCTATTGTGGATATGGCTAAGGGTAATTTTGTCTGACAGTTTGTTTGTTATAGGGGCAATCTTGTGCGGTGTAGTTGGTGTATCTTCGCTCTATCGTGCAGTAGTGGCTACTAGGATTGACTTGGGGTTGAGCCATAATGGGACACACACTTGCCATATGATCACCTCCACAAGTATAGCATCGCCTCACTGGGGTAAATCGGGGTATCTGTTTGCTTGAGGCACCTAATTTCTAAGCTACCTTCTCTGCGAGTTCCTCAATAGACATGGATTGTTAGGAAGAGAGGCTGGTAGAGTCATCGGAATCTTTGTAGATTTTTGAAAGCTCCAACTTCTCTCCTAGAATATCCTCTATGTCTATGCACATGCGTACGCATTCTTCTATGGTTCAGGGGTCCTTCAGGTACACATATGATCTCAACTTGGTACTTAGTAATCCATCTACGAATAGAGCCACTTGTTTGGCAGGTGTGTGTATCTCTCTAGGTATTGCCTAAATCTTCTTCTGGCAAGTCTAATTGTCTCTTGAGGTGCCTGCTTAAAACTATGAATAAGTGAGGAAGTATTATGTTGTATACCACTCTTAGAGAATTTGGTAATGAAAGCCTCTAGAAGTTTGTCTATGTTCCTGAATTGTCGCTCATGTAGTGGTTGAAACCATGTAAGGGCTGTGTTCCTAAGGGTTAGACCAAAAGCATTGTACTGCGTGAATAGGTCAACTTGTTCAGCTCTCAAGACTTGCCTAAATTCAGCCACATGATCGTATGGGTCTCCACTGCCATCGAAGTAATTCTTCATGGACTTAACCAACTGGGTTGGCCTCAAGGTCCTAGTGTGTTCTCTAGGTCTTGGTAGAGGGAAATCATACGCATTTCTTTGGTTCCTTAGGTCTCTAGGTCTCTCAATTTTCACTCTATCCGTCTCCGTTCTCGTTCTTTCTCTTCCCAATGGGTTGGCAAAACTTACTTCTGGCCTATCTCTACTTCTGTCCCTGTGAGCCCCATGAGCTTCGGATGTCTCAGCTCCTTGGTGACTATAGGAGACATTAGATCTTGGATGGGGAAAAATAAACTCTCCATTCCAAGTGTAGGCATGCCTACCATTCTCTATGACCACAAAGATTCTTTCTGAAGTGTTATCTAAATAGGTCACTTTGCCTTGACTCTCAGGATCTTTAAACTCGTAGATCGTGAGCGTTCCGACCTCATTCGTCTGATCACGTTTATACCTCCAAAAGGCTTCGTCACTCTCTCGGTTCAAGAGTAGGTCTATGCTCTTATTGTCCTGGGGAACCCACTCGGGATTGATGATTCTCATCAAGACTGATTTACCTCGAGGGGTTATGGGCTCTTTGCCTATGTTCCCTTGCTCTATATCACCTATGTCCATTTCTGGGATCACATTTCCAAATTCGTCTCTCCTATCTGGGTGATTGGTGACTACATACATGGTTCCTTCTCTGTCTAGGTATGCACCATTCTCAAACTTGACTGCTAGATGTTCTAGTCCAATGGGTTGATCTAGGTATTAGATCTGGACCACAGATCTCCTTATATTCTAGTTGAGTCTTGTAAGGACCTTCGACCTTTGTAAGTAAGCCACACCTCAACTTCCTGTGGGTCTCTCCATTCCATGAGACATCTCTGATTTGCTAGTTTTAGAGTTAGGGTAGTGCAGGTAAGCACTCAACTACTAGGCCCAAGATCTAGCGGTGTGAGTGACACTCGCCTCTGAGGATCTAAGGCTTTGTCTATCTCTCCCTAGGTGTCGTTCTGATCTAAGGTTCATATGCATGAGTGAACAATCCCAATTTTTACCCAAAGTACAACCTCGTTGCTGATTCTTTCTTATCAATCACTGGATTCCTTTTATTTTGTTATCGTGTTTATGATCTTGTCTGATTTGTGTCGTCAGGAATACTTGAATGATTTTTCACACTTGGAGTTGATCGCAATAAAATTAGTTATTTCCCTTTAAGGTTATCGTCACATGCACAGGTTATCTCTTGACTTGAACTTGATTACTTAGATAGTCTCCAACTTGTCTCATGCCTATCATCACCCTAACTTACTTCCAATATTATGCATTCTTAGCCTAATCTAGGAATTGACTAAGGGAGTTGAGAGAATTTCCAACCTCAAGCTCTTTGCCTTTTGAGTTCTAGTTGAGCCCAGGACATGCTCACCCAAGCTCTGTGATCAACTTGCTAGGGTTGCTTGAAATCCTTGCTTGCACACCAGAATCTGCAAAGTTTTCTAGTTAGAAATGGACTTGACCACAATGGATTGACAAGCAAAAACAATCTTCAACATTCACTGAAAAGTATAGTCCCTTTGCTTTCCTTTTTGCCCTAAAGAGTATTCTCACTCCCTAGTATCGACAGATGGGCAACTAAAAATACCTATACTAGAACCCCACGTATGAATATTACAAAAAACCAGTCAATGTCCACATAGGATTCTCAACGAGCTTTCCAATGGGACCAAAATTGTAACAAATGGAGTTCGTATGAAGAAGTTATGGCTACTGTAATAAAGTAAGTTGGTGATCCAGGGATCCGATTGGTTCAGACAGATCTGACATCGGATTCCGTTTGGTCATTCGTTTGTGTGGCCAAAGATCTCGAGTCTAGACTTACTGGTAGGTCATTTACTCTTGTAACCAAGTAATCCACTTAGCCTAATGGTTAAGGCTCAAGGGTGTGAAGGACGAGGTCTTGGGTTCAATCCCCATGGAGTACATGGGAAGAGTATTTTGCCCAAAGAGCTCTAGAACCTTCTAGAAGCATCCACTGGACACTTGGCGCACATGTAGTTACATGGCTGACACTTGGATGATTAGCATTCACCTGCCCAAGAAGGTAGTCCCCTGGAGAGAGCTATATATAGAGGCATTTGGTTGGGAGGAGAGTCATTCATTCATGAGCAATTACTGTCGCTACGCTGTTGCATTGGTATCAGAGCGAGCGTGTCCGCCTATCCATTAGCCCACAACAGTACACGGGAGTACTGCTGAGAAGGTAATTAATTTCTCTTAATTCGCGCTGAAGCAGACATCTTCACCCGGCCAAAAAAGCTGAACTACCATCGGGAGGGCGCCGGGATTCGATCGCACGACCTTGCAGAGAAACTTCAGGGCTTTATCCACTGAAGTAAAGGTTCTTCGTGATTTCGTTCTCTGCATAACATATACAAGTTGAATTAAATCTCTGCTCTGCTAATCCCGAGCCGAAATCATCTCATTTTGATTAACCTTTGGAGTTTGCTTATTTCCCATCCGAACTCGAGTACATTTCTGTGGTGGTCCAAGCTGTAGAAAGCTAAAAGTTCGAGTAAAGTTCAACAGAAGTGGAGCTGTGGAGTGAAGATCTGGAGGCCTATCTTCGTCATAATTCTAGCACTTTCGGCTAGAATCAAGTCGACCTCAACGGACCAAATCATCAGGGACGATTTCTTGTGACATTCTTGCATAGCTCTTTTGATTTTGTTGCACACACTTCTTGCGTTAGGAATACTTAGTAAGTTTAATAACGCTTTGTGTGCGATGGAGGGGACTTCTAGCCACGTTTCGCTTACAAGTACTACTAGTGCGTCCATGTATGCTTCCATTCCTATGTTAGTAACATCCTCATTCATGACTAGACCACCAATAGTTGCACGTGCATTGCATTCATCTGCACCTATGGTTTCAAATACTAGTCATGCGTCTGATGCATCTAAAATAGAATCAGCGATTGTAGCATTAGACGTTGAGGATTCTGCGAGAAAAGGGGAAACAAACACTACTTTAAACGAGAGGAAAGATATGGAAAGTAGGATGTTGCTAGTTGAGCAAAAGCTTGGACAGTTGTCCAGCATTCCGGATGAGGTTGCAGTACTCCGTCAATCTGTTGATGGAATCCAGGATCACCTTAAGGCCATTCTGAACTTACTTCAGACGCCTAAGGATATCAGTAAGACTATTTTAGGTAGTCACACAGATACGATCGCAACTTCACCGATGTCTGTTAGGATGGAAAAGGATAAGGGATTATCCTCTCCCCATACAGATATGTTTCCTTTAGCGGGAAGTATGAGCCGTCTTAGTCTAGCGTCTTCTACTCCCTTGGGTGTTGCTTCGGTAGGGATGTTAGAAACTCATAACCGCCCAGTGGATCTCTCTTTGGGAAAAGAGATCCGTCCTCCTTATTTCTCTGGAGAGGATAAGGATAGGAATAAGGACGCGGTTTTGACTTTCTTAGAGAAATGGAAAGATGTCCATGAACTCAAACATACCCCCGATCATGTGAGGGTAGTAGAAGCCAGTTTGTCGCTAGGACCGAAAGCTTATACATGGTGGATGAGTCTCTCTGAGACTCACAAGAAACCTACCACTTGGAATGAATTTTCCCATCTTTTCAAGAAAGAGTTTCTCCCCGAGAATGAGGAGGAACGCAATTGGGAAGCATGGGATAAAATTCAGCAGAAGGGTAGACCGCTATTGGTGTATATTTCAGAATACAGAGATGTAATTCTGAAGTTAAAGAACTTAGATGACTTCCATCGACTTCGCGGTTTTGTCAGAGGACTTAACCAGCGAATTCGTAATGAAGTTAAGAGGCATGCGCCTAAATCCCTTGAAGAGGCGATTAAGGTCGCACAGATTTATGAGGACAATTCACGCTTGGATGTCACGCAGGAAAGCAGTTATTCCCAGAAGAATAACTTTAAGCGTAAGGGTAAAGGGACTAGATCTAGTGAAAGGGTGTCTAAGAAACCTCGTGTTTTTAGACACATCCTTTCTCCAGAAGATCATGATAAAGCGCAAAAAGAAAACTTGTGCTTTAAATGTCTTAAGCCTGGACATCGAAGCCGTGCCTGTCCAGTCGGAAGAGAAAGTAAGGGAAAGGGTAAGCAGCAAATCCATCTGATTCAATCTTTGAACTTGGATGCAAATTCAAGTGCAAAGAAGGTTCAGATTATGCACTGCGACAGTACCCATTCATGTCAAATCTCCAAAAACATGTGGCAACCTCAAGAGTTTGGTCCACATGATTTGGTCAAGTTGCATGGATCAGTAAAAGGTCACACCATCCGGATAATGGTGGATGACTCTGCTACGCATAATTTTATCAATTATGCGTTAGTAAAAAAACTCGCTCTTCCTCAGGAACCATCGCCTCATAAATACATAGTCTCCATGATGCACGGTCAAGACACCCGTGTTTGGGACACAATGATTTGTAATTTGGAACTAGAAATCCAAGGATTTAAAGACACCTTGGACTTCCAAATAATGAATATGGATCGGGTAGATCTCGTTTTAGGGAGAGAGTGGCTATGGAGTCTAGGTCCTTCATTGACCAGGTGTTATTTTACAAATACTTTGGAATTCCAGCGCGACGGAGTTGTGTATAAGATCAAGGGTGAGCATGATGTTCCAAGTATCCCTTTGATATCATACACTGAACTTCAGAAACTTGTCAATAATGAAGCCAGGACTCAAGCTTTTCTTGTCCTTGGCACCGATGTAACCGATTCTGATAATATAAATCAAGTTTCTTATGTCTCGTCCTTTATTCCTCGAGAAGTTTATGTTAAATTTAACAATTTAATGAAGGAATTTAAAGATGTGTTCCCTAAGGAACTCCCCTACGGCTTGCCACCCTCTCGTGGAAACATCGATCACGGCATAGATCTGTTTCCGAGTACCAAGCCAAAATCTCAAAACCCATACCGCCTCCCCTATGTCCAAAATCAGGAGGTGGAAAATCAAATCCAAGAGTATTTGGATAAAGGATTTATCCGCCCAAGCCAGTCTCCATGGGCAGCACCCATCCTTCTAGTGAAAAAGAAAGATGGAACTATGAGGCTGTGTGTAGATTATAGGGCGTTAAACAATCTTACGATAAAGAACAAGTATCCCATGCCACTAGTCGAAGATCTTTTCGATAGTTTAAAGGGAGCTACAATCTTTTCTAAGATTGATTTACGCCAAGGTTATCATCAGATTAGAATCAAAGTTGATGATATTCCTAAAACAGCCTTTCGAACAAAGTTTGGTCACTACGAGTTTTTAGTGATGCCGTTCGGGTTGACAAACGCACCCGCAACATTTATGACTTTGATGAATCAAGTGCTTAAGCCGTATTTGGGAAAATTTGTTGTAGATTTTCTTGATGATATTCTGATCTACAGTAAAGATCATGAAAGTCACTTAGAGCACTTGAAAAAAGTTTTTCAACTTCTTCGCGATAATAAACTTTACGGTAAAGAGTCAAAATGTGAATTCTTTACCCCAGAAGTAAAGTATTTAGGTCATATTATTTCCGCGGAAGGAATCAAAGTTGACCCTGAAAAGGTCCAAGCGATTCTTGAATGGCCTGAGCCCAAGACGGTTCGAGAACTACAAAGTTTTCTCGGATTGGCCGGATATTATCGGAAGTTTGTGGCTGGATATGCCAAGATTGCAGTACCTTTGACGGATCAACTCAAAGGGAAGCATCAAAAGTTAAATTGGAAAGAAGAGCAAGCAAAGAGTTTTCAAGAACTTAAACTTGCTTTAGCATCGGCCCCGGTTCTACAGATCATAGATCCGAACAAGCCTTTCCAATTAGAGACAGATGCAAGTTCATCTGCAGTAGGAGCAGTACTAAGCCAAGATGGTCGACCAATAGCTTTCGAGAGTAGAAAGCTAAGTCCTGCTCAACAAAACTACTCTACCTATGAGCGAGAGATGTTCGCTATTATAAATGCTCTAAAGAAATGGCGCCATTATCTATATGGATCAAAGCTGACCATAGTTTTTGATCAAGAGAGCATAAAGTGGTTTGCAAACCAACCTGATCTTAGAGGTAGAAAAGCAAGATGGGCCGAAGAGTTACAAGAGTTCGATTATGAGCTCAGGTACAGAAAAGGAAAGTTCAATGCAGTGGCAGACGCCCTAAGTCGGATGCCTATGTTGAACAATCTAAGTTTTGTACAAATTCAAAGTGAATTTATTTCAACTTTGAAAGGAAGCTGCAAAGAGGATCCAAGCTTCAGTCAAGCATGGAAAGCAGCTGAACAAGATAAACAAACTGAAGCAAGTACTTCTGAGAGAAAGTTTAAACACTATTCTCTCCAAGATGAATATTTGCTTTATAAAGGTAAGGTTTGTGTCCCAAGTATAGTGGACATACGAAATCAAGTACTTTTCGAATGCCATGATGCTCCAAGTGCAGGACATCCTGGTATTAACCGAACCTATGAGTTAGTGAAAAGACATTTTTATTGGCCTAGTTTGCATCGTGATGTGCAAAACTATGTGTCTAAGTGCCATAAATGTCAAGTAAATAAGTTTGAACGACTTAAAGTTGGAGGATTGCTACATCCTTTGGAAATTCCCAAAGGAAAGTTGGAAAGCATTTCCATGGATTTCATTTCTGGATTACCCCGCACTCAGAAGGGCTTTGATTCAGTCTGGGTTGTAGTTGATCGATTGACTAAACTTGCTCAGTTTATACCAGTCAAGACTACTTATAAGACTCCAGAACTTGCAAAAATATTTGTAAATCAACTTTATAGACTCTATGGTCTTCCAGTAGACATAGTTTCTGATAGAGATGCTCGATTTACAAGTCATTTTTGGCGAGCAGTCTTTAGTAGACTTGAAACTAAACTAAGTTTAAGTACAGCTGAACATCCCCAGACGGATGGACAGACAGAGAAAGTCAATCAGATTTTGGAAGACATACTTAGAGCTTATGTTACTTCCAAACAGACTGATTGGGAATATTATCTTCCTTTAGCTGAGTTTGCCTATAACAGTGCCAAGAATACATCAACTGAATTTAGTCCATTCATGTTAATGTACGGTTTCCAGCCTAGGTCTCCTTATGCAGTGGGACTTCATAATGAACGAGTTCAAGCAGCTCAAGAGTTCCTTCAAGACATGAACTTTAAGCTCAAGATAGCTAAAGAAAACTTAAAGAAAGCTCAAGATCGTGCAAAAGCTTATGCCGATCCAAAGCGAAGAGATGTTACTTTTCAGGTTGGCGATCAAGTTTATCTTCGTATTCCTGAAAGATCGGAAAAGTTCAAGACTGGTCAATGCGCCAAGTTGTCGCCTAGATATTGCGGTCCTTTTCCAATCACCAAGAAAGTTGGTTTGTGGGCTTATGAATTACAACTTCCAGATGATAGTTGGATTCATCCAGTGTTCCATGTTAGCCGACTTAGGAAGAGTCTAACAGATTCAGATAATCTAGTTGGACATCAGGTCATACTTCCTATTCCAGTAAATGAAACAGTTCCTCATGAACCTGAAAGGATACTTCGCACCCGAGATAAACGTACAAGAAGCCACTTGTATGAAGAGTGCTTAGTAAAATGGAAGGATGGAACTGAAGAAAATTCAACATGGGAAAAAGTTTCCACAATCCAACGACGTTTTCCAGCTTTCAAGTTTTAAGTTGGTCCCAAATAAAGAAGGTTTTCTACTTTCAAGTTTTTAGTAGATAAACCGATCATGTTCTTCAAGATCTAGAATATGATAAGGTTTTTTACTTTCAAGATCTAAGTAAATAACCTGTTTGAATGAATGCATGTTCTTCAAAGTTTTAGAACATGAGGCTCGGGGGTTGCCTACAGTATATATAGCTCTAATTTTCGAGGACGAAAATATTTTCCAAGGGGGGAAGAATGTAATAAAGTAAGTTGGTGATCCAGGGATCCGATTGGTTCAGACAGATCTGACATCGGATTCCGTTTGGTCATTCGTTTGTGTGGCCAAAGATCTCGAGTCTAGACTTACTGGTAGGTCATTTACTCTTGTAACCAAGTAATCCACTTAGCCTAATGGTTAAGGCTCAAGGGTGTGAAGGACGAGGTCTTGGGTTCAATCCCCATGGAGTACATGGGAAGAGTATTTTGCCCAAAGAGCTCTAGAACCTTCTAGAAGCATCCACTGGACACTTGGCGCACATGTAGTTACATGGCTGACACTTGGATGATTAGCATTCACCTGCCCAAGAAGGTAGTCCCCTGGAGAGAGCTATATATAGAGGCATTTGGTTGGGAGGAGAGTCATTCATTCATGAGCAATTACTGTCGCTACGCTGTTGCAGCTACTCAGGCACTTAGGAGTTGAAACAGGTGAAATGGGCACTTAAGGGTAGCTCACAATGTCTTCTAAGGCTTAGTTATGCTCCAATAACCCCTAATTCTCCAAATTTTTGGCCCGAAAATAGACTAACTTTCTTTTGCCCTAAAAAATGCTGAATTTGCCTGTTAATTGTGATCGCATGGTCTGTCAATCACGATTGATATGTCAGTCGTGATTGACGGGTCGGTCACGATTGACAGGTCCATTGTGGCTATCGATCACGATTGATAGGTCAATCGCGATTGACACGTGGCCCAAAAATTTTGTCAATCATGGTCAAGCAATCGTTGACTAGGTCAGTCGTGATCGACAAGTTCGTCAAGGCTATCGGTCGCGATTGATGGGTCAGTCGCGATTGATGGGTCGGTCGCGATTGACATGTGGCACGCGAAGACTCTGTCGATCGTGGTCAATCGATCGTGGTCAATCGATCGTGGACTCTGGCAGTCGCAATCGACGTGTCGGTTACGATTGACAGATCCATCAGAAGGTGTCCGTCGTCACTTGTCAGCCACATCAATCGCGATTGACAAAAACAGAGGAATTTAAAAATTTTGATCACACTTTTTTGCAAGTTTGCATGTCCAATCTGTTTGTGCAAGATCTCTATATCAGCAATGACTCCTACACCTTTTGCAAACATGGCTGCATTCATTTCAAGAATTTTCACATTTAAGGTGAAAATCCTATCCACTTGTTTCCTTTGGCAATCAATCTTCCATCCTGTTTGTATTCTTCTACATATAAACCATTAGCATTGAACCTGACTTGTAATCCTTGTCAACCATTTGTCCAACAGAAACCAGATTCTTTGTTATATTGCCTCTTGAACCCTTTGTGCTTCCCTGAGACATTGTGTATTTTTGCAAATAGTGCAATGTTTGCTTCTTCTAACTCTTCCTTTTCTGGTTCTTCACAACATTCTAGATCTTTGGAAATGGTGCAATATGCTTCTTTTGATTGTGCCCCCCCCCTCACATGAGTTACATTCCTCTACTCCTTTGGGTATGGCACTCATGAATTCATGATCTCTTCACCGTTGAATCTATCCTCATCATTATCTCTTTCTATCAATGGTTGTGACACCATCTCATGATTCATCTCTATTTTCCTTCCCACTATTGAGGATGATATGAATGGCTATCTCTTCTTCATTCCGAGCTTGAATTTCGTTAACACGATGCTATGTATTGGCGCATTTGTGAGTTTTTTCTTTTTGTATGCACCGCTCTTGCACCTCACTTACTCTTTTTGGCATCTCTTTCTCTAGAAAATGCTTCTCTAGATTTGGCATTTTCATTCTATCCCATAGCTTCTGATAGAGTATGTTGTAGGATGCTATCCCTCTCTGTCCAACTCACATGATTGGTTTATCTTTCTCTCTCTTTGGAACTAGCTGCAAAGGAAGGAACAAAAGATGAGAAGACAAGATGAATGAATCAAAATGGAAACGACTTACATCAATGCTTCATGAGCATGGAGACTCCATGAGGAGAGTGTGAGCACTCTTGACAAGAGCTTGAGAGAATGTCACATTCGGAGTGAAGTGAGGCTCACCTTATAGGGAGTAAAGGGCAAAATACATTGCATATGGGATAAATGAACTTGCATGAGAATGATTTAGAGATTCGACAAAAGGGGGGAGCATGGAGCTCTCAAACCCCCCCAATCGTGTGATGACCCTTTTGCCTTTCACGAGGGGAACTAGTTACATACAACATCACTTAGTCCATTTGGTTTTAAGATCTAATGAGATACGGGATCCAAGTGCCTTATGAAGATGGAAAAACTCTATAAAGAGAATCTCTCTCTCTCTCTCTCTATCCGTAGTGCTTTGCTTTTTTCTGTGCTTCAACCAGTAGTGCATATCACTACATAGGCAATTTATGTTTTGATGAGTTCTGGTAGAATGTCTCTAATCAATGTGTGATGCATCCCTTTCATACCCCCATGTTTGCATTTGTATTACTGGATGTGGATGCACCATATCCTTCTTGTATAATCTTTTTTATCTTCCATTGTGCATCCGTCTTTATCTCGTTCATTGTAGTTGTATTTTGCTGCTTCTTTGTTGTGAAAGTTGAGGTAGAAATGACATGATAGGTGGTTCTTAGAGATATCTCAGGAAGAAAAAAAGGAAAAAGAAACACATATAACCTTCCTCGCTGAAAACAAAGGTTTTCCCACTTCTTGCCATCTTATAGAAGTGGTTTTTCCTTGATGCATTGCATGTATGTGCAAAAAGAAAACACACTTGCTTGATCTTTACTTAAGATACCTGTTGTTATAAGGGTTGCCCATAATTTTTCTCATGCTATGGCATCCTTTATCCCTCATAAAAATACCTTCTTTTTGTAATTAGGAGATGTCCATATGAACACTCTCCTAAACCCCTTTTTGATATTTCTTTAGTCTATGGTATTGAAGCCTTTTCCATGAAACTCCTTTTTTGCACAAATTCAAGAAAACTCCCACGTGCTCATTTCCTTTGGAGTGGGTTGTTAGAAGAATCTAGAGAGATATGACCATGTGCCCCTTTTTTACTTTTCCAAATGAGCACATGGGGAATTATGTTGAGCCTATAAATAGAGGCTCACTTCTTGTAAAAGGGGGGTCCCTTGGCCATGGCCTTGGCCTCCATTTTGTTAATGGAAGAAGGTGTCATTTGTTACTCTCCTGCTTCCTTGTGTGCAAGGCGATGATCTTGGTGTATGGATTTGCATGTGTGTGTGCATGGTTGGGAGGATGTTCCCCTTGCTCCTTGTGATGTTGGCCATTGTTGCCATTGCTCCATGAGCGTGGGTGAACCTCTCCTCTCATTCTTTGCCCCAACTTGGAGAAACTTCTCACTTCCATGTGAGGCGGTTAGGGTTTGTTGCTCCCCTTTTCTCAACAATTTGGCGCCGTTGCCAAGGACGACGGCCTTTAGCCGTTGGTTTTTCCAAGTTTGTGTGTCCATATTTTGTGAGATGCACCTTGACACTTAGAAGAGGATGAATACGTGTGGCCTTCGGTTGGTCAAGGGTACCTCTCATTTGTTACTTTTTTGAGTAGATTAGTTCATTTTTTTTGTTTGTTGCACAAGAACATCCCCTAACCCCTATCTCTCTCATTCTCTCCCACATACACATCGACGCTGGCATCACTCTCCATCTATGTCATGTTCATTTGATGTGGAGTGGTTGGGCGAGTGTCCTCATGGCTTCCTCCCGCTTTTCATTTTTTTTTAAGTAAACATAGAAAGAAAAAAAAAACACCCATACTTTCTTTTCATTTCTTTTCTTTTTAGAAAGAAAAAAAAAACATCCATACTTTTGAGATCACGAGAATTTAAATAGGAAAAGGCTTTTTCTTTATGCATGCGTAAGATTTTGTCCATTTAATGTGGCTGAATTTTTGAAGATCGTGGGCTGCCTTTGGAGAGAGATTGGGTAGGTGCATTGAAATCCTCACATGCTTGGAGTTAAGTCTATTCATTGCACCATGTGCATTCGAGCTGGGGTATGGTGTTTTCTCTCTCTTCCTTTAAGTCTTTGACAGATCCGTGCGAAGGCTGGGGGAGAGGAACATTTTCCTTTCCCTCCTTCTCTCTCTCTCTCATTATGTGAGACACCGTCGGCTCTCTCCCTATCTGTCTGGAGCTTCCTTCACGGCGGAGGTGATCTTCTCCTGCATGCCTCACTTCTGTGGCTGCGAGCACCTGTGGTGACTTCTGTGGCTGCGAGCACCTGTGGTGACTTCTGTGGCTGCGAGCACTTCTGTGGCTGCGAGCACCTGTGCCTCTGTTGCTCCTCTATTGCTTCGCCATCACCGTGCTCCATGTCAGAGTGTAACTGGCAAGGCTTTCCCCCCAGCTCAGAGGTCGCTGCAATATTGGTGTCTGTTGTCTATGTGTGCTCACTCTTCGTGGCCATCTGCTCATGCACGACAGCGCTACAGCTTCTCTTTTCTCCTGTGCGGACTCATTCTGGTGCCCTCAGGGTCGAGCAACCTCATGCTCCCCCTCACCATCTGCTCTAGGTGGGTCAGTCAAGCTCTTCATGAGCTCCCCTGGTAGACTCCCTCCCAATAAAGGTACGACCGCATATTCTCCGTCTAGATCATTTTGTTTGCAGATTACTCCTTGAGTTTTTCTCATTATTGAAGTGCAACTCGAAGGACAGGAAGCCTTTTAGTACCCATTTTAAGGTTAAGATTGGTTGTCGTGGGTGAAAAAAACTTTTTGCAAGGACCAGTGGCCACACATATTTGGATAGTCGATTGCTTCTCCATTTTGACTCGGGCCTCTTCCTTTTTGCCACTGAATTGGGCTGAAAGCTAAAAGCTTCCTAGGCTTCATTCATTCTCATCGGATGCTTCTACCTCACATATTTCAAGCGAACCATGATAGAAATGCATACTATGTTTTTAGCTATGTAATGCAAGACAGGATGTTTGATCTTGTAATGGTTGATTTTTGTCTTATGAAACTCCTTATTGATCTAATTTGTCTCGTCATTTCTGTTTTGTCATTTTTGGCATGTGGACTATAATCTCGAACCTTATGTGGTTATGTTTTTATTTGAGTCATGCGGCCACAATGTTACCATTCACAAGAGATCTCGCAGCGATTGGTCACCAACACTCTCTTGCATTTTTTGACTTTAGTTGTTGGCAGTAGATGTTGTGTTAACGAGAACTTTTGTTCGAAGGAGTATGCATGAACTGGCGGCTTTATCTTCCCTTCACCTTGTTGATTTCTGTTGTCAATATAATGGTTCTTGTTTAGCTTACGCCTACAGGTTTTGATGGGAAGATATGGAGAAGGATGTCGTCTTCTTCACCATTATTATGAGGGTTGCTTGCGGTCTTGAATTTTGGCGGGATTTACCTCTCTGATGTCTTTGATCTGGGATAAAAATGATGACAACCATGTTGATGCCTTTCTTGATTGCAATATAGCTGTCTGCTTGGTAGCTTCAAGTATATTTCAGGGGTTCGGTCCCACATCTAGATAGATCGTGCACAACTTGACTCCTGAAGCTCACTCTACATGTATAATGGGATTTTTTAGGCTGTTCAACCAGATCTCTATGTTTCAATTGATATGCAGCTCTTGCGAGGTGGGAAGGCTCATAATCGAGCAATGTATTTTTGATGGCTAAGCATATGTGTGAGGGCAGGTCTTTGCTTGATAGCCAATGTCTTATTTAGGTGCTATATGAGGAAGTATGAAAATGTGCTTCGCTATGATTATGATCCATGGTATTGTTTGAAACTTCCATTCGGGATGCACACTTTTGACAATCATCATATTTCTATCAAGAACAGGCGTTTGAGCACCATGCATAGTCTTTTTTATCTCTACATCTTTGGTGTAACTATCTCTCATCAACAGGGATTGAACACGTAACACATAACACACAGGAACACGCATTAATGAATAAAGGAAATATGTTATGTAATACTTGCATGAGGTAGTTAAGGAACCATACCACACTTATCCTTCATTTACAACTTGTCACACATGCACACGGTGAAAAAGTTTCTCTCAGACATAGCAACAGGTGCATGATTATTGATTATTGATAAGGTTAAAGAGGTCTGATGGTTTATGGTCTACTTGAAGCTTACCAGGTTGGGACTATGGCGATTGGAATGTTGTCTTGTGGTGACCGCCCATGTAGATGACAATAGGAGAAGATGCTCTTGAGGCTTACAATGCTTGAAGCTTGAGGGTTTTTCCTTGGTTTATGGTTCACATGTCTACACATCCTTCCAATATGAAAGTATTCATAACATTTTGGCTCTCAGTCCAAAGGATCTAATTGTCATTTGCATTGCAAGTGTCTGCTTTAAATTTTCAGAAAAGGATTTGACAAAGAGATATCTGGTTCATCTTGCATATCATTTAAATAACAGTGAACAGGGTTCTGCGGATGTGCAGAAGAGAGGTATAGCTTGGTTTAGGATCATGAAAATCGTGATGCTGAGCAACCGTGAAAATCACGATTTTGTGAAATCATGAAAATCGCGATGCTCAACACTTATGAAAATCGCGATTTTAAGGGATGATGAAAATCACGATGCTGAGCAACCAGAAAAATCACGATTTTGGTGAAATCATGAAAATCGCGATACTGAGCATTGATGAAAATTGCAATTCTAAACAATCCCAAAAAAGGAGATTTTGAATGAAAATCGTGAAAAATGCGATTTTGAGCAAAAATCGTGAAAAATGTGATTTTGAGTGAGAATCGTGAAAAATGCGATTTTGAGTGAGAATCGTGAAAAACACGATTTTGAGAACAATCACAAAATTGCGATTTTGAATGAAAATCGTGTTTGGTCAAAATCGCGTTTTTGGTCTAAGAATCATAATTTTGAGAATGAACAAAAATTCGTGATTTTGATTGAAAATCGTGTTTTTGCTCAGAATTGTATTTTACCTGAAAATCACGATTTTGGTTAAAAATCGTGTCTTTTGAGAATCATGTTCTGAAAATCGCGATTTTGTACTTCAATGAAAATCGTGTTTTGAAAATCGTGAAAATCGCAATTTTGGATGAAAATCGTGTTTTTTTTTTTTAAATCGTGATTTTGGAGCCACAGAGAAGTGTGTTTTCACAAAATCGTGTTTTTGGCTGATAATCGTGATTTGTGAAATCGCGATTTTGAGCCCACTGAAAATCGTGTCTTCTTAGAATTGTGTTTTTGAGAAATTTAGAGAATCGCGATGTTGAGCACAACCAGAGAATCACGATTTTGAGAATGACCCCAAAATCGTGTTCTTTCCAAAGAGCCTTTAGGCGAAAAATAGAAAATCGTATTTTTTTTGAAAAAAATTGAATTTTATGAAAATCGCGATTTTCAGTTAGAATCATGTTTTTTGGCGAGAAATTCAAATATCTGAGCGCCGACCAATGGCGAGCTCCGTATGTGCAGAAAATCTTTGGTCACTCACACTAGACACCAGTAGCTTTCAAATGAGCTATCACACACTCAATTTGGAGTAGATTTGGGTTGGCAACTCTTTGATACAAAACAGGCTACCTGTCCACTTAGTTAAGCTGAAAACTAGACTTCACTAAAACCTGAATAACTCACAGAGCACAAAGATTTTGCTAAACTGTTCAAGAAATTGGAAGTACTCAAGATAAGCTTTCCAAGGAATGTTTAAACACTAAAATTGGATACATATATTGAGAGATATGACTCTCACAAGTAGACTACCCAAAAATGGGTGTGCGGCTGGACATACTCTATGAGAGTGAATTGAACGAAATGACTCAAAACAAATGAAGTAGCTACAAGGGGGCTTCCACGCCTTCTTCCTCTATATTTGAGTGTCCTCCCTTGCCTCTTTTATAGCCAAGTGACCAAAATCTCTCATGATGAGTTTGAGAGCTCTTCTCCATCATTTCTCCACTACTTTGGACAACCACTCCTCTTACAGTTCAGTTTTTGGATTTGATTCTCTTTTGATTGATTCTCTTTTGGCCTCCACTACTTGCTCAAGTAAATGCTTCCATTTTTCATTTTTGTATTTTCGTTCTA
The DNA here is from genome assembly GCA_020310875.1 of Ceratopteris richardii. NCBI lineage: Eukaryota > Viridiplantae > Streptophyta > Polypodiopsida > Polypodiales > Pteridaceae > Ceratopteris > Ceratopteris richardii. Next base: position 135,805,277 of record CM035439.1, on the reverse strand, counting down.
CTTGAAGAAAATCCTTTTTGCAAAAATATATACGAGCTTACTTCTTTATTTTTAACACTCCCCCTCAAGCTCACATGTGAGCTTTGCACCTTCAGCCATATCCTGCAAGTTGATGTCGTCCTTGAACCTCTTTAGCTTATAAGCATCTAGGGACTTTGTAAGCATGTCTACAACCTGGTCATTAGTTCCAATGAACTTTATATCCACATCCTTGCTCAAAACTTTTTCTCGAACATACTGATAATGCACTTCTATGTGCTTGCTTCGTGCATGAAACATTGGATTGTTCGTTAAGTGAATGCTTGACATGTTGTCACCATAAATTGGAATGGTCTCCACCTGTACATCAAGATCAGCCAAGAGCTTCTTAATCCATATAGCTTCACAAGTTGCAAAGGCTAATCCTCTATATTTAGCTTCTGTCGATGATAGTGCAATAGTAGGTTGCTTCTTCGAGCTCCATGTGATAGGTTTGCTACCTATCATGAACACATAACCTGAAGTGGATCTTCTATCTTCCTTCGAACCAGCCCAGTCAGCATCATTGAAGCCCTTTACCTGCAATTCTTCATCATATCTATAAAACAAGGCATGATTGACTGTGTGCTTCACATATCTTAGCACTCATTTGGCTGAATTTAAATGTTCACTTGTTGGAGCTTGCATAAATTGAGAAAGAACTCCAAGAATATAACACAAATCTGGTCTTGTGATCGTAGCATAGATCAATGAACCTATAATACTCCTGTATGTAGTTACATCATGTAACTTCTCTCCATCATTTGAGCATAGCTTCACATTTGTGTCCATAGGTTGAGTGAGTGGTTTGCATTCACTCATTCCAAATCTGAAAAGAACATCCAACAAGTACTTTCTTTGCATCAAGTAAATGCCATCTTTCCCGTAGACTATCTCAATGCCTAAAAAGTATTTCAGCTCACCAACATCTGAAATTTTAAACTCCTTACCGAGTTTCCTTTTGATCTCTTGTATTCCTATAACATTACTTCTTGTTATGATGAGATCATCAACATATATGCAAATATATACCTGCTTGCCTTCTTCTTTCTTCATGTAGAGAGAGGGATCTGCATTAGTTGGACTATACCCACATCTTGTGAGGTACTCGACCAATCTTTGATTCCAAGCACATGGTGCTTGCTTCAGCCCATACAAAGCTTTCTTCAATCTACAAACAAAATTTGGATGCTTTCTATCTTCAAATCCAATCGGTTGACTCATGTATACCTCTTCTTGAAGTTCACGTTTTATGTCAAGTTGATATAATGGCCATCTCCTTGTTGCACTCACTGCAATCAAGGTTCTAATTGTTCCCATCTTTGCAACCGGTTTGAAAGTCTCTTCATAGTCGATGCCGTGAGTTTGCTTGAATCCTTTTGCTACTAGTCTAGCTTTATGTCTAGCTAGAGAACCATCAGCATTTCTCTTTATTTTAAACACCCATTTATTTGGAACAATCTTCATACCTTCAGCCTTTGGAACTAGCTCCCATGTGTGATTGTCCTTGAGAGCTTTTATCTCTTCTTGCATAGCTTCTTGCCATTCTTTTTGTGTACATGCTTCTTCATATGCATCCGGTTCTTTGTCTTTGACCACCTGTGTCATATATGCAAAATGCTTTGCAATAAAACTATCATAGCTCAGCCTTTGAATTGGATACCTTGCTCTCGAAGACCTCCTTTCATTTTCTTTTGAATATTGCTTCTTCAACCGGTTCAACTTTATCTTTGGTGTGATCACCTCTTCATACTCTTCTTCACTTGCATTTGAATCACTATTTTGGGCAGCACTTTGAGCTTTAGATCTTTCATAACATGATGTTGGTGATGAGCAATGACTCCTTAGTCTCCCTTTCCATGTTGAGCTTTCTCCAAGTGATGTAGAAGCTTCTGGACCTGACATTTGAGTGCTTGTTTGCTGAAATTCTTCTTGGACAGCACCTCCATCATCTTCACAATCTTCTTCAAGAATCTTCTCTTTCCCTTTGTCTCCAAACCATGGTCTTAGCTCATCAAATACCACATCTCGTGAGACTCGTAGCTCCTTTGTCACCTGATTGTAGCACCTATATCCCTTTTGATCCGATGAATATCCAATAAAAATACATTTTTCTCACTTTGCCTCCATCTTTGTCCTTAGTTCTTGAGGGATGTGAACACAACACACACATCCAAAAACTTTGAGATGTGTAATGTCAGGTTTCTTACCGGAATAAACCTCCTCGGGAGTTAGATTATGCACTCCAGCCATTGTGCACTTGCTCATCAAATAAACGGTCGTACTAGTTGCTTCAACCCAATAGTTTAGTGGCATCTTCATCTCGTTGAGCATGCATCTTGCAACTTCTGTGATATGTCGATTTTTCCTTTTAGCTATTCCATTTTGTTGAGGTGTGTATCTACATGTAAATTGTCTCTTGATGTCATTTTTATAAAGAAAATCTGAAAATTCTTTGGAGAAATATTCTCCTCCTCCATCCGACCTCAAGGTCTTTATGTAGCGTCCTGTTTCCTTTTCTACCTGTGCTTTAAATCTCTTGAACATGGAGAACACATGTGATTTTGTTTTATGCAAAACATCCATACTTTTCTTGAATGATCATCGATAAAAGTGACAAAATATCTATTACCAACCATTGATGGTTGTTGTGATGTTCCCCATACATCCGTGTGTATCAAGTCGAGGACATTCCTTGCCACATAGTTTCTCTTCTTGAATGGTTGTCGAGTTTGCTTTCCTAGTTGGCATGCTTCACAAAACTCATGTAGTCCAACATCATTGAATCTTGGAAGACCTCTTACCACTTCATGGTTGCTCATGTCCTTGAGCTTGGGAATGTTGATATGTCCAAACCTTTTGTGCCACAAATCGATTTCAGCAATCCTCTTGTTTCCAAACTGAATACACATCACCTTTCCATGTGGTTGTTGAATGTCCAAGGTGAACATCCTACCTTCTTTCCTTCCTTGAGCAATGACCTTGAATCCTTCTTTTGGATTCTTTATAAAGCAGCCTTTTTCATTGAAGATAACATGATATCCTTTCTCTAGCATTTGTCCTACTAAAATCAAATTCTTTGCAATAGTAGGAACATGAAGAACATCAGCCAATACCTTTCTATCTCCAAGCTTGATATCTCCAACGTGCTCAATTGCATGTTGAGTTTCATTGCCTATCTCCACACATCCTTTTCCACTTGGAGCTTGTAGCTTTGTGAATAAATCTCCTTGGCATGTCATATGGTTGCTACAACCTGAATCTATGAACCATTTTTGGTCATCACTTCTCGAGTTGTTGTAGTCATGCTTCAGGGCAAGCATGGTTTGCTTGTCTCCTTCACTTGATGTACTCGCATGGTTTGCTTGTCTCCTTCACTTGATGTACTCACATGGTTTGCTTGTCTCCTTCACTTGATGTACTCGCATAGTTATTTTGGCTCCTTTGGTTGCCTCCATTCAGCCTTCCATTCTTTTGCCAACAATCATTTGCATAATGTCCTAGTTTACCACAATGATAACATGTTATACCTTTATGAGGATTGTATGAACCTCGACCTCTTCCTCTATTTCTTCCTCGACCTCTTCCATGTGTGTTGTCATTTGAGTTGTCCTTGTTGTCCTCCCAGTTGTGTTGGCTGAAATTTGTGTTGTTGTAGCTTCTTCCTCTTCCTCTCGAACCTCCTCTTGAGTTCCTTCCTCTACCTCTTCCTGCATATAACATTTGACTATGGTTGTCCTTACCTTTGTTGCCTTCTCCTTGTTGAGCAACCTCTTTAGCCACAAGATTTGGTATAATCTCGTCGAATGTTGGTAGAGGATCTCTATAAAGAATGTTTGTGATGAGGGGCTTCCAATTTTCTTCACTCCTCAAGCCATTGAGGGCTGTTTGGATGATGTCTTCCTCTTCTATCTTGCATCCAACTGATGCTAGCTGATCTCGAAGCTCCTTGATCCTCAATGTACACTCTCTAATGCTTTGGTTTGAGCTTTTCTTCATGTTGTTGAGCTCGTTCTTGAGTTGCATCCTCCAAGACCTTGTTGAGGTAGCATACACCTTCTCCAATGATTCCCAAACTTCCTTGGCTGTTTCTAAATTTGCACATGACCAATCATAGTGTTAGAAATAACTTGTGAGATGAGGAACATCACCCTTCGATTCCTCTCTTCCCAATCAGCAAATTGTCTCCTTTGTGTCGGAGTAATGTTGGGATCTTCAAGGTCCACCGGTTGTGGATTGTCTCCACTAACTAGACTCCATAAACCTTTACCTTTAAGGTAATTTATCATTCTATACCTCCAAGACTGAAAATTATCTTTGTCTAACTTTTCAACTTGTTGTCCTAAATTAGCCATTGAAAACTTCCAAGATTGAAGTTTACCTCAAGTATTTTGTGGCGCTCTTCCTTGACTTTATGAAGCTCCCCCTTGATTTGTAGCTTCTTCTTTGCTTCACTTCAGTTCCAATGATTTTCCTCTTCAAAATCCAATGCTCTGATACCAATTGTTGGAGAATTCCTCTCCTAATCGCAGTGGAAAGTGTAGAAGACCTTCTCAGGATCAAGACTATTGCCAACAGCTGAACCTTCAAATGAAAACTGGTACCAACTAAAAAATGCAATGAACTTAAAACTTTGGTCAAAATGAGCTATCAAACACTCAATTTGAAGTAGATTTGGGTTGGCAACTCTTTGATACAAGACAGGCTACACGTCCACTCAGTTAGGCTGAAAACTAGACTTCACTAAAACTTGAATAACTCACAGAGCACAAAGAATTTGATAAAACTGTTTGAGAAACAAGAAGTACTCAAGATAAGCTTTCCAACGAATGTTTAAACACTAAAATTGGATACACATATTGAAAGATATGACTCTCACAAGTAGACTACCCAAAAATGGGTGTGCGGCTGGACATACTCTATGAGAGTGAACTGAACAAAATGACTCAAAACAAATGAAGTAGCTACAAAGGGGCTTCCATGCCTTCTTCCTCGATATTTGAGTGTCCTCCCTTGCCTCGTTTATAGCCAAGTGACCAAAATCTCTCATGATGAGTTTGAGAGCTCTTCTCCATCATTTCTCCACTACTTTGGACAACCACTCCTCTTATAGTTCAGTTTTTGGATTTGATTCTCTTTTGATTGATTCTCTTCTGGCCTCCACTACTTGCTGAAGTAAATGCTTCCATTTTTCATTTTTGTATTTTCCTTCTACTTGAAGAAAATCCTTTTTGCAAAAATATATACAAGCTTACTTCTTTATTTTTAACAGTCCAGACCTAGTGTCTGGCATAGTTAAAAATTAGGTTCCAGGGCTTATTTGAGGGCTCAAACGAAGTCTAAAAATTATGAAAATTGGTAGGAGGATACTTCTAATACTCCTCAAGCTCGAGGACTCCTCAGCTTGAACAAAATGGAGTTATAAAAATATGAAATGGTATTTACAATGACTTTTAGTGATGAAAATCACTATTTTTATAGGGATTTCTTCTAAAAATTTGACATACACTTCTTGGAGCTCCCTATGTGCTCGTTCTTCTTGTGTTTCCACTTCTCTAATGCATTTATTATGCTTTTCCTTAACCTTGATCTTCAACAGGGTCCTTCTCTCAAAACATCTTGATAGGCTTTGAACATCATATCCAAGTCCTCTACGAGGATTTCTACTAAAACTCATCCTGGTTTTGGCAAAGAGGGAATTTCTAGTGATTCTTGTGATGTTAATCCTATGACCTTTTCCTTGGTTTCTTTCAAGATTCCTTTACGTTTTTCTAGTTTCCTATTCCATTGTCTCTCAACTCTTTCCGGAGAAAATTTCCATGATTTAGTTTTCTTTCTACTAGAATGCCCGATTTCACCATATTGGTTTCTCTTATTCTACTTGTTGGATTTAACTAAAGCCTTGGCAATGGTCACTCCTTGAATTGGCACAAAGGTGGGTTTTGCGACATTCGGCTATAATGTGTACTTTACCACACTCTAGACAATATCCTTGAATGGTGAGATAAGGCCGCTGCCCTACAAGTGGAAAATGGGGACATTCCCTTACAAAGTGATCTCGTTGGCATCTAAAACAGGGTCGTCTTTTGAGGTCTAGGGTTGGGTTTTGCATACATTACATAGAATATTCTAGCTCCCAATTAGGATCCATTGTGGGTGCTTTGTACAGGTACACATCAAGATGCTCTATGAATTCTATGTAGTAGTTTGGTGTACTATCTCCATACATCGAATTGAACCTCTCATCATTGGGGGTATTTCTTGAGATCAATGGAGATGTTGGCATTAAAGTTGTATTAAGGATATCATTTTTTGCTCCATATTTGAATGAAATTACATTGGCAAGGCATGGTGGGTGCTCTCCTGGCACAGGTTTTGGTCTTTGTTGTGCCTAATAAGGTGGTTGGTTGTGTTGTGTTGGTATATAGTAAGGCTATTGCTGGTACTCGCCATGATACCTACCTGGCTGCGGGTAAGGCTGCTGGTAATTTTTCCTAACTTCCTGGTTATTATAGGGACAATCTTGCAAGTATGGTTCATGTTTATTCTCTCAACTATGGAGTATTCTGCATTCAGCTTCCCTAGGTTCTAAACTAGAAAGAGACACATGTTGGCTAGGTGATCTCCTCCACAAGTATATAAACCATTTTCATAGAAACCATTCTAGCGGTTTGTTTACTCAATACTCCTAACTTTTGAGCCACTTTCTCTACTAATTCTTTAATGGAGGTAGAGGGTTTGGATTTGAATTTGGTTCAACACTCTGAATCCTTATAGAATTTAGATCGCTCCAACTCATCACCCAAATTGTTCTCTATATCTATACACATCCTCACGCATTGATTTATGTTTTGGGGCTCCTTAAGATAGAAGTATGATCGTAGTTTTGCACTCAAAAAACCATTCAAGAGCAAGGAACTTGTTTCGCCTCAACACGTAGCTCGTGGATGGGTGTAACCTAAGAGTTTTGTAACAAAGGCTTTGAGCACTTGATTAATATCCCTACATTTTCATTAATGAAAGGATTGGAACCATGTTAGGGTAGTATTCTTCATGGTTAATCCAAAAGCATTGTATTGAGTGAACAAATCCTAAACTTATTCATCCCTCAACACTTGCTTAAGTACTTGAACTACATCCTAACCTAGGCTTGAATTGACAAAGGAGGTTTAATGAATTTCAAACCTTAAGGCAAGCTCTTTTTCCACAATTGGTATGTCGTCGATTGCTCAAGAAGTCTCCCAAACATTGCTTCTTGCCTTGATTCTTTATGATGCACGCATTCACTTACTTTGGAGGCCCAAAAAGCACCCAATATATTTCAAAAAATATGAAAATTTGTCCAAAAGATTGCAACCCTAATTTCTTCCAAATAAGGGCCCTGTCAGGATTGTCTAGGACCATTGCGATGGCCTAGACCGTCGCAATGGCCTGGACTATCACGATGGTCTTGGGTCATTGCAATGGTGCTAACCGTTGTGATGGTATGGATGATCATGATAGCATGGGAGCATCACCATGGGGCTAACCATCACGATGGTGTAGATGATCATGATGGCATGCGAGTTTCGTGATGGGGTTGGCCATTGCAATGGTGCTGGTTGTCATGGTGATGCCGCCCTATCGCAATGGTCTCCAAATCTTACAATTCTAATGGTGAATCTAGTGCTTGAAGGAGGCTCTGAGGTGCCCTTGCCACTCCGATAGATGTGCACCAATGATCTTTACTTTCATGGCCTATCATGATAGGATAGGATGACAGACAAAACGATGGAAAATTCACAAAACTCTCACTTGCAAAGCTTGTTGAGCTCTATGGTGGTGTGGAATCCTTTCCAAAGTGTTATCCATATAGATGATCTTTCTTGGGACATGTGAATACTTGAATGATTGTGACTCTTCATCTCTTTGTGCTTTTTATCTTTTTTTAACAATGATTGTGACTCGATCTCATAAATAATCTCTATTTTTTGTCTCAATATTGATGATGATTTGAATGGATTTTTCTTTTTGATTATGAGCTTGATTTTTTTTGACATGATGCTATGCACTAGCATAATTGCCAGTTTCATATTTTTGTTGACATGAATTTTTGCAACTCACTTAATGCTTCTCTAGCTTCGGCCTTTTTATTCTATTCCATAGCCTCTCATAGAGTATATTGTACAATGCTATCTTGTTTCTCTAGCTCACATGATTGATTTATAGCTCTCTGTGTCTCCATCTTTCAAACAAGGAATGGGGGGAAGGAACGAAAGGTAATTCAATATTGAGAGTTATAAGTCTAGGCTTGTAGTTAAAGTTTATGCTCAAGAAGAAGGGATTGATTTCGATGAGGCATTTGCTCTACTTGTCGTATGACTATTGTCTTTTGCACTTGTTAGGCATGTTTGCTAGTACACTAATTCAAGGCTATCTTGCATGCCTCTTTTTGAATGTCGAATTTGGGCCATCGGCATCATTATTTGGAGGTTCGGCTTGTGCAAATAGATAGAGGCATTTCTGTCCCTCAAACAAAATACATTGGGACTTTATTCGAGTGTTTTGACCTCGAGAATCATAAACCCATTGCAAGTCCCATGTGTTTTGATAGGATACAATGGATGTAGGTGCATATGTGCGGGGAGAGTTTCCCTACATTTCTTGTGGCTTTTGGCTCCCTTCAATCACGAGATTCCTTCTGCCTTTTGCAAGGAGCGTTTGGCTCAAAGTGATACGAAGAATTAACGTGTGAAACTTACAAATGTAAGGTCAAAGTGATTTTGCATTTGTGCATGATAAAAGTGGAGAGAAATCCAAGAGGAGAGGTGAAGCTCTTGGGCTTGCTCCTCACACCAACATTGGCAAGAAGGCCATTGGCACTAAATGGGTCATTGACTTTAAACCCAAGTGTATGGATACTATTGAGAGTTATAAGTTTAGGCTTGTAGTTAAAGTTTATGCTCAAGCAAAAGGGATCGATTTTGATGAGCTATTGACTAGCCTCTTTAGCATTTGTGCAACTTGAAGCTCACAATGGTTGGAGTGTTCATCTGGCCAACATAATAATGATTGAATTTGTGAATGGGTGCTTTTCATGAAGAAGTGTATGCGTTTCAAGCACATGGTTAAAGAGTGTGCAGGTTAAAGAAGGAGTCCTTGAGCTTGAGGAGCATTAGAAGTACCTACCTATCAATTTTCATTAATTTCTGAGCTCGTTTGAGCCTCCAATTTAGCCTAGGAACCTGATTTTTAACTAGGTCGGACACTAGGTCTGGACAGGGCCAAAGCTAGTCAAAAACTATAAAAAGAGCTAGAGAGCTCATTTTTGAGGTTATATTGTTGTAGAATTGAACTTGTAAGAGCACTTTTGAGTAATCTAAGAACTCCATTGCTTCTCTCTTTGTCTTACCTTGTGTGCGCGTGTGTGTGTATGTGTGTGCATGTTAGTGTGCTTCTCACTCAGACACTTGTGCCATCACTTGTTCGAGGTCTTCATACCATCCTCACATCTTCCCGGATTGACATTAAAGGAGGTGCTACTCATCACTGAGCTACAATCGGGCTACAAACTATTGTGGTGCACTAGCTGATGACATACATAGAATCTATTCCATCTATAGGAAAGCATGTTCAACTCCATCATGCCTCCATAATCAAGCTCTTTAAAGACATAGAAATGGTTGTGTGAGGCTTCTCTCACGCTGAATTCTTGGTCTTCAAGATTTATATATACTCCATGTTTTGATAGTTACACCTCGAGATTGATAGTCGATAGCACACATGCACCTTTGCACAACAAGATTCCAGTGATCCCAAATATTGTTGTGCTTTCTCTCAAGCAAGGGAGAATGGTACAATAGACAATTTGATAAGAGAGATGTTTTGAGTTGGCTTTGGCGTTTTCGATATGTAGTAAGAGTATGGGGGGGGATAGGGACTACGGCCTTCTAACACAAACACCGATGGATAGAGATCTAGCTTTGTGAGTCCCGGAAAAAAAAATTCACTAGTGTCTTCTAAACCTTGCAAGTGTGATCATGATACATTCTTTATCTTTATTCACTGAATGCTCTATTACACAACTTATCCTAAGCTAACCATAATTTGTTCACAAAACTAATTATTAGTGGCAAAGGAAACAAAAATCAAAATCATGTGGTAATGAAAAGGAAAATGGTTATGATAAGAACAAGAAAGGTGATGTAAGTCACATTGAATGAAGGAATGGATTAGTGCTTAGAAGCATTCTTATTGGGAAAGATGTAAAATGGGAGGTAGAGAGGCATTAAGAATACAATACATGCTAATGCGAATAATGAAAGAAAAACTCAAACAACCAAAAGCAATTAACCTATTCTTTGATACCATGTTTAAATGAAAAAGCATTACTCATACTCTACTCACATATACACATCTAACAAACTATGGAGGAAGAAACAAAAGATAAGAAAACATGATAGACTAAATAAATAGAAATGAACTTACAAAGAATGCTCAATGAGCATGGAAACTCCATGAGGAGAACATGAGCCCTCTTGCCAAGATCTTGAGTGAATGAGCTTATGGAAAGTGATGTGAGGCCTTGCTTATATGGAGTTTGGGATAATTCCCTTGCATGTGGGATAAATGACCTTGCATGAGAATGATTCTTGCTTTGGACAAAGGGGTCGAGCAAGGAACTCTCAACAGAGTGGTGGTATGGGAAATTATTATAAGGTAAAAGAACACTAAAACAAGTAAAAAAACTTAGAAAGACTCTAACTACTGACCTTCCAATGTCTATCTCCTAAGACTCTTACCACCACACATTCGTGCATGAGCATGTCCCCGACAACGACACCAAGTTTGGTGTTGCTCTAGCCAAGGATGAATATCTCATCCTAGACCTCCACCTCCTTAATCGTCAACTCAGAGATGTATGGATGATATGAAGTTTGTGACCAAGTGATATGCACGAAGGTGATGGTGAGAAGCACACTAATACAACAAACATACACACACATACACACACACGTGGAAGAGGCAATGGGAGGGACAATGGAAGGAAAAATTGTTGCATTCATTACTCAAGTAAAAAAGATATGTTACAATGCTCTCACCTCAAACTGGATAACCCCAAAAATGAGCTCTCTAGCTCTTTTATATTTTTTTGAGGTGATTTGATATGTTTCACATTGAATGACTGGCATAATAAAAACCTATGTCTTAAGCTACTTTTGAGGTATCAAACTATGTCCAAAAAATATGAAATTTGATAAGTACATTCTATCTAAGCTCCTCATGGTCAAGGACTCCTCATGCTGCAGAAAATGGAGCATTTCATTACAAAACTAGGGTTTTTATGTTACAGTGTGTAGTGATTGGAATTATTGTTGTTTCTCATGGTGGATTTTAAGACTTGCATATCAGTGTTGATGTTGAAAATTTGATGGGAGCCCCCTTTGGTCTCCCACCTTCTTTGTTCACATGCTTCCTCTTTGTCGATGCCAATTTCTACTCCTAACAATCTCTTTCTCAAGAAAATGCTTCTCTAGCTTCGGCCTTTTTATTCTATTCCATAGCCTCTGATAGAGTATGTTGTAAAATGCTATCCTGTTTCTCTGGCTCACATGACTGATTTATAGCTCTTTGTGTCTCCATCTTGGGCTTGCTCCTCACACCAACATTGGCAAGAAGGCCATTGGCACTAAATGGGTCATTGACTTTAAACCCAAGTGTATGGATACTATTGAGAGTTATAAGTTTAGGCTTGTAGTTAAAGTTTATGCTCAAGCAAAAGGGATCGATTTTGATGAGCTATTGACTAGCCTCTTTAGCATTTGTGCAACTTGAAGCTCACAATGGTTGGACTGTTCACCTGGCCAACATAATAATGACTGAATTTTTGAATGGGTGCTTTTCATGAAGAAGTGTATGCGTTTCAAGCACATGGTATAATAAGAGTGTGCAGGTTAAAGAAGGAATTGCATGGATTGTGCATATGTGGTGAAGAAGAATGAAGATGGAAGAAAAGCCGCATACACGCATAGCAGATCGATGTGTGTCAGCCAAATCTCGAGAGTTATTATTCGGAAAGGGCACATATGGACACAGAATTTTGCAAAAGCAGAGAGCAAGGAAAAGGGAGGGGGCCGTTGGAAGCTCGCGCTCTGCGTGATGCTTATATCAGAGCCAGGTTTCGATCCTGGGACCTGTGGGTTATGGGCCCACCACGCTTCCGCTGCGCCACTCTGATGAGTTGCTCGCAGTTTCGAGGCCTGCGCCTTTTGTAAGGTAGCAACCCCTCTTCTCCGTCGCCAAACATGGATGGATGGAAAATCTCTCGTGCGGACCAAAGCTCTCTCCCTCGAACTGCTTTACCAATCTCACGACACAACAACAAGACAGACTTCTGATCATCGTCCCCGATAACATTCTCAAGCAAGGGCGGCTTTACAACTTTCCGTTTTACCCTCATCTTTTGTTTATATATGCCAGATGAGTCGCGGAGCGTCATCAAGAAGGATGAACGAAGGGAGGGGTGAGCTCTCTTCCAAATCCACAGAGATAGATACGCTCGTAGGCATGAATGACAAAAACTCGTAGGGAGGGGTGAGCTCTCTTCCAAATCCTCGTAGGGAGGGGTGAGCTCTCTTCCAAATCCAAATTGCTTGTAAGCAGGCGCGGCAGGCTACATGACATGCAAGCATAGACGAATGTAGATTAACCCAAATACTTAATTGAGAGGCAATGCACCTTACTTCACCCCCCAACACTATGAAATCTCAATAGAAGCTTCAAGAGGAGGAAGGAGCAAGAATATGAACTTCAAAATGTCTCCACAAAACAAGGGACATGGGTCTTTCTATAGCGACTCCCCTCTGCTGCCGCTTTTTACAAAATGCAAAAGTAACAACCTACATTCCTTGAGGGCACATCTTGGATTGGAACAAAGGATTCCTCATGCTACGTCAGATCTCGCCTTCTCCTCAATTTCTGTCTTCACTGAGAATCAAATGCCCCAAAGTGTTATATAGGTATGGGGGAATGTCATCGCGGGAGGGTTATGCGCACAAACCAGTGTCAAAATGATGTACATACTATTTTCACAGGAATAGAGTTTTACCCTTGTTCTCGCTGCCAGAGTGTGTGTGACTTTGCCTTTGATTCTTGGTGGGTTGAAACTCATTCATCATTTCTTTGTGCTCTTTGTCTCTTTCGAACAATGAATATTGTGGCTCCATCTCATAAATCATCTCTTTTTTCTTTCTCACTCTTGACGATGATTTGAATGGTTGTTTCTTGCCCATCTTGAGCTTGAATTTTGTTGACACGATGCTATGCACTAGCATAATTGTCACTTTCACATTTTCGTTGACATGGCTTCATCTCCATTGTCGTAGACAAGGATGACTATCGCGTCGTGGAGCTCCACCTCCTTAAGTCTGAGTACTGTGTTTTGTTTCTTAAGATCTCAATGGTTAATCATTAAACACAGTAACACTACATTTAACATTAACAGTCTGTGCAAATTCGTAGTTATTAATCCGCTTCGTAGACGTACTGCGTAGTGATAATCATTGAATCGGAAGACGTACTGCGCTACCAGAGTGTGTGTGACTTTGCCTTTGATTCTTGGACAGTTGGAACATGGAGGTCCATTTTTTTATAAGAGGTAGCAAGCTTGTACTTTTCCATATTCTCCACATCTAAAACAAACGATGGGCTATTGAGGCCTGTTCTTGAACGTTGAGGCCTGATAATTCATATTGTTTTGCATACTTATATTAGCAGGAGCAGAATAAAAAATGGGGACTATGGGAATATTACTCGGAATGGGTCCTAGAGCCACTATAGGCTTCATTATCAAAACCATTAGTGGTGCTTGTCTGGTCTGTTGTCCCCATAATGCAGGTGCTTGGGGGTTCCACCATCTCTTTCAAGTAATAAGAGTTGCGGGCTTCATGCCTCCATTTTTTGCAAAACTAATAGGCTACCTTTTTAGACATTCTGTTTGTGGGTGTCCTTCTGGGTGGAAAATAATACATGAGAGACTTTCCCTTGTCTCCGGCTACCTCATCTTCTTGATTCCTTTCTTATCTATTCTATTGTATCCTATTTTGCAGCTGCAAACCATTGATGTTCATGGATGTCAACCCACTGCTCTTGATGAGATGAAGACTCGTTACAAGGAACTCAGGCCTGCTCTATCCTTATGGCCATAGCTACAACCTCTCCTATCAAAGCACTCGACACCAGCAAGTTGTGGAGCTTGTGCTTGGTGCTCATCAAAAGTTCCTTTTCTAGCCACTTCTTGATAAAGAAATCCCTTAGAGCCGCTGGTAGCTTTGCAACTAGCACCTTTGTTTTGGTCATTAGTTTCAAAAATTACTCATCTCTCCTTAGATTCAAATTCTTGAGCTCATCTAATAATTTCTTGGTAGACCTTCTTGGTCTACGTGGAGAAAAAAATTCGGTCTTCATCTCGTGCCAAGTTTTGAAATGTTTGTCCTCAAACAAGCTGAACCATTTGTTAACTAGCCCATCTAATCTTTCTAGGAACATAGCCATGAAGGCATTGGTTCGCCCTTCCAATCCTCTAGACTTACATAGTGCAATAAATTTCTTGAAATGATCGTCAATGTTGGGGATGTAAGGATCATGTGACCTTACCCCCATATTCATATATATACATCATATATAGAGCATTGCCTCAAAAGAGATCATTATGTGGGTTTTGAGGCTCCCACGCATCTATGCACGTCTCTCCTCTCTTCCCTCTCCCTCCATCTCCTCCTTCATCCTCTTGTTCTACACACCAAAGCCCTTCATTGGTATTAGAGCATGCTGAAGGCTTGTGTGCAAGAAGCTTCAATGGAGCAACCCAAGCAGGCAACAACCAGCAAGGCTTATGTGTAGAGCAGAATCATTGCCAACCTATTTTTATAGTACATCTGAAGCAAGGAGTCTCTCCATTTACAAGGAGCTATAGTGGCCAAGTGGACAGATAACTTAAAGTCCTCATGAGGAGCATCAGCGATCATAGTGAAACATTTTTGCCCAATGTGTATGAGACCTTTGAAACAGATATGTTGCAGGCAGCAGTCTCTATTGTTGGAAACCTCTTGGTTCCTTGATAACCAGATGTGCTAGAGGATATGACCGCTCCATATGTTCCACAACACAAAGTCCCTCCTACTGCTGGACCCAACCAGGGTTTCTTTATAGGATAGAGTGACCTGCAACTTGTGCCAGATGGGAGAGAGCAGGCACCAAAACTTCTGAGCATGACTGCAGTTGAAGAACAGGTGGGGGATGTCCTCCTCATTGCCACAAAATTTACATACTTCATTATTTAATCCATATTTCTTGGCTTTGGAACCACACCAGATCCCATTGTGCAAGATGACCCACATCAATGTAGAGTGCTTTATGTTGAAAGGGAGGTTCCAAAGGCTTAAGAATCTGTATTGCCACTGAGCAGCACTCCAGCCAAGCTTCCATTTGAAGTTAAGTTTGTGCAGAATACTCATAGTCCCTCTCTACTTTTTGAATCTTCTTAGCATGTCGTGGGTGATCTTAGACAAGATAGCCCCTTTTCTCTGGTGACAACCAGCCAATCTCTTTAGTAGCATGTTCTTATGCTCCACGAGGACCTACAAGCAACCAGAAGATACGTCAGATCTGGCGTTAATCTGTTTATTGCCCCATGATTAGTTTGGTGGGGATGGACTTCCCTTTGTACTGATTTAGATTTCATTTTTAATACATATTTCATGTTTCTTTAGAAAAAAAAGAAGCTTCAATGGAAGCTTAGGTCATAAGAGGTGAACGTGCAGGTCGACATCTCTCAACAATAGTTCAATATTTCGACCATAACTCGAGTTACGAAACTTGGATTGATGTGTTTTAAAGCTCTGTACATAGTTAACATAGAGAGCTACAATTTTGCAGAAGAGCGCAAAACTTTCTTTGGAGTTTTAGACTGCTGAAAATTCGAAAAATGCAAACAGATGTAGAAGACGAATCTACATTCACTTGAACAACAAGTCAGTTTCTGGATCATAAGTTGAGTTTCAAAAATCAGAATGAGAAAATTCAACTTGCTATGCGTAGCTTGGAATAGCTTCCACAAATTTGTCGAAGAACACAGATCCAAATTTTGAGTGCAAGGTCAGTGAAATTGCTTAGGTTGGAGGACTCCTTAGCTTGCACAAAATGGAGCATGTGTGTTCTAGTCGCTTAGGCATGCTTTTATTGAATCTTTTTTATTATTGAAGTTCTCTAGCCGCATTATCTTGCTCCTAATTTTGCTTCTAGATGGTGTGATATATTTCTCTGCACTCGTTGAAGGAAAGCCACACACATCACACTAGTTTCACTTTCTTTCCTTCTTTCTTCTGCAATGACCCAAAATAGAGTCTGTTAATCTTGTGCAGAATGAAGAATGGGCATTTACCACTATTTGTAGTTATGACCCTTCTTCTCATGAATAGTGTTTGTTTGCAGTAGACTCAGATTTTTGGTACTTTGATAGTGGGGCAACCAGACATATTACCTCGCAGTGTAGTTTCTTTACTTCACTCGAACATGTTCCTATAGGGAATACTATCACATGCGCCAACAACTCCTCTTAAACTCTTATGGGAGTTGGTAAGATCATGATGACTACTGCTGATGGTAGTTCTTTTAAATTGTCAGATGCTTTATTTGTGCCAAGGATCAAGAAGAATTTGTTATCAGTTTCAGTTCTAGCCAACATTAGCTTGGTTGTGAAATTTGTTGATGACAGATGTATAGTTCATGGTCTGTCAAATGGCGATGTCATTATTTCTTCTGACATTTTATTTTGTGGGCTATATACACTCATAGGCTATGAAAAATCTATGAATGATTCAGCATGTGTAGTACATGATTCTCAGGCTTTGTCAGATGCAAAGCTTCGGCATGTAGGCTGGAGGACTCAACTTGCACAAAATGGAGCATGTGTTTTCTAGCTGCTGAGGCATGCTTTTATTGAATCTTTTTTATTATTGACGTTCTCTAGCCGTAGTATCTTGCTCCTAATTTTGCTTCTAGATCACATTCTTTGACTATGTTGCATGCTTGTATGGATCAATAGTACTGCCATAATAAGTCTTCATGCATTTGTCAACCTATTAGGGTTGTGAACTTTGTTTGTAGTGTTGAGCTCTGGGTGATGGAAATACACTCTTCTTTCCACCATGATGATTAGGAGGTGGCCACCGGACATGAGATCAAGTATGTGGTATGAGATTGGCGTCGGTGCGAGCCTCCCCCATGTCTTGCCCGACTCGAGAGTCATTCATGTCTAGTGCATCTTCGCTTGAAAGTGTGTGTGGAGATCATTGCTTGTGATGACTCGGATGTGGTATATTGTATGGTTCAATGCTTTGGGATGACACGAAGATACTTGAAGTTGTGCACAACCAAATCAAGGAAATTCAAGAAAGAAATAGGCAAGAAAAGAGTCTCAAAGAAAGAAAAGAAAAGAAAGAAGGAAAGAAAGTGAAACTGGCGTGATGTATGTGGCTTTCCTTCAACGAGGGCAGAGAAATATATTCTGTGTCTGCAAAAAGGCCTCTTGCAGGTAGAAATCATTTGCTAGTTCTGCATCGCGACGCAATTTCATCTCATTGATGTGATCATCTACCCTTGAAAGTCTGTCAACTTGAGCCCCTAATTGCTTCTCTCGTCTCTCCAATTCTTCAGATTGAAACTGCATGGTTTTGTAGTAGGCGTCTATTTCTTTCTGCATTCCTTCAAATTCTTTCTTCAATTTGAGATATCCTCCCAATTCTTCCTATAACTCTTGATCACGTTTGAACAAGGTTTCGGTAGTCTATGCAGCTCTGCTTCAGCTTTAAGTACATTGCTAGCCAGAGACTGCGAAGCTTCTTCTAAGGCACTATATGCTTCCCCCGTGTTCTGCAATTCATTTCCTATGGAAGTCATTGCATCTGTTTTATCAATAATTTCTTGCTTCAGCGTGCTGATTTCGGTATCCTTTTGACACAGCAAAGCATCTTTCTGTGCGAGTTGATCTTGAAGCTGTTGAATATGTAAGTGTAAACCATGATTTTCTGCCTTAACTGCATCCACTTCTTCTTGCAATGGAGCAATATCTGCTTCTAGGAGATCAACTTTATGTTGTAATTCATGACGAATGTTATCAGTGATCATTTTGAGTTGTGTCGGAAGTTGTTGTGAGAATTGAATGAGCATTCGACCCATGGACTCTAATTCCGTAAACATGGGAATCGGAGGAAGAAGAGGAGGAGGAAGTGGTTGGGATGAAGAAGCTGACAAGAGATGATGGGAATATGGTGGAGAATAGTTAGGTGAAGAGGATGAGGAATCCGGTGCTTTAGGGCCAATAGGTTGAATGGGGACAATGGGCTCGACTGGAGGCATTGGTGGAGGAGTAAGTAGAAGACTGTTGGGCACCAACACTATTCCAATAGGTTGCTGCGTAGTCACTTCAGTCCGGTCAATCATAGCATCGACCAAGGTAATGACTTCATTTATGATCTCTGCAACAATGGTTTGCACATCTTCTGGAATCGAGTGTTGAGAATCCGCCCGAGAAGAGTTTTCTTTTGAATCAGCAGTGGATGCACTGTGTTCCTGTTGCCGGTTGGGAAAAGATTGGGTAGACGAATCAAGGTGAATTGAGGTGGCAGTGTCGTGGAAAATTTCTTCTTCATTTCTTTCTGCTTCATTTCTAGTGGCGGAACCCTGAACTTGACTCTCAGAAGGGCTTATCCATCTACGTTTCCGGCGGAGCTCTTGGCAGGGGTTGCGCGGCTTGAATGACTGGGAACAGAAAGGTAATGATATGCGGTAGACGTGAACGCGGAAGCTCTCCCTTGTTAACATGCTTAATAACCGTAACACATTCACGGTGAATGCGCCAAAAATAGAACGATGCAAAATTAACAAGCTCACGGGAAGCCATGTCAATCATCAAATAAAACGGGCGAGAAATGCCGTAAGTGCATTTTTGTAAATTAAGGATAGCAACAAGAAATTGTAAGGCGGTACGTTCAGGGTCAGGGCGACACAAAATGGCGTATTCATTGGTTGATGGATGAGGACCGTGGGAATAATTCTACCATGGTGGTAATAGGAAGGAGAGGACCATTCTCCACGCCTTCTATGGGCAAACGGAATGCTGCAGCGAATGATGCTAATGTGATGACGACGCGAGATGGTAGACAGGTAATTGGCCAACTTTGCTCGGTAGCAGGAGTGGCGGCAATGGCTGCGATAATCTGGGCATAATAAGGATGACACTACACTGAATGCCAAGGCAATTCAGCGAAGTTCATCAAGCCACGGACACGCAAGAACTCACTCACGTCATGAGGAAGTCCTTCACGGAATGTAGCAAAATTAGCTAACGCTTCCATGATGCGTATGCGAAAGCACAAAGACACGAATACACAGTAAACACAGAAAACACAGAGCACACAGATCACACAGACACAATAGCGATTAACAGTGAAAAGAAGAGGATTAAGTAGAAACTCGACAATGGGAAGTGATCGGAAACTCTTAATCATCGCACGATGTTGAGATGATAACCTTCATAATTACGGCGGGCATGCATGAACAGAATCAATAACACAAGGCGATGATTAATTATGATTATGTATCAAAACGAGGAACTTACGGTCTTATTTAACTAACATGCAAAAATAAAAAGAAAATAAGTGACATGCGGAAAAACGAAGAACACGTCAGCGAGGATCAGGCGCTTGGTGATACGGCCGCAATTTTGAACCATTGATCACTTTAGGAAGGGGAACTCCGGTCAAGGTAGTCAACCAAAAAGTAGCTGGTCCCACTTGCTCACTAATCTGGTAAGGTCCGAACCACCGTAATTTAAATTTTCCAGCAGAACGATTTGATTTAGCATTATAAAAGAGCACAAGTTGTCCCACCGTAAACACAGGAGTCTTGAGGAAATGATCATGAGTCCGGGCTTGCCGCAACTGAACTTCTTGAAGAGTTAGAAAGCTTTCCCAACGATGTTCATCCAAGTTTCTGAGTGTTTCCAACCGAAATGGCAAAGAGTCTTCGGGTAACAGCTTCTGAGTTATGGCCACGCGGAAGCTTGGCATGACAATCTCCATAGGTGCGATTGCTTCCATCCCATAAGCAAGCTTGAAAGGAGTTAGTCCGGTTGCAACTTTGTATGTAGTCTGGTATACCCCTAAAACTGAAGGTAGTAACTGATCCCATCTTTCTGGTAATTCCACAATAAATTTGCGAAGCATACTTAACAGCATCTTGTTGGTACTTTCAGCTAAACCATTAGCACGAGGATAGTATGGGGAACTGAATTTATGCAGGATTTGAAAATTATGCGTTAGTACTTGCATTAAATTGTTAGCAAAATGCGTTCCTTGATCTGTCATAAGTTCTAGAGGTAATCCATAACGCAAAAAAACATCCTTCATCAGGCACTTTCCCACCGAAACAGTTTTAGCAGACCGTAAGGCCCAAGCTTCTGCCCACCTGGTAGCGTAATCTGTACAGGTCAAGATGTAACGATTGTTGCTAAGGGTTGCCGGAGGTGTGATTGGTCCAATAAAATCAAGACCCCACTTTTGGAAAGGTTCCAAAGGTAATACAGGTTGTAGAGGAAAAAAGTGTCTCTGTAATGGCTGTCCAGATCATTGACAAGTGTCACACTACTACACAAACTGAACTACGTCTTTGTACATAGTAGGCCACCAAAGCCTACTTTGCAAAATCTTTCGATGAGTGAGATCTGCAGCAAAATGTCCACTGGAGGGTATTGAATGTGCCATATTGATGATTGAATTTGCTTCGTGTGGTGGAATGCAGCGAAGCAAGACACCCGTGTGATCCATATAGTATAACTGTCCTAGCAACAACCGAAATTTGCGACTATAAACAACAATCTTCCGTCGCATAGCAGCAGGTGTATGCAGAGGAAGACATCCATCAGTCAAAAAAGTTAACAACGTATCATAATAGGAGGGCGGCACAGGATGGTCGGTAGATTCGTCACAAGCTGATTCAGCAACGTAAAATCGTCAACGCCCACCGGAGCTTCGCCGGAATCCAACCGAGAGAGGAAGTCTGCTAAGACATGGGTTGTTCCTAGTCGATGAATCACTTCGTAGTCGAACTCTTGTAGCAATAAGACCCAACGAGCCAAGCGACCACCTAAATGTTGCTGCCAAACCAGATATACAAGTGCAGCATGATCTACATGAAAGATGAATTTTCGGCCTAGCAAATAATGCCTAAATTTCTTTACAGAATATACCAATCCGAGGCATTCTCGTTCAGTCATAGAATAATTCCTTTTTGCAGGATCGAGTCGGTGACTTGCATAGTAGACAGGCCAAAACCATTTGTCCGTTTGCTGCATTAAAACACTACCAATTGCTATATCCAATGCATCTACAAAGACATGGAATGGGCAGTCCCAATCAGGAGGTTGCAAAATAGGAGCCTGCATCAATAATCCTTTTAGACGATCGAATGCAGTTTGGCATTCCAGAGTCCATTCGAACTGTCGTGGAGTACTAGTCATTAGCCGATTTAGTGGTGTTGCTAAATGGGCAAGCCACCGTAGATGCCTACCATGCCATCGGTTTTGACCCAAGAAGCGCATAACCTCTTTCAACGTTGTAGGAACAGGTGCTTCCAACACAGCTGCGACTTTGTCGGGATCAACTTGGATACCTTGTGCCGATATGATATGTCCAAGGGGTTTACCACAAGACACCGCAAAAACAGATTTTGTCGGGTTCAGACAAAGTCGATATTCACGGCATTTCTCAAAACAGCACCGTAAATGATACAGGTGCGCCACAATCTTGCTGAATAAGGAGAAGTCATCTAAATAGACTTGCATAAAAGTGGTTAGGTAGGATGAAAAAATTTCCTGCATACAACGTTGAAATGTGCTGGGAGCATTCTGTAACCCAAACCACATGACCGTACAAGCAAAAACACCCCAGTTTGTAATGAAAGCTGTTTTCGGTATGTCTTGTTCAGCCATTCTGACCTGGTTATAACCACTGTAGCCATCCAAAAAGGAGTACATCTCATGCCCGGCCACTCTATCAAGCATTGTGTCAAGAAAGGGGAGAGGAAACGGATCAGGTACCGTGGTCGCATTCAGTTTCCGGTAATCCACACAGATTTGTAGCTTCTTATTTTTCTTAGGAACAATAACGATCGAGATATCCATTCAGCGTGTTCTATTGGTACAATGAATCCCACCTTCAATAACCTATCGATCTCTGCTTTGACCTGTGCTGCATAATTGGGATTCATACGATAACTGGATTGTTTAATTGGCTTCACTTCCGGCTTAAGCACGACTCGATGTTGATAGATCCGCGGATCAAGACCCTTCATATCGCGGTAATCCCAGGCAAAAACATCAGAAAACTCTCGTAGGAGTCGGATCAAATCTTCTTGAAAGGCCTCGGACAATCCTGCCTTAATTTTAACAGGACGGGGGTTGTTTTCATCACCCAAATTATAGGTCACTATCTGGTCTTCCGGGACATAAAATTGACGAGGTTTCCCCAAGTCGTCAGCTGATTGTAAAAGTTGATGTAGAGTAGCTCCATCCATAACAACATTATCATCTGCATCTGTTCCTCTGGTCACAGGAACAACCATACAGGTTGTCGGACTCCAGTTATCTGCAACAACTTGAAGATCTATAGTGCCTAAGGAAATCAAATCTTTATTGTTTTGCAGAAACGCCTCTTCTTCATCATCAGATAAGCCATCCAACATGTGGACTGGCTCAGCTACATAGGGTCTGGCATGAAGTTCACAGGGCTGAATGGCATCCAGTTTGACAACATATTTACGGTGGTTGTCTTTGAAAGTCAATTCTTGTGCTGACCAATCTTGTATAACTTTGGCCTGTTTCAACCATGGTCGACCGAACAAAAGATTATAGTCGAGGCTGGACTCTGGTAGTTCTAAGACTATGAAATTCATTTTAAATGTGGTGCCCTGTAAAGTAATGGGGATATTCCTTACAAGTCCCACCGGATGAACTCGGGATTGATTTGCCATTCTGACAAAGAATTGAACGGGCTCGATTTGGGTCCACCCTAACTTCTTGCAGAGAGCTGCAGTTGCTATGTTCACACCGGAACCACCATCGATTAACACTTGCGTAATCTTGTGATTTTTATGCCAGACAGTGATTAAAGGGACAGAATGATCCACCGTAGAGTCAGTTTCCGGTTGTATTGTTGCGGTCGCCGGAGTACTGGGAGATTCCGGACTAACTTGTTGTTGAAATTGCTGCCTAACTCCAGGCACCAAGGCGAGTAGTTGCCCCAAAGGGAGCGTAATTGAAGCCTTCGAGAGAATATCCCATACGTGGTCTCTTGGAATTGCATTCTTCACTGGTTCCGATGATGATTCTCCTATTATCGGAGTAGATTCTTGTTCATGTGCTTTCCCATTTGCTAGGGGAACCTGTGTCACCGGAATTGAATCGGGGAACACGGTAGGCTCTTTGGCGGTCCATTGGCTGGCTTTGGTATACATTCGATGCTGTTCACGGATGCCCGGTTCGAACACCTCAGCTGCGGGTTGCAACTGCTTACCGGATCTTGTCTGGATCACTGCTACTTGCGATTCCACTGGGGAGATGTAGACCATGTTGGTCATTGAGTTTTGACACTCTTTCTTTCGTTGGTCGTATTCGGCTGCATCCTTGCAGAATCTCCGGATGTGGCCAAGCTCACCACAAAAATGACATCGGGGTGGAGGTAGAGAAGTATTTTCCAGTGATGTATCTGCCTGCCAGCGATTTGTATTAAAGTTGGTATTCCGTTGTCCTCGATAATTCCTGTAACCTTGCAACTGATTGTTTCGCATCTACGGTGGCACGTAGTGAGTTTTTGGCTGTCTTGGTTCCTGTATAATGGCATTTACAGCTGCTCGTCCCTGCACTTTGGCATTATACGCACAATTTTCGATTGAGTGTCCAGTGGTATTGTAGATGGCGCAATACGTTTGATTAAGGGCACAGGTAGCACTGGTGTGCCCAGGGTTTTTGCACTTAGTACAATACATCTGTTTAGCCTGATCATCTATACCATGCTTACTGGTCTTTAGCCATTCGAAGTCTTCGGTGAATCCCCCAACCTTATGCTCTAGTTGCAGGGCCATCGCAATAACAGCATCCAATGTCATAGCTCCCACAGAGCGGGTGATCATGATTTGCCTTAGCTGTGGGGTCAAACCATTAATGAACCATTGGGTTATCACATCATCCGGCAGGTTGGCATGCGCCGGAGGCAGTTGTCTTAAATGAGTTCTAAATAATATGGTGTATTCTTGAACAGTCTGGTGCAGCTTTTGTCGATTGTTCTGCAGATAGTCGAAGATTTTGGCAGGGTTTTTCTTCAACCGGAATCGTTGTAAAAATGCATCCCTTACCGCCTCATAGGTAACGAAATGATTGAAATCATACTCTGTTAACCATCTCGCTGCTTCATTGACTAATGTAGACTGGAATACGATGGCCTTATATGCCGGATCGGGTGGATGGTTTAGCACGACATAACTTATCTCAAAAGTACACACATGGGCATCAAGGTCGTCACCTCGAAATCCTCCGAACTTTGTGTAAGTTACACCTGTTGGAACTGGTCACAATGGAAGTGGTTGTTGCTATTGCTACTGTTGTTGTTGTTGCTGCTGTTATTGTTGTTGTTAACCACTCATGGTGCTAGTAGTGGTACCGTTGCTGTCTCCTGAGTTCTGAGGAGGTGTTTCCGGTCCTTTAGAATCTCTATGGTGAGACTGCTCACCTTCGGGCTTGAAAATAGCGTTCAATCTCTTACGGATTTCCAAATCGAAGAGCCTATCCTCAGCTTGGATATCCCAGGTAGGCAAATTTTCCCCGAACAGTGGTGTCTGAAATGAAGATTCACCAGGGAGTATCACACGGTCACCGGAAAACTGTAAATTCTCTGCAACTGGGACCGAACTGTCATCGGAATTTGTCGAACTTTCCCCAAAACAGGATATTCTTTCACCAGCAATGATCTCTCTGGGTAACACCACTTTATCCTCGGAAAAATTCGAATCCTGACTAGACGGTGTCGGGTCAACTGTGCACTGTGTCTTTGTACACTCCGAAGTTACTGTACCTTCTACAGACTGCACCGAAATTACACCGGAATCTATCCGAATTTCCTCCTGTGTTACCGAAATTCTACCGGAATCTCTACTAACAGACTCTGTTCCTTCGACAACTGGACTTAACCTGTCTATGCTTCTGCCGACTGGGAGTGTCCCTAACAAATTTGGTACTGTCCAGGGATGCTGGTCTCTCCTGTACTTCAGATATGACTCGCCGGACCGGGTAACCGACATATATCACGTCTGCACAACTTACGTACTACTCCAACTTACTATTGATTCACAATCTATGGCCACTTTCCCACAGACGGCGCTAGTGTTAAAATGCACTTTTACATTACATGCATTTTAAGTTTTTTCTGGTTCTTGGGAGTGGTAGGGTGTTGGCAGTAGCCAGAGGCATAAAAGACGCGGAAGCATGTAAAGGCAGAGCAGGGAGTCAGTCGAATCAATTTTTTCAAAGAATTATGTTTTAAAATACTTTTCAAAAACCTCAAACAATGATTTTTATCACTATTGTAACATATGTAATATAGAAAAACCCTTTCTTAATTTCTTGCTCCATTTTGTGCAAGCCGAGGAGTCCTCGAGCTTGAGGAGCTTAGGTAGAATGAGCGTATCAATTTTGGTTATTTTTAGACACCGTTTACCCCTTCAAATAGCACTTAGGACCTATTTTTTAACTATACCGGTCACTAGATGTGAAACCGGTCAAAACTAGTCTACAATCTATAAAAAGAGCTAGAGAGCTCATTTTTGAGGTTGCTTAGTGTGAGCTTAGAGCTATTTTGAGCTTGTAATTGAGATCTTGAGCAATAGAGTTGATTTCTCACCTTCCATTGTGTCTTGCTTGTCTCTTCGTAGTGTGTGTGTATGTGTGTGTGCATCTCTATGCTTCTCACCTTCACTCTCACTTCATCTCACATTCACGATCTTCATATCACTCCTATCTCTTCCGCGGATTGACATTAAGGAGGTGGAGCTTCTTAACGTGGTTCTCACCATTGTGCTAGAGCAACACCAAATTTGGCGCCGTTGTCGGGGATCGAGTATAGGACGAATGTGTGATGGTAAGAGTATAGCAAGAAGTGGCGTTGGAAGGTATTTTGTTGTTGTTTTTAGTTAGTTTTTAGTGTCTTTCACCTCCCCCACACTCCATCTTCATCACCGCATCATCATCTCCAACTCCAAAAAAAATCAGAAAATTCACCATATCCACCCATTCTCCTCATTTCCCCTCATTTGTGCATGTGCAAGAGAGAGAGAGAGCTTTTGTGCTTGTGTGTACTCGTGTGTTTTTGAGTTTTCTTGCAGGTACATAGCTCCAGTGCACCAGGAAGGCTGCAAAAAGGTAAGAAAATCACTTTCTGTCAGAAATTGCCGACTGTGTCAGACCATCGCGATGGTCTGCCAAGTTCGGAATTTGAGGTAAGCGAGTTCATGGGCATGTAGGCGACCCTTGTGCCTCTAGGAATCCATTGCTGCATTTCAAAAATTCACACTTTGGTGGACCATCGCAATTGGCTCAGACCATCGCGATTGTGTCACACCATCGCGATTGTGTCACACCATCGCGATTGTGTCACACCATCGCGATTGGCTCACGCCATCGCTACCGCTCGGCCGGACCATCGCGACGGTCTCATGCCATCGCGACGGTCCTTGACCATCGTGACGATCCCGTCGACCCCACGCCATCGCGATTGGCCCATGCCATCGCCTCGATAGTGCCACGTGTCAAATTAGACCATCGCGATTGCTCACTAGCCATGCCATCGCGACGAGACCCTTACACCATCGCAACAGCTCAAAATTTGGACCATCGCGACGGTTCACTTCGGATCATCGTGATAGTTCACGTTGACCGTTGATTGACACCATCGTGATTGTTCACTCAATCGGACCATCGCGACGCCTCACCCCGACCATCGTGATTGCTCACATTTAGACCATCGCGACCGTGCACTTCAGACCATCGCGATGGTTCGCGCATCACGCCATCGCGAAGGTTCGCCTAGACCATCGCGACGGTCCCAGACCATCGCGATCATCTCAGACCATCGCGATTGCTCACCCCAAACGCAAATTTTAGGGTTTCAATTTTTGGCCAATTTTGGGGCTATTTTTGGGAAATTTTTGGGTGATTAGACTCATAGGAGACCCCTTAGCTCATATTTGAAGAAAAACCTGTTTGTGAGTTTTTACCCCCGAGGGCCTGAACGCTCATAGCTTTCTCATCCGAAGTCCGTTTTTTGCAAGAAAGGGACTAGGAGAGAAAGGGGGCCTTGGGAAGAAAATTTTTGCCAAAAGTTAAGGGACTTAAAAGTGTATAAACTTAAGTCATCCATTGTGATATTGGTCTAATATTGGATTTTTCCAGGTCTAGCAAAGGCAATCAAGGGCAACCAAAGCAAGGCAATGAAGGGCATAAAGCTTGGGAAGCGCAGCTTCTTGGGCATCAAAGCAACCAGAAAAGCTGACT
This sequence comes from Ceratopteris richardii, assembly GCA_020310875.1. Lineage (NCBI taxonomy): Eukaryota > Viridiplantae > Streptophyta > Polypodiopsida > Polypodiales > Pteridaceae > Ceratopteris > Ceratopteris richardii. Next base: position 135,777,622 of record CM035439.1, on the reverse strand, counting down.
CAAGGTTGGAAGATTACTCAACCCCCTCAGTCAATTTTTTGCTTAGGATAAACGTTAGCATTGTGGATTCAAGACGATAGGAACGCCTCAAGTTCAAGAGACTAAATTTATCAAGTCTAAGACTAAAGATAAGGGTGTGTGATACAAAAACCTAAAGGAAAGAACATAAGTCTAACGGAACGAGAACTCAAAGTATCGCAGAAAGTCGAATTCTTGACGCATACATTAAGACAAGAATCTAAAGAAATTTAAAAAGAATCAAGAAAGTAATAACAAAGAATCATTGACGATCTGAGCGTGTACTGAGCGTGCAAGGAAGAAAATTCATGAACCTTAGATCGGGCAAACACATAGGTAAGTCAGACCGACGAAGCCTTAGATCATCAAAGGCAAGTGGAGGAACTACTGCACGGTCGTGGGCAAGTACGCAGCCAAACAATACCAATGAATTTGGCGTGATTCAGTTAGAGACGGAAGCGAGATCTCAAGGAAAGGAACCATTAGAAGAACCAAGAACACCTAGAGGGAAATCTGTACTGACACGAGTACTAGTTCTAGAGTGGATCCCTCAGGACAACAGAATCATAGAGCTGTTTGTAAATAAAGAAACTGATGAAGCTTTTTGGAGATACAGAACGGAACAACCTAGCGAGGTAGGCTCCATTATAATCTACGAGTTCAAGGACCCGGATACACCTGGAAAGGTTGTATACCTGGATGAAACTTCAGAAAGAGTATTTGTGGTGCCTGACCACGCTAGAAACACGTACACATGGAGAGGTGAATTGGTATTCCCTCCATCTCGAACAAACGTAAACGTGAACCAACAAGGGGCTGGAACATCCTCAGCCCATGGCATGCAAAGAGAAAAGAATAAAGAAAGACCGGAAGTAAGCTTCAATCATCCCATAGGGAGAGATAGAACCACCATAGACCCAGATAGAGTGGATAGACAAAGAATGCCAGGTGGTAGAGATGATTTTCCTCTACCTAGACCACGTGAACACGCAAGAATATTAAGACCTACTCAACTAGTAAAATCCATGAAAAATTACTTTGATGGGACAAGAGATTCCTATGACCATGTCGTAGAATTCAAGCAAGTACTAAGAGCAGAACAAGTCGAAGACATGTTCACGCAATACAATGCATTTGGACTAACGTTAAAGAATACCACTTTAACTTGGTTCCAACCATTGCAACAAAGGCAATTTAGAGACATCCATCACTTTTTAGAGTCATTCAACACTGAATTCTCTAAAAGTGGGATTAGACATGACACGTCTTTGTTGATTCATAGCTTCAAACAGACCCCTCAAGAAACAGTTAGACTCGTAGGATGTAGGTTTAGACAATATGTTGAAAGATGTCCAATGCAAGAGTTACCCTCACATGCCAAACAAGTGTCATTGTTTCTAGACGGCTTGTTGAGCTCTAAACTATGCTCCTATGTGTACTTAAAAGAACCCAGAACGCTAGAGCAGTGTGTAAGAATTTGTATAGACATTGAGGACAACTTAGGAGACGAGTTGGAACTCTCAAAAGTCTACAAGGACTCGGATTGTTCATCTCTAGCATCCACAAAATTGTCTAACTCGATAGAGGACCTAGCAAAAAAAGTGGCCCATAAACTAGGAGTTTCTAGTAAACAGGTGCCCAAGTTAACAACTAACGTACGTTGTTACACTTGTGGTGGAAATCATTTGGCAAATGTGTGTCCCAATGCAACACAAACACAAGCCAACCCTAGTGGCCAATACTGTACTATTGAGAGAAGATACATGAATCATACGGCTCAGGACTGCCCATATAACAAACAGGCAGTGAGACAAAACTACCCGCAAGCATACGCACAGCCAGGTAGGTATCAAGGCCAATACAATGCTCAACCTTATTACTATAGGCCTCCTCAGAACTACCCTTATCAAGCACAACAGAGACCTCAACCTGTTTTAGCTCAGCAGCCACCCCCACCAGGGAATGTCATCTCAATGAAATACGTTGCTGCAGAAGAGAACCTAAGTAGGGCCTTAGTGCCTTCTTCACCCTTGATCACAGAGAGTGACCCAAACTCAAACAGTTTTGACTCAACTCATGTAGATAGTCCACCCGCATACTACACAGAGTCACCAGAACACGTGGAGACATATCATTATGATAGTCCACTAGTGGAACCTAGTTGGGAGCCCGACTATGCTAATGTGATGTACACGAAGCCAAACCCACGGCCCCTATTGAGACAGCAAAGACCACAGGGCCCTAGAGGACCATGCTTTAGGTGCCAAGGAGATCACTTCATAAAGGATTGTCCACATCCCCCGATAGCAGGGCAATCACAGTACTATAACATCCAAGGCTTTTGTGCCGATTGTGGCAAAGAGCACATAATCAAAGATTGTCCTAAGAACCCAGTTAACGCTTCAAATGTGACATCGATCAACGTGATAGGTATTGTAAACAACGCAGATAGATCCAACCCTACATACGTGCGTATCCAAGCTATAACAAGAGCCCAGACGCTCTTATAGAACCAACAGCTTAATCAAGAGAAAATAGTCGGAAATAGTGAAGTTGCAGAATCTAGCAGTAAAAAGACGAAATCTTGGAAAGATTCTAGAGAAAAAATTAAGAGAAAATGGAGTAAGAAGATAACTGAGTTGGAAGGAAGTTTAAAAGAGTCGAGAGCCAAAATCCTAGAATTGACTTCACAGGAATTAAATCAAGAGAACCCAGCTCAGAAATCAGGATCAGTTTTAGCGGAACCCATACCAGAAAATCTAGACATGATGTTTCGTGCATATCAGGCTAGATTAAAAGAGGGACTTCAAGTAGCAGAAATGAGTAAGAACTACCCTCAAGCAGACTTAGAAATTGAGAGGACTAAACTTTGCATGAAGATGGTAGAATTAGCACAAGCTTTGTTCGAAGCCTCTAGATATCTTAATTGGAATAACATGGCAAAACCTGAAATACACTTTCAAGGACTAATGGAGAGGCTAGAATACTTGATAGAGAGCAAAGAGAAAAAGGATCAGCATAGGAACCCTATTGTCCTAGAGACACAGGAAAGGAATACACCATCCCTGTCTCAAGTACCCAACACAGAAGGGGAAGACAATTTGTCTTCCATACATAGATATTCACATGAATTTTTGAGAGAAATACAAGAAGAGAAGTGGAGAAAAGAACAAGGAACCCATCCTCCTATTCAAGAAATAGACGACTTGCAAGAGCAATTTCCCCAAGACATTCCCTCTATTTACGATGATGTAGAGGAAGAACAACTAAGTGAACACACAGGATTTGAATCCAATTCTTTACAAGAATTACCTCAGTTCACAAGACCTTGGGAAGCAAAGTCTATTAGTATGAGAGCACCCACGATAATAGTGAGGAATGAAGAATCAGTAATCCCTAGAAACACAGAAGTGGTCAAGAACACTAAAGTATAGTGTAATCTCACTCTAGAGGAGTTGTTAAAGGTTAAACCAGAACTGTGGAAACATGTAGCAAATCAATTCCCTGAGCTTGCTACAACTTCCTCTTAGATAGGAACACACAAAAGGGTACCAGAGATACCCGTAGAAAAGATCGGAGATGTAAGCGAAGGAGAGGAAGGTAACACGTATCTTCCAATAACTCATCAGGGCTACACCAGGAAAGCCATCTTAGATTCAGGAGCCGGAGTAGCCATCGCTACCACCACTTTATGGAAACGTTGGGGTAAGCCAGCACTCAAACCCACCAGGATGAAGCTACAAATGGCTGATGGACACATAGAAAAACCATTAGGCTTACTAGAAGGCATATCTCTCACCACTTGTGGTGTGGAGTTTGAGCATACCTTCGCCATTTGTGACTTTGCGAAAAATCATGCTTATGAGATGATATTGGGACGACCATTCGTGTGTCAGTTGCAAATTGTACAAGATTGGGGAACTAAATCTTTGTACTTGCAACATTTAGGAGTGACTACTAAAGTCAATCTTAAAGACTATTCACATCGAGATGTACCCCCAATACAATGGAATACCATCCATAAGACACCAGTAGAAATAGAATCAGTACACTCTTTAGAGTCAGACCCCTCATGGTTACACGAGGAAACTCACTTATGGATGTGTAAAGTTGCAAAACAAGAAGAAGAACAGTTAGAAGCCAGGACTTTAGGTGCAGAGCAACATCCAAGAACCCTTCAAGACCCAGCTTATGCACCTGTAGTATTTCCAGACGAAGAGTTTGAACCCCATGGTTGGGCAAAAATCCTAGCAACCATGGATGTATCCATCAATGAAGAACAATGGACACCCCACTGTGACGAGGATGGCTATGACATTTCAGTTTTTATGACAGAACCAATCATGTGTGATTCAATTTTAGAAGAATGTGAACTTAACACTGATGCATTTGAGGATGCAAGTGATTTTGATTTAGAGTCAATTATTATGGACCCACCCTTTGCATCAGAAGAAGAATATTTCTACGAAGTAGAGACTTACCCTCAGAGGCACGAAGAACTTACAAATGAGGTGAGATTAGCCACTCAAGTGACTAGCAAGAGTGAAGGAAAGAAAAGAAAGAAGAAAGAAACCATGTCAGAAACAGAAGAATCCTTATTTGAAGTACCCGAGAACTTCAAGAAGTATGAAATAGAAGATAGACGAATCATGGTACGAATGCCTAACAGAAAAGCTGACATTGGAGAAGCATATGATAATCGAGAGAAAACCAAGAAAATAATAGTTTCCATAGAAGGAGAAGACGAAAAGTGTACATACATTGGGCATGATTTGACGATTGAAGAAGAAGAAGAATTAGTTGCCCTATTGCGTGAATATAGAGATGTGTTTGCTTGGAGTTACAAAGATTTGAAAGGAGTAGATCCAGACATATGTTCTCATAGAATCCCTATGACTCCAGATGCAAAACCTACGAAACAGAAACCATACACGTACAATGATAATTACGCTGCGAAAATTAAAGAGGAGATAGATCGTTTGATAGAAGCAGGATTCATTTATGAGATTGAGCATACCGAATGGGTATCCCCCATTGTGGTAGTGCCCAAGAAAAATGGAAAATTGTGTGTGTGTATTAACCTTAAAAAAGTTAATGCCGCCACAATTAGAGATAGTTATCCTCTTCCTATCACAGAACACTTATTGGAAAGAGTTGCGGGCAAGGAAGTTTACAGCTTCCTTGATGGATTCTCAGGCTATAATCAAGTAGCCATTGCTCCAGAAGACCAACACAAGACGGCTTTCGCCACTGAATGGGGCATATTTGCATTTCGTGTGATGCCATTTGGCTTAACAAATGCACCCGCCACTTTCCAGCGACTCATGTGTCATGTTTTCAAGGAATTGTTACGCAAGAATTTGGAAGTTTATGTCGATGACTTATGTGCACATTCAAATATAAGATAGACACATATCCCTGAGTTAAGATAAATATTTGACAAATGTTGAGAATATCAGGTTTGTTTGAACCCAGAAAAGTGCGTTTTCATGGTCAGACAAGGCAAAATTTTAGGACACATTGTGTCAAAGAATGGAATTTCTACAGATGAAGAAAAGGTGAAAGTAATTGCAGAATTACCTAGACCAACTAATGTGAAAGAGGTACAGGCATTTATGGGCCATTGCGGTTATTATAGATGATTCATACACATGTATGCAATCATAGCCAAGCCATTGTACTCTCTTTTGACTCATTTTGAATGGACAGATGAATGTGAGAATTCATTCAACGAACTTAAACGACGTTTGTGCTCAGCACCTATATTGACAACCCCGGATTGGAGTAAGCCATTCCATGTGCATGTGGATGCATCAACTACGCCATAGGATGTGTGTTAGCACAACCCACAAATGAAGGTAATATAGATCTCCCCATAGCTTACGCGAGCAGACAGTTGAACGCAGCAGAAAGAAATTACACCACTACGGAACGAGAAGGATTAGGGATGATCTACGCAGTAAAGAAATTCAGGCACTATTTGTTGGCCAACAAATTCAAGTTCTTTACAGATCATCAAGCCCTATTGTACTTAGTCAACAAGCCATGTAACACGGGATGATTAATGCGTTGGTTTCTATTACTCATGGAGTATGATTTTGAAGTAGTAGTCAGAAAAGGAAAGACACATCTCAGAGCTGACCACCTTTCAAGATTAACCTCAAGAGAAGCTCCTCAAGGAATAGTGGACGAATTACCCGATGCATACTTGTTTAACCTTGAGATAGCACCAGAATGGGCTAAGCCGATAGTCCCTATTCTCACGTATGGACCCAAGAATCCTAGGATAAGGATCAAGGAAGGAGAGATTACCAAGTCTCAGAGATACCAAATAATAGCAGGAAGCATATATAAACAGGATAATCAAAAGATTCTTGCTTGTTGTGTATATGAATCAGAACATGCGAATTGGTTGCAATTAGCACACATAGGTGCATTAAAGCAACATCATTCAAAACATCGTACATTGCAGACTCTGCATCGACTAAGAGTATACTGGCCTACGATGGAAGAAGATGTCTACAAGTGGTGTAAAGAATGCCATGTTTGTGGTGAAAGACCACCGGTAGAACATGCTACACTATATCACGTGTCTCTCACACCGGACTGGAGTGAATATTTAGTAACATATTTGAGGACAAAAACATTCCCTCAAGGAATGACTTTAGCGCGACAACGCAGTCTAGAGCAAGAAGCTCAGGACTATTCACTTATTGGCGATAATCTATACAAAAGAGGACGAGATGGATACCTAAGACAATGTGTTCATGAAAGCGATTATTTGAGCATACTAGAGACTGCACACCAAGGTGTTGCAGGAGGTCACTTTGGACCAGATAGGATAATCAAAGCCATCCTCTTTGCAGGATTATGGTGGCCCACTCTTCACATGGATGCTCATACCTATGTTAAGAGATGTGATGTGTGCCAAAGAACTCAATTTCCTACTCGCAGAGACGAAATGCCATTGAAACCCATGATGGGAGGACGTGCATTTTCTAAGTGGGGTATAGACTTTGTAGGACCCATTAACCCCCCTACAAAAGGTACACATGCTGAATACATTATTGTTGCGACTGATTATCTCACCAAATGGGTAGAGGCAAAAGCCACAAAAAAGAATGATGCACACACGACTGCAAAATTCTTATTTGAAAATGTCTTTACGAGATATGGATTGCCTATAGAGTTAGTGAGCGATCGAGGAACTCACTTTCTAAACCAAGTCATTGAATATTTGTTACAGGATTTTATGGTGATTCACAAGAAATCCGCACCATATCATCCTCAGGCCAATGGTCAGGCTGAAAGCACTAACAAGATCCTTTGTAACGTACTGACGAAACTCGTGAACAACAAATGTTCAGATTGGGACAAACAGTTACACCACGCTGTTTGGGCATATCGAGTGGCCTACAAGACCGTACTCAATGCAACTCCCTTTCATATGGTTTTTGGTCAGAATGTTGTGCTTCCTTTGGACTTCTTGATACCGACCCTTAAGGTTGCACAAGAACATCAGTGGACCGGCCATGAATTATCAGCAAGAATAATGGACTTGGAACGATTAGGAGAAACTAGGCTGAAAGCAGCAACAGGAATATACGCGGCAAAGAAGCGACAGAAAGCATATTTTGATGCACATGTGAAAGATAAAGGCTTGAAAGAAGGAGATTTAGTTCTAGTATATACGTTGAAACAACACGCACGGAAGTTAGAAAAGCGAGGTTATGGACCTATGATCATCAACAGACTCTCGACAAGTGGAGCAGTACAATTAGCCACTTTAGAAGGAGATATAATGCATAATTACATTAGTGGCTGTAGAGTCAAGCTATACCAAGAACCTCTTACTGAGGATATGCTTAGACGACTCACGTTGGCAAAGAAGCGTAAGGAGGAAGAAAATAGAATACGAGCTGAAGCTCAGGCAGAAGCTATAGAACACATTAAGCGCATGAAGTTAAGAAGACAAGGACTACGGAGAGAACATTATAATCATCTGGAAACATCACCCAGATATCTGATGGCCATGTGTCAAGTAAAGTCAACCACTCATCCTAGCATAGTGGACAGGAGACCATTCATTACAGTCAGGCTAGAGCACGGCAACCCTTGCCAAGAGCTCAGGGCTCTAATTGATTCAGGTGCTGCGACTAGTGCGATTAGATGGTCCCACTATAAGGATTCAGGAATAGAAATGCGGCCAATTGAGGCATACCTCATAGGGCTAGGAGGCATGGAAACCCCTTGCATGGGTGAGGTGGACCTTCCTATCCTCATAAACGAAGTGACCTTGACAGTGAAACTACTAGTGTGCCATGACGACGACCTGATAGCACCCCTAATCATTGGCCAAGACTGGCTATACGATCACTCAGTGGACCTAAATCTTAGGCAAGGCTCCTTGTAGATTGGAACCTTAGATCAGAAGCGAGTGATACCGCTTGACTTCCCTAATGGCATTCCAACTGAGGTTTGTAGCCATAGACCCTATGAAATGCATGCGACGGAAGACCGGAAGATCTTTGGTCAGATCAGTCACGTTACGTCTACACCAACCCACGCGGGCTTGGCGATGGACAATTGTCAATCTAAAGGACATCAGGAGATTTTCCCTTGGGTTTCCTGCAAATTAGAAGGGGCAACCGCCCAACCGCTTGGTCAGGTGGACTTCATCAACGTCCACATGGGCAAAACACCCTGCGGTGCCCATCCTTCCACACTTACTGCAGACTGGCCTAGATTAAAAGTACAAAATGGAGCACTTCCTAATGGGCAGGTTTTGCAAGTGTTGGACCTCCCTTCTTTTCCAAAGCAGAGTGTTCATCCAACCTCTCAACCTCAACCACAAAGGAGTCAACCACGACGAAGGAACCCAGATCGACGGCAACATCAGACGACGCAAAGAGGAAAGCAGTCTCAGCAACACAAAGCAAGTGGCACAAGACAAATATGGGTGCCAAAAGGACAGAAAGCACCGACAAATTTCAACAACGCAGACATCGATAAGAAGGAGTCAAGGTAGAAGCAGAATCATTTTCGCCCTTCTATAAGTTCGAGCATTCGACAAATTTGGATTGCCAAGAAGTACCTAACGAATCGACCCACACCCACGCAAATTTGGGTACCCCTCAAAAATCTTTTCAGCCCTCCATACCACCAAATCTGATATCATCTTTTGTCCCTCCGCAGAGACCTATCACCCGATCACAAACTCTTAGGAAGTGGATAGCTCAACCCTAAAGCCATGTAAAATATACCCCTCAAAAATCTTTTCAGCCCTCCATACCACCAAATCCGATATCATCTTTTGTCCCTCTGCAGAGACCTATCACCCGATCACAAACTCTTAGGAAGTGGATACCGAAACGTATCCAAAAGTCTTCTCCTAACCCCTTGTCTAACATAACTACCACCTCGACTAATCTACAACCTTGTAATAACTCATTCATGACTGAACCTTGTATAAATCCACACACTATAACCCAACATGACCTGTAATAACATCTCATCAAAAAAACTGCATGCAATATCTGAAAACATATAGGTGTCTAGAGACCTCCACTAGTTATGCAAGAAGCATTGCATCAATCACATCACAACACTTGGCTACACGGGTTACACATCGATTATGGAAAGAGATTGTGGTCTCACTGTAATGGGATCATAATTAATTTCCATGCTAATGTGTTAATCTTTTGTAGCAGATCTTTTCCATTAGCACGACAATCATCATGCAAACCGAAGAAGGACCATCAAAAGCAGGCCCCAGCGCACCTGTAGCACCTATCGGTGTTTTACTCGCAGAGTCCCATCCGACGGCTCCACCGCCAGAATTCCAAGGATTCCCAGGACCCATGCCTATCGACGACCCTCCTCGAGGCTATACTGAGAAGATTCATCGCAATTCTCATTGGTTTCAAGGGCTGGCAGGACCATTGGCGGATGCTCAGTTTATATTTGAGGCTAATTTGACTTTTGATGGCCGTACATGGGGCAAATATCAGTTCTTCTCAAGAGAGTTCGAAGGGTTACAGAACACACAAGACTTAACACATGTTTGGGCAAGAGCCGACTTCACAGAGTATTTCAGTGACCCTTTGCCTAAACCTGACTTCTACAGATGCTATTATTTAATCACCACTTTGATAGCTTCACAAAACAAGGATCTGCTAGGAACTTTTATTTTGCCATCTTTAGTGAATGATCCACCATATAAAAGATTTTATCTTTCTAAAGATATGATTCGAGCTGCCATCAAGATTCATGGAACCCACACGCCCACAGAGCGAGAAAGGTTAGTTCTTGACCCTATGAAACGTGGGGACGTCACTAAGTGGGAGGAGATTTCAGCGATCACACCTGAGCTTTCAAAACCACTACGGATATGTATGCAGCATTTTGCTTTCCCCGCTCAGGACATATTCACAATGCCTCACAAACAAATATGGTTTGTTTTGTATTTATCTTGTATTGGACCCCAGACTGTTGATCTAGCTAGTTGGATCATTGATCAGATGTATTTAGCACAACATAGATGGGAAAGAAAGAAAGTCATCAATGGATGTTGCACCCTCACACGCATTGTATATATGTGCTTAGCCTACGATCTACCTATCGAGCGAGCAATGACAAGCGAAGAGCTGAAGGCATTCAAAGGAACAACAAAGAAAGCTAGGAAGCCCAGCAAAGGAAGGGTAGGAAAGCGAATGAGAGGAACTATCCCCTGCCTTCAGGTGCCAGAATCACCCTCACCCCAACCATCTCCAGAGCAGTCTCCGACAGAAGCCACTCCCACAGTACAACCTATTCGTATACGGTCGTCAAGACCAGTTGTAACGGAGGGCACTACTAGCACAGTTGCTCCTCAAGCAGCCACAGTCCTAGGACCTACCACCACTACAGCAGAAGTTCCCACCACTATTGGTGCGGAAGCTTTCTCTTTCCCGATACCCCATTTAGAAACAGAACAAGCAGGCACCACCTTTGATTTTGAGATGCAGGACATATTTTCAAGTGAATTTCAGTTTTCAGAAGGCCAGATCTTCTCTCAGGAATATGAAAGGCCCAGCTACCCTACCACACCGCGAGATCAACCACAAGGACAAGTAGTATCCAGTTCCGAAGAGGAAAGAACAGAGACAGATGAAGATGAAGGCGATGACGAAGCCAGTCAGGGAACTCATGAATCCCAAGAACATGTGCAAACAGACGAACAAGGACAACAAACCGACACCCAAGGTGACACGAGCACACACGAAGAAGAAACCTTCGAAGCAGCAGCTTATACACTAGCCATTAAAAAGTTATACCGTACTATGGAAAAGGTTTGGGCGCGCAAGAAGTTGACTGACGAAGAGAGCCAAACACTTATAGAACAGGAGCTTGTTTCGGGCAGGTTCGAAGAAGTCTACATCAGAGGTTTCAGAGAGCTTGTTAAATCAGTCGGACCTATCGAAGCCTTAAGATATTTACAGAGGAAACCATTACCGCAGTATGACCCCCGACGCGTACGGCTATTATCAAAATCGGGCGAATACATTCGTGTCCCAACAGGAGCACAATCTTCAGAACAGGTCAGGGAAGCACGTCTTGTCCCTGAAGGCTCTTTGGCAAAAGAAGCCATCCTGGTAGATTCCCCACCCGGTGCTACTACTGTACATACCTCCACAATTACCGAAGTACCGACCACCCCAACCGCTCCTCCATCACCTCCCATCCATCCAGTCTCCCCTATTCATCCCCCTTCTCCCAGAACAACATCCTCTTTCTCCGGTGGAGTAGCATAAGTCGTCCTTACGCCCATTCATCCCACAATTCCCGCACCCACTCAACCTAGTCTACCCCCTAACACATCCACCTTTCTATCCAACCCATTTCTCCATCCATCTTTTCCATCCTTCCCCACACCTCCAAGACCCCTTTTCCCATTCCCACCTCCATTAACCTTCTCCCCAGTCTCACCTCCCCGACCCACCGTAACCCCTCTTTCCCCTTTCCACCAAGCCGTCCAAGACAACCCCTCTGTAAATTACTCCTCAACCTTTGTAAATCCTGTATTTACACCCACACACTTACCCACGATCACACCACTATTCACAGTCGCCGCACTCGACACCACATCCAGCGATATGGATATCTCACCACCCACCGCACCTCCACTCACTTCATTTATGGCACAACCATACATAAGCACACCACAATTTTCCACAATCACCATAGCATCCACTTTCCCACCCCCATTCCCCGTTCCCTTTGCATCTACACCCACTGCATCTTCACTTAGCATACCATTAATATTACCACCCACCATAGACACAACATTTCGATAGATGTTCACGTGTATGACGCAAGTAAGAAATGAGTTTACATCTTTAGGAACGAATTATCAAGCGCTGCAAAAGACAATGAATGATCTACAATCGCAGCTTAACTCATTGTCTATTGAGAATGCCTCACTGATCACCCGATATCAAGAACTACGCGAGGCTTATCACAAGCTGGAACTAGAAAGTGAAGAGAAAGCCAAAGAGGCCACTGCTGATCTTGACAATTTGTTAAGGGCCCAGACAGTTCGCAATGCGACGCTTACACGGAACATGGGCTTACTCAGAAGACACCTAGCAGCAGCAAAGGAAGAGAACCAACAGCTACAAGAGCAGAACAGAGAAAATTTAGAAGCTGCTCTCGATAACCCAGACCAACCATTAAGTCCTTGCCGGTTCAAAGCAGTGCCCTCTGAATCAATGAAAATGTTGCTAGATGATCACATCAGATTGCTCGATGAATACGATCGAATGAACGAAGAATATCAGAAGCTGAAAGAAGATCATAAGCTACTCCAGCTCAGAGCACCTGCAACACAAGGATTACCAGCTCCTGCGGACCCATCTCCCGACATCCTAGAGGAACTCACCGAATTACGGGCCCAGGTATCAACTCTTGAATCAAGGATAGCTATATACGAAGCACCACCAAGGCCGGATTCCCCACCAGAGCTCCCAGCCGATGAAGAAAATGTAACCATTCCGGTGGAGGAAACCTTTGAAGAAGCCTACAAACCACAACCCATCCCAGGCGGACGAGTCATGGCTGAAGGCCAGATGACTTATGAGCTTCCAACCCCCGCATGGATGAAGACAGTTGAAGAGCTTGGAACCACCCACTCAACACGAGTAGAGGCGCAACTACACACAATGGCAATGATTGAGGAAAGAATTTTACAATCGCCCTACTTCTCTCACTTGGCCCCTCGCAGATACATATCAGGGCATGAGCTACAGTACAAACCGTATTTTATGCTAATGGCCGAGTATCAGTTGGCCATAGAGAAAGAAACAGGCGAGAAACCATCTCACGCTACTCAGTTTGAGCCTGATGATTTGCCACTAGATGCGCAGCAAGGCGAGATTTATCAACCAGAGTGGCGTAAAGATCTTTTACAAGAATATCCTAAGATGATGAGTACTTGGGTAAAGGCACCACTACATTTGAAGTACAACCCATGTTGGGGACTAGTGCCACATCACCGCTCCTGGACAGCATTTGCTATTAAAGTACAAAACAACAAGTAGTGCCAGGATTGGTTAAATTACCCATATTTCAAGCCACCCATAGAACTACCAACAGTGGGATACATGATGGCCACGATTCGTCACTAGCTCCCTCGCTTGAAACACATGGATGATATAGCAGCACACATGACTGTCAAAATCTTTGACATGATGCAGATGGTTTTCAAAGTCTTCCGTCGTGTAAAGGCACCTCATGTAAACACCCCGAGCTTCGAGCATGGCAATCTAGATCTTGCATATGATATGAGTACAACGCCATCGCTACGGGTGTGTAAAGGCATAGAAGATGCGGAAGCATGTAAAGGCAGAGCAGGGAGTCAGTTGAATTAATTTTTTCAAAGAATTATGTTTTAAATACTTTTCAAAAACCTCAAATAGTGATTTTTATCACTATTGTAACATATGTAATATAGAAATACTATTTTCTTAATTTCTTGCTCCATTTTGTGCAAGCCGAGGAGTCCTTGAGCTTGAGGAGCTTAGGTAGAATGAGCGTATCAATTTTGGTTATTTTTAGACACCGTTTACCCCTTCAAATAGCACTTAGGACCTATTTTTTAATTATGCCGGTCACTAGATGTGAAACCGGTCAAAACTAGTCTAGAATCTATAAAAAGAGCTAGAGAGCTCATTTTTGAGGTTGGTTAGTGTGAGCTTAGAGCTATTTTGAGCTTGTAATTGAGATCTTGAGCAATAGAGTTGATTTCTCACCTTCCATTATGTCTTGCTTGTCTCTTCATAGTGTGTGTGCATCTCTATGCTTCTCACCTTCACTCTCACTTCATCTCACATTCACGATCTTCATATCACTCCTATCTCTTCCGCGGATTGACATTAAGCAGGTGGAGCTTCTTAACGTGGTTCTCACCATTGTGCTAGAGCAACTAGGGGTATGATAAATCAGAGGCCCTGTAACTTGATTTTCCCAATTAACTTATCAAAACCACAGTACATTAACATTCAAAACTCCGTTTAACCCGAATTACTGTTAAATCTCTGGTTAGTCTTCTCACAGATTACTGTTCATGCTCAGATTAATACTTTCTCAGTACGTAGCACTGGGGTTATTCATTACCGTAACACAGACTTATAATCCTTAACGTAATGGACTGTGTTAATCACAAGTTAATGTAATTAAACAAAGATGAAAAACAGTAATACTCAGACTTCTCGAACATTGCACTACAGCAACTTCCCAGACCGCAATCACCTAGACAGACAGTCTAGCGATACTGCTCGTCCTTCCCGGAGCGTCACCGTAATGCCTTTTTATTAGTTAATAGGTCAATACATCTCTTCACACAACCTTTCGGTTCGTGCGGAATATGAAACCTTTCGGTTCACGCGGGATAGAAAACTATAGGAATTATGAAAAATAAAAAATGCCAATCGGCGGCTCACAGAAGTCATTGAAAATCTTCTCCAAGAGTTCTTGGTAGTCCACAAGAAGTCTGCCCCCTATCACCCACAAGCTAATGGGCAAGTAGAAAGCACCAATAAGATTCTATGCAATGTGCTGACTGATTGGGACAAACAGCTACACCATGTTGTTTGGGCATATAGAGTTGTCGATAAAACAGTACTCCAAGCCACGCCCTTTCATATGGTATTTGGCCAAAATGCAGTGCTACCATTAGATTTCCTAATACCCACACTGAAGGTAGCACATGAGCATGAGTGGACATGTCATGAACTCTCTTCGAGAATCTTTGACCTTGAACGGCTAGGCGAAACGAGACTGAGAGCTACCGGAGGGATTTATGCAGCTAAGAAAAGATAGAAGGCATACTTCGATGCCCATGTAAAGGATAAAGGCTTGAAAGCCCGAGACTTGGTTTTGGTGTATACCATGAAACAACATGCAAGAAAGCTAGAGAAGCATGCTATGGACCCTTGATCATTAACAGAATATCAACAAGCGGAGCAGTCCAATTAGCCACTTTAGAAGGGGATGTCCTACCGAGTTATATTAGTGGATGCCGAGTCAAGTTATACCAAGAGCCCCTCATGGAGGAAATGCTTAACCGACTCAATACGGCCAAGAAACACAAAGAAGAAGAATACCGAATTCGAGAAGAAGCGCAGAGAAAAGCCTTGGAATGCATCCGAAGAATGAAATTGAGAAGATAGGGTAGAGATCAGCCTAGGACAAATGCCTATGCAACTCCAGAGTATCATTTGGCTATGTGTGAAGTCTCAGGTGTAAGTTCCCATAGAATAATTGATCGACGTCCTTTTCTGAACTTACAGGTAGGACAAGGAAATAGAACAAGGACTGTACGGGCCTTGATTGACTTAGGTGCAGCCACTAGTGCAGTTAGACTTTCTTACTGTCAAGAGTTGAAATTAAGTGTCAATCCAATAGAAGCATACCTTATAGGATTGGGAGTGTGGAAACCCTTGCATGGGTGAGGTGGAACTTCCCCGCTAGATTCAAGATGTTCTGATGATAGTTAAGGTACCAATGTGTCAAGATGAGGATCTCACTGAACCTCTTGTCTTGCATCAAGACTGGATCTATGATCATGCAACCAACATGAACCTAAGAAGTGGACCTCTTCAGGTTTGGGTAGGTCCAAAGCACATTACCATCAAGTTAGAAAATCAAGCACTCAAGAAAGTAGAAAAGGCACCAACTCCTGGTCCCTCTAGGAGCACTATCATGGAAACATATGCTTTTCTTTTTCAACACTCTGTGATGCAGAAAACCCTCTCACCAGATTTGGTGGTGCAAGTGAAACTCCATGTTTGTCCAAAGGAAGTCTCGTACCAAAAACGTGGTCTTTGAGATCAGAAGGAAGCAAACAAGTAGCGGCCCTAAACCAAAGATCACCCCAACCAAGGCATCTCAACCATTGAAGTAGATATGGGTATGAAAGGGAAAAATTCCCCAAGCAACTCTAGCAGAATTCCCAACCAAACCCTATTCTACTGATCGACATAGAGCGCCAATGCTTCTCCGACAATCGCCCACGGAAAGACTATCTATCTGGGTACCCAAGAAGACGATGAAGGCCAACACACAATCCAGACAAATTTGGGTGCCTAAGGCTTGCTTGCGGGCTCAAGTAGACACCCATAAGCTTCACAAGACAGGGCTCCATTTACACACACTCATACATGCATCAACAGGCACTAATAGAGTCTCTTGTAAATGGGTCCCTAAAAAGCCTCATTTTCAATTAGATACTCATGTAAAGTCTCCCATAGCCCACCAATGGTCATGTTGTAAAATCACTCATTACATTTGGTGACCAAAAACTTGTAATAAACCCCCCAACCCCAATTTGTAAATTCATCTCCACCCACTAACTGCATCATTCCACTTAGCTCATAGAACTATGCATTCAATAACTACACACACAATCACCGAGCACCAACTGACCCACAGCTACTTTAGAGCCCAATTATCTAAACCTAATTTTCTATGTTGTTCCTACTTGATCAGTACTATCACCCCTAGCAGAGCCAAAGAAGGAGATAGTACCTTTGTGGTCCCCTCATTAACACCAGGCCATGAACTAAAAAGGTTTAAACTTACCCTCAACTTAGTACGGGAGGCCTTGGACATGAAGGGTATGCACATTCCCACAGAGAAAGAAACAATGATTCCGGGACGAATGAAGCACAAAGATCTCAACAAACTGAAAGATATGGTAGCCATGACACCGACCATCACCCTCCATTTATGCACAATCATGCAACACTTTTCCTTCTCGGCTCAAGAATCCTTCACCATGCCACCAAAGAAAATTTGGTTCCGCCTGTACTTGGCAGAGATAGAAAATCTCAGCCTCAATCTACCCCACTAGATCATTGATCAAATTCACTTAGCACATCAGCGCTGGAACAAGAAACATAAGAATGTGCTTCATGGATGCTGCACGCTTACACGGATCATTTACCCAGCCTATACGACACAGATCAAAAGATTCTATGAGACCATGAAAAGAGTCTAGGAGCATCATAACTTGTCATTAGAAACAAGAAAGTTATTAATAAGTCAAATGTTAGGTGAAGAAGGGGTAGAGGAACAATTTATTGAGTCCTTGAACCTGCACGCGGATGCGCTTGGCCTCGATGAAGCCATTCATTTGGCTCTCGCTTACATTCATCGCTTTGAACAACGAGTGCCTACTCGTCCCCTCCGATCCAGGAAACAAATTCATATAGATGTATCGGCACCAGGTGACACTACACAGATAGAAGAATACCACGAGGCACTACTATCACCACACTCATCACCTATCACTGCACACCACTTCTCCCCACGGCACTACCACCCTAATCTCCACCACCACTACATATGTTATAGGAATTCCTCTTTCTTCAGGCACCCAACTTGGTGGGACTTCCACACCTACATTCACAACACTATTCACCGACACCACATCTAGTGCACCCTCTGTTCCCATTTACACGGTAACACACACTTTTGAGAGTATGGAAACATCACCAGCTACGACACCTCCCTCCCCTCACACTCCCCCAATCTCCCATACCCCCTCCCCCCACATCACCTCTTGTTTCCACTTCATTCACGATCCCTTTCCCCTTCCCCATTCCCCTTGCATCCTCCACTTTCCCAGCATCCCTAAATGTAAATAATTTGTTTTCTTCATTACATCAATGTATAAATCAACTACAGAACTAATATCAGACCTTAGAAGATCGTCATTGCCATATAACTGCGGACCACCCGCAATTACAAAAGCGGCTTGCAACCCTAGAAGAAGAGAACACTGACCTGAATCAACGTTATACTATGCTAGAGCACGCCCACCAGACCCTATTGGAAACTCCTCAGCAATTAGAATCTTCCGAAGTTAAAAAAACTAACAGCTTTACTTGAACTTTATCAGTTCGAGAATGTCAAAGTCCGTAGTAATCTGACATTACTAAGGAAGCACACAACCACGGATCTAGAAGAAAACAAACAACTTCAAAAGCAAAATGAAGAGAACCTAGAGGCAGCAATGGAAGGCTCCCCTGAGGAGATCGACCTAGAAGATTTAAAGCTGTCCCTTCAGAGACCATGAAAACCATTCTTGAAAGCTATGCTCATCTTCTGGCAGCGCATGATGATTTGGAAAAAGAACGGGATACTCTTCGCCAATAGCTAGGGGTGCAAGAAGAACAAACAAAGGTCACAGATTCTATAGCGACTATGGAGGAGGTGAATGCACTAAGGGAACATGTCACCGAATTGCAAGTAAAATTACTTCAATACCAAAGACAGCCCTCCCCGGCCATAGAACCAGAACCGGAAGAGTTGGTTCCCATAGAAGTAGATGAGTCATATGAGGAACCTTATGTTCCTATGCCAATGCCGGGTGGCCAACAAACATCTGAAGGATTGGACACACTTGAACTAGAAGCCCCAGAATGGCTACAGATGCTTGAAAAGACAACCAATACACATGATGAGAGAGTCGTTGTGCAAATTCAATCAATGTCTAAAATTGAGGATACCATTATAAAATCAGAATACTTCCGACTCATGTCCCATCCCCGATGGATAGGCACAAATGATGATCAATATGTGCCCTATTGTGTGCTCCTAGCAGATTATAATGCAAAAATTCAACGACGATGTGGCAAGGCCCCAACATTTGCCACCCAATTTGGTCCCGACATTATACCTGAAAAGAGCTACACAAGGGTCCATCTTCCAACCCACTTGGAGGCTTTGTCTTCTAGAAACTTATCCGAAAATGGTTCGTACATGGAATAATATGCCACTATTCATCAAGTACAATCGATGCTATGTCCCAGTACTCAGAAGACGCACATGGCCAGACTTTTCCATCACTGTGAAGAATGTTAACGATTGTGCGAAATGGCTAAATTACGTGTACCTAGCACCCCCACGAGGATTGGCCACAGTAGCATACATGATATCCACCATCCACCACTAGGGTGTCAGACTGCGAAATGTTCCTAATGTGATGGCACAGATGTGCATGAAAATATTCGAATTAATGTTGGTCACCTTTCGAACCTTCAAGAACATTAAAGACCTGCATTTCTTTGGAGTCGGTTTCACTGCAGGCAATCTCGACTTAGTATATGACATGAGCACAACCCCCTCCATTAATGTGATATATGCTTGGCATGCAAGAATCAAATACCTCCCAGCATGCTACAAACAAACTTTTGAGGAGATGTTCATTACAGGGTTCTGGGAGTATCATTCCAAAATATTCATCCCCAGACCCTCACATCTCCTCCAACTTTTCGCTGTGGAGAGAACCTTACATTCCAAACAATTGCATCTGCCACATCCGAACGTTCTAGGGCCAGTCGATTGGGATGCCTTACTAACAGATTTAGCAAAGGAATTGAGGTTAGAAGAGCATCACCTGGCTATCGATGTCGTCAAATATTATGTCAAATGTTGAACCCACCAAGGGTCTATTAGAGACAATAGACGCGAGAAAGGGGGGGGGGTTGTTGGTAGCACCAGTCAGGGCACTCAAAGACCTACATGATAGGGAAGCCAATGAAGGGAGTGAGAGCAGAGAGAAGGAACAAGTAGGCAAGGCAGTCAACAAAGATCCGGCAGATAGGCCATTCAATTTTTTCCCAACTTAACCTCTTTGTAACAGTGATTTTCATCACTTCATGAACATTGTAAATACTGTTTTTGAAGCCGAGGAGTTCTCGACCTTGAGGAGTATTATAAGTATTTATGTACCAATTTTTATAATTTTCTGAGCTCGTTTGAGCCTCCAAAATAGCCTAGGAACCTAATTTTTAACTAGGCCGGACACTAGGTCTGCATAGGACAAAGCTAGTCAAAAACTATAAAAAGAGCTAGAGAGCTCATTTTTGGGGTTGGCTTGTTAGTAATTTGAGCTTTTATATGACACTTTTTGAGTAATCTAAGAACTTCATTGTTTCTGTCTTTGTTCTTGCCTTGTGTGTGTGCATGTGTGTGTATATGTGTGCATGTTTGTGTGCTTCTCACTCACACGGTGCCTCACTTGTTTGAGGTATTCATACCATCCTCATGTCTTCTTGGATTGACATTAAAGGAGGTGATACTCATCACTGAGCTACATATGCAGATGCCAAAGAAGGACCTAATCTTGAACCAAATGACAAAGAAAATGTTGAAAAATCAAGTGCAGAATCTTAAGCTTTGAGTGGAATGGATGCGTCACCAAGCAATAGTTCCAACTCAAATCCATGGAGTGGAAGATTGCGTGGAAGTTTAAGTCGAGAAAATTCATCAAATACATCCAAGAAAGGTAAAGAAAAGATTTTTGTTGGTCATAAAAAATGTGCAGGTTTTGAAGACATTGATGGAGATTCAAGTGGTTCAGAAAAGAGTCTTGATGAGGAACTTGGATTGCCCTCTATGAAGACTCCAGGAGTAAGAAATGACCGTGCACATGATACAAGGAGAAGTGATCCAGGACCAAGAAGATCTGGGAGGATGCAAAATTTAGTGCAATGATTGACATATGATAGTTACATGGCTCGTCATTGTGCCTACATGACAAAGGTAAAACAAGATGCTGAACCTTCTTGTTTTGAAGATGCAATTGGAAATGCAGATTGGGAAAAAGCTATGGATGAGGAGATGGTTGCACTTTATGGAAAATATACATGGAAGCTGGTTCATTGCCACAAGGAAACAAACCCATAGGCTGCAAGTGGGTTTACAAGGTAAAGCACAATGCTGATGGTAGCATAAGCAGGTATAAAGCACGTTTGGTAGCAAAAGGATATGCACAAACTTATGGCATTGATTATGAGGAAACATTCAGCCCTGTAACTAAAATCTCTACTGTCAGGATGCTTGTTGCATTATCTACAACAAAAGGATCGACTTTACATTAGATGGATGTGAAGAATGCTTTCATACATGGTGAGTTACAGGAAGAAGTATACCTCGAACAACCACAAGGATATGAATATTCAAAGCATCCATAGTATGTTTGCAGGTTGCAAAAGGCTTTGCCAGGTCTGAAGCAAGCTCCTCATGCATGGCATGAAAGGATTGCTGATTATTTAACCACCATTGGGTTTTCTATGTGTGATACGATCATTCACTATATGCAAGGAAGGGTGTTGATGGCATAACGATTGTGGCTATTTATGTAGGTGGTGATAATGAAGAAGGCATCAAAGAGGTAAAACAACTTCTTATGCAGGAATTCGACATGAAAGATCTTGGTGTGCTGCACTACTTCTTGGCCATTGAGTTTATACATACAAAAATAGGTATATGGATGTTGCAAAGGCAATATGCCTTGAATATGCTGCGAATGTATGGTATGGCTGATTGTGAGCCAATTTCTATGCCATTAGATCAGAAGTTGAAGTTGGATACTACATCAGATGAGGCATTGGAAAACGCTACTATGTACAAGAAAATTGTGGGAAGTCTTATATATCTCACAATTATGAGGCCTTATCTAAGCTACACTGTTGGACTTGAAAGTCAATTTATGCAGGTTCCGAGGAAGCCACATTTGGATGCATTGAGGCGCTCTACGTTATGTGAGTGCTACTTTGGATTATGCATTGTTTTATGAAGCTAGTGTAGATTTACAATTTCATGGATACACCGATGCAGATTGTGCTGCTAGTGCTCTAGATAGAAGATCTACTAGTGGCTTTCTATTCTCACTTGGAGGTGCAGCTATTACATGGAGCAGTAAGAAGCAATCCACTATTCCTTTGTCTAGTACAGAGGTTGAGTATAGAGGTGCTGCAAAGGCAAATAGTGAGGCATCATGGCTGGAGATACTACTTGCAGATTTAGGTGTGGAAGTACGAAAGCCTATCACCATCTATTAGGATAATCTTAGCAGCATACAATTAGCACGAAACCTTTTTTTTCATGCTAGAACAAAGCATATCGAGGTACATTATCACTTCATCAGAGAGAAGGTATAGCAGGTGATATTGATCTTGTTTATGTGAGGACAAATGAGCAGGTTGCTGATATTTTCACCAAAGCACTTGGAGCTGAGAAGTTGAAGAAGTTTTGAGAGATGATTGGATTACAGCTTATGAGGTTGAGCTTGAGGGGGAGTGTTGAGATATCAAGCTCAACATGTGATGATCCAGGATGACACATATCAATTGTTTTATTTCTCTGACATGTATAGCGGTCATGCCGTATATGTTAGGGATACTTCATTGAGATTTATTAGATTTATCTACCGAGAGTGATGGCACATTTGTTTCTTGCCAACTCACTCATTCGCGAACATTAGTTTTTTCCTTATGTACTAGACTTTATATATTGCACTTGTTGTATTCTTGTTTCTAGGTCATTCTTGTACATTCTTTTTATGTAATAGAAGAAGAAGAAGAAAAAGAAGAAGATCATTCTTCCTTGCCTCAATCTATGTTTATGCTTCTCCTTGATTGTGAGATTGTGTGTGTGAGCTCTCTTCCTTATCTCCTTCCTCGTGACAAGCTTCATGAAGGGATTTGGTGTGTAGAACAAGAGGAAGAAGGAGAAGATGGAGGGAGAGAGAAGAGAGGAGAGACGCGCGGACATGCATGGGAGCCTCAAACAAACATAATGATCTCTCTTTTAGGCAATGCTCTATATATGATGTATATATATAAATATGGGGGTAAGGTCACATGACCCTTACATCCCCAAAAATCCCCCACTTAAGGGTCAAGGTGACCATAAGTGGAAAAATATACAAAGAATGATGTAGGACTATACAATAATGTACAAGAAGAGTCTGGATATCAACCCACACAGATCAGCCTACACCAACTGCCTTGAACAAGGTGTATCCATGCACCTCAAACTGCTCTAGACTCATATCAAAAAGAGTCGAGCTCACATCTGACTGATGCAAGAACTGATGAAGTTCTTGCAAAGCTCCCACTCACTCTATGCCTATGTCAATCATCAAATGACTGAAAAATCCAAGTGCAAATGTTCCAATAGCAACTGCAATGTCTGGTCTCGAGGATAACAACTCATACATCAGACTCTGGAATGCTGACAAAACATGTGCTATACTGGCTAACCTAAGCATATTAGCCATGCCTGTATCCAAGGCATCTAAAGCACCATCATCAAGGCCAACATGTCCTGATATATCTGTGTCAACATCTGGCATGAGCGAATCCAAGAATGACTGCATAACTGCTGACTCCTCAACATCCAAATCAACCATCCTCTTAACCAAGGATGTGTCAAGCTGTGCATCCCGAGAGCTAAACTACTCTATCACACACTGTGTATCATGAGAGCTATCCTGCTCTACCACACCAAGTGTATGATCATGCTCTACATGAGCTAACTGCACAGCATCAACACCAAGGTCAAAGTGATCAAACTCTAACTAAGTATCATCACAATGCTCTAGATGAGCATCCATATCATGCTCTAAAGCATCCAAATGATCATCCAAAGTATGCTCCATAATAGCATCTATATGATGAAAACAATCATGCTCTCCATAAGCATTGTAAGCATCTATATCATTGTTGAGCCCATAAAAGTCATATTGGTCAAAGTCAACCATAGTCAAAGTCAACCATTGTCAAATTCAAAAGGTCAAAGTCAAAAGGTCAAAGTCATTGGTCAAAGTCAACAAGGTCAAGGTCAAAGTCAATAGTTGCAAAGTCAAAGTGCTAAAGTGCAGGTGTCAAAGTGCACAGGTAGTGCACAATTAATTGTCCACAAAGGGTAAATTGGAGAAAGTGGGTTGCAGGTTATAGAGGTATTTCTCTAATTTCCCTAAGGTTCAAAGTGTTTTTAAAGTGTTTTGGAAGGTTCAGGTGAACCCTCCCTTATGTGCAAAAGAGTTAAAAGGAAAATGTGAAGGTAGGTGAAGCGGCAGCGTACGCAGAAGTGAAAGTATGGACCCCCAATTAAAATTTTTGGTTTTAGTCTAAAGTCACTGCAGGACAAAACAGGGAGTCGTTGGCTGCCCACTTGTGAAGACAATCTTGGGACATCAAAGTGAGCACCAAGATACTCTTGCAGTTAGGAGCGTACGTGAATCGACACTCAAATCAAGGCAAGGACCATTCTTGGACTATCCTAAGTGTAAGCAAGAGAGAGCATAGTCTAAGCAAGGCAAGAGAGAGAAGTGCAAGGGACACCCAGTGTGCGATGCAGAGAAGTGAAGTGCAAGGTGTGCATGAGAAGAGTGACCAAGGAAGTGTGGAGAGGAGTACTAAGCTAGTCCCCCAAGGATCCCAAGGTCTTATTGAAGTGTGCGCATGCCGACAGAAGGTATCCATCCATCCCCCTTAGTGGAAGCTTGTGCAAGGTGTGCACAAGTGCAGGCTTGGAGAAGGTGGAGGTTTGGTGCAGAGGAGGCTGGCAGCAACAAGTCCCTTGGGTATTTGGTATTTCTTAATTGAGCACTCTGTGAGATTTTGCACAGAAGCATTGGATTGTATTGTGCTTCACATTGTATTTGTCTTATTATAATCAATTGGCAGAGGCTTCGAGTGTGTATCTTTCTTCTTGTCTTTCCCTTTTCTCCTACAAACACTCAAATCCCTTCTTGTCCAAGAATCCCCCAACAATCATGCTCTACATGTGCATCCATTCGAGCATCTGAATCTTGCCATACATGTGCGTCATGAATGTCAATAGACATATGTGTAGGTAGACAAAATGAGACATGACGAGTCTCACATCACACATAAGGCTGAACTACCACTGAGACGGGACTGTCTCTCACATGAAGTACCTGTAGTGGACACATGTGCCCAATCCTAGCACCTCTGACAAGCATAAGGTATCCCAACTGCAATTGAAAATGATACTCACCAAGGAATGCATAACATCTGCTCTCCTATAACTGGCTAACTAAAATCAAGCTCATAGGGAATGAAGGCACATAGCGTACATGTCTGAGTATAATTGATGCTCCACTAGGTAGCATAAGGCATACATCTCCTGCACCCTCAATGTCATATGTCATACCATCAGGCATGTGCACCCATCCACGAATCTCATCTGAGAACCGAAAAAACCACTCATGATGTGGTGTAACATGAAAAGTGGCTAATGTATCAAGCAACCAAGCCATACATGTGCTATCCAATGAACAAGAGGAATCCTGAGATGATCCATAGGAGAAAGTGATATCACCATCACGAGCATAATCGACTGCCATAGACTCTCCTTAAATCACTACCTGACCTGCATCATATCCATGTCTCTGACGTGGTCGTCGCATCCGCCTAAAGCAACATCGTCGAATATCGCCCTCACGACCACAATGCCAACATTGAAGTCGCCGATGTGATCTATGTCTCACATGAGTCAATGGACTCGCATACATATCATGTGGTCTCTGCCATAATGCACTACTCGTCTCCTCATACATCATAGACTCATATATAGAATCCACAAGCTGTAATTGAATAGTGGAGCTGGTCAATGCATCCATATCCATCCATACTTGGTCGGGCATGTCACGAGGCCTTTGTGCATCTCTATACACATACATGTGTAACCCTGCATGAACCAATGTATGCCACATGTGAGTTTTCCATCTCGGAAAGTCAGTGCCATCAAATCGAGAAGACACCATGCTAGCAATCCAAGAGACTAGCAATGTAACAAGGGACTAGAAACAATACTCTATCCTCAATAGGATCACACCTGCATATCCATATGCATAACTCACATCACAAATGTGTCACTAGAGAAGGAACCATGTGAACCACCTGTCACATAACCATGCATCTAGCATGCACATAAAACCATGAGCATAAGCATGCTCACCAAGTCTCCAAACTAACAAAGTAGATGTGAAAGAATCTTGGAAAAAATTCAACAGAGTATCCCGTGTAAACTGAGCAATCAAACAAGATAAGCAATATCAAAAGAACAATGAGTAATTTGTCACCACCTGTCACTGATCCAATCAAGGATAATGGCAAATACATATGCCCACAAACTGATGGCAATATATGCCAAAAATATGGCGATACACCTCCCACTTAAGAATAAATCTTGCAAGATGGTCCAACCTGTCACGAACAATGTGTGACCAAGTCCAAGTGAATGGAGATAATCAATGATCCAAAGCTATCACACAAGCTTGAAGATCCACTAGAGCTCTCTTCTAGCATAAAAGCTGTCAAAATTTCGATAGCATCTCCTCTATAAAATGGATTCTGAACCAAATAAACCATGTGGGAATCACCATCCACATATGCCAAGAATCACACTCGCAAATACATATCAATCAATGATCAAATGCTAATAACAGTGACAAACGAATGTGTAACTGAGGCTCCAATGTGGATCATGTACCTACAAAGAAAACAAAGATACAAGTACCAATGTAGATCCAATGCCAACTCTCATAAAACGATGTTAAACACAATAGTTCATCATTAATCCATAGGTTTAAGCAAAAGCCATAGGAATATGTTAGGTTACACCCATCCATGAGCTACCTACTCATGCCAAACAAGTTCCCTACTCCTAAATGGTTTGTTGAGTGCAAAACTATGATCATACTTCTATTTTAAGGAGCCCTAAAACATAAAGCAATGCGTGAGTATGTATATACATATAGAGGATAATTTGGGTGATGAGTTGGAGCTATCTAAACTCTAAAAGGATTCATATTGTTCAACCAAATTCAAATCCAAACCCTCTACCTCCATCAAAGAGTTAGTAGAGCAAGTGGCTCGAAAGTTAGGAGTATTGAGTAAACAAACCCCTAGAATAGCTTCTATGAAACATTGTTATACTTGTGGAGGATATCACCTAGCCAAGATGTGTCCTTTTCTAGTTCACAATCTAGGGAACCTAAATGTGGAATACTCCATAGTTGAGAGAATATACATGAACCACACTCGCAAGATTGTCCCTATGATAAGCAAGAAGTTAGGAAAAATTACTAGCAGCCTTAACTAGAGCCAGGTAGGTATCAAGGCCAGTACCAGCAGTATCCTTACTATAGACCAACACAACACTACCAACCACCTTATGAGGGACAACGAAGACCAATATCCATTCTAGAAGAGCCCCCACCACGCCTTGCCAAAGTAATTTCATTAAAATATGGAGCGACAAATGATATCCTTAATATAACTTTAATGCCAACATCTCCATTGATCTCAAGAAATGATTCCAGTGATGAGAGTTTTGATTCGATGAATGGAGATAGTACACAAGACTACTATATCAAATACCTAGAGCATCTTGAAGTGTACCTATACAAAGCACCCACAATGGAGCCTAACTGTTAGCTAGTAGTCTATGTAATGTATGAAAAATCCCAACCCTAGGCCTCAAAAGAGGACCCTATTTTAGATGCCAAGGAGATCACTTTCTAAGAGAATGTCCCCATCCTCCACTTCTAGGGAAGCAGCCTTATCTCACCATTCAAGGATATTGTTCAGAGTGTGGTAAAGAGCACATTATATGTGAATGTCCTAAAAAGCCTACCAATGCATCTAAGATAACTCCAATCAACATAATAGGCATAGTGCAAGCATCAAGTGGACCCCCACCCACCTTTGTGCCAATTCAAGTAGTGACCATAGCCTAGGCTTTAGAACAAACCCAACAAGTAGAATAAGAGAAATTCTCACAATCTAGTGAAATTAGAGAGAATAGTAAAAAGACAACTAAATCATGGAAATTTTCTCAAGAAAGAGTTGAGAGACAATGGAATAGGAAGCTAAACAAACTTGAAGGAAGTTTGAAAGAAACCAAGGAAAATATCCTAGGATTAACATCACAAGAACCACTAGAAATTCCCTATTAGCCAAATCCAAGAGCAGTCTTAGTAGAACACCTCATAGAGGACTTGGATATGATGTTCAAAGCCTATCAAGCTATATTGAGAGAAGGACCCAACACTACAAATATAGAAAAAAGCTACTCTAGAGAAGACCTAGAAATAGAAAGAAATGGTTGAACTAGTGCAGGCTATTGTTAGGCTACCCAATATGTTAAGTTCAGTAACCTAATCAAACTAGATTTGCAGTCATAGGGACTATGAGAGAGATTAGAGCGATTGGCATCTAAAATAGATCATCTAGTGCCAAAGGATGGTCATTTAATAAGAAGCACACCATGAGGATTCGCACTGGCTATATCATAAGTTCTTAATTCTATAGAATGTGGAATTTTCCCTCAATCAATATGTACTCACAAGGATTCTTGGAAGAAATTCAAGAGGAGAAATGGACGTTAGAGCAGGGTGCTCCACCCAAAATTCACGAGATATATGATCTTCATGATGAATTTCCTCAAGACATCCCTTCCATATAGGGGGAGCAAGAAGATGTGCAGTCAAATGAAGGATAAGATTTTGAATCCGATTCCTTACAAGAATTGCCCCATTTTAGAGGCCCATGGGAATCAAAGTCTAATTAGATGAGATCTCCCACTATCTTGATAAGAAACAATGATTCAGTTCTCATTAGGAGCATAGAGGTGGTCAAGAATACTAAAGTGCAGGGTCATGTCACTTTAAATGAATTACTATAACTCAGACCCGAGTTGTGGAATCATGTAGCAAACCAACTACCGAATGTTTTTGATTCCCACTATGAGGAAGGATCACAAAGAAAGATGTTACAGATACCCATATATAAGATAGGAGACATGAGCAAAGGAGAAGAAAGAAATAACTATCTTCCTATCACATACCAAAGCTATACCACAAAGGTAGTTTTAGATTCAGGAGCTAGACTTGCCATTGCTTCCACTTCCTTATGGAAACGATGAGGCACGTAGATTCACGACCTACTAGAATGAAGTTACAGATGACATATGGACATATGGAGAAGCCTTTAGCATTTTTAGAAGGAATTTACCTCACCACTTATGGTGTAGAGTTTGATCACACCTTTTCCATCTGTGAATTTGGAAATAACCACGCCTAAGAGATGATTTTGGGAAGATCATTCATGAGACAATTGAAAATAGTACAAGATTGGAGAGCGGATTCCTTGTACTTGCAACACTTAGGGGTAACTAGTAAAGTCAATCTCAAGGATTATTCCCATGGAGATATATCTCCATTGCAATGGAATACCATCCATAGAATGCTAGAAGATATGGAATCAATGCATTTCATAGGATCAATGCTAGAAGATATGGAATCAATGCATTCCATAGGATCAGACCCTCATAGATGCATGAAGACAACATTTATGGATGTGCAAAAGTGTAGCAAAAGAAGAGAAGAGGCTGGAATCTAGAAATATAGGTGCCACACAAAACTCTAGATCAGTACAAGACCCAGCCTATGTGCCCATGATATTCCAAGATGATGGGTTTGAACCTTATGGTTGGCAGAGATATTAGCCACAATGGACATAGTGGTGAATGAGGAACAATGGACACCCCATTGTGATGAGGAGTTCTATGATATCTCCATATTCATGGTGGAACCTCTTATGTTTGTGATCATGGAGGAAAGTGACTCTAGTATAGATTTACCAATTGAAGTACATGATGAGGATTCAGAGTCCATTATCATGGAACCCTTTTGCTCTTCTTAGAAGGAATACTTATATTTAGAAAAGGCTGAATCCATTAACAGGAGGGTCATAAGCATGATGGAACACCAGCCAAGATGATAGAAATGGAGCTTGCAAAGAAAAGAGAAAGAAGAAAGTTCCCCACACAAGAAGAAGATCAAGAATTATTACTTGAAGTGCGAAAAAATTTCAAGAAGTATCAAGTAGAGGATAGAAAAATGATGGTAAGAATGCCCAAACGAGAAGCTCTCATAGGAGAAGCTTACAATAATAGAGAGCAAACTAAGAAATGTTTCATGAAAATTTTGGAGAAGGAGAGGAGAAGTGCAAACATATAGGACATAATTTGAGTGGAGAAGAAGTACAAGAGTTGATAGAGTTGCTGAGAGAATACAGAGACCTATTCACTTGGAAATACAAGGATTTAAAAGGAGTGGATCCATATATTTTTTCTCATAGGAACCCCATGATGCTAGAGGCCAAGGTAACTAAATAGAAGCCTTACACGTACAAGGACAACTACATTATTTAGATAGAAGGCAAAATTGATTGATTGAAAGAAGTAGGATTTATCTATGAACTAGAGCATATAGAATGGGCATCCCGCATGGTTCTAGTCCCTAAGAAGAATGGAAATTTTCATGTATGCATTAGCTTGAAAAAGTTAAGGTCGGGACCATATTAGATAATTACCCGCTTTTGATCACTAAGAACTTATTAGAGCATGTAGCAGGCAAGGAAGTTTATAGCTTCCTTAATGGATTTTTGCATTATAACCAAGTAGCAATTGCCCTTGAGGACCAACATAAGATAGATTTTTCCACTGGGTGGGGTATCTTTGCATTTGGTGTGATGCCATTTGGGATTAAAAATGCACTAATTGCTACCTTCAAAGACTAATGTTTCTTGTGTTTAAGTACTTCCTGAGGAAGAATTTAGAGGTCTATTGTTGGAGCTTCACTTACTAACTAAGCATGAAGATATGAAGACATAAGTGGAAAGAAGAAGGACAAAAGAATTATGGAACTTGGACCGTCAGAAATCATGACTATGTGAAGAAATAAATTCACACATGTAATATTGATGAAATTAGGATTAAACATAGTCTAGCACTTTTAGAATTGTGAGTTTGAGAAATAGGAGCATAAAGAATAAATTTATATAAGTCAATTTGATGTATAGAGATGTAGAACAACTCGATTGTAATTTCTAAGAGAGAAGAGAGACAATCGGGGTTTTTTTTGAGGTGAGAGGTCATTCATTCAAGAAAATTCTTTGTATGGCTATGAGCACAATGAGGCCGAGCCATTTTGTACAATCTTCTCAAATATTAAATGTTGGAATATGCAAGTCCACATCATCTCTTCAAAGTATTATTATAGGTTGAACTCTTTATTAAAGTTCATTATATTCTTAGAGTGATTTATTATGTTTTCCACATCAGCCATAGTCATGAATAAAGCATATTTGAAGTCAATGCCAAGTTGGAAAAGTGTTCCTATAATTTAGGACAGCAGCACACCTTTTCTGAAGGTAGTTTTGCACGGATCATATCTCGCTAACCGTGCATCATTTTTGGTTGGTTCAAAACCTGAAATGTTCTCCATAATATCACGTATCAAGTCACCAAACATATCCCGCAAATTCTTCTCCAAACTCAAGTTATGCTGGTCGCAAGTTGGTAGGTAGAGAATTGGTAGATTGCTCAAAACGGCCAGTAGGCCAACTTTGGAAGCTTGTATCTTGAGCTACGTGCGTCATCTCAAAATAGTTTCTTCAGGAAAGTTATTTCTCATATCATGGAGAATCTCCATCTAAAATAGTTTCACCAAACTCCCACGCATTAGAGAGTTATGCCTATTTAAACAGAGGCTTTTGAGCATTTTTAGCAGACAGATAGAGGGCTGGAGTTTAGAGACAGTTGACTCATTTCTATAGTTGTGGAGTGCATCCTAGGGACTGAAGTGGAGTGGTGTATACCACACACTCTTGACCATTATACATTGGCTTCATGTGTATCATTGAGCTCATTTGATAGTGTTATCAGCTTTGTTCTTTTCAAGTAGTTTGAGCTTGAGTTAGCTTCTACTACTGAACTTTGTATTCTTGTTGATTTAAGGATTGCTCACTTATTTGTCTCTCATATCTCATCTCATATATTCTTTGAGAGTGTGTTTAAGATCAGCTCCTCATTTTTCTCATGGTATCAGAGCACCTAGGTTAGAAGTGCCTAGTGTGAGCATATTTGAGTAAAGGGAAGAGTCTCGATTCAACTTGTTGGAGTTGAAGATGGCACCAAGTCTCCACAACCTACACTTAGAAGGAGTTGAGAAGCTCATGGAAACAACTATGCTACATGGAAGGTAAAGATGGAGTTCTTACATTTCTTTCAAGATTGTTGGGATTTAATTTCGATGGACAAACCGAGTGGAAGTGAAGAAGAATTGTCCAAATGGGATAAGAAGGCCATGTTTCCAGTTCATATGATAAGATTGAGTGTCAAAGATGAGATTCTCAGCCATCTCCTTGATATGAAGACTCCCAAGAAGGAATGGGAGACATTGAAGAATATCTACGAGTCCAGGAGCACCTCGAGGCAAGTGGCATTGAGGGCTGAACTTAGCAATTGTACGAGGAAGCAAGGAGAGGATGCTTCAAGCTTCATCAAGAGAGTCAAGGATTTACATCAACAACTAGTGGCTATTGGAGATAAGATGTCTGGCAACGAGCTCTCTACAATCATCATCCATGGATTGCGAGATGGATATGAAGGCTTAGTTCAAGGCCTCATCATCTTGAGGGAGAAGCCATCTCTTGAGGAGATGGAACAAATTTTCAGAGATGAAGATCAAAGGCAGGCTGCAATGAAGTCAATACATGATGGAGGAAAGGCATCAACATCAAATGACAAAGCACTCTTCTCATCAAGGGGAAGAGGAAGATTCAACACACAAAGAGGAAGAGGGTGGCATCAGCCCACTCACAACCAAGATCGACAAGATCATGAAGGTAATCAATCTTTCCAAGAAAGAGGACATCCTTCCTCAAGAGGTAGAGGAAGAGGAGAAGATAGAGGTAGATATTACTCTATCCAATGTTACAATTGCTCTAGGTATGGTCATTTTGCTAAAGATTGCAAGAGTAATCAAGATAATGGGAGAGGAAGATCAGCCCACTACACGGATGGAGAAGGTGGAAATGAGTCCACTCATTTTGAAGAAGATTCTTCACTTGTATCATTAGAAGAGATAGCAGCCCATACACATGATCCCAAAGAGGAACCATGGTGGATCGATAGCGAAGCAAGTTCTCATATGACTTCTCATGTGTTGGAAAACATGGTTTCAATGTCCTCTTGGTCCATTTTACTCAAGAAATAATAGCATGTATAGCTGTTCTCTCTGATTGTCTACAAGAGATCGACTTTGGGCAGCGTGGCTAGGCAAAATCACTCTCATGGAATCCGTCTGAGATCGAACCCTGACTCCAGCAGCGCGAAATGCGATAAAATTATTTTTCATGCTTTTGGATAGCGAAGATGGACTGATTTGTTTTTCGTGATTGATTTTTTCTTAGCGATCATGTTGTAGCGATCGCAGATCGTGTGCTTTATTGGTGCTTTATTCAGGAGCTTTTCAAGTTATACCAATACTATATAAGAAGAGACTCATCCTCATTGTAATTATCCTTCACCTAGTTTTCAACACAAGCCTTGAGCTTGGACCTCAATAGAGGTGGTGTTTCGTCTAGCACATGGGACAGCCATGGTGCTAACTTGAAGCATGTTGAGGAGCAGCTATGGAGTTCTTCTTAATGATTCTTCTTGGAGAAGATGAAGGGTGTGCTCACACTCGAGCTCATGGAGAGGAGGTTATCTCTTGTTCATGGCAAGAAGACTTGGTCATTAGCAGCTCGATGGGGAGGATCGGCCGTCTACATGTTGTAGTTGAAGATTATCTTCTACAAGAGGATGTCGGGCTACGTCAAAGACATTGGATGGTGGTTAACATAAGATTTACATCTTATGTTAAGTATTCAGGTACATATTCTCTTTATGCACACAGGTACTACTTGAAGTTTATGGAGGCTGTGGCGTTCATATCAGGAGGAGTCCTATTTGGCATAGGTACAAGAAAATCAGTACGTATATGCTTTATGCATATTTGGATGAGGTGTTTGAGAAAGTGTGTTCACATGAGTTTGAGGATTTCTGGCAGCAAACTTGTTAGCATTCTTTGCTTCTTTTTAAGTATGTGATCTTTTCACACACGTATCTGACTTAGGGTCTTCCATAGGCTAAGTTCAGATGAGGGTTTGTTGATTATCAGTTTCACATTGATCCTTCCTCTTTCAGTCACTCATATTCACTCTTCTATAACCTATAAGGTCACACATCTCATGTATATTCAGATTTCTGCCCATACATCTGAATATGTTTGTTACATTTGTACATTCACTCATTCATCTATTTCTCATCACATAGAGTGGTTGAGAGTTTTTCTCCCACATTGTACAATGAACATTGGTATATATGATATGTGAAGAGAGATGGTGGATGCAATCCAAAGATGAGTTGGTGCTGCTACAATCAGCTTTACACCAGCCAACTGAGACTTCAGAGATGATTAGAAGACCCTTTGAGCTTCCTAAACTCCAAGTGTCATTCTCCTTCAAGGTTTCCATTTCTTCATCCATTGCATCTCTCCAAGCTTTCTTGCTTTGTGCTTCTTCAAATGTGGTAGGTTCTTCATTGGTTGAATCCTTTGCAATGTAGATTGAGTGCTTCGTGACCAAAGAAGTATCATAACCAAACCTCTCTGGTTTCTTCTTCTCCCTTGAAGACCTTCTAAGTGGTTGACGTGAGCTCTCGGGTCCATATGTAGCATCCTGCATCTTTGCTTTACCTTTGTTCTTCCATAGCTTTAGTCTTTCTAAGTCTTCTAGGTCAATCTCCGAATCACTTTCTTCAATCTGCTTTGGCTCCTTTGGTTGAAGTGATGGAAAATCTTCATCCAAGTCATATGGAAGCTTCACTTTCCTGTCATCATCAAACCATGATTTGTTTTCATCAAAAATTACATCTCTACCCACAGAAAATCCTTTATTGGTTGGATTGTACAATCTATATCCTTTTTGGTTTTGGTCATAACCAATAAATACACACTTCTCTGCCTTGGGATCCAATTTCCCTCTTACTTGAGAAGGAATGTGAGCATAGGCCAAGCATCCAAAGATTTTGCAATGCTCTAGACTAGGTCTTCTTCCATTCCACACTTCACATGGAGTGGTTCCATCTAGTGACTTAGATGGAAGTCTATTTATGAGATATGTGGCTGTAGACACAGCCTCTGCCCATAGGTAGTTTGGCAATCCCTTTTCGTTGAGCATGGACCTTGCAGCTTCGACAATAGCTCTGTTCCTCCTCTCTGCTACACCATTGAGTTTGGGTGTATACCTTGTAGTTATTTCCCTTTTAATGCCTCTTTCATGCAAGAAGGCATCAAATTCAGAAGAGAAGTATTCTCCTCCACCATATGATGTGAGTCTTTTTAAAATCCTACCTGTTTGGTTTTCAACAAGAGCAACGTACTTCTTAAAGCAATTAAACACTTCATCCTTGTGCTTCATGAAAAACAGAATGGTCCACCTGCTACATCATCTATGAAAGACACATAATATCTTGAGCCTGATATAGATGGCTCCTTACTTGGACCCCACACATCCGTGTGCACTAGATCCAAAGGATTTTGATACATATATCCTTTCTTATTGAAAGGTTGTCTATGAGCCTGGCCGAGTTGACAAGCTTCACACTTATAAATCATGTGTTGCCATTGAATATCATAGACTCTCAATTACTTGTAGGGTTGAGAGGAGATGAAAGGTGGAAGCCTTTTGCATTATCAGCTGAACTCTCATTAAATCATTTTGTACGAGATCTAAATGCTTGGATTGATGCTCACATTTGACCAAGACTTGAAGTGAGATGGAGATAAAGGACAAAGCTCTGCTATGTATGCAAAGAATACGAATGAATGAATATAATCAGATTATTTATGGTAAGAAGGAAGAATTTTTACTCTAAAAGTGCAAGAAAATATTGTTCAAGCCTTGCTCACACATGGTGAGGAAGTGATAACTGAACTAGACCTTTCGCATAAGAGGTAAGGACATTTTAATGAAAGAGGAATCAAAGCTATGGTGGAAAATTAATAAGGAGAATCAACATATGGTCTATAAATGTGAAGCATGCCAAATGGGAAAAGCACACAGATTACCATTTTAGAAGAAATGATTCAAGCATGATGGACTTCTAGAGCTCATTCATACAGATGTATGGGGACCTACAAAAGAAGGATCAATCAATCGCTCTAGGTATTATGCTATCTTTATTGATGATGCTACAAGATGAATAAACCTTTATGTTTTAAAGGAAATATCAGAAGCATTTGGAGCCTTCAAGAACTTTCATGCACATGCAAAAAGAGTAACATGTCAAAAGCTCAAGAGACTAAGATCTAATGGAGGGGGAGAATACTTCTCTCAAGAATTCAATGATTATCTTTGGAATGCAGGTATTAAGACAAAAATAACTTGTAAGTACATCCCTCAACAAAATGGGGTGGAAAAAAGAAGAAATTGAAATCTGGTTGAATTTGTTAGGGCTATGTTAAAGGAGAAAAATTGTCCAAATTATCTATGGGCTAAGGTTGTGAATACAGCTACATATCTTGTGAATAGGTTACGATGTACAACTCTAAACTGAATAACCCCTTATGAAGCTTGGTGGGGTAAGAAACCAACACTAGATCATTGTAAAATGTTTGGATCAATTGCCTATGCTTATGTACCATCAGAACTCAGACATAAGCTTGAACTAAAGGCTAAAAAATATGTATTCATTGGGTATGATGAAAAGCAAATTGGTTATAGGTTATGGAATCCTCTAACCAAAAACATTATTGTTTCTAGAGACGTGACATTTGATGAACAAAAAAGCTGGTATGCAGATCAAAGTCACAAGATTGAAGCATTTGAAGAAGAGGTAAGAAGAAGTGAGAGAGGTAAATCAAATATGCAAGTAAATGGAGATGAAGCCTTTACATGGAAGCAAGTACATCAAGAGCCGGATCATGTTTGAGGCTGAATTGTCTTTGGCAAACAACACACTGCCAAAGGTTAGGGTACAGGAAGGAGGATTATGACTGTGATTACTACAATCACAACATGCATTTATGTTCCTTAAGTTATTGCCACACACTTTATAGATTTTGGATTATCGACATCACACAAAAAGAATCAGATTACTTCAAAATGATTATGGACTTCAGAATACAAGACTGGAGAACAATAATCAAAATTCATTACTTATAGACTGTGCTTCTCAATCTTCGGACTTTGTACAATGTTATAGACACTTTCACACTCTACAATTCTGGAAGATAGAGTTCTGTTCTTCAGATTTCCGATCTAGACCTTTTCGCACAGATAGACTTCTCCAAATACTGCAGCATTCTCTTTCTCTCTCTTACTTCACACCATTCCGTACTTTGTAATACAAGGCACCAAACTTTCGAAAACTCTTCATATCTGCATAAAAATAAAACCCCTTTTCCCATTTCAAAAGGTAAATTACAAGATTATGGTCAGTCCATTCTGGCGGCTAACACTAGCATGCATGGTGGATGCTAACCCACTAAGTTATAAAATGTTTTCGATTTCAAGTCATCATCAATGTTTTCTAGCTCGGGGTTCATTATTTGCTCTTTATCATACCTAAGTTCTTTGAACATTTCCTCTAGATTTTCTTTGGCTACTCTAATTTCTGCTTCAAAAAGTTCCTTTGGATCCAGTAATTGTTGACTTGAACTTCTGCAACTCACCATCATAGCTTCTAGTTCCGAAATCCTATTCTGTAATTTATCTAACATGTTATTGAATGTGATAGTAATATCGGCTATCTTTTCTATTTAACCTTCTGTTGTTTTTTTTTCTTTATCCAGCTTTGTTTTATGCTTTAGCTCCAAAATTGTTGCATTTTTTTGAACTCCATGACCTCTGCTTCCTTTCCTTCCAAAACTAAATTTGCATATGCACATCTTTGTCTCCATACTTCAACCTTCTTCTCTAACGCTATAATGCCAACTAGCTCAGCCTTAGCCATCTCAAAGATTTCCTGTACATTGTAGAGTTTGGCTTCAAGATCCGTAAACTTTGAGTTTCGCACTATTAGTTTCTCTTTTGCTTCAGCAATGGCTGCTTCACTCTTTGACATTTCATCGATTTGATTATTTACTTTCTTCTTTAATCTATGTACTTCCTTTTCCTCCTTCGATAGTTTTGCCACTAATTCTTTATTCGTTTTCTTCAATTTCTATAGAACCTTGTTTTTTTATGTTATCTCTTCTTGCAATTGCTCCACTCGCTTCGTCTTTCCTTCAGAGGTCACTTTCAGGGTAATTATCTCTATTAATGCATGTTGCTCTAGCACAATGGTAAGTACCACGTTAAGAAGCTCCACCTCCTTAATGTCAATCCACAGAAGAGATAGGAGTGATATGAAGATCGTGAATGTGAGATGAAGTGAGAGTGAAGGTGAGAAGCATAGAGATGCACACACACATACACACACAATGAAGAGACAAGCAAGACACAATGGAAGGTAGGAAAATAGTCTCTATTACTCAGGATCTCAAATACAAGCTCAAGCTCACTCTAGCTCATACAAGTCTACACTAGCTAACCTCAAAAATGAGCTCTCTAACTCTTTTTATAGATTCTAGACTAGTTTTGACCGGTTTCACATCTAGTGATAGGCATAGTTAAAAAATAGGTTCTAGGTGCTATTTGAAAGGGTAAACGATGTCTAAAAATAGCCAAAATTGGTAGGCTCATTCTACCTAAGCTCCTCAAGCTCGAGGACTCCTTGTCTTGCACATAATGGAGCTACAAATTACAAAAAGGGTTTTTCTATGTTACATATGGTACAAGAGTGAAGAAAATCACTGTTGAAAGTTTTTGAAAAGTATTTGTAAAACATATTTATTTGAAAAATAATTCAATTGGCTCCCCACTACTTCGTTGTGCTCTGTCTTCACATGCTTCCGCGTCGTCTGTGCCTCTGGCTACTGCCAACACCCCCCTCCCTCTCGCTTCTGTCGTCCTCGACAGAACCTTGTTGCGGGGTCTGTCGGATATAATTCGGTAGTAGGTCATGAGCGAGGGTGTGTTCTGAAATGCGGATACCTCTTGCAAGATCTGCTTCGAGTTTTTCCCAATTGATGGGTTGAGGTTACTCTGGTGGTGGGAGTCTGTAATGTGTGGAGTACACCAGTTGTTCACAGGAAAATAATTGTAGTAGATGTGTAGGCCTGCTTATGAACACCTCTGAGTGATACTCCCAAAAACCGGTAGTGAACATTTCTTCAAAGGTTAGCTTATATCACGCCGATAAGTATTTCATTTGACAATGCTAGGCATAACACACCTAGAGTGATGGTTTGGTACTCATGTCATATGCTAAATCTTGATTGCCATGCTCAAATCCCGGGGTGTTTACGTGTGGTGCCGCGACACGACAGAAGAATCTGAATACAATTTGCATCATGTCAAATATCTTGACAGTCATATGCACTGCTACATCATCCATTCATCGTAAGCAAGGGAGCCAATGGTGAATCGTTGCCATTATATAGCCTACAGTGGGTGGTCCAGTGGGTGGAGTGAAGTATGGGTAATTTAACTAGTCCTGGCATTGCTTGTTGTTCTGTAATTTGATTGCAAAGGCCTTCTAGGAGCGGCGACATGGCACTGGTCCCCAACATGGGTTGTACTTCAAATGGAGTGGTGCCTTGACCCATGTGCTCATCATTTCTGGATATTCGTGTAATAAATCCTGTCGCCACGTTGGTTGATATATTTCTCCTCTTTGTGCGTCCTTCGACAAGTCTTCAGGCTCAAACTGAGTTGCATGGGAAGGTTTCTTGCCTGTTTCATTTTCAATGGCCAGCTGATATTCTGCCATTAACATACCAATGACCCTACCAGAATATGCAAAGAAAGCAGAGGTATCAACTCCACAGAACAAGCAGCACGAGACAAATATGGGTGCCAAAAGGACAAAAAACTCCGATAGTTTTCACAAATGCAGACAGTGATAAGAAGAAGTTAGGACAGAAGCAGAGTCAGCATCGGACATCTCCTCAACCTTCTTCTACAAATACGAACAATCGAAAGGTTTGGATCGCCAAGAAATACCTTCTGAATTGACCCACATCCATGTAGATTTGGGTGCCCAAATAGTGTATCATAGCTCAATCCTCAAGCCATGTAATATATACCCCTCAGAAATCTCTTCACCCCTCAATACCACCACAGTCGAAATCATCTTTTTCCCCCCCACAGAAACATACCACCCGCTCAGAAACTCTTAGGAAGTGGATACCGAAAGGTGTCCAGATGTCTCTTCAAAACCCATTGTCTAATATTACTCCCACCCCGACTAGTCACTACCTTTGTACTAACTCATTCACAGCTGAACTTTGTACAAATCCACACACCATAACCCAACATCATTTGTAATAACATCTCATCAAGCAATGTATGCACTATCTAAAGAATGTAGGTGTCTAGAGACCTGCACTAGTTTTGCAAACACCATTCCATAAACCACATCACAACACTCGGCTACACGGGTTACACATCGGTCATGGAAAGGGATTGCGGTCTCACTTTAATGGGATCATGATTAATTTCCATACTAATGTGCTAATCTTTTGTAGCAGATCTTCTACACACTCGCTTCATTCATCATGCAGGCAGAAGGACCACCTGAAGCTGGCCCCAGTGTACCTGTGGTAAATTTTGCCGACTTACTGGCTGAACCGCATCCCACGGCTCAACCCCCAGAATTTCAAGGATTCCCAGGACCTATGCCGATCGATGACCCTCCTAGGGGATATACCAAAAAATTCCATCGGAACTCCCATTGGTTCCAAGGTCTAGCAGGACCTTTGGCAGATGCAGATTTTATTTTTTATGCCAATTTGACTTTTGACAATAGTGAATGGGGAAAGTATCGGTTCTTCTCCAGAGAGTTTGAAGCACTCCAGAATGCAGAAGATTTAAAGCACCTATGGGTGAGAGCAGGCTTCACTGAATACTTTAGTGATCCCTTGCCTAAACTAGATTTCTATAGATGCTACTACCTAGTGACCACTCTGACTGCCTCCGAGAACAAGGACTTGCTAGGCACTTTTATTTTGCCGTCTTTAGTAAATGATCCCCCATTCAAGAAGTTTTATCTTTCTAAATATTTGATTCATGCAGCAATCAAGATACATGGAACGCACACACCGATAGAGCGAGAAAGGCTAGTTCCAGAGCCTATGAAGCCGGGTGATGTTACTAAATGAGAAGACATCTCGGCAATCACACCTGAGCTCTCTAAGCCAGTAAGAATCTGTATGCAACATTTTGCATTCCCAGCTGAAGATCGATTCACCATGCCCCACAAACACATTTGGTTCGGACTGTATTTGGCATGTATTGGGCCACAAACAGCTGATCTGGTAAGTTGGATCATTGATCAGTTGTATCTAGCGCAACACAGATGGGAAAGGAAAAAAATCATCCATGAATGTTGTGCTCTCACGAGAATTGTGTATATGTGTTTGGCATATGACTTGCCTATAGAGTGTGCGATGACAAGTGAAGAGTTGAAGGCATTTAAAGGGAAGGCCAAGAAAGCCAGAAAAGCAAACAAGGGACGTGCAGGCAAGCACATGCGAGGAACTATCCCATGCCTACAAGTTCTAGAGTCCCCATCGCCCCAACCATCTCCAGAACAGTCACCTACGGAACCCCCTGTAGTGATACAATTGATTCGCATACGACTGTCATGACCTATCATCACAGAAGGCACTACCAGTGCAGTTACCTCTCAGGCACCTTCAGTTCAGGAACCTACCACCATTGCAGCAAAAATTCCCACCACTATTGGTGCGGAAGCATTTTCTTTTCCAATACCCAACCTAGAAGCATAACCAACGGATACAACTTTTGATTTTGAAATGCAGGATGCTTTTTCAAATGAATTTCAGTTTTCTGAAGGTCAGTTTTTCTCTCAAGAATATGAATGACTTAGCTACCCTACTACTCCACCTGATCAACAGCAAGGACAAGTATCCAGCTCAGAAGAAGAGAGGATAGAAACAGATGATGATGATGGCGATGATGAAGCTAGTCAAGGAAGCTAGGAATCTCAAGAGAATGTGCAGACAGATGAACAAGAATAGCACACTGATACTGATGGTGACACTTGTACTTATGAAGATGAGACATTCGAAGCAGCTTCCTACACCTTGGCAATCAAGACGTTATATCGCACCATGGAAAAAGTTTGGGCACGTAAAAAGCTATATGAGGAAGAAAGCCAAGCGCTTATAGAACAGGAACTCGTCATAGGAGGCTTCGAAGAAGCGTACATCAAAGGATTCAGAGAACTAGTTAAGTCAGTAGGCACAAATGAAGCATTAAGATATTTGTAGAGAAAACCACTACCGCAGTTTGACCCACGCCGAGTTTGATTATTATCCAAACTAGGTCAATATATTCGTGTACCGACAGATGCTCAGTCATCACAATAGGCCATGGAAGCACGTCTTATTCTTGAAGGCTCTGTGGCAGAAGAAACGATCATCATCGACTCCCCACCTCGCACCTCTATTGTACATACCACCACTATTATCAAAGTACCCACCACCCTAACTACTCCTCTTTCACCTCCCATCCTCCAGTCTCTCCTAGACACCCTACCTCTCCTAGACCATCCACATCCTTTGATAGTGTAGTAGCAAAAGCCTTTGTTGCTTCAATTCCTCTCACCCTTTTTGCACCCACCCAACCTAGCTTACCTCCTAGGACTTCAACCCTTCTATCCAGTCCATTTCTCCATCCATCCTTCCCTTCATTTCCCACCCCTCCAAGACCCCTTTTTCCATTTCCCCCTCCATTGACCTTTTCCCCCATCTCACCTCCCCGACCCAATGTATTTCCTCTTTCCCCTTTCCACCAAGCAGTACGAGAGACCCCATCTGTAAATTACTCAGCTACCTTTGTAAATCTTGTATTCACACCCACTCACACACCCACTGTCACTCCACTATTCACAGTCACGGAACTCGACACCACATCCAGTGACATGGATATATCACCACCCACTGCACCACCACTCACCTCATCTATTGTACCATCACATTTAGGCACAACCCATTTTTCCTCAGTCACAACTGCAACCACATTCCCATCCCTATTTCCCCTCCCCCTTGCATCAACACCCACACCCACAACATCTTCACTCACTACACTATTACTATTATCACCCACCATCGACACCGCATTTTGTGAGATGTTCGCATGCATGACCCAAGTGCGCGATGAGTTTGCATCTCTTGGAACTAGTTACCAGATGCTGCAATAGACAACGAATGATTTACAGTCGCAGCTAAATTCATTATCAATAGAGAATGCCTCACTTAACACTCACTACCAAGAGCTACGCCAGGCCTACCACAAACTTGAACTCGAAAGTGAACAAAAGACGAAAGGGGCCATCACTGATATTGACAACTTGTTAAGGGCTCAGACTATTAGAAATGCGACACTTACTAGAAACATGGGACTGCTCAGATGCCACTTAGCAGCAGCTAAAGAAGAGAACCAATGTCTACAGACCGGACCAACCGGACCAACCCTTGAGTCCTAGTCGTTTCAAAGTTGTCCCTTCCGAATCTATGAAGATGATTAGATGATCATGTCAAATTATTAGAGGTGTATGACAGTATGAATGAAGAATACCAGAAGCTCAAAGAAGAACACAAGATATTGCAGTTACGAGCACCTATACAAGTACCACCAACTCCTGCGGCCCCACCTACTGAAATCATTGAGGAAGTCAACGCTTTATGGGCCCATGTAGTAACTCTTCAAACACAAATAGCAGCATACGAAGCACCCCCCAGGCCAGAATCCCCACCGGAACTACCCGCAGATGAAGAAACAGTGACTATCCCAGTGGAGGACACTTTTGAAGAAGCGTACGAACCACAACCCATCCCAGGCGGACGCGTCACGGCAGAAGGCCAGATGACTTTTGAACTTCCTACTCCCGCATGGATGAAG
This sequence comes from Ceratopteris richardii, assembly GCA_020310875.1. Taxonomy (NCBI): domain Eukaryota; kingdom Viridiplantae; phylum Streptophyta; class Polypodiopsida; order Polypodiales; family Pteridaceae; genus Ceratopteris; species Ceratopteris richardii. The sequence continues at coordinate 135,733,379 of CM035439.1, read as the reverse complement.
ACTGTCGAAGAGCTTGGAAGGACCCACTCTGCAAGGCTAGAAGCACAATTACACGCAATGGCCATGATAGAGGAACGCATATTACAGTCACCTTACTTTGCTTACTTGGCCCCTCATAGGTATATATCTAGGCATGAGCTACAATACGTGCGCAATTTGACCATTAGGAAGTGATTTGTTTTGTACCATTAATCTAGGCCAGTCCACAGTAAGTGTGGAAGTATGGGTATTGCAGGGTGTTTTGCCCATGTGGCTGCTGATGCAGTCCACTTGACCGCTGATGAAACCTACCTGACCGCTGCTAGAAGACCAGGGGAAAATCTATTGACACTCTTTTATCTGGCAACTATCCATCGCCAAGCTCTCATGGGTTAACTTTAGGATGAGCGTGCTTAGTCGAGGGATCTGCCCAAAGATCTTCCTGTTCTCCGTTGCATGCAGTTCATATGGTCTAGGGTTACATACCTTAGGTGGAGTGTTGTTAGGGAAGTCAAGCGGTATCACTCGCTACTGATCTAAGGTTCCAATCTGCAAGGAGCCTTGTCTAATATTTAGGTGCATTGAGTGATCGTATAGCCAATCTTGGCCAAAGATTAGGGGTTCTATCAGGTCATTATCATGGCATACTAGTAGCTTTGTTGTCATGGTCACATCGTGTATGAGGATAGGAAGCTCCACCTCACCCATGCAAGGGTTTTCCATGCCTCCTAGCCCTATGAGGTATGCTTCAATTGGCCACATTTCTATTCCTGAGTCCTTATAGTGGGACCATCTAATCGCACTAGTCGTAGCACCTGAATCAATTAAAGCCCTGAGCTCATGGCAAGGGTTGCCGTGCTCTAGCCTAATTGTAATGAATGGTCTCCTATCCACTATGCTAGGATGAGTACTTGACACATGGCCATGGGATATCTGGGTGTTGTTTCCAGATGGTTATAATGTTCTCTCCGTAGTCCTTGTCTTCTTAAATTCATGTGCCTAATGTGTTCTATATATATATATATATATATATATATATATATATATATATATATTTCTAGCATATTATTCCATATGAGGCAAAAGAACCAAGTTAAAGCACTCGACTCCAAACAAAAAGCAAGATGAAGAAAAGCAATAACGCAAAGCACTCCAATGGTGCAAGGATCATGCAAATCAAAAGGGACTCCTACACGCTCTTCCACAGAAGCTCCATACTGGCAAAAGCTTTGTCGAAGACGACAAAGTCAAGGAGGGGGGGAGTGTTGAAGGATACAACATGTATTTCTTGGATCCACTTCATTTTCATCATCGTTTGTACCTTTTTCTACCTTTCATTTAGTTAATAAAGCACTCTTGTATAGGTGTGTGTGAGTGCCACACTAGAGAATAAGTGGGATTCATTCTCCTTTCAGTTGAGAAATCCCACATAGCATGCTTTTTTGCCATTTTGTATATAAAGAGGTCTCCACCTCTTCTTTTGGGAGAGCTCTTTGAGAAGTAATGAGATTATGCTAGTTTGTAGATAGACTCTTGCTCTCTCTTCGTCATGATGTGCATGCATGCTTGTTCCCTTCTTGTCTAACGCTTGTGACACGTTGATGTATGATTACGTCGTTATTATACTTGTGATTACGATTAGGTGTATATGATTCGCGATGCTTATGTTGTATCTTCTTGTTGATAACGTTGTTAATCATACGTTGACGAAGCGCCATTACGTCTGCTGAGTGCTTCTACGCAAACATTTGGGTCTCATGAGATGCTTCCTGGTTTGACAAGTATGAATTGTGATGCTACAACGTCAACACTCTCATACTAATAGACTTGGCTTCCCAAGGTCCTGTGAACTGAGGTAATTCTTGCAAAGAATAAGATTCAAAACCTGTGTGTTCACTCAGTTGCTCTTCCTCTACATCATCGTAGATAGAGGGAATGTCTTGGGGAAATTGCTCCTGCAAGTCGTCTATTTCTTGAATAGGAGGATGGGTTCCTTGTTCTTTTCTCCACTTCTCTTCTTGGATTTCTCTTAGAAATTCATGTGAATACTTATGTATGGAGGACAGGTTGTCTTCACCTTCCGTATTTGGCACTTGAGACAAGGATGGTGCATTCTTTTCCTGGGTCTCAAAATCATTCGGGTTCCTATGCAGATTCTTTTTCTCCTTGCTATCGATCAATTATTCTAACCTCTCCAGTAGTCCTTGAAAATGTAATTTGGGTTTTGCCATGTTATTCCAATTAAGATATCACGAGGCTTCGAACATAGTTTGTGCTAGTTCTACCATCTTCATACAAAGTTTAGTTCTCTCAATTTCTAGATCTGCTCTTGGGTAATTCCTACTCATTTTAGCTATCTAGGGTCCTTCCTTTATTCTAGCCTGATAGGCATGAAACATCATGTCTAAGTTTTCTGGTATGGGTTCCGCTAAAACTGATCCTGATCTCTGAGCTCGGTTCTCCTGATTCGATTCTTGAGAAGTCAATTCTAGGATTTTAGCTCTAGATTCCTTGAGGCTAGCTTCCAACTCAGTTATCTTTTTACTCCACTTCCTCTTAATTCTTTCTCTAGAATCTTTCCAAGATTTTGTCTTTTTGTTACTAGACTCTCCAACTTCGCTAGTTTTGGCTATTTTCTCAGGATTAAGCTGTTGATTCTGTAAGAGCGCCTAGGCTCTTGTTGTAGCTTGGATAGGCACGTATGTAGGGTTGGATCCATCTACATTGTGCACAATTCCTACCACGTTGATGGGTGTCACTTTTGAAGCATTAGCAGGGTTCTTAGGACAATCTTTGATAATATGCTCTTTACCACAATCGGCACAAAAACCTTGTATGTTATAATATTGTGACTGTCTTGCTATTGGAGGATGTGGACAATCCTTGATGAAATGATCTCCTTGGCACCTAAAGTATGGTCCTCTAGGGCCCTGTGGTCTCTGCTGTCTTAATTGGGACCGTGGATTAGGGTTGGTATACATCACATTAGCGTAGTCAGGCTCCCAACTGGGTTCCAATGGTGGACTATCATAATGATATGTTTCCACATGTTCTGGTGACTCTGTGTAATATGCAGGTGGGCTATCTACATGAGTAGAGTCAAAACTGTTGGAGTTAGGATCATTTTCTGTGATCAAGGGTGATGAAGGCACTAAAGCCCTATTGAGGTTTTCTTCTGCAGCAACATATTTAACTTAGATGACATTAGCTGGTGGGGGTGGCTGCTGAGCTAAAACAGGTTGAGGTCTCTATTGAGCCTGATAAGGATAGTTTTGAGGAGGCCTATAGTAATGAGGCTGAGTATTAGATTGACCTTGATACCTACCTGGTTGCGCGTATGCTTGCGGGTAGTTTTGTCTCACTGCTTGTTTGTTGTATGGGCAATCTTGAGCCGTATGATTCGTGTACCATCTCTCAATCGAACAGTACTGGCCACTAGGGTTTGCTTGCGGTTGTGTTGCATTGGGACACACATTTGCCATATGATCACCACCACAGGTGTAACAATGGTTGTTTGTTGTTAACCTTGGCATCTATTTACTAGAAACTCCTAGTTTCTGGGCCACTTTTTCTACTAGGTCTTCTATCAAACTAGACAGTTTTGAAGATGCTAGAGATGAACAATCTGAGTCCTTATAGACTTTTGAGAGTTCCAACTCGTCTCCTAGGTTGTTCTCAATTTCTATACAAATCCTCACACATTGCTCTAGCGTTCTAGGTTCCTTCAAATATTCATAGGAGCATAGTTTAGAGCTCAAGAGGCCATCTAAAAATAAAGACACTTGCTTGGCTTGTGATGGTAACTCTGGCATCAGACATCTCTCCACATATTGTCTAAACCTACATCCTGCAAGTCTAACTGTCTCCTGAGGGGTCTGTTTGAAGCTATGAATCAAGGAAGATATATCATGTCTGATTCCACTCTTAGAGAATTCCGTGATGAATGACTCTAAGAAGTGATGGATGTCTCTAAATCACCTTTGTTGCAATGGTTGGAACCAAGTTAAAGCGGTGTTCTTTAACGTTAGTCCAAAATCATTGTATTGCATGAACATGTCTTCTACTTGCTCTGCTCGTAGCACTTGCTTAATTTCTGCAACATGATCATAGGGATCTCCAATCCCATCAAAGTAGTTTTTCATTGACTTTACTAATTGAGTGGGTCTAAGCACCTGGGGTGTTCACCTGGTCTAGGTAGAGGAAAATCATCTCTACCACCTAGTATTCTAGGTTCCCTTTGTCTTTCCACTCTATCAGTGTCCATGGTGGTTCTATCTCTCCCTATGGGATGAGTGAAACTTATGTTAGGTCTCTCTTTATTCTTCTCTCTTTGAGCACCATGGGCTGAGGATGTTCCAGCACCCTGATGGCTTGTTTTACATTTTCTTGTGATGGAGGGAACACTAGCTCGCCTCTCCATGTGTAGGTATTTCTCGCGTGGTCTGGTACTACAAATACTCTTTCTGAAGTATCATCCAAGTATACAACCTTTCTAGGTGTATTTGGGTCCTTGACCAACTAACATTAACCACCTCTAATCCGAGGTGGAAGCTGTCAGAGCTGAGAGTACTGCTAGAGATATTTCAGTTAATGAAGAGTTAGTGGATGAACTGAATGTGATGCTGACTGAAAATAATATGCTAAAAGTGACTCTGGAAGAGAAGTCCAAAATTATAGCTCAATTACAAGCAGAGGTCGGACAAACACAAAAATTGAATAAAAAATTGAAGAAAAGCAATAAGGAATCAGCTGCGAAGTTGTAGAAGGTTGAGCAGGAGGTCAAGAAGCTAAAGATGAAGGTTAAAGAATAGAGTAGTGAAATGAAGAGACAAAGTATATCGACTGCAAAAGTGGAAGAAAGATTGGGAGTACAAAATTCAAAGTTTACTGCCTTAGAAGAAAGGTTCCAGATTGTGCAAGAGAATTTAGATATACAAGTTGTAGGAATACCTGAATTGGAGAAAGAAGTAGAGCAGTGGAAGTAGCATTGTGTAGACACAAACATTGTGTTGGCAGATAAGGAAGCGGAAGTGGAGAAGCTCCGAAAGAATGCTTCAGTTTTGGAACTCACCTGTAAAACTAAGATAGAGAAATGATGAAGACTACTGTGGAAAATATAACTAAATTATCAGATGTAACTGTAGCTTTTGATAAATTGTTCGAAGGGTTTCAACAGTGGATTACCAAATTAGAAGCTTCTGCAATTAGTTATAGAAGTGCTAGCCAAAAGCTATTAGATCCTAAGGGGTTTTTTGAAGCGGAGATATTATTAGCTGAGGAAAATATTAGACAAATGTTCAATGAGTTGTGGTATGATATAGAAAGAATTATGTTTTGGGAAATGCAGAATCAAGATGATGATCTTTAAACGTGTATTTTTTACTTAGTGGGTTCGGATCCACCGTGCGTAGACGAACTACTTTTGTAATCACAATTCTTATTTACAATGCAATAATGGAGATGTTATTGAGATATCAAGAGTTTTCAGAAATCGTAATTTCCTTATTCCATGTTTCGGAGGTTCGGAATGGTGTGAAGCTCTTACCCTTTCTTAAGAAGTATGGTGTTGAGTCTTACAGACGAGGATTCCAAAAGTTACAATTACAAAACAAGTAGTTATGAAGAACGATGAGAAGTGGTGTGTATCTTGAAGCAAGATTGTATAGATGAACTTGTAATGTAATCGCTTTCATATAAGGAATTCAAGAGTCTATTTTACTGTGAAGTTTTGATTCTCTGCACATTGTGTATGATGAATTGTCTCTGTATGCGATCAATGTTATTGAAGTAAAGGAACAGAAACGCATGTTTACGAGTATTTGTATTCGTAAATCCCCGTTCCCAAACCTGTATGTTAGGGTACTCCTAATCTATAGACGACCAGTGCGCTAAACAGTAAGCTAAGTGTGAATGGGTGTACATGTTTTGGTGCTAGGGAAATATTTGGCATCACAATAGGTCCTTGTTGCTCTAGCACAATGGTGAGAACCACGTTAAGAAGCTCCACCTCCTTAATGTCAATCCGCGGAAGAGATAGGAGTGATATGAAGATCGTGAATGTGAGATGAAGTGAGAGTGAAGGTGAGAAGCATAGAGATGCACACACACATACACACACACAACAAAGAGACAAGCAAGACACAATGGAAGGTAGGGAATCAACTCTATTACTCAAGAACACTCTTACAAGCTCAAAATAGCTCTAAGCTCTTCTCTACTCAAACAAGCTAACCTAAAAAATGAGCTCTCTAACTCTTTTTATAGATTCTAGACTAGTTTTGACTAGTTTCACATCTAGTGACTGGCATAGTAAAAAAATAGGTTCTAGGTGCTATTTGAAAGGGTAGTTAATTGTTGAGGGTTCTAAGGTTCAACACAACATTGAGTTGAAGAACTAAACAGAGTTACTTATTTCTCCGTTAGCACTAATCTTCACACCCAGAGATTCCACCAAAATTGCATATAGAAAATCCACCGGAATTTCACTGAAACGCCTTCTTTTCGGTAACTTCTACCAATTCAGTATTACACAATCGCATTTCAAAGTTTCACCTTTCAGAAATGTACAACTTCTTACACATTTCACAGACACCAGAATTTCATTGCGCTTATGAGCAGACAATTTGAGTTTCCCAAAATTACTTAACAGAACTGAAGGACTCAAACAAGAACTCTTATCAGTGCGAACATCTGCTACTCAATACTTTAATAGATTTAACGCTGTGATTACAGATTTGCAAATACCAGAACTTCTTATTTCATATTTGATTATGTATCACAGGATATTCATCAATGGTAGATGACTTGTTATTTTCTACAGACAACAGTTTCTTCCGGTACTCGTAGATTTCCTGTTAGGAGAGTTTCTTCATCTCCAAGATTGTTGCGCTGCTTCCTCTCCTCACATCTTCTCTTCTCTTCGGAACTTCTACCATGCCTTGCGGTTGTCACGAACTCCTTTCTTGTGACTTCTCCTGCTTACGGTTGCTGCGAACTTCCTTTCTTATGACTTCTCCTGCTTACGGTTGCTGCGAACTTCCTTTCTTATGACTTCTCCTCGCTCTTGCGACATGTCCTTTTTAATCTCAACATAGCCGTCTTTTTCTTTTTCTTTTTATTTTATTTTTCCAGATTTCCCTGCCTTGAACACCTGGCACAGCCCGGTGGGTAATTTTTGTCAAAAAATTAGACTCGAATTTAACAATCCCTTGATCATATAAGATCTTGATCATATAATTAGATCCCGCGACTGTTTGGAAATCTACTCTTCTTCTGCTTTAATCTTCCAATTCTGCAAATTATCAACATCTTCCTCTGCACCATGCTGCTTTTCTTGAAAATTTGCATCAAATATGTCCACCTTTTCCTCTAGTTTCCTTTGCAACAACTGTTCTTGCAATCCTGCAATGATCTGTGTCTGCTCTTCAATCTACTTCTCTTGCTTTGAAATTATACATACTAAATCTTTTTCATGCCTTGAAACAAAGCATGTCTGCACCTATTCATACTGAAGCTTAAACATACCGAGCCACCGATTTTGAAAAACATTCCAAATTTCCTGAACATCCTTATGGAGTTGCTGCTTCAATAATCCTATATCCAACTTCATCATCAACGTAGCATCTAACTCCACATCTTCATCATTTAATATATTCTTTTCTATTTCCTGCAAGATTTGTATTCTCGATTGAAGAACTACCTGTTCCTTCTACAAAGTAGCAGTTAACGTTGAAAAATCCATCATTTCTTTTTGAATCTGTGCTTGCACAGACATCTGCCATTCTTCAAATTCATGCATAGACTTCTTTGTACTAGACAATTCTATCACAGATTGCATCTTTTCATTCTGCAATTCTTCCAACATACATATCTTCTTATCCAATGCAGCCTGAAGTTTTTTAGTCTTCTCCTGCAAAGACTGATAATCATTCATATTAATAAATACTTTTTTCTATTCATGCCGAACCAATCTTTCTTCTTGAAAAACTAAGAAATCCAAAACTTCCTGCAACCTCTTCTTCATGCCTGGCACATTATAATCTGAAGTATTAACATCCTTCAACATTTTTTTGCCTACTGATTGTAATTGCTCCTCCACTCTTCTTTTCCTAGACAACTTAAAAACAGTTCCGAATGCTTTCCGATGCTCAACACTATTTGGCACCTGCAACCAAATATCTTCCTGTATCCTTGCTTCTCGTCTCATCACTTGATGACCACAAAAATTGATCTCCTTCGGCCACACTATCTTCTGATCTTCGACTAGCTGCACGAACTCAAACAATGCGGCTAAATATGTTGATAATCGACTATTTGTTTGCGTCTTACGCCTATCACCAACAAAGATCTCACTATGTAGGTGATCATACACCCAATGAGCCCAACTTACTTTTTCACCTGCCTCTGCATAGGCCAAAGGTGCAAAATTCTCCCTAGACATAGAATCAAATTTAATGATAAAACATAATCTTTCCAAATACCATTTTAGCTGCTCCCTTCGAACATAGCTTACATTCCTCATCATGTAGTACTACCGTCTTCCTTCTCTAGGACCAAAGTTTTTCTTCAAAGCCTCCTCCGAACATTTGGGAATGACAACATCATTGTATATAGGCAATTGAAATAATTCTGCAACTAATTCCGATGAAAATTTTACCCAAAATGATAACTGACCCTTCGTTTTCCGCATGATTTCGAGCTGACTCTTTGCATCATAATTGCATCTCGAGCGCTCCCATGGCAACGTAGCGAACTGTAATAATCCAATCCTTCTTAGCCAATTCTCATTCAGAGCAGACTGTGTATCCACTTCCACTTTAAAGTCTGTGAATGACCCCATAAGCGTCTTAGCCATTGCAGATGGCGTTGATATTTCCTCTTCATCCTCTTGTAACGAACTATCACTCTCCTCCGTTGTGGTTTCTTCCTTTCGCATTACAACTTCCCTCTTTCTCATACACCCTGTCATGACTCTTGATTCAGACGCTAATACAGAAAACGCTGGAAAAAGTATTATCCTGGAAGCCTTTAAGTAGAACTGAAAATATTCTTTCCACAAGTGCGAATGTTTGAACTGCCACTTACTGCAATGATGAACGTACTTACGCATGTAACACTTCATGCGACTCAATAATATTGTAGTATGGATTATCATAAAAATCATCCATAATCGATTACCCCTCATGGCAATAGCCCACTTAACAAATCTTCTACACGTGCCAGAAAAATCATGAAACAGAACACTCATTCGTGCTTCAAGAATACGAAATTGATATTTAAATTCCTCAATACAACATTTTATAATGCAAAAACTTCCAATCATACAATTCCGACAAATTGTACTTCGCAAGATAATCATTAGTTGAATACTAGCTTCCTTTTCAAATTCTCTTCGATATTGCTGCTTCTTCTGGATCTGCTGACTCAGAATACAAAGTACACTGCTTTCCAACATATCATTACTTGCAGACCCAGAATATTCCTTACTTTGTACACCCTGATCCAGCAACGCTTCATTATCCATCATTGGTCCTGAGTTAACCCATAGCTCACTGTTGAACTGCAACTGTAATCCAAGTCTCCATTGTAATCGTAAAAATTTACTTAACGTAGTTTTAGACCAACACGAGGTCAAAAAACACTTTACCACAGATAAAAATGTAGAGAAATAAACTCTTTTACTACGATGATCACAAACATTGCTGAAGTGTTGTGCTGACTTATGAACGACTTGCACCACATTAGCAGATAACCAGCCCAAATGTGGTGGCTTCCCTTGAAATAATTTCAGCCTAAATCCATTTATTGGCTTTTCCATCCATGTGCCAAACACATCTGCCACTCGAAAAGTGCCTTGACCCAAATCTTGCACAATCTGATATGGGCCCCTGTATCTTAATGTAAGCTTTCCTGGATGGGGTCCTAACTTAGAATTATACACCATCACTGTTGGAAGCAGCCAGAGGCACAGACAACGCGGAAGCATGTAATGATGGAGCAGGGAGCCAGTCGGATCAAGTTTTCAAACAAATATGTTTTTAATTAATTCTCAAAACACTCAACAGTGATTTTTATCAGTCATTGTAACATATGTAACATAGAAAGACCCATTTTGTAATCCAGAGCTCCATTTTGTGCAAGCCGAGGAGTCCTCGAGCTTGAGGAGCTTAGGTAGAATGAGCATATCAATTTTGGTTATTTTTAGACACCGTTTACCCCTTCAAATAGCACTTAGGACCTATTTTTTAACTATGCCGGTCACTAGATGTGAAACCGGTCAAAACTAGTCTAGAATCTATAAAAAGAGCTAGAGAGCTCATTTTTGAGGTTGGTTAGTGTGAGCTTAGAGCTATTTTGAGCTTGTAAGAGTGTTCTTGAGTAATAGAGTTGACTTCTCGCCTTCCATTGTGTCTTGCTTGTCTCTTCGTAGTGTGTGTGTATGTGTGTGTGCATCTCCATGCTTCTCACCTTCACTCTCACTTCATCTCACATTCACGATCTTCATATCACTCCTATCTCTTCCGCAGATTGACATTAAGGAGGTGGAGCTTCTTAACATGGTTCTCACCATTGTGCTAGAGCAACACCAAATTTGGCACCGTTGCCGGGGATCGAGCCTAAGACGAATGTGTGATGGTAAGAGTATAGCAAGAAGTGGCGTTGGAAGGTAAAAATTTCAGTTTTTTTTATTGTTTTTACTTAATTTTTAGTGTTTTTTACCTCCCCCACACCCCATCTTCATCACCGCATCATCATCTTCATCTCCAAAAAAATCAGAAAATTCACCATATCCACCCATTCTCCTCATTTCCCCTCATTTGTGCATGCGAGAGAGTAAGAGAGAGCTTTTGTGCTTGTGTGTACTTTTGTTTTCTTGAGTTTTCTTGCAGGTACAGAGCTCCAGTGCATCAGGAAAGCTTGGAAAAGGTAAAATTTTCAGTTTCTGACAGAAATTTCGGACTGTGTCAGACCATCGCGATGGTCTGCAAAGCTCGGAATTTGAAGAAGGCGACCACACCAGCGTGTAGAGCACACTTGCGCCTCTAGGAATCCATACTTGCATTGCAAAAAATCACATTTTGGTGGACCATCGCGATTGGCTCACGCCATCGCGATTGTGTCACACCATCGCGATTGGCTCACGCCATCGCGACGGTTCGGCCGGACCATCGCGACGGTCTCACGCCATCGTGACGGTTCACTTGAACCATCGCGACGGTTCGCTGACCATCGCGACCATCCCATCGACCCCACACCATCGCGATAGGCTCACACCATTGTGGCGACACTGCCACGTGGCAAGCTAGACCATCGCGATGGTTCGCACATCACGCCATCGCGATGATACACTCAGACCATCGCGACAACTCGAATTTTGGACCATCGCGATTGGCTCACGCCATCGCGCCTTGACCATCGCGATTGGCTCACGCCATCGCACCTGTGACCATCGCGACGGTTCATTTTGGACCATCACGATTGTTCACGTTGATCGTTGACCGTCGAGCCATCGCGATTGTTCACATTTGGACCATCGCGACCGTCCACTTCAGACCATCGCGATTGCTCACCTTCACGCCATCGCGATGGTCCCAGACCATCGCGATTGTCTCATGCCATCGCGATTGTGCACCCCCATCGCAAATTTTAGGGTTTCATTTTTTGGCCAATTTTGGGGCTATTTTTGGGAAATTTTTGGGTGATTAGACTCATAGGAGACCCCTTAGCTCATATTTGGAGAAAAACCTGTTTGTCAGTTTTTACCCCTGAGGGCCTGAACGGTCATAACTTTTTCATCCGAAGTCCGTTTTTTGAGCTTAATAGCTCGTTAGAAAGCTCTTTACAAGTAGTACGTGACCTAAATTGAGGTTGACCTAGCTTGGGACTAGAAAGCCAGGGGGCAAGCATTGAAAAGTTGGGCAAAAGGGAAGGGACTTAAAAGGTGTATATACTCAAGTGCTTGATCATCCAACTATGAGTTGGTCTAATATTGAATTTTTCCAGGTCTAGCAAAGGCAATCAAAGGCAACCAAAGTAAGGCAGTGAAGGGCATAAAGCTTGGGAAGCGCGGCTTCTTGGGCATCAGAGCAACCAGAAAAGCTGACTCGAGGTTGGAAGATTACTCAACCCCCTCAGTCAATTCTTAGCTTAGGAGTTAGCATTGTGGATTCAAGACAATAGGAACGCCTCAAGTTCAAGAGAACTAAATTTATCAAGTTCAAGACTAAAGTAAAGGTGTGTGACACGAAAACCTAAAGGAAAGAACATAAGTCTGATGGAACGAGAACTCAAAGTACCACAGAAAGTCGAATTCCTGACGCATACATTAAGACAAGAATCTAGAGAAATTTAAAAAGAATCAAGAAAGTAATAACAAACAATCATTGACGATCTGAGCGTGTACTGAGTGTGCAACGAAGAAAATTAATGAACCTTAGATCAGGCAAACATATAGGTAAGTCAGACCGACGAAGCCTTAGATCATCAGAGGCAAGTGTAAGAACTACTGCACGATTGTGGGCTCAACAATCGAACACTAGTTATCCCTACGAGAGCTCAGATACTAGTGAATCAGAAATGGCATTTAGCACAGATAGACCAGAAGGAGGGTCAAATGTGGCATACTTAGAAAGACCAGAAGGACCCTATAGGACGCAACTAGAGTTTCTCCGAACCAACCGATTAGGTGCTCGCATCTATGAGGATGGTTTGCGAAGGCAAGTGGTGCAAATGCACAACCCCGATCAACCCATTGGATTGGAACATCCAGTGGTGAAATTTGAGAGAGACGCGTACATAGACAAGGAAGGAACAATGTACATCTTAAGTACGCAGCCAAACAATACCAATGAGTTTGGCGTGATTTAGATAGAGAAGGAAACTAAATCTCAAGGAAAAGAACGATTAGAAGAGCCTAGAACACCTAGAGGGAAATATGTACTGACACGAGTACTAGTTCCAGAATGGATCCCTCAGTACAACAGAAGTATAGAGTTGTTTGTAAATAAAGAAACTGATGAAGCCTTTTGGGGATACAAGACAGAACTACTTAGTGAGGTAGGTATCATCACGATATATGAGTTCAAGGCCCCGGATACACCTGGAAAGGTTGTATACTTGGATGAAACTTCAAAAAGAGTATATATGGTGTCAGACCACACTAAAAACACATACACATGGAGAGGTGAATTGGTATTCCCTCCATCTAGAACGAACATGAATACAAGTCAACAAGGGGCAGGAACATCATCAGCCCATGGAAATCAAAGAGAGAAAAATAAAGAAAGACCCGAAGTAAGCTTCACTCATCCCATAGGGAGAGATAGAACAACCACGGACACTAATAGAGCGGATAGACAAAGAGATCATGGAATAACAGGTGGTAGAGATGATTTCCCTCTACCTAGACCACGTGAACACGCAAGAATATTGAGACCCACTCAGTTAGTGAAATCCATGAAAAATTATTTTGATGGGACAGGAGATCCCTATGACCATGTTGCAGAATTCAAGCAAGTACTAAGAGCAGAACAAGTCGAAGACATGTTCACGCAATACAATGCATTTGGGCTAACGTGAAAGAATACCGCTTTAACTTGGTTCCAACCATTGCAACAGAGGCAATTCAGAGATATCCATCACCTTTTAGAGTCATTCATTACAGAATTCTCTAAAAGTGGAATCAGACATGACACGTCTTCGTTGATTCATAGTTTCAAACAGACCCCTCAAGAAACAGTTAGACTGGCAGGACGTAGGTTTAGACAATATGTTGAACGATGTCCAATGCAAGAGCTACCCTCACAAGCCAAGCAAGTGTCATTGTTTCTAGATGGCCTGTTGAGCTCTAAACTACGCTCCTATGTGTACCTAAAAGAACCCAGAACACTAGAATAGTGTGTAAGAATATGTATAGACATTGAGGACAACTTAGGAGATGAGTTGGAACTCTCAAAAGTCTACAAGGACTCGGATTGTTCATCTCTAGCATCCACAAAATTGTCTAGCTCAATAGAAGACCTCGCAGAAAAAGTGGCCCAGAAACTAGGAGTTTCTAGTAAACCTAGGGTACTAACAAACAAGCATTGTTACACCTGTGGTGGTGATCATATGGCGAATGTGTGCCCCAATGCACCACAACCACAAGCCAACCCTAGTGGCCAATACTGTACAATTGAGAGAAGATACACGAATCATACGGCTCAGGACTGCCCATACAACAAACAGACCGTGAGACAGAACTACCCGCAAGCATATGCACAGCCAGGTAGGTATCAAAGCCAATACAATGCTCAGCCTTATTACTATAGGCCTCCTCAGAACTACCCATACCAGGCTCAACAGAGACCTCAACCTGTCTTAGCTCAGCAGCCATCCCCACCAGTGAATGTCATCTCAGTCAAATACGCTGCTGCAGAAGAGAACCTAAGTAGGGCCTTAGTGCCTTCTTCACCTTTGATCACAGAGAGTGACCCGAACTCAAACAGTTTTGACTCCATGCATGTTGATAGTCCACCCGCATATTACACGGAGTCACCAGAACACGTGGAGACATATCATTATGATAGTCCACCAGTGGAACCTAGTTGGGAGCCAGACTATGCTAATGTGATGTACACAAACCCAAATCCACGGCCCCAAGTAAGACAACAGAGACCACAGGGCCCTAGAGGACCATGCTTTAGGTGCCAAGGAGATTGTAGCTCAAGCGTAAGCACCACCTCCTTTGCTTGTCAATCCGCGGAGACGTGAGGACCGATATGAAGACCACGAGCAAGTGAAGGCACAAGTGCGTAAGTGAAAGCACACAAACATGCACACACATACACACACACACACGCACAAAGTAAGATCAAAGAGAGGAACAATGGAAAGCTTTGATTGCAAAAGAGTTCTCTTACAAAAGCTCTATTCTCTAACAAGCTAACCCCAAAAATGAGCTCTCTAGCTCTTTTTATAGTTTTTTGACTAGTTTTGGCCCCGTCCAGACCTAGTGTCCGGCCTAGTTAAAAATTAGGTTCCAGGGCTTATTTGAGGGCTCAAACGAAGTCTAAAAATTATGAAAATTGGTACGATGGTACTTCTAATACTCCTCAAGCTCGAGGACTCCTCGGCTTGAACAAAATGGAGTTATAAAAATAGATAATGGTATTGACAATGGTTTTTAGTGATGAAAATCACTATTTTTGTAGGGGATTCTTCTGAAAATTTGACATACACTTCTTGGAGCTCCCTACTTGCTCCCTTTCCTTGTGTGTCCACCTTTTGATGTGCTTCCATGCTTAATTTGAGCTTCAACACTCCCCCCCCTCTTGAGTCTGTCGTCCCTGACAGACCCTTGTTGTAAGGGTTGTTCCATGTAGTGCTTTGAGAGGTGGTGTCCATCCTTTGTATGAGCTTGTTCCTTGGATTCCAGCAAGAATGTGTCGTTGTGAGCTTTCAAAACTGCAAGTTGCTCAAAAGAGGTTGGCAAGATTGATTTGGAGTGACTACTGGCTTCAATTTGCTTCCGAGTCATGGATGTTGTTCCCATGACGTCCGCTAGCTCTTCCAAAGATGATGTTGAGAGCAGTCATGCCAACTACTCATAACCCATAATGAATGATGGGTAAGTGTGTTTGTGCATGGGTTGAAAAAAATATGTGCCTTGTGCACGGCCTTGTAATGTAGCCCTACGCATGCTTACTTGGAAAATGCATTGGAAGAAGTATGGTGCAAAAATTGCGGGTCTTGAGCTAAGTGCTCAAGGGTATGCTGATGAAGAGGTTTCCTAATCTATCATGGTTATGGTGTTGCCAGAGTAAGTATACTTACCGTGGTGAAGGGTTGATTGATGTCTGTCTCTTCATGTTGTATACCCGGCATTTGTAATGGAACATTGGCTATGAATGTCCATGTTGCGGGTCCACCAAAAAGTGTTTTGAGTGCCTGGTTCTATCTTCTCGTTTCAACGCAATGTTTGCCAAATACTGAGAATTGAATTTCTTTATATTCTTTGACCAACAACATTGGATAACTACACCAAGCATAGTTTCAAAAATTGCCCTTGTTGGGCTGCAGCTAATTTCTTAGGCACCCAAACTTGTTGGATACCTTGTGATTGAGCTTGTCGGAGCTGCTTCCTTCGTCTTTTGACCTGGTTGGCTTGCCTGGATGGGATTTGTGGGGGCAAGGCTGGTGGTTTCTCTCCTTTGCGTACCCAGATCTGCGTCATGCTCGGAACTGCTTTCTTATCGAATGGTGTCTTTCTGTTTGATGGAGCAGTTGTCGTGAACGGTTGTATTTGCTTGTGTGGTGGACTCACTACTATGGCTACTTGATTATTTGGAGAAGAAGAAAGATCCACCCGCCTTCGAACCTGTTCTTCCACGATTGACTCCTTCTACATCATAGAGCTTTTGACACATACAACATCTTCTTCCATATGATTAGTCTTAGAAGAGCTAAGAGAGTGTGTGGTGCCATGATCTGGGAGCATGCAGTTCTCTAATTCTAATGTAATGCATTGTTCATGTACCCAAACTTGAAGAATTTGACTTCTTAGGTTTAAGTTGACTGCATTGTCATAAATCCAATCTTGTCCTAAGACAAGCCGTTCTGTAACGTTCTCATCTTGACACACTAGCACTTTGACTTTCATTGGAACATCTTACAGGTAGATGGGAAGTTCCACCTCACCCAAACAAGGGGTTTCCACACCTCCCAATCCTATGAGATAAGCTTCTATGGGATTGATGTTCAACTGTAAGTCTTGGCAGTAGGAAAGTCTAACTGCACTACTTGCTGCACCTGAGTCAATCAATGCTTTCACCGTCCTTGCACCCTTCCGTTGTCCTATCTCTATGGTCACAAAGGGTCTTCGGTCAATGACTTGAGAAGTCGCTATGCCTGACTTTTGGCACATATCCATGTGATATTTTGCGGCTTTTGAGTTGACATCTAGGCCTAATCGCCTTAACTTATTTCGCCTAATACGCTCTCTGGCCTCTGCTTGTGCCTCTTCTCTCACTCTTAACTCTTCTACTTTTCGTTTCTTAGCAGTGTTGAGTCTCATTAGCATGTCCTCTGTAAGAGGTTCTTGATATAACTTGACCCTACAACCACTAATATAGTTTGGCAAGATATCACCTTCTAAAGTAGCCAATTGAACCGCGCCGCTAGTGGAAATTCTGTTAATGATCATGGGTCCATATCCTCGTTTTTCCAACTTACGGGCATGTTGTTTTAGTGTGTAAACCAACACTAGGTCTCCCTCTTTCAGTCCCTTATCCTTAATGTGTGCATCGAAGTATGCCTTTTGCCTTTTCTTTGCAGCGTAGATGCCTGCAGCCGCTCGTAGCCTTGTCTCACCTAAGCGTTCTAGATCAAAGATCCTAGATGACAATTCATGTCCATTCCACTCATACTCTTGTGCTACTTTTAAGGCAGGGATTAAGAAATCTAATGGTAGCACAACGTTCTGTCCGAAGACCATCTGAAATGGGGTGGCGTTGAGTACCGTTTTGTAGGCAACTCGATAAACCCAAACAGCATGATGAAGTTGTTTGTCCCAATCAGAGCGTTTATTATTTACCAGTTTTGTCAATACGTTATAGAGGATCTTATTGGTGCTCTCGGCTTGTCCATTAGCTTGTGGGTGATAGGGGGCAGACTTCTTATGTATCACCAAGAATTCTTGGAGAAGATTTTCAATGACCTCATTCAAGAAGTGTGTGCCTCTATCGCTCACTAACTCTATTGGTAGCCCATATCTCGTGAACACATTCTCGAATAAGAACTTAGCCATAGTCTGAGCATCATTCTTTGTTGTGGCTTTGACTTCTACCCACTTTGTAAGGTAATCTGTGGCTACAATGATGTACTCTGCATGGGAGTTTCTAGCTGGGGGGTTAATAGGACCTATGAAGTCTATGCCCCACTTCGAAAATGCACGCCCTCCCATCATTGGCCTCAAAGGCATCTCGTCTTTTCTAACTGGATATTGTGCACGTTGGCATGTGTCACATTTCTTCACATAGGTATGTGCATCCATATGAAGAGTGGGCCACCAAAGTCCTGAGAATAGAATGGTCTTGATCACTCGGTCAGGACCAAAATGTCCACCTGCAACACCACTGTGTGCAGTCTCTAAGACCTTTAAATAGTCTGATTCATGAACGCACAGTCTTAAGTAACCATCTTTGCCTTTTCGGTATAGGTTCTCTCCTACTAAGGCATAGCCTTGAGCCTCTTGCTCCATGCTTCGTCTTCTTGCTAGACTAGCCTCTTTGGGTAACCTTCCCGACCTCATAAACTCTACCAATGGAGCACTCCAATCTGGAATTAATGACATTTGATAAAGGGTCGCATGCTCCACTGGGGGTCTCTCTCTGCACATTGGACAATTCTTAATCCACTCATGTATTTCTTTGTCCATGCTAGGCCAATACACTCCTAGACGCTTCAGATTCTGCAATGTTCGTTGTTTAGAATAGTGATTTCCTAGCAATCCTTCATGAGCTTGCTGCAACCAACTACTATGTTCATCATCCTCCACACAACAAGCTAATACACCCTCGGTATCTTAATTGTACATGCTTTCTGCCAATATGTGATATTTTTGTGATTTTACAATTTCTTCTTGTGATGTTTTCACATTCTTATTTGCAGGGCCGAAGGTTAGGACTGGTACCAACTTATTTGCCCATTTAGGAACAACTTCTAAATTGAACAGATAAGCATCGGGTAGTTCTTCAGACACTCCTTGTGGTGACTCTCTTGAAGTGATGCGAGAAAGGTGATCTGCCCGAAGGTGGTTCTACCTTTCCTGACAACAACTTCAAAGTCATACTCCATTAGTAAGAGGAACCATCTTACTAAGCGTCCAGTATTGCAAGGTTTATTGACCAAGTATAACAAAGCTTGATGATCAGTGAAAAACTTGAACTTGTTGGCCAATAAATAGTGTCTAAACTTCTTCACAGCATATACCATGCCTAACCCTTCTCGCTCGATTGTGGTATAATTTCTTTCGGCTGGGTTTAGTTGTCTACTAGCATATGCTATGGGCAAATCTAAATTCCCTTCACCTGTGGGTTGTGCTAGCACACATCCTATGGCATGATTGGATGCATCCACATGGACATGGAATGGTTTATTCCAATCAGGAGTGGTCAGTATTGGTGTTGTGCACAAACGTTTCTTCAGTTCATTGAAAGAATTCTCGCATTCATCGTTCCACTCAAAATTAGACAAGAAGACATAAAGGGGTCTAGCTATGATCGCATACATGTGGATAAACCTACGATAATATCCACAATGGCCCATAAAGGCTTGTACCTCCTTAACATTCCTTGGCCTTGGCAGCTCCGCTATGGCTCGTAGCTTATCTTTATCTGTTGAGATTCCATTCTTAGAGACAATATGACCTAAGATTTTACCTTGACGCACCATGAACACACACTTTTCTGGGTTCAGACACACTCGATATTCTCTACACTTGTTGAAGATTTGTTTGAGCTCAGGGATGTGAAATATTCTTTCTTGGGAATGAGCACATAAATCATCCACATATACTTCTAAGTTCTTTCGCAAGAACTCTTTGAAAACATGACACATGAGCCTTTGGAATGTTGCAGGTGCATTTGTGAGCCCAAATTGCATCACACGAAATGCAAAGATTCCCCACTCTATAGCAAAAGTTGTTTTGTGTTGATCTTCTGGGGCAATGGCTACTTGATTGTAACCTGAAAATCCATCAAGGAAGCTATAAACTTCCTTGCCTGCAACACGCTCCAATAGGTGTTCTGTGATTGGAAGTGGATAACTATCTCTAATCGTAGCGGCATTAACTTTTTTAAGGTTAATACACACTCGCAACTTCCCGTTCTTCTTGGGCACTACTACAATGGGGGACACCCATTCAGTATGCTCAATCTCATAGATAAATCCAGCTTCAATCAGCCTATCAATTTCTTCTTTTATTTTGGCTGCATATGTATCATTATATGTGTAGGGCTTCTGTTTGGTGGGCTTGGCATCAGCAGTCATGGGGATAGTATGAGAGCAAATTCTTGGATCTACCCCTTTCAAGTCTCTATAGTGCCACGCAAACACATCCCTATATTCCCTTAATAGAGCTACAAGCTCCATTTCTTCCCTTACACTTAGGTCATCTCCTATATATGTGCATCTCTCTTCGTTCTCTTCGATGCTCACTACAATCTTCTTGGTCTTTTCTTTATTATCATATGATTCTCCTACGATGGCCTCTATCTTAGGCATTCGTACCAAAATTTTGCGGTCGTCAACTTCATATTTCTTGAAGTTTTCTGGTACTTCAAACAATGATTCCTCCTCTTCTTGTTTCACTGCTTTTCTTTTCTTTTTCTTTTGACTACTCTCACTTCCATCCTTTGAATTTACTGTTTTAATACTTGTGAGAGGTTCTTCTTCTTTCTGGGTGAACACTCCTATATCTTCTAGATAGTGATGCTCTGAGTTAAAGCAACTATCCATCACAATAGAATCCAGATCATCGTCATTCTCTTCTTCTTCTATGACATCACTAGGGTCACATTCTTCTAGCAAGGGCTGACACATGAACACTGAGATATCATAACCCTCCTCATCACAATGAGGTGTCCACTGTTCCTCATTGACAGCAATGTCCATGGTGGCTAAGATTTCTGGCCAGCCATGAGGCTCAAACTCCTCATCTGGAAAGATCATCGGTGTGTAGGCTGGGTCTCTAACTGGTCTATCTCCTGGCAAAGTTCCTTCTTCTCTTGCCTTCAAGCGTTTTTCCTCTTCCTCTACGACCTTGCACATCCACAAATGAGTATCTTCATGCAACCATGATGGATCTGGTGAACTTTCAGAATGCACAGAGATGGAATCTTCTTTCGCTTTGTGGATAGGATTCCACTGTAGGGGTGGTACATCTCTGAAGCATTAATCCTTCAAATTGACCTTGGTGGTGACCCCTAAGTGTTGTAAGTACAAGGAGTTGGTTCCCCAATCCTGTACTGTTTACAATTGTCGTAGGAAGGGTTTTCCTAGGATCATCTCATAAACATTATTTTTCTCAAAGTCACATATAGCAAATGTGTGCTCAAACTCTACACCACAAGTGGTTAGAGTTATCCCTTCGAGCAATCCTAGAGGTCTTTCAAAATGGCCGTCAGCCATTTGAAGCTTCATTCTAGTTGGTCTTAATGTGGGTTTGCCCCATTGCTTCCACAAAGAGGTGGTTGCAATAGAAACACCCGCACCTGAATCTGTGATTGCTTTGGTTGTGTAACCTTGGTAGGTGATTGGAAGATAAGTATTACCTTCTTCACCCTCACACATGTCCCCTATTTTGTCTAGAGGTATCTATTCTGGCTCCCAATTTTGCTCCATAGGTGGTGCCTCATATTGATACGAGTAAATCTCACTATGTTCAGGTGACTCTGTGTAATAAGCGTGTGGACTACCTTCATGGGAGTAGTCTGAACTATGAGCATGAGAGTCATTATCTGGTATCAATGGGGTTAGTGGCACCAATGCTCTATTTGGATTTTCCCCTCCCACAACATATTTGACTAGAATCACGTTGGCAGGAGCTGGTGGTTGGTTTCCCAAGACTGGTTGTGGCCTATATTGTGCCTGATATTGCTGTTGTGGTCTATAATATGGCTGTTGGTATTGGTTTTGATACCTACCTGGTTGGTAAGGTTGTTGATAATTCTGTCTAACAGCCTGCCTATTATAGGGACAATCTTGAGCCGTGTGGTTCATATATTTTCTCTCAATAGTGCAATATGGAGCATTCCTTTCTCTCATGTTCTGGTTGTGCAATGGGCATACATTAGCCATGTGGTCGCCTCCGCAAGTATAACATCGATTCAATGGAGTGACTCTCTGTGTTTGTTTATTTTGGACCCCCAGCTTCTTGGCAACTTGCTCAGCTATCTCCTCTATTTCCGTGGAGATTTTTGAAGTATGACTAGTAGAACTATCAGAATCCTTATAGAGTTTGGACAATCCTAACTCCTCACCCAAGTTATCTTCTATGTCAATGCACGTCTGCACGCACTCTTCTATGGATCTAGGCTCTTTCAAGTACACATATGATCTCAACTTTGTGCTCAGTAAGCCATCTAAGAACAAAGCCACTTGTTTGGCTGGTGTGGGTAACTCTGGAGTAGGGCATCTTTCTAGGTACTGTCTGAACCTTCTACCTACTAGTCGCACTGTTTCTTGGGGTGTCTGCTTGAAACTGTGGATCAAGGATGATGTGTTATGCCTGATACCCCTCTTGGAAAATTCTACAATGAATTCGTCTAGCAGTTGACCTATATCGCGATAGTTGCGACTACTCAGTGGTTGAAACCAAGCTAAGGCAGTGCCCTTAAGAGTCAGACCAAATGCCTCGTACTGGGTGAACAAATCCTCCACCTGTTCAACTCTTAACACTTGTTTGAACTCGGCCACATGATCATAAGGATCTCCTGACCCGTCAAAATAATTCTTCATTGCCTTGATCACTTGAGTGGGTCTAAGGGTTCTTGGGTGCTCTCGGGGTCTAGGCAATGGAAAATCATGTTCATCTCTTTGTTGCCTATGTGCTTGATGTCTCTCTCTTTCAGGTCTTTCATTTTCAAATCTTGCTCTATTTCTGCCCACGGTGTGTGCAAAACTTACCTCAGGTTTCTCTCTAGCTCTTTCTCTCTAGGCTTCATGAGCTTGGGATGATCCTACTCCTTGGAGGCCATGGGAAACATTGGATCTTGGTGGAGGGAAAATCAATTCATTCTTCCAAGTATATGCATGTCTATCATGTTCTGTTACCAAGAAAATTTTCTCTGACGTGTTATCCAGGTAGACAACTTTGCCTGGTATCTCTGGATCCTTGAACTCGTAGATGATGACTATGCCCAATTGGCTAGGTTGATCTGGCTTGAATCTCCAAAAGGCTTCCTCTGTTTCTCTATTTAAAAATAGTTCTATGCTTTTGTTGTCTTGAGGGATCCAGTCTGGAGTGATCACTCTGGTCAAAACTGACTTGCCTCTAGGAGTCTGGGGTCCTTGTCCTACATTTCCTTGTTCTAGGTCTCCTATCTCATTCTCATGAATGATATTTCCAAACTCATCGGTCCTATCTGGTTGGTTGGTAACCACATACATGGTTCCTTCCTTATCAATGTATGAACCCTCTTCGAACTTGACCACCGGGTGTTCAAGTCCAAAGGATTGATCTGGATTTTTGAGTTGGACCACTGATCGCCTCAGGCCATCCTCATAGATGCGAGCACCTAATCGGTTGGTCTGAATATATTCTAGTTGTGTCTTATAGGGACCTTCCGGTGTTTGTAGATGGGCAGTTCCTGAGCCACCTGCAGGTTTTCCCATGCTAAAAGACATTTCTGAATCACTTGTGTATGAACTTAGTAAAATATGATCACTTAGTTGTTGTGCCCAAGACTTGGATGTATGGTTGACACTAGCCTCAGAAGATCTAATGCTTTGTTTATCCTTGCCTAAGTGTCTTCCAGATCTCAGGTTCATAAGCTTTAGTCAAGAGTCCAAATTTTCCCTTTGGTATGGTTCAAAATTCTTTGGAGCCCCCTTGGTTCCCTAGTCCCACCTGAGGGTCAATTCAGGCTCCTGGGGGTCAAAACAGGCAAACAGGACCTTTTAGAGAAAATCGCGATATTGTGAAATCAAGAGAATCGTGATTTTGAGCACAAAATCGTGTTTTCGAAAATCGTGATGTTCAGTACAAAATCGTGTTTTTGAAAATCGCGATGTTGAGTACAAAATCATGTTTTTGAAAATCGCGATGTTGAGCTCAGAATCGTGTTTTAGAGAATCGTGTTTTTTGACATGAAAATCGCGATTTTGAGCACAAAATCGTGTTTTAGAGAATCGTGTTTTTTGACATGAAAAATCGCGATTTTGAGCACAGAATCGTGTTTTTAGAAAATCGCGATTTTGTCTCAGAGAATCGTGATTCACAAAATCGTGTTTTTCACAAAATCGTGGTTCTGAGAATCGTGTTTTTTTTTTGACATGAAAATCGCGATGTTGAGCACAAAATCGATTTTTTGAAAATCGCGATTTTGAGCAGAAAATCGTGTTTTCACAGAATCGTGTTTTCACAGAATCGTGTTTTTGGCTGAAAATCGTGATTTGTGAGAATCGCAATTTTGAGCACAACCACAGAATCCCGATTCTGAGAATGACCACAGAATCGTGATTCTTTCAGCAAGCTTTTAGGCGGGAAACAGAAAATCGTAATTTTTCAAAAAAATTTGAATTTTCACAGAATCGCGATTTTCATCACAGAATCGCGTTTTTTGGCGGGAACTTCGAATTTTTGAGCGTCGAGAAATGGCGAGCTCCATATGTGCAGAAAATCATGAAAAAACACAGCACTTGCTCTCCCTTGCACCTCCTAACTCCCTCTCACACCATAATGCATGAAAAATGGTATGGAAATGGTGAAAATGCACTAAAAAACAAGAAATTTCTATGAAGAAGAAGATGGAAGAAGGTGGAGATGATGATGATGATGAAGATGAAGAGGAAAAAACAGAAAATGAACTGAAATGATAGTTTTTTTACCTTCCAACGTCGCAAATCTACGATCTTACCATCACAACGCTCGTCCTCGAAGCTCTCTCCCCGGCAACGGCGCCAAAATTTGGTGTAGCTCAAGCGTAAGCACCACCTCCTTTACTTGTCAATCCACGGAGATGTGAGGACCGGTATGAAGACCACGAGTAAGTGAAGGCACAAGTGCGTGAGTGAAAGCACACAAACATGCACACACATACACACACACGCGCACAAAGTAAGATCAAAGAGAGGAACAATGGAAAGCTTCGATTGCAAAAGAGTTCTCTTACAAAAGCTCTATTCTCTAACAAGCTAACCCCAAAAATGAGCTCTCTAGCTCTTTTTATAGTTTTTTGACTAGTTTTGGCCCTGTCCAGACCTAGTGTCCGGCCTACTTAAAAATTAGGTTCTAGGGCTTATTTGAGGGCTCAAACGAAGTCTAAAAATTATGAAAATTGGTATGATGGTACTTCTAATACTCCTCAAGCTCGAGGACTCCTCGGCTTGAACAAAATGAAGTTATAAAAATAGATAATGGTATTTACAATGGTTTTTAGTGATGAAAATCACTATTTTTGTAGGGGATTCTTCTGAAAATTTGACATACACTTCTTGGAGCTCCCTACTTGCTCCCTTTCCTTGTGTGTCCACCTTTTGATGTGCTTCCATGCTTTGTCCTTGACTTTGAGCTTCAACAGAGATCATTTCATAAAGGATTGTCCACATCCCTCGATAGCAGGGCAATCACAGTACCATAACATCCAAGGCTTTTGTGCCGATTGTGGTAAAGAGCACATAATCAAAGATTATCCTAAGAACCCAGTTAACGCTTCGAATGTGACACCGATCAACGTGATAGGTATTGTAAACAATGTAGATGGATCCAACCCTACATACGTGCCTATCCAAGCTATAACAAGAGCCCAGGCGCTCTTACAGAACCAACAACCTAATCAAGAGAAAGTAGCTGGAAGTAGTGAAGTTGCAGAATTTAGTAATAAAAAGATGAAATCTTGGAAAGATTCTAGAGAAAGGATTAAGAGAAAATGGAGTAAAAAGATAACAGAGTTGGAAGGAAGTCTCAAGGAATCTAGAGCCAAAATCCTAGAATTGACTTCACAAGAATTGAATCAAGAAAACCTAGCTCAAAAATCAGGATCAGTTTTAGCAGAACCCATACCAGAAAATCTAGACATGATCTTTCGTGCATATCAGGCTAGATTAAAAGAGGGACCTCAAGAAGCTGAAATGAGTAAAAACTACCCTCGAGCTGATCTAGAAATTGAGAGAACTAAACTTTGCATGAAGATGGTAGAATTAGCACAAGCTTTGTTCGAAGCCTCTAGATATCTTAATTGGAATAACATGGCAAAACCGGAACTACACTTTCAAGAACTAATGGAGAGGCTAGAATACTTGATAGAAAGCAAAGAGAAAAAAGATCAGCATAGGAACCCTAGTGTCCCAGAGACACAGGAAAGGAATGCACCATCCCTGTCTCAAGTGCCCAATACAGAAAGTCAAGACAATTTGTCTTCCATACATAAATATTCACATGAATTTTTGAGAGAGATCCAAGAAGAGAAATGGAGAAAAGAACAAGGAACCCATCCTCCTATTCAAGAAATAGATGACTTGCAGGAACAATTTCCCCAAGACATTCCCTCTATTTACGATGGTGTAGAGGAAGAACAACTGAGTGGAAACACAGGATTTGAATCTAATTCTTTACAAGAATTACCTCAGTTCACAGGACCTTGGGAAGCCAAGTCTATTAATATGAGAGCACCCACAATAATAGTGAGGAATGAAGAATCAGTAATCCCTAGAAACACGGAAGTGATCAAGAACACTAAAGTACACTGTAATCTCACTCTAGAGGAGTTGTTAAAGGTTAAACCAGAACTCTGGAAACATGTAGCCAATCAATTCCCCGAGCTTGCTACTACTCCCTCACAAATAGGATCACAAAATAAGGTACCAGAGATACCCATAGAAAAGATTGGAGATGTAAGCGAAGGAGAGGAAGGTAACACTTATCTTCCGATAACCCATCAGGGCTACACCACGAAAGCCATCTTAGATTCAGGAGCCGGAGTAGCCATAGCTACCACGGCTTTATGGAAATGTTGGGGTAAGCCACCATTAAGACCCACCAGGATGAAGCTACAAATGGCTGACGGACACATAGAAAAACCATTAGGCTTACTAGAAGGCATATCTCTCACCACTTGTGGTGTAGAATTTGAGCATACCTTCACCATTTGTGACTTTGCAAAAAATCACGCTTACGAGATGATATTGGGACGACCATTCATGCGTCAGTTGCAAATTGTACAGGATTGGGGAACTAATTCTTTGTACTTGCAACATTTAGGAGTGACTACCAAAGTCAACCTTAAAGACTATTCACATAGAGATGTACCCCCAATACAATGGAATACCATCCATAAGACTCAGGTAGAGACGGAATCCATGCACTCATTAGAATCAGATCCTTCATGGTTGCATGAGGATACTCATTTATGGATGTGTAAGGTAGCAAAACAAGAGGAAGAAAGGTTAGAAGCAAGGACCTTAGGTGCAGAACAACATCCAAGAACCCTTCAAGATCCAGCTTACGCACCTGTAGTATTTCTGGATGAAGAATTTGAACCCCATGGTTGGGCAGAAATCCTAGCAACCTTGGATGTAGCCATCAATGAAGAACAATGGACACCCCACTGTGACGAGGATGGCTATGACATTTCAGTTTTCAAGATAGAGCCAATCATGTGTGATTCCGTTTTAGAAGAATGTGAACCTAGCACTGATGCATTTGAGGATGC
Source organism: Ceratopteris richardii (assembly GCA_020310875.1). NCBI lineage: Eukaryota > Viridiplantae > Streptophyta > Polypodiopsida > Polypodiales > Pteridaceae > Ceratopteris > Ceratopteris richardii. The sequence goes on along the minus strand of CM035439.1, from coordinate 135,705,990 downwards.
AAGTGATTTCGATTTAGAATCAATTATCATGGATCCACCATTTGCATCAGAGGAAGAATATTTCTACGAAGTAGAGACTCACCCTTAGAGACACGAGGAAATTACGAATGAGGTGAGGTTAGCCACAGAAGTGACTACTAAGAGTGAAGGCAAGAAAAGAAAGAAGAAAGAAACCATGTCAGAAAAAGAAGAATCTTTGTTTGAAGTACCCGAGAACTTCAAGAAATATGAAATCGAAGATAGAAGAATCATGGTACGAATGCCTAATAGAAAGGCGAATGACGGACAAGTATATGATAACCGAGAGAAAACCAAGAAAATAATAGTAGCCATAGAAGGAGAAGAAGAAAAATGTACATACATAGGGCATGATTTGACGAAGGAAGAAGAAGAAGAGCTAGTTGCCCTATTGCACGAATATAGAGATGTGTTCGCTTGGAGTTACAAAGATTTGAAAGGAGTAGATCCAGATATATGTTCTCATAGAATCCCTATGACTCCAGATGCAAAACCGACAAAACAGAAACCGTACACGTACAATGATAACTACGCTGCGAAGATTAAAGAGGAAATAGATCGTTTGATAGAAGCAGGATTCATCTACGAAATTGAGCATACCGAATGGGTATCCCCCATTGTGGTTGTGCCCAAGAAGAATGGAAAATTGCGTGTGTGTATTAACCTTAAAAAAGTTAATGCCGCTACGATTAGAGACAGTTATCCTCTTCCTATCACGGAACACTTATTGGAAAGAGTTCCGGGCAAGGAAGTTTACAGCTTTCTTGATGGTTTTTCAGGCTATAATCAAGTAGCCATTGCTCCAGAAGACCAAAACAAGACGGCATTTGCCACCGAATGGGGCATATTTGCATTTCGTGTAATGCCATTTGGCTTAACAAATGCACCCGCTACTTTCCAGCGACTCATGTGTCATGTTTTCAAGGAATTCTTACGCAAGAACTTGGAAGTCTATGTCGATGACTTATGTGCACATTCAAATGTAAGACAGACACATATCCCTGAGTTACGACAAGTAATTGACAAATGTCCAGAATATCAGGTTTGTTTGAACCCAGAAAAATGCGTTTTCATGGTCAGACAAGGCAAAATTCTAGGACACATTGTGTCAAAGAATGGAATCTCTACGGATGAGGAAAAAGTGAAGGTAATTGCAGATCTACCTAGGCTGACGAACATCAAAGAGGTACAAGCCTTTATGGGCCATTGCGGTTATTATAGGAGATTCATACACATGTATGCAATCATAGCCAAGCCATTGTACTCTCTTTTGACTCATTTTGAATGGACAAATGAATGTGAGAATTCATTCAACGAACTTCAATGACGTTTGTGCTCAGCACCTATATTGACAACCCCGGATTGGAGCAAGCCATTCCATGTACATGTGGATGCATCCAATTACGCCATAGGATGTGTGTTAGCACAACCCACGAATGAAGGTAATATAGATCTCCCCATAGCTTACGCGAGCAGACAATTGAATGCAGCAGAAAGAAATTACACCACGACGGAACGAGAAGGATTAGGGATGATCTACGCGGTAAAGAAGTTCAGAAACTATTTGTTGGCAAACAAGTTCAAGTTCTTTACAGATCATCAAGCCCTATTGTACCTAGTCAACAAGCCATGTAACACAGGACGATTGATACGTTGGTTTTTATTACTCATGGAGTATGATTTTGAAGTGGTAGTCAGGAAAGGAAAGACACATCTTAGAGCTGACCACCTTTCAAGATTAACATCAGGAGAAGCTCCTCAAGGAGTAGCGGATGATCTACCAGATGCATACTTGTTTAACCTTGAGATAGCACCAGAATGGGCTAAGCCTATAGTCCCTATTCTGACATACAGACCCAAGAATCCTAGGATAAAGATCAAAGAAGGAGAGATTACCAAATCTCAGAGATACCAAATCATAGCAGGAAGCATATATAAACAGGATAATCAAAAGATTCTTGCTTGTTGTGTAGATGAATCAGAACATGTGAATTGGTTGCAATTAGCACACGTAGGTGCATTAAAGCAACATCTTTCGAAACATCGAACATTACAGACTCTGCATAGACTAAGAGTATATTGGCCTTCGATGGAAGCAGATGTCTACAGGTTGTGTAAAGAATGCCATGTTTGTTGTGAAAGACCACCAGTAGAGCATGCTACGTTATATCATGTGTCTCTCACACCAGACTGGAGTGAACCTTTAGTGACATACTTGAGGACGAAGACATTCCCTCAAGGAATGACCTTAGCTCGACAAGGAAGTCTGGAGCAGGAAGCTCAAGACTATTCACTTATTGGCAATAATCTATACAAAAGAGGACGAGATGGATATCTAAGACAATGTGTTCATGAAAGCGATTATCTGAGCATACTAGAGACTGCACACCAAGGTGTTGCAGGTGGTCATTTTGGACCTGAAAGGATAATAAAAGCCATCCTCTTTGCAGGATTATGGTGGCCCACTCTTCACAAGGATGCACATACCTATGTAAAGAGATGTGATGTGTGCCAAAGAACTCAGTTTCCTACTCGTAGAGATGAAATGCCATTGAAACCCCTGATGGGCGGACGTGCATTTTCTAAGTGGGGTATAGACTTTGTAGGACCCATTAACCCCCTTGCAAAAGGTACACATGTTGAATACATTATTGTCGCGACAGATTATCTTACCAAATGGGTAGAGGCAAAAGCCACGAAAAAGAATGATGCACACACGACTGCAAAATTCTTATTTGAGAATGTCTTTACAAGATATGGATTGCCTATAGAGTTAGTGAGCGATCGCGGAACTCACTTTCTAAACCAAGTCATTGAATATTTGTTACAGGATTTTATGGTGATTCACAAGAAATCCGCACCATATCATCCTCAGGCCAATGGTCAGGCTGAAAGCACTAACAAGATCCTATGTAATGTACTGACGAAACTCGTGAACAACAAACGTTCAGATTGGGACAAACAGTTACACCACGCTGTTTGGGCATATCGAGTGGCCTACAAGACCGTACTCAATGCAACTCCCTTTCAGATGGTTTTTGGTCAGAATGCAGTGCTTCCTTTGGACTTCTTGATACCGACCCTTAAGGTTGCACAAGAACATCAGTGGACCGGCCATGAATTATCAGCAAGAATAATGGACTTGGAACGATTAGGAGAAACCAGGCTGAAAGCAACAGCAGGCATATACGCAGCAAAGAAGCGACAGAAAGCCTATTTTGATGCGCATGTGAAAGATAAAGGCTTGAAAGAAGGAGATTTAGTTCTAGTATATACATTAGAAAAGCGAGGTTATGGACCTATGATCATTAAGAGACTCTCGACAAGTGGAGCAGTACAATTAGCCACCTTAGAAGGAGACATAATGCCTAATTACATTAGTGGCTGTAGAGTCAAGTTATACCAGGAACCTCTTACTGAGGATATGCTTAGACGACTCACGTTGGCAAAGAAGCGTAAGGAGGAAGAAAATAGAATACGGGCGGAAGCTCAGGCAGAAGCAATAGAACGCATTAAGCGCATGAAGCTAAGAAGACAAGGACTAGGGAGAGAACATCATAACCCTCTGGAAACATCACCCAGATATCCCATGGCAATGTGTCAAGGAAAGTCAACCACTCATCCTAGCATAGTGGACAGGAGACCATTCATTACAGTTAGGCTAGAGCACGGCAACTCTTGCCAAGAGCTCAGGGCTTTAATTGACTCAGGTGCTGCGACTAGTGCGATTAGATGGTCCCACTATAAGGATTCAGGAATAGAAATGCGGCCAATTGAGGCATACCTCATAGGGCTAGGAGGCATGGAAACCCCTTGCATGGGCGAGGTGGACCTTCCTATCCTCATTAAGGATGTGACTATGACAGCAAAGCTACTAGTGTGCCATGATGACGACCTGATAGAACCCCTAATCCTTGGCCAAGATTGGCTATACGATCACTCAGTGGACCTAAATCTTAGACAAGGCTCCTTACAGATTGGAACCTTAGATCAGAAGCGAGTGATACCGCTTGACTTCCCTAATGGCATTCCGACTGAGGTTTGTAGCCATAGACCCTATGAAATGCATGCGATGGAAGTCCGGAAGACCTTTGGTTAGATCAGTCACGTTAGGTCTACACCAACCCATTTGGGCTTGGCTATAGACATTTGTCAGTCAGAAGGACGTGAGGTGATTTTTCCTGGGGCTTCCTGCAAACTAGAAGGGGCAATTACCCAACCGCTAGGGCAGATGGACACAATCAGCGGTCAGGTGGGTTGCATCAGCAGACATATGGGCAAAACACCCTACGGTGCCCATCCTTCCACACTTACTGCGGACTGGCCTAGATCTGTGGTACAGAATGCCTCACTTCCTAATGGGCAGGTCACGCAAGTGTTGGACCTCCCTTCTATTCCAAAGCAAAGCGTCCATTCGACCTCTCAACCTCAACCACAACAGAGTCAACCACGACGGAGGAACCCAGACCGACGGCAATATCAAACGACGCAAAGAGTAAAGCAGTCTCAGCAACACAAAGTAAGTGGCACAATACAAATATGGGTGCCAAAAGAACGGAAAGCACCGACGGATTTTAACAATGCGGATAATGATAAGAAGAAGTCAAGACAGAGACAGAATCAGTATCCAACATCCCCTCGACCTTCTTCTATGAATACAAACCTTCGACAAATTTGGATCGCCAAGAAGTACCTTATGAACAGACCCACACCCACGCAGATTTGGGTACCCAAACCATGTATTATAGTTCAACACTCAAGCCATGTATTATACACCCCGCCGAAATCTCTTCACCCTTCAATAACACCACATACGATACCATCTTTTGTCCCTCAAAAGAAAGACACAATCCGCTCAAAAACTCTTAGGAAATGGATGCCGAAACGTGTCCAGAAAACTTCCCCTAACCCATTGTCTGACACCACTACCACCTCAACTAATCTTCATCCTTGTAATAAATCACCTACATTTGAACCTTGTATAAATTCAAACACCATAATCCCACATCACTCATAATAAAAGCTGATCAAGAAATGTATGCATGTAGGTGTCTAGAGACCTGCATTAGTATTGCAAAAAATCATAACATCAATCACTTCACAACACCTGGCTACACGGGTTACACATCGGCTATGGAAAGGGATTGCGGTCTCACCTTAATGGGATCATAATTAATTTCCATACTAATGTGCTAATCTTTTGTAGCAGATCTTTTCCATTAGCTCGTCAGTCATCATGCAAACCGAAGAAGGACCATCAAAAGCTGGCCCCAGTGCACCAATGGCCAATATTGGAGAATTACTCGTGGAATCTCATCCGACGATGCAACCACCAGAGTTTCAAGGTTTTCCAGTACCCATGCCAATCGACGATCCTCCTAGAGGATATACTGAGAAGATTCATCGTAACTCTCACTGGTTTCAAGGCCTAGCAGGACCATTAGCAGACGCTGATTTCATATTTGAGGCCAATTTGGCATTTGATTATCGCACATGGACCAAGTACCAGTTCTTTTCAAGAGAATTTGAAGGACTATAGAATACACAAGATTTAACGCACGTTTGGGCACGAGCTGGATTTACAGAATATTTTAGTGACCCTCTGCCTAAACCCGATTTTTACAGATGCTTTTACTTAGTAACCACCTTGACGGCTTCAGAGAACAAGGATCTACCCGGCACATTCATGTTACCATCCTTGGTAAATGACCCTCCATTCAGAAGGTTTTATTTGTCTAAAGATTTAATTTGCGCAGCTCTCAAAATACATGGAACGCACACTCTGACGGAGCGAGAATGACTAGTTCCAGAGCCGATGAAACATGGTGATGTAACTAAGTGGGAGGATATTTCAGCTATAACCCCTGAGCTCTCCAAGCCATTGCGGATATGCATGCAGCATTTTGCTTTCCCAGCTCAGGATCGTTTTACCATGCCCCACAAAAGAATCTGTGGTGGCTTATACTTAGCGTGTACTGGACCCCAGACGGTTGATCTAGCTAGCTAGATAATTGATCAGCTTTATTTAGCACAACATAGGTGGGAGCGAAAGAAGGTCATCAATGGATGCTGCGCGCTTACAAGAATTATATATATGTGCTTGGCATATGATTTGCCGATTGAGCGTACCATGACCAGCGACGAGTTGAAAGCATTCAAAGGGACTACTAAGAAGGCTAGAAAGTCTAGCAAAGGCAGAGCCGGAAAGCGCATGAGAGGAACCATCCCCTGCCTTCAGGTGCCAGAATCACCCTCACCACAACCATCTCCAGAGCAGTCACCGACAGCAGCCACTCCCACAGTAGAACCTATTCGTATCAGATTATCAAGACCAGCTGTAACGGAGGGCACCACCAGTACTGTTGTACCTCAAGCAGCCACAACCCTAGAACCTATCACCACGGCAGCAGAAATTCCCACCACTATTGGTGCGGAAGCGTTTTCTTTCCCGATAGCCAATTTGGAAGCAGAGCCACTGAACACAATGTTCGATTTTGAAATGCCCGATGCATTCTCCAATGAGTTCCAGTTTTCAGAAGGACAAATGTTTTCTCAAGAATTTGAAAGGCCTAGCTACCCGACCACACCCCGAGATCAACCAAAAGGACAAATCGTATCAAGCTCGGACGATGAAAGAACAGCAACAGATGATGATGAAGGCGACGATGAAGCCAGCCAGGGAACTCAGGAATCCCAAGAGCATGAACAGACAGATGGCCAAGGACAACAAACAGACACACATGGTGATACAAGTACACATGAAGATGAAACTTGTGAAGCAGCAGCTTACACACTGGCTATTAAGAAGCTGTATAGAACTATGGAAAAAGTTTGGGCACGCAAAAAGCTGACTGAGGAAGAGAGTCAAGCGATAATAGAACAAGAACTTGTCACAGGCAGATTCGAAGACGCACACATCAAAGGATTTAGAGAGTTGGTCAAATCAGTAGGCTCCAACGAAGCACTCAGATACTTGCAAAGAAAGCCACTCCCACAATTTGACCCCCGTAGAGTACGACTACTTTCAAAGCCTGGCGAATACATTCGTGTCCCAACAGGAGCACAATCTTCAGAACAGGCCAGGGAGGCACGTCTCGTCCCTGAAAGCTCGTTGGCAGCAGAAGCCATCCTTGTCGACTCCCCACCCCATACGAATAATGTAAATACCACAACTGTAATCGGAGTACCCGTCACCCCAACTACTCCTCCTTCACCTCCCATCTCTCCCCTTCATCCACTATCTCCTAGACCAGCCACATCTTTCGACAACGCAGTAGCAGAAGCTTTTATTGCCTCCATTCCTATAACCCTATCCACAAACACTCAACCGGGTTTCCCCCCTCAGCCACCCACCTTTCCATCTACTACCTTTTCCCCTCCATCTTTCCCATCTTTCCCCGCACCTCCACGACACATTTTCCCATTTCTAACCCCATTAACCTTTTCCCCTGTCTCACCCCCCCGACCTATCGTATTTTCGTTTCCCCCTTTTCCCCCAAGGAGTCCAAGAAAACCCCCCTGTAAACTACTCATCAACATTTGTAAATCCGGTATTTACACTGTCAAAAGCACCCACACTCACACTAGTATTCACAGTCACCACACTTGACCCTTCCAATGACATGGACATCTCACCGCCCACAGCACCATCACTCACCTCATTCACTTCACAACCATATTTAGGCACATCATAATTTTCCACAATCACCACCACATCCACTCTCACACCCCAATTCCCCATTCCTTTTGCATCTACCCCCACTACATCTTCACTAGGAACATCTGTAATATTATCACCTGTTGGATGTGATGGCTGGGTACAATCAGAAGATCAAGTTGGTGCTGCTAGACCTGCTTCACACCTGCCCTCTTTTCTCTTCAGATATGGTTAGGAGACTCCTTGAGCTTCCAAATGACACCAAGAAACTATATATGTGCTTTACAAAATGATTGAGTAATGACCAAATCAAAACAGATAAGTTTGAACCTTCATAAGTCCAAAAACTTGCTATTTCTGTAATGACACCTGCTCAGTCCTAAGCTCAGTGTGTCCAGCACACTTGCAATTGGTTTAATTCCTTCTGGGAGTATTAAATTAGCTTAACTAGCTACCATTAGCAAGTTAAATCACTCCAAATGATAAACTATATACTGAGCATGATGTTTAGCAAAATCAGGGACACTCCCGATTTTTTAGGAATCACACAGAAATATACCAGTGATCACTTCGACAGCGATTTCTCCCAATTGGCTGAATAGATTGACTTGAAATTTTGTAGTGTTGTAGAATGCTTTGAGCTGGTTCCAATGAGCCCTGGATCATCAAACTTGGTTCAGTAGATCTTGAGATATGCTCTGTTGAAGTTGACAGACTTGGAGGTAGTCACTCAGAGAAAACACAGAGTAAAGAACTATGAGTATATGTATTGATACTATCAAATGTACATTCCCATTGGCATGTAGAGTGATGCCCAATGGTACTCAGAGGTGTAGGGTAGGTAGTAGCTCTCACACTCTCACAAATATGCTTGGATTAGCCTCGGGAAGAGTGTTACATCACCCGCGACTTTTACATTGATTTTTATAGGAGTTTTTTGAATGAATTTGAATTTGAATTCAAATTAAAGCTCCCTTGATTCTCTCCACTAGACTTAGGGAGATATTCCCTCAACTAGATCATCTAACTTTTCCACGACTCTAGTCTAGTAGGTATGATTACATTGTTGATGAAGTCACATGGACTTTTACATGAGATAAAAGTAAGAATCAATAAGACTAAGTTCACATGATTATTGACTCTTGTGAATGTATCATCCAAGGGTTCAATCTTTTATGCTTTCCAAGGGTTCAATAGTCCAAGCTTCATGTTGGGTCTTCAAAGGCACAAAGCAAAGCCAAGTGTTAAGGCTTGTTTGCACCAACAGCTCCCCCTCAAGCCAAACACTTGCTTGAGTCTTCATATTTAGTCTTCAATGATATCCTGTAATCCAATCATGGATTTAAACTTGCATAGCTTGCTCCCATCCAGAGCTTTTGTAAGCAAATCTGCACATTGAATATTAGTGGACACATATGACAATTGGATTTCCTTGCTAAGTAATTTCTCCCTCACATAGTGGTAATGCACCTCTATGTGTTTTGTCCTAGCATGATACACAGGATTAGCAGCTAGATGAAGTGAACTTGTGTTATCACCAAATATGATAGGTGGCCTTGTGTATAGGCCCAATTCTGAATAGAGTAACTTCAACCATATTGCTTCTTGAGTGGCATTGGCTAGCCCTCTGTACTCTGCCTCAGTAGATGATAGAGCTACTGTAGGTTGTTTCTTGGATGACCAAGAAATTGGTTTATCACCTGCAAAGCATATGTAACCAGATGTACTCCTCCTGTCATCCTTGCAACCTGCCCAATCTGCATCTGAGTATACCTTGATGTCAATGTCTGATGAATATGGATAATACAAACCATGATTTTGTGTTCCCTTTAGGTACTTTACTATCTTCTTGGCTGCCTCCAAATGTGGTACTCTTGGTTTATGCATAAATTGACTAAGTACACTCACACCATATGAGATATCAATCCTAGTTAAGGTAACATAATTGAGACTACCTACCAAACTTTGGTAACCTGTAATATCCTTGAGTTCTTCTCCTTCATGTGCACTGAGTTTGTGGTTGACCTCCATAGGAATGTTTGAGATTTTAGCTTCCTGCAAGTTAAACTTCTTGACCATGTCCTGAATGTACTTCTTCTGAGTAATGAATATACCTGAATTTGTGTAGACCAATTCAAGTCCTAGGAAGTACTTCAATAATCCAAGATCATTGATCTTGAATTCCTTCATCATTTGACCTTTGATGTGTCTAATTCCTTGAACATCATTTCCTGTAATAATGATGTCATCAACATAGACACACAAGTATATTACCTCTGAATTGTTCTTCTTTATAAACAATGAAGTATCTGCTTTACTCATCACAAATCCTTGATCCAAAAGATAGGTTGTCAACCTATAGTTCCATGGTCTAGGTGCCTGCTTCAATCCATACAGAGCTTTCTTCAATTTGCAAACATGATTTACCTTATTGGGATCCTCATAGCCAGGTGGTTGTGACATGTAGACCTCTTCAGATATCCATCCATTCAAGAATGCATTCTTTACATCCAATTGGTACATGTTCCAATTCTTGGATGCAGCTACACTCACCATAATTCTGATAGTTGGCATCTTGGCCACAGGAGAAAATGTCTCCTCATAATCAATGCCTTGGGTTTGTGCAAAACCCTTGGCTACCAACCTAGCTTTGTACCTGCTTATTGTACCATCTGAGTTCCTTTTGAGTTTGTAGATCCATCTGGATCCTATCACCTTCATGGAGTCCTTCTTGGGTACCAAGTCCCAAGTATCACTCTCCTTGAGAGCCTCCATTTCTTCATCCATTGCTTCCTTCCATTCTGGTTTAGTAATAGCTTCCTCAAATGTACCTGGTTCTTCACTTAAGATATCCTTTGCAAGATATACAGAGTGCTTGGTTACAAGTGAAGTATCATATCCATACCTAATAGGTTTCTTCTTTTCCCTTGAAGATCTCCTCATAGCTTGAGTTGAGGATTCTGGATTATCTTCAAGTTGCTTCATCTTCATCTTCCCTTTTGATTTCCAAGCTTTGAACTCTTCAATGTTGATGGTGTCTTCATCATCTGAGCTTGTGTCCTCACTCTGAGTTGGTTCTTGCCTGACAAGCTTTGGAAAGTCTTCTTCCATATCATAAGGTAGGCTCACTTTCCTGCACTCATTATCATACCATGAATCATTTTCATCAAAGATGACATCTCTGCTTACCTTGAAGCCTTTGTTTGAGGGGTTATAGAACCTGTATCCTTTCTGATTCAAATCATAACCAATAAAGATACACTTCTCAGCCTTAGGGTCTAGCTTTCCCCTTACCTGTGAGGGAATATGCACATATGCAACACACCCAAAGATCTTGCAATGATCCAGAGATGGTCTCTTACCATGCCAAGCCTCATAGGGTGTCATTCCATCAAGTGTCTTTGATGGCAACCTGTTGATTAAGTATGTGGCAGTAGATACACTCTCTGCCCAAAGATAATTTGGTAGTTTCTTCTCATTGAGCATAGACCTAGCTGTCTCCACAATGATTCTATTTCTTCTTTCAGCTACCCCATTTTGTTCTGGTGAGTACCTTGTGGTAATCTCCCTCTTGATGCCTCTTTCCTGCAAGAACTCTTCAAAATCATTGGAGAAGTATTCTCCACCACCATCAGATCTTAACCTCTTCAAATGTCTACCTGTTTGATTCTCTACTAATGCAAGATACCTTTTGAAGCAATTAAATACTTCATCTTTATGTTTCATGAAGTACAAGACAGTCCATCTGCTATAATCATCTATAAAAGATACATAGTACCTTGATCCAGATATGGATGGCTCCTTGCTTGGTCCCCACACATCTGTATGCACCAATTCCAAGTAGTCTTCATGCATAAATCCTTTCTTGGTATATGGCAACCTGTGTGACTTACCAAATTGACAAGCCCCACACTTGTATATCATGTGTTGCTTGGATACATTAGGTATCCCAAGCACACATTGATCTCTGCTCATCTGCTTTATGGTTCTCTCTCCAATGTGACCCAATCTTTTGTGCCACATCTCCAATTCTGATAGGGTTTGGTCCCTATAGTTGTACAAGGCAATATTTTTAGTATCCTCAAGTTCAAAGGTAAACAATCTACCTGACTTCTCTCCCTTGGCTATCCTTCTGAACCCATGTCTTGGATCCTCCACAAATGCACCATGTTGAGTGAACCTGACCTGTAGACCTTTTTCAACAATCTGACCTACACTCATCAGATTCTTGGTGATTGTTGGAACATACAATACTCTGCTTAGCAAATTCTGATTACCATCACTTGTTTTGACATTACCTACTTTAACCACTGAGTGTTTAGTGTCATCACCTGTCTGCACTTGGTGCTTGCCTTTAGGTTCTTCCAAATCAGAGAGTAAGGCAACATTCCCAGCTACATGGTTAGAGCAACCTGAGTCAATATAGAACAAATGATCATCATTGATACCTGATTTAGATGTCATGTTCATAATCAACAAGGAATCATCTTGATCCTCTGCATAATTGTTGTAATCCTTTCTGTTCCTGTATCCTCCTTGATAATTGCCATTGTGATTGTAGCTATTGTTGTAGTTGTTGTTGTAATTATTGTTGTAGCCATGGTAGCCTTGAGATTGATTGAACCTGCCTCTGCCTTGGGAGTATCCTCCTCTTTGGTGACCTCTTCCTCTTTGGTTCTTGTAGTTTTTGTAGCATTCATCTGTAGTATGATTAGACAAGCCACAAATATTGCATGGAGATTGATTATAGGGTCTCCCCCTACCTGACTTACCTCCTCTGCCCCTACCTCTAGATGATCTACCTCTCCCTGCATAGTTTGCTTGGGAGGTGGATCCTTCTTCATCAACTTTTTTACTTTTACCCTTGTCTTTAGACTTCTTATCTGTATATAGGGCAGAGGGATTGTTACCTTTTGATTGCTCTCCATTCTTTGTGATCTTTGCTTCATGTGTGAATAGTTGTCCAATCAAAGTTGTTAGATCAGGTGCTTGGATGTCCATGTACAAGTCCATTGCAGTGGTAAAGCTCTCCCACTTGTCATCTGCTTTGAGTCCATTGATCACTTGTCTGACTATTTGCTCTTCTTCAATTTCTTCTCCAACACTTGCAAGTTGATCTGCAATGTCTTTGACTTTGGTGACAAAATCTGAGACACATTGTTTTGATTGCTTCCTAAGAGTTGTAAACTCAATCCATAGCTGATTCTTTCTGGCCCTTGTGCTTGATGAGAAGTATGTTGACAAGGTCTCCCAAGTCTCTTGGGAAGTCTTACAGTTCCTAACATGAGGTAGAAGGAAATCAGAGATAGAGTTTAGAAGATATGACCTTGCTAAAGCATCTTTAGCACACCATTGATTAAGTCTCTCATGCTCATCCTTTGTAGGTAGGCCTCTGGTTTTGAATGAGGGCAACTCCTCATCTCCTGATATGTATCCATACAAGCTTCTCCCTTGTAGATAAGTCTTCATTCTTAATGACCATGCCTGGTAGTTATTCCTATCCAATTTGTCAATAAAGGAAGGGAAACCATCACCCATGATTACCTTGTTTTGCTCTGATACCACTGTTGGATGTGATGGCTGGGTACAATCAGAAGATCAAGTTGGTGCTGCTAGACCTGCTTCACACCTGCCCTCTTTTCTCTTCAGATATGGTTAGGAGACTCCTTGAGCTTCCAAATGACACCAAGAAACTATATATGTGCTTTACAAAATGATTGAGTAATGACCAAATCAAAACAGATAAGTTTGAACCTTCATAAGTCCAAAAACTTGCTATTTCTGTAATGACACCTGCTCAGTCCTAAGCTCAGTGTGTCCAGCACACTTGCAATTGGTTTAATTCCTTCTGGGAGTATTAAATTAGCTTAACTAGCTACCATTAGCAAGTTAAATCACTCCAAATGATAAACTATATACTGAGCATGATGTTTAGCAAAATCAGGGACACTCCCGATTTTTTAGGAATCACACAGAAATATACCAGTGATCACTTCGACAGCGATTTCTCCCAATTGGCTGAATAGATTGACTTGAAATTTTGTAGTGTTGTAGAATGCTTTGAGCTGGTTCCAATGAGCCCTGGATCATCAAATTTGGTTCAGTAGATCTTGAGATATGCTCTGTTGAAGTTGACAGACTTGGAGGTAGTCACTCAGAGAAAACACAGAGTAAAGAACTATGAGTATATGTATTGATACTATCAAATGTACATTCCCATTGGCATGTAGAGTGATGCCCAATGGTACTCAGAGGTGTAGGGTAGGTAGTAGCTCTCACACTCTCACAAATATGCTTGGATTAGCCTCGGGAAGAGTGTTACATCACCCGCGACTTTTACATTGATTTTTATAGGAGTTTTTTGAATGAATTTGAATTTGAATTCAAATTAAAGCTCCCTTGATTCTCTCCACTAGACTTAGGGAGATATTCCCTCAACTAGATCATCTAACTTTTCCACGACTCTAGTCTAGTAGGTATGATTACATTGTTGATGAAGTCACATGGACTTTTACATGAGATAAAAGTAAGAATCAATAAGACTAAGTTCACATGATTATTGACTCTTGTGAATGTATCATCCAAGGGTTCAATCTTTTATGCTTTCCAAGGGTTCAATAGTCCAAGCTTCATGTTGGGTCTTCAAAGGCACAAAGCAAAGCCAAGTGTTAAGGCTTGTTTGCACCAACATCACCCACTGTAGATACAACATTCCGACAAATGTTTGCTTGCATGACTCAAGTCCGAGATGAGTTCACATCTCTTGGCGATAATTATCAGCAGCTGCAGAGGACAACCAATGATTTACAGTCGCAGCTTAATTTATTGTCTATTGAGAATGCCTCACTGAACAGCCGATACCAAGAATTACGAGAGGCATATCATAAATTAGAACTAGAAAGCGAAGAAAAGACCAAGGAAGCCACTGCTGATCTTGACAACTTGCTTAGGGCCAAGACAATTCGCAACGCAACATTAACGAGAAATATGGGCTTACTACGAAGACACCTAGCAGCAACAAAGGAAGAAAACCAGCGCTTACAGGATCAGAACCGAGAAAACTTAGAAGCAGCTCTCGACCACCCAGACCAACCTTTGAGTCCTAGTCGGTTCAAAGCCATTCCCCCAGAATCAATGAAGATGCTGCTAGAGGATCATGTAAGACTACCAATCTAGATCTTGCATATGATATGAGTACAACGCCATCGCTACGGGTGTGTTATGCCTGGCATTGTAGAATAAAGTACCTACCGGCGTGCTTCAAGCAGACTTTCGAAGAGATGTTCACAACCGGCTTCTGGGAATACCATTCAGAGGTATTCATAAGCAGGCCTACACATTTATTACACTTATTTGCCTGTGAACGAATGGTCTATTCCACACACTATCATCTCCCGCCACCAGAAGAACCGCAACCAATAGACTGGGAGAAACTCGAGGCCGATCTGGCCCGAGGCATTCGTATCTCCGAGCACACCCTCGCTCAAACCTCCTACAGAACTATATCCGGCAGACCTCACAGCAAGGTTCTGTCAGGGATGACAGAAGCGAGAGGGAGGGGGGTCTTGGAAGCAGCCAGAGGCACAGACGACGCGGAAGCATGTAACGACGGAGCAGGGAGCTAGTCGGATCAAGTTTTCAAACAAATATGTTTTTAATTAATTCTCAAAACACTCAACAGTGATTTTTATCACTCATTGTAACATATATAACATAGAAAACCCCATTTTGTAATCCATAGCTCCATTTTGTGCAAGCCGAGGAGTCCTCGAGCTTGAGGAGCTTAGGTAGAATGAGCGTATCAATTTTGGTTATTTTTAGACACCGTTTACCCCTTCAAATAGCACTTAGGACCTATTTTTTAACTATGCTGGTCACTAGATGTGAAACCGGTCAAAACTAGTCTAGAATCTATAAAAAGAGCTAGAGAGCTCATTTTTGAGGTTGGTTAGTGTGAGCTTAGAGCTATTTTGAGCTTGTAAGAGTGTTCTTGAGTAATAGAGTTGACTTCTCACCTTCCATTGTGTCTTGCTTGTCTCTTCGTAGTGTGTGTGTATGTGTGTGTGCATCTCCATGCTTCTCACCTTCACTCTCACTTCATCTCACATTCACGATCTTCATATCACTCCTATCTCTTCCGCGGATTGACATTAAGGAGGTGGAGCTTCTTAACGTGGTTCTCACCATTGTGCTAGAGCAACAATCACCCAATCACCTTCTTTAAATAACTTAAACTTCACATTCTGATTTACCCAAGCTTGTCGCCGCCTTTGAATCACTTTCGTAATGTATGCACTTATCAAGCGGTCCTCCTCAATCTGTAAAAGGTATTTACTCCTGTGTTTAACCGATAACTCAAGCGACATCTTCTCTACCGTAATCCGCAAACTAGGAACTACAAACTCCATAGGTACTACTGCCTCCAATCCATATACCAACCGGAAAGGTGTCATACCTGTTGTCACTTTAAATGCTATTCTGAATGACCACAAAGCTGAATCAAGAAATAAATCCCAATTTTTCTGATTTTCATGCACCAACTTTTTAAGAATACGCATTAAAGTTTTATTCGTGCTTTCTGCCTGCCCATTCGCTTGAGGATGATAGGCTGTAGTCTTTTTATGCAAGATTAAATGAATCCTTGTTAATTCTGAAATCACCTCATTCAGAAAATGAGTACCTCTGTCACTCACTAACTCAATCGGACACCCAAACCTAGTCATAATATTACGATAAAGAAATTTGGCCACACTTGCTGCCTTATTATCTTTCAATGCCACTACTTCCACCCATTTCGTACAATAATCGGTTGCCACCAATATATATCTATTACTTCGCTGAGTGGTAGGTTTAATAGGCCCCACAAAATCCATGCCCCATTTTTGGAAAGGATCCAGTGGTAATACCGGATGATCAGTCATCCGGTCAGAGTTATTAGGTTGACCTAACCTCTGGCAAATCACACATCCTTTGGCATACTCATGCACATCTTTTAACACCGTCGGCCACCACAACCCAGCTTGTAATACTTTCTTTCCTGTAATATCACCTGAGAAATTACCTCCTGCGGAACCGGAATGTGCTTCCTATAAAACAGCTGATTGTTCATAGTTTGGTACACACCTCCTGATAACGTGATCCACTCCCTTCTTGTATAATGCTCCTGCTATCACCAAATATGGCCTACTTTTAAGAGCAAACTTCCTTCTCTCATCAGGTGTAAAATACTGTGGTAATGCACCCTCCGCCAGGAAAATTAATAACTGCTCATACCACGAATCTGCTTCCACCACTTGCGTAGAAAACAACTCAGCATTCGGAAATACATCAAGTGCACCGGTGGGTGGTTCTCCTAATTCCAGTCGACTAAAATAATCTGCCATCGCATGCTCTTTCCCTGGAGTATGCACAATCACAAAATCAAATTCTTGTAACAAAAGCATCCACCTGGCTAATCGGCCTGTTAATAAGGGCTTTTTGATTAAATAAACCAAAGCCTGATGATCCACATGAAAAACCACTTTATTGCCCAACAAATAATGTCGAAACTTGTTAAGGGCATATACCATCACCAAAGCTTCTCTTTCCGTCACCGGATAATTTCTTTCAGCCGCAGCCAATACTCTCCTAGCATAATAGACAGGTCTATACCATCCTTTATCTTTCTGCTGTATCAAAACTGCTCCTACGGCCACATCCGATGCATCCACAAATATGTGAAATGGCATTGACCAATCGGGTGGTTGTAAAATGGGTGCTACCGACACCATCTTTTTTAACAACTGAAATGCTTTTTCTTGAGCATCATCCCACATAAATGGAACATCCTTCTTGGTCAAATGTGTTAGTGGTAAAGAAATGTTTGCTAAATATCTTAAGTATCGTGAATGCCACTTAATTTGACCCACAAACCGCATTACTTCTTTAACGTTGGTCGGTGCTTTCGCTGTACTTATAGCTTCGATTTTCTTAATATCGATAGCCATTCCTGCTTGTGATATAACATGGCCCAATAAGATACCACTTCTGACTGCAATCACACTTTTAAACAGATTCAGTACCATCCTAAACTGCCGACATCTTTCGAAACATGCTTTCAGATGTAGTAAGTGCTTAATCATTTCACCGAAGACCAAAAAATCATCGACAAATACCTGCATAAAGTCTTGTAGATAAGGTTCAAACACTTTATGCGCCACATAATTGAATGATGGCGGTTCGTTCTTCAAACCAAAACTCATGACGGTAAACACGTAAGCTCCAAATTCTTTAATAAATGTTGTTTTATGCTGATCCTCCTCAGCTACACTGATCTGATTCTAACCGAAAAATCCATCCAAAAAACTATACATTTCATGGCCTGCGACTGCATCCAACACTGCATCACAAAATGGCATAGGAAACGGGTCTGTAACCATTGCCGCATTTAACTTTCTATAATCAACACAAATTCTGAGCTTCCCATTCTTTTTGGGGACCACTATGATAGGAGATAGCCAAGTGACCTGATTCACCGGTTTGATAAATCCAACTGCCAATAATCTATCAATTTCTTCCTTCACCTATTTAGCAAAGTTAGGATTCATTCTATATCTTTACTGCGCCACAGGTACTGCATCCACCTTCAAATTAATCCTATGCTGATGCAACTGCGGATCTATGCCTTTTACCTGAGTATAATCCCAAGCAAATACATCTACATACTCCTTAAGCAGGCAAATAAGATCCTCCTTAAACTTTCCTTCCAATGTTTTACCGTTCCTCACCATCTTGGGTTCCGTTTTGGTTCCTAAATTAACCTCTTGAAGCTTCTCTTCCTTCACCCGCATAGAACCTGCATACTTCTGATCGTACATCCTTTCTGCCCGCGTAATTATCTCTTCCTCCTGGTGTTCCATCTGCTGCTGCA
Organism: Ceratopteris richardii; assembly: GCA_020310875.1. Classification (NCBI taxonomy): domain Eukaryota; kingdom Viridiplantae; phylum Streptophyta; class Polypodiopsida; order Polypodiales; family Pteridaceae; genus Ceratopteris; species Ceratopteris richardii. Next base: position 135,687,406 of record CM035439.1, on the reverse strand, counting down.
CCGGAATGTCCATACGTTGATCAAATATCTTTTGTAATTGGGCGCCTGCCACCTGTTCACCGGGCACTGGCTCTTCTACTTTTGGCCCACCACAATAATCCTTACTTAATACTCCTTCAACATCGACTTCTAATACCGCACCACCGTTGGGTTTTCTTGCAAAAACTTTTCCTCTTCATCATCTTCAATCTCATCCGCCAAATTAATAGCCTGAGCCATAAGTGGTTTTTCCTAAACCGACATATTTTTTCGTCCATGCATAGGAAGCGTCACCTGCTTTTTACCCTTGGTAATCATTACTACATTCAAGCCCCAATCCTGCTTGACTTTGGCCAGCCGAAACCAAGGTCTCCCTAACAACATTTCATACGGATACGCGGACTCGGACATTTGGATAACCACAAAATTAACCATAAATGTCATGCCGGAAATGATGATCTGTTGTTGCTTTAGAATGCCAACTGGCTGCACTCGTGTTTGATCTGCCATTTTTACCTGAAAATGTGCTAGAGCCAATTCGCCTCTTCCCATTTCGATAAAAATATGCTCAGGTAATATGTTTACTCCTGATCCTCCATCAAGCAACACTTCTACAAATCTCCGGTGGTTGTACTGCACCTGAATGACTGGTACTATAAAATCCACATCTCCTGGATCAATACTGTTGGCCGAGATTGAAGGGATCGACCGAACTTCAGGCTCTGTATGATGCCCAAGTAGCTTTTTCAACAATTTCTCTCGAAACACAGGTACCAAAGACAACAGTTGATCTAAGGACAACTGTAGCGATGAGCTAATGATTTCATCAAACCAATCATTTGCCAAGCCTTGCTGACTCGGCACCTTATCCCGCTCCTTTATGGGAGGTATCACTTTCACACCCTATTGTTGCTCAGTCTGACCTCCACACCTTACCTGATTAGAAGACTCATCTCGAACCTGCTTCAAAACCTTGTCCTGGATTTGCCTTTGTTCCTGCCAATCAATAGGGCCTTTATTCCTTGATCTTGTCACTGCCAACACTTCAACCTCTTTACCTTTCCCACATTGTTTGCAATCACACTGCCATTGGTTAGTCTTCTCAACGTGTAGTCGATCAAATGTATCGGGTGCATCATGAGCTCTATCCGTTTGCTCTGGCCATTCAATCAGCATGGCATTCGCCTGAGCCGCCTGCTGCCCCTGTTGTTGATGTTGTCCCTGTTGATTATGCTGGTTATACCAAATGATGGATATACCTCTTTCTTCACGATGCTTTACCCACAACGAGAAATTCGGCCCTATCCAATGATCAGGAGCTGAACAATACCCACAAGGCATTACCCTTGGTGGTCGACCTTGGTGATTGCCCTGCTGGTTATTCCCTTGTTGATTCCCTTGATCTCTCCATGGGGGTCTTCCTTGTTGCTATCTTGGAAAATTACCTCGCCCTTGGATAGGAATAGCCTGATTGGCCGATACATCATTTAGATTTCGATTGTCTTGCCGAGAACTTTGCCCTCTATGCTTCGGGTTATACCAACACTGAGTTGTTGTATGTCCCTCTTTGTCAGAGATCTCACAAAATCATTTCTCCTTTGGAGCTAGTATAGAATATCCATGTCTCTTTAACTTATTAATCCATTCCTCCTCTTTACTGTGCTTAGCTTTATGCTTACGATGCTTTGTCCTCACTATTTCATCATCATCGTCAGCAGTGTCAGAATCACTTGAACTCTTGCCCGACTCCGTTGCTGAATCCGATTCAACCTCTGAACCAGGATCAGACTACTTCTTTTTGGCTCGTCCAAACCTTCTTTCAACACGCACCGCTGCTAATACTAATACATCAAAGCCATTTGCAATGTCCACATTGGCCACCGCATGTCTTATTGTGCTCCTTAATCCTTTCAAAAAAGATCCTGCCAACATCTCATCAGTAGGTTGTTCATTACCTTGCAACCTTTCCATTAGAGTCCGAAACTTTTGAGCATAGTCTTCCACTAGCATGGTCTTTTGTCTGATGGCCCTCAACTTCCTTAATACATCGGAAGGCGTCTTTTCTTTTCTAAATCGTTGCAAGAATGGTATTTTTAAAGCATCATATGTAGCAAATGAGCAATGCCATATTGACTGAACTAGCTCATAGCTCGTCCTTCTAACGTGGCTGCAAACTGTTGAAGCTTAATATCATCACCGTTCATAGCGGGATATCCATTCGCTGTCCATTTTATTTCGAATTGAGCCACATGGCAATCAGCATCCTCCTTAGAGGTTCCACTGAAATGAGCGGCTTTGACTTTAGGGTTAGGAGGTGGTTGAGCCATTGGCTGTGGTTGAGGTGTGTGCCTAGTTCTTTGACCGGTCGCCCCTGCAAGTGGGTCAAACTGGAGTTGTCTTCTTACCCCTATAGTTGCTTCTGTGAGGAATAACGCTCCCAGTATTCCGCCCACTAACCTTACCTTTGATGCACCTGTTTCCCCCTGTTCCTCGTTAGTGCCCAGGTTGAGCCATTGGCTGTGGTTGAGGTGTGTGCCTAGTTCTTTGACCGGTCGCCCCTGCAAGTGGGTCAAACTGGAGTTGTCTTCTTACCCCTACAGTTGCTTCTGTGAGGAATAACGCTCCCAGTATTCCGCCCACTAACCTTACCTTTGCTGCACCTGTTTCCCCCTGTTCCTCGTAAGTCTGAAGATGTCTCCACGTTTGCTGCTTTTGCCTGTGCCCTCGTAAAATATACTTTAAAAAAACGGTTGCGCCTGCCCCTCATGCATTTCCTGAGGCTGCATCAGCTGTACAGTAGGATCGCCAATTGTGTTGAGGGTTCTAAGGTTCAACACAACATCGAGTTGAAGAACTAAACAGAGTTACTTATTTCTCCGTTAGCACTAATCTTCACACCCAGAGATTCCACCAAAATTGCATCTAGAAAATCCACCGGAATTTCACCGAAACGCCTTCTTTCCGGTAACTTCTACCAATTCAGTATTACACAATCGCATTTCAAAGTTTCACCTTTCAGAAATGTACAACTTCTTACACATTTCATAGACACCAGAATTTCATTGCACTTCTGAGCAGACAATTTGAGTTTCCCAAAATGACTTAACAGAATTGAAGGACTCAAACAAGAACTCTTATCAGTGCGAACATCTGCTACTCAATACTTTAATAGATTTAACGCTGTGATTACACATTTGCAAATACTAGAACTTCTTATTTCATATTTGATTATGTATCACAGGATATTCATCAATGGTAGATGACTTATTATTTTCTGCTGACAACAGTTTCTTCCGGTACTCGTAGATTTCCTGTTAGGAGAGTTTCTTCATCTCCAAGATTGTTGCACTGCTTCCTCTCCTCACATCTTCTCTTCTCTTCGGAACTTCTACCATGCCTTGCGATTGTCGCGAACTCCTTTCTTGTGACTTCTCCTGCTTACGGTTGCTGCGAACTTCCTTTCTTATGACTTCTCCTGCTTACGGTTGCTGCGAACTTCCTTTCTTATGACTTCTCCTCGCTCTTGCGACATGTCCTTTTTAATCTCAACATAGCCATCTTTTTCTTTTTCTTTTTATTTTATTTTTCAAGATTTCCCTGCCTTCAACAATGGTGTCTAAAAATAATCAAAATTGGTACGCTTATTCTACCTAAGCTCCTCAAGCTCGAGGACTCCTCGGCTTGCACAAAATGGAGCTATGAATTACAAAAAGGGTTTTTCTATGTTACATATGGTACAAAAGTGATGAAAATCATTGTTGGAGGTTTTGAAAAATATTTATAAAACATAATTCTTTGAAAAATGATTTGACTGACTCCTTGCTACTTCATTATGCTCTGTCTTTACATGCTTCCGCGTCTTCTATGCCTCTGGCTACTGCCAACGCCCCCCTCCCTCTCGCTTCTGTCGTCCTCGACAGAACCTTGTTGTGAGGTCTGTCGGATATAATTCTAGAGTAGTTCCTGAGCGAGATTGTGTTCTGATATGTGAATTCCTCGGTCCAGATCTGCCTCGAGTTTCTCCCAATCAATGGGTTGTGGTTCATCTGATGGCGGGAGTGGATAATGCGTGGAATATACCATCTATTCATAGGCAAATAATTGAAGTAAATGTGTAGGCCTGCTGATGAACACTTCCGAATGGTATTCCCAAAAATCGGTTGTGAATATTTCTTCGAAAGTATGCTTATAGCATGCCGGTAAGTACTTGATTCTTCAATGTCAGCCATAACACACCCGGAGCGATCCTGTTGTACTCATATCATATGCAAGATCTAGATTGCCATGCTCGAAACTCGGGGTGTTTACATGGGGTGCTTTGACGCGACAGAAGACTTTGAAAACCATCTGCGTCATGTCAAATATCTTGACAGTCATGTGCACTGCTATATCGTCCATATGTTTTAAGTGAGGGAGCCAGTGCTGAATCATAGCCATCATGTATCCGACTGTAGGTAGTCCTGTGGGTGGAGTGAAGTACGGGTAATTTAACCAATCCTGGCATTGCTTGTTGTTTTGTACTTTAATAGCAAATGCCTTCCAGGAGCGACGACGTGGCACTGGTCCCTAACATGGGTTGTATTTTAAGTGGAATGATGCCTTAACCCAAGTACTCATCATGTCTAGATATGCCTATAATAAATCCTTGCACCAATCTGGTTGATAGATTTCTCCTTGTTGTGCATCTGTTGGCAAATCGTCAGGCTCAAACTGCGTAGCTTGACTGAGGGCTTCTTGCCTGTTTCTTTTTCTATGGCCAGTTGATATTTTGCCATTAACATAAAATAAGGTTTATAATGTAGCTCATGCCCTGATATGTATCTGCGAGGGGCCAAATGAGCAAAATAAGGAGACTGTCAAATTCTTTCTTCAATCATTGCCATGGCGTGTAACTGCGCCTCTACCCTTGCTGAGTGGGTTGTTCCAAGTTCTTCAATCATCTTCATCCATGCGGGAGTTGTAAGCTCGAAAGTCTTCTGGCCTTCGGCCGTGACATGTCCGCCTGGGATGGGTTGGGGTTCATACACTTCTTCAGAAGTTTCTTCCACCAGAATAGTCACTCTTTCTTCCTCTGTTGGCAGTTTCGGTGGGGAGTGTGGCCTGGGGGGTGCTTCATATACTGCTATCCGTGATTGAAGAGTTGATACCTGGGCCCGTAATGTGTCGAGTTCCTCTAGGATGTCAGGAGATGGGTCCGCAGGAGCTGGTAGTCCTTGTTGTATGTAGATGATATTATTGTGACAGGTGATGATCTAAATGACATTCAAAGGATCAAGAGACACATTCAAGAGGAGTTCTAAATCAGTGACCTACATATTTTCTAGGTATGCAAGTGATATACAGATGAAGCAATGTATTTGACTCAAAGAAGATACATTCAGGATCTTCTTCTCAAGTTCAAAATGGAGAACACTAAACCTGCAAGTACACCTTTGGAGATGAATCATAAACTTAGTGCTTATGAAGATGAGAAAATTGAATACATTAGAGAGTATCAAAGCTTGGTAGGTAGCTTGGTATATGCTACTCATACAAGGGCAGACATCTCATATAGTGTGGGAGTGCTTAGTCAATTCATGCACTCACCGAGAAGATGACACATGGATGCGGCTAAGAGAGTACTTAAGTATCTCAAAGGTACAATCAACGAAGTTATATTCTATCCTTACTCTTCAGATTTGGATATCAAAATCTACTCAGATGCAGATTGGGCAGGAGCTAAGGATGATAGAAAAAGTACATCTGGTAATTTAGCATTTGCAGGTTCGAAGCTAGTGTCATGGAGTTCCCAGAAGCAACCAACAATTGCTTTATCCTCAACTGAAGCAGAGTACAGAGGCCAACTCAAGAGGCAATATGGTTAAAAGCATTGTATACAGATTTGGGACTTGTGAGTTCCAAACCTCACATATTTCGAGATAATGTAAGTTCCATGCATCTACTGGCAAATCCTATTTTCCATGCGAGAACCAAGCACATAGAAGTCCATTACCACTTCATCAGGGAGAAGCTCATGGCAAAGGAGATTGACATTTCTTTTGTTCCAACTGAAAAGCAAGTAGCAGATATGATGATGAAGGCACTTGATAGAATAAAGCTTTGTAGATTCAAAGCTATGGCAGGTATTCAACCTATCAGAGAATGAAGACTCAAGCATACTTTAGCTTGAGGGGGAGATGTTGGAACATCAAGCTTACACTATGCTTGACGTGGATTTGATCTACATCAAAGGCTATCGCGTCGAAAGAATATCTGTTGGAGAGTTCCTTTTCTTATGCTCATTTATTGTATTTTTTTGAGAGATTTTTTGATGGTTCATTTACCGTTTTATAAGCCTTGAGCTTTACACATGTAAAGGTAGAAAGATAGAGCCCAAATCCCACGAATTTGTGGTGGTTGAAGTTGCATTCAATCAAACAATCAAATCACCTAAAAGTAGATCAAACTAGATCTTCACTTTTCCTAGATTGTAGGAAAGTGAATTGATTCCCTCCAACAACCATTCCCACCTTCATTTGAATTCAAATTTCAATTGTAGTCATGGAACACTCCTAGAGTCTATATAAAGACTTGAAATCACTTGTACATTACATGCAAACAATATACATACACTTGTGACCATCATTGTCTTGCTCCTTCAATTCTCTGCATCATCTTCTTCACCATTAGTAATCTTGCAGAGGCTGCTGCTCTCTCTGCAGAGCTCTAAATTGAGTGCAAGATTTCTCATTGGAAAGGCATTAGTGTCTAGTTTATACCTATAAATTTTCATAGAATTTTGTTTAGTAGATTGGGAGAAATCTAAATTTTTCTATCTCGGGGTCAATCTCTGCATATTCCTGAAAAATAGGAAGTACTAGTGGTGAATGTCGCATTCATTCCTATAGCATATTTTTCTTATTCCTTATACTTTTGTGCATTCCATATGCTCAACCCTATGTGTATCATTCCCATAAAAGGATTTTTTCTAATTGTAATCAGGCTTGTTGCTATGGGCATTTGAAGTTCATTGTCTCTTCCATAGATAGTAAGTTTTTTGAGCTAGTCGACCCGCCAACCTATTTCTTTTGTATCGTCTCATTCTTCTTGATGCTCCAAAGTACATAGTGCATTTCTTTGCACTTATCGCGTGCCTATAAGGTCTATTTGACTCTCCATAAGCTCAAGGGCTGGTCTTGTGCCGGTTGGCTTGACCAAACTTCGTCGCTTCGAAATGCACTTTTCTACCTTCTACAAGCTTCTCCAAGTTCTTTCATCGACGGCACCCTAGATGAAGCGACGACCTGCTCTGATACCAATTGTTGGAGATAGACGTCTGCGGAAGCACGTGAACAGCACAAGGAAGAAGAAGAAGCTTGGATCACAACACACAATACTGAATGTATTACTAGAGAATGTACAAAGATAAGTAGCCCATTAGGGCAATAGGCGTATATACAAGCCCGGGGAAAAAACCTCCTAAAGAGGGAAAAAAGTGCCCCGGTGGTCCTAGTGTGTTCACACACATCACTACCTAAATATATCAACATCTTTTCAATAGAGGTGCTAATGCTTTCTTGCTCTTGAACTATTGAATTTGCTCTAAGATAAAGCTCTCTGAATGGGAATATCTTAAGCCAGACATTTGTAGATGATACGCATGAAAGCACAACATCCATTCAAGATGGTCTTGTGAGGCCATCTCTTTATAGGGAGGGAATGACAAAGGTACTGGCGATCCTCCCATCCTTGTTAGGTTGCAAAATATTGATAAGGTAGTAGTAGTGCATAAAATCTACCTTCAGTAGCCTTGTGCTAAAGTATTTGATTAAGCCTACCTTGCACCATATTCGTTGAAGTTCCTCCGCATTTTCTAAGTTTATGATTTCTCGTGTAAAGAACTGATACTTCTCTCTGTAAAGAACTGATACTTCTCTCATACATTGTTAAACTCACATTTTGCTTCCGAGATGTATGATGTGTCTTCCAAAGGTCTTGCCATCTCGTTGAACCAATGAGAATGGGGATTGAATTTCATTGTGTGCACCATAGGTGGATCCTGAATGGGTATTGTCTACAGATGTACTAGTGTCTCTAGCCTTTCTTGAGGTATTTCAACAATAGGCAAAGTGTCAATATCTATCATTTGGTGGATAGTGCCTACATGGGAAATAGTGCCTGTAGCTTCAACCATGATGAAAAAGGTAGTAGAATTTTTGTGAATTTGCTAGAAGAACACTAATCACATTAGTATTGCATCAGAAACTAGATGAGACCTTGTTCCCTTTACAATACCAACGTGACATCCTTGAATGTTATTGACCTAGTGAGTGTCATGTGTGAGGTTAGTGTTAGAGAAGGTTAATATGGTGAGTGGTTCACCTAGATGCATACTTTGGAAAATGCAATGATCGTTGAATGCATCTAATGCTATACAAGTATGTTAAATGGTGGGGTTAGGGGGTTTGTTACATGATTTGCTTCTCTTTACTTACCTCTTGGGATTACAAGTTTTGCATCTGAACACATCTAAGGGTTTTAGAGATGAATCCAACTAAACTTGGGACTTTTCAAGTACCCATTTCCAAGTACTGCTAGATTTTCTTTTTCTTGAATATGATTTTACAATAGCTTTTCTGATCAATTTTTGTGCGATGAGCGTAGGTGATCTGAAGAGATGGATTGATACTTGATGAAGGTGTAGTGATGCAAAATCTTTGCACTACACCAGCCAAATAAACTTCAAAGATGTATGGTGGGCCCTTTTAGCTTGCCAAAGGATGTATTAGACACCCTATGTACTTTAGAAGATCACTCTTAGAAAGATGAATGAAAATAGAAAAGTTTGACCACTAGTCAACATGAAGAAACTTTGGTCATATATGCTTCATTATTTCACTCAGTGCTCATTCTTTGATTAAAATTGACCAGTGAGCTTTTAGAGAAATCTAATTACAAAGCAAAGCAGCCTATTGGGAGTTATTTCATAAAGAATGCTTGACCATACTAGGAGAAATTAATTTAGCAAGTCAAGTATGTAATCCCGATTTTTCAGGAAGCTGAAGATGCAAATACGTAGGTGACGTCTAATGAGTTTTTCTCACAATGGAGAAATCCAAATTCAACGAAACTTTAGGAACTTAATGTAGACTTAGAGAGATAACATTAACAAGCTAAATCACTAAAAATTATGCACCATGCTCAGAGAAATCATCTCTACAATCTGATTGAAAAACTAAGATTTATAACAATGAAGAGTTCACTCACATAGACATGAAGTTATGAGACCAAATATGTATGAAGCCAAATGTATATTACATGGGGAATATAGTAGAATTACTGACACATATATGAGCTATAGGTTCAAGCTCAAATCTGGCATGAAGCCCCTGCAATAGTGTCTCTTTTTTTTGCGACTAAACTGAGTCACACTTATATGGAGTGTGTTGGAGCCATAATTTGAATTTGAATCATCTCTGACCTAAGATTCTCTCCTAATTTGTAGAGATAGATGCTTTTACGAATTCGTGGGATTCTAGCCTACACATCAAGTGGCTTCAACCACTTTTGATGATAAAAATAAAAAGAATGAGAAAACAAATATCAATATATATAAAAATTTCAAAGAGAAAGAAATAGAATAATATCTCACTAACTCTTCCCACATTGTACCCTATATCTTGCTTGTGCTTATAAATTATATGAAAAGAAAATGAATAAAAGCACAATTGACAAAACTGAATCTAGGTTTGAAGGATTTCTCACTCTTTTTGTCCTCTTTTCTTTTCCTTCTCTTTTTTTTTCTTTTTTTTAATATATATTTCTTTTCATGATTTTCCATACTCATTTTCCTGGAACTTTTGCCTTCAAGGCAATTTCTTAGGAAACTCTCTTCCCCTCCTATTATTTTTCCTAGAAAAAGACTGAGGCAAAGTACATGGAAATAATTCCAAGTATGTAGTGAATCACAATATTTTGATATTACTTTATTACTGCATTCTCTAGAAAGTGCAAGGTTGGAAAATATGTATTTCTAAGGTCTTAGGTAAAAAACCCAAGTGGTTATCTGATGATGAGGTTGCACTTTCCTTCACCTATGGTTCTTCATGCTTTTGTAATGTTACAATGTCTTTGTCCTTGTTAACTATCAATTGAAGCATATCTGATTTTTTCGCCCAGCAATACTTTATATTTGATGGTTCTATCTTTGGAGTCAAACACACTTCTTTTGATGAGCAGTGCTTAACTGTCTTAGGTCTCCACATCCATTTTGTCCTTATGTTAAGATTTTTCTGCATATTTCTTGGTCACCACCTTCCAACTGTTTTTCCACCAGATTTTGTTTCTTCAACTTCTTTCTATTTTTCTATGAATTTGGTTTGATCATGGAGAAGTTTCTTCTGTGATTCCTTTGTATCTTCTATTGAAAAGATAAATCTTTCCAGTTCTGAGTCATAGATTTCGTGTTGAACTCCCTGTTCTTCATTACTCAACAAAGGCATTAAAAACTTTTTGTCATTTACTTTTAATTTAAGCTTCATCTTTTCAAAATTCAGAATTACCTTACCTTGCTTCATCCAAGGTTGCCCTAAAATCATTTTCTCAGTTATCATATGATCAGGCCATTCTTCACAATCTATTTTCATATTTTCTTCATTGAACTTAACTACAACGGATTGTGAAGACAAAATTTGTACTACCTGCAAATCTATTGTTTTGATAAGTGTTTTGCTTATATTCCTCTTGACCTTTAATTTTTTTAACAATTTAGAACTTATCAAATTGACTTGTGCACCTGAATCTAATAAAACCTTAATTTGCTCATTATGAAAATTCATTTTTATGACAAGAAAATGCTCTCTCACCACCCCTGAAGGTCTCTCACATATGAAAACTTCTCTAATCTCTTTAGATTTTCTAATTCTTTCTCTAGCTTTTTGTTGAGCTTCGCATCTAATTTTTTCCTCTTCTTTTTTTCTGTTTTGAGCTTGATGTATTCTTCCCCATTCTAGGGCTGTTAATGGAAGATCATACCTTTTTATTCTACATCCAATTATGAAATTAGGCATGACTTCTCCATCTATATTAGCTAATTGGACAGCTCCATTGTGGCTAATTTGATTGATAATGTAAGGCCCATGTCCCTTCTTCTGAACTTTCTTCTGATGTTCTTTCAAGGTATATGACAGAACTAAATCCCCCACTTGCAAATCCTTATCTTTAATATGAACATCATGATATGCTTTTTGCCTCCTTTTATCTGCATATACGCCCATAATTGCTTGAAGTCTTGAAGCTCCAAGTTTTTCTAATTCCACCACTCTTTCAGATAATTCATGTCCAGTCCATTCTAATTGATTCCCCACCTTCAATGTTGGTATGAGAAATTCTAATGGCAAGACTGCATTTTGTCCGTAAACCAAATTAAATGGTGTTGTACCAATAGCAGTTTTGTATGCCACTCTATATGCCCATAGGACATGATTAAGTTGTAAATCCCAATCATTCCTATTTGTATTTACCAATTTTGACAAAACAGTGCAAAGCACTTTATTAGTGCTTTTTGCTAATCCATTTGCTTGTGGATGATAAGGGGATGACTTTCTATGACTAATCATGAAATACTCAGTTATATTTTCTATTACTTGGTTTATAAAATGAGTCCCCCTATCACTTAAAAATTCAATTGGTAAACCAAATGTGATTATAATATTCTCATAAATAAATCATGCAGTGGTTTGAGCATCATTTCTTTTTGTAGCCTTAGCCTCTGCACATTTGGTCAAGTAATCTGTAGCTACAAGTATATATTCAGCATGAGAATGTCTTGCAAGAGGATGGATAGGTCCAATGAAGTCCAATCCCCAATTGCTAAATGCTCTAGCTGATATAAGTAGCACCAATGGCATATCATCTCTTTTACTAGGTTGATTTGTTCTTTGACAAATGTCACACCTTTTCACATATGTCCGTGCATCAGGAAAGAGAGTTGGTCACCAAAATCTAGAATATAGAATGAGTTTAGCAGTCCTTTCACTTGAAAAGTGTCCTCCTTCTACTCTTGAATGTGCCATCTCTAACACTTCCATATACTTATCTTTCGGGACACATATTCTTAAATAACCATCCATTCCTTTCTTGTACAATTCTTCTCCTATCAATTGATACTCCTCAGAGATTATTTGTAAATTTCTAGAATCTGCACTAACTTTTCCTCGCTCTAGTGATTGTTTTCTTCTCAACTCCTCAATTATGTGTGCACTCCAATCTGGATTTTCTTGAAACCATTACAAAGTTATAATATCTTAATTTTGCGAAGATTGGCATTTAAGACAATTGGAAACATATTTCTCCACATCTTGAATCTTTGTAGGCCAATGTACACTCATTCTATTGAGATTGTTTAAAGTGACAATTTTGGAAGCATGAGTACATGGATTCCAACAGTGTGCTTTCCTTAGATATCCCTGTTGCTCATCTTCTGGAGTGCAATATTCTAGTATACCAATGTGATTTATATGATACAAGTGTCCAACAAGTAATACAAAGTTTCTACTTTGTAATACTAGATGTGTGTTGTTTTTGTGTGTTCTACAAGGTCCAATGGTTAACATAGGCACCCAAGTCATTGCCCAATTAGGAATACTTTCTATTTTGAACAGATATGGATCTAGTAAATGATCATCTAAAGGTGATTTTGGCTCTTTGGTTTGTATCCTGGACAAATGATCTGCTCTTAAATGATTCTTTCCTTGTCTTACTACTACCTCAAACTCAAATTCCATTAATAGTAGGAACCATCTGACTATCCTACCAGTGTGACATGGTTTGTTCACCAGATAAAGCAAGGCTTGGTGATCCACAACTAATTTAAACTTGTTGGCTAAAAGATAATGTTTGTACTTCTTTACAACAAATATCATTCCCAGTCCTTCCCTTTCAGTGGTTGTATAATTTCTTTCAGCTAAATTCAATTGCCTACTAGCATAAGCAATTGGAAAATCTAATTTGCTTCCTTCTATTGGTTGTGCCAAAACACATCCCAAGGCAAAATTTAACATGGAAAATTTGATTCCACTGTGGGGTTTTTAAAATAGGTACTGTCACCAAACAAGTTTTTAAAGTCTCGGAGGCTTGATCACATTCTGGGGCCCACTCAAATTTTGTAATTAATGCATACAGAGGTTTTGCAATATTTGCAAAATTGTGCATAAATTTCCTATAATATCCCATAAAAGTTTGAAGTTCTTTTACATTAGTCAGTTTTGGTAAGTCCACTATGGCCTTAATTTTCCTCTCATCAGTTGAACTTCTATTTCTAGAAACAATGTGACCTAACATTCTCCCGTGCCTCACAAAGAACAAACATTTCTCAGGATTTAGACATACTCTATAAGTTCTACATTTCTTGAATATATTCTCTAGATCTTTCAAGTGATCTTGTCTTTTCAATGAAAAAGTACAAAGATCATCAACATAAATTTCCATCATGTTTCTAAGAAATTCTTTGAATATGTGACACATCAACCTTTTGAAAGGTTGCTGGAGCATTGGTTAAACCAAAAGGCATAACCTTGAATGCATATATTCCCCACTCAGTGGAAAAGGCAGTCGTATGTTGGTCTTCCAAAGCTATAGGCACCTGATTATATCCTGAAAAACCATCCAAAAAACTATAGACTTCCATTCCTGCAACCCTTTCTAAGAGATGGTCAGTTATTGGTAATGGATAGCTATCTCTTATAGTTGCTGCATTAACTTTTTTCAAATTAATACACACCCTCAGTTTTCCATTCTTCTTAGGTACCACAACTATAGGATATATCCACTCAGTGTACTTAATTTCATAGATGAAATTCAGCAGAGTATTTGTCATTAAATGTATAGTGTCTTTGTTTGTAGGTTTTGTATCAGGAGTAATAGGGATTTTATGTTCACAAATTTTTGAATTAATTCCTTTCAAATCTTTATAACTGTAGGCAAACACATCCCTATAAGTTTTGCCCAGATTTATGAATGTTTCCTCTTCTTGATTTGACACGTCATCAGCTATGACAATGTGCCTATCTTCCCCCTCCTCCTAAGTAATCACCACCTTCTTAGTCTGTTCCTCATTGTCATATGATTCCCCCTTTTTCTTATCCCTTTTTGGTTTGATTTTTAAAAGTAATATGTCTTCTACTTCATAAGTCTTGAAGTTTGAAGGTACATCGAATTGTTGCTCCTCTTCTTTAATCTTTTTATTCACTTCAATTTTTTTCTCTTCTTCCATCTCTTTGTGTACACATTTTCTATAAGTCCTTGAGATTTTGTCTTGTATAGCATCTCGAGCCTCCACTTCTTCTAAAAATTGTGTTTTTGCCAGTATTTAAGAGTACCTTTTCCTTCAAATTCTCCTTTGATTTTGACACTCTTATCATTTGTACTCCTATATGAAAAATATCATACCCTTCTTCATTTTGAAATTTGACTCCCACATATTCATCATTGGCCAAATCCATTGTAGACAAAATCTGATTCCATCCATAAGCCTCAAATTCTTCATCATCAAACTTTTGTGGAATGTAATTTTCATCTTGTAACTTCCTTTCTTCTCGACAATCCTCTTTCCTTAGTAACTTTCTTTTATGTATACTTAATTCTTGATTTTGATGAACTTCAAACCATTCCTAAGGGGACATATCACAATATTGCCCATTTCTTAAATTTACTTTAGTTACTCTTCCTTGCCTTTGGAGATATAGGCAATCTCTACCCCAATCTTGCACAATTTGCATTTGTCTCATATAGGAAATGGCTTGCCTAGGATGATTTCATAGGAGGTAGGTTGTGGAAATTCAACTATGGCAAAAGTATGCTCTATCTCTATTCCACATATTTCCACGATCACTTTCTCCCGAATTCCCAGAGGTGTCTCTATGTGTCCATCTGCGAGTTGTAATCTTATTTTGGTAGCTATCAGCTCATTCCCTCCCCATTTCTCCCAAGTTTGTTTAGTCATTATTGCTACTCCAGATCCACTATCTAATATTGCCTTGGCATGATTATTACCAAATTGTATTCTCAAAGTTGAGTTCCCTTCTTCTCCCTCACAATATCCTCCTATCTTATCAATAGGTACGTACAACAATTCTTCTATTTCTTGTGGTTGAGATTCTAGGCAATGTGACTTTGTTTCCCAATTCTTCATATTATGTTGTAAATGAGAATTTTGTTTTACCCATTGAAGTTTGATATAGAATTGTACATTGTTTGTCTAAATTGATTTGGAAGGTTATTTGTGAGTTTTACTAAATGTTTCCTGATTTTTGTTGCATTTGACTCTTCGATCATGTTTTTATGATTGTCTATCTCTTCAAACTTGTTTTGTGCTTCCTGTATGATTTGTTTACACCTTTGCATTCTCTCATCCTCTATATCTGGCATTGGATAAACTAACACATGATCTATAGGATTTGGTGCATCTTGAATTCTACCTTTATAGGCTTCTATTAGAGTCTCCGAACATTTTGTATTTTTTACCCCACCTTGTGTCTGTGTATTTTGTTGTTGACTATTGTTTGAGTCACCTACAGTTTCCTCTTCTAGGGTTAGGTTTTTACCCGCTCTCGTCTTTTTTTCCCATCTCCATTTTTGTCTGTTTTTCTTCTCTTTTGTAAATAAATTTCTCTTGTTGTCTTGTGTGTGTGTCTTAGTTTTGATGCTTTGTTGCTTAGCTTGAGCTCTTGTTATGGCATTTAATGCTACTTGTCCATTATCACTCAATTCTTCTTGCTCCATTATGTTAACTGCTTTTAATGGTATGTTACTAGATGTGTTTTGCCATTTTTGAGGGTTTTTTGGACAATCTCTTATCAAATGCTCCCTGCCACAATCTTTACAATAAGCTCCTTCTATTCTTAGTGTTGGAGGTTGTGGACAATCTCTAATGAAGTGTTATCCCCCACATCTATAACATGTTATCTTCTGGACTCCTTTGAATTGGAATTTCTAATTGGACATGTAATTATTAGTTATGTACATGAACGTGGTTGTGTCCATTTCTATTCTTCCATTTCCCAAATCTAAGGCTTGCAGTTTTGGTTCTCTCTTCTCATATCCCTCCCAATCTTCCTGATATCCATCACACAAATGATAATCCTCCCTGTAAGATGATCTGGTTCTTGGACTTTCCTCCTCTACAGGTGTGTATTTTACTGGTACTACATTTGTAGGTAATGGGGTTTCTAATCCACCTATGCAAGGGGTTTCTAATCCACCTAATCCTATGAGATAGGCTTCAAGAACTCCCTACAAAGAGAGAGTTGCACAAACTCTTATTAGTGCTCTTAGCCTATCGGTACCCTAATCTGAATTTAGGCTATGGAAGACCCTAAATCAAATGTGTGTGTGAAAGATCACATACTTACAGAATTAGCATAGAATGCTAATATGTTGCTGACAGAAATCTTCATACGCATATGGAAACAACTTCTCTAACACCTCATCTGATGCATGTGGCAAGCATGTACTGATTCTCCTTTATGGATGCCACTGCCTCCATGTATGCCGAATAGGACTTCTCCAAAGATGGATGCCACTACCTCCATAAGCTCCAAGTAGTACTTATGTGCATAAAGAGAATATGTACCTGAATAGTTAACATAAGATGCAATCTTATGTTAAGCTCCATCCAATGTATTTGAAGTACTCCATAATCTTCATGTAGAAGACAATCTTTTTAAATACACGATGTAGATGGATGATCCACACCACCAATCTGCTGATAAGGAAGTCTTCTCCATAAACAAGAGTGTGAGCACACTCTTCTTCAAGAAGAACTCCATGGATGCTCCTAATGTGCTTCAAAAGTTGCTCCATAGCTGCCCATATGTGCACCATGGCTGCCCCATGTGTGTATCAGCACATCCATCACCAAAATCACCAGAAACGGTGGTATTGGATGGATCAACCATAGGCTCTCTTATATAGAGTTTGAAGTTCTTGCAAAAAAATCCATCCTGAAAAGCTAATCGCTAGAAAATAAATCTGATCATTGTTTTTTAAATATTGATCGCTAATTTTTTATTGATCGTTGCTTTATTTTTAATCATCATTGAAGATAGCTTTTAACAAGCTTTCTCAATAATTTGACCACCTGATGAATGACTTGATCAAATTTTTATGACCTATAAGCTGAGAGCTCTTAAATGAGGTAAAAGCCCTAAATTAGCAAAAAGTTAGGATTAAGGTTTTCTCCCAAATATGATCTCTGATGGCTGAATGTCATATACCATTAGAAAGCTCTCGTCAAGCTCTACAAGATAGGATCATAAAAAGTTTACCCAAATTTTGTGCCAAAAATGACTAAGTACCAAGATTAGGGTTTTTGCCCTAATAGGATTTTGGACTGATGTGACATTGATTTCCAACAATCCCCCTTGCAATGTTATATTGGTACAAATTGAACTAGATATGCAACTTCATTCATCTGCAAACTGACATAAGCTTCAAACTTGTTCTTCAAAATTGACCTTCAAAACTTTATCTTCAAAAGTCTTCTTCAAAACTGAATTTGAACTTCTTCAAACTTCAAAAATCTGAATTTGGTTGAATATGAACCATAATACCTGAGAAAATATGCAAACTAGATATCCAATAGTGTTAGCATACATCAAGCAATCACTGCTTGAAAACATATGTAGCATGACTTGACTCTGAATCTGCTATCTCATGTCTTCTCAAACGTGTAAGCATACACTAGGATCCACATATTTGCATTTACCTTATGAAAGGTTTCTCAACGTACTTCTGTTGTGTCATGTAAATACACTAAACAGAATTAGGAACTGAATCCTGGGACTTGTGACTGACAACTCACAACGTAGTGTATTATGAACACTAGCTAGTTCATCTCTGATTGTACTCAACTCTCATGAGTTTCACCAAAGTTTCACATCTATGATGTCATCTTGTCTTCATCCTTGTTTTATATGTAAGTCCTTCATACCTCTTTCCTTCAAAGTCTGGTATAATCATATATGTGCACACCCCATAGGTAACTAACCTCTCTGAAATATCAAGTTTTCTCTGCAATATAACTTTGGAACTTTCTCCTGAACAGGAACATCCAATAGGAACTTTCTCCAGACATTCTCCTTCTTCCTTATTATTCAAAAGCTGGAACATAAAGAGAAATTGACAAAGGAAATATAGGAGTACCTATAGGTATGATTTTGCATTCTTCCGCATATGGCTGAAAATAAGTCTTTATGTTTCTCCACCCCCTGGATGATTTAACATCAATTTCCAAACTTCTTCAAAGTATATCAGACTTTATGAAATCTGGAACGTCTTCCTTCTTTTCAATAAATCTGATCTTTAGTCATTTAGCATTGCTTCCTTATCATCAATACCTGTGTCCGAAACAAAATATTCTGAACCCTTTTTTTAGCACTGCAGATGCCAATAGCTTTCACTACCACTTCTCGGCTTCTTCTATTTCTCTGCAACACTAATCTAAAAGAATCTGAACCTTTGACTTACTTCTTCCAATGCTAAGAACTTTACAAACAAAGGATAGACATCTGACTCAAAAATACTCAAGATCAGACTCCAAGAATTATTTGAGGGAACATATAAGCTGCCTGCTCAAAATCTTCAACTAAAACATAACTCATACACATATGAGTCAAAACATATAAGCTGTCTTAAATATCTGCTGCTTTTCTTTCTCTCAATGCAATTCTTTGTCAAAACCTCCTAAAACATGACCAAGTATAATGCAAAACAAGAAGATGTGTCTTCTTTAAACTATCTTCTTCACACAAGATGTTCTCCTAGACTTGTCTTTGGATGAAGAGGATAAAAATAGGAAAAGTATATGGAAAATATAAGAGAAAAAAAGAAGTCTTACTTTCCCTTTGGAATTGTTGGACTTTCTTCTTCTGCATCTTTCTTCCACTTGATGATGTCAACATCTTCAAACTTCCCCTTACCTCTGACATAGATATAAAGATGTATTCGAATGTAGATTGGGCTGGCTCCAAGGATGATAGGAGGAGCACTTCAGGGTTCCTATCTTTTGCAAGTTCAAAACTCATATCTTGGTCATCCAAGATGCAACCAACTGTGGCCTTAACTTCCACAGAAGCAAAATATAGAGGTTTGGCAAATGCAACTCAGGATGCTATGTGGCTTAAGCAATTGTATGTAGATTTGGAGATACATTCCTACACTCCAATTATCTTTGGAGATAATACTAGTTCACTTCATTTGGCTGCTAATCCTATATACCATGCAAGGACTAAGCACATTGAAGTGCACTATCATTATGTAAGGGAGAAATTTCTTAGCAAGGATATCCAATTATCCTATGTATCAACTCATTTACAATGTGCAGATATAGTCACCAAAGCATTGGATGGAACAAAGATGAACAGGTTCAAATTGATGATTGGGCTACAAGAAATCAAGGAGCAATGAAGATGAAGCATGCTAGTCTTGAGGGGGAGCTATTGATGCAATTAATCCCAATCCTACATACTTGTTCACCTCACATAAACTTGATGTATTGACATTACACTTGGAAGGCTTCATATGTATAGCCTCTTGTAATTTTGCTTTAGAATTACATTTGTAAAAGGTCAATAAACCCACGAGGAGTTAGGAAGCATATAATCTCGTATCAATTTGGTAGTTGAGTCAAGAGAGAATCAATCCTATACTTTAAGATTCACTTTTAGGTAGAGATTTGAATTTAAGTTCAAATCTTTGGCTCCAACAAAGACTATAAAAAGAGGATATGAAAGGCCTACATCTATCTTGAGGTTCAGAGATCATATTCATGTACTTTCATTGAGAAGAGGATCTCACCTCATAGCTCACTCAATTCTCACTCATTGAGCAATGGTTTATTGCCAACAAAATTGTACTTTTACATGATTTAATTCATACATGATCATTACTTCTTACTCTCATATCTCTGTCACACTCCATCACAATTGTGAATTTTTTAGATCTTCTTCTCACTGTATAGTGGATCATTTCACTTGATTTAAAGCACGATAGCTCAAGGATATAGTCTAATTTAATCTTACAAAGTTTCATTAATAATGCTTCTCACGATCATTAGATATTAATCAATCTCTACTCACTGGTCTGTGACTGTCAAGGCCCATAAAAGTCGGGATGCATGATCAATTTGCTAAACATATTTCTCTTCATATAGTCCATCATTTTGGATGATATCACTCATGATTAGTAACTTATTAAGCTAATTGAAGTTCCCCAAAAGGAGATATATCAATTGCTTCTATACTCAAAGAATGGTTCAAAACTCTGAGTAGGTGTATCAACCAAAATAGCAAGTTTTGCACCTTGGATCATATGCCCACCTATCTGCTTTGATTCTATCATTAGTGGATCATATTCCAAGCAAAATATGTGGTTACTTATGCTTATTAGCTAGCTAGAGAGGCCCACAACACTCTCCAACCATTACTTATAGCAGGTGTGAAGCAAGTTTTAGCTACACCAACTCATCTCTTGTGATTATCCACCATCTCCTCCAACAACTTATTGTATGCCCTCGCAGCTAGAGCAAACACTTTTCTTTTTCCTCATGAAACTGTCTTGATCATGTGCACCTGCTTAGCCTCTTTCTTAGGCTGTGCACTGATGGAGCCAAGAGTGGACATGGAAAAGGGTTGAATCATCTTAGTCCATGAGGACCTCTAACCTTGAGAGCCTATGCCCTTGTGGCCATCCTCATAAACTAGAGCCATCTCCATGGCCTATGCCAAGGAGTGACACCTCTTCTTCCTCAACAAAGGTTGAATAGTTTCTCTAAGTCCCAAGACAAACTTGTGGACCTGGAGAAACTATATTCACATGTAGCACCAAAGGTCTCATCAAAATCAATGCCTCTTTCTTGAACATAACCCTTTTGCAAAAATCCTAGCCCTATACTTGTCAACTATTCCGTCATGCTTATGCTTCATCTTGTATACTCATTTAGAGCTAATGGTCTTCTTGCCAAGGGACAAGCCACATCAAGACTAGGTACCATTTTTCATAATAGCATCATATTTTGATTGCATAGCAGCCATACAATTTTTTGAATTTTTTGCTTCATCAAACAAAATAGGCTCATTCTCATCACAAAGTCTAGAGGTAGCCATAGCATAGCAATCTGATGCAAAACAAGCAGTATGAGAGCCTGAACGAGTATGATATGATAGAGGTGGATCTAATTCGCTATCTTGCAAAGTCTACACCAGACATTTAGGCATAGTTTCTGCCTCCTCTATATCACTTCTCTCATCAATAAGTGCATCATGTAAATCTGCATCAGAAATGGAATGATCTACATCATCATGTGAAACTTGTAAAGATTGAGAAATTGTCTCATTTGAAGTAGCACTAGACTGTCCACCTATAAAAAGATGCAACAAAATTTTATACACATCTTTGGAGTTAATGGATGTCTCCTTAGTACATGAAAGTAATGGCTGAATAACATCTTCCACAAAAACAACATCATCGCTAACACAAATGTGCTTGGTCTGATCAAAATGGAGGATGCCCATTTTACATCTTGGCTGATTTTTAGCCAAAACCAAAAACTGTTTGAAGCACATAAACACTTTGGACTTTGCTTTCAATGGATATAACCATGCATGCCTAGAAAAATCATCAATGAAAGCCAGGAAGTAAAGATAGTTCCCAAAAGAATGTGTTAACATAGGACCACAAGCATTTTAGTGAACAAGCTCGAATTTTTTAGTAGATTGTACTGAACCATCTTTGGGGAAGGAAGAACACTACAACATTTTTCCCAAAATACAACCTTCACAAACTTGTTTACTAGGGTGCCTCAAGTTTGGGTAGAGAGGACACCATTTTAGATTTCTGTAGGCATAACAAGCTAGCAAAATTCAGATGACCAAAGTGTGTATGCCAAAGCTTTGCATCTAACATAGCCTGGGAATCATGCATTGGACATGCTAAATCATTCATAGATTTTTCATAATCTATGAGCTTATTCAGCCCACGACATAAATGCCAGAAGAAATAATGACATTGCCATTTGATAGTTCATGAATTGTACATCTATCATCAACAAACTTCACAACCAAGATAATCTTGGCTAATGCGAAAACTGATGCCAGATTTTTCTTGATCCTGGCTTAAATAAAGCATCTGACAATGTAAAAGAACTACCATCAGTAGTAGTCTGAATGATCTTATCAACTCCCATGACATGTTAAGAGGAGTTTTTGGTGCATGTGATAGCATTCTCTGTAGGGGTAGGCTCAAGTGAAGTGAAGAAACTGCACTGCAAGTGAAGTGAAGATTTTTGCTTATTAGTAGAAGAGCTCTATTTACCTTTGCCCTTCTTACTAGCTAGGAAAGCTTGATCTAGAACACACATAATGGACCTACTCTGCCTAGACTGATTTTTTGCAATAGAGCAGAGACTAAATCCTCAAATGTTAAGGCATTTGGATTGCATTTCATCATCAATCAAAGAGTAGAAGCAAAATGTTGATATGAATTTGGAAGACCATTCATAACAGTCTGCATAAGTGAACTGTCATGCAAGACTTCATCAGCAAAAATCAATTGCTCCTTAAAATCTTTGAACTTTGTCAAAAAAACTATCCATGGA
Source organism: Ceratopteris richardii (assembly GCA_020310875.1). Lineage (NCBI taxonomy): Eukaryota > Viridiplantae > Streptophyta > Polypodiopsida > Polypodiales > Pteridaceae > Ceratopteris > Ceratopteris richardii. The sequence goes on along the minus strand of CM035439.1, from coordinate 135,664,797 downwards.
ATCTCCTTCATTCATGTGCTCATTCTCCAACTGTTTTTGAAGGTAAGCAACATGGGCCTCATTCCTAGCCTAGTATAAAGTGGCAAGTGTGTCCTAAGCATCCTTTGCTGTCTTGCAGGAGTGAATGCAAGGAATAATGGCACATTTGATAGACAAGGCTATAAATGCATGTGCTTGAGCATCTATGCCATCCCAACAAAGTTGCTCTACAATAGGTGCAGCAAGACCCGTAGCATGAACAAGAACCTGAAGAATATCACCATCTTCAATGTCATCCACATCACCTTTAGTAACTGTATTTGCAGATATAATAGGATGTTTTTCAACACCCTGCACAATATTCCAAAATCCTTTTACAACCAATACATGATGCATCATATAAGCCCATATGTTGCTCTAGCACAATGGTGAGAACCACATTAAGAAGCTCCACCTCCTTAATGTCAATCCGCGGAAGAGATAGGAGTGATATGAAGATCGTGAATGTGACATGAAGTGAGAGTGAAGGTGAGAAGCATAGAGATGCACACACACATACACACACTACGAAGAGACAAGCAAGACACAATGGAAGGTAGGAAATCAACTCTATTGCTCAAGATCTCAATTACAAGCTCAAATTAGCTCTAAGCTCACACTAACCAACCTCAAAAATGAGCTCTCTAGCTCGTTTTATAGATTATAGACTAGTTTTGACCGGTTTCACATCTAGTGACCGGCATAGTTAAAAAATAGGTCCTATGCGCTATTTGAGAGGGTAAACGGTGTCTAAAAATAACCAAAATTGGTACGCTCATTCTACCTAAGCTCCTCAAGCTTGAGGACTCCTCGGCTTGCACAAAATGGAGCTATGAATTACAAAAAGGGTTTTTTTCTATGTTACATATGTTACAATAGTGATGAAAATCACTGTTGGAGGTTTTGAAGAATATTTATAAAACATAATCTTTGAAAAATTGATTTGACTGACTACCTGCTCTGTCTTTACATGCTTCCGCGTCTTCTATGCCTCTGGCTACTGCCAACACCCCCCTCCCTCTCACTTCTGTCGTCCTCGACAGAACCTTGTTGTGCGGTCTGTCGGATGTAATTCTGGAGTAGTTCTTGAGCGAGGGTGTGTTCTGATATTCGAATGCCTCGAGCCAAATCTGCCTCAAGTTTCTCCCAATTGATTGGCTGTGGTTAGTCTGATGGCGGGAGTCGATAGTGCATGGAATATACCATCTGTTCACAGGCAAATAGTTGCAATAGGTGGGTTGGCCTGCTGATGAACACTTCTGAATGGTATTCCCAAAAACCGGTTGTGAACATTTCTTCGAAGGTCTGCTTGTAGCACGCCGGTAAGTATTTGATTCTGCAGTGCCAGGCATAACACACCCGGAGCGAGGGCGTTGTACTCATATCATATGCAAGGTCTTGATTACCATGCTCAAATCCTGGGGTGTTTACATGTGGTGCCTTGACGCGTCGGAAGACTTTGAAAACCATTTGCATCATGTCAAATATCTTGATAGTCATGTGCACTGCTGTATCATCCATATGTTTCAAGCGAGGGAGCCAATGAAGAATCGTGGCCATCATGTATCCAATTGTTGGTGGTCCTTTGGGTGGAGTGAAGTATGGGTAGTTTAACCAGTCCTGTCATTGTTTGTTGTTCTGTATTTTAATAGCGAATGCCTTCCATGAGCGGCGACGTGGCACTGGTCCCCAACATGGGTTATACTTTAAATGTAGTGGTTCCTTGGCCCATGTACTCATCATTTCAGGATATTTCTGTAAGAGATCCTTGCGCCATTTCGGTTGATAGATTTCTCCTTGCTGCGCATCTAATGGCAAATCTTCCGGTTCAAATTGAGTTGCGTGGGAGGGCTTTTTGCTTGTTTCTTTCTCTATGGCTAACTGATACTCTGCCATTAACATGAAATAAGTTTTATATTGTAGCTCGTGCCCTGATATGTATCTGCGCGGGGCCAAGTGAGCAAAGTAGGGGGACTCTAAAATGCGTTCTTCAATCATCACCATTGCGTGTGATTGCGCCTCTACCCGTGCTGAGTGGGTTGTCCCAAGTTCTTCTATCGTCTTCATCCATGCAGGAGTTGGAAGTTCGAAGGTCGTCTGGCCTTCAGCTGTGATGCATCCACCTGGGATGGGTTGGGGCTCATAGGCTTCTTCAAAAGTTTCCTCCACTGGAATAGTGACTGTTTCTTCCTCGGCTGGTAGGTCCGGTGGGGAGTCTGGTCTGGGTGGTGCTTCATATACTTCTATCCGTGATTGAAGAGTAGACACCTGGGCCCGTAAAGCGTTGAGTTCCTCTAGGATGTCAGGAGATGGGTCCGCAGGAGCTGGTAGGCCTTGTGGTATTGGTGCTCGTAACTGGAAGATCTTGTTTTCATCTTTGAGTTTCTGAAACTCCTCGTTCATGCTGTCGTACTCATCTAACAATCTGATATGATCATCTAACAACATTTTCATTGATTCTGAGGGCACGACCTTAAAGCGACTGGGGCTTAGAGGTTGGTCTAGCTGATCTAAGGCAGCTTCTAGATTCTCTCTATTTTGTTCTTGTAAGCGCTGGTTTTCTTCTTTTGCGGCTGCCAAGTTTCGTCTAAGTAATCCCATATTTCGTATTAATGTTGCGTTGCGAATGGTCTGTGCCCGTAACAAATTATCAAGATCAGCAGTGGCCTCTTTGGTTTTCTCTTCACTTTCTAGTTCTAGCTTGTGGTATGCCTCTCGGAGTTCTTGGTATCTGGTGTTTAGGGAGGCATTCTCGATGATCAGTGAATTTAGCTGCGACTGTAAATCATTGGTTGTCCTCTACAGCTGCTGATAATTATTTCCCAGAGATGTGAACTCATCTTTGACTTGAGTCATACACGTGAACATTTGTCGAAATGCAGTATCTACAGTGGGTGATAATATTAACGATGTGCTAAGAAAAGATGCAATAGGTGTAGATGCAAAGGGAATGGGGAATGGGGGTGGGAAAGTGGATGCTGTGGTGATTGTGGAAAATTGTGGTGTGCTTAAATATTGTGGTGACACAAATGAAGTGAGTGGAGGTGTAGTGGGTGGTGATATATCCATATCGCTGGATATGGTGTCGAGTGCGGTGACTGTGAATAGTGGTGTGATCGTGGGTAAGTGTGTGGGTGTAAATACGGGATTTACAAAGGTTGACGAGTAATTTACAGAGGGGTTGTCTTGGATGGCTTGGTGGAAAGGGGAAAGAGGAGTTACGGTGGGTCGGGGAGGTGAGACTGGGGAGAAGTTAATGGAGGTGGGAATGGGAAAAGGGGTCTTGGAGGTGTGGGGAAGAACGGAAAGGATGGTGGGAAAATTGGATTTGATAGAAAGGTGGGTGTGCTAGGGGGTAGACTAGGTTGAGCGGGTGCGGGAATTGTGGGATGAATGGGAGTAAGGACGACTTATGCTACTCCGCCGGAGAAGGAGGTTGTTGTTCTGGGAGAAGGAGGGTGTATGGGGGAGTCTGGATGGATGGGAGGTGAAGGAGGAGCGGTTGGGGTGGTAGGTACTTCAACAACTGTGGTGGTATGTACAACAGTAGTAAGGGGTGGGGAGTCGATGATAATGGTGTCTTCTGCCAATGAGCCTTCAGGGAGGAGACGTGCTTCCCTGGCCTGTTCTGAGGATTGTCCACCGGTGGGTACCCGAATGTATTCACCAGGTTTGGTTAGTAGACGGATTCTACGAGGGTCATACTGCGGTAATGGTTTCCTCTGCAAATATCGTAAGGCTTCTGTGGATCCCACTGATTTGACAAGTTCTCGGAAGCCTCTGATGTATACTTCTTCGAATCCACCTTAGACAAGTTCTTGTTCTATAAGTGCTTGACTCTCTTCCTCAGTCAATTTCTTACGTGCCCAAACCTTTTCCATCGTATGATACAACTTTTTGATGGCCAACGTATAAGCTGCTGCTTCAAAGGTTTCATCTTCATGCGTACTGGTGTCTCTCTGGGTGTCTGTGTGCTATCCTTGTTCCTCTGTCTGTCCATGCTCTTGGGATTCATGAGTGCCCTGGTTGGCTTCGTCATCGCCTTCGTCTTCATCGGTTTCTGTTCTTTCTTCCTCGGAACTAAACACTATTTGTCCTTGTGGTTGGTCTCGCGGCGTGGTCGGGTAACTTGGCCGTTCATATTCTTGAGAAAATTCTGACCTTCTGAAAACTGAAATTCATTGTAGAAAGCGTCTTGCATTTCGAAATCAAACGTTGTATCTATGGGTTCCGCTTTGAGGTTGGGTATTGGAAAAGAAAAATCTTCCACACCAATAGTGGTGGGAACTTTTGCTGTAGTGGTGGCAGGTCCTAGGACGGTGGCTGCTTGAGGAGCAACTGTGCTGGTGGTGGCCTCCATTATAATCGGTCTTGATAACCGTATGCGAATAGGTTGTACAGATGGAGTGGCTTCTGTCGGGGACTGCTCTGGAGAGGGTTGTGGTGAGGGTGATTCTGGCACCTGAAGGCAGGGGATAGTTCCTCTCATTCGCTTTCCTGCTTGTCCTTTGCTAGGCTTTCTAGCCTTCTTTGTTGTTCCCTTGAAGGCTTTCAGCTCCTCACTTGTCATTGCTCGCTCGATAGGTAAATCGTAGGCCAAACACATATATACAATTCGCATGAGGGCGCAACATCCATTGATAACCTTCTTTCTTTCCCATCTGTGTTGTGCTAAATACAACTGATCAATGATCCAGCTAGCTAGATCAACTGTTTGGGGTCCAATACAATATAAATACAAACCGAACCAGATTCGTTTGTGAGGCATTGTGAATCTGTCCTGAGCGGGGAAAGCAAAATGCTACATACATATCCGCAATGGTTTTGAAAGCTCAGGTGTGATCGCCGAAATCTCTTCCCACTTAGTAAAATCCCCATGTTTCATTGGCTCTGGAACTAACCTTTCTCGCTCTATGGGCGTGTGGGTTCCATGAATCTTGATGGCAGCTCGAATCAAATCTTTAGAAAGATAAAATCTTTTATATGGTGGATCGTTCACTAAGGATGGGAAAATAAAAGTGCCGGGCAGATCCTTGTTCTCAGAAGCTGTCAAAGTGGTGACTAAGTAATAGCATCTATAAAAGTTTGGTTTAGGCAAAGGGTCACTGAAATACTTTGTGAAGCCGGATCTTGCCCAAACATGCGTTAAATCTTGTGTGTAGTCCTTCGAACTCTCTTGAGAAAAACTGATATTTGCCCCAGGTACGATCATCAAAAGTCAAATTAGCCTCAAGTATAAAATCAGCATCCGCCAATGGTCCTGCTAGCCCTTGAAACCAGTGAGAATTACGATGAATCTTCTCAGTATACCCTCTAGGAGGATCGTCAATAGGCATGGGTCCTGAGAAACCTTGAAATTCTGGCAGTGGAGCCGTCGGATGGGGCTCAGTAAGTAAATCACCGATAGTAGCCCTGGGTATACTGGTTCCAGCTTCAGATGGTCCTTCTTCGGTTTGCATGATGATTGACGTGCTAATGGAAAAGATCTGCTACAAAAGATTAGCACATTAGTATGGAAATTAATTATGATCCCATTAAAGTGAGACCGCAATCCCTTTCCATAACCGATGTGTAACCCGTGTAGCCAAGTGTTGTGATGTGGTTTATGGAATGATTTCTTGCAAACTAATGCAGGTCTCTAGACACCTACATGCTTTCAGATATTGCATGCAGTGCTTTGATGAGATGTTCTTACAAGCGTTGTTGGGTTATAGTGTGTGGATTCGTACAAGGTTCAGTTGTGAATGAGTTATTACAAGGTTGTAGATTAATCGGGGTGGGAGTTATGTTAGATAAGGGAGTCATAGAAGGCGTCTGGATACGTTTCGGTACCCACTTCCTAAGAGTTTGTGAGCGGGTGATAGGTTTCTTCTGAGGGACAAAAGTTGAGATCGGATGTGGTGGGGTTGAAGGATGAAGAGATTTCTGAGGGTTATATATTGCATGGCTTGAGGGTTGAGGTATAATACACTGTTTGGGTACCCAAATCTGCATGGGTGTGGGTCGGTTTGTAAGGTACTTCTTGGCGATCCAAATTTGTCGAGTGTTCTTCGTAGAAGAAGGTCGAGTAGACTTTGAATATTGACTCTGCTTCTGCCTTGACTTCTTCATATCAATGTCTGTGTTGTTGAAATCAGTCGGTGCTTTCTGTCCTTTTGGCACCCATATTTGTCTCGTGCCGCTTGCTTTGTGATACTGATACTATTGCTTTCTTTGTGTCGTCTGATATTGCCGTCGGCGTGGGTTCCTTTGCCGTGGTTGACTCCTTTGTGGTTGAGGTTGAGAGGTCGGATGGACACTCTGCTTTGGAAAAGAAGGGAGGTCCAACACTTGCAAAACCTGCCCATTAGGAGGTGCTCCATTTTGTACTTTTAATCTAGGCCAGTCCGCAGTAAGTGTGGAAGGATGGGCACCGCAGTTGATAGTGTCCATTTGTCCGCTGATGTAACCCTCCTGACCGCTGATGGTGTCCATTTGACCAAGCGGTGGGGTGGTTGACCCTTCTAATTTGCAGGAAGCTCAAGGGAAAATCTCCTGACGTCCTTCTGATTGACAATTGTCCATAGCCAAGCCCGCATGGGTTGGTGTAGACGTGACGTGACAGATCTGACCAAAGATCTTCTGGTCTTCCTTCGCATGTTGTTCATAGGGTCTAGGGTTACGTACTTCAGGAGAACAGTCATTAGGGAAGTCAAGCGGTATCAGTCGCTTCTGAACTAAGGTTCCAATCTGCAAGGATCCTTGTCTAAGATTTAGGTCCAATGAGTGATCGTATAGCCAATCTTGGCCAAGGATTAGGGGTTCTATCAGGTCGTCGTCATGGCACACTAGTAGTTTCACTGTCAAGGTCACTTCGTTTATGAGGATAGGAAGGTCCACCTCACCCATGCAAGGGGTTTCCATGCCTCCTAGCCCTATGAGGTACGCCTCAATTGGCTGCATTTCTATTCCTGAGTCCTTATAGTGGGACCATCTAATCGCACTAGTCGCAGCACCTAAATCAATTAAAGCCCTGAGCTCTTGGCAAGGGTTGCTGTGCTCTAGCCTGACTGTGATGAATGGTCTCCTGTCCACTATGCTAGGATGGGTGGTTGACTTTACTTGACACATGGCCATGGGGTATCTGGGTGTTGTTTCCAGATGGTTATAAAGTTCTCTCCCTAGTCCTTGTCTTCTTAACTTCATGCGCTTAATGCATTCTATAGCTTTTGCCTAAGCTTCAGCTCGTATTCTATTTTCTTCCTCCTTACGCTTCTCTGCCAACGTGAGTCGTCTAAGCATATCTTCAGTAAGAGGTTCTTGATATAACTTGACTCTACAACCACTAATGTAATTAGGCATTATGTCTCCTTCTAAGGTGGCTAATTGTACTGCTCCACTTGTTGAGAGTCTGTTAATGATCATAGGTCCATAACCTCGCTTTTCTAACTTCCGTGCGTGCTGTTTTAGCGTATATACTAGGACTAAATCTCCTTCTTTCAAGCCTTTATCTTTCACATGTGCATCAAAATATGCTTTCTGTCATTTCTTCGCTGCATATATTCCTGCTGCAGCTTTCAGCCTGGTTTCTCCTAATCGTTCGAAGTCCATTATTCTTGTTGATAATTCATGGCTAGTCCACTGATGTTCTTGTGCAACCTTAAGGGTCGGTATCAAGAAGTCCAAAGGAAGCACAACATTCTGACAAAAAACCATCTGAAAGGGAGTTGCATTGAGTACGATCTTGTAGGCCACTCGATATGCCCAAATAGCGTGGTGTAACTGTTTGTCCCAATCTGAACGTTTGTTGTTCACGAGTTTCGTCAGTACGTTACAAAGGATCTTGTTAGTGCTTTCAGCCTGACCATTGGCCTGAGGATGATATGGTGCGGATTTCTTGTGAATCACCATAAAATCCTGCAACAAATATTCAATGACTTGGTTTAGAAAGTGAGTACCTCGATTGCTCACTAACTCTATAGGCAATCCATATCTTGTAAAGACATTTTCAAATAAGAATTTTGCAGTCGTGTGTGTATCATTCTTTTTTGTGGCTTTTGCCTCTACCCATTTGGTAAGATAACCTGTGGCAACAATAATGTATTCCGCATGTGTACCTTTTGCAGGGGGGTTAATGGGTCCTACAAAGTCTATACCCCACTTAGAAAATCCACGTCCGCCCATCATGGGTTTCAATGGCATTTCATCTCTGCGAGTAGGAAATTGAGTTCTTTGGCACACATCACATCTCTTTACATAGGTATGAGCATCCATGTGAAGAGTAGGCCACCATAATCTTGCAAAGAGGATGGCTTTGATTATCCTATCTGGTCCAAAATGACCTCCCGCAACACCTTAGTGTGCAGTCTCTAGTACGCGCAAATAATCGCTTTCATGAACACATTGTCTTAAGTATCCATCTCATCCTCGTTTGTATAGGTTATCACCAATAAGTGAATACTCTTGAGCTTCCTGCTCGAGACTTTGTTGTCGTGCTAAGGTCATTCCTTGAGGGAATGTTTTCGTCCTCAAGTACGTCACTAGAGGTTCACTCCAGTCTGGTGTGAGAGACACGTGATATAATGTAGCATGTTCTACCAGTGGTCTTTCACAACAGACATGGCATTCTTTATAAAACTTGTAGACATCTGCTTCCATTGAAGGCCAATATACTCCTAGTCTATGCAGAGTGTGCACGGTACGATGTTTTGAGTGACGTTGCATCAATGCACCTACATGTGCTAATTGCAACCAATTTGCATGTTCTGATTCATCTACACAACAGGCAAGAATCTTTTGATTATCCTGTTTATATATGCTTCCTGCTATTATTTGGTATCTCTGAGACTTGGTAATCTCTCCTTCTTTGATCCTTATCCTAGGATTCTTGGGTCCATAATAGGGACTATCGGCTTAGCCCATTCTGGTGCTATCTCAAGGTTAAACAAGTATGCATCGGGTAATTCCTCCACTATTCCTTGAGGAGCTTCTCCTGTGGTTAATCTTGAAAGGTGGTCAGCTCTAAGATGTGTCTTTCCTTTCCTGACTACCACTTCAAAATCGTACTCCATGAGTAATAGAAACCAACATATTAATCGTCCTTTGTTACATGGCTTGATGATCTGTAAAGAATTTGAACTTATTCGCCAATAAATAATGCCTGAATTTCTTCACTGCGTAAATCATTCCTAATCCTTCTCGTTCCGTAGTGGTGTAATTTCTTTTTGCTGCGTTCAACTGTCTGCTCGTGTAAGCTATGGGGAGATCTATATTTCCTTCATTCATGGGTTGTGCTAACACACATCCTATGGCATAATTGGATGCATCCACATGTACATGGAATGGCTTACTCCAATCTGGGGTTGTCAATATAGGTGCTGAGCACAAACGTCGTTTAAGTTCATTGAATGAATTCTGACACTCGTCTGTCCATTCAAAATTGGTCAAAAGAGAGTACAATGGCTTGGCTATGATTGCATACATGTGTATGAATCGTCTATAATAACCGCAATGGCCCATAAATACCTGTACTTCTTTTATGTTAGTTGGTCTAGGTAGATCTGCAATTACTTTCACTTTTTCTTCATCCGTAGAGATTCCATTCTTTGACACAATGTGTCCTAAAATTTTACCTTGTCTGACCATGAAAACGCACTTTTTTGGGTTCAAACAAACCTGATATTCTTGACATTTGTCAAACACTTGTCTTAACTCTGGGATATGTGTCGGTTTTACATTTGAATGCGCACATAATTCATCGACATAAACTTCCAAATTCTTACGTAAGAATTCCTTAAAAACATGACACATGAGTCGCTGGAAAGTGGCGGGTGCATTTGTTAAGCCAAATGGCATCACACGAAATGCAAATATGCCCCATTCAGTGGCAAAAGTTGTCTTGTGTTGGTCTTCTGGAGCAATGGCTACTTGATTATAGCCTGAGAAACCATCAAGAAAGTTGTAAACTTCCTTGCCCGCAACTCTTTCCAATAATTGTTCCATGATAGGAAGAGGATAACTGTCTCTAATCGTGGTGGCATTAACTTTTTTAAGGTTAATACACACACGCAATTTTCCATTCTTCTTGAGCACAACCACAATGGGGGATACCCATTCGGTATGCTCAATTTTGTAAATAAATCCTGCTTCTATCAAGCGATCTATCTCCTCTTTAATCTTCGCAGCATAATTATCATTATACGTGTATGGTTTCTGTTTGGTAGGTTTTGCATCTGGAGTCATAGGGATTCTATGAGAACATATGTCTGGATCTACTCCTTTCAAATCTTTGTAACTCCAAGCGAACACATCTCTATATTCACGCAATAGGGCGACTAATTCTTCTTCTTCTTCATTCGTCAAATCATGCCCAATGTATGTACATTTTTCTTCTTCTCCTTCTATGGCTACTGTGATTTTCTTGGTTTTCTCTCGGTTATCATATACTTCTCTAATGTCAGCTTTTCTGTTCGGCATTCGTACCATTATTCGTCTATCTTCTATTTCATATTTCTTGAAGTTCTCGGGAACCTCAAACAAGGATTCTTCTTCTTTTGACATGGTTTCTTTCTTCTTTCTTTTCTTACCTTCACTTTTGACAGTCACTTGTGTAGCTAACCTCACCTCATTCATTATTTCTTCGTGTCTCTGTGGCTGAGTTTCTACTTCGTAGAAGTATTCTTCCTCTGATGCAAAAGGAGGATCCATTATAATTGACTCTAGATCAAAATCGCTCGCCTCCTCAAATGCATCGGTGTTAGGTTCACATTCTTCTAAAACTGAATCACACATGATTGGCTCTATCGTGAAAACAGAAATGTCATAGCCATCCTTGTCACAGTGGGGTGTCCATTGTTCTTCATTGATGGCTACATCCATGGTTGCTAAGATTTCTGCCCAGCCATGAGGCTCAAATTCTTCGTCTGGAAATACTATAGGTGCGTACGTTGGGTCTTGAAGAGTTCGTGGATGTTGTTCTGCACGTAAGCTCCCTGCTTCTAACCGTTCTTCCTCTTGTTTTGCCACTTTACACATCCATAGATGAGTGTCCTCGTGCAACCATGAGGGGTGCGACTCTAATGAGTGTACTGATTCTGTTTCTACCTTTGTCTTATGGATGGTATTCCATTGTATTGGGGGTACATCTCGATGTGAATAGTCTTTAAGATTGACTTTGGTGGTCACACCTAAATGTTGCAAGTACAAAGAATTAGTTCCCCAATATTGTACAATTTGCAACTGACGCATGAATGGTCGTCCTAATATCATCTCATAAGCATGATTTTTACTAAAATCACAAATGACAAAGGTATGCTCAAACTCCACACCACAAGTGGTGAGAGATATGCCTTCTAGTAAGCCTAATGTTTTTTCTATGTGTCCGTCAGCCATTTGTAGCTTCATCCTGGTAGGTCTTAATGCTGGCTTACCCCAACGTTTCCATAAAGCGGTGGTAGCAATGGCTACTCCGGCTCCTGAATCTAAGATGGATTTCGTGGTGTAGCCTTGATGGGTTATTGGAAGATAAGTGTTACCTTCCTCTCCTTCGCTTACATCTCCGATCTTTTCTACTGGTATCTCTGGTACCTTCTTGTGTGTTCCTATTTGTGAGGGAGCAGTAGCAAGCTCAGGGAATTGATTTGCTACATGCTTCCACAGTTCTAGTTTTACCTTTAACAAATCTTCTAGGGTGAGATTACATTGTACTTTGGTGTTCTTGATCACTTTGCTTTCTATCAAGTATTTTAGCCTCTCCATTAATCCTTGAAAGTGTAGTTCCGGTTTTGCCATGTTATTCCAACTTAGATATCTAGAGGCTTCGAACATTGCTTGTGCTAATTCTACCGTCTTCATGCAAAGCTTAGTCCTCTCAATTTCTAGGTCTGCTCGAGGATAGTTCTTGCTCATTTCTGCTACTTGAGGTCCTTCTTTTATTCTTGCTTGATATGCACGAAACATCATGTCTATGTTTTCTGGTATTGGTTCTGCTAAAACGGATCTTGATTTTTGAGCTGGACTCTCTTGATTCAATTCCTGTGAAGTCAACTCTAGGATTTTGGCTCTAGATTCCTTGATACTTCCTTCCAACTCTATTATCCTTTTACTCCATTTTCTCTTAATTCTTTCTCTGGAATCTTTCCAAGATTTCGTCTTTTTACTGCTAGATTCTGCAACTTCACTAGTTCCGGCTATTTTCTCTTGATTGAACTGTTGGTTCTGTAAGAGCACCTGGGATCTTGTTATAGCTTGGATAGGCACATATGTCGAGTTTAATGCATCTGCATTATTTACAATACCTATCACGTTGATCGGTGTCACATTTGAAGCATTAGCAGGGTTCTTAGGACAATCTTTTATGATGTGCTCTTTGCCACAATCGGCACAAAAGCCTTGTATGTTATAGTACTATGACTATCCTGCTATCGGAGGATGTGGACAATCCTTTATGAAATGATCTCCTTGGCACCTAAAACATGGTCCTCTAGGGCCCTGTGGTCTTTGTCGTCTGAATTGGGGCCATGGATTTGGGTTTGTGTACATCACATTAGCGTAGTCGGGCTCCCAATTAGGTTCCAATGGTGGACTATCATATTGATATGTCTCTATGTGTTCTGGTGACTCTGTGTAATAAGCGGGTGGACTATCTACATGAGTAGAGTCAAAACTGTTAGAGTTCGGATCACTGTCAGTAATTAGGGGTGAAACGGGGACTAAAGCTCTATTGAGGTTCTCTTCTGCAGCAACGTATTTCACTGAGATGACATTAGCTAGTGGGGGTGGCTGCTGAGCTAAAACAGGTTGTGGTCTCTGTTGAGCCTGATATGGATAATTTTGAGGAGGCCTATAGTAATGAGGCTGAGTATTGTACTGGCCTTGATACCTACCTGGCTTCGGGTATGCTTGCGGGTAGTTTTGTCTCATTGTTTGTTTGTTGTATGGGCAGTCCTGAGCCGTGTGATTTGTGTATCTTCTCTCAATAGTGCAATATTGGCCACTAGGGTTGGCTTGCGGCTGTGTTGCATTGGGACACACATTTGCCAAATGATTTCCACCACAGGTGTAACAACGTACGTTAGTTGTTAACTTGGGCATCTGTTTACTAGAAACTCCTAGTTTCTGGGCCACTTTCTCTGCTAGATCCTCTATTGAGCTAGACAATTTTGTGGATGCTAGAGATGAACAGTCTGAGTCCTTATAGACCTTTGAGATTTCCAACTCATCTCCTAAGTTGTCCTCAATGTCTATGCAAATTCTTACACACTGCTCTAGCGTTCTGGGTTCCTTCAAGTACACATAGGAGCGTAGTTTAGAGCTCAACAAGCTGTCTAAAAACAATGACACTTGTTTGGCTTGTGAGGGTAGCTCTTGCATTGGACATCTTTCAACATATTGTCTAAACCTACGTCCTGCGAGTCTAACTGTTTCCTGAGGGGTCTGTTTGAAACTATGAATCAACGAAGACGTGTCATGTCTGATCCCGCTTTTAGAGAATTCAGTGATGAATGACTCTAAAAAGTGATGGATGTCTCTAAATTGCCTCTGTTGCAAAGGTTGGAACCAAGTTAAAGCGGTGTTCTTTAACGTTAGCCCAAATGCATTATATTGTGTGAACATGTCTTCAACTTGCTCTGCTCTTAGTACTTGCTTGAATTCCGCAACATGATCATAGGGATCTCCTGTCCCATCAAAGTAGTTTTTCATGGATTTTACTAACTGAGTGGGTCTTAATATTCTTGCATGTTCACGAGGTCTAGGTAGAGGAAAATCATCTCTACCACCTAGTATTCCATGTTCCCTTTGTCTATCCGCTCTATTAGTGTCCGTGGTTTTTCTATCTCTCCCTATGGGATGATTGAAACTTACTTCAGGTCTATCTTTGTTTTTCTCTCTTTGATTACCATGGGCTGAGGATGTTCGTGCCCCTTGTTGGCTAGCGTTTACGTTTGCTCATGATGGAGGGAATACCAACTCGCCTCTCCATGTGTATGTGCTTCTAGCGTGGTCTGGTACTACAAATACTCTTTCTGAAGTTTCATCCAGGTATACCACCTTTCCAGGTGTATTCGAGTCCTTAAATTCGTAGATTATGATGGCGCTATCTCACTAGGTTGTTCCGTTCTGTATCTCCAAAATGCTTCGTCAGTTTCTTTATTTACAAACAACTCTATGCTTCTGTTGTCCTGAGGGATCCACTATGGAACTAGTACTCGTGTCAGTACAAATTTCCCTCTAGGTGTCCTAGGTTCTTCTCCTACTCGTTCTTTTCCTTGGGATTTAGCTTTCGTCTCTAACTGAATTACGCCAAACTCATTTGTATTGTTTGGCTTAGTACTTAAGATGTACATCGTTCCTTCTTTGTCTATGTACGTGTCTCGCTCGAATTTCACCACTGGACGTTCCAATCTAATGGGTTGATCAGGATTGTGCATTTGCACCACTTGTCTTCGCAAACCATCCTCATAGATGCGAGCACCTAAGCGGTTGGTTCGGAGAAACTCTAGTTGAGTCCTATAGGGTCCTTCAAGTTTTTCTAAATATGCAACGTTTGACCTTCCTTCTGGTCTTTCTGTGCTAAATGCCATTTTTGATTCACTCGTATCTGAGCTCTCGTAGGGGTAATTACTATTCAATTGTTGTGCCCACGATCGTGCAGTAGTGCCTACACTTGCTTCTGATGATCTAAGGCTTCGTCGGTCTGACTCACCTATGTGTTTGCCTGATCTAAGGTTCATGAATTTACTTAGCGGCACTTCTTTGATCGTCACTGGTTCTTTTTTCTTTTAATTGCTTGGTTCTTTTTAAGTTTCTTTAAGTTCTTGTCCAACTGCATGCGTCAGGAATCGACTTTCTGTGGTACTTTGAGTTCTCGTTCCGTCAGACTTAAGTTCTTTCCCGTTAGGTTTTTGTATTGTTGGAGATAGACGTCTGCGGAAGCACGCGAACAGCACAAGGAAGAAGAAGAAGCTTGGAGCACAAACACACAATACTGAATGTATTACTAGAGAATGTTAGCCCATTAGGGCAAATAGGCATATGTACAAGCCGGGGGAAAAAAAACTCCTAAAGAGGGAAAAAAGTGCCCCGGCGGTCCTAGAGTGTTTACACACATCACTACCTAAATATATCAACAAATCCCCCCTGGGGGTGATGCGGTGAACAAGGAGCTGGCACTCATGTATAAGGAAGTGCCAAGCTATGTGGAAATCACTCCACAAAAGGAAGTAAGCCCAAAGCTTTGCGGAAAGCTTCAAAATTCTCCCTAGGCAGAGCCTTCGTGAAAAGGTCTGCAATGTTCTCCTGCGTGGGCACATATGCCAAGCTGATCTCCTTAGTAGAGAACCTCTCCCTGACATAGTGATAATGCACCTCAATGTGCTTAGTGCGAGCATGGAACATAGGGTTCCTCGCAACTGCCAATGCGCTCTGACTGTCAGTGAAGATGGTGGTGGCAGAAGACTGGCCAACACCCAAATCAGCCATAAGGCGTCTGAGCCACACACACTCAACAGTCGCTGTGAAAGCTGCCCTATACTCAGCCTCACAACTGGAAGTGGACACAATAGGCTACTTCTTGCTCAACCAAGATATACATGAGCTACCAAGCATGAAGCAAAAACCACTGGTGGACACACAAGTGTCATAGCAACCAGCCCAATCTGAGTCAGAAAAAGCATGCAAATCTGGCGGTAGTGATCCCCCCTTGGGATAAAACAACCCAAGTACCCGAGTACCACTCAAGTAGCGAAAGATGCGCTTAACCGCTTTCCAATGCGTGACTCCTGGGCAATGCATAAACCTGCTCATCTATGAGATAGCAAACTGAATATCTGGCCGAGTAATGCATAAGTAAATCAAGCATCCAACAGCCTACTGATAGAGAACAGCATCAAATGCATCTCCAGCATCATGAAGACTCAATCGTAAACCTGTCTCCATAGGAGTGGCAATAGGCTTACAGTCTTCAAGGCCAAAACGCTGCAATAATGTGTCAATATATTTCGTTTGACACAAAGCCATTCCACCATCAACGTGCATAAACTGAATGCCCAAATAGTGATGCAAATGCCCCAAATCAGACATCTCAAATGAGGCATGCAAATCAGCCTTAAAATCAGCAATATGTGTCTCAATAGGACCAGTGAGCAGCATGTCATCAACGTAGACAACAATGATCAGAAGCACATCATTAGCACGTTTAACATATAAGGTGCTTTGAGTTGGACTATTCTCAAAACCATGTGCAATCAGATAGGCATGTATCTTCTCATACCAAGCACGTGGTGCTTGCTTTAAACCATATAATGCCTTCTTTAACCTGCAAACCTGGTTTTCATGCCCTTTCTGCACAAAGCCACGGGGCTGAAAAACATACACTTCTTCATGCAAGTCACCATTCAGAAATGCTGTTTTAATGTCCAACTGATGTACATTCCAACCATGATGGGCTGCAAGTGCACAAATGCTCCGAACAGTAGTCATACGGCATGTAGGTGCAAAGGTCTCATCAAAATCAATGCCTCTTTCCTATGCATAACCCTTTGCAACAAGCCTAGCCTTATACCTGTCAACTGTACCATCAGGTTTACACTTCAGCTTGTATACCCACTTAGTGCCAATGGCCTTCTTGCCAGGAGGCAAGTCACATAAAGACCATGTACCATTCTTCATTATAGCATCATATTCAGATTGCATAGCAGCCATCCAATTTTCTGAATTTTGTGCTTCATCAAAAGAAACAGGCTCATTCTCATCACAGAGACTAGATGCAGCCATAGCATAGCAATCTGATGCAAAGGAGGCACTATGAGAGCCTGAACGAGTACGATATGACAAAGGTGCATATAATTTGCTGTCACGCAAAGTCTACACCAGCCATTTTGGCATAGTTTTTGCCTGCTCAATATTAGCTCTCTCATCAACAAGTGCATCATGTAAATCCGCATCAGAAATGGAATGATCTGCATCATCATATGAAACCTGCAAAGGCTGAGAAGTTGCCTCATTAGGACCATCACTAGCCTGTCCACCTGTAAAAAGAGGCATCAAAGTATCATACATGTCTTTGGAGCTAACAGATGTCTCCTTAGTACATGAAAGCAATGGCTGAATAACATCTTCCACAAAGACAACATCACGGCTAACCAGAATGCGTTTAGTCTGTGGATGATACAGACGATAGCCTTTACTTTCAGAACTATACCCAACAAAAATACATTTTACTGCCTTATCATCCAATTTTCTGCGATGTTGTTCATGCACTAATGCATATGCCAAACAACCAAAAACACGCAGATGAGCAACAGATGGCTTGCGGTCATGCCAAGCCTCATATGGAGTGATAGACTGCAATGCTTTAGTGGGATACCTGTTCAGTACATATGCTGCACACATGACAGCCTCAAGCCAGAAACTATGTGGTAAAGCCTGACTTTTGACCATGCACCTCGCCATCTCCATGAGTGACCTGTTCTTTTGTTCAGCAACTCCATTTTGTTGAGGTGGTGTTCTGTCCCACGTTCAACCAGAAATGCATTAAAATCTGAAGACATATATTCCCCCCCTCGATCAGAACGGAGGGTGCCCATTTTACATGCTGACAGATTTTTAGCCAAAACCAAAAACTGTTTGAAGCACATGAACACTTCGGACTTTGCTTTGAGTGGATATACCCATGCATGCCTGGAAAAATCATCAATGAAAGTCACGAAGTAAAGGTAATTTCCAAAAGAGGGTGTCTGCATAGGACCACAGACATCACTATGTACAAGCTGCAATTTCTACGTAGCCCGAACTGAACCATCTTTTGGAAAGGAAGAATGCTGCATTTTGCCCAAAATACAGCCTTCACAAACATGTTTTCCAGGTGCCTCAAGTTTGGGCAAAGAGGACACCATTTCAGATTTCTGCAGGCGTAACAAACTAGCAAAATTCAGATGACCAAAGCGTGCATGCCAAAGCTTTGCATCTGACATAGCCTGAGAATCATGAACTACACATGCCGAATCATTCGCAGATCTTTCATAGTCTATGAGCTTATACAGCCCACGACATAAAATGCCAGAAGCAATAATCACATCGCCATTTGAGAGATCATGGACTGTACACCTGTCATCAACGAATTTCACAACCAAGCCAATCTTGGCTAATGCAGAAACTGATAACAGGTTCTTTTTCATCCCGAGCACAAATAAAGCATCTGACAAAGTGAAAGAACTACCATCAGCAGTAGTCAAAATGATCTTACCAACTCCCATAACAGGATAAGAGGAGTTATTGGCGCATGTGACAGTATTCCCTGTAGGGGCAGGCTCGAGTGAAGAGAAAAAACTGCGCTGCGAGGTAATATGTTTGGTCGCCCCACTGTCAAAGTACCAAACATCTGAGTCTACTGCAGACATGCACTGATCATGAGAAGATGGGTCAAAACTGCAGACAGTAGTAAATGCCCATTCTTCTTCCTGCACAAGATTTGCAGACTCTGTTTTTGGTGTAGAGGCCTCTGCAACAACCATTCCAGCCTCTTTCTTCTTTGCCTCTTTAGCAGCCAGTTTTGGACAGTTCTTTATAATATGATCATTTCCTTTACAGTACTTGCAGAACAATTTCTGCTTTTCTGATTTCTTCTCATCTTTATCCTAGTTCTTCGATTGTGCAGCATTTGCAGATTTCTGCTTACTAGTAGAAGAGCTCCATTTTCCTTTGCCCTTCTGACTAGCCAGGAAAGCTTGATCTGCAACACGCATAATGGACCTGTTCTGCCTGGACTGATCTTCCTGCAATAGAGCAGAGACTAATTCCTCAAATGACAAGGCATTCGGATTGCCTTTCATCATCAACCGAAGAGTAGAGGCAAAACTCTGATATGAATCAGGAAGACCATTCAGAACGGTCTGCACAAGTGAGCTATCTGGTATAACCTCATCAACAGAAATCAATTGTTCCTTCAGGTCTTTGATCTTTGTAAGAAAACTATCCATAGAATCATCTTCATTCATGTGCTCACTCTCCAACTGTTTTCGGAGGTAAGCAACACGAGCCTCATTCCTAGCCTGGTACAAAGTGGTAAGTGTATCCCAAGCATCCTTTGCTGTTCTGCAAGAGCGAATGTGAGGAATAATGGAACGTTTGACAGACAAAGCTATTAATGCATGTGCTTGGGCATCTCTGCCATCCCAACGAATCTGCTCTGTAGTAGGTGCAACAGAAACAGCAGCACGAACAGGAATCTGCGGAATATCATCTTCGACACCATCTTCATCAGCTCCAACACCTGTATTTGCAGTACCTATCGTTACAGGTGTAACAGGACGTCTTTCAACACCCTGCATAATGTTCCACAATCCTTTTGCAACTAGTACATGTCGCATCATATAAGCCCATAATGGGTAGTTGGTACCATCCAACTTATCCTCAACAGCCAACATACGGAATACATCACTGCTTTCAGCCATGGCCGGTGACTAAAATACCTTGATGCAGAAAATTGATTGTATCTCAAAAGTTGAACAAAACTACCCAGATGAGTTCTGCTAGACCTGTAGCAGACTTCGAGACGCTTAAACTGGCGAACAGAAACTGGTATATACCTTTGGCACAAAAGGACGAAATAGCCTGCACAAGCGCTGTGATAGTGAGTTCGAAGGCCGAAACGAGCTCAGATCGCGATTT
This sequence comes from Ceratopteris richardii, assembly GCA_020310875.1. Classification (NCBI taxonomy): domain Eukaryota; kingdom Viridiplantae; phylum Streptophyta; class Polypodiopsida; order Polypodiales; family Pteridaceae; genus Ceratopteris; species Ceratopteris richardii. The sequence continues at coordinate 135,645,132 of CM035439.1, read as the reverse complement.
CGGCACCACAAAGCGAAGCCGTTTTGATCTTGGAAACACCTTGAGTATGCTCACCAAATTTCGTGCGAATCTGAGACTGCAAACGGAGGAGTGTCGACGACGCCCTAGAAGAAGCGACGACCTGCTCTGATACCAATTGTTGGAGATAGACGTCTGCGGAAGCACGCGAACAGCACAAGGAAGAAGAAGAAGCTTGGAGCACAAACACGCAATATTGAATGTATTACTAGAGAATATACAAAGATAAGTAGCCCATTAGGGCAAATAGGCGTATGTACAAGCCGAGGGAAAAAAACCTCCTAAAGAGGGAAAAAAGTGCCCCGGCGGTCCTAGAGTGTTCACACACATCACTACCTAAATATATCAACATGTATCACACACCTTTACTTTAGTCTTGGACTTGAAAAATTTAAGTCTCTTGCACTTGAGGCGTTCCTATCGTTGTTAATCTAATCCACAATGCTCGCGTTTAGCTTAAGCTAAGAATTGACTGAGGGGGTTGAGTAATCTTCCAACCTCGAGTCAGCTTTTCTGGTTGCTCTAATGCCCAAGAAACCGTGCTTCCCAAGCTTTATGCCCTTCACTGCCTTGCCTTGAATGCCCTTGATTGCCTTTGCTAGACCTGGAAAAATCCAATACTAGACCGATATCACAATGGATGATCAAGCACTTGGATATAAACACTTTTAAAGTCCCTTGTCCTTTGCCCAATTGTTTTCAATGCCCCTTGGCTTTCTAGTCCCAACTATGTCAACTATGTAAAGCTCGAAAAACAGACTTTGGATGAAAAAGATATGACCGTTCTGGCCCTGGGGGGTAAAAACTGACAAACTGGTTTTTCTCCAAATATGAGCTAAGGGGTCTCCTATGAGTCTAATCACCCAAAAATTTGCCAAAAATAGCCCCAAAATTGACCAAAAAATCAATTCCAAAAAAATCCGTTTAGGTTGACAATTGCGATGGTCTGGGACCGTCGCGATGGTCGAGGTGAACCGTCGCGATGGCGTGGCACAATCGCGATGGTCCGAAGGTGCGAACTGTCACGATCGCGTGAAATGGATGATCGTGATGGTTTGAAAATGAATCATCACGATGGCATGATCGGTGGACAATCGCGATGGCGTCAATCAACGGTCAACGTGAACCGTCGCAATGGTCCGAAGTGAACCATCTCGATGGTCACAGATGCGATGGTGTGAGCCAATCGCGATGATCCAAAGTTTGAGTCGTCGCGATGGTGTAAGGGTCTCGTCGCGATGGCGTGGCTAGTGAGCGATCGTGATGGTCCGACTTGACACGTGGCAGTATTGTGGCGATGGTGTGAGCCAATCGCGATGGTGTGGGGTCGACGGGATCGTCGCGATGGTCCAAGTGAACTGTCACGATGGCTCAAGTGAGCCGTCTCGATGGTGCGAGACCGTCGCGATGGTCCGGCCGATCCGTCACGATGGCGTGAGCCAATCGTGATGGTGTGACACAATCGCGATGGTCCACCAAAATGCAAATTTTTGCAATGCAAGTATGGATTCCTACACACGCAAGGGTCACCTACACGCTTATGAACTCGCTTCCAAAAATACCAAAGTTGGCAGACCATCGCGATGGTTTGACACACTCAGCAGATCTCTGACAGAAAGTGAAATTTTTACCTTTTCCAAGCTTTCCTGATGCACTGGAGCTCTGTACCTGCAAGAAAACTCAAAAACACACAAGTACACACAAGCACAAAAGCTCTCTCTCTCTCTCGCACATGCACAAATGAGGGGAAATGAGGAGAATGGGTGGATATGGTGAATTTTATGATTTTTTTGGAGATGAAGATGATGATGCGGTGATGAAGATGGAGTGTGGGGGAGGTGAAAAACACTAAAAACTAAGTAAAAACAACAACAAAAACAGAAATTTTTACCTTCCAACACCACTGCTTGCTATACTCTTACCATCACACATTCGTCCTAGACTCGATCCCCGACAACGGCACCAAACTTGGTGTTGCTCTAGCACAATGGTGAGAACCACGTTAAGAAGCTCCACCTCCTTAATGTCAATCCGCGGAAGAGATAGGAGTGATATGAAGATCGTGAATGTGAGATAAAGTGAGAGTGAAGGTGAGAAGCATAGAGATGCACACACACATACACACACACTACGAAGAGACAAGCAAGACACAATGGAAGGTAGGAAATCAACTCTATTGCTCAAGATCTCAATTACAAGCTCAAAATAGCTCTAAGCTCACACTACCAACCTCAAAAATGAGCTCTCTAGCTCTTTTTATACATTGTAGACTAGCTTTGACCGGTTTCACATCTAATGACTGGCATAGTTAAAAAATAGGTCCTATGCGCTATTTGAGAGGGTAAACGGTGTCTAAAAATAACCAAAATTGGTACACTCATTCTACCTAAGCTCCTCAAGCTCGAGGACTCCTCGACTTGCACAAAATGGAGCTATGAATTACAACAAGGGTTTTTTTCTATGTTACATATGTTACAATAGTGATGAAAATCACTGTTGGAGGTTTTGAAGAATATTTATAAAACATAATCTTTGAAAAATTGATTCGACTGACTCTCTGCTCTGTCTTTACATGCTTTCGCGTCTTCTATGCCTCTGGCTACTGCCAACACCATAATGGGTAGTTGGTACCATCCAATTTATCCTCAACAACCAACATATGGAATACATCACTGCTTTCAACCATGGCCACTAACTAAAATATCCTAATGCAAAAAAATGATTGTATCTCAAAAACTTGAACATAACTACCCTGTTCAGTTCTACTAAACCTATAGTAGACTCTGGGGTTCTTATACTGGCAAACCGAAACCTATATATATCTTTTGCACAAAAAGATGAAATTGCTTGCACAAGCCCTATGACAGTGCATTCGGAGGCCGAAACGAACTCAGATCATGGTTTAGACACTAGTATGCTCACCAATTTTCATGCGATTCTGAGACTATTACCAAAGGGGTGTTGACGAGACCTAGATGAAGTAGTGACCTGCTGTGATACCAATTGTTGGATTTGAGATGGACAAAAGCATGCAAATAGCACAAGGAAGAAGAAGCTTGGAGCACAAGACACAATATTGAATGTATTACCAAGAGAATGTACAAAGATAAGTGACCCATTAGGGTTATAAGCATATATACAAGCTAGAGGGAGAAAACCTCATAAAGATGGAAAAAAGTTCCCCGGTGGTCCTAGTGTGTTCACACACATCACTACCAAAATATATCAATAGATATTTGAAGTAGCATGTGTATTTGCTTTAGTGTTCTAATCTTAATGCTTTGCCAGTGAATTTCTACATGTGTTGTTGAACCCCAACACATTTGGCGATCCTACTGATTTTCTCAAGTATGAGACAAGAAACGAATGTCACAACAAGCACACAAATTTGGTACAGAGTGTATTATACAAGGGCTTAGGCTCATGCTGCTAAATTGGACTCATGGGATGATTAGGAGAAGTGGTACGATAAGCTAGAAGACCAAAACACTGAACAAACTACCAAAGACCAAGAAGGTGAGGGTTCTATTGTAGTCAAAGCAAGGCTGGTGGGAGGATATTTGGGAGCATTGATCCTAGTAGGAGGGATTGCGGGGACAAGAAGGCAACTCCAATTCGACCAACTTATGAGGATTAGGAGATCTCCTCAACCAACAAATATGGTGCAACCTCCCCCTAACCCCAGTATCAAGGCATGCAAATTGAGAGGAGGATCCAAAGAAGATGCACATATCCATGTTGCTCAATTTGAAATTAAGTGGATGGTCAATGGTTATGCAGCATTGTATGGTGATGCCATTAAATTACAATAGTTTGTAGAGACACTGGAAGGTAAAGCCATGAGCTGGTTTAGCCAGTATGGCATTACACATTTGGCTGATTATAATGCTTTAAGAGCAACATTTTTACAAATATTTAGAAGAGAAAAAACTCTAACAGACATTCTTAGAAAACTTAGAGCAATTCGGTAGAAGAATATGCTAGTGGAGGATTATGCATTGAAGTTTTGGGTCTTAGTAGATAGATTGTAGGGTAATGAAAGACCCATTGATGAGATGTTAGCTAGATATTTCTTGAAAGGATTAAGAACTAGTTTGAGGAATGTGCTAGCTAGCATAGATATCAGAGGTGGATTCAATGTTTTGGTGTTAGCTACTGCTAGGGTAGAAAAGATATTTGATAGAACAAAAGGGAAGTATGGAAGACATGGGAATTCCGAATAAGAGGAAGAATCAAAGATTGCATTTGATTCAAGTCATGATTTGACAAATATAGATTTAGATAGTGAGGTTGAGGAAGTTGAAATAAGTAAAACTGCAAGGCAAAAGGTAAACATATCAAAGAGGAAGATTTGATGAGTAGATTAAAGAACTATGGGTATTTCGTGCTTCCACAAATGGAGAACTTTTTTTTGTGAAATTTATGATAAGAAAGGGCATAGTACGGCTCAATGTTGGTATAAGCCAAAAAATAGAGGCCAATCTTTGAGGTGTGATGAAAGAGGCAAAGGAGAAGTAATAGAAAATTAGGTGGTTATGATTAGGGAACGAGAAGGATTTCAAAGTCCAAGACCAAGAAGGCCTCCATAGCGGGAGCATGAAAATCAAGAAGGCCGACCAGCATGAATAATGCCATGTGTGTATTTCTCTACTTTGGATCATTGAATACGGAAAGATTTTTCGTTGTGGGTAAAGCATAGGGAAGAAAGGGGAGTTCAGATGTGGATTTTGTTGTACCTATTATTAAGGCTTAGTATCAGGATATAATGTTTGATGAAGTATTACTAGATGGTGGGTTAGGGGTAAACTTCTCACCGAAAATGATCTACAAAGAGATGAGGGCAGGTGAATTAGCTCTAGCTCCATTCCAAGTTAAAATGGCAGATCAAACAAGGGTACAACCCTTAGGGGTTTTGAAAAATCAAGAAATAGAAGTTGCAAGAATGATTTTTTTGGTGAATTTTGTGGTGATTTGGATGTTAGAATCAACATCTCCTTATCAAATGTTGCTAGGTAGACCTTGCTTCAAGATTGCTAAAGTCTAACAAGATTGGGGCTTGAATGTGGTAGTAATAATCAAAGGCAGAAGAAAGGTAATGATGCAAGGAAGAATATTTTGCTTAAAGAGAAACCCTTGGATACCCAAACTATTAGATTAGCTGAGGAGGTTAAGGATTTTGACAAATATAAGTTTTTAAAAGCTAATCCAATAGTTGTTCTAGTATTTGAAGTTGATGATGAAAGTATATTACAACAAGAGAGAATTTTGATGAAGGAAACTGTTGAGACATTGTTAGGTTTAAAAATAGAGGGTACAAAATGCAGCAAGCTATTTGAGGTGAAAACAAAAATTATGTCTAAGGAAAGAATGGAGCAAGAGAAAAGGGATGCTAAAGAGATGGCATATAATATTTATGACAAGAAGTATGAGATGTCTGATAGGGTAAAAGGGAATGATTACAGGAGCTCAATTTGGGTATGGAAGCTAACCCAAAGGTGGTAAAAGTCAATATGCACTTGGAATGAAAATTTTGGAGGATCTAGTTAAGTTATTTAAAGAGTATATGGATGTGTTTTCATGGGAATATTCTCAAGTAAAGGGTATAGATCCCAAATTACATCAACATTGGATTAATTTAAAAATGGATGAAATACAAGTGGTATAGCAAAGATACAATATGAATCCAAAGGAGGATCAACACAAAATTGCCTTTATCACAGAATTTGGTGCATATGTTTTCATAGTGATGAGTTTTGGTCTCAAGAATGGCCCATGTTCCTTTAATTGTGTAGCATTGTGGTGAGCCGATTCCCAAGGAAAGCCTCCATTTTTGGAGAGGGATATGCACAAAGTGCGAGGTAGATGGCTAGCTAGAACAAAGGAACAAACACATGAATATTGATGTAGACGTTGTCAGCCAGCCACGTGTAACTCCTAAAATATTCCCTCTTCTCTCTAATTACCACAAAGGGTAATTTAATACATAGTCTCTCACATGAGTGCCACTTGGCACTTATGTGAGTATCCTTCTCTATATATCTTAGAGTTAGTTCATACCTCTACCTCAAGGATATCTTATGTCACAGGAACATAAGGTGTTTGAACCTTATTTCGATATTTTATGAGATTTTTTGTTGATGATTTTTTTGTTTCTGGTAAGAAGGACTTCCCTTGCTACATCTAAAGTTATGTTTTGAAAGATGCAAACAACATAAAATGGTGTTAAATCCATATAAGAGTGTAATTATTGTCAAAAGAAAATTTTTATTAGGTCACATCATATCCAATCAAGGAATGGAAATAAATCTGAAGAAGGTGGAGGTTATTCAAACTACAAAATCTCCAAGTAATGTGAAAGAAATAATGAGGTTTGTAGGTTAGATTATATGGCATGCTTAGTATCTCATATATTTAGCCAATATTTCTATTCCATTGACTCATTTAACCAAGAAAGATGATCCTAGAGCCTCAAGAAAAAGGATTTCAATTGCTAAAAAGGATGGTAGCTATTGCACCAATTTTGCAACCACCAGATTGGTCATTACCTTTCCACGTCTTTGTTGATGCCTCAGATGTGGTTGTAGGGGCAATTTTAATGCAAGAAAAAGTGAAAGGATGGTATAGGCCAATCTATTACACAATTTGAGTGTTTTCCTCAATCAATAGGAACTATGTGGTGATAGAAAGAGAAGCCTTGGTAATGGTGTATGTTTTGAATAAGTTTAGACATTATTTAATAGGAAATGAGGTCGCGTTTCATGTGGATCACCAATCATTGCTATATCTCATTAAGAAGCCTTTGTAATAGGTAGGCTAACAAGATGGATGCTTTTACTTCAAGAATTTGACTTTGTTATTTTCCGTACTCCAGGGATGGAACATGCTACGACATATTATTTTATCATATTAGAAATAGGTGAATCACCAATTGGGGAGGATGATGAGTTACCTGATGCTTCTTTATTTAATGCACTGGTTGTTGAGTCAGATTCTTGGTATGATCAGATGTTAGCATTTTTGGTTGATGGGGTTATGCCAAAAAAGTTTATCCTAGACCAAAGAAGGAAATCTGCTATCAAAACAACACACTTGAGTTTGAAAGAAATGGAAGTAAATTTTGTATACATGGAGAGAGAGATGTATCTAGTGCACCTCTCATCTCATCTTTAGAGTTGTATAGTCTTTGTCATTTTCAGCATGTATAGGAGATCTGTTTATTGTATAGTCAGGACTTTGAGCATTGTACAGACATTTCATCTGATGCATACTTTCATGCTAGAAATGTAAATATGTACATGACTTTTTATTATTCTTTCTTGCAAGAGTGTTTGGTTAAAAGTTTTAAAGATCTTATGTTTGAGTTCAAAGATGTTTTTCCCACTGACTTACTTAGAGGGCTACCACTTGAGAGAGGGGACATTGACCATGCTATTGAGGTAGTTACTAACACTAACCCTATTTGTAAGCCACCTTATAGGCTTAGTGTTTCTCAGCATGAGGAGGTTGAGAAGCAACTACATGATTATGTAGATAAGGGCTTCATTAGACCTAGTAACTCACCTTGGGCATCATCAATGGTCCTAGTTAAGAAGAAGGATGGCTCTACGAGATTATGTATAGATTATAGAGCACTTAATAAGGTAACTATCAAAAATAGGTTTCCAGTGCCTAGATTGGAAGACCTATTTGATGAGCTACATCAAGCTAGGTATTTTACCAAGCTTGATCTTAGATCAGGATATCATCATATTAGGATAAGGGCAAAGGATGTCCCTAAGACTACATTTAGGACTAGATATGGGCACTATGAGTTTTTGGTGATGCCTTTTGGTCTCACCAATGCTCCTGCCACTTTCATGAAGCTCATGAATAGTGTATTATAGCCCTATCTAGGACATTTTGTAGTAGACTTCTTGGATGAAATTCTGATCTATAGTGCATCAGAACAAACGCACTTGGAAGATTTAAGAAAGGTATTTCAAGTGCCAAAGGAAAATTCACTCTTTTCTAAGGAGTCAAAGTGTGAATTTTTCAAAACAGAGGTTAGATACCTTGGGCGTATAGTCTCTCATAATGGAATCCAGATGGATCCTGAAAAAGTAAGGGCTATTATGGAATGGCCACATCCCAAGAACCAAGAGCTGCAGATCTTCCTAGGTTTATCAGGTTTCTATCAAAGATGCATTAAGAATTATGCCAAAATTGTTGTCCGGATGATGGAATAGGTTAAAGGGAAAGGGAAAGCCTTTCATTGGGGAGATGAACAGAAGCAAAGTGTGGAGAAATTGAAAGTAGCAATTGCTACAACTCCACTTTCACATATAGTAGATCCCAATAAACCCTTTGTGGTTAAAACCGATGTGAGAGATTTTTCCATAGGAGCGGTTGTAGTTCAAGATGGTCAACTACTATCTTTTGAGAGCAAGAAACTAGAACCGGCTTAGAAAAATTACTCTGTCTATGAGAAGGAGTTGTATGCGATTGTCCATGCTTTGAAAAAGTGGCATCATTATGTATATGGTGCTAAATTCATGATATTTTTTATATCAAGAGAACATTAAGTGGCTCTATAATCAAACAGACCTTAAAGGTCGTAAGATCTGATGGGAAAAGACCCTTCAGGAGTTTGATTATGAGCTTAGGTATAGGAAGGGAAAGTTTAATGTAGTGGTTGATTCACTTCGTTGCATGCCTATGCTCAATGGACTGAGTTTTACTCAGATCACTAGTGAGGTACTTGATTCCATTAGAGGGAAATGTGGGATTGATCCTGCATATTTTGGGATTTGGAAAGCCATAGAGAATGGGGATCGTGATACATGGGTTTCCAGTGAGGACATAAAATCAACGGGTACTCAAGATCAGGCATTCAAGTGGGAGTTACAATGTCCATGATGGATATCTATTATATAAAGGTAAGGTGTGTGTCCCTAGAGATTTTGAGATGAGATGGCATATTTTGTATGAGTTTCATGACACACCTAGTGCGGGACACCCAAGTTAAGAGGCATTTTTATTGGCCTGGACTTCATAAGGAAATCCTAAAGTATGTGCTTAAGTGCACTAAATGCGAGGTCAATAAAGCTGAAAGGTTGAGGATTGGAGGACTGCTCCACCAATTGGATATTCCTAATGGGAAGTGGGAGAGTATCTCCATGGACTTTATAGTCGTATTACCTAAGAGACAGAGAGGGCAGGAATCTGTCTAGGTAATTGTGGATAGGTTAACCAAAATGGCTAGGTTTATTTCGACATGGACTATAGTGAAGACACATGAGTTGGCTAGACTCTTTGTAGAGAACCTATACCAGTTATATGGTCTTTGTTTAGACATAGTTTCTGATCGGGATAGGAAGTTTACTAGCCACTTTTGGAGAGTGGTGTTCAAAAGTTTGGATAGGAAACTTAACATGAGTACGGCCAAGCATCCACAGTCAGATGGGCAAACAGAAAGGATTAACCAAATCCTAGAAGATATGCTTCGAGCATATGTGAATGAAAGGCAAACTAATTGGGAAGAGTACTTACCTATAATAGAGTTTGCATGTAATAGTGCCAAGCACTCTTCCATCAGGCATAGTCCATTTATGCTTATGTATGGGTTTCAACACAAGTGTGAATTATCCTATCATAAGGATGTGTACGATCATTTGCAAGTGGTCTTTGTATGCAATGATCAGTCTATAATAAACATGTCAAAGCCAACAAATAATGTAGGGGCACAGTTAGCAGTTCAAGATGAATAGCTAGAAGTGACGAAGAGGAGGTCAGACACAAAAGCAGTGGTAGTCAGAGATGAAGATACTAGTATAGAAGAAGAGGTTAGTGATGCATAAGAGGATGAAGAATTACAGACACCAGTATCAACTGGGAAGATAACACAATCATTGATGGACCCGTATGCTTAGAGCTTGACTGCCAAGCACTTGTCAACATTGTTTGGTTGAAAAAGGTGGGATTATATGAGTTTGCTTCATTACCATGGGATAATTAGAAGAATAACTATTACAAGAATCCTCAAGTAGAAATATTGAGGAAAACAAAGGGGCACATTTCTACAAAAGTACGTTTATCACCAGATTTGGTTGCAAAGGTGTTTAAATTGCCTTATGTGGTGGATGTATTGATTCCTAAATGTCTAGATGATGCATTGAAAAAGGAATTTGTTCCTAGAGAGGGAGTAAGACAATACTACATGTTGAAGAATGTTAGTTATAACAAGTAGGAGAAATGGTACTTAGAGAGAATTTGTTTTATCATAAAATTTGATTATATATCTCGAGAGAACTTTGCTATGTTGTGTTGGGCCTAAAAGGGGGAAAAAACCAGTTGGGCACATTGGTTCTATGACTGATGTATGGAGAAGTTCTTCTATTTGTTAAAAGAAAGACTCAATCAAATAGTAGGATCTATGTGTACTTAGCCTTGATTTTTCAATTTGCTCAAAAGCTTGATATTAATGAAATTTGGTTGCCTAAAAAAATTGGTAAGAGGCAGCAAATAGAGGATAAGAAGGAGTAGGAAGATTGTACTAAGCTCAATGTGGATAAACAGGAGGTATACAAACATTTAGTTAAGGCAAGATATAATGAATAGGAAGCTTTTACAACAATTCAAAAGAATAAGGTGATGCAAGATATTGATGAGTTGTAGGTACGACCAGTTTTGCAAGTTGAAGAATCCTAAACTTTGACATTTAAGGGGAAAAACTTTAATTTATCTAAGAAAAGAAAAGTTGAAACAAGAGCCAAGAAGTTGGTAAATAAACTCCATTTTGAGGAGATGGTTCAACAGATTGATTTTGTTGTACAATATGTAGGTAATGCTCATCAATATTTGGAGGCATTACAAAAAGTTATTGATAAAAAATAGGTGCAACTACAAGAAAAATGGTTGTTAAATGACATTTTGAATTCAAATTATTATCAAAGAAAAAATATGCAGATAAAGAAATTGGAAGAAGAGTTAATGCAACTAAAGGAGAAGTGTGTGGCTGATGTTGGAGGAGATGGTGGATAGATTCCATAGATATAAAGTGGTGCTACAAATCCCTCCTTCACACTAGCCAAGAACAAGTTGAGGAGTGTAAAGTGGACCCTTTGAGCTTCCCAAGAACCACAAATAATCACCCAAGTGCTTTGGATTATGATCCACTAATCAATGGATCACAACAGATGAGTAGGAGACTCGACTACGAGCTACTACTTTCTATTTTGGTCTCTACATGCTACACATGCTCAGTAAAATGAACAGTGCTCTCAACCTGCTAGCAATTGATCAAATTCCTTTTGGGAGTATCTAATTGACTTAGATAGCTAGCAATTACAAGCTATCTCACTTGAAATGATAAAGTGTACTCAGAGAGTTATGCTTAGCAAGTTAGATGACCATCTTGACATTTTTGGGCTTCTACAGTATGTAAACGAGTGAGCAGAGTTTTGAAGATATCTCAAGACTGACCAATGCAATGAGAACAAAACTTTGTAACTACAAAATAGAAAATATCTTAAATCTATATAACTTTAAATCATATCAAATGATCACGTATGCACTGAGAACCAAGTCTGAGAAGTTCAATTGTAATCCCAAATCTATGTAAAGTAGCTTAAGCCACATAGCCTCTTGTGTTGCATTTGCTAAGCCTCTATATCTTGATTCTTTTGATGACAATGCCACAGTTGGTTGTTTCTTTGATGACCATGAAATTAGCTTTGAGCCTGCAAAAGATAAGTAGCCAGTAGTGATTCTCCTATCATCTTTTGAGCCAGCCCAATCTGCATCAGAGTATAGCTTGATATCCAAGTTAGATGTGAATGGAATAGGCTTCCGTTCCTTTTTTTAGCTCCACCAAACTAGACATGACTTGGGAGACTCTTTCAAAATCTATAAAAAAGATGGGTTCTTCCAAATTTTTGTGGAGTCCCACTACCTTCCACCTCTTATAATTGGCAGTCACCCTTTGAATTTTATAGAATTCCTCGGATTTCATTGTATATTTGTTACCTCCGACCTTGACTATGAAAATATGTTGACCAACAATCCTGATGGTTTCCTTAAGCTCTTTAATTATCTGTTTTGCTTCAAGAAGATCTTGTTCTGCATCAGAATCTAACTCCAATAAATCTTCAACTGACTCACTATCCAGGAACCAATGTCCGCTTGACACCACCACTAGTTCAACTTTGAAGTCATGAATGGAAAGTTCTTTTGTATTCACCATCCTATAAAGTAAAAAAGAAAATGCACCACACACACACACACACTTCTCCATCATGAGTAATGTTTCGAGAAAAAAGAACTAGAGGCATTCAAGTGGAAGAATTACAATGTCCATGATGGATATCTATTATATAAAGGTAAGGTGTGTGTCCCTAGAGATTTTGAGATGAGACGGCATATTTTGTATGAGTGTCATGACACACCTAGTGCGGGACACCCAGGAGTTAACAAGACTTATGATCTTGTTAAGAGGCAGTTTTATTGGCCTAGACTTCATAAGGACATCCTAGAGTATGTGCTTAAGTGCACTAAATGCAAGGTCAATAAAGCTGAAAGGTTGAGGATTGGAGGACTACTCCACCAATTGGATATTCCTAATGGGAAGTGGGAGAGTATCTCCATGGACTTTATAGTCGTATTACCTAAGAGACAGAGAGGGCAGGAATCTATCTAGGTAATTGTGGATAGGTTAACCAAAGTGGCTAGGTTTATTCGGACATGGACTACAATGAAGACACATGAGTTGGCTAGACTCTTTGTAGAGAACATATACCAGTTATATGGTCTTCGTTTAGACATAGTTTCTGATCGGGATAGGAAGTTTACTAGCCACTTTTGGAAAGTGGTGTTCAAAAGTTTGGATAGGAAACTTAGCATGAGTACGGCCAAGCATCCACAATCGGATGGGCAAACAGAAAGGGTTAACCAAATCCTAGAAGATATGCTTCGAGCATATGTGAATGAAAGGCAAACTAATTGGGAAGAGTACTTACCTATAATAGAGTTTGCATATAATAGTGCCAAGCACTCCGAAGGACAGCGCCAGGGAAGCATCAATAATCAATGGCTGAATTACCCATTGTTACCTAGTCCGCCTCATAATTACCTACCAAAGGAAGAGTATATGGTAAAAACAATGGAATTTTGGATTTCCAGATACGCTACGGTCCCGAACTTAGCAGTTAAAATGCCCATTAAAATATTCAGTATGCTACTAACAGTAATCAAAGTCTTCCAGCATGCAAAATATACTTTTTTGAATTTCATCGGCATTACACAAGGATCCGAAGCACTCATTTTTTATCTATCTACTATTCCAAGCTGCTGAACACTTATGGCATATTATTCTCGAATTATGTTCTTGCCATCAACATATATGCAAACTTTCGAAGAAGCATTTTTCACTGGCTTCTTCGAAATAGATTCAGAAATTTTTGTCAAAATGACTTCGAACCTTAATGCACGTCTGGTCGCTTATGAGACAAGTTTTTTTGCGGATCATCGACAAGCACCAGAGGATGGAGTGAAGTCAACACAGTGGAAGGAATTTATGATATGTCATGCTAATCTTCTAAACCAAAGAGAGCAAGCAGCCATACAGACCTATACACATCGCCACAAAAAGCCTATCGGGGACGACAGAGTTCAGGAGGAGGGACGTGTGGAAGCGGAATCAAGCAAGAAAAGAAGAAGAAGAAGATCAAAGTCGAAAACGCCTCAATAAAGAATGCAGAGCATAATACAGAAGAACCACCCTCTGCCCAAAGCCCCGCCTTGGCATGCATCAGGCAACAACGCGAATCATCCAGGTCTTGAGAATTGGAATTAAAGATCAATCAGAACCAGGACATTTCATGGGAAGGATGGACCAGGGCTAGGAACAATACATGAAGAAGTGTGTTGAAGCTTAAGGTCAAGGACAAAGCATGGAAGCGCATCAAGGAAGTGGACACACAAGAAGAAGGAGCAAGTAGGGAGCTCCAAGAAGCACATGTCAAATTTTCAAAAGAAATCCCTACAAAAATAGTGATTTTTATCACTAAAAACCATTGTAAATACCATTTTTTCATTTTTGTAACTCCATTTTGTTCAAGCCGAGGAGTCCTCGAGCTTGAGGAGTATTAGATCTACCATCCTACCAATTTTCACGATTTTTAGACTCCGTTTGAGCCCCTAAATAAGCCCTGGAACCTATTTTTTAACTAGGCCGGACACTAGGTCTGGACAGGGCCAAAACCACTCAAAAACTATAAAAAGGGCTGGAGAGCTCATTTGTGAGGTTAGCTTGTTGTAGATTTCAGTTTTGTAAGAGAGCTCTTTGGTAATCGAAGCTTCCATTGTTCCACTCTTTGCTCTTACCTTGTGCGCGTGTGCGTGTATGTGTGTGCATGCTTGTGTGCTTTCACTCACGCACTTGTGCCATCACTTGCTCGCGGTCTTCATACCGGTCCTCACGTCTCCACGGATTGACATTTATGAGGTGTATCTCCTCACGTTGGTACTCACCATTGTGCTAGAGTGACACCAAATTTGGCGCCGTTGCCGGGGAGAGAGCTTGGAGGACGAGCGTGTGACGGTAAGACGTGGAGTAGCGACGTTGGAAGGTGAAAAATCGCCATTTTTCAGTTCAGTTTCTGAGTTTTTCTCCTTCTTCATCTTCATCATCATCACCATCTCCTTCCCTCTTCATATTCTCTGATTTTTTCCATTTTCGCCACTACATTCACTCGTTTCTTACTCGTGGCTGTGAGAAACAAGCTTAGGAGGAGCTGAGAACCAAAAGCGCTGAAGAAAATCACTTGGAAAACCTCTCAAAACTCCAAAAATTCAATTCAGTATCGCGCGGACTGAAGCGACCTGCGCCTGGTATCGCGAGCATCATATTGTGATTTTGGAGGGTGACTTTGCATCCACAGGCTGATAGGAGGGACAAGGAGGACACAAGGTACACAAACCTGCAAAAATTTTTGAATTTGGGTGTGAAAATCTCCAAGTATCGTGTCCGGTTGAGATTTGGTATCGCGATACCAGAACTCCCGTGTATCGCGATACTTGTCGAGATATCGCATCGTGCCTGCCCACTTGAGGTATCGCGATACCATTCTGGTATCGTATCGTCAAGTGTTGGTGTCGCGATCGCGGTCGCCCCGGTGGTATCGTATCGTGCCATCCTTGGTATCGTATCGTTGATTGTGCAGTATCGTATCGTCGGGTACTTATTTTGGTAACGCGATACCATTCTGGTATCGTGCCCTGAAGTTGGTATCGCGATCTTACCTTACCTAGCAGTATCGTATCGCCCACTTTCCCAAGGGTATCGCGATACCATTCTGAGGTCGTATCGCCCTGGTCCTCTCGTATCGTATCGTCGAAGTTTTAGTATCGTATCGCCTACTTCCCAAGGTAGTATCGCGACACTTGAAATAGTATCGTATCGCCAAGACTAGTGGTATCGTATCGTTTCCTTACCAGGAAGTGTATCGCGATACCATTTTTGGTGTCGTATCGTGGCAAACCCTGGGTATCGTATCGTGATGTTGGTATCGCGATTTCAGTAATCCCGGTGGTATCGTGTCGTCTAAAGTGGTATCGTGTAAGAAAGAGGTATCGTATCGTGGGGAATCTGGTATCGTCTCGTCTGTTCTGAGCTCCCAGAGTGATCCTGTTTCCCTGTTTTAACCCCCAAAACCCTGAACTGGCATAACTTTCTCATACGAAATCCGTTTCCTGTGATTTTGGTTTTGTTGGAAAGCTCGTGAGGAGTACAACAAAAACATCGACTGGTTATGTTAATATTAATACCCGGATTATTAGATAGGGTATTTTGAAGTTGACCCTCAGGGAAACTAGAAAATCAAGGTGTTCCAAAGGATTTTGAGCAATATAAGAGAACTTTGGGACTAGAAGCCAAGGCTTATGAACCTGAGATCTGGTAGACACTTAGGCAAGGATAGACAAAGCATTAGGTCATCTGAGGCTAGTGTCAACCATACATCCAAGTCTTGGGCTCAACAGCTTAGTGGTTATCCTTACACACGAAGTTCAGAAACCAGTGACTCGGAAATGTCTTTTAGCATGGAAAGACCCACACGTAGCTCAGGCATTGCCTATTTACAGACACCAGAAGGTCCCTATAAGACCCAATTGGAGTATATCAGGACCAACCAATTAGGTGCTCGCATCTATGAGGATGGTCTAAGACGATCAGTGGTTCAACTCAAGAATCCTGACCAACCCTTTGGACTTGAACACCCAGTGGTCAAGTTTGAAGAGGGTGCTTACATTGATAAGGAAGGAACCATGTATGTGGTTACCAACTTACCAGATAGGACAGATCAGTTTGGAAATATCATTCCTGAGAAGGAGATAGGAGACCTAGAGCAAGGGGACCTAGGAGGAGAACCCAAGACCCCTAGAGGTAAGTCAGTCTTAACCAGAGTACTCACTCTAGAATGGATCCCTCAAGATAATAAAAGCATAGAACTATTCGTGAATAGAGAAACGGAGGAAGCCTTTTGGAGGTTTAGGCCAGATCAACCCTGCCCAGTAGTCACCATCTATGAATTCAAGGATCCAGAGACACCAGGGAAAGTTGTCTATCTAGATCACACATCTCAAAAATTATTCTTAGTATCAGATCATGACAGACATGCTTACACCTGGCAAGGTGAATCCATTTTCCCTCCACCAAGATCTAATGTTTCCCAGGGCCTCCAAGGAGCCGGATCATCCAAGGCTCATGAAACCCAAAGAGAAAGAACTAGAGAGAGACCGGAGGTAAGCTTTACAGCCACTATAGGCAGAGACAGATCAGGATATGGAACGGAAAAACTTGAAAGGGAGAGACATAGAGTTCATAGGCATCAAAGAGATGATCATGATTTCCCATTGCCTAGACCACGAGAACACTCAAGAACCCTTAGACCCTCTCAAGTGGTTAAGACAATGAAGAACTACTTTGATGGATTTGGAGATCCTTATGATCATGTGGTGGAGTTCAAACAAGTGCTAAGAGCTGAACAGGTTGAAGACTTATTCACCCAGTTCGAGGCATTTGGTTTGACTCTTAAGGGTACTGCCTTAGCTTGGTTTCAACCTCTAAACAGTCGCAACTATAGAGAGATAGGTCAGCTGCTAGAAGAATTCATTGTAGAATTTTCCAAGAGTGGTATCAGGCATAACACATCATCCTTGATTCACAGCTTCAAGCAGACACCCCAAGAAACAGTGCGACTTGCAGGAAGAAGATTTAGGCAGTACTTGGAAAGATGCCCTGTACCAGAATTACCCACATCAGCCAAACAGGTGGCACTGTTTTTAGATGGCCTATTGAGCACAAAATTAAGATCATATGTATACCTGAAAGATCCTAGATCCATAGAAGAGTGTATACGGATGTGCATTGACATAGAAGACAACTTGGGTGAGGAATTAGGACTATCCAAACTCTATAAGGATTCTGATAGTTCTACAAGTCATACCTCTAGAGCCTCCACTGAGATAAATGAGATAGCTGAGCAAGTGGCCAAAAAGCTAGGAGTTCAAAATAGACAAATGCCAGGGGTCACCTCAGTGAAGCGATGTTACACGTGTGGAGGAGATCATATGGCTAATGTCTGTCCAATGATGACTCAACCACTAGGCAACCCTAATGCTCTATATTGCACCATTGAGAGAAAATACACAAATCATACGGCCCAAGATTGTCCCTATAACAGGCAGGCTGTTAGACAAAATTATCAACAACCTTACCAGCAAGGTAGGTATCAGAATCAGTACCAACAGCCCTATTATAGGCCACAACAATATCAACCTCAATACCAGCAGCACTATCAGGCACCATATAGGCCACAACCAGTCCTAGGAAACCAACCGCCAGCTCCTGCCAATGTGATCCCAGTTAAATATACGATGGCGGAGGCGAACCATAATAGAGCATTGGTGCCACTAACCCCATTGGTCTCAGAAAATGATTCTCACGCTCATGGTTCAGACTACTTCCATGAAGATAGTCCACAGGCTTACCATATAGAGTCACCTGAGCAAAGTGAGATTTCTCAGTGCCAATATGAGACACCACCTATGGAACAAAATTGGGAGCCAGAATACTCCAATGTCATGTATACGAATCCAAATCTTAGGCCCCAATTGAGACAAGTAAGACCACAAGCCCCTAGAGGACCATGCTTTAGATGTCAGGGCGATCATTTCATTCGTGAATGTCCCCACCAACCAGCTCTGGGACTAGGACAAAACATCACAATACAAGGCTTTTGTCTTGAGTGCGGCAAGGAACATCTTCCTAGAGAGTGTCCCAGGAATCCCTCTAGTGCACCCAAGGTCACACCCATCAACGTGGTAGGCTTAGTGGCAGATTCAAGTTCAAGTAGCAATAATGGGGCTCCTGTACAGGCAGTTACTAGGGCACAGGCTGCACAACAAGCAAAACCATCTGAGCAATCGGAGTCAAGTGAGGCAGGAGAACCTAGTAAGAGGAAACCAAGAACATGGAAGGATACCAGAGAGAAGGCTAATCGCAAGTGGAACAGAAAGCTATCCGAGCTAGAAGAAAGCCTAAGGGATACCAAAACAAAAATAGAAGACATCGTGTCTCAAAGCCCCTCGCATGCTGAAGCTCCATCCTCTCCACCTCATTCCACTCCAACACCCATTGTAAATAATCCACAACCAGGGTCTGTTCTTGCAGATCCAACCCCAGAAGGTTTGGACATGATGTTCAAGGCCTACCAGGCTCGTCTTCAAGAAGGGCCAACAGCTGCAAACCTAGACAAGAGTTACCCTAGAGCAGATTTAGAGATTGAACGGATGAAAATGTGCATGAAAATGGTAGAACAAGCTCAAGCTATACTTGAGACTAGTCAAAAGTTCAATCAGACAAACTCTGTCAAACCGGATTTGCATTTCCAAGGTTTACTAGAAAGATTAGAGCAGTTGGTAAATAAACCACAAATTTCTTTACCTCCACAGGCTCAACCAGTTATTGAAAGAGGAAGCTCACCACCAATGGGAGCTTATGTTCCTAATTCCACGGATGCTGGAATACCTCCTTCAATTCAACAGTACTCTCAAGAGTTCTTGCGGGAAATACAGGAAGAGAAATGGGCCAAGGAGAAGGGTAATTCCCCTCCTATTCCTGAGATTGATGATCTTCATGATCAATTTCCCCAAGACATTCCATCTATCTATGGAGAACAAGCAGAGCAACAAGAAGATGAAAGATTAGATTTTGAATCTAATTCTTTACAAGAGTTGCCTCATTACACAGGCCCATGGGAATCTGAATCTCTCCAGATCAGAGCCCCCACAATATTGGTAAGAAATGAAGACTCAGTGATTCCAAGAAACACTGATGTTGTGAAGAACACTAAGGTTCAATGTCATCTCACTGTGGAAGAGCTGCTCAAAGCAAAACCTGAGCTCTGGAAACATGTGAAGGATCAGGTTCCAGAACTTGAATCCAATATGCCAAAAGTAGGCTCTAAGCAAAAAGTTCCAGAGATACCTCTCGACAAGATAGGAGACATGAGCGAAGGTGAAGAAGGTAACACTTATCTTCCGATCACCTATCAAGGTTACACAACCAAAGCAATTGTAGATTCGGGTGCTGGTGTTGCTATTGCGACCACCTCCTTGTGGAAGCGATGGGGCAAACCCACCTTAAGACCAACGAGAATGAAACTTCAAATGGCAGATGGTCATTTTGAAAGACCTCTAGGATTGCTTGAAGGGATAACTCTAACCACTTGTGGTGTAGAGTTTGAACATACATTTGCTATATGTGACTTTGAGAAAAATAATGTCTACGAGATGATCCTAGGAAGACCCTTCCTACGACAATTGCAAATAGTACAGGATTGGGGAACCAACTCCTTGTACTTACAGCACTTAGGGGTCACCACCAAGGTCAATTTGAAGGATTACACCTTCAGAGATGTACCACCCCTACAGTGGAATCCTATCCACAAAGTGAAAGAAGATTCTATCTCCGTGCATTCCGGAAGTTCACCTGATCCATCCTGGCTGCATGAAGATACTCACTTGTGGATGTGCAAGGTCGCAGAGGAAGAGGAAAAGCGCCTAAAAGCGAGAGAAGAAGGAACTCCCCCAGGAGATAGACCAATAAAAGACCCAGCCTATACACCGATGATATTTCCAGATGAGGAATTTGAACCTCATGGTTGGGCAGAAATCTTAGCTACCATGGACATAGCAGTCAATGAAGAACAGTGGACACCTCATTGTGATGAGGAGGGTTATGATATTTCAGTGTTCATGTGTCAGCCTCTGTTGGAAGAGTGTGATCCTAGTGAGTTCATAGAAGAAGAAGAGAATGACGATGACCTAGAATCCATTGTGATGGATACTTACTTTAACTCAGAGGAACACTACTTAGAAGACATAGGAGTGCTAACCCAAAAAGAAGAAGAACCCCTCACGAGTGTTAAAACGATAAATTCAAAGGAAGGAAGTGAAGGAGGTCAAAAGAAAAAGAAAAGAAAAGCAGTGAAACAAGAAGAGGAAGAATCAGTGTTTGAAGTACCAGATAATTTCAAGAAATATGAAGTGGAAGACCGAAAAATTTTGGTACGGATGCCTAAGAGAGAGGCCATTATAGGAGAAGCATATGACAATAAAGAAAAGACCAAAAAAATTGTAGTGACCATTGAAGGGAACGAAGAACGATGCACGTACATAGGAGACGACCTAAGTGCAAAAGAAGAAGCAGAGCTTGTAGCTCTATTAAGGGAATATAGGGATGTGTTCGCATGGCACTATGGAGACTTGAAAGGAGTAGATCCAAAGATTTGCTCTCATACGATTCCGATGACCACTGATGCCAAGCCCACCAAACAAAAGCCCTACACATATAATGACAATTATGCAGCCAAAATAAAGGAGGAAATTGACAGGCTGATTGAAGCTGGATTCATCTATGAGATTGAGCACACTGAATGGGTGTCCCCCATTGTGGTGGTGCCTAAGAAGAATGGGAAATTGCGAGTGTGTATTAACCTTAAAAAAGTTAATGCCGCAACGATCAGAGATAGTTATCCACTTCCAATCACCGAACATCTATTGGAGCGTGTTGCAGGCAAGGAAGTTTATAGCTTCCTTGATGGATTTTCAGGTTACAACCAAGTAGCCATTGCCCCCGAAGATCAACACAAAACGGCCTTTGCCACAGAATGGGGAATTTTTGCATTTCGTGTGATGCCATTTGGGCTCACCAATGCACCTGCAACATTCCAAAGGCTCATGTGTCATGTCTTCAAAGAGTTCTTGCGGAAGAGCTTAGAAGTATATGTGGATGACTTATGTGCTCATTCCCAACAAAGAAGTTATCACATCCCTGAGCTCAGACAAATCTTCAACAAGTGTAGAGATTATCGAGTGTGTCTGAACCCAGAGAAGTGTGTGTTCATGGTACGACAAGGTAAGATCTTAGGTCACATTGTTTCTAAGAATGGAATTTCAACAGATGAGGACAAAGTAAGAGCGATAGCAGAGCTGCCAAGACCAAGGAATGTTAAAGAGGTACAGGCCTTTATGGGCCATTGTGGATATTACCGTAGGTTTATCCACATGTATGCCATCATAGCTAAACCTCTTTATGGGTTGTTAACAAACTTTGAGTGGAACGAGGAATGCGAGAATTCCTTCAACGAGCTGAAACGACGCTTGTGCTCAGCACCAATACTGACCACTCCTGATTGGAGTAAACCATTTCATGTCCATGTAGACGCCTCCAATCATGCAATAGGATGTGTGCTAGCACAACCCACAGGTGAAGGAAACCTAGATTTGCCGATAGCATATGCTAGTAGGCAATTAAATGCAGCTGAACGAAATTATACCACAACGGAGAGAGAAGGCTTAGGTATGGTATATGCCGTGAAGAAGTTTAGACACTATCTATTGGCCAATAAGTTCAAGTTTTTCACTGATCATCAAGCGTTACTATATTTGGTCAATAAACCTTGCAATACAGGCCGCTTAGTAAGATGGTTCCTCTTACTAATGGAATACGACTTTGAAGTTGTTGTCAGGAAAGGTAGAACCCATCTTAGGGCAGACCATCTTTCTCGTATCACTTCAGGAGAGCCACCTCAAGGAGTGTCTGATGAATTGCCCGATGCTTATCTGTTCAATTTAGAAGTTGTTCCTAAATGGGCAAACAAGTTGGTACCAGTCCTAACCTTCGGACCTGCAAATAAAAATGTAAAAACAAGCAAAGAAGAAATTGTAAAATCACAAAAGTATCAAATATTGGCCGGAAGTATGTACAAGCAAGATCCAGAGGGTGTACTAGCTTGTTGTGTTGAGGACGACGAACATACTAGTTGGATGCAACAAGCCCATGAGGGATTGCTAGGAAATCACTACTCTAAACAACGAACATTGCAGAATCTAAAACGTTTAGGAGTGTATTGGCCTAGCATGGACAAAGAAATACAGGAGTGGATCCAAAATTGTCCAGTGTGCCAGAAGAGACCCCCAGTGGAGCATGCCACTCTTTATCATGTGTCATTAATCCCAGATTGGAGTGCTCCATTGGTTGCGTTCATGAGATCGGGAACATTACCCAATCAGGCTAGTCTTGCAAGAAAACGAAGCATGGAGCAAGAGGCTCAAGACTATGCCTTAATAGGAGACAACCTATATCGAAGAGGCAAGGATGGTTACCTAAGACTGTGCGTTCATGAATCAGACTATTTAAAAGTCTTAGAAACTGCACACAGCGGTGCTGCAGGTGGACACTTTGGGCCTGACAGAGTAATTAAGACCATTTTATTCTCAGGACTTTGGTGGCCCACTCTTCATATGGATGCACATACTTATGTGAAGAAATGTGACACATGCCAACGTGCCCAATATCCGATAAGAAAAGACGAGATGCCTTTAAGGCCAATGATGGGAGGACGCGCATTCTCGAAGTGGGGCATAGACTTTGTTGGTCCTATTAACCCCCCAGCTAGAAACTCCCATGCAGAATACATTATTGTAGCCACAGATTACCTTACAAAGTGGGTGGAAGTAAAAGCCACGACAAAGAATGATGCTCAAACGACGGCTAAGTTCTTATTCGAAAATGTGTTCACTAGATATGGGTTACCAATAGAGTTGGTTAGTGATAGAGGTACGCACTTCTTGAATGAGGTCATTGAACATCTCCTTCAAGAATTCATGGTGATACACAAGAAGTCTGCCCCTTATCACCCACAAGCTAACGGACAAGCCGAGAGCACGAATAAGATCCTATGTAACGTGTTGACGAAACTTGTAAATAATAAACGCTCTGATTGGGACAAACAACTTCATCATGCTGTTTGGGCATACCGAGTTGCCTACAAAACGGTACTCAATGCTACCCCATTTCAGATGGTCTTTGGACAGAATGCCGTGCTACCATTGGACTTCTTAATCCCAGCCTTGAAAGTAGCACAAGAGCTTGAGTGGAATGGACATGAGTTGTCCTCCAGGATCTTTGATCTAGAACGCTTAGGTGAGACGAGGCTACGGGCAGCAGCAGGCATTTATGCTGCAAAGAAAAGGCAAAAGGCATACTTTGATGCCCATGTAAAGGATAAAGGATTGAAGGAAGGAGATCTAGTGCTGGTTTATACACTAAAGCAACATGCCCGCAAATTGGAGAAACGAGGATATGGACCCATGATCATTAATAGACTCTCCACTAGCGGTGCAGTTCAATTGGCCACTTTAGAAGGTGATATCCTACCAAACTATATTAGTGGTTGTCGAGTCAAGTTATATCAAGAACCTCTTACAGAGGAAATACTCACGAGACTCAACACTGCTAAGAAGCGAAAAGAAGAGGAGTTAAGGGTTAGAGAAGAAGCACAAGCAGAGGCTAGAGAGCGCATCAGAAGAAATAAGCTACGGCGGCTAGGCCTAGATGTCAACACAAAAGCTCCAAAATATCACATGGACATGTGCCAAAAATCGGGCATAACTACTTCTCGAATAATTGATCGACGGCCCTTTGTGACTATAGAGGTAGGACAAGGAAAGAGTGTAAGGACTGTGAGAGCATTGGTTGACTCAGGAGCAGCAACTAGTGCAGTTAGACTTTCATACTGCCAAGACCTGCATTTGGACATCAAGCCCATAGAAGCCTATCTCATAGGATTAGGAGGCGTGGAAACACCCTGTTTGGGCGAGGTGGAACTTCCCATCTACCTTCAAGATGTTCCGATAAAAGTCAAAATGCTAGTGTGTCATGATGAGGACCTCACAGAACCACTTGTCTTGGGTCAAGATTGGATTTACGACCATGCTGTCAACTTGAACCTAAGAAGTCAACTTCTTCAAGTGTGGGTATATAATCAATGCATTACATTAGAATTGGAGAATCACATGCCCACTGAAACTGACACCACACACTCTCTTTGTTCCTCTAAGGCTAATCTTCTTGAACAAGATGTTGTAGATGTCAAAAGCTCTATGATCCAGACGGACGCAAGCACGGAAGGACAGTCGCAAAGTCAAGATGAACCTTCTTCTTGTCTTCTAAAGAGCAGAGCATCCACAGGAGCTCAACCTCAGAAGCAAGCAAAACAGTGCAAGATAGCCAGTCTATCAAATAGACAAAGAACCTTCAAGCAGAAAGAAGTTAGGGGCATGAAGCAGCTCTGGGTAAAGAAGGGCGTACAACCATCGATGCTGCCTCAAGGACTTCCACCCAACCAGATCGACCATGACTACAGAAGGACCAAGCACCTACGACAGGGTCAAGCACGAAGAATCCATCAAATTTGGGTACCGAAGCTATCAATGAAGGCCAACCACAATCAGGTACAAATTTGGGTGCCTAAAAAATTAGCTACAGCTCAACACGGGCGATTACAGATGTGGGTACCCAAGAAGCTCTTACATACACAACGGCCTATGCTCCCCACCATGCAAAAGGTCTCAACAAAGAAGCCAAGGAAAACAAAGGGTAAGAACAGAGCACAAAGACCAAAAGAAGATAAACTTAACCCTTCTACAAAAATAAACAGGCACTCACCCAGGATATGGGTTTGGAAGCCAAAAGCACAAGCAACATCCACAGAACCAAGGGGTCAACCACACTGGATACCAAAGTTTGGACAGCATCCACAGAAGAACTGGCCTGAGGTGATCTCTACAGGGCCAAATACTATTCGGAAATGGGTTCCCATTAGGAGGATTACATCATTTCGAGATCCAATCGACACCTCCAAACAAAGAATTCATCAAGTATACAAGTAACATCAAAAGCCTCGACCAGCAGCAACCATGTGCCTTTGGCATAACCAAGTCGTTTGCACCATTCAGGTCATGCATTTCCAAAGTATGCATCAATATAGGGCCACCTTACATGGCCGTGCATAGACACAATTGAGAAATCCCAGGCACATGAGACACAATTTTCACATGAAAAATATGTTATTGATACTAACCTCTTTCTTCTTGTTTGATGCCATCGTGTTCCAAAAAACAAAAAAAAAAAAAAAAAAAAAAAAAAAAAAAAAACTATGTGCTTGAAAGTGCTCATCAGCGAACTTCCAGCAAGGACATCCCTCAACAAAAAGGACAAGCCGACGGTCAAACATCATGAGGGAACCACAACACGAAGAGATGAAGATCAACGGACCCGTCACCATGGTAAGACGTGTATGTTTCAACAACACTATAACCATGATAGATTAGGAAACCTCTTCGTCAGCATACCCTTGAGCACTTAGCTCAAGACCCAATCTCTTGCACCATACTTCTTGCCATGCATTAC
Organism: Ceratopteris richardii; assembly: GCA_020310875.1. Lineage (NCBI taxonomy): Eukaryota > Viridiplantae > Streptophyta > Polypodiopsida > Polypodiales > Pteridaceae > Ceratopteris > Ceratopteris richardii. Next base: position 135,619,322 of record CM035439.1, on the reverse strand, counting down.
CCAAGTACGCATACGTAGGGCCACATTACAAGGCCATGCACAAGGCACATAATTTGTTCAACCCGTGCACTAATGGACTTAACCATCATCCATTATGGGTTACAAGTACTTGGCACGAAAACTATGAAAGCCATCTTTGGAAGAATCAGAGGACATCACGGTGACCACTACAAGAACAAGGGAGCCATCCACCACCGAGAGTTGCTCACAATCAACATTGACCACATCCTTTGAGCAGCTAGCAGTTTTGGAAAACTCACAAATGCACCACCCAGATGGAATACAAGGCAGAAGTACGTACAAAGGGACTACAAACTGCAAGAGATAACAGTGGCAAAGTGAAGAACCAGACAAACGACCAGGATACATTGGGAAGAGGGATTGCCCCTGTTGGACGCAAAGGACGCTACCTCTCAACGTACTACATGGAACGACCACTACAACAAGGGTCTGTCAGGGACGACAGACTCAAGAGGGGGGGGAGTGTTGAAGCTTAAGGTCAAGGACAAAGCATGGAAGCGCATCAAGGAAGTGGACACACAAGAAGAAGGAGCAAGTAGGGAGCTCCAAGAAGCACATGTCAAATTTTCAAAAGAAATCCCTACAAAATTAGTGATTTTTATCACTAAAAACCATTGTAAATACCATTTTTTCATTTTTGTAACTCCATTTTGTTCAAGCCGAGGAGTCCTCGAGCTTGAGGAGTATTAGATCTACCATCCTACCAATTTTCACGATTTTTAGACTCCGTTTGAGCCCCTAAATAAGCCCTGGAACCTATTTTTTAACTAGGCCGGACACTAGGTCTGGACAGGGCCAAAACCACTCAAAAACTATAAAAAGGGCTGGAGAGCTCATTTGTGAGGTTAGCTTGTTGTAGATTTCAGTTTTGTAAGAGAGCTCTTTGGTAATCGAAGCTTTCCATTGTTCCACTCTTTGCTCTTACCTTGTGCGCGTGTGCGTGTATGTGTGTGCATGCTTGTGTGCTTTCACTCACGCACTTGTGCCATCACTTGCTCGCGGTCTTCATACTGGTCCTCACGTCTCCACGGATTGACATTTATGAGGTGTATCTCCTCACGTTGGTACTCACCATTGTGCTAGAGTGACAAAGTGCAAGACAATATTTGGCAGGTAATAATCCTTCCGCTGATAGCGCGCGTTGTCAACAAAGTAAACAGGCTCAGAACAATACAACCGGGTCAGATGTGTGCAACCAGGACAAATCAGAAGACCAAAAGCTAGAAAGAGGTGACTAAGGACAACACATTCCTAGTCACTGGTGGCGTGCGTGGCAGCCCGACCGGATGCAACAACCCAGATTTGTGATGTACGAGATATCAAGGGGAAAACAGAAGCAAAGGACTTACATCGGATAAAATAACAAATTCTCTGACAGTCCTTGTTGCCGCTTCGACCGCTGGGTGCGTGCATTCAGAGCTCTTAAACAAGCTGAAGACAAGAAGTAAAGCCTGTCAAGGGACGACAAAGACAAAGAGGGGGAGAGTGTTGCAGAGAAAAGAAGCACAAGAGAAGAGCCCCAAAATTTTCAAATTAATGGGCATAATTTTTCTTCTTCGAGGTCTTAGAGAATCCCCTCAAAGCCATGTAAATGCACTAGAGGAGTCCTCTAAGTTGCATAATCCCAACTTTTTGTAAAATATCCCTTGTAAATTAGTAGGAAATTCACTTTTTTGGAATAAAGTGCCGGTCTCTTGTGTGAAAGGACCAAACTTAGGGCACATGTATATAAGTCACTTTGTGACGCTTCGTAGAGACTTTTTGTCATTGTGAAGAGGGAGCTTTCCAAAATTTCGAATTTGCCTCTTTCTTGCAGATTTCCATCTTCTCTTTGATCTTGTATGTGTGTGTAATGCTTGGAATGTGTGTGTAGGATTGTTGTCTACCCCTTCCCACTGTTTTGAGCTACTGTAGTGTGTGTGTGAGTTTGTAAGAGTTGTGGCGTGAGTGTGGGTGCTTCCCGCCATTCACTATTTTGATCATAACTTGACGCACAGTTGTCGAAATCGAGTGAAACTACTTCTAATAGATGCGTCTTGTTGAGAACTTCGAAATGCGTACCCTATTGACTATATTCAGAGCTTGGAGCTGGGAGAAATCCTTGATTTATTGAGAACTGCTATAAGAGGTATCGCGGCAGACACTTTCAGTTTTTGAGTGAGTTTGAGAGGTGGATTAGTCTTTTCTCATGCATATCAGTTGAACCACTTCATTTCCATCATGTGTGCACATGTCTTCATACACTTGGTTAGGTCGTTTGATCGGATTGACATATAAGCGTGTGTCAATTTCCCACTATACGCACTTGTGTTGCAAATGAGGTTTAGTCTCTTTGGCACAAGTCCTTGAGTCTTCTTGACTTAGGTACACACTTGGTAACTCCTTTTCCTTAGAATACCTTACATGGTCCAATATGACCTTCATCCAACATGCAAGTTGGGATTCCCATCAATTGGGTAATGCACGCTTGGCTTCTCCTCATAATGGGGGCCTTACAAAATGTGCATACAATCATGAGAGGTAGACATTGATCATATACTAACAATCTCTCCAGCAGAGAACCTCTCCTTGACATAATGATAATGCACCTCAATGTGCTTAGTGCGAGCATGGAACACAGGGTTCCTTCCAATTGCCAATGCGCTCTGACTATCAGTGAAGATGTGTTGGCAAAAAATTGACCAACACCCAAATCAGCCACAAGGCATCTGAGCCGCGCACACTCAACAGTCGTTGTGAAAGCTGGCCTATACTCAACCTCACAACTAGAAGTGGCCACAATAGGCTGCTTCTTGCACACCTCGTTTTCATGCCCTTTCTGCACAAAGCCATGGGGCTGAAAAACATACACTTCTTCATGCAAGTCACCATTTAGAAATATCGTTTTAATGTCCAATTGATGTACATTCCAATCATGATGAGCTGCAAGTGCATAGATGCAACGAACAGTAGTCATTCAGCATGTAGGTGCAAAGGTTTCATCAAAATCAATGCCTCTTTCCTACGCATAACCCTTTGTAGATTGCACTACAGTTAGAATAGAATTTTTGTTGTAAAAGACCCATGATTTATTTATCAGAATGTTGTAAAAATAAGGAAAAGTCTTCCTCATAGATAGAACATGTATTTTTTGAGAATTTTTAGAAGCTCTTCAAGCACATATTTTTAGATTAGAAATTGAGAGGACCGAATTTCAAGTGTGAAAAAGGACACTTGAAAAAGTATAAAGGACAAAATCTTGTATTTTGAAGGGGTTGTATCATTTTGTACTCAAGTGACATGTGAATGAAGAGCTTCAGTTAGAAAAATGTGTTTCTCTTTTCTTGAGTGTTCATGAATGATTCTTGAGTCTTTCTTATGTGTTATCTATGGGATTTGTTGTTCTAACTTGTGTATTATTGAGTGGAGTTTGTAAGGAGAGGTGATTATCAGTATAATGAGTGTTTGGATGCATAAGATCATTGCTGGAGATGGAAATTCTCAGTTTTATCAGAATTGGGATTATCTCATCTGGGTGATACAGGTACTGAAAATTATTTTTGGGTTCATATTTGTAATCTACAAGAAAAATGTCACATTATGCACAAGAATCATTGAAAAAGCTATTGAACAGCTTTATATACATGAAACCCTAATTTTCCTACTCCTTCTTCAAATTCTTCTCAGAAATCAGAATTGCTTTTACATTTTTTCGGATTCCATTAACTAGAAGGGGTTGTGGTCTTAGTATGCTTCTCAGATTGACAAATTTAAGATGTGAAAGTTAATCTTTTATGCTATGATGATTGGAGAGGAGAACTCCAAAAAACAACAAACATCTTTTTAGTGTTGTTGCTGGGGAAGCTATCAAAGCTTCCATTGAAGTATTGGACCTTGTTGGATCTTCTATGGTTGATGGTAGACAAACACATTTGGGAAAGGTACTACTCTAATATCTCTCATGTGAATTTGGAAAAGTAGGTAATAAGCTTGTCTTTTGGGAAAAGAAGGCTTAAATCTACCTTTTAAGAGGTGTGAATGTTTATCTTTGTGTAAATGGATGGTTGCTCATGATCTTCATAAGCAAAGTACAGGTATCTTGGAAAAAGATGCCTTGATTTGCTTAATGGAAAGTTGAATGTGTTTATTTTTGCATATTTAGATTGCATTGTGACCAAGTACTAAGCAAAATTTGTTGGTCTTTGGGAAAGACAAATTTATTTGCTAGAAGGAAAGTCAATTTAAGTAGCTATATGCAAATAGACTATGCCATTTAATTGTCCTAAGTAAATTGTGAATCTTTTAGAAAGACTATTTTTAATATTTGAAGAAAAGCTTATGGGTATACCTTTGCACAAATTGATAATTGCATTTGCCATTATACACTTTTCTTGGAGAACTCATTTTCATAGCCAAACTAAGAGTATAGTTGAGCAGCCAAATTCATTTCTTAAGATCAGTGAATCTTCAAAAGAAAAACCTAGGTAAAGTGGTTTCATTTTATTTAGGAAAAAATACCAAAAAAATCATAAAAATTGGATTAAAATTGCAAACAAATTTCTTTTTTGTAATGAAGTGAGAGATGAGGTGTGTGAAGTGGGTGAATGAGAGAAATCTGAAGGAGAACTCAAGAGAATCAGAGATATTCCATGAAAAGTCAAAATTGTTTATTTTCTTGAACTTTCGATAAAAAATATATGAATTTTATATGTTTTGCAGGTGACACTTGGAATAAGATTTGTTGAAACACATTAGAAAAGACCAAGTTGGAAGAGAAAGCAACAAACACAATTTTCAAGAAGAATAAAAAATCATGATTTTCATATCAGAATCGCGATTTTTTGTAAAATCGTAAATCTGCTTCAATTGTGCTTTTGGGCATCTAGGTGAGTTAAGAAAATGAAGTGAAATACATGAAGATTGAGATAATTTAGTATGATTCCTCATGGATTGAAAATTGGCCAATTTTAACAATTGACACAGAATCGCGATTTTCATCCTGAGAGGTGAATATAAGAATTTAATTAAAAGTGGATGATGTGACATAAATTTGTTAATGACTATGCATGGTTAGGAGAATCTCAAAATTTTGAAGTCCAAATCATTGAATTCATTCAAAATTGTGATTTTCAGCATACTATAAAAGCACAATTCTCATTTGTGAGAGAGTAAGTGAGAGAGAGTAGAAGAATCGCGACCTTCAGCAAATGCAAAAGAAAATTGGGTTTTAACTATCAAGCTGCAAGGTATTTTATTCATTAGATTTATTTTTACATTAATCAAAGCTTAAAAATCATTTTTGCACAAAAAAATAAAAAAAATCACCAAAAACACAGAATCGTGATTTTCAAATTTTTAGTTTTTTCTCACTATTTTTTGTAGATTTTCTAGGTTTCTTTTATTGCATGTTATTTTTATAGCTAGGCGCCTCTATTACTGTTTGGGATTTACAACTCCATCATGTTCTATGGGCTTATAGAGTGGCATATAAGACTGCTATTGGTACAACACCTTTTAATTTGGTATATGGACAAAATGCGGTTTTGCCACTATAATTTCTTATACCTACATTGAAGGTGGGGAATCAGTTCAAATGGTATGGACATGAGTTGTCAGAAAGAGTTTTTGAATTAGAGAAATTAGGATCTTTAAGACTTCAAGTCGTCATGAGTATCTATGTAGATAAGAAGAGACAGAAGGCATATCATGTTCATGTTAGAGATAAAGATCTGCAAGTAGGAGATTTGGTATTGGCCTACACTTTGAAAGAACACCAAAAGAAACTTCAAAAGAAAGGACATGGACCTTATATCATACATCAAATAAGTAACAATGGTGCAATTCAATTAGCCAATATAGATGGAGAAGTCATGCCAAATTTTATAAGTGGATGTAGAGTGCAAAAATATAATCAACCTTTGACCACTTAGGAATGGAGGAGATCGCACCAAGCTAAACATAGAAAGGAGGAAGAAGAAAGAATGAGGGATGAGGCTCAACAAGCAGCTACGAAAAAAATGAGAAAATATAAAGAAATCAAAGAGGTATTGATATGTGAAAAACCTGCATGGATAGTGAGAGAACATTTGCCTATGATTTTGATGAATTTCCAAGAAGAAGAAATTAGGGTCTTAATAGACTCAGGGTCACAAGTAAATTTAATTAGTACTAAGTTACTAAACAGATTAAATACAAAAAGGAAGATGAGTAAAACCTTAATCAAAACCTTAGATGGGCATATAGTTCAAACTTTGTCTACACAAATAGTCAGAATTGAATTTGACCAAGAACATATGAATATAGAATGTGAAGAATGGCCTGATCACAGGATGTCTAAAAAAATGATTTTGGGACAACCATGGATGAAACAAGGAAAGGTCATAATGAACTTTGAAAAAATGTCTCTTCATTTGAAATTGAATGCCAAAAGACTTTTAATGTCTTTTGCTAGTCATGATAAGCAGGAAACCAATGAGGAGATTCATAGCTTGGAAATGGAGAAAATTCTTTTTCCATTAGAAGCAACTTTGGATCTACATAAGAATATTTTCCATGAAAAAAGCAAATCTCAACATAGGCAAGGAAGACATGAGAAGAAGCAATCAATTTTGAAGCAAGTTTGGGTGTGGAAGCCAAAAGCAGTTTAGAAGACTCCAAGTCAAAAGACTAAGTGGGTATGGAGACATAAAGAGATGCAACAGTTCTCAGAAGAAGTATGTCTCAAGGATTCAAGGAAGTTCAAGGCACACAACAGAACCTGTTGGATTAGGAAGACTAATCTGGTACCAGAAGCACAACACACAAGTGAAAATCACAACAATTTACAACCACATACTTTCTCTAGGATTAGTTGTAGGAAAGCCTCTTCATCAGATAACCACTTGGGCACATTGCCTAAGACTTCATTTTTGCATCATGTTGATAAATGCATTTCCAAAGTATGCATGAGTAGGGCAACATTACAATGTCGTGCATTCACTAGGCACATGAGAGCATTCCCATGCACTTGTCACAACTCTTTTTCTTGGAAAAAGAGTAGGAGGGGAAGAGAGTTCCCTCAGTCATTTGCTTATCTATTAACTCACAAGGAAAATAAAACAATAAAACAATGTATTTTGGAATAGCCAACAGATCAAGTCCATGATGACCAATAGATGTAAATGTCTGTTAGAAAAATATTTAGGGAAATACATGAAAAAATCAAAAGAAAAAATACATAAAAATCATACAAAATCAGAACACACACACACACATATATATATATATATATATATATATATATATATATATATATATATATATATATATATATATATATATATATATATATATATATATATATATATATATATATATATATATATAGAAAAAATTGATTGAAAAATTAGAGAAAAATAAAAGGAAAAAAAAGAGAGAAAAAGAAAAAATGAATGAGAAAAATGTATAGAAAAAGAGTGGAAAACAATATATGAAAAAACCAAGTGCAAATTTAGTTAAAGAAAAGACATCAAATCTTCATTTCTATTTTTGTCACTATTTTTTTCTTGCAAATTTTGAAGCACAAGCAAGATCTAGGTTAGAATTAGGAAGTTGACAAATCTTTTGATTTATCACTATCTATTTTTTATTTTGATTGAGTAATTCCTTTCTTTCCCAAGCAAGCATAAAAAAAACAATAGAAATCTTGCTTCACCTGTAATGATCACCTATTTTGAGTCTTGAAAATCACCAATTGTGTGAGGTTTGGAGGAAATTTTTTATTTCAAAGTAATATTTTTAATTTTCTTTTTCTCAAAACATTACTCATGATGGAGAAGTGTGTGTGTGTGGTGTATTTTCTTTTTGACTTTATAGGATGGTGAATACAAAAGAACTTTCCATTCATGACTTCAAAGTTGAACTAGTGGTGGTGTCAAGCGGACATTGGTTCCTGGATAGTGAGTCAGTTGAAGAAGTATTGGAGTTAGAATCTGATGCAGAACAAGATCTTCCTGAAGCAAAACAGATAATTAAAGAGCTTAAGGAAACCATCAGGATTTTTGGTCAACATATTTTCACAGTGAAGGTCCGAGGTAATAAATATACAATGAAATGCCAGGAATTCTATAAATTTCAAAGGGTGACTACCAATTATAAGAGGTGGAAGGTAGTGGGACTCCACAAAATTTTGGAAGAACCCATCTTTTTTATAGATTTGGTGGAGCTAGGAAAAGGAAATGAAGCCTATTTCAGATGTTCAATAAAAGATAAAGAGGGCAAAGAAGCACAAATTACAATCGAGGCATAACACATCAGAATAGATCTTCAGTTCTATTCTATGGGAACTAAATTTGATGGAAGTTTTGTAAAAAACAATGCAGCTACTTATGCTGGATTCTCCAAGTTTGTTGATTTCAAGGGCAGAGAGAATGAGGAATTTGCCATAAGGAGGTTCTTACAGTTCTTATGTTTTCTAAAGTTGCCAAGATACACTATGCCCCATAAACCGATAACTCTGATTATGCTCAATAATAAAGATAAAACTAAACCTTTTGGAGTGATGGATGTGACTCCTTATATCCATGAACAATTCAAGGAAGCTGCTAAGCATTGGCAACAGAAAAAATTTATGAATGGAGCTCAATTTATTACCAAAATCATATATCATGTTCTAGACATGGAGGATCAATTGAAGTTGGAACTTGAAGCTCAATATTTCAGAAGCCTAATAGCAGGAATAAAAAGTCCATCCAAATTCATTCAGGTTGGAGAACATGGAGTCAGAACAAGAATGAGAGGATCAGGTGTGAAGAGGAAATTTGTGACTGAAGAAGTAATGCCAAGCAAAAAGAGAAGAACAGATCCTAGGAAGGTGGAATTGGAACAAGAAGAAGCTTCCAAAGAGGAAATCATAGCTGCTCAAAAGGAGATACAGACTGACAAAGATCACATCCACCTCAGACCAATAAAGAACAACTTTATGTTTACCTGACTCAAGGAAGTGATAAGAGAGCTTTATATGAGGCCCAATATCAAAGAATGTTGGAAAACTATTCAGACAAGGCCACCGACTAGAAACAAGAGGAGATAGAATATTGTGAAGAACTTCATGATCAGATGATGTCTATAGAGACAGAAGAAATGTTTGTCAAAAAGGAGGTAGAATTACTAGCATATTTCAAAGAGTTGCAAGGACCTCTTGAAACTAGAACCACAGTTGTAGTTAAGAAAAGGGTTCCAAAGAAGACTGTATAGAAGAAGAAACTAACTAGGGAAAGTAGTGGAACAATCAGTGACACAGGTGGAAGAGGAAGTGAAACAAGATAATATTGGTAGAACAAGCAAAGAAACAAATTTATCTTCAGATTCTGATACTGATATAGAGGGCTTCCTATTGAGAAGTTTAAATTTATCTATACCAAGCACACCAGTAAAGCAGCACAGACATTAGAGGTGGACAAAGCAGAGAAATTAGTTGGAAGTTCAAGAGGAATCAAGATTATTGAAGAATCTACAAAGGAAATCAGTCCTAAAGAAGAGAAGAGGAGGTTGAAGGGTAAAGGAAAAATTTTGCAAGAAAATATCATAGTGAATGAAGGAATAAGTGAAGGAGTTATAGAGGTAGGGTCAAAACCAATTTGGACTAAACCTTTAGAGAAACCATATTGTCAACCCTTTGAAGAAGAGCCAAAAGTACAAAAGACTGAAGAAAATAAGAGATAAGAAAAGAATGAGGAAGAAGACTATCAGAAAGAAGAAGAGGCAAAGGTAAATAAGAAGATTGAAGAAGTTTTATTGGATTTGGGAAAACAAACCAGAGACGAAGAGCAGATAGAGAAATATGATGTAACATATGAGCCCATGGATATAGATGATACAATAACAGGAAATGAGTACCTAGAGAATGAAGAGAAGAAGGAAGAAGTAAATCAGTAGGAGCATTCAGACAAGGGAGAAACTTATGAAGCAGAAAGCAATTAAAGAGAATCAGGAAGAGATGGAAGGATTGAAAAAAGAAGTACAACGATTACAGGAAGAATTGAAAGAGATTAAAGAAATGGAAAAACAGGCCAGTACACATGTTGCTACTGCAATGAGAGGATATATTACATTATACCAAAATACAATAAAAAAAAGGGAAGAATGGAGGAATGAAAAAGAAGTGTTGAACTCAAGGAATATTGAACTAATGGGAGAAGTAACAGGATTAAAGAAGCAATTGGAAAGTCAAGTAGGAAGGGAAAAGGAACAGGTAATGAAGTTACAGGAACAAGCAGAAGAAGATCGGAGAAGGAAAACTAGAATGTCACCACCACCAGAGGATAGTTACGTAGAGACAAACAACAAACAGGAAGAAGATTACTATGAAGAATTTGTGTAGAAATTGTTAACTAGCAGAGAATCAAGAATGGAGTTTATTAGAAAAATGCATAATGAATATGAGGAACAAATAGTAAAATTTGCATTAGAAAATGTTGCTAGTCCAGATCAACATCATTGGGCAGCTGATGGACTTGGAATCCTGTTTTGCATGATTTTGGAAAGTATAAAGAACTATTAGACTGCAAGAGTTGGAATACCACCTAACAAGTACTTGGAATATGAAGAAGATATATCAGTTACAAGGAACTCTTTGAGAAAGCTAATCCGAAGTGGAGAAATAGGTGGTTAGATGCCAATGAAGATTGTAGAAAATTTTGGAAAGAGGCTCCTTTACACTTAAAGATTAATCTAGCTTACTATCCAGTGGCAAGAAGAAGGGAATGGTCAGACTATTGGAGCAAGAGAAATGAAGGTTTGATTCCAGCAAGATGGCTGAATTTTCCTAAAATAGCAGGACCAAAGAAAGGATCATGGCCAACAAAGAAATACATGGTAGACACAATAGAGTCTGTTATATCAGCATACAAAGATCTCAATGATCCAGCTTGTATATTAACTGTCTGAATCATGAGTTTAATCCTCACTTGTATAGAGACTTTCACCAATATAGATGTGAGAATACTCAACTATATAGGATTTAATCCACCAATCGATGCATTATTTTTTGATATGAGTGAGACAATTGACAGAATATGTCTCATGGCATATTATAGCAGAATTGTATTTTTGGAAAGCTGTTACTTATAGATTTTTGAGGACACCTTTGACTATGGATTTTTTGAAAGAGAATAAAAAATTTTGGGGAATTTATCAGTAGTAACTAAATCAAGATTGACCTCCTATGAAGCTGCATATATAGAGTATTTAAAGAAGGATGTGATAGATAGACCAAAGGCAGCAGTACAGTGGAGGAAAGCTCTTTTTGAAATGATAAACAATTTAAACTTGACAGAAAGGAAGACCCATGATTTATTGGCATAGGTATATCAAAAGCAAAAGAAGTGAAGGGATGTGAATGTAGAAGAGACTTTTTGTCAACTTATTGTCAGAAAGTCTAGGAGGGGAAAAAAATTTAGAATAGGATTTTTGTTGTAAAAGACCCATTACTTTGTAAAATATTTATCAAAATGTTGTAAAAATGACGAAGAGTCTTTCTCATAGATAGAAGAAGTCATATGTACTTTTTGAGAATTTTTAGAAGCTCTTCAAGCACATATTTTGAGATTTGAAATCGAGAGCACCAAATTTCAAGTGTGAAAAAGGACACTTGAAAAAGTCAAAAGGACAAAATCTTGTACTTTGAGGGGGTTGTATCATTTTGTACTCATGTGACATGTGAATGAAGAGCTTTAGTTAGAAAAATATGTTTCTCTTTTCTTGAGTGTTCATGAATGATTCTTGAGTCTTTCTTATGTGTTATCTATGGAATTTGTTGATCTAACTTGTGTATTACTGAGTGGAGTTTGTAAGGAGAGGTGATTATCAATATAATGAGTGTTTAGATGCATAAGATCATTGGTGGATATGGAAATTGTCAGTTTTATCAGAATCACGATTGTCTCGTCTGGGTGATACATGTATTGAAAATTATTTTTGAGTTCATATTTCTAATCTTTAGGAAAAATTTCACACTTTAGGCACAAGAATCATTGAAAAAGCTATTGAATAGCTCTAGATACATGAAACCCTAGTTTTCCTACTCCTTCAAATTCTTCTCAGAAATCGGAATTGCTTTTACATTTTCTTGGATTCCATTAACTAGAAGGGGCTCTGGTCTTAGTATGCTTCCCGGATTGACAAATTTAACCTGTGAAAGTTAATCTTTTATGCTATGGTGATTGGAGAGGACAACTCCAAACAACAACAAACAATTGAAGTCATCCAATGTTCAAAATTTTGTGCTTCATCAAACAAAACAGACTCAATCTCATCATAGAGACTAGAGGCAACCAAAGCATAGCAATCTGATGCAAAAGAGGCACTATGAGAGCTTGAAGGAGTACTGTATGATAGAGGTGCATCTAATTTGTTGTCACGCAAAGTATGCACCATCCATTTTGGCATAGTTTTAGCCTCTTCAATATCAACTCTCTCATCAACAAGTACATCATGTAAGTTGCATCAGAAATAGAATGATCTACATCATCAAATGAAACCTATAAAGGCTGAGAACTTACCTCATTAGGATCAACACTAGACTGTCCACCTATAAAAAGAGGCAGCAAAGTATCATACATGTCTTTGGAGCTAACAGATGCCACTTTCGTACATGAAAGTAAAGGCTGAATAGCATCTTCCACAAAAACAACATCACAGCTAACCAAAATGCATTTAGTCTATGGATGATATAGATGATAGCCTTTGCTTTCAAAACTGTACCCAACAAAAATACATTTTATTGCTTTATCATCCAATTTCCTGCGATGTTGTTTAGGCACTAATGCATATGCCAGACAACCAAAAACATGCAGATGAGCAACACATGGCTTGTGACAATTCCAAGCCTCATATGGAGTGATAGAATGTAGTGCTTAAGTGGGACACTTGTTAAGTACATATGTTGCACACATGATAGCCTCAAGCCAAAAACTCTGGTAAAGCCTGACTCTTGACCATACACCACACCATCTCCATGAGTGACATGTTCTTCCATTCACCAACTTCATTTTGTTGACATGTATACGGCACTATATATTGATGTTTTATCCCACATTCAACCAAAAATGCATTAAAGTTAGAAGAAATATATTCCCTCCCTTTATCAGGACAGAGGGTGCCCATTATACATGCTGACATATTTTCAACCAAAATCAAAAACTGTTTGAAGCATATGAACACTTCGGAAATTGCTTTCAATGGATATATCCATGCATGCCTGATAAAATCATCAATGAAAGTCGAGGGTGTCTGCATAGGACCACAAACATCACAATGAACAAGCTACAATTTCTGAGTAGCTCGAATTGAACCATCTTTTAAAAAGGAGGAATGCTGCATTTTGCCCAAAATATACCCTTCATAGACATGTTTTTCGGGTGCCTCAAGTTTGGGCAAATAGGACACCATTTCAGATTTCTGCAAGCATAGCAAACTAGCAAAATTCAGATAACCAAAGTGTGCATGCCAAAGCTTTGCATTTGACATAGCCTTAGAATCATGTACTGCACATGCGGAATCATTCATAGATTTTTCATAGTCTATGAGCTTATATAGCCCATGACATAAAATTCCAGAAGCAATAATCATGTCTCCATTTGATAGATCATGAATTGTACATCTATCATCAAAAAATTTCACAACCAAGCCAATCTTGGCTAATGCAAAACCTGATAACATATTTTGCTTGATCCCTGGCACAAATAAAGCATCTGACAGAGTGAAAGAACTACCATCAGTAGTAGTCAGAATGATCTTACCGACTCCCGTGACAGGATAAGAGGAGTTGTTGGCACATGTGACAGTATTCCCTATAGGGGCAAGCTCGAGTGAAGTGAAGAAACTACACTATGAGGTAATATGTTTGGTTGCCCCACTATCAAAGTACCAAAAATCTGAGTCTAGTACAGACATACACTGTTCAAGAGAAGATGGGTCAAAATTGCAAACATTAGTAAACACCCATTCTTCATTCTACACAAGATTAGTAGACTCTGTTTTCTGTGTAGAGGCCTCTGCAACAACCATTCTAGCCTCTTTCTTCTTTGCCTCTTTTGCAACCAGTTTTGAGCAGTTCTTTATGACATGATTGTTTCCTTTACAGTACTTACAAAAGAATTTTTGCTTTTCTGATTTCTTCTTGCCTTTGTCTTCCTTCTTCGAATGTGCAGCATTTGCATATTTTTGCTTACTAGTAGATGAGCTCCATTTACCTTTGCCCTTCTGACTAGCCAAGAAAGTTTGATCTGCAACATGCATAATGGACCTATTCTATCTAGACTGATCTTACTGCAATAGAACAGAGACCAACTCCTCAAATGACAAGGCATTTGGATTGCCTTTCATCATCAAACGAAGAGTAGAAGCAAAACTCAGATATGAATCAGGAAGACCAGTTAGAACGGTCTGCACAAGTGAGCTATCTGGTATAACTTCATCAGCAAAAATCAATTGTTCCTTCAAGTCTTTGATCTTTGTTAGAAAATTGTCCATAGAATCATCTTCGTTCATATGCTCACTCTCCAACTGTTTTTGGAGGTAAGCAACACGAGCCTCATTCCTAGCGTTGTACAATGTGGTAAGTGTATCCCAAGCACCCTTAGTTGTTCTGCAAGATCGAATGTGAGGAATAATGGCACGTTCGACAGACAAGACTATCAATGCATGTGCATGAGCATCTCTGCCATCCCTTCTCTACAATAGGTGCAACAGAAACCATAGCACAAACAAGAATCTAAAGAATATCAACATCTTCAATGCCATCTACATCATCTTCAATACATGTATTTGTAGGTGTGATAGGATAAATTTTCAACACCCTACACAATGTTACACAATCCTTTTGCAACCAATACATGTCGCATCATATAAGCCCACAATGGGTAATTGGTACCATCCAACTTATCCTCAACAACCAACATACGGAATACATCACTGCTTTTAGCCATGGCCACTAATAAAAATGCCCTGATGCAGAAAAATGATTGTATCTAAAAAAGTTGAAGAGAACTACCCTAACAAGTTCCACTAGACCTGTGATAGACTTCAAGACGCTCATATTGGCAAACCAAAACCTATATATATCTTTGGCAAAAAAAAGACAAAATAGCATGTACAAGCATTGTGATAGTGCATTCGGAGAATATATGCATCCAAGAAGCGACAAAAAGCTTATTTTGATGCACATGTTAAAGATAAAGGCTTAAAAGAAGGTGACTTAGTCCTAGTGTCTAACATGGTTATGGACCTATGATTATTAACAAACTGTCGACAAGTGGAGCGATACAATTAGCCACATTAGAAAGAGGGATAATACCTAATTACATTAGTTGCTATAGAGTCAAGCTTTATTACGAACCTCTTTATAGAGGACATGCTTAGACGACTCATGTTGACAAAGATGCATACGGAGGAAGATGGCCTCTTGAGCCTTGCCTTTTTGCTTCTTGGCAACTTGCCTATGGACTTGCCTTGCTCTCAACCTTGGTGTCTTGAGCCTTGCCTTTCCACTTCTTGGCCACTTGCATACATACTTGCCTTGTTCTCAACCTTGGTATCTTGAACCTTGCCTTTCCACTTCTTGGCAACTAGCCTATGGACTTGGATTTCTCTCAACCTTGGTCTCTTGAACCTAGTTCTCACCCATGCAAGTTATCTTGGATCCTAAATCTAGTGCTTCCCTATCGAGATGTACCCTGGGGACATGTACTGTTGTCAGGATCTTGCTCACGCGCATACAGAGATTACGGACGCAGAAAAACACACAGAAAATAGAGACAACAAGAGACGAGACCGAACACAAGATTGGGTGCAATCTCCCCCCATGCACTCTGTTTCGACAGTCCACAGAGTGCATGTATTTATAGGACTTTTGATTACGTCGAAAAGAGTGGTTACAAGAGGGCGGCTTTGAAAAGTAGGCGTGAAACTAAAAGTTGATAACTTTTACAGAAAGCCATTGCTTTTAATAACAGAAACTGCGGTCTACAACGACCCTTATTCTAACCATTACTTTTTCTAACAATAAAACCTTCTACGTAGGTTTATTTATAAAATAAATAATAATTATTCGGATTATTGATGTCCGCCCTTTCACGCCTTGCACGCTCCTCACGAACCTTCATCTGCTATATCAAAAACATCAAAAACATATTAATATATTAATAATATAACATGTTAACAATGCTTTGTTCAATAATATACAACATGCCTCTCAGTTGACAAGCAACTGACCTCAGTTTATAAAATAATTTAACACTCTAACCATTAGAATATATTGTTCAACATATTCCATGTTATTGTTACAATCCAACAATGCATTGGCCAACATATTCCATGTTACAATCCAACAATGCATTGGCTATTCCATATTTCAATCCAACAATGCATTGGCCAACATCTTCCATAATACTTTAATAAATTAACACACTCCAACAATTACTTGTTCAACATATTCCATAATTCTTAACATGCCCCTCAGTTGAAAAGACAACTGACCTCAGTTGATAAAATAATAAACATGGATAGCCAGTCACATGTTTCATCACTGAACGGAAAAAAAAAAGCATAGGCATGTTCCATGTAAAAACACATGCATGGAAATGTTCATGGAGGTGTTAAGTTATTAAGAGTATCTGTAAGATGTTGACATAGTCTTTCTAATGAATTTGGGCAAGCAAAACTTGAATATGCTCCTATAAACTAAATTCAATATGTAAATGCATCACAATTATCAAACATGTAGGATAAACTTTAAAGGTAGAAATGAATCCCGAAACTCTTCTTGAAAATCCTTCCATGTGCATGGACAATCTGCAGTCTGAGAAAGATCATTCCACCATTGTTGCGCTCTTCCGACCAAATAATTAGTGGCAAACTCAATTTTCTTATTTTCTGAATATAACTCATCGGAAAAGAAATCGTTGAATAGGGATAACCATGATAAGACAAAGCGGCCATCTATTCGTCCGTCGAATTGAAGCATAGCATAACGTCCTTGTATGGTTTGTTGAAGTGTTTGAAGTTCTTGGTTCATAATCTCTAACTCTTGCTCGAATGAAACTCCAGGTAAAGGTGAATTACTGTAATCCTCCATGGTGCTCTTGGATCCTTGCTCTCAACCTTGCTTGGTATCTTGAACACTCAATCAAGTTCCACCCAAGGATTTTGAAGGAATTCACACTTCCAAGCTATCTCATTGGAAAGTTCGTTCCGAGAGCTTTCCAACGGTATATTACACGCCTCAATCCGACCTACGGATTGAAAGTTACACTTGATTCTTTGTTGGGTCCATCCTTGAAATTGCCGCGAGCGCCTTCCACAAGTAAGAGAGAGAGAGAGACTTGAGTACAACTCCAAGAGATGGTGGAGTGGTCAAAGTACTTCCCTTGAAAGTAGGAGGTTGTGGGTTCAAATCCTCTTACCTTAGGGACTCTAAACCTCTCTATTACCACTCAAAAATTAAAATTGCCTCCGCGTAGCCAACGGCTGCCAACGGTCGCCAAGGGAGCCTTGGGTGCCAATGTATTGCCTAAGTTCTTTGCCTTAGTCGACGCCTTGGAGTAAGTGGAAGGAGTGAAGGAGTAAACGTAGGTGTAAACGTAGGTTCTGGTTCTGGAACAGAAGCAGAAACCGAAACCAAAGATGGAAACGGAAACGGAAATCGGAATCGGAATCGGAATCGCGAACAGAGAACAGATCTGTATTGACGCGTGCAGAGCTCTGATACCACTGTTGTCAGGATCTTGCTCACGCGCATACAGAGATTACGGACGCAGAAAAACACACAGAAAATAGAGACAACAAGAGACGAGACCGAACGCAAGATTGGGTGCAATCTCCCCCCACGCACTCTGTTTCGACAGTCCACAGAGTGCATGTATTTATAGGACTTTTGATTACGTCGAAAAGAGTGGTTACAAGAGGGCGGCTTCGAAAAGTAGGCGTGAAACTAAAAGTTGATAACTTTCACAGAAAGCCATTGCTTTTAATAACAGAAACTGCGGTCTACAACGACCCTTATTCTAACCATTACTTTTTCTAACAATAGAACCTTCTACGCAGGTTTATTTACAAAATAAATAATAATTATTCACATTATTGATGTCCGCCCTTTCACGCTTTGCACGCTCCTCACAAACCTTCATCTGCTATATCAAAAACATAAAAAACATATTAATATATTAATAATATAACATGTTAACAATGCTTTGTTCAATAATATACAACATGTACCCTAGTGGGAACTACTCTAGCACTATGTACCCTGGCAGGATGTAACTTGCGACACGTTGCACCGTGCCATGACACCTTGCCCAAGCCTACTTCCTACACTCTGATACCAATTGTGGGATTCGAACTCATGACCTACTGACTAGGAGTATGATGGGCTAACCACTTGCCCCAAAAGCCATGGTTGAGGATTACTTCCTAATCCTCCCTCTTAGGGTGTGGTTCAACCATCTCCTGCCAGTCATATCTTGAGTCTAACAATAGATATCAGTTTTTCTCAGGTGAGTTTGAAGACCTATTTGGGCTAGGGCAGGTTTCACAAAGTATTTTAGTGCACCTCTGCCTAAACCAAATTTCTATCGATGCTTCTATTTGGTGACAACTCTAGAACCCCCTGAGAGGAAGGAATTTCCAGGAACCTTCATTCTACCCTCGCTAGTTAATGATCCCCATTATAAGAAATTCTATCTCTCGAACGATCTCATCCGTGCCACACTTAAGATTCTGGCACGCAAACTCCGACGGAGAAAGAAAGGCTCATCCTAGAGCCTATGAAAAGGAGTGATGTTTTGAAATGGGCAGATATTTCTACTATCACACTAGATTTATCGAAACCTCTGCATATCTGTATGCAACATTTTGCTTTCCCTGCTCAAGATCATTTCACAATATTGCAAAAGTGCATTTGGTTTGGATTGTACTTAACAAATACAGGCCCTCAAATGATCGATCTTGCTAGCTAGATTCAAGATCAGTTATATTTAGCATAGCAAAGATGGGCTTGAAAGCATGTCATCCATGGTTGTTGTGCCCTCACAAGAATAGTATACATGTATCTAGCCTATGACATACCAATCGAGAGAGCTATGACCAATAATGAGTTGAAGAAGTTTAATGGAACCTCCAAGAAAGCCCGCAAATCGAGCAAGACACGAGCAAGAAATCATATGCAGGGCTCAATTCCATGTTTATAGGTCCTTGAATCACCTTCATTGCAACCATCCCCTCAACAGTCTCCCACAGAGCCGCCCATACTTGTACCTCAATTAGCATCCATTTGTCACATCCGATAGTAACTAAAGGCACCACCAATGTCGTGTTCACCTCCAAAGCCACCACTCAAGCCACCACCTCAGAAGTCAGAGAACCGCCTACCATTGTCAGTGTGGACACATTCACTTTTTTGATTCCTAACCTAGAGGCCAAACCCATCAATACTACATTTGATTTTGAAAGGAAAGACGCTTTTGCTAGCAAATTTTAGTTTTCAGAAGGACAATTTTTCTCGGAAGAATATGAACGACCCAGTTACCCTACTTCACCACCTAATCAACAAGGGGAACAAGTAGTGTCAAGTTCAGAAGAGGAAGACTTGATAGTAATAGACGATGAAGATGATGATGATGAAGCTAGCCAAAATAGTTAAGATTCACAGGATGATGACAAGCAGGAACAACAAGAGCAACAAACTAAAGCCCAAGGTGATACGGACACCTATGAAGAAGACACATTTGAAGCCACCGCATACACATTGGCTATTGAAAAACTATATTGTAATATGCAAGCCATGTAGGTGCATCGACAGTTATCAAAAGAGCAAAGTCAAGAAATATTACAACAAGAGTTAGCTAGCGAAGGATTTGAAGACTCTTTCATCAAAGGTTTCAATGAATTAGCAAAGTCAATTGGCACGATCGAAGCCCTCCATTTCTTAAAGAGGAAGCCATTGCCGCAATTTGATCCTCGATGTATATGCTTAATGTCACGAATCGGACAATACATCTGAGTCCCAACTAATGCAGAGTCCTCTCCAGAGAGAGCACAGTTAGTCCCTGAACCCCCACCTGAATCACCTCCAGCAGGAGATATAATAATCATCGACTCCCCGCCAACATCCCGACCTGAACTTCCATCGAAATCACCTACACATCAACTGAAACTATTCCCTCTCCTATACATCCAACTTCGCCCCAGCCCCCCCCCCCCCAATATCCCAATTCATAGTACGTGCTACAGCAGAAGCCATCGCATCTTCAGTGCCCCACACTCTACCAAAAACCTTTACACCTAGTACATCCACTTGAATTACCCCCATTCTGATCCGTTCCTCACCCCTCCCCTCCCTTCTTTTCCCCTGCTTTCATGACCTATTTTCCCACTTCCCCCACCAATGACATTTTCACCAGTATCCCCTCCCAATTTGGCTACATCCCCTATATCTTCTCCTCTACACCAATTAATCCATGAATCCCAACATGTAATGTATTCCTGGATGTTTGTAAATCCAATGTTCACACCCACTCGTGCACCCATAGTCACACCACTTTTCATCATTAGTTCACTTGATAATACATCCAATGACGTGGATATTTCACCACCCAAGGCACCACCACTCACATCCACAACATCACCACATCCTATTAGCACATCACAATTCTCTATTATCACCACAACATTCACTTCCCCTACCCCGTTTTCCCTTCCCTCTGGATCTACCATCACAATAGCATGATCTTCACACACCACATCATTGTTACTACACCCGTCGTAGACACCACATTTAGTCAAATGTTTGCCTTTATGAATCAAGTCAGGAATGAATGTGCCTCCCTCAGAAGCAACTACCAGGCCTTGCAACAAACCACCACACAACGGAGGCCCAATTAAACTCACTAACTATTGAGAATGCTTTCTCAATGAACAACATCAAGAAATAGTGAGGCTTATCACTCATTGGAGGTGGAAAGTGAACAAAAGACCAAAGAAGCCCGCATAGAAGTAGAGAACCTCCTACATTCCCAAATAATCTAGAATGCCATGCTAACATGGAATATGGGACTCTTAAGAAGACATCTTGCAGCAGTTAAAGAGGAGAACCAAAGACTACAAGAACAGAATCAGGAAAATTTCAAAGCTTCCATGGATAGACCCGACGAACCACTCAATCCAAGTAGATTTAGAGCAATTCTCTTCGACACCATGCAATTGCTACTAGACGACCATGCATGCCTCTTAGAAAATTATGACAAGATCAATGAAGATTATCAAAAGCTAAAGAGCAAAAACACCACCTTACAACTGCAAGCACCTATACAACAACAAAATGTTCAAGAGGTCACACCACCAAAAATCATGGAAGAACTTGTCACATTAGGTTGCTACTCAATCAGAGCCTCCGAGATCTGACTCCCCACCAAAGGTCCCAATAGAAGAAGAGAAAATCTCAATTCCAATTGAGGCTATTTATGAAGAAGAATATGAACCACAACAGGCCCCAGGCAGACGTGTCATGGTAGAAGGGCAAGACACATTTGAACTTCTTATTCCTGCATGGCTCAAATTAGTTGAAGATCTTGGGTAGACTCTCTCAGCATGTGTAGTGGCACAAATCCATGCGATGGCCCTCATAGAAGAACGCATACTACAATCGCCTTATTTTGCTCAACTAGCACTCCGCATGTACATATCCATCAACAAGCTTCAGTACAAACGTTGTTTTCTCTACATGGTAGAATTTTAGTTGGAGATTGAAAAGGAAACTAGAAAGAAGCCCACACACGCCACTCAGTTCAAACCAGAAGACTTACCCCGAAGGCGAAAAAAGGTAAAATATTTCAGCTTAATTGCGCACGAAACTATTGCAAGAATATCCAAAAATGATGCACACATGGACCAAGGGACCACTACACTTAAAGTACAATCTGTGCTACCGTCCAATGCCACAACTTTGCTCCTAGAATGCATTTGCTATCAAGGTTCAAAATAATAAGCAATGCAAGGATTGGCTTAATTATCTCTACTTCACACCACCTCGTGGCCCTGTGACAATAGGCTACATGATGCTGACCATATGCCACTAGCTCCCCTGCCCACATCGCATGACCGATGTAGCCACGAAGATGACAGTTAAAATTTTTGACATGATGCAAATAGTGTTTAAAATCTTCCGCAGAGTCAAGGCACCTCACATCAAAACCCCGGGTTTTGAACATGGCAATGGAGACATTGCATACGACATGAGCACAACGCCTTCAATACGGGTGTGTTATGCTTGGCACTTTCAGATCAAGTATTTGCCTACCTGCTACAAAATGATGTTTGAAGAAATGTTTATGACTGGATTTTGGGAATATCACTCTGAAGTCTTCGTTAGCCGACCGACACATCTACTACAATTGTTCGCTTGTGAACAACTAATGTATTCTACACACTATCGGCTCTCACCACCAGAGGAACCTCAGGCGATCAACTAGGGTAAACTAGAAGCTGATCTTGCAAAAGGTATCCATATAGTAGAGCACACCCTAGCCCAAGATCTCTTGCAAGCCTACATTACACAGACCCCACAACAAGGATTTGTCGGGGACGACAGATGTGAGAGGGAGGGGGTGTTGGCAGTACATTTGATAGTAGCCAAAGGCATCGATGCAGAGGAAATATGTAAAGATGGGAATGCAATGAGTTGCGAGGGCCAGAAAATTTACTTTTTCAAGAAATATATTTTATGATATTCTCTTGAAACACCAAACAATGATTATTATCACTCCTGTAGCATATGTACCATAGAATACCCAACTTTGTAGTTAGCAGCTCCATTTTTGCAAGTTGAGGAGTTCTCAAGCTTGAAGAACCTAGATAGAACAAGAATACCAATTTTGGTAATTTTTAGACTTCATTTGGACCCCCAAATGACCCTAAGAACCTATTTTTTAACTATGCTAATCACTAGGTATGAAACTGATCAAAACTAGTCTAGAATCTAGAATCTATGAAACTGGTCACTCACATTTGCTCACCACAATTGCTCATGATCTTCATATCCTCCTCATTTCTCCGCGGATTGACAAGTAAAGGAGGTGATACTCACGATTGAGCTACACCAGATTTTGGCACCGTTGTTGGGGAGTGTTGCTCAAGGACGACCGTTGTGATGGTAAGATCGTAGATTTGCGACATTGGAAGGTAAAAAATACTCTTTTTTGGTTAAATTTTTGATTTTTCATCTTCATCATCATCAACATCTTCTCCCATCTTCATCTTCGCTGAAAAGTTTTGTTTTTTAGCACATAGGTACTATTTTCATCTCATTTTTCAGTTTTGATTGTCGAGAGAGAGAAAGAGAGGTAAAGTGTTTGTATTTTTGAGTTTCTGTGCTTTCCATGACCCTTTGCATGATGTGCAGGCCTCGGCACTAGATTTCAAAGTTTCTGCTGAAATTTTCAAAAAAATCCCAACTTTTTGGAAATTTCCAAAAAATTGAATTTCACGATTCTTTGGTTCCTACCTAAAATTACTCAATAAATTACGACTTTTTGCAAGAGAAATTTTGAGAAAATCGTGATTCTTTGGCTCCATGGAAAAAATCGTGATTTTTTGGTAAGGAAACTTTTGAAGAAATCGCGACTTTCTGGAATCAAGCTCTTGAAGTAATCACGACTATTGCATTCAGGTTTTGGGAAATTCACGAATTTTTTATTTTTTGATTGTGGGAAAATCGCGATTCTTTGCTGCTCAAGTTTTGAAAAAATCACGACTTTTTGGAAGGCCATTTTTGAGAAATTCGCAACTTTTTGGCACTCAAGTTTTGAGAAATTCACGACTTTTTGCCATCCAGATTGTGAGAAAATCGCAAATTTGTGAGACCCCATTTTGAGAAAATCATGACTTTTTTGGAGGGCAACTTAAAGAAAATCACGACTTCTTGCAACTCATACTTTGAGAGATCCGTAACTTTTTGCAACTCAGATTTTGAGAGATTCATGATTTTTTGGCCTTTGGGCTCTCAAGAAATCATGAAATTCTAGTGTAATTTGGAGGAGAAAATTGCGACTTTCTTGCCATCTAATTTTTGAAGAAAAATGTGAATCTCTACCATCTAGATTTTCAAAAATTGTGACTTTTTGGAAAACTAGCTTTCAGAAAATCGCGACTCTTTGCAATCCATTTTTGAGAAATTCGCGACTTTTTGGCCATCAAGTTTTTGAAGAAATCACAAATTTTTGTGATCCAATTTCTGAGAAATCGTGACTTTTTGCCATCTTGTTGTTGAGAAATTTGTGACTTCTTGAAAGGCAACTTTTGAAGAAATCGCAACTTTTTGCACTCCCTTTTTTGAAGAAATCACAACTTTTTGCACTCCCTTTTTTGAAGAAATCGCAATCTTTTGCAAAGCCACTTTTTGAGAAAATTGCAAATTTTTGATACAAGAAAAGAGTAAGAAATCGTGAATTTTTGGATACTTATTGGGCAAAGAATTGAGACTTTTTGGCTTTTGTTTTTCACAAAATCACGACTCCTAGTTGTCTCTCTTAAAAAATTGCGATTCTCTATCACATCTTGTTTGTCTGTTTTGACCCCCCAAGAGCCTGATTTGTCATAACTTTTTAATCCAAAATCCATTTTTTGAGCTCTAGAGTGTGTTGCAAAGCTCATTTTGAATCCTACATGGTGTTAATTGTTCTTCTTAGGAATAATGTGTTGATTTTCAGATAGAGTAATTTGAATTTCACCTTTAGCTAAGATAATCTTGCAAAAAACCCTAAAGGAAATGGACTTAAGTGGATCGATCACATCTCAAAGTGCAATAAACTCAAGTACTCTTAACTATGATATTTGTGAGCCAAGATTATACCAGATAAATCTATAAGAGAATAAGTAACTGATTCAAAAGAACATTGCAACAAGGTTGTATTCAAGAAATTTTGGACTCTTAACCAAGCTTATGAACCTTAGGTCAGCAAGACACCTAGGCAGGGATAGAGAAAGCATCAGATTATCTGAAGCTAGTGTCAATCACCCAGCTAGGTCATGGGCACAAAAAATTAGTCATTATCCCTACATGCTAAGTTTGGAAACGGGTGATTCAAAAATGTCATTTAGCATGGAGAGACCCACAAGTAGCTCAAGCATTGCCTATTTACAAACACCAGAAGGTCCCCATAAAACACAATTGGAATATATTAGGACAAGCTGATTGGGTGCTCGCATCTATGAGGATGGTCTGAGACGCTCAGTTGTCCAACTCAAAAATCCCGATCAACCCTTCGGACTTGAAGATCCAGTGGTTAAATTCGAAGATGGTTCATATATTGATAAGCAAGGAACCATGTATGTTGTTAGTAGCTTACCCGACATGATAGATGAGTTTGGAAACATCATTCCTGAGAACAAGATAGGAGACCTAGAGCAAGGAGACCTAGGACGATAACCCAAGACTCCTCAAGGCAAATTTTTCTAGACTAGAGTGATTACTCTTGAGTGGGTTCCCCAAGACAACAAAAACATAGAATTATTTTTTAATAGAGAAACAGAGGAAGCTTTTTGGAGATACAAGCTCAATCAATTTAACAAAATAGGTAGAGTCACCATCTATGAGTTCAAAGATCCTGAGATAACATGCAAATTTTTCTATTTAGATAACAAATCAGAGAGAATGTTCTTAGTAGCAAAGCATGGTAGGCATGTATACACTTGGCAGGGTGAATTGATTTTCCCTCCACCAAGGTCGTACTTTGGTCCCTGCAAATTTGCTTTAATGACCTTTCACCAATATGTGCTAACCTTTTGTGCCATACTTCCAATTCTGTGAGTGTCTGACTACCATAATTAAAGAGAGCAATGTTTCTAGTGTCTTGTAATTCAAATGTGAACAATCTACCTGTCTTTTCACCTTTTGCAATTCTTCTGAATCCTTGACTTGGATCTTCAACAAATGCTTCTGCTTTTGTGAACCTGACTTGCAACCCTTTCTCTACTATCTGCCCAACACTTATCAAATTCTTTGTAATGGTAGGGACATAGAGTACATTACTGAGTAGGTTGATGTTTCCATCAGGTGCTTTGACATTTCCTATTTTCTCCACAAGCTGTCTTGTATCATCTCCTGTTTGTACCTCATGCTTATTCCTTGGATCTTCTAAATCTGATAGGAGTGCCACATTTCTTGCCACATGATTTGAACAACCTGAATCTATGTAGAAAACATGCTCATCAGATTTACCTTGTGGCATAGCCATGTTCATGATCAATAATGAATCCTCTTTGTTTGAGTCTTCTGTGTAGTTATTGAAGTCTCTCCTTCCTTTGTAGCCTCCTTGATAGTTTGAATGATTGTAGTTGTTGTAGTTGCCATGATAATTGTTGAACCTTCCTCTTGAGTAGCCATAACTTCCTCTATTGTATCCTCTGCCTCTTTGATTCTTGGAATTCCTAAAGCAATTTTCAGTTGTATGATTAGTTAATCCACAAATAGAACATGAGTTGGAGTCTTGGGATCTCCCCCTGCCTTGTCTACCTCCTCTTCCTCTACCTCTGCCATGTCTTCCTCTACCTGCATAGTTAACTTGATATGTACCTGCTTCATCATCCACTTTCTTTGCCTTTCCTTTGTTATCTTTGGACTTGCTTTTATCAGTGTATAAAGCTGAAGATTGATTACCTTTAGAGCTTTCTCCATTTTTGATAAGCTTCGCCTCTTGAGTAGGTAGTTGTCCAATGAGTGTATTGAAATCAGGTACATGCATGTCCATGTACAAATCCATAGCTGTGGTGAATGCTTCCCACTTGTCATTTGCCTTCAAGCCATTGATGACCTGCCTTATAGCTATAGTACCAACTACACCTTTAGCTAGTGCAGAAACAAGGAATCAGGGATACAAGCAAACCCAAGGAGATTACTACCCCTATGACACCAGCATAATGGATTATGACCAAACTTATGACCAAAAATACTATGGCTATGAAGGATATGACAACACCTATGGTCCAGAGTATGCGAACCTAATGTACACTGCACCTAAAGCACCAACACCCATGAGACCACCCATTAGACAACCTGTGCCAAAAGGACCATGCTATAGATGTGCAGGAGACCACTTCATAAGAGAATGCACTCTACCATATAACCCACCACTTCCTAGGACTTGGGAAGGGTAGTGCAATGAATGTGGAAAGGAACATCTATTTAGAGATTGTCCAAAGAATCCCAATAAGACTCATAACACAACACAAATCAATGTGATCGAAGTGATTGAATCATCAAGAAGTGATAAGGAGTACACTGTACCATTAAAATCTATCACACGAGCGTAAGCAAAAGGAAAAGAAAGAAAGAAATTAGACTCTGAACAAGAAAGGGATAAAGACCTAGAACCCAAGATACAAGTAGTCAAAGATTCAGACGACCCACATGAGAGAACCCAAACAAAGAAACACAAAGTTGGAAGGACAGAAGGGAAAAACTTAGAAACAAATGGATGAAAAATAAAAGTAAGGAGTGCAAGAAGGATGTAAAAGATGGTAAGAAACCTAAAAAACAAAAAATACAAGAGAATACACCATTTAAGTATCATACATAGAAACTAAATAAACCAGGATCAATCCTAGCAGATCCAAGACCAGACAACCTGGACATGTGGTTAAAAGCTTACCAAGCTAGAATCAAGACTGGACCAAACATAGAGCAGCATGAGAAAATCTACCCACAAGGGGAGTTAGAAAAGGAGAGACTTGAGATATGCTGAAAGCTCATACAGGTAGCCCAAGCCACTCTAGAGAAGACTATCCTAGTCCTCCCAGAGACAAGAATATCTGAGAATCAATTCAATGAATGCTTGGAAGAAAACAAACTAAAACCCATAATTACACCTAAAGAGAAGGACAGTAACGAAGAACTACAAGGAACTTAGAGCAAATCAATTTTGATAGTCCCTAAACTAGAAGCTGATTGAACATAAGATTTGTGGGCTAAGATTCAAGAAGACCATTGGAAAAAGAATGGGAATTCAAGGCCACCCTTTGAGGAATTAGACATTGAAGAAAACCACCCAACTCCAAATTTGTATGAAGTATATGAAGAGGTTTCTATGTTAGATCGAAATAGGGAGGAAGTACATAGCATTGCCACCTTATCGAACTACATGGGGGAATACAAGAAAAGATCTATGGTTTTTCACGCTCCCACAATTCAAGGAAAGGAAAACGGGTCTTCAGGTGAGACTTCTCACAATTTAGCAGAACTCAAGAAAACCAAGGTACAATGTCAGTTGAATGTGGAAGAGTTACTATGAGCCAAACCGCTATTATGGAAATAGTTGGCGGGACGGTTGAAATTGGAAATTGAGGAGAATAACAAGTAAAATAAAGAAATTGAAGCCCCTTCTACCATAAAAATTCTTGTGGACAAAGTTGGAGAATTCAGTGAGGGAGATGAGGTTAACACGTGCTTACCCATCACATATAATGGATACATGACTAAGGCCATACTAGACACAGGAGCAGGTGTAGGCATAGCCACCAAAGAAATTTGGGAGAAATGGGGAAAACCAGCTCTACGACCTACACGTATGAAGCTTCAATGAGCAGATGGCCATGTAGAGAGACCCCTAAGAATACTGGAGAAAATTAAGTTAACTACATGTGGAGTGGAATTTGAGAGCACACTAGTCGTATGTCAATTTGGAAAAGCAAATAACTATGAAATGATATTAGGATGACCATTCATGAGACAAGACTAGGGAAGAGAGTCATTATACCTACAACATCAGGGGACTACTACCAAGATCAACTTGCATACATTTTCATATAGGGACGTACCCCCACTACAATGGAACCCCATACACAAGGAAGAAGATGATCTCTCAATCCATAGTGCGGGTTCAAGTGACCAATCATGGATGCACAAAGATGCTCAACTATGGATGTGTAAGGAAGCAAAGCAGGAACAGAGAAAAACTCAAATATGGCCTATTGGACATCAAAATCATCGACCTGTAGATGATCCTATGTATTTGCCTCAAGTATTTTCCGATGAAGCATTCGAACCATACGGTTGGATGGAGATTCTACCCACATTAGATGTGTGTGTAAATGAGGAGGTACTGACCATGAATGAATGTGTGGACGAAGAAGGTTATGATGTAAGTTTTTACATGGTAGCCTTGAGGAGGTAGAGGCATGAGAATTGTTAGAAAAAGAATGGAAAGAAGAGTACAAAAGCATAGAGATGGAACCAAAATTTGATTCGGAGGAGCAATACTTAGAAGCTATTCAAGCTGATGAAAAAGAAAGGACACGGAAGGTGTTAGCAATAGAAGCAGCTCAGACAAGACCAAACAATGAGGAGACGTTAGATAAGGTAAAACAAAACCCAGACTTTTTTGAAGTCCTAGAGCACTTCAAAAGATATGAAGTAGAAGAGAGGAAGATAGCCATTCAGATGCCTAAAAGAGAGGCAAGAGAAGGAGAAGCATATGACAACAAGGAACAAACGAAGAAAGTAATGGTGACCATGTAAGATGGAGAAGAAAGATGTACTTACATAGGAAAAGATGTGTCACGAGAGGAGGAAGAGGAATTGATAAGCCTAATATGAGAATATCGAGATGTGTATGCATGGACCTACAAGGACCTCAAAGGTGTGGATCCATCCATTTGTTCTCACCGAATTCCAATGACTCCTGATGCAAAACCATCGAAGCAACGCCCTTACACTTATAATGATGTCTATTCCGCAAAAATTAAGGAAGAGATAGACAAGCTATTAGCAGTCGGATTCATTTATCAGATAGAAACATAGAATGGGTGTCATCATTAGTGGCTGTACCCAAAAAGAATGGGAAATTAAGAGTGTGTATTAACATGAAGAAAGTAAACGCAGCCACAATCCGTGATAGCTACCCATTACCTATCACTGATCATCTCTCGAAAAGAGTTGCAGGTAAAGAAGTCTATGGTTTCCTTGATGGATTCTCTGGATACAACCAAGTAGCGATTGCTACAGAGCACTAACATAAGACTACATTTGCCACTGAATGGGTAGTCTATGCTTTTAGAGTGATGCCATTTGGACTCACAAATGCCCCTGCTACTTTCCAAAGGCTTATGTGTCACGTCTTTAAAGAGTTTCTAAGGAAGAGTATGGAAGTATATGTTGAAGACTTATGCACATACTCAGGCTAGTGACATGAGCATATTCCCGAGTTACGAAGGATATTTGAGAAGTGTTGGCAATATCCAATGTGCCTAAATTCTGAGAAATGCATCTTTATGGTGAGACAAGGAAAACTCCTAGGACATATAATATCCAGGAATGGAATTTCCACTTACGAAGATACAATTAAAGTAATCCTAGAGCTTCCAAGACCCAAAAATACTAAGGATGTGCAAGCTTTTATGGGTCATTGTGGATGCTATTGTAGATTTATTCACATGTACGCCATAATTGCCAAGCCATATATGGATTGTTGACCCAATTTACATGGACAAATGAGTGGGAGAAAGCATTCAATGAACTAAAAAGAAGACTAAGCACAACACCTATTTTGAAAACACCCAAATGGAATAAGCCTTTTCATATCCATGTAGATGCCTCCAACTACGCAATAGGATGCATTCTAGCTCAACCTGGAGATGAAGGAAAATTAGACCATCCCATTGCTTATGCGAGCGGACAATTGAATCAAGCTGAAAGAAACTATACAACTACGGAACGAGAAGGTTTAGGAATGGCGTACACAGTGAAGAAATTTAGACACTACCTACTAGCCAACAAGTTCAAGTTCTTCATAGACCATCAAGCCTTATTGTACCTAGTCAATAAGCCATGTAACATGGGACAACTAGTAAGATGGTTTCTGTTACTAATGGAGTTCGACTTTGAAGTAGTGGTCAAAAAAGTAAATACCCACGTGAGAGCCGATCATGTATCAAGATTAACACATAGAGAACCACCTAACGGAGTGGTGGATGACCTACCAGACACATATCTGTTCAACTTGGAAGTATGTACTAAGTGGGCAGAGAAGTTAATTCCAATACTCACTCATGGACCACAACATCAAATTAACAAGGATGTTAAGAAAGGATTTCTACAATCGCGTAACTTGCACAATGTGGCAGGAAGTGTGTACTTTAAAGAACCCAATGGTGTATTATTAAGGTGTGTAGAAGAAGCTAAGCAGAAAAATTTACTGAACCAAGCTCACGTAAATAGATGGAGAATGCATAAGGGAACTCATGGAACACTAAGGGAATTAAAATGATTGGGAGTTTATTGGCCAAATATGCCTAAGGATGTTCATGAATATGTTAGTAATTGCTAAGCTTGCCAAGAAAATACTCGAGAAGACCATACATCATTACAATTCTCTACAATAGCACCAGACTGGAGTATGACATTGGTGAAGTTTTTAAAAACACGCGAACATGAGGAAGGAGCAACTCTAGCTAGAAAGCGATCCCTAAAAGAAATGAGCAAGGACTACGTTATATTGGGGAGGGAACTATTCAAAGAGGAAAGGACAATCAACTACGACTATGTGTGCATGAAGGAGAGTACTTACATATCTTAGAGATGGCACATGCAAGTGCCACAAGAGGATATTGTTTAGCTGAAAGAACTATAAAAATGATTCTCTTTGCAGGCTTATGGTGGCCAACTGTACATATGGATGCAGACACTTAAGTACGGAGTTGTGAGGTTTACCAAAGAGCCAAGTATCCTCTTAGAAGAGATGATATGACTCTAAGACCCATGGTTTGTGCAAGAGCCTCTTCCAAGTGGGGTATTGATTTCATAGGACCTATTAACCCACCGATGAAGCTTTGATCCATTGATCACTTTAGGAAGAAGGGTACCGGTTAAGGTAGATAACCAAAAAGTTGTTGGTCCCACTTGTTCGACAATGCATATGGACCGAACCAGTGCAATTTAAACTTTCCGATGGATCGGTTAGATTTAGCATTATAAAAGAGCACTAATTGGTTGATGGTAAGCATGGGGGTTTTAAGGAAACGATCGTGAGTTCTTGCTTGTTTGAGCTGAACTTCTTGCAACACCAGAAAACTCTCAAGGCGTTGTTCATCCAAAGACCGTAAAGCCTCCAATCGGAAAGGGAAAGTTTCTTCCCGTAGTAATTTCTGCTCTAATGCCACTTGTAGACTACGAACCACTAGTTCCATAGGAGCAATCACCTCTAAACCATAAGCCAATTTGAAGGGCGTTGTTCCGATCGCCACTTTATATGTTGTACGATAAGCCCATAATACTGAAAGTAGGAATTGGTCCCATCTCTCTGGGAAATCTAATACAAGTTTATTTAAGATGTTCAATAGAGATTTGTTGGTACTCTTAGCGAGTCCATTCGCTCGTGGATAGTAGGGAGAACAAAACTTATGCACAATCTGGAAGGTTTTAGTAAGCACTTGCATTAATGTGTTGGCAAAGTGCGTACCTTGATCAGTCACAATCTCCAAAGGTAAACCATGGTGTGGAAAAATATCTTTCATCAAGCATTTAGCGACCGCAACCGCTGTGGCGGACCGTAGAGCCCAAGCTTCGGCCCACCGAGTCACGTAATCTGTGCAGGTAAGAATATATCTGTTACTGGTAAGTGTCGCAGGAGGTGTGATTGGTCCGATAAAATCCAGGCCCCATTTCTGAAAAGGTTCGAGAGGCAAAACGGGTTGGAGCGGAAAGTAATGGTGCTGTAAAGGTTGACCGGAATGTTGACACTCATCGCATTGCTGCACATACTTGTTCACATCTCGGTACATAGTAGGCCACCATAAACCACTCTACAGAATCTTTCGGTGGGTCAGGTCCACTGCAAAATGACCTCCAGCTGGTGCCGAATGAGCCATTGTGATGACAGAAGCAATTTCGTGTGGGGGAACACATCTTAGGAGCACTTCCGAGTGATCCATGTAATATAACTGCTCTACAATTAGCCGAAATCTTCGACTATACATGGCCAGTTTACGGTGAGCAGCAAGAGAGGTCATGCCGAGAGGACATCCATTAGTCAAGAAAAGCATTAAGGTGTCATAATAGGAGGATTTCACCGACAATTCTTGTTGATCCTCTTGTACAGTCTCAGTTGCATAGATAGCAGGTGTGGTATCGTCAACTCCTTCCCGAAGTTCACCGGAATCCAACCGAGATAGAAAATCAGCAAGTGCGTGTGCGAACCCTGGTCGATGTACTACTGAATAATCAAGCTCTTGGAGCAACAACACCCATTTGGCTAGTCTTCCTCCCAAGTGCTGTTGGCGAACAAGGTACACCAAAGTTGCATGATCGACATGGAAGGTGAAGCGGCATCCTAGTAAATAATGCGGGAATTACTTCACCGAATATACTAAACCGAGACATTCACGTTCAGTGACTGAATAATTTTGCTCCACCAAAGCTAATCTGCGACTCGCATAATACACTAGACGAAACCATTTTTCCATTTGTTGCATCAGCACACTGCCAATTCAATGTCGGATGCATCCACAAAGACATGAAATGGCAATTCCCAATTTGGTGCTTATAAAATAGGCGCTTGTGTTAACAGTGACTTCAACCGATCGAAAGAGCGTTGACATGCCTCAGTCCATTCAAACTATCGAGGAGTACTGGTTATCATTCAATTGAGTGGCGTGGCCAGATGAGCAAGCCACCCTAAATGTCGTCCATGCCACCGGATTTGTCCCAAGAAGCGCATCACTTCTTTGGGTATCGTGGGAGCAGGTGCCTCGAGTACAACCTTCACCTTATCTGGATCAACTTCAATCCCCTATTTTGAGATAATGTGTCCTAGCAACTTGCCACAAGATATCGAGAACACCGATTTATTTGGGTTTAAGCACAATCGGTATTCTCGACAATTTGAAAAACAACACCATAAATGATACAAATGCGCCGAAGTATCACCTGATAAGGAGAAGTCATCCAAGTAAACTCTCATGAATGTGGTTAGATAAGGAGAGAAAATATAGCGCTGAAATGTACTTGGAGCATTTCCCAGACCAAACCACATCACTGTACACACATAAACACCCCAATTGGTTATAAATGCTGTTTTTGGAATGTCTTGCTCCGCCATTCATACTCAATTATAACCGCTATATCCATCCAAAAAGGAATACATCTCGTGACCTGCCACATCATCTAACATGGTGTCCAAAAATGATAGAGGGAATGGATCAGGTACGGTTGCTGCGTTTAATTTCCGGTAGTCCACACATATCTGTAATTGCTTATTCTTCTTAGGAACTATGATAATAGGGGAAATCCACTCCGCATGCTCGATCGGGACAATAAACCCAACCTTGAGCAATCGATCCAAGTCTACTTTTACCTCGGCCGCATAGTGAGGACTCATTCTATAGCTGGGTTGTTTAATAGGCCGAGCATCGGGTTTCAGCATAACCATGTGTTGATAGATACGCGGGTCCAACCCCTTCATATCCCGGTAATCCCATGCAAACACATCAGAGAATTCACGTAGCAACTGCAGCAAGTTATCTTGGAAAGTCTCTACTAATCCCCCCTTGATCTTCACCGACCGCGGATTAGTTTCACCACCTAAATTACAGGTAACCAATTGGTCTTCCGGTACGTAGAACTATCGGGGCATGGCAAAGTCGTCACCTAAC
This sequence comes from Ceratopteris richardii, assembly GCA_020310875.1. NCBI lineage: Eukaryota > Viridiplantae > Streptophyta > Polypodiopsida > Polypodiales > Pteridaceae > Ceratopteris > Ceratopteris richardii. The sequence continues at coordinate 135,584,651 of CM035439.1, read as the reverse complement.
TGAAGCAATGGTTGTAGCATCATATCATCCAAGGTCTGTGCTACACTTGCTTCGGGTTTGCCGGTCAGTGGTACTATCGTAGAGGCTATCGAACTCCAGTCATTGGCCATCATTTGTAAGTCCACAGTTCCGAGTGCCATCAGATCCTTGTTGACTTTAAGAAAAGCTTCCTCTTCATCATCTGAAAGACCATCCAGCATGTGTACAAGTTCGGCTACATATGGTCGTGCATGCAAGTCGCAAGGCTTCATGTCATCCAGTGGAACAACATATTTATGGTGGTTATTCTTAAAAATCAATTCATGCGCTGACCAATCCTGAACTACCTTAGCTTGTTTTAACCATGGTCATCCAAAGAGCAGGTTATAGTCAAGGCTCGATTCGGGTAATTCCAGAACAACAAAGGTCATTTTAAATAGAGCTCCTTGAAGAGTAATAGGAATATCGCATACTAATCCAACCGGATGAACTCGGGATTGATCAGCCATTCGCACAAAAAATTGGACAGGTTCAATTTGTGTCCATCCCATCCGTTGACAAAGTGCTGCTGTTGCAATGTTTAAATCCCATACTGGATCAAATTTTGCTGTTTCTGGTACGGTGTTCGGTGGGGACTCGTATTATTTGGGTTAGATTTCTGCCTTCGGGTACTATCTGCGGTATGCTTTGCTGCATCATTGGAATTGGGTCAGGAAACATAGTTTGTTCCTAGGTTGCCCACTTGCTTGCTTTAGTAAACACCTTCTGCTATTCACAAATTCCAGGTTAGAAAATCTCCGTAGCTGGTTGTAACTGCTTTCCCGAACGTGTTTGTACTGCTATTGTTTGGGTGTCGAATGCTGAAATGTACACCATGTTCGCCATAGGATGTTGTCTTTCCTTTTTCCTTTTGTCGTACTCAGCCGCATCTTTACAGTACCTATGGATATGCCCTATTTCACCGCAAAAATGGCATTTATGTGGTCGAGGATGTGCACCTTCACTTGACAGACCCGCATTCCATCGAGTTTGTCCAAAGTTAGTTGACGATGCTCCTCTATAATTCTTGTATCCTTGGTAAGGAGTATTCCTCATTTGCAGTGGTATGTAGTGACTGGCCAATTTCCCTTGTTCCTGGATGATAGCATTGACAGCCGCTCTACTGTGGACCTTTGCATTATAAGGACCGGTCTCCGTAGTATGGTCTGCTGTGTGGCAAATGGTGCAATACATCTGATTCAGAGCGCATGCTGAGCTACTATGTCTTGTATTTTTACATTTAGTACAGTAAATTTGTTTCAGTGGATCCTAGTTTGAATGCTTGGATGCCTTCAACCATTCTAGATCTTCAGTGAATCCACCCACTTTATTTTCTAACTATAAAGCCATTGCAATGACAGCATCCAAGGTCATTCCGCCCACACATCGTATGATCATGATCTGTTTCAATTGGGAATTTAATCCATTTATGAACCATTGAGTAATGACGTCAGCTGGTAAGTTGGCATGCGCTCGTGGCAACTGCCGTAAATGAGTCCAAAAGAGAGTGGCATAGTCTTGTACATTCTGGTGTGGCTTCTGCCTGTTATTCTGCAGGTAATCAAAGATTTCTGCTGGGTTTTTCTTTAACTAGAATCGTTGCAGAAATGCATCCTTCACGTCATCATACTACCGGAAATGATTCAAGTCATACTCGGTTAACCAGCGAGCAGCTTCATTAACCAAAGTTGATTGGAACACGATGGCGTTATAAGCAGGGTCTGCTGGGTAATTCAAAATTGCATAATTAATTTCATATGTCCACACATGTGTGTCAGGATCATCTCTCGAAAAACCTCCAAATTTTGTGTAGGTGACTCCGGCTGGCACCGGATGCGGTGGAACAATCTGTTGCTATTGTTGTTGTTGTTGTTGTTGTTGTTGTTGTTGTTGTTGTTGTTGTTGTTGTTGATGTGAACTACTCATGTTGCCAGAATTTTGGGGACATATTTCTTGATGTTCCTGACCCGTATGGTCACTTTGCCAATTTTTCGGTCCAAAAATATCTCTGAATTGATTACTTAACTCAACATCTAACAGCCCTTTCTCAACCTTAGTGTCGAAATTGGCTAAAGTTGCACCTAAAAATGGTGAATGCAGTAAATTCCTGCCGAACAATAGCGCACTGTTTGTTATTGATCTTTGGAGTTGTCCTCTCCAATCATTTAGCATAAAGAATCAACAATACATCTTTATTTTGTCAATCCTGGAAGTATTCATGAGACCACAGCCCCTTCTAGATGATAGAATCCAAGAAATAAGAGAATAATGGCTGAATTTCTGAGAATGGTGAAAATGAAGAGGAATTTCTAGGGTTTGGATTATCTTGAGCAAATCTCCACCATTTTCCACAATCTTGGTGTCTATTACATGCTATTTCATCAGCAGAACACAATTATGAAGTAAAAACTCAAAAATATTACATGTACCATACAGACGTGACAATCGCGATTCTGTGAATTTTTTTTCCTTTCCTCTATTATTCTAAAAATATGCTATCTAGGAGTTTCCAAAAATTCTAGAAAAATTACATAAGATTCTATCCTACATAAGGAAGACTCTTCCTTATTTTTACAACAGTTGCATAAATATTTTTACAAGTTTTTGTCATTTTACAATTATTTTTCATCCAAAAGGCTTCCAAAAATACATCTTCTAACATCCTTCCCCTCCTAAACCTTTTGGCTCCTGACAAAAGACTTTCCTGATCTTCTGTGCTGATTGCTTTTCTTCACTTTTTCTTTCTTTGATATACTTGTGACAGCAAGTCATGACTTTTCCTTTCTGTAATGTTTAGGTTATTGACCATTTCAAACAATGCCTTTCTCCACTATACTGCAGCTTCTGGTTTATCAATGACGTCCTTCTTCAAGTACTCTGTATAGGCGGCTTCATATGCTGTGAGTCTCGACTTAGTAACAACTGACAAATTTCCAAAAATCTCTGATTCTCTTTCAAAAAATCCGTAATCAAATGCATCTTCAAAAATTTGTAAGCAATGACTGCCCAAAAATATTACTCTGCTGTAATATGCCATTAAACAGATTCTATCAGGTGTTTCGCTAAGATCAAACAATAATGCATCTGTTGGAGAATTGAAGCCAATGTAATTTAATGTTCTGATATCTGTATCGGTGTATGTTTCTATACAGGCCAAAATTAATCTCATTATTCTGATCAGTAGAATGCATGCAGGGTCGTTTACATCTCTGTATGTAGCTATAACAGACTCAGTTGTATTCACCATGTATTTTTTTGTAGGCCATGTGCCTGCCTTTGGACCGGCTATATTTGGGAAATTCAGCCATTTAGATGGGATTTGACCTTCTCTTCGTCTTTCCCAAAAAATTGTCCATTCTCTTCTTCTGGCCACTGGACAGTAAGCTGGATTAATTTTTAAGTGAAGAGGTGCCTCCTTCCAAATTTTCCTACATTCTTTATTTGCATCCAGCCATTTGTTCCTCCACTTTGGATTGGCTCTTTCAAATAATTCTTTAGTCACATTGATATCCTCTTCATACTCAAGGTATTTATTTGGAGGTAGCCCAACTCTGGCCAACTGATAGTTCTTGATACTCTCCATGATCATACACAATGGGATACCCAATCCATCTGCGGCCCAATGATGCTGGTCTGGATTAATCCCCTTATTCAATGCAAATGTGACAATTTGATCTTCATATTCATCATGCATTTTCCTGATAAACTCCATTCTGGAATCCCTATTTGTCAGCAATTTTTTTACAAATTCTTCTGAATATTCTCCCTCTGGTCTTTTATCTGCCGGTTCACTGTCATGTTGTATTTCATCATTATTTTCTACCTCATATTCTTCTGTATATGTGGTCTCTACATGTGTTTCTTCCTGAACTTGTGGCTTATCTAGCTTTTTCTGTAACTCCTCTATCGTCATCATCAGACTTCCATTCTGTTTTGCCCATAATTCTCTTTCTTTTATCCATTCATTTTTTTCCTTTTCCCTCTTTGTCTGCCAATCACTTATTTCTTTTTCCATGTCCATGTGCAACTTGTTATATCCTCTCATTGATGTAGCAGCATGTATACTAGCCTGCTTCTCTAGTTCCTTGGCTTCTTTCAATTCTAGTTGTAGTCTCTTAATTTCTTTGTGTAATTCTTCCTTTTCTTCTTCTGTCATCTGAGCTGCCTAACTTTCATCCTTTCCTCCAATAGTAGCTTGTTGATTTCTTCATTTGCTTTGGTCAAAATCTGATAAGAAGTCTGCAAGGTTCTATATCTTCCTTCAATTTTTCTCAACTCCATTTCCAATTTATTATTTTGCTCTGTTAATTTTACACTCTTTTCTTCTAGATATTGAATCCTATTTTGTTTCTGCACTTCTAACTCTTCCAAAGCAATTATCCTGTTTGTGAATTCCTCATTTTTCTCCTGCACCTTCCTCAGTTGTTCTGACATTTGTTCCTTCTCCCTTTTGTGCTCTTTAATAATCATACTGCCTTTCTCAAATTCAGACTCTGCTACCATTCCTGAAATGATCATGTTCCTGCTTGAAGGTTTGAACTGTTCAATGTTATTCATAATAATCTAACAAGCTGATCTTATATTCTTGGGTATTCTTTTCAATCCCCCTTCCATTTCCATTTGTTTAGCTTCTATTTGTTTGTCCTCTTTGCATTCATCCTCCTCTTCCTCTTCTTCTTCATATTCTAAATCCTTGGCCTGGTGTTCTTCATTGCTTGGATGAGTCTCTCGTGTTTCTGAATCTGCCATGTCTTCTTCATGTTCCAAAATTTGAGCACCCAGATTCTTCTGCTCTAAGACATATGGAGTCAGCTTTATTCCCTGTACCTTTTCATTCTCCATCTCCTGTTGCTTCTCTTCTAAGAGGTGTCCCTCCTTTATTTGTACCTCCTTTTCCTGGATTAGGGTTTCCTGAATCAGAGTAGATTCAATTTCCTCAACAGATTTTACTGGACCTTTACCTGTTTGCTCTTCCTGTTCTTCCTTTTCCTGGACTAGAACTGATTCAGTCTCCTCAAAAACTTTGACCTGATCATTACTTTTTTGTTCTTTGTGTCCTCCTTCCTGCTCATCAGTGTCCATGAAATCCATTTCTCCCTCCTGTTCCTGATCTTTATTGGTGGTAAATTCTTCATTATTTTTCAACTCATGAAGTACATCTTTTATACTTTGGATGATCTCATTTTCCACTTCTCCTCCTGTGACTTCTTGAATATTGTTCTTCACTATTTTTTCCTCTTCTCCCTGAATTTGACCTTGATCTGCACCTTTTTTATTTATAACTGGACTGCTTATCTGTGCCTTTTTGGCTATTTCTGCTATGCTCTCATCTAATTTGAAGTAGGTCTGTGAGGGTTTTATCCATACTGATTTTATTCTTGTATGCACCAGCCCACAACTGACTTCTTCTCTTATTTCACTTTCTTGTTCTATCATAGCTGCTTTTCCTTTCATCAACCTTCTTTCATCTTCAGAGCTGAGCTGTTTCACTTCCTGTTCCTGCATCTGCTTCCCCTGAGACTTCTTCTTCAAATCTTCGGGTGTTTTCTGTTTCTCAAGGGCCTGTGTAATCACATTAGGAGTATTTGGTATTGATAGATTCAGACTCTTTAATAAAAAGCTCTCAATACCACTTTCAGAATCAGAGGAAAAATATGAAGGTCCTCCTCTTTCTGGTTCTTGGAGTCTTGATGCTTCTACCACAGTGGATTGCTTCCGTGTCTCTTCCACTATCACTTCCTCCATTTCTTTTGTGATTAGAGTTTCAACTACTGACTTTCCTTTTCCCTTCTTGGTCAACTTCTTCTTTTGCACTGGTTTCTTTGGAACCTTCTTTTTTACAACAATAGTGGTTCTGGTTTCTGGAGGTCCTTGCAATTCTTTGAAGTAAGCTAGCAAATCAACTTCCTTTCTAACAAACACCTCTTCTGTTTCAGCTGTCATCATCTGATCATGAAGTGCTTCATAATGCTCCACCTCCTCTTGTACCCAATCTGTAGCCTTGCATGAATAATCTTCCAGCATCTTCTAATATTGTGCCTCATACATTGCTCTTTTATTATTTCCTTAGATTAGATAAGTGTATAATTGTTCTTTGCTTGTTTGGGGTGGATGAGGATCACTAGAGGATTGGACCTGCTTCTGTGCATCTTCATGTTCTTCTTTTGTAGCTTCCTCCATCTCTAGTTCAACCTTTCTTGGGTCCAACCTCCTTTTCTTTACAGGAATTACTTCCTCAGATATTACCTTTCTTTTCATTCCTGTTCCCCTCATGCGGGTTTGTCCTTCTGTTTCCCTCTCAGCCATTTTCCTTGGAGGACTCTTGATTCCTGACATAAGGTTTCTAAAATATTGTGCTTCTGTAGCCAGTTTTAATTGATCTTCCATCCCTAGGACATGATAAATGATCCTGGCTAAAAACTAGGCTCCATTCATGAATTTCTTTTGTTCCCAGTGTTTTGCTGCTTCTTTCATCTATTCATGGATGTACGGTGTCACATCCATTACTCCAAAGGGTTTGGTTCTGTCCTTGTTGTTGAACATCAACAGTGTCACAGACTTATGTGGCATGGTATACCTTGGTAGCTTTGGAAAGCAAAAATATTGTAAGAACATCCTTGTGGCATATTCTTCATTCTCTCTTCCTTTAAAGTCAGTGAATTTTGCATACCCTGTATAGGTTTCCTTATTCTTCTTTACAAAGCTGGGATCAAGCTTGGTTCCCATTGGGTAGAATTGTAATGCTGCTCTGATATGTTCTGCTTTGATAGTGATACCCACCTCATGATTATCTTTGTTCTTGAATTTGCACCAGAAATAAGCATCATTCCCTTTTCCTATTTCCAGTAGACTGCTCATTACTTGTGCCACTCTCTCAAAATCAATGAAAAAGATAGGCTCTTCCAATAATTTGTGCAACCCTACTGCCTTCCATCTTTTCATATTGACAGCAACTCTTTGGAACCTGTAGAATTCCTGACACAACATTGTATATTTATATCCTCCTACTCCCACTGTGAATATGTGCTGACCAATTATGCTTAAGGTCTCCTTGAGTTCCTTCACCACCTTCTCAGCTTCTGGAATTTCTGACTCTTCATCTGACTCTAGGTCCACCTGTTCTTCCACAGCTTCACTGTCTAGAAACCAATGGCCTCTTGATAGAGTGACTGATTCTGCATTGAAGTCATGAATTGATAACTCCTTTGTATTCACCATTTTGAGGGAAATAAAATACACAAAGAAAAACTCCACCCACATGAGTCACAAGAACTCAAAGAGTAATATTTATTTTGAGATGTCATGACATAAGAAATAAAATCCAAAAATAAATTCTGTTTCTTCAGAAAGACTCGAAAAGTGATCATTACAGGTGTAGCAAGATGTCTAGTGCATTCCCTTTTTCTAACAACTCTTTTGGAGAAAAACAAAAACATTTTATCAATGATAGAGAAAAAAATTTGATTAATAAAAAATAAATAGAACTCTACTACTCTTCTACCTAGATCTTGCTTTGTGCTATATAATTTTTGTAAAAAAGAAGGGAAAATAAACAATTTTTCTCAACTTTTCTCTCTCCTCTTTTTTTTTTCAATAATAATTTTTTTTTTCTATTTCTTTTCTTCCCCTCCTAATTCTCTTTTTTAGAAAAGAGAATCAAGTCAAATATTTTTGTCATAATTTTTCAACATGTTATGAGTTTCTAAATACAAATTAAATATGAATGATCTCTTTTCCATTTGAACAACTCTGATTTTTTGACCCAATACTTCCTGACTCTAATTGTTCTGATTTCAGGCAAACAACCATTCCCTTCGGATAAGCTTTTTGTAGGATTTTTTGGTCTCCATATCCATTTTGTCCTCGATTTCTGTTTTGATGAGCAGACCCCCTGTAGACTTTGATTCCATGTGCTTCTTGTTCTGATGTTTTGATGCTTTAGACAATGCCATGATTGCCACTTCCTTCCTATCTCTCCACCCTTCTTTGTTCTTCCAATCTTTTGCTGATTTTGGTTATATGAAGCGTGATCATTTAACATTTGTATTGGTAATATCTGTGTCTCTTCAAATGCAAAAGTGAATCCTTCCAGGTGTATATCATGAACATCTGATTGAATTTCCTATTCTTCATTACTCAATAAAAATATTAATAACCTTTTGTCATTTATGTTCAATTTAAGCTTCATTTTTTCAAAATCCAATATCACTTTACCTTGTTGGAGCCATGGTTGACCTAAAATCACTTTTTCAGACATCAAATGATCTGTCCATTCTTCACAGTCTATTTTCATATATTCTTCATTAAACCTAACTTCAATAGACAGTGAAGACATGCTTTGTACTATTTGACCGTCCAAAGTTTTGATTAAGGTTCTACTTTCAGTTCTTTTTATGTTAAATTTACTTACCAAAGCTGAACTAATCAGATTTACTTGTGCTCCAGAATCTATCAAAACCCTAATGCTTTCATTTTGAAAATCCATTTTCATCACAGGCACATGTTCTTTTGGTTTTAGAGGAGTTTCACACGAACAGACTTCCCTAAGCTCTTTGAGTTTTCTTATTCTTTCCATAGCTTCCTGTTGAGCCTCTTTTCTAATGTCTTCCTCTTCTCTTTTCCTGTTTTGAGCTTGTTGCAACCTTCTCCATTCATCAACAGTTAATGGGCAATCATACCTCTTAACTCTACATCCACTTATGAAGTTTGGCATGATTTCTCGGTCTATGTTAGCTAATTGAATGGCTCCACTGTTGCTTATCTGATGTATAATATACGGTCCATGTCCTTTTTTCTGGAACTTTTTCTGATGTTCTCTGACTGTGTAAGCCAAAACTAGATCTCCTTCCTGTAGATCTTTTTCTTTTATGTGAACATCATGATAAGCTTTTTGCCTCCTCTTCTCCACATATATACTCATAATGGCTTGGAGTCTAGATGCTCCCAATTTTTCCAATTCTATTACTCTCTCTGATAGTTCATGTCCAGTCCAATTGTAGTGACTTCCTACTTTTAATGTTGGAATAAGAAATTCCATAGGTAAAACTGCATTTTGTCCATATACTAGATTGAATGGTGTGTTTCCTATTGCAGTTTTATAAGCCACTCTATAAGCCCATAGGACATGATTAAGTTGTAGATCCCAATCATTCCTGTTTGTGTTTACCAATTTTGATAGTACAGTGCAAAGTACTTTATTAGTACTTTCTGCTAACCCATTGGCTTGTGGGTGATATGGGGCTGACTTTCTATGACTGATCAGGAAATATTCAATGATGTTTTCTATGATTTGGTTTACAAAATGGGTCCCCCTATCACTTACCAATTCAATTGGAAGTCCAAATCTGGTGATAATATTTTCATATAGGAATCTGGCAGTAGTATGAGCATCATTCCTTCTTGTGGCTTTGGCCTCAGCCCACTTTGTCAGGTAGTCTGTAGCCACTATGATGTATTCAGCATGGGATTGTTTTGCTGGAGGATGTATGGGTCCAATGAAATCCAAGCCCCATTTACTAAAGGCTCTAGCTGAAATTAATGGAACTAATGGCATATCATTTCTTTTATTTGGTTGACTCACCCTCTAACAGACATCACACCTTTTCACATAGGTTCTTGCATCAGGAAATAACATTGGCCACCAAAAGCCAGAATATAAAATGAGTTTAGCAGTTCTGTCACTTGAGAAGTGTCCTCCTGCCACTCCAAAATGTGCCATTTCCAACATTTCCAGATATTTATTCTCAGGAACACAAATTCTTAGGTATCCATCCATTCCTCTCTTATACAACTGTTCTCCTATCAATTGATATTCTTCAGAGATTACTTGTAGATTTTTTGAATCTGTACCAGCTATCACTTGTTTTCCTTTCTTTTCCCTTTTCAATTCCTCAATGATATTTTCACTCCAATCTGGATTTTTCTAGAACCAATATAGAGTTATGAATTCTGAATCTTGCAATATTTGGCACTTCCCGCAATTAGCAATGTATTTTGTTACATCTTGAATTTTATTAGGCCAATGTACCCCCATCCTATTGAGATTACTTAGGGTGACTACCCTAGAAGCATGAGTGCAAGGGTTCCAATGATGAGCTCTCCTCAGATATTCTTGTTGCTCCTCCTCAGGAGTGCAATATTCCAATATGCCTGTGTGGTTGAGATGGTACAAATGCCCAGCTAGTAATATAAAGTTTCTGCTTTGTAACACTAAGTGTGCATTGTTCCCAACTGTTCTGCAAAGTCCCATGGTTAATAATGGCACTAAAGTCATGGCCCACTCAGGAACACTCTCTACCTTAAACAGATAAGTGTCTGGCAGATTTTCATCTAAAGGTGAACTGGGTTCTTTAGACTGAATTCGAGATAAATGATCTGCTCTCAAGTGTGTTTTCCCTTGTCTGACCACCACTTCAAACTCAAATTCCATTAGCAAAAGAAACCATCTGACTATTCTCCCAGTGTGACAATGTTTATTTACCAAATATAACAAAGCTTGATGGTCTACAAAGAACTTAAACTTGTTGGCCAAAAGGTAATGTCTGTATTTTCTTACAGCAAATACCATGCCCAATCCCTCTCTTTCAGTGGTTGTGTAATCTTTCTCTGCTAGATTCAATTGCCTACTAGCATAGGCCACTGGAAAATCTAACTTGCTTCCTTCTATTGGTTGTGCTAACACACATCCTAAAGCATAATTTGAAGCATCCACATGGACATGAAAAATTTTATCCCATTGAGGTGTTTTCAGAATTGGGGCTGTTACCAAACAAGTTTTTAGAGTTTCAAAGGCTTGGTCACACTCCTTAGTCCACTCAAACTTTGTAATTAGGGCATATAAGGGTTTGGCTATGTCAGCAAATTTGTGTACAAATTTCCTACAGTACCCACAATGTCCCATGAAAGTTTGAAGTTCCTTTACACTTGTTGGTCTTGGAAGCTCTATTATGGCTTTTATTTTCTTCTCATCAGTTGAAATTCCATTTTTAGAGACTATGTGACCTAAGATTCTTCCTTGTCTTACAAAGAATACACATTTTTCTGGATTTAAACATACTCTGTAGGTTCTACATTTCCTGAATATATTTTCTAAATCCTGTAAGTGATCTTGTCTTTTTAATGAAAAAGTACAAAGATCATCTACATAGATTTCCATTACCTTTCTCAGGAACTCTTTGAAGAAATGACACATTAACCTCTGAAAAGTTGCTGGAGCATTGGTTAACCCAAAGGGCATAACCCTAAAAGCATAAATCTCCATTCTGTGGAGAAGGCAGTTTTATGTTGGTCTTCCAATGCTATGGGAACCTGGTTGTATCCTGAAAAACCATCTAAAAAACTATAAACCTCCTTCCCTGCAACTCTTTCTAGAAGATGATCTGTTATAGGCAGTGGATAATTATCTCTTATAGTTGCTGCATTTACCTTTTTCAAGTTAATGCATACCCTAAGCTTCCCATTCTTTTTTGGTACCACAATTATAGGAGATATCCATTCTGTATACTCAATTTCATAGATGAAATTGGCAGCTAGAAGCTTGTCAATTTCTTCCTTTATTTTAGCAGAGTATTTATCATTGAATGTGTAATGTCTCTGTTTGCTAGGTTTGGCCTCAGGTGTAATAGGAATTTTATGCTCACATATTTTAGGATCAATACCTTTCAAATCCTTATAGCTATAAGCAAACACATCCCTATAGTTTCTTGCCAAGTTTCTTAGTGCCTCCTCTTCTTGAGTTGTCATGTCATCAACCACTACAATATGTCTTTCTTCTCCCTCTTCCTGAGTGATCATGATTTTTTTAGTTTGTTCCTCATTATCATAAGCCTCCCCTTTCTTCTTTTCCCTCTTTGGTTTCCTCTTGAGAAGTAGTCTGCTTTCTACTTCATAAGTCTTGAAATTTTCTGGTACATCAAACTGTTGATCTCTGTTCGTTTCCCCTGTCTTCTTCTCATCCTCCTGATTAACTTCTATTTCCTTGTGTTTGTTTTTCTTGTACTTGCCTGAGATTTTATCCTTAATAGCATCTTCAGCTTTTACTTCCTCCAAAAATTGTGTCTTCCCTTTTTCTAATATCACTTCTTCTTCTTTGTCCTCTTCTGTTCCGGATACCTTTATCATTTGAATTCCAATGTGAAAGACATCATATCCTTCTTCATTTTGAAATTCCACTCCTACATATTCATCAATGGCTAGATCCATGGTAGCCAAAATTTGATTCCACCCATAGGGCTCAAATTCCTCATCCTTGAATTGTTGTGGTACATAGTTCTCATCTTGTAACTTCCTTCCTTCCACACAATCCTCTCTTCTTAATCTCCTTTTCCTACTGGTAAGATTTCTTATCATATTGCACTTCCATACTGATGATTCAGTTTCATCCTGGTCTTCCATTTCTGATTCCTCACTCAACTCTTGATTCTGATGAATTTTATACCATTCTTGAGGAGATATGTCACAGTAGTGCCCATTTCTTAGATTTACTTTGGTTATTCTTCCTTTGCTCTACAGTTATAAGCAATTATTACCCCAATCTTGCACAATTTGCATTTGTCTCATGAATGGTCTTCCTAGGATAATTTCATATGAAGTGGATTGTGGGAATTCAACTATAGCAAAGGTATGTTCTATCTCTATCCCACATATGTCCACAATCACTTTTTCCCATTTTCCTAGGGGTTTTTCTATGTGTCCATCTGCAAGTTGCAATCTCATTTTGGTGGGTAATAATTCATTTTTTCCCCATTTCTCCCAAGTTTGTTTAGTCATAATGGCCACTCCTGATCCACTATCCAAAATAGCTTTGGCCTGGTTTTTACCAAATTGTATTTTTAAGGTTGAGTTTCCCTCTTCTCCTTCACAATATCCTCCTATCTTATCAATGGGAATATACCACAACTCCTCCATTTCCTGTAGTTGTGGGTGGATTTTTTCTGGTGTTGTTTCCCATTTTTTCATTTGGTTCTGTAGGTGAGGATTTTGTTTCATTAACTCTTCCCATGTGGTATGATATAGAATTGTGCATTGTTTATCTATATTCACATGGAATGTTACTTGTGGGTTTTCTTCCTTGATACTATTTCCTCTTGTTTTTGTTGTCTCAGATTCCTCAACTGTTTTTTGAGAATTATCTTCTTCCCCCATTTTGAGTTGCACTTCCCGTATGATTTGTTTACACTTCTGCATCATTTCATGTTCTAAGTCTGGCATAGGATAAGCCATTGTATGATCAGCAGGGCTTGGTCCCTCTTGAATTCTTCCCTTGTATGCTTTTATTAGAGTGTCTAAATTTCGTGAATTTCCTATCTCCAACTGGGTTTGTGTCTTTTGAGGAGAAGTATTGTTTGGTTGTTCCCTATTTTCTTCTTCCAAGTTTTTACCCATTCTTTGTTTCCTTTCCCATTTCCCTTTTTGTCTATTTTTCTTCACCTTTGAGATTGAACCTTCATTTTGTTCCTTTGTTGTTCTTTGTTGTTTTGTTTGTGACCTTGTTATAGCATTTACATTCACTTGGTCAATGTCACTCAATTCTTCTTGTTCCATGATATTGACTGCTTTTAGTGGTATGTTATTAGGTGTGTTTTGTAGTTTTTGAGGATTTTTTGGGCAATCCTTTATCAAATGCTCCCTGCCACAATCCTTGCAATAAGCTCCTTCTATTCTTAATGTAGGAGGTTGTGGACAGTCTCTAATGAAATGATCTCCCCCACACCTATAACAAGTTATCTTTGGTCCCCCTTTGAATTGAGGTTTTTGGTTGGACATATAATTATTGGTTATATACATGAAAGTGGCAGTGTCCATCTCAATTCTTCCATTTCCCAAGTCTAGGGCTTGTAATTCTGGTTCTCTTAATTCATAACCTTCCCATTCTTCTTGATATCCTTCATTCCATTGATAATCTTCCTTGTATGGTGACTTTGTTCTTGAGTTTCCCTCCTCTATTGGTGTGTATTTGATAGGTACCACATTTGTTGGTATAGGAGGTTGTTGCCCAAGCACAGGTCTTGGTTGCTCAATATATGCTGATTCTCTTTGGCTCCCATAGTCTCTCTCCTTTATGGGTTGTTTATTATAGAAGCATTCCTCCCTGGTATGATTTGTCCATTTCCTCTCTAGTGTACAATATTTGAGTGTTTTTCTATCTTGCAAATGTGGAGGCTTTTGATATGGGCAATGTTGTACCAGATGACTTTCTCCACAATTGTAACATTTTTTATTTGTGTTTATCCTGGAGTTTATCAAATTGGTTTTAGTGCTTACCTCTAGGGCTTTAGCAATGGCCTGAGCCAATTCTTCTGCTGGAGGGATTTTATCTTCATTTGATCTGGGTTGATCAAATGCTAACAGATCTTGGCCTCTGTTATCTTCCAAATCTATTGCTTTTTTTACACAAGCTCCTAGATCAGGGCATCTTCTGTAGTACACTAGGGTTCTTAATTGAGCACTTCTTAACCCTTCTATGAATAGGGATACTTGTCTTGCCATGGAGGGTACTTCTTCTTTAGGACATCTGTCAATATATTGCTTAAATCTCATGGCTGCCTCTCTGACATTTTCATCTTTTTGTTGTTTAAAACTGTGTATTAGAGTGGTTGTGCTATGTTTTATTCCAGTCTTTGAGAATTCACCAATGAAGGCTTCTACGAAGGATTCAATATCTAAGTACATTTCCTTTCTCAAAGGGATGAACCAAGATAATGCCGGTCCTGTTGGGGTTAGACCAAATGCTTCAAATTGGACTTTGTAATCTTCCACCTCCTCAGCTCTAATTAATTGCCTAAACTCTGCAACATGAGCATGAGGATCAGAATACCCTTCATATTGATTTTTCATGCATTTGGCTACTTGATATGGTCTAAGCATTCTACCCTGAGGTTGCCAATGATGTCTTCTTCTTTGTGAAAATTCATTATATCCTTCTGGTTCCTTTTCAAAGGGATTTGGGGAAGTATGTGTCCTCCTCCCTTGTTGTTGCTCATTGCTAGTGTAGTTTTCATGTGGTCTTGGTAAATCTGGTTGTCCTATGTTATGTTCCCAAGGTCCTTTGTCAGCACATTGCCCTAAGTCATTTGAATTTTCTGGGTCTTGGGAGAAGATGTACACACACCCTTGCCTATCCTCATACCTACCATCTTTGAACTGAGCTACTGGTGTTATGTTTAGGGGAACTTCTAAGTTTCTCAATCTAATGAGAAACATATGCATTCCATCCTGATATACATAGGTTCCAAACCTATTTGTATACATGTATTTGAGGATATTTCTAAAATCCCCAGTTTCAATGGGTTCATTTGTTTCATTTAAATTTTCCATGGTGTTTCTTTGCCCTAGATTTCTTTTTTGCACTTCCCCTTCCACTGGTTCTGTTTCCTTCCTTCCTAAGTCTTGCTTAGTATGTGTGTTTAATTTGCTCCCAGACCTAAGGATCATTCACCTAAGTTTCACGATTCTATGGTCAGAATCGTGTTTTTCACGATTTTCTGACAAAAATCACATTTTTCACGATTTTCTGACTAAAATCGTGTTTTTTCACGATTTTCTACTCAAAATTGTGTTTTTCACGATTATGTACTCAAAATCGTGTTTTTCACGATTTTGTGTCCAAAATCGTGTTTTTCACGATTCTGTGTCCAAAATCATGTTTTTCACGATTCTGTACTCAGAATCGTGTTTTTCACGATTTTGTGTTCAAAATCGTGTTTTTGTTTTTCACGATTTTCTAACAAAAATAGTGTTTTTCACGATTCTCTGACTAAAATCGTGTTTTTCACGATTTTCTGACAAAAATCGTATTTTTCACGATTTTCTGACTAAAATTGTGTTTTTCACGATTTTCTGACAAAAATCGTATTTTTCACGATTTTCTGCCTAAAATCGTGTTTTTTCACGATTTTCTACTCAAAATCGTGTTTTTCACGATTCTGTACTCAAAATCGTGTTTTTCACGATTTTCTGACAAAAATCGTATTTTTCACGATTTTCTGACTAAAATTGTGTTTTTTCACGATTTTTTACTCAAAATCATGTTTTTCATGATTCTGTACTCAAAATCGTGTTTTTCACGATTTTGTGTCCAAAATCGTGTTTTTCACGATTCTATGTCCAAAATCGTGTTTTTCACGATTCTGTGTCCAAAATCGTGTTTTTCACGATTCTGTGTCCAAAATCGTGTTTTTCACGATTCTGTACTCAAAATGGTGTTTTTCACTGTACTCAAAATCGTGTTTTTCACGATTTTGTGTCCAAAATCGTGTTTTTCACGATTTTGTTCCTAGACAATCGTGATTGCTCACAATCGTAAATAACACGATTTTCTTATGAAAATCGTGTTCTGAGAATCGCGATTTTGTCCTTTGATCAGAGAATCGCGATTTTGTGTTTGATTACAGAATCGTGATTCTGATCAATTTTTTGGAAATTTTTAGATAAAGATTTTTAAGGTTTTATTTCACCTATAGAATCGCCCTGTCTTTTAACATGCAATGAAAGTGTTTACCAAAAACTTTTCATTTTTTTGCCAAAAAATTTGAGAACTTAAAATCGTGATTCTGTGTTTTTCTAATAACTTCTATTTTCTGCCTTTTATGATCACTAGAATGTAACCAAATGTAAGGAAATAAGATTGAGGCCCCTTACCTTGCTTGCTTGATTGAAAACTTCTCCAGAATAGTTAGCTGCAGAAAATCGCGATTTTTTTTTTTTGCTTGCTCTCACTCTCTCTCATACTCACTCAAATGAGTTTTTCTTGCAATTCCACGATTTTATAGTGTCCAGAAAATTGCGATTTTGTGTGATTTCCACTTTTCTTCATTCTTTCATTTGTCCAACTTCACTTACCCACTTTTGATGAAATCTCTTGCAATTATTTTTCTAAAAAAACCCAAATGTGTTGAAAATTTCAGAAAATTTCTCTTCTAGAAAATCGCGATTTTGTGCAGAAAATCGCGATTTTGTGCAGAAAATCGCGATTTTGTGCAGAAAATCGTGTTTTTTCTCTACTTCTTATTTTGTGCAAATTTGAGTATTCTTTTCTCTTGTTCCCCTTCAATACCCTCTACCAATTGCCATTCAACAGACTCCTGTACTTTTGCATCAAAATCACAACATTACTCAGAAAATCGCGATTTTGTGCAGAGCATCGTGTTTTTCCAATTTTCTATTTTTTTGACAAATTTTTGCTTTTCTTTCACTTGGTCCCTATTACTCTCATCAACAAAGCTTCAATCCAACTTCCTAAGAAGAAAAGAAATTTGTTTGGTTGTTTTAATGAATTTTAGGAATTTTTTTAGTATTTTGCCCTAAATTAAGGTAAACACTTCACTTAGGGTTTCTTGTTTGGTGATCTATTGATCCTGTGTTCCTTGATTGGTTATACTCTCTTATGCCTTAGCTATCAAAACAGTTCATGAGAAATTTTCCTAAAAGAAAAATTGTGCTATGAAATGCAAGTATCAATTTTTGCAAAGATAAACTCAAACATTTTTTCTTCAAAATGCAAATCAGCTTTCTTTTCAAGATTAATGCTTTGACTTGGTTAACAAATGAATCTTTTCTACCTGCATCTAGCTACTTTACTTGACTTTTCCTTAATGCAACCATGTTATCTTCCCAAGATCAACAATTTTGCCTAGTACTTGGTCAAAAAGCACTCTAAACATGCAAGAATAGACACATGTTACCTCCTCTTCAGCTTTCTTGATTCAAATTTTTCACACACCTACACTTTTTTCTTCAAAAAATGAGATGAGCAACTATCAATTTACAAAAATTTTAGCACTTCCAATTCTAAAAGATGATCTATTGTTTTCTTTTCGCAAAAGACAAACAAAGGCATCTACCTTTTCATGTTCACATTTCTTGATTAATGAGTGTTACCTTTTCCATGTGTTTGTTACCATCAATAATAGAAGATCCAACAAGGTCCAACTTCAATGAAGCTTTTGAAATACTCCCCGGCAACAGCGCCAAAAAATGTTTGTTATTGATCTTTGGAGTTGTCCTCTCCAATCATTTAGCATAAAGAATCAACAATACATCTTTATTTTGTCAATCCTGGAAGTATTCATGAGACCACAGCCCCTTCTAGATGATAGAATCCAAGAAATAAGAGAATAATGGCTGAATTTCTGAGAATGGTGAAAATGAAGAGGAAATTTCTAGGGTTTGGATTACCTTGAGCAAATCTCCACCATTTTCCACAATCTTGGTGTCTATTACATGCTATTTCATCAGCAGAACACAATTATGAAGTCAAAACTCAAAAATATTACCTATACCATACAGACATGACAATCGTGATTCTGTGAAAACAGACGATTTTCATCTCCAGCACCATTCTTCTTCAACTTATCACTCAACACATCAATATTCAGCTCTCTTCATACACATTCAACAGAATTACACAATAGAAGCTCACAAATCTCCATGGATACACAAGAATTGGACTCACAAATCAAAGAAACCACACAAAGAGTAGAAAACAAGATTTTCAGCAGGAAACTCTTTCTCTATTCACTTGGATAGCATGTAAACAAATGATTAACCAACCACAGAGGAAATTATCTTATATACATTTTCAAGTGTCCCTTTTCACACTTGAATTTTGGTCCTTTCCTCTATTATTCTAAAAATATGCTATCTAGGAGTTTCCAAAAATTCTAGAAAAATTACATAAGATTCTATCCTACATAAGGAAGACTCTTCCTTATTTTTACAATAGTTGCATAAATATTTTTACAAGTTTTTGTCATTTTACAATTATTTTTCATCCAAAAGGCTTCCAAAAATACATCTTCTAACACGCACTATCACCGAAAATCACCGAATTGTCATCGGAGAGCACCGAATTATCACCGGACAATACGGAACTGTCACCG
Source organism: Ceratopteris richardii (assembly GCA_020310875.1). Lineage (NCBI taxonomy): Eukaryota > Viridiplantae > Streptophyta > Polypodiopsida > Polypodiales > Pteridaceae > Ceratopteris > Ceratopteris richardii. The sequence goes on along the minus strand of CM035439.1, from coordinate 135,565,755 downwards.
AAAATCACCGAGTTGTCTCCAGACAATGTTGAATTGTCACCGGAAAATGCCGAAATACCACCAGAAACTAACGTGCTATCTTCAAAATGTACCGAACTCTCACTAGAATGCACCGGATTACCGCCGCACTCTACTGAACTGCTTCTGCACAGCACCGAACTGCCACCAGAATCGCCACTTGCTTGTTGAATTGAACCTTCTGCAACTGAACTTGATTGTTCTTCACTTCTACCACCAGGGGGTGTTCCTAACAAATTCAGAACTCCCAAGGATGTGCATCACTTTGATATTTGGGATAAGATTCACCGGAACGTGTTACCAGCATATATCAAAGGATTCTTCTTCACTCCTTAACCTTTTCTTCAACTGGCTACTCCATTTCCCACAGACGATGCCAGTGTTAAAGTATTGTTTAATGTGTTATCGATTCTGGGTTCTTGGGATGGTTAGCGGTCTATAAAACAGAGACCCTGTGTGTATTTTCCCGATTCTACAAAGTCAATTATGTATTACTTCACAGACTTAATGCACTGAATTAGAGTATCCTTCAACTACTATCTGGTTGTGCATTACAACATACTTCAACACAAGATAGTTAACTTTACATTACAATGTTCTTCACCACCAAACACATGAACACGCACTTTGTCGTGTCATCGAGATATCACTTAACTTAATACTTCATCAAACTTAACACAGTCTTGAACTTAATTAACAGGGCCTAGACCACATTCTGGTGACATACCTTCTATTCATGCATGCTTCCTCTATTAATCAAAAGTTACAACTGTTGTGCTACGCCCTTTCGGTATGCGTGCGACTTTTCAGGGTTTCATATTACATTCCATATTACATTCTGGCGGCTCACAAGAGAAACCCAGATGTCAGGGTCTTTTTGGTGATGCAAGTGGAAGACTTACCCATGCTCGCCATAGGAGATGTATGCTAGTTGTTCATAGGTGCTCCATAAGCCTAGTTGGCTTCTTTTGTAGTGATTCACTATGGGGTAGAGTCAGGCATTCACTATGCAGGTTTCCATGTTAGTACTTGCAGTCTTATGAGATTTTGACATTGGTCATATGCTCATTTTGTAGAGGAAACGTAGGAAATTTTTTTTTTGATTTTTTTGTTTTTCCAACTATACAGTGGTCCATTTACTTCTTGATACACTTATTGATGTGAGCACATTCACTCTCACATAATACTTTTGGTTGGTCATTGTTGTTCATTAATCCATTTTCCGAGGGAGACTATTGATTTTCCCAAAATGTGACACTTGGTCATTCTTACTTGAGCCTTAGTGGTGCCTAGACTATTCTAGCTCCATCTTCATTTCTAGTAATGTATCTATCATCATGACATCAGAAATCTCAGGCACATCTAGTGGATCTAGGTCTAGTGCTAGTGCTCCCAAGAGGAGCTATAACTTGCAAGGCAAAGACCATTTGAGATATGGAATTTTGATGGCACAAAAATTTCTCTATGAAAGAATGAGATTAAAGATGTGTTGATTCAAAGGAGATAGTGGAAGACAGTAAATGGAATCTCAAAGAAGCCTCTTCATATGGATGATGATGATGATGATTGGGATGAGTTGGATGAAATGGCTAGGTCTACCATTCAATTGCACCTAGTAGATAATGTTTACTTTACAATATTAGAGTGTGAAAGTGCAAAGGGGCTTTGGAAGAACTTATGCAATACATATGAAAAAGAAACGACATCAAATAAAGTGAATTCAATGAGAAAGTTATATGACCTTCGCATGTACACATATAGTGTTTTTTCTCATCTAAATGAGTTTGATGCTATATTCTCGCAATTACAGGCTCAAAAAAATGGATATGGATAATGAAATGAAAGTAGTCTTGTTGTTATGCACCTTGCCATTGTCATGGGATATGTTTTGCATAGCTATTAGCAATAGTGCACTTGGTGGTAAGATGGTCTATGATGACATATGTGGAGCACTCTTGAGTGTTGGAGATTTGTAGAAAATCTATGGTTGGCACTCAAAGTGGAGATGCATATAATGTTTGTGATTCTTACCAAGGAAAGAATCAGCAACATGGCAGAAGCAAGAACAATGAAAAGAATGGTCAACAGAATAAGAATAGAAGTAAATCAAGGAAGAAGGATATCGAATGCCATTATTGTCATAAGAAAGGAAACATTAAAAAAAATGATATGCATTAAAGAATGCTAAAGGTAAAGGGCAAAATGTTGATGGGCATGTTAAACAGCTACCTGCATCATCTTGTTTGACTATGAAGATTAAAGAAATTAATGCTATTTTTGATGATGTTGATGTTGTTGACACTTGATAGTATTATGCCCACTAAGGCTATTATGGACGATTCTCTTTCCCACATGTGGTTGGTAGATTTTGGTGCTTCTTTTCTATGTGACACCACATAGAGATTGGTTCTTTAATTATGCAACAAATTCTCTTGGTACCATGAGACTTGGTGACTCTTACCAATGTCACATTGTAGGGATTGAAGATGTGGTTGTGCATTTCATTGATGGTTCAAGATTTACTATGCATAATGTATGCCATATACCTCATTTATATCGTAGTTTGATTTCAGTTGGTCAACTTGATGACCTTGGTTACAAGATGGTTTTCTTACATATCAAATGGCAATATGGTTATTGAAAACACGACTCACTTTATCCTTTATTTGTATCACAGAAAGTTGGCTCACTTTATCCTTTATTTGTATTACAAAAAGAACACTTGTTAGCTGTCATTGAATAGCCTATGGCTTGTATTTGGCATGGCCATTTGGGCCATATATGGAAAGCAAAGTTGATCACTTTATCCTTTATTTGTATCGTAGAAAGAACACTTGTTAGCTGTCATTGAATAGCCTATGGCTTGTATTTGGCATGGCCATTTGGGCCATATATGGAAAACAAAGTTGGCTCACTCTATCTTTTATTTGTATCACAGAAAGAACACTTGTTAGCTATCATTGAACAACCTATGGCTTGTATTTGGCATGGCCATTTGGGCCATATATGGAAAATCTTTCTCGTTCTAGCTACTCACTTATGTTATTGTTCTTTGATTTTTCATTTTGTGAGCATTGCCAATAAGGAAAAGAAACTAGGAATGTGCATAAAATGCACATTGACTCTTCAATTCAGCCTTCAGATCTTGTTCATACAGATGTGTGTCGTCTGAAGCCCACAAGGTCATTAGGTGGTTCTCTTTACTTTGTCACTTTTCATATATGGTGCTACTAGAAAATTTTAGGTATACCCTATCAAATCGAAGGATGAGATATTCCCTATTTTTGGAAAATGGCTTGCTTTAGCTGAGACTTAAAAAGGAACTAATTTTAAGGCTTTTCATTCAAATAATGGGGGTGAGTCACATGAACTCAACCTTTTCTGTCAGTCTAGAGGAATTTGTAGAGAGTTCATAGTTCCGTATACCCCAATACTGAATGGTGTAGTTCAAAAGATGAATAGAACTATTCAAGATAGAGTATTTTCTATGCTGCATCTTGCAAAACTTTCACAAGGCATTTGGGCGAAAGCAGTATTGATTCCAGATCACATGATGCACCTTTCACCTAGTACTACCAAAGTTCTGAAAGTGGCACAAGATTATAGACAAGGAAGCCACCATATAATGATCATCTTCGAGTTTTTGGGTGTGAAGCATATGTTCATATACCCAAGAATCTTAGATAAAAGTTGGACCATAAGTCAAAGAAATGCATTTTTCTTGGATATGGTCCAGGAGGAAAACTCGGATATCGCTCATGGGATCATGACACACGATCAATGATTAGTAGTGATGTCATTTTCAATGAGTCTAAGATGCATAAACCACCCATTAACGAGGTTGAAGTGAGAAGAGTGGAGTATGAAGATACTACTCCACTAAGCATGCATGAAAATGCTACACATAAGGATGTTCAACAACCACTGAGATAATCTACACATGTCTCACATCCACTTGATAGATATGTTCCAGGTTTGGATTTTGTTATGCTAACAGATGCTGGTGAGCCTTCTTGCTACAAAGAGGCTATACAGACAAATGATCATGTCAAGTAGGAGCGTGCCATGATCAGTGAGTTGGATTCTATTCACAAGAATGGTACTCGGGATTTACTACCTTTGACAAAGGGTAGGAAAGCTTTACCAGGTCAATGGGTATATAAGTTGAAATGCACATCGGATAATGCATCTTGTTGCAAAGGATTTTAAGCAACAAGATGGTGTTGATTTCAAGGAAATATTCTCTCTAGTGGTCAAGATGGCCATGTTGGAGTTAGACGTCTGCGGAAGCACGCGAACAACACAAGGAAGAAGAAGAAGAAGCTTGGAGCACACCACAAAATACTGAATGTATTACTAGAGAATATACAAAGATAAGTAGCCCATTAGGGCAATAGGCGTATATATAAGCCGGGGAAAAAAAAACTCCTAAAGAGGGAAAAAAGTGCCCCAGTGGTCCTAGTATGTTCACACACATCACTACCTAAATATATCAACAAATCCCCCCTGGGAGTGATGCGGTGAACAAGTAGCTAGCACTCATGTTTAAGGAAGTGCCAAGCTATATGGAAATCAATCCACAAAAGGAAGTAAGCCCAAAGCTTTGCGGAAAGCTTCAAACTTCTTTCTAGGCAGAGCCTTCGTGAAAAGGTCTGCAATGTTCTCCTACGTGGGCACATATGCCAAGCTGATCTCCCCAGTAGAGAACCTCTCCTTGACATAGTGATAATGCACCTCAATGTTCTTAGTGTGAGCATGGAACACAAGGTTCCTCGCAACTGCCAATGCGCTCTTACTGTTAGTGAAGATGGTGGTGGCAGAAGTCTGACGAACACCCAAATCAGCCATAAGGCATCTGAGCCACACACACTCAACAGTCGCTGTGAAAGCTACCCTATACTCAGCCTCACAACTGGAAGTGGCCACAGTAGGCTACTTCTTGCTCAACCAAGATATACATGAGCTACCAAGCATGAAGCAAAAGCCACTAGTGGACACACGAGTGTCATAGCAACCAGCCCAATCAGAGTCAGAAAAAGCATGCAAATCTGGTGTCAGTGATCTCCCCCCTTGGGATAAAACAACCCAAGTAGCCGAGTACCACTCAAGTAGCGAAAGATGCACTTAACTGCCTGCCAATGCTTGACTCCTAGGCAATGCATAAACCTGCTCATCTGTAAGATAGCAAACTAAATATCTGGTTGAGTAATGCATAGGTGAATCAAGCATCCAACAGCCTGCTGATAGAGAACAACATCAAATGCATCTCCAACATCATGAAGACTCAATCGTAAACCTGTCTCCATAGGAGTGGCAATAGGCTTACAATCTTCAAGGCCAAAATGCTGCAATAATGTGTCAATATATTTCGTTTGACACAAAGCCATTCCACCATCAACTTGCATAAATTGAATGCCCAAATAGTGATGCAAATGCCCCAAATCAGACATCTCAAATGAGGCATGAAAATCAACCTTAAAATCAGCAATATGCTTCTCAATAGGACCAGTGAGCAGCATGTCGTCAACATAGACAACAATGATCAGAAGCACGTCATTAGCACGCTTAACATATAAGGTGCTTTCAATTGGATTGCTCTCAAAACCATGTGCAATCAGATAGGCATGTATCTTCTCATACCAAGCACGTGGTGCTTGCTTTAAACCATATAATGCCTTCTTTAACCTGCACACCTGGTTTTCATGCCCTTTTTGCACAAAGCCACGGGGCTGAAAAACATACACTTCTTCATGCAAGTCACCATTCAAAAATGCTGTTTTAATGTCCAACTGATGTACATTCCAACCATGATGAGCTGCAAGTGCACAGATGCTCCGAACAGTAGTCATACGACATGTAGGTGCAAAGGTCTCATCAAAATCAATGCCTCTTTCCTGTGCATAACCCTTTGCAACAAGCCTAGCCCTATACCTGTCAATTGTACCATCCGGTTTGCGCTTCAGCTTGTATACCCACTGAGTGCCAATGGCCTTAAATATGCAGAATACCATCATCTTCGACACCTTCTACATCAGCTTGAGTACCTGCAGTTGTAACAGTTGTAGGTGTGATAGGACGTTTTTCGACACCCTGCACAATGTTCCACAATCCTTTTGCAACCAACACATGTCGCATCATATAAGCCCATAATGGGTAGTTGGTACCATCCAACTTATCCTCAACAACCAACATATGGAATACATCACTGCTTTCAACCATGGTCGGTGACTAAAATACCTTGATGCAAAAAATTGACTGTATCTCAAAAATTTGAACAAAATTGCCTAGCCAAATTCCACCACACTTGTAGCAGACTTCGAGATGCTTATACTGGCAAATAGAAACTGGTATATACCTTTGGCACAAAAAGATGAAATAGCCTGCACAACCGCTGTGATAATGCATTAAGAGGCCGAAACGAGCTCAGATTATGGTTTCAACACCATAGAGCGAAGCCATTTTGATCTCTGAAACACCCTGAGTATGCTCACCAAATTTTGTGCGAATCTAAGACTACAAACGGAGGAGTGTCGACGACGCCCTAGATGACGCGACGACCTACTCTGATACCAATTGTTGGAGTTAGACGTCTATGGATGCACGTGAACAGCACAAGGAAGAAGAAGAAGCTTGGAGCACAACACACAATACTGAATGTATTACTAGAGAATGTACAAAGATAAGTAGCCCATTAGGGCAATAGGCGCATATATAAGCCGGGGGAAAAAACCTCCTAAAGAGGGAAAAAAGTGCCCCGGTGGTCCTAGTGTGTTCACACACATCACTACCTAAATATATCAACAGGCCACCCTACGAATGTTGCTTGGATTCATTGCAATGGAGGACTTAGATTTATTCCAAATGGATGTGAAAATTGCTTTCTTGCATGGAGATCTTACATAAGAGATCTATATGGAACAACTAGAGGGTTATGTAGTTCTTGGCAAGGATAGTCTAGTTTGTAAGTTGAAGAAGAGCTTATATGGACTTAAATAGTCCCCTAGACAATGATACCAAAATTTTGATGCTTTTATGAAGTCTCAACACTATTCTCAAAGCAATGAGGATCACTGTCTCTACGCAAAGAGATGCTCAGATTGTAGCTTGATATGCTTGATACTTTATGTTGATGATATGTTGATTGTTGGGAAGTCCTCTTATGACTTGTCAATTCTCAAAAAGAAGTCGAGTCAGACATTTGATATGAAGGATTCGGGGGATGCCAAACATATTCTTAGCATGGACATTACTCTTGATAAGAGTAAAAGATGCATATACTTGTCTCAAAGTGAGTACATGTCCAAAGTACTTCGCAAGTTCAATATGCAGGGTGGAAAGGCATTAAGCACACATTTACCCACATATGTGAAATTGATCAAGGATGAATTCCCCAAATCAGATGAGGAAAAAGAATTCATGACCAAATTCCTTATTAGTATGCTGTTGGTAGTCTCATGTATGCTATGGTAGCTACAAGACCAGACATTGCATTTGTAGTGGGAGTTGTGAGCAGATATATGTCTAATCCTAGCAAGAAGCATTTGGAAGTGATCAAGATGATTTTGGGATATATGAGTCACACTGAGGACAAGTGTCTATGCTTAGGTAGAGGGAAATCATCTATTATTGGTTACATAGATTCAAATTATGTTGGTTGTGTAGAGAATCGTAAGTCTACTTCAAGGTACATTTTTAATTTTGTTGGAGGTGCTATCTTTTGGAGATCTCATGTTCAAGAAGGTACAGTAGTTTCCACCACAGAAGCAGAGTATGTTGCAGCAAGTGAGGCATGCAAGGAAGCATTGTGGCTTTCTCATCTTGCTTGTGATATGGGTCTACCTCAGCACGTACCTCGTTTGCTCAGGGATAATAGAGTGCCACTGCTTTGGCTAAGAATCTGACCTATCATGCAAAGACCAACCATATTGAGGTGAGGTATCACTTCATTAGAGATTTGTTAGCCATTGAGCACTTTCTTTGACGTTGTTGTCACTTGATGGGGGTTACTTGATTCATGATGTTACACAATCACTTGCATACTATGTAACATGCCCATCACATGGGAGGTATAGTTTGTATACTTACACTCAGGTATTCTTTATCATTCTTTATTTTTCTCCCATAGTCACTTTGGCCATATTGGTGGTTAGTGGGAGATTGTTACTTAGTGTCCATGTGAAAGGCCAAATGGCCATTTAGTTTAGACACTTTTTATACGTTCTTTAACAAATCATATAGTGGCCTAGTTAGCCAGAAACTATAGGTCCAAATGCATTTGTATGACCTAAGAAATCTATGTTTGTGGTATGTGTACTGTGTGTTTTTTGCATATTCTGCTACCTCTGTGGAGAGTACTATCTGTGGGTCTAGACCTCAGTTTTCTACTTTGAGGGTATCCTCTTGGAGCTCTCAAGAAGGAGAGTCCATCATCATGCCTTGCCAAGGGAATACTTCAAGAAGTAGCCTAATGTGCCCACTTCTACTTGTGAGGATGACTACAGGGAATCTTTCATAACTATGATTGAGTTTCTATGTGTGTGTGTGTGTGTGTGTGATTTGGATGCCTTTTTATTGATTTGTGTGTTATTTAGTCATCTATCACCACCAGCTTTGTTAATAACTAGAGCACTGTTGGCAGTAGCCAGAGGCATAGACGACGCGGAAGTATGTGAAGGTGGATCACAACAAAGTAGTGGGGAGCCAGATGGATTATTTTTCAAACAACTATGTTTTATAAAATACTTTTCAAAACTCCCAATAGTGGTTTTCATCACTCTTGTACCATATGTAACATAGAACAACCACTTTTGTAATTCATAGCTCCATTTTGTGCAAGCCGAGGATTCCTCGAGCTTGAGGAGCTTAGGTAGAATGAGCCTACCAATTTTGGTTATTTTTAGACCTCGTTTACCCTTTCAAATAGCACCTAGAACCTATTTTTTAACTATGCCGGTCCCTAGATGTGAAACCGGTCAAAACTAGTCTAGAATCGATAAAAAGAGCTATAGAGCTCATTTTTGAGGTTAGCTAGTGTAGAATTGTATGAGCTAGAGTGAGCTTGAGCTTGTAATTGAGATCTTGAGTAATAGAGTCTATTTTATTTTCCTACCTTCCATTGTGTCTTGCTTGTCTCCTACATGTGTGTGTATGTGTGTGTGCATCTCTATGTTTCTCACCTTGACTATCACTACATTTCACATTCACGATCTTCATATCACTCCTATCTCTTCCGCGGATTGACATTAAGGAGGTGGAGATTCTTAACATGGTACTTACCATTGTGCTAGAGCAACACCAAATTTGGCACCGTTACCGGGGATCGAGTCTAGGACGAATGTGCGATGGTAAGAGTATAGCAAGAAGTGGCATTGGAAGGTAAACATTTTCAGTTTTTGTTGTTGTTTTTAATTAGTTTTTTGTGTTTTTCATCTCCTCTACACTGCTTCTTCACCACTGCATCACTTTCTTCCACTCTGAAAAAATCAGAAAATTCACCATATCCACCCATTCTCCTCATTTCCCCTCATTTGTGCATGCGAGAGAGAGAGAGAGCTTTTGTGCTTGCATGTGCATGTGTGTTTTTGAGTTCTCTTGCAGGTACAGTCCAGAGCAACAGGAAAGCTTCCAAAAGGTAAAAAAAACCACTTTTTGTCAAAGATTTCCGTGTGTGTCAGACCATCATGATGGTCTGCAAAACTCAGAATCTTTGGTAAGCGAGATCACCACGGGGTAGAGCACACTTGCACACATAGGAATCCGCATTTGCATTTGCAAAATTTGCATTTGCAAAATTTGCATTTGCAAAATTTGCATTTTGGTGGACCATCGCGATGGGCTCATGCCATCGCGATTGTGCCACACCATCACGATTGGCTCATGCCACCGCGACGGCTCGGCCGGACCATCGTGATGGTCTGACACCATCGCGACGGTTCAATTCAGCAATCGTGATGGTCACTGACCATCACCACAACCTCGTCGACCCCACGCCATCGCGATTGGCCCATGCCATCATGACGATCCTCCCACGTGTCTAGATAGACCATCGCAATGGTCTCACGCCATCGTGATTGTTGTGTTGACCGTTGACTGACGCCATTGCGATTGCTCATCGATTAGACCATCGTGATGCTTCACTTTAGACCATCGCGACGCCTCGCACCATCGGACCATCGCAATTGTACCACGCCATCGTGACGGTTCACCTGAGCCATCGTGATAGTCCCAGACCATCGTGATTATCTCGGACCACTGTGATTGTTCACCCAAAACGGAAAAATTAGGGTTTGATTTTTTTGGGCCATTTTGAGGATAATTTGAGAAAATTTTTGGGTGACTAAGCTCATTGGAGACCTCGTAGCTCATAAGTGAAGAAAAACCTAATTGCCAGTTTTTACCCCTGAGGGCCTGAACTCTCACATCTTTTTCATCCGAAGTCCGTCTTTTGAGCTTTATAACTCGTTAGAAAGCTCTTTGGTTGACCATTTATGGGACTAGAAAAGAAAGGGGGCATTGAAAAAAATTTGGCCATAAGATGAAGGACCTAAAAAGTGTATATATCAAAGTGCTTGATCATTAACTTAAGCATTGGTCTAAACATTGAATTTTACAGGTCAAGCAAGGGCTATCTAGGACAATCAAGGCAAGGCAATGAAGAACGCAAGGCTTGGGAAGTGATACTTCTTGGGCATCAGAGCAATCAAAGAAGCTGACTTGAGGTTGGAAGAATACTCAACCCCCTCAATCAATTATTAGCTTATGCTAAACAGTAGCATTGTGAATTAAAGCGATGATAGAAACGCATCAAGTTCAAGAGACTTAATTGTTCAAGTCCAAGACTAAGGTAAAAGTGTGCGATACAAAAACCTAAAGGAACAAAACTTAAGTCTGACTGAACGAGAACTCCAACATACAATGCAAAGTCGATTCCTGGCGTATACATTGAGATAAGACAAGGACTTAAAGGAATTTAAAAAGAAACGAGCAATAAAGAACAAAGAACCATTGACAATCAGAGAGTGTCAGGGAGTAAATTCATGAACCTTAGATCTGGTAAGCATATAGGAAAGTCAGATCGACGAGGCCTTAGATCATCAGAAGCAAGTGTAGGAACTATTGCGCGTTCGTGGGCTCAACAATTGAATAGTTATCCCTACAAGTTGAGCTCAGATACAAGTGAATCAGAAATGGCTTTTAGCACGGAAAGACCAGAAGGAGGGTTAAACACAACATATTTGGAAAGACCCGAAGGACCCTATAGAACTCAATTAGAATATGTCCACACCAACCAGGCTTAGGTGCTCGCATCTATGAGGATGGTTTGCAAAGATCAGTGGTGCAAGTGCTCAATCCTGATCAACCCATTGGATTGGAACGTCCACTGGTGAAATTTGAGAGAGACGCATACATAGACAAAAAAAAGGAACAATGTACATCATAAGTACTCAGCCAAATCAGACCAATGAGTTTCGTGTAGTTCAGCCAGAGATGAAAGCGACAACCCAAGGAAAAGAACCATTAAAAGAAGAACCTAGGAAACCTAGAGGGAAATCTATACTGACAAGAGTACTAATCCCAGATTGGATCCCTCAGGATAATAGAAGCATAGAGTTGTTTGTGAATAAGGAAACTATTGTGGAAGGACTCCATAGCCTCCACAGTTGAACAACTAATCAACTAAGACACTAACTAGCCAATCTCACACTAGGAGAGAGAGATTTGTTTCCACCCAACCAACCCCTCGAATATATAGCTCCAAGACCAAGGGGGTAAGTCCTTCTCAAGAGGACATGTGTACCTTCCATCACATGGGTCCCTAAGGTGTTCACATGGTTTCCAAGCTTAGGAAATCACATGAAATCACATGGCTTCTAAAAGAAGACTCTCCAAGCTCTCACAAGGGGTAAATAAACCATAAATCCCAAGGGTTTCACACCTAGAAACTCAAGGGTTCTATCCCTTAGACCCATGTAATTATACAACATTCTCCCCCCCTTAAAAGCATTTTCGTCCTCGGAAATGAATGGAGATATATACCTTGGGGTATTCCCCCATGCTCCATGATCAATCTCAAGCATCATGGCTTCATGTCTCTAAGTCCGCCTCTTAAATTGAAAGGGGAATTCTACCCCGACTGAAAAAGAGGAGAATCCATGTGTGTTCTAATTCCCTGTCCCAATCATTAAAAATTTCATCTAGTTTGCATACGAAAAAGAATTGAGTTGAATGCAAAGTATGGAAAGAATGAAAAGGGTGGAAGAGAACATCCCTGCCTATTTCCTTGTTTAAGCCATGTGCCATCTGGCTCTCCATAGCTCAAACATGTGAATTAGGTGGATACAAAGTGCCTTCAGCTAAATTACTACCTTGGTCCATTGCTTTGCACCACTTGTGCATGGACCTAGCAAAATAGATGAATGCTACTTAAGGTTTCCTTATCAGATTCATCTCTTAGATTAGAATCCAACTTTTTCTAAAAGGAATATGAATCTTACATAATCCCTGCCCAAATCACTCTCTTGTAATGAAATGGGTGGATTTTCTTATTTGCAATTCGCCTCCAATAAATTTAAATAGAGGGGAATTTCATTTATATAATCCCTACCTAACCAATAGAATGGTAAAGGTGGACTATCTAGTTTTTACAACATTCTCTTTATCTTCAGAGAGAATTTGAATAGCTTACCAAAAGTGGATTCAATGTTCTTTCAAAACTTTACATAGTTTTGAGAATCCACTTTAAGGGACTAGAATCCATAGGGATTAATCTAGCTATTGTAGATTCCAATTGATTGAAATCTATTTTACTTGTTCTTCAAAAAGATTAAGATCTTTATAACTATGTCCCAAGATGGGAACTCATAGTGTAAAAGACCGTGTTATCTTTAAGGTCATAAGTAGAAATAGATTATTCCAATCATTTCTTTACTGCTTAATCCTTACGGATGTTTAGTTGGATCTCAAACCTTAAAGGACTTCTTGATCCTTCCAGAGTTCTCTCCCTTATATTCTATATCTATTAAAGATGTCCTATGTTGACATCATAATTAGATCTTTCTTATTCTTCAATTGACTTGAAATATCAAGTATCCAAAAGATGATCTTTTTGAGCTTTCTTTCAAGCTTGGCCTAAGATCATCTTTATGTTTCTTGAATTTCAAGTTATGCTTTTGGATGAAGCTTTTAGAGCTTCATCCTTTGGAGTTTACCTTCAAACTCAAAGAACTTGATCTTCCCTTTATTTCTAACTCTATATGAGAGATAGATCCTTTCGTATTTTGTTGGAAGAATTCTTGTTCCCTTTGAGAGGATAACTGAAGAAGATGCCTATTCCTAGACATTCTCTTCTTGATGTTTTCCATTGGATCATGAGTCCCTTTTTCTTCTGGCCATCAAGAAAAAGTATTCAACGGGATTCAGTACCCACTGTCCCATACCAATGGGTTCCTCATCCAATCCACATAACTTTGTCTTTATACTTTCTCACCTTTTCTGTCCTTTTAAATGCCCTTCATTTAATGTGGTGTGACTCATCTTATCAAACTTAAATTTTGACTTGATCTTTGCCCTACTTGGGTCTTTTGGCTTTCTTCTCTTCTTTGGCCAAAATAAGAGATAAGACTAGGTCTTTCTCAAATAGATCCCTTCATCTTCAATGCTTTACCCATGGGTTTTACTTGGGGATCTAGCTATTATGCTTCATACAAGAAGCCATTTTCCTTAGGTCTATATTATTGGAATCTATAACGTATGTTATGTTATCCCCATGAAGCATCAAGATAGATTATGCTTTATAGCTCATCCAACTTCTTTTCCTAACCCACTTAGGATTTATATAATCCTTATGGTGTATGCAAGTGTTCTCTTGCATTGAGGTTCTTTGAGAATTCCCAATCTTTGAGAACTTCATTTAGTTGGAAGATGTAACAAAAGATATATGTAGTACTAGAATACGAGGAAGTACTTCAACTTTATCTATTTCTTGCATATCTTTCACCTTGCAATACCCTATTTGGTCTTTTCAAGGCATAAGATACAAGTTCTTGGGGACTTTCTCCCCTCCTTAAGAGTTTTTGTCCTCGAAAACTACCTAAGAGTATTTGAAAGAGTTTATTTTTATTGTCCTTCCTGGTTAAAAGAACTATTCAGAGCTTCTTGCTTTCTCAGAACAAATGTCCCAAAGTTCAAGTTGAGATTACCCACAAATTCGATGTCCCATACCACCAAATTTACTTCAGTGGTAGTGTAAACTTAGATGTCCCATACCATCCGGCTTACACTTCCACTTTAGTAAAGGTAACTTTAGCTTGAGTTTTGGGATCAAACCTTCTTCTAATCAAGTCAGATCTATTACTTCTTGGACTTGTAAGTGTTATTTCCATTGCAGAGCATATGTATTGCCTATGCTACAGTGGACTTTCCACTTACCAAGTCTCAATTGCAACTTAGTCTAAAAAATTTGGCTTTTCAATTATACCTTGATTCAGATATACTCTACAAGATCCCTTTCGTGTCACTTGATGATAGAGCTAGTTTATATCTCAACTAGATTCATCTCTTATGAGTAATCTGAGAAAGAATAATTGATTTGCCAATCTAATCTCTATGTTGAAGTAGATGGTAATTCCATTTACTATATAGTCCTTTATTTCTAGGACATTAGAAAATGGTACTTAGGGTTTATTACAACCCTTGAGTTTTACCTTCTCTTCATGTCTTGCATTTGCCTGGAAGAATAATGTAAAGCTCCAAATATTTCTTAAGTTCTTTCAAACAAAGAACTTTCTTGAACAAAAGCACTAATACTTTCATCTTCTAATACTAAGATTCTGTTGTACCATATTTTCTCTTCCTTAGAACTTTGAGAACATAGTGCTCTAAGTTACCACCATTTTATCGTGGTTTTAAGAGAGAAAATTTTTGTATTACTACCTTAAGTCTATGGCCTTGCTGATCAGGCATGCCATGGGTTTTTATGGAATTTAAACTTCCATAATTGGGATTTTTAGTTTTAAGGTAGTTCAAGAAGTTAGGATTATTTGGACTAAGCCAAACTTAAAGGAATTAAATGGTTTATAGTGGCCAATTGGCCTTATCACCATTCTTCCTAGAAACTAATAAAATCAAATCCTACTTAACTTCAAGAACTTAGTCTCCCTCTGTACTCAAAAACCCATGTAATATATTCCAAATGCATAGTTTAGTGTATGCCAAAACATTTACACCTTTATTGGAAAAGGCGTTGCATGCATAAGGTTCAAAAGTTGAACCCCTCCTTAAAGCATGCAAAAGTTCCAATTCAGAACTTTGTTCATCCAACGGATGGTGCAAAATTTCCATGAAACTTAGTATATGCGAGTTTCAACAATGCATTAGATGCATTCTTCCTAACCACGACCGTTTTAATGCACCTCCAATACTTCTTTTCAAAGCAATGAACTTGATGCATAATGCAACTTATTTCCATGATTGATTGTCGATGTGACCAAAAAAACTGGGCCACCTAAATCTATGCATCCACTTCCACTTCCGAGTCATGCAAAGGTGCAAATATTTACCTGGAAATTAAGCTTCGTCCATCCCTTGGTTTTATTTGAGTGTTCCCATGGTGATGAAGTAGGCTTCGGTCATCCCATCTTGTCCATCATTGGATTCCTTCTTGGGCATTTTGATACTTACTTGTGTGCCCATATTGTCACGAGGAAGGAGATAAGGAAGAGAGCTCACACACACACTCTCACTCTCAAGGAGAAGCACACACACAGATTGAGGCAAGGAAGAATGATCTTCTTCTTCTTCTTCTATTACATAAAAGGAATGTACAAGAATGACCTAAAAACAAGAATACAACAAGTGCAATATATAAAAATCAGTACATAAGGAAAAACCTAATATCCACGAATGAGTGAGCTGGCAAGAAACAAATGTGCCATCACTCTCGGTAGATAAATCTAATAAAGCTCAATGAAGTATCCCTGACATATATCGGTATGACCACTATACATGTCAGAGAAACAAAAAACTAGTACGTGTCATCCTGGATCATCACATGTTGAGCTTGATATCTCAACACTCCCCCTCAAGCTCAACGCCATATCCTGTAATCCAAGCATCTCTTGAAACTTCTTTAACTTCTGAGCTCCGGGGCTTGCTTCAGCCCATACAAAGCCTTTTGCAACCTGCAAACATATTCTGGATGTTTTGAATCTTCATATCCTTGTGGCTGGTCCATATATACTTCTTCCTGTAACTCACCATGTAGGAAAGCATTCTTCACATCCATCTGATGCAAAGTCCATCCTTTTGTTGTAGCTAATGCAACAAGTGTTCTGACAGTAGACATTTTAGCTACAGGGCTGAATGTTTCCTCATAATCAATGCCATATGTTTGTGCATAACCTTTAGCTACCAATCGTGCTTTATACCTGCTTATGCTACCATCAGCATTATGCTTTACCTTGTAAACCCATTTGCAGCCTATGGATTTCTTTCCTTGTGGCAATGGAACCAGCTTCCATGTATCATTTCCATAAAGTGCAGCCATCTCCTCATCCATAGCTTTTTCCCAATCTGCATTACCAATTGCATCTTCAAAACAAGAAGGTTCAGCATCTTGTATTACCTTTGTCATGTAGGCACAATGGCGAGCCATGTAACTATCATATGTCAATCGTTGCACTGAATTACGCATCCTCCCAGATCTTCTTGGTCCTGGGTCACTTCTTCTTGTATCATCTGCATGTGCCCTTCTTACTCCTGGAGTCTTCACAGAGGGCAATCCAAGTTCCTCATCAATACTCTTTTCTGAACCACTCGAATCTCCATCAACATCTTCAAAACCTGCACCTGTTTTACTACCAGCACAAAGCTTTTCTTTGCCTTTTCTTGGATGTATTTGATGAATTTGCTGGACTGAAATTTCCACGCAATCTTCCACTCCATGGATTTGAGTTGAAACTATTGCTTGGTGATGCATTTGGTCCACTCAAAACTTGAGATTCTGCACTAGATTTTTCAGCATTTTCTTTGTCATTTGGTTCAAGATTCAGTCCTTCTTTGGCATCTGCATAGAAGCTTGACATTTCATCAAATACCACATCTCTGCTCACCTTCACCTGTCGTGTGAGTGGGTTATAACATTTGTACCCCTTTTGCTCAAGGAAATATCCAATGAAGACACATTTTTCTGCTTTTGGATCAAGCTTCGTCCTCAACTCATCTGGAACATGTACATATGCAATACAGCCAAAAACTTTCAGATGTGATAAGTTTGGCTTTTTACCTGTAAACTTCTCTTTAGGTGTAACTTGATGTACAACAGCAGTTGGAGTTCTGTTCATGATGTATACAGCAGTATGCACAGCCTCTGCCCAATAACAATGAGGCATATTCTTCTCAGCCATCAAGGCTCTTGCTATTTTTGCAATATGTCTATTTTTGCGTTCAGCAACACCATTCTGTTGTGGTGTGTACCTGCATGAAAACTGACACCAAATTCCATGATTTTTTAGAAAACTGCTTAACTCATTTGACATGTATTCACCTCCTCCATCAGATCTTAATGTTTGAATGTACTTCCCTGTCTGCTTTTCCACCACAGCTTTAAAATTCTGGAAGTGAGTGAACACCTCACTCTTCTCTTTCATGAAATATACCCATAGTTTGCGTGTATGATCATTAATGAAGGTAACATAAAACCTGCAACCGCCCATAGATGTGGTCTTTGCTGGACCCCAAACATCTGTATGTACTACTTCTAGTACATTCTCACTAACATGCTTGTCATGTGGAAATGATGCTCTTGACTGTTAACCAAATTGACATGCTGCACATACCTTTTGCATTTCTACAACTTTGAAATTTGGTAGTCCATGGATAATCTCCTTTGACTGCATCATTTTCAACCTTTGCAAGTTTGCATGTCCAATCCGTTTGTACCATATCTCTATATCTGCAATAACTCCTGCACCTTTTGCAAACATGGCTGCATTCATTTCAGGAATCTTCACATTTAAGGTGAACATCCTACCCACTTTGTTTCCTTTGGCAACCAATCGTCCATCTTGCTTGTACTCTTCTACATATAATCCATCAGTATTGAACCTGACTTGTAATCCCTGGTCAACCATTTGTCCAACAGAAACCAGATTCTTTGTTATATTTGGAACATGCAACACATCAGCAAGATGTTTACACCTTCCCGTCCTCCATAGACAATGCTATGTTCCCTGTATGCTCAATAGGATGCGATGTATCATCACCTGTTTCAACATATCCAGGAACTGGCATTTTTTGCAAACTACTAAACCATTATGCATGACTGGTCATGTGATTTGAAGCACCTGAATCAACATACCAGACATTATCATTCGATTTTGAAACACCAGCAGGCATCGTATTCATCATGTTATGTTGAACCATAAACAGCTTCTCAGAATCATCTGCACTTGTGGATGCATAGTTGTTTTGCTGCCTTCTGTTATTTTGATTCTTTAACCTGCAATCATGTTCAAAGTGTCCAGGTTTACCACAATTCGAGCATCCTTTACTATCATTACCTGAATCGTTTCTTTGGAAATTTCTTCGACCTCTTTGCTCCCCCTGCCTCGAAACTATCCTCTTCCTCCTGCATGATTCTGTTGTTGACCTTGGTCTTGGTTACTGTTTCCTCTTCCACTTCCAAAACCTCTACCTCTGCCTCCTCCTCTGCCAGAGTAGAATACCTGCTTAGAACTGGGCTTTCCTTGGGAGTTTGAGTCCTCACCAAGATTCTTTTCTTCAATAATCAGCATAGATACCAGATCAGCAAAATTTGGAATATTTTCCCTGGTCTGTATGGAAGTTCTGAACTGCTTATATGCAGCTCCTAAACCACGAAGGCACACTTCCACCTTATCATCATCATCTACATTCACACCAATAGATGCAAGTGACTCACATATGCCTTTGATTTTAAGAGTGTAGTCACTTACCGTCATGCTCTTCTTTTCCAATGTATGCAGCTCGTTCTTGAGTTGCAATTTTCGTGCCTTTGTATTAGTCTCAGACAAGGTGACCAAGCTGTTCCAAGCCTCTTTTGGAGTCTTGGCATCCTGTATGTGTCCAATCATGCTATCCTGTATGCTAACAGATAGCCAATACATTACCTTTCCTTCTCCTTGATTCCATTCCTCATATGCTCTTAACTGATCTGCAGTCCGATTCCTTTCTGGTAACTACGAAGCATTTTCATTCTCTCCTTCGATATACTTCTAGTAGCCTTTTCCCATCAGAAAATTCGTCATTCTGAATCTCCAAGCATGGAAGTTGTTCTTGTCCAGCTTATCGCTCATAAGCTGACTCATTCCATCTGTGTTTGCCATTTCTGCAACAATTCACAACACTGCAAAACACTACAAGCAGCACTTCTGCTTGAACACTGTCGCACTATGACGTGACAGTTCGATCTCAGAAAAACACAGTTTTTGTGTATCAACAGTACACAGAATCGTTTGAAATTCTGGATCTGGAATATATGAGTGTCGCCGAACACAACGCAAGTTACAGTTTCTGAAACTGACCTGGTTTTTCTGTGGGCCCCACCTTGCGGGCTCGAAACGGAGGTCGAGATGGCTCCGAAACTTCGATTTGACAAAAACAAGTGACCCTAAAGGAATAACTCTCGAAAATATTTTGAGCTCTTCTACCTTCACGGCGATTTTCGTAGCAAACAGAGGCCGTTTGTGAAATCGCATTTTCTCCACGCCTTGCCGCGGTCTTCACCGTCGCCTTCTCCACGAGCTCTCTACAGCCACGCTGGCTCTGATACCATGTCACGAGGAAGGAGATAAGGAAGAGATCTCACACACACACTCTCACTCTCAAGGAGAAGCACACACACAGATTGAGGCAAGGAAGAATGATCTTCTTCTTCTTCTTCTATTACATAAAAGGAATGTACAAGAATGACCTAAAAACAAGAATACAACAAGTGCAATATATAAAGATCAGTACATAAGGAAAAACCTAATATCCGCGAATGAGTGAGCTGGCAAGAAACAAATGTGCCATCACTCTCGGTAGATAAATCTAATAAAGCTCAATGAAGTATCCCTGACATATATCGGTATGACCACTATACATGTCAGAGAAACGAAAAACTGGTACGTGTCATCCTCGATCATCACATGTTGAGCTTGATATCTCAACACATATGTGTGGATTTACCTTTGTAATCATGCATTTATGCATGCATTTTAAGGGGTGAAATCTATATGCATAGTTAATGGATGTCATGCGCATGCCTCCAATATCCTTGGCAAAGGAACCTTTCAAAAAGAACCATGCCCTCCTAACTATATGTACTAGCATGTAAAGCCAATCTTCATGCAAAAGAGATTTATGCATAAAATATCAACTCATTCATGTATAAATTTCACGGAATTTGTGAGAGAAGAAAATAACTAACTCTTTAACCCTATTCTTTCCATGATCTTGGTGAAGAGTCTATCCTGCCTTTGAATTTTGTCCCATGGAACTTCGTTCCATAGTTTCTCTCACGCCTTTCAAAATCTCTTACAATGAAACTACACATTAGTGGGTTTATTCACATGTAATAAAGAAAATAGCTCATATGAGCAACATTATAACAAGTAAACCCATATGCAATATGTAAAACGAGATTAAAAAATGTATAAACTTATCTTCTCGGATTTCTAATGCAAAGAAATAATGGGAAACTCCATGCATCCATCAAAAAATTGTCGAATAGGAGCTAGAGGTGTGCTCTTCATCTCGTCTCTCCTGCTTAGCTCACTGTTGTGCCTCGTAGTAACAAAAGGTGGCGCAAGAAGAGGAACATTGCCGTGAAGCAACACATCTTCGTTCTTGATCCTTTCTTGCTGCAGATGAAGAAAATACATGCCAGGAAACAAACAAGGCCTTTTTCGCAATCGATATTGGAGACTCCCGTATTGAGAGAGGCAAACCATCCGAGATTCATGATGGTTGCGGTGTCCGTCGGCAAGACGAAGATCTTGAACGAAACTGCGTCACGGTGGAAAATATATGGAGTGTTTCTACCCATCTGGATGATGAGGTGAGATAACAAAACAATCCTAGAACTGCATCAGTCTTCTATCACGTACTAACTATAGAAGATGTGAGGAGTTGTCAACTGAGGGAAAGATATCCCATATAGAGGATATGTGCCAATCTGAAGCTCATCATATAGCAAGGTTGCAGTGCGTTCCCATTCAAATTGGAAGAGAATGACTTCATGTTCATTCTCCTCACGCACGTCCGTGAGCTGCTCCGTGATGAGTGGCGCTCAGTGGGTAAAGTGGAACAACCGGTCAGGTGGTACCTTTGACATGCTCAGTGGTCAAGCGACCAGCCCGTCAGGTGGCTCTTCTGGTAGTAAACGCCCACCTGTTGGGTGGGGTAGATGTCTGCATACGGGGCGGCTCACAAGATGTTATTTTGTCTTCTTCAATAAAGAAGAAGGAACTCTCAACTCCGAGAGCTAACATGAACCACGAATCGCAAATTTGAAGATCATCAATATAGGTCAAATCTTCCATGGAGATGAACTTCAAAAAGTCCTAGCTCTGATACCACTGTTGTGGAAGGACTCCATAGCCTCCACAACTGAACAACTAATCAACTAAGAAGACTAACTAGCCAAGCTCACACTAGGAGAGAGAGATGTGTTTCCACCCAATCAACCCCTCCAATATATAGCTCCAAAGACCAAGGGGCTAAGTCCTTCTCAAGAGGACATGTGTAGCTTCCATCACATGGGTCCCTAAGGTGTTCACATGGTTTCCAAGCTTAGGAAATCACATGAAATCACATGGCTTCTAAAAGAAGACTCTCCAAGCTCTCACGTATAAACCAAGTGGCTAAGATAAGCTTCCCATCAAGCCTAAGAAGGAAAGTCAAATAGAACAACTTGAGCTATCCCTGAAAGATACATAAAGTAAACAAATAAGAGAAAGAAATCAACTAAGACCAAAGAAGAAGAAGAACACTCATGGAAGTACCGGAGAACTTCAAGAAGTATGAAATAGAAGATAGACGAATCATGGTACGAATGCCTAAAAGAAAAGCTGATGTTGGAGAAGTATATGATAATCAAGAGAAAACCAAAAAAATCATAATAACCATAGAAGGAGAAGAAGAAAAATGTACATACATAGGACATGACAAGTGAAGAAGAAGAAGAAGACTTAATTGCCCTATTGCGAGAATATAGAGATGTATTCGCTTGGAGTTACGAAGACTTGAAAGGAGTAGACCCGGATATATGTTCCCATAGAATCCCTATGACTCCAGATGCAAAACCGACAAAACAGAAACCATATACGTACAATGATAACTACGTTGTGAAGATTAAAGAAGAAATAGATCGTTTGATAGAAGTAGGATTCGTTTACGAAATTGAGCATAACCGAATGGGTATCACCCATTGTGGTCGTGCCCAAAAGGAATGGAAAATTACGTGTGTGTATTGACCTTAAAAAAGTTAATGCCGCCATGATTAGAGACAATTATCCTCTTCCTATCACGGAACATTTATTGGAAAGAGTTGTGGGCAAGGAAGTTTACAGCTTTCTTGATGGATTCTCAATCTATAATCAAGTAGCCATTGCTCCTAAAGATCAACATAAGATGGCTTTTTCCACAGAATGGGGCATATTTGAATTTTGTGTAATGCCATTTGGGCTAAAAAATGCACCCGCCACTTTCCAGTGACTTATGTGTCATGTTTTCAAGGAATTCTTATGCAAGAATTTGGAAGTTTATGTCAATGACATATGTGCGCATTCGAATATGAGGCAGACTCACATCCCAGAACTAAGGAAAGTATTTGACAAAAATGTTGAGAATATCAAGTTTGTCTTAACCCAGAAAAGTGCATTTTTATGGTCAGACAAGGCAAAATTCTAGGACACATTGTGTCAAAGAATGGAATTTCGACAGATGAAGAAAAAGTGAAAGTAATTGCAGATCTACTTAGACCAAGTAACGTAAAAGAGGTACAGGCCTTCATGGGTCATTATGGTTATTACAAAAGATTCATACACATGTATGCAATCATAGCCAAGCCTCTATACTCTCTTTTGACCAAATTTGAATGGACAGATGAATGTGAGAATTCATTCAATGAACTTAAATGATGTTTGTGCACAACACCTATATTAACAACCCTAGATTGGAGTAAGCCATTCCATGTACATGTGGATGCATCCAATTTTGCCATAGGATGTGTGTTGGCACAACCCACAAATGAAGGTAATGTAGATCTCCCCATAGCTTATGCAAGCAGACAGCTGAATGCAGCAGAAAGAAATTACACCACTACGGAACGAGAAGGATTAGGAATGATCTATGCAGTAAAGAAGTTCAGGCATTATTTGTTGGCAAACAAGTTCAAGTTCTTTACAAATCATCAAGCTTTACTATACTTAAACAATAAGCCATGTAATACTGGACGATTAATACATTGGTTTCTATTGCTCATGGAGTATGACTTTGAAGTCGTAGTAAGGAAGGGAAGGACACATCCTAGAGCTGACCACCTCTCAAGATTAACCATAGGAGAAGCTCCTCAAGGAATAGCGGATGAGTTACCAGATGCATATTTGTTTAACCTTGAGATAGTACTAGAATGGGCTAAGCCTATAGTCGCTATTCTCACATATGGACCGAAGAATCCTAGGATAAGGATCAAGGAAGGAGAAATCACCAAGTCTCAAAGATACCAAATAATAGCAAGAAGTATATATAAACAGGATAATCAAAAGATTATTGCTTGTTCTGTAGATGAATCAGAACATGCGAATTGGTTGCAATTAGCACATGAAGGTGCATTAAAGCAACATCATTCAAAACATCGTACGTTGCAGACTCTACATAGACAAGGAGTATATCGGCCTTCTATGGAAGCAGATGTCTACAAGTTGTGTAAGGAATGCCCTGTGTGTTGTGAAAGACCACCTGTAGAACATGCCACGTTGTATCATGTGTCTTTCACACGAGAATGGAGTGAACCTTTAGTGATGTACTTGAGGACAAAAACATTCCCTCAAGGAATGACCTTAGCAAGACAACACAGTCTAGAGCAGGAAGCTCAAGACTATTCACTTATTGGTGATAACTTATACAAACAAGGACGAGACGGATACCTAAGAGAATGTGTTCATGAAAGCGATTATTTGAACGTACTAGAGACTGCACACCAAGGTGTTGCAGGAGGTCATTTTGGCCCCGATAGGATAATCAAAGCCATCCTCTTTGCAGGATTATGGTGGCCCACTCTTCACATGGATGCACATACCTATGTTAAAAGATGTGATGTGTGCCAAAGAACTCAATATCCTACTCACAGAGATGAAATGCCATTGAAACCCATGATGGGAGGACGTGCATTTTCTAAGTGGGGTTTAGACTTTGTAGGACCCATTAACCCCCTTGCAAAAGGTACACATGCAGAATACATTATTGTTGCTAAGGACTATCTTACCAAATGGGTAGAGGCCAAGGCCACAAAAAAGAGTTAGTGAGCGATCAGGGAACTCACTTTCTAAATCGGGGAACTAACTTTCTATTTGTTACAGGATTTTATGGTGATTCACAAGAAATCAGCACCATATCATCCTCAGGCCAATGGTCAAGCAGAAAGCACTAACAAGATCCTTTGTAACGTACTGACAAAACTCGTGAACAACAAACGTTCAGATTGGGACAAACAATTACATCACGTTGTTTGGGCATATCAAGTGGCCTACAAGACTGTACTCAATGCAACTCCCTTTCAGATGGTTTTTGGTCAAAACGTTGTGCTTCCTTTCGACTTCTTGATACCGACCCTTAAGGTTGCACAAGAACATCAGTGTACCGGCCATGAATTATCATCAAGAATAATGGACTTGGAACGATTAGGAGAAACCAGGCTGAAAGCAGCAACATGCATATATGCAACAAAGAAACGACAAAAAGCCTATTTCGATGCACATGTGAAAGATAAAGGATTAAAAGAAGGAGATTTAGTCCTAGTCTATACGTTGAAACAACATGCATGGAAGTTAGAAAAGCGAGGTTATGGACCTATGATCATTAACAGACTCCCAGAAAGTGGAGCGGTACAATTAGCCACTTTAGAAGGAGACATAATGCATAATTACATTAGTTGCTGTAGAGTCAAGCTTTATCAAGAACCTCTTACTGAGGATATGCTTGGACGACTCATGTTGGCAAAGAAACATAAGGAGGAAGAAAATAAAATACGCGCTCAAGCTCAGGCAGAAGTGATAGAATGCATTAAGCGCATGAAGTTAAGAAGACAAGGACTAGGGAGAGAACATTATAACCATCTGGAAACAACACCTAGATACCCCATGGCCATGTGTCAAGTGAAGTCAACCACTCATCCTAGCATAGTGGATAGGAGACCTTTCATTACAGTCAGGCTAGAGCATGACAACCCTTGCCAAGAGCTTAGGGCTTTAATTGATTCAAGTGCTGTGACTAGTGCGATTAGATGGTCCCACTATAAAGCCTCAAGAATAGAAATGCGGCCAATTGAGGCTTACCTCATAGGGCTAGGAGGCATGGAAACCCCTTGCATGGGTGAGGTGGACCTTCCTATCCTCATACATGATGTGACTATGATAACGAAGCTACTAGTGTGCCATGATGATGACCTGATAGAACCCCTAATCCTTGGCCAAGATTGGCTATATTATCACTCAATGGACCTAAATCTTAGACAAGGCTCCTTGCAAATTGGAACCTTAGACCAGTGGCGAGTGATACCGCTTGACTTCCCTAACAACACTCCACCTGAGGTATGTAACCCTAGACCATATGAAATGCATGCAATAGAGAATCGGAAGATCTTTGGCTAGATAAGTCACATGATGTCTACACCAACCCACTCGGGCTTGGCGACAGACAACTGCCATTCAGAAGAACGTCAGCAAATTTTCCCCTGGTCTTCCTGCAAATTGGAAGGGGTGACCACCCAATCGAGGGGACAAATGGGGACCATTGGCGGTCAAGTGGGTTTCATCAGTGGTCAGGTGGGTTTCATCAGTGGTCAGGTGGATTGCATCAACGACCGTCAGCAAATTTTGCCCTGGTCTTCCTGCAAATTGTAAGGGTTCACCACCCAATCGATGGGACAAATGGGGACCATTGGCGGTCAGGTGGGTTCCATCAGTGGTCAGGTGGATTGCATCAGCGGCCAAATGGGCACAATACCCTACATGGCGCATCCTTCCACACTTACTGCAGACTGGCCTAGATTTAAGGTACAAAACGAAGCACTTCCTAATGGGCAAGTTTCACAAGTGTTGGACCTCCCTTCTTTTCTGACCTCTCAACCTCAACCACAAAGGAGTCAACCACAACGAAGGAACCCAGATCGACGACCATATCAGACGACACAAGATGAAAGCAGTATCAACATCAAAGAAAAAGTGGCACAAGACAAGTATGGGTGCCAAAAGGACAGAAACCACTGATAGTTTGCAACAGTGCAGATAAGGATAATATGAAGTTTTTGCAAAATCAGAGGCAGTATCCAAAGTCTTCTCAACCTTCTTCTACGAGTACAAACATTTGACAGATTTGGATCGCCAAGAAGTACCTTATGAATCGACCCACACCCACGTAGATTTGGGTACCCAAATAGTGTGTCATAGCTCAACCCTCAAGCCATGTAATATATACCCCTCAGAAATCTTTTCACCCCTCAATACCACCACATCCGATACCACCTTTTGTCCCTCAGTAGAAACATACCACCCGTTCAGAATCTCTTAGGAAGTGGATACTGAAATGTATCGAGATGTCTCCTCAAATCTCATTGTCTAACATAAGTCCCATCCCGACTAAACACTACCCTTGTAATAACTCATTCAGAATTGAACTTTGTACAAATTCGCACACTATACCCAACATCACTTGTAATAACATCTCATCAAGCAATGTATGCACTATCTGAAGCATGTAGGTGTCTAGAGACCTGCATTAGTTTTGCAAAAAAAGCATTCCATAAACCACATCACAACACTCGGCTACACGGGTTACACATTGGCGAGAGGGATTGTGGTCTCACTTTAATGGGATTATGATTAATTTCCATACTAATGTGCTAATCTTTTTGTAGCAGATCTTCTACACCCTCATATCACTCATCATGTAGACAGAAGGACCATCCGAAGCTAGCCCCAGTGTACCTGTGGTCAATTTTGGTGAATTATTGGCTGAATCATATCCTACCGTACAACCACCAGAATTACGTTGCGCTCTCACTCGAATTGTGTATATGTGTTTGGCTTATGACTTGCCTATAGAACATGCAATGACAAGTGAAGGATTGAAGGCATTCAAAGGGACCGCCAAGAAGGCCAAAAAATCTAGCAAGGGACGGGTAGGCAAACACATGCGAGGATCTATCCCATGCCTACAAGTTCCAAAGTCCCCGTCACCCCAATCCTCTCCAAAACAGTCACCTACAGAACACCCTGCGCCTATACAACCCATTCACATACGACTGTCATGACCTATCATCACAGAAGGCACTACCAGTGCAGTTACTTCTCAAGCAACCTCAGTTCAGGAACCCGCCACCACAGCAGTAGAAATTCCCACCTCCATCGGTGCAGAAGCATTTACTTTTCCTATACCCAACCTGGAAGCCGAACCAACGGGTACAACTTTTGATTTTGAAATGTTGGATGCTTTTTCAAACGAATTTCAATTTTCAGAAGGACAATTCTTCTCTCAAGAGTATGAACGTCGAAGTTACCCTACCACACCCCCTGATCAACTTCAAGGGCAAGTAGTCTCCAACTCAGAAGCAGAAAGGACAGAGACAAATGATGATGAAGGCGACGATGAAGCCAGTCAGGCCAATCATGAATCTCAAGAGAATGTGCAGACTGATGAACAAGGTCAACACACTACCACTCAGGGTGACACAAGCACGCATGAAGATGAAACATTTGAAGCTGCGACCTACACATTGGCAATCAAGAAGCTATACTGCACCATGCAAGCAGTTTGGGCATGCAAAAAACTCTCAGAAGAAGAAAGCCAAGCACTTGTAGAACAAGAACTCGCTACAGGAGGTTTCAAAGAAGCCTACATTCAAGGTTTCAGAGAACTCGTTAAATCAGTGGGCACTAATGAAGCGTTACGCTATTTGTAGAGGAAGCCACTACCACAATTTGACCCACATTGCATACGCTTGTTATCAAAACCAGGTCAATATATTCGTGTACCAACAGATGTTCAGTCTTCACAACAGGCCAAAGAAGCACGCTTCATTCCGGAAGGTCCTTTGATCAAAGAAACAATCATCATCGACTCCCTACCTTGCACCTCTACTATACATACCACTATTATGGTCGAAGTACCCACCACCCCAATCGCTCCTCTGTCACCTCCCGCCCCTCCAGTCTCCCCCGTACACCTTGCCTCTCCTAGACCATCCACATCTTTCGATAGTGTAGTAGCCGAAGCCTTTATTGCCTCAATTCCTCTCACCCTTTCCGCACCTACACAACCTAGCTTACCTCCTAGGACTTTCACCCTTCCATCTAGTCTGTTTCTCCCTCCAACCATCCCTTCCTTCCCCACCCCTCCTAGACCCCTATTCCCATTTCCCCCTCCATTGACCTTTTCCCCCATCTCACCTCCCCGACCCACTGTATTTCCTCTTTCCCCTCTCCACCAAGCAGTACAAGAGACCCTATTTGTAAATTATTCGAAAACCTTTGTAAATCCTGTGTTCACACCCACTCACGCACCCACTGTCACTCCACTATTCACAGTCACTGAACTTGACACCACGTCCAGTGACATGGACATATCACCACCCATTGCACCACCACTCACCTCATCCATTTCGTCACCACATTTAGGCACATCACATTTCTCCACAGACACCACTGCATCCACTTTCCCATCCCTATTTTCCCTTCCTCTTGCATCAACACCCACACCCACAACATTTTCACTCACTCCATTGTTAATTTTATCACCCGCAATCGACACAGCATTCCGTCAAATGTTCGTATGTATGACAAAAGTGAGAGATGAATTCACATCTCTAGGCACCAATTACCAGAAACTACAACATACGACGAACGACTTACAGTTGCAGCTAAATTCTTTATCGATCGAGAATGCCTCTCTTAACACATGCTACCAAGGGCTACGCCAGGCCTACCACAAACTTGAACTCGAAAGTGAACAAAAGACAAAAGAGGCAATTACAGATATTGACAATTTGTTAAGGGCTCAAACTATTCGCAATGCGATGCTCACTAGAAACCCGGGACTACTCAGACGCCACCTAACAGTAGCAAAAGAAGAGAATCAACGCTTACAGGAACAAAATAGAGAAAACCTCGAAGCTGCTTTAGACCAACTGGACAAACCCTTGATTCCCAGTCGTCTCAAAGCTGTCCCCTCCGAATCCATGAAGATACTATTAGAAGATCATGTCTGACTACTAGAGGATTATGACAGTATGAATGAGGAATACTAGAAGCTCAAAGAGGAACACAAAATATTACAAGTACGAGCACCTGTACAGCAAGTACCACCCCCTCCTGCGGCCCCACCTACTGAAATCATCAAGGAACTCAACACTTTACAGGCCCAGGTATTGACTCTTCAAACACAGATAGCAGCATACCAAGCACCCCCTAGGCCAGATTCCCCAACGGAACTACCAGCGGATGAAGAAACAGTGACTATCCAGGTGGAAGACACTTTTGAAGAAGCCTAGGAACCACAACCCATCCCAGGCAGACGCGTCACGGTCAAGGGCCATACCACATTCGAACTCCCTACTCCTGCATGGATGAAGACTGTAGAAGAACTTGGCAAGACACACTCAGCACGTGTGGAGGCTCAGTTACACACAATGGCCATGATCGAAGAGCGTATTTTACAATCCCCTTATTTTGCTCACTTGGCCCCTTGCAGGTATATATCTGGGCATGAGCAACAATATAAGCCATATTTTATGTTACTGGTAGAATACCAATTGGCCATCAAAAAGGAGACAGGCAAGCAACCCTCCCATGCAACTCAGTTTGAACCTGAAGACTTGCCAACGGACGTGCAGAGAGGAGAAATATATCAACCAACTTGGTGCCAGGACTTATTACAGGAATATCCAGAAATGATGAGCACATGGGCCAAGGCACCACTCCATTTAAAGTATAACCCATGTTGGGGACCGATACCACGATGCCGCTCCTAGAAGGCCTTTGCAATCAAAGTACAGAACAAGAAGCAATGCCAGGACTAGCTCAATTACCCGTATTTCACTCCACCCATCGAACCACCAACTGTGGGATATATGATGGCAACTATTCACCACTGGCTCCCCCGCTTACGACGAATGGATGATGTAGCGGCACATATGACTGTCAAAATCTTTGACATGATGCAGATAGTATTCAAAGTCTTCCGTCGCGTCAAGGCACCACATGTGAACACCCCGGGCTTCCAGCATGGTAACCAAGATTTAGCGTATGATATGAGCATGACACCATCGCTACGGGTGTGTTATGCCTGGCATTGTTGCATCAAATATCTAACGACATGCTACAAAATGACCTTCGAAGAAATGTTCACTACCGGTTTTTGGGAGTATCACTCAGAGGTGTTCATCAGCAGGCCCAAACACTTACTCCAATTATTTTCCTGCGAACAAATGGTGTACTCCACGCACTACAGGCTCCCGCCACCAGATGAACCTCAACCCATAGATTGGGAAAAACTAGAAGCAGATCTTGCAAGAGGAATTCACATTTTAGAGCACACCCTCGCTCAGTACCTCTTACAAAATTATATCGGATAGACCCCGCAACAAGGTTCTGTTGAGGATGACAGAACAGAGAGGGAGGGGGGTGTTGGCATAGCCAGAGGCATAGATGACACAAAAGTATGTGAAGGCGGATCACAACAAAGTAGTGGGGAGCCAGATGGATTATTTTTCAAACAAATATGTTTTATAAAATACTTTTCAAAACTCCCAATAGTGATTTTCATCACTCTTGTACCATATGTAACATAGAACAACCACTTTTGTAATTCATAGCTCCATTTTGTGCAAGCCGAGGAGTCCTCGAGCTTAAGGAGCTTAGGTAGAACGAGCCTACTAATTTTGATTATTTTTAGACCTCCTTTACCCTTTCAAATAGCACCTAGAACCTATTTTTTAACTATGCCGGTCCCTAGATGTGAAACCGGTCAATACTAGTCTAGAATCTATAAAAAGAGCTAGAGAGCTCATTTTTGAGGTTAGCTAGTGTAGACTTGTGTTGCTCTAGCACAATGGTGAGAACCACGTTAAGAAGCTCCACCTCCTTAATGTCAATCCGCGGAAGAGATAGGAGTGATATGAAGATCGTGAATGTGAGATGAAGTGAGAGTGAAGGTGAGAAGCATAGAAATGCACACACACATGCACACACACTACGAAGAGACAAGCAAGACACAATGGAAGGTGAGAAATCAACTCTATTACTCAAGAACACTATTACAAGCTCAAAATAGCTCTAAGCTCACACTAGCCAACACTAACCAACCTCAAAAATGAGCTCTCTAGCTCTTTTTATAGTTTCTAGATTAGTTTTGACCGGTTTCACATCTAGTGACCGGCATAGTTAAAAATTAGGTCCTAGATGCTATTTGGAAGGGTAAACGATGTCTAAAAATAACGAAAATTGATACGCTTGTTCTACCTAAGCTCCTCAAGCTCGAGGACTCCTCGGCTTGCACAAAATGGAGCTATGGATTACAAAATGGGGTTTTCTATGTTACATATGTTACAATAGTGATAAAAATCACTGTTGGAGGTTTTTGGAAAGTATTTGAAAACATAATTATTTGAAAAACAATTCGACTGGCTCCCTGCTCTATCGTTACATGCTTCCGTGTTGTCTGTGCCTCTGGCTGCTTCCAACACCCCCCTCCCTCTCGCTTCTGTCGTCCCTGACAGAACCTTGCTGTGAGGTCTGCCGGATATAGTTCTGTAGGAGGTCTTGAGCGAGGGTGTGCTCGGAGATACGAATGCCTCGGGCCAGGTCTGCCTCGAGTTTCTCCCAGTCGATTGGTTGCGGTTCTTCCGGTGGCGGGAGCTGATAATGTGTGGAATAGACCATTCGTTCACAGGCAAATAATTGTAATAAATGTGTAGGCCTGCTTATGAATACCTCTGAATGGTATTCCCAGAAGCCGGTTGTGAACATCTCTTCGAACGTCTGCTTGTAGCACGCCGGTAGGTACTTTATTCTGCAGTGCCAGGCATAACACACTTGTAGCGATGGCGTTGTACTCATATCATATACCAGATCGAAATTGCCATGCTCAAAGCCCGGGGTGTTGAAATGTGGTGCCTTGACGCGTCGGAAGACTTTAAAAATCATTTGCATCATGTCAAAGATTTTGATAGTCATATGCGCCGCTATATCATCCATATGCTTTAATCTAGGGAGCCAGTGGCGAATTGTAGCCATCATGTAGCCAACAGTTGGTAACGCAATGGGTGGCTTAAAATAGGGGTAATTCAACCAGTCTTGGCACTGCTTATTGTTTTGTACCTTAATAGCAAAGGCAGTCCAGGAGCGGCGTCGTGGCACTGGTCCCCAACACGGATTGTACTTCAAATGCAAAGGTGCCTTTACCCATGTACTCATCATCTCTGGATACTGCTGTAGTAAATTTTTTCGCCACTCTGGTTGATAGATCTCTCCTTGCTGCGCATCTAGTGGCAAATCGTCCTCCTCGAATTGAGTTGCATGCGATGGTTTCTTACCTATCTCTTTCTCAATGGCTAACTGGTATTCGGCCATTAACATGAAATACGGTTTATACTGTAGCTCATGCCCAGATATGTATCGTCGAGGGGCCAAATGAGCAAAGAATGGAGACTGTAATATGCGTTCTTCTATCATCGCCATGGCATGTAATTGTGCCTCTACTCTAGCTGAGTGCGTTGTTCCAAGTTCCTCAATAGTTTTCATCCACGCGGGGGTCGGAAGTTCGTACGTCATCTGACCTTCGGCCGTGACGCGTCCGCCTGGGATGGGTTGTGGCTCGTACGCTTCTTCAAATGTTTCCTCCACCGGGATGGTGACCGTTTCTTCCTCAGCTGGTAGCTCAGGTGGGGAATCTGGCCTTGGTGGCGCTTCATATACTGCAATCCTTGATTCAAGGGTCGATACCTGGGCCCGTAATGAGTTGAGTTCCTCTAGGAGGTCAGGAGAGGGGTCCACAGGTGCTGGTCTGTCGTGGTGTGCCGATTCTCGTAACTGGAGTAATTTGTGATCTTCTTTGAGTTTCTGTAACTCCTCGTTCATGCGGTCATATTCATCTAGCAATCTCACATGATCGTCTAGCAGCATCCTCATCGAGTCTGAAGGAATGGCTTTGAACCTGCTAGGACTGAGTGGTTGTTCTGGGTGGTCGAGCGTTGCTTCTAAGTTTTCTCGGTTCTGATCCTGTAAGCGCTGGTTTTCTTCCTTGGCGGCTGCTAGGTGTCTTCGTAGTAAGCCCATGTTTCGTGTTAGCGTTGCATTGCGGACTGTCTGGGCTCTTAATAAGTTATCCAGGTCAGCAGTTGCTTCCTTGGTCTTTTCTTCGCTTTCTAGTTCCAATTTGTGATAAGCCTCACGTAATTCCTGGTAGCGGGTGTTCAGAGAGGCATTCTCAATAGACAATAAATTAAGCTGCGACTGTAAGTCATTGGTTGTCCTCTGCGGCTGCTGATAATTATCACCAAGAGATGTGAACTCATCTCTTACTTGCGTCATACACATGAACATCTGTCGGAATGCATTATCTACAGTGGGTGATAGTATTAACGGGGTGCTAAATGAAGATGCAGTTGGTGTAGATGCAACGGGAACGGGGAATGGGGATGGGAAGGTGGATGATGTAGTGATTGTTGAAAATTGTGATGTGCCTAAAAATGTTTGTGCCGGGAGTGAAGTGAGTGATGGTGCAGCGGGTGGTGAGATGTCCATGTCAGTGGACGTATCTAGTGCGGTGACCGTGAATATGGGTGTGATCGTGGGTGCGCGTGCTGGTGTAAATACGGGATTTACAAATGTTGAGGGGTAATTTACAGGGGGGCTGGCTGGAGCAGCTTGGTGGAAAGGGGAAAGAGGGGTTACAGTGGGTCGGGGAGGTGAGACGGGGGAGAAGGTTAATGGCGGGGGGAATGGGAAAAGGGGTCTTGGAGGTGTGGGGAAAGATGGAAAAGATTGATGAAGGAATGGGTTGGATAGAAAGGTGGGTGTGGGAAGGGGTAGATTAGGGCTAATGGGTGCGGGAATTGTGGGGTGAGTGGTCGTAAAGACGGTTTCTGCAACACCACCGGCGAATGAAGATGTGGGTTTGGGGGAAGGAGGGTGAAGAGGGGAGGCTGGATGGACGGGTGGTGAGAGAGGAGCAGTTGGGGTGGTCGGTACTTCAGTGACTACTGAGGTAGGTACAGTTGTAGCGCGGGGTGGGGAATCTACAATGATGGTTTCTACGGCCAATGAACGTTCGGGGACGAGGCGTGCCTCCCTGGCTTGTTCTGAAGATTGTGCTCCGGTTGGTACACGAATGTATTCGCCGGGCTTTGAAAGTAGTCGTACTCTGCGGGGGTCAAACTGTGGCAGTGGCTTTCGTTGCAAGTACCTGAGTGCCTCGTTGGAGCCTACTGATTGGACTAATTCTTTGAATCCTTTGATATATGCGTCTTCGAATCCGCCTGTGACAAGTTCTTGTTCTATTATTTTTTGGCTCTCTTCCTCTGTCAGCTTCTTGTGTGCCCAAACTTTTTCCATAGTTCTATACAGCTTCTTGATAGCTAGAGTGTAAGCTGCTGCCTCGTAAGTTTCATCTTCATGGGTACTTGTATCGCCATGTGTGTCGGTTTGTTGGCCTTGGCCATCTGTCTGTTCCTACTCTTGGGATTCATGTGTTCCCTGGCTAGCTTCGTCGTCGCCTTCGTCGTCATCGGTTGCTGTCCTTTCGTCATCAGAGCTGGACACGACCTGTCCTTATGGCTGATCCCTGGGTGTGGTAGGGTAGCTAGGCCTTTCAAATTCTTGAGAAAACATTTGTCCTTCTGAAAACTAGAACTCATTGGAGAATGCATCGGGCATCTCAAAATCAAACATTTGGTCTAGTGGCTCTGCTTGTCCTGGTTCTAAATGCGGTATTGGAAAAGAGAAAGCTTCCGCACCGATAGTGGTGGGAAGTTCAGCTGCTGTGGTGATAGGTTCTGTGGTTGTGGCTGCTTGGGGTGCGACAGTACTGGTGGTGCCCTCCGTTACCACTGGTCTAGATAACCTTATGCGAATAGGTTGTACTGTGGGAGTGGCTGCTGTTGGTGACTGCGTTGGAGATGGTTGTGGAGAGGGTGATTCTGGGACTTGTAGGTACGGGATAGTACCTCTCATCCGCTTTCCGGCTCTACCTTTGCTAGACTTTCTAGCCTTCCTAGTGGTGCCTTTAAATGCTTTCAGTTCCTCACTGGTCATGGCACGCTCTACGGGTAAATCATATGCCAAGCACATATATATGATCCTGGTGAGGGCGCAGCACCCATTGATTACCTTCTTTCGCTCCCATCTATATTGTGCCAAATAGAGCTGATCAATGATCCAGCTGGCTAGATCAACTATTTGCGGTCCAGTACATGCTAAGTATAATCGAAACCAGATTCTCTTGTGGGGCATGGTAAAATGATCCTGAGCTGGGAAAGCAAAGTGCTGCATGCATATTCGTAATGGCTTAGAAAGCTCAGGTGTTATAGCAGAAATATCCTCCCACTTAGTTACGTCACCACGCTTCATTTGCTCTGGGACTAGCCGTTCTTTTTTCGTTGGAGTGTGTGTTCCATGAATCTTGATGGCCGCTCTGATTAAATCCTTCGAAAGATAAAATCTTTTGTAAGGTGGATCATCCACTAAAGAAGGCAAAATAAAGGTTCCTGGGATGTCCTTATTCTCTGAGGCCAGCAAAGTGGTGATTAAGTAATAACACCTATAAAAGTCAGGTTTGGCCAGAGGATCACTGAAATACTCCGTGAAGCTGGCTCTAGCCCAAACATGAGTTAAGTCCTGGGTGTTCTGTAGGCCTTCAAATTCTCTTGAGAAGAATTGATACTTGCCCCATGTGCGGTCATCAAATGTCATATTTGCTTCAAAAATGAAGTCAGCATCAGCTAATGGTCCTGCTAGGCCTTGGAACCAGTGAGAGTTACGGTGTATCTTCTCTGTGTATCCCATAGGTGGGTTATCGATTGGCATGGGTCCCGGAAATCCTTGGAACTTTGGCGGTGGAGCGGTCGGGTGGGATTCTGCGCGTAAAACATTGAGGTGCACCGCAGCTACGCTAGGGCCTGCTTTCGATGGTCCTGCTTCGGTTTGCATGATGACTGATGAGCTAATGGAAAAGATCTGCTACAAAAGATTAACACATTAGTATGGAAATTAATTATGATCCCATTAAGGTGAGACCGCAATCCCTTTCCATAACCGATGTGTAACCCGAGTAGCCAAGTGTCGTGAAGTGATTAATGCAATGATTATTTGCAAAACTAATGCAGGTCTCTAGACACCTACATGGTCAGATTATGCATACATTTCTTGATGAGCCGTTATTATGCATGATGTGGGGTTTGGGTGTATGAATTTGTACAAGGTTTGGTTGAGGGTGAATTAGTACAAGGGTGGAGTTTAAACGGGGTGGGAAAATTGTTAGATAATGGGGTACAAGAAGACGTCTCGATACGTTGCGGTATCCATTTCCTAAGAGTCTTTGAGTGGGTGGTATGTTTCTGCTGAGGTACAAAAAGTGGTATCGGGTTTGGTGGTATTGAAGGATGAGAAGATTTCGGAGGGGTATATATTACATGGCTAGAGGGTTGGGCTATAATACATTGTTTGGGTACCCAAATCTGCATGGGTGTGGGTCTATGGATAAGATACTTCTTGGCGATCCAAATCTGCCGAGTATTTGTACTTGGGTAAGAAGATCGAGGGGACTTTGGATGCTGACTCTGCTTTTGTTGAAACTTTGTCCTGTTCTCGTCTCCAGTATGGCCAATAGCCTGTGGTTGCTGTCCTTTTGGCACCCATATTTGTTTTGTGCCACTTGTTCTGTGATGTTGATACTGCTGCTTTCTTTGCCTTGTCTGGTGATGTTGTCGGTCTGGGTTCCTCCGTTGTGGTTGACTCGTTCGTGGTTGGGTTTGAGAGGTCCAATGGACGCTCTGCTTTGGAAAAGAAGGGAGATCCAACACTTGCGTGACCTGCCCATTAGGAAGTGATTCGTTATTTGTCTTTAATCTAGGCCAGTCCGCCGCAAGTTTGGAAGGATGAGCACCGCAGGGTGTTGTGCTCATTTGGCTGCTGATGCAACCCACCTGACCGCTGATTGTGTTCAACTGCCCTAGCGGTTGGGTAGCTGCCCCTTCTAGTTTGCAGGAAGCCCCAGGGAAGATCTCCTGTCGTCCTTCTGATTGACAATTGTCCCTAGCCAAGCCCGAGTGGGTTGGAGTAGACGTAACGTGACTAGTCTGACCCAAGATCTTCCGGTCTTCCGTCGCATGTGTTTCGTAGGGTCTAGGGTTACAAACCTCAGTCGGAATACCGTTAGGGAAGTCAAGCGGTATCACTCGCTTCTGTTCTAAGGTTCCAATCTGTAAGGAGCCTTGTCTAAGATTTAGGTCCACTGAGTGATCGTATAGCCAATCTTGGCCAAGGATTAGGGGTTCTATCAGGTCGTCATCATGGCACACTAGTAGCTTCGTTGTCATGGTCACATCCTTAATGAGGATAGGAAGGTCCACCTCACCCATGCAAGGGGTTTCCATGCCTCCTAGGCCTATGAGGTATGCCTCAATTGGCCGCATTTCTATTCCTGAATCCTTATAGTGGGACCATCTAATCGCACTAGTCGCAACACCTGAGTCAATTAAAGCCCTGAGCTCTTGGCAAGGGTTGTCGTGCTCTAGCCTGACTGTAATGAATGGTCTCCTGTCCACTATACTAGGACGAGTGGTTGACTTTACTTGACACATGGCCATGGGATATCTGGGTGTAGTTTCCAGATGGTTATAATGTTCTCTCCCTAGTCCTTGTCTTCTTAACTTCATGCGTTTAATGCGTTCTATTGCTTCTGCCTGAGCTTCCGCTCGTATTCTATTTTCTTCCTCCTTACGCTTCTTTGCCAACGTGAGTCGTCTAAGCATATCCTCAGTAAGAGGTTCCTGATATAGCTTGACTCTACAGCCACTAATATAATTAGGCATTATATCTCCTTCTAAAGTGGCTAACTATACTGCTCCACTTGTTGAGAGTCTGTTAATGATCATAGGTCCATAACCTCGCTTTTCTAACTTACGTGCGTGTTGCTTCAGCGTATATACTAGAACTAAATCTCCTTCTTTTAGGCCTTTATCTTTCACATGTGCATCAAAATATGCTTTCTGTCGCTTCTTCGCTGCATATATTCCTGCTGCTGCCTTTAGCCTGGTTTCTCCTAATCGTTCCAAGTCCATTATTCTTGCTGATAATTCATGGCCGGTCCACTGATGTTCTTGTGCAACCTTAAGGGTCGGTATCAAGAAGTCCAAAGGAAGCACAACATTCTGACCAAAAACCATCTGAAAGGGAGTTGCATTGAGTACGGTCTTGTAGGCCACTCGATATGCCCAAACAGCGTGGTGTAACTGTTTGTCCCAATCTGAACGTTTGTTGTTCACGAGTTTCGTCAGTACGTTACAAAGGATCTTATTAGTGCTTTCAGCCTGACCATTGGCCTGAGGATGATATGGTGCGGATTTCTTGTGAATCACCATAAAATCCTGTAACAAATATTCAATGACTTGGTTTAGAAAGTGAGTGCCTCGATCGCTCACTAACTCTATAGGCAGTCCATATCTTGTAAAGACATTTTCAAATAAGAATTTTGCAGTTGTGTGTGCATCATTCTTTTTCGTGGCTTTTGCCTCTACCCATTTCGTCAGATAATCTGTGGCAACAATAATGTATTCAGCATGTGTACCTTTTGCAGGGGGGTTAATGGGTCCTACAAAGTCTATACCCCACTTAGAAAATGCACGTCCGCCCATCATGGGTTTCAATGGCATTTCATCTCTGCGAGTAGGAAACTGAGTTCTTTGGCACACATCACATCTCTTTACATAGGTATGCGCATCCATGTGAAGAGTGGGCCACCATAATCCTGCAAAGAGGATGGCTTTGATTATCCTATCGGGTCCAAAATGACCTCCTGCAACACCTTGGTGTGCAGTCTCTAGTATGCTCAGATAATCGCTCTCATGAACACATTGTCTTAGATATCCATCTCGTCCTCTTTTGTATAGGTTATCGCCAATAAGTGAATAGTCGTGAGCTTCCTGCTCTAGACTACGTTGTCGAGCTAAAGTCATTCCTTGAGGGAATGTGTTCGTCCTCAAGTATGTCACTAATTGTTCACTCCAGTCTGGTGTGAGAGACACATGATACAATGTAGCATGCTCTATTGGTGGTCTTTCACAACAAACGTGGCATTCTTTACACAACCTGTAGACATCTGCTTCCATCGTAGGCCAATATACTCCTAGTCTATGCAGAGTCTGTAATGTTCGATGTTTTGAATGATGTTGCTTTAATGCACCTATGTGTGCTAATTGCAACCAATTCGCATGTTCTGATTCATCTACACAACAAGCAAGAATCTTTTGATTATCCTGTTTATATATGCTTCCTGCCATTATTTGGTATCTCTGAGACTTGGTAATCTCTCCCTCTTTGATCTTTATCCTAGGATTCTTGGGTCCATATGTGAGAATAGGGACTATAGGCTTAGCCCATTCTGGTGCTATCTCAAGATTAAACAAGTATGCATCTGGTAGTTCATCCGCTACTCCTTGAGGAGCTTCTCCTGAGGTTAATCTCGAAAGGTGGTCAGCTCTAAGATGTGTCTTTCCTTTCCTGACTACGACTTCAAAA
Organism: Ceratopteris richardii; assembly: GCA_020310875.1. Taxonomy (NCBI): domain Eukaryota; kingdom Viridiplantae; phylum Streptophyta; class Polypodiopsida; order Polypodiales; family Pteridaceae; genus Ceratopteris; species Ceratopteris richardii. The sequence goes on along the minus strand of CM035439.1, from coordinate 135,525,709 downwards.
TCATACTCCATGAGTAATAGAAACCAACGTATCAGTTGTCCTGTGTTGCATGGTTTGTTGACTAGGTACAATAGGGCTTGGTGATCTGTAAAGAACTTGAATTTGTTGGCCAACAAGTAGTGCCTAAACTTCTTTACTGCGTAGATCATCCCTAATCCCTCTCGTTCCGTCGTGGTGTAATTTCTTTCTGCTGCGTTCAATTGTCTGCTCGCGTAAGCTATGGGGAGATCTATGTTACCTTCATTCGTGGGTTGTGCTAACACACATCCTATGGCGTAATTGGATGCATCCACATGTACATGGAATGGCTTACTCCAATCTGGGGTTGTCAATATAGGTGCTGAGCACAAGCGTCGCTTTAGTTCATTGAATGAATTTTCACATTCATCTGTCCATTCAAAATTGGTTAAAAGAGAGTACAAAGGCTTGGCTATGATTGCATACATGTGTATGAATCTCCTATAATAACCGCAATGGCCCATAAATGCTTGTACCTCTTTCACATTAGTTGGTCTAGGTAAATCTGCAATTACCTTCACCTTTTCTTCATCCGTAGAGATTCCATTTTTTGACACAATGTGTCCTAGAATTTTGCCTTGTCTGACCATGAAAACGCACTTTTCTAGGTTCAAACAAACCTGATATTCTCGACATTTGTCAAATATTTGTCTTAACTCTGGGATATGTGTCTGTCTTACATTTGAATGAGCACATAAGTCATCGACATAAACTTCCAAACTCTTGCGTAAGAATTCCTTAAAAACATGACACATGAGTCGCTGGAATGTGGTGGGTGCATTTGTTAAGCCAAATGGCATCACACGAAATGCAAATATGCCCCATTCAGTGGCAAAAGCCGTCTTGTGTTGATCTTCTGGAGCAATGTCTACTTGATTATAACCTGAGAATCCATCAAGAAAGCTGTAAACTTCCTTGCCCGCAACTCTTTCCAATAGATGTTGTAGCTCAATGATGAGTAGCACCTCCTTTAATGTCAATCCGGGAAGACGTGAGGATGGTATGAAGACCTCGAGCAAGTGGCGGCACAAGTGCGTGAGTGAGAAGCACACTAGCATGCACACACATACACACACACGCGCACACACGGCAAGACAAAGAGTGAGAATCAATGGAGCTTTTAGATTACTTTCAAAGTGCTCTTACAAGTTCGTTTCAATTACAATCTAACCTCAAAAATGAGCTCTCTAGCTCTTTTTATAGTTTTTGACTAGCTTTTGGCCCTGTCCAGACCTAGTGTCCGGCCTAGTTAAAAATTAGGTTCCAGGGCTTATTTGGGGGCTCAAACGAGATCTAAAAAATACGAAAATTGGTACGCAACTACTTCTAAGGCTCCTCAAGCTCAAGGACTCCTTGGCTTGCACAAAATGGAGCTACAAAAATGTGAAATGATATTTACAATGATTGTTAGTGATAAAAATCACTGTTGTTGTAGGGATTTCTTCTAGTGATCTGCCATACATATCTTCGAGCTCCCTACTTGCTCTTCCTCCCTGCATGTCCATCTCTTTGATTTGCATTAATGTCTTGAAAAAATATTGGCCTACTTGCCAGATCTTCTTTGACTGCCCTGTTTGCTTGTGCTGTCCCTTCGCTCTGACTCCCTTCTTTGACTTTCATGTCTTGTACGTCCTGGTGTACCAAGGCTACTGCCAACACCCCCCCCCACTCTCGCGTCTGTCGCCCCTGACAGACCCTTGTCTAGCTGCTTTTTGGACGTAGTATTGTACAACATCGGCGGCGAGGTGGTGTTCTTCTAACCTGAGTCCCCTTGCTAGATCTGTCAGCAATGCATCCCAATTGACTGGCCCTGGGACATCTGGATGTGGCACCCGTAACTGCTCTGAGTGAATGGTTCGCTCCACAGCAAATAAATGGAGGAGATGTGAGGGTCTGGGTACAAATATTTCTGAGTGGTATTCCCAGAACCCTGTTATGAACATCTCTTCGAATGTTTGTTTAAAGCAGGCTGGGAGGTATTTTATTCTGGCGTGCCAAGCGTATATCACCTCTATAGAAGGAGTGGTGCTCATGTCATAAACTAAATCTTGGTTTCCTGTAAGGAATCCGACGCCTGAGAAGTGTGGGTCCTTGATATTGTTGAATGTCCTGAATGTAATAAGCATTAACTCAAAAATTTTCATGCACATCTGGGCCATTACATCAGGGGTATTCCTTAATCGGATGCTCCAGTGCCGTATAGTGGAAATCATGTAATTGACGGTGGGAGGCCCTTGAGGGGGTGCTAGATAGACGTAGTTTAACCATTTGGCGCATCCCTTGATATTCTTGACTGCAATGGTAAACTCTGGCCATGTGCGTCTGCGGAGTACAGGAACATAACAAGGGTTATATTTAATAAAAGAGGCATATTCGTCCAGGTGCGAACCATCTCCGGGTAGGTTTCGAGGAGTCGGATCCTCCAAGTGGGTTGATGAATGGATCCTTTTTTGGCGCTCTCTGGGATATCATCTGGCCCAAATTGTGTAGCAAACGTTGGAGGTTTGCCACATCTATGTTGGATTTTTGCATTGTAGTCCGCCAGGAGTATACAATATGGCACGTATTGATCATCATTGGTTCCGATCCATCTATGGTGGGACATGCTGCGGAAGTATTCTGATTTAATAATAGTGTCCTCTATCTTTGCCATAGATTGGATTTGAACTGCCACTCGATCTTCATGAGTTGATGCCGTTTTCTCTAGTGTTTGGAGCCACTCAGGTACTTCGATTTCTAACGTATCCATTCCTTCTGCGGTTTGCTCACCACCTGGCATTGGCATAGGAACGTAAGGTTCCTCATACGTCTCATCTACCTCGATGGGTACCAAATCCTCGGGTTCTGGTTCGACAACTAGAGAGGGTTGCCTTTCATGTGTGAGTAATCTTGCCTGTAATTCGGCCACCTGCTCTTTCAATGCCTTGACTTCCTCTGAAGTCGTGGTCGTTTCTGTGACTTTGGGTGCTGTCTGTTGCTCTTGGAGTTGATTGCGCAGCGCATCACGTTCCCTTTCCAAGTCATCATGAGCTTCTAATAGATCTGCATAGCTGTCCAAGATGATCTTCATTGTCTCTGAGGGCACAGCTTTAAACTGCTCTGGATCAATTTCATGTGGAGAGCCTTCCATTGCTGCTTCTAGATTTGCTTCATTTTGCTGCTGCAGTCTCTTGTTTTCCTCAAGGGCGGCCGCCATGTGTTTTCTGAGAAGTGCCAGGTTACGCCGGACTTTGAGATTATCGGCTTGGTATACCTCGAGCAAAGCTTCTAGTTGTTTGGCACCTGATTCTGTCGATGGTTGGGGTGCCGCCAATAATGTTTGGTGAGCCTGCTCAAGCGTCGTGTAGCGTTGATTCAGTTCTGCATTTTCTGTTTGTAGAATGTGAAATTGTCTTTGTAAGTTCTGATGGTGCGTTTCCAGTTGCTGATACCGGTTGTCCAGAGCTTTGTACTCATGCTGGAGCTGGTATACACATTGGTTTAATGCTAAAAATATGTTATTTACATTAAATAATGCTGGGAGGGGTGAAGATGCAGGGGGAATGGGGGCGGGAATGGGAGAGGTGAATGATGTGGATGTACGTGGAGATGTGGGGGGAGGGGGTATGGGTGGTGAAGGTGGCATGGGGGGAGGGAGTGGTGCTGTGGCAGGTGATGTTTCCATCGTGTCAACTGTTTGAGTGACGGTGTAGATGGGAATCGTGGGTGGAGTGGATGTGACATCGGTGAACAGGGTGGTGAAGGTGGTCATGGTGACTCCCCCGTATTGGATTCCCGGAGAGAGTGGGATGCCCATGACAATGGTAGTGGTAGTGTCCTGTGGTGGAGTGAATTGTGTAGTGTGAGGTGGGGATGGTGGTGACAACGGTGCGTCCTGATATTCTTCTGCTTGCGCTGCCTCGCCTGGTGCTGATGTATTGATGTGAATTTGCTTCCCGGACCTCCTGGGACGAACGGGAACTCTTTTTTCAAACCTGTGGATGTAGGCCATTGCCTCATGAATGGCCTCGTCCAGTCCTACAGCGTCGGCATGAAGGTTCATGGACTCAATGAACAACTCGTCCACACCTTCCTCAGCTAGCAAGTCGTTCATGAGTCTTTTGCCCTGTTCTAGAGACATCTGATGCTGTTCCTGAACCAGTCGCATGGTTCGATATAGTCTCTTGATTTGTGCCGAATATGCTGGGGCACTTGCTAACTCGGAGAGTTCGTCATATTCTTGATGTTGTTCTTCGTCGGCTTCTTCTTCGTCTCCTCCTGCCTCTTGTTCATTTACATCGACTTCTACAACTTGTGGTTGGGTGGGGGCCGATGTTGTTTGGGGTTGTGGTTCCTGAGCTCGCGCTGCTTCAGCTTCGATGTTAGAATCATAGATTAATCTGGCAATTTCTTCATCCGTGAGGTCCTCAAGAGTAAATCCCTGCGGAAATTCCAAATCGGATGGAATGGGTGGAAACACCAGATTAGGCCCCTCTGTGCTTGGTCTTGGTAGCCGGATTGTGAATGGCCTAACTCGTCGTGTCTGGGGAGGGGTGATTTCTGGTGTAGCGGTAGCTCCCCTTGGTTGGGCACAGGGTAGTTGGACTCCCCCCCTCATCTTCTTTGATGGGGGACCTGCTGCTGATAGTCTTCTCTGGAATTCTTGGACTCGGGACCATACGAGTGCCCGCTGAACAGGCACGTCATAAGCCAAGCATCTATAGATTATTCTGGTCAGAGCACAACACCCGTGGAGCACATTCTTCTGTTTCTTGTTCCACCTTTGATGCGCTAGGTGGATCTGATCTATGATCCAGTGGGGCACATTGATGGGCAGGCTTTCGGTTTCTGCTAGATATAAACTGAACCATATTTTTTTCGGGGGCATTGTGAATCGTTCCTGGGCGGGGAAAGCAAAATGTTGCATGATGGTTCGCAGGTGAAGCGCAATGGTAGGTGTCATCGCTACCATATCCTTCAACTTATTAAGCTCCTTGTGCTTCATTCGACCTGGAACCATGGTTTCCTTTTCTGTTGGGATGTGCATGCCATACATACCCAATGCTTCTCTTACCAGATTGAGGTTTAACTTGAACCTTTTAAGCTCATTACCCGGCAGTAGTGATGGCAACACAAAGGTGCTGTCGCCTCCCTTGGCCCTGCTCGGCGTGATGGTACTGATCAGATATGAGCATCGTAAAAAATCCGGCTTTGGTAAGTGAGTCCTGAAATAACTTTCCACACCCGCTTTGATCCAAACTGATCTCATGACTTCGGCGTTTTGATAGCTTTCAAACTCGCGTGTGAAAAAGTGGTATCGACCCCATTTGCCATTGAACTCCAATTCTGCTTCCCAGAAATAGGTCCCATCGCCCAGTGGTCCAGCAACATCACTGAACCAATGCGCATGCTTACCTACTTGAGAAGTGTGCCCTTGAGGAGGATCCTGAATGGGGATCACATGCACGGCTTGAAGTTCTTGCGGCCTTGCGGTGAGATGCGGCTCAAGGAGAAGTGTTTCTATGTCCACAATCTGGACACCAGATCCGGCTTGAGAACTGGTACCTGCTTCTGCCATGGCCCTGTTTGCTGGTTGGTTCTGTGAGAATATAGAACCAAGTGTTAACATCGTAATGGACAGAATAAATCCGTTGTTGTCCCCGTTACAACATTAACATGCGGTAGATGGTGAGTTAGTGGTTAGTAAGTGCATGAAGACAGTGTGTGTAATTAGTACTTGTGTTGTCCTAGGAGACTACTGCAGTTAGTAAGTGGGCATGAATTTACAAATTGGGGTCGGGGGGTTTATTACAGGCCCTAGGCTGCCAAATGCAGTGAATGGGCTTTGTTTTCGGTTTCGGAGAGTCTCTAGAGAGCTTCCTCGATGTCGTGGTCTGAAAACGAGGCCTTTTTGGGACCCATATACAATTGATTACATGCACGCTCTTGGGTCTTGGTGTGTTCTTGAGCGTTGAGAACGAGTGAATACTGGCAGTATGCATAACTGCGTTATGCCGTTTAGGTTGTGGCCTCAGCGTAGCTACTTGTGCCATCAAGCAAGCCTTAGGCACCCAAATTTGTCTTGATTGTGGGCTAGCCTTCCTCGACTTCTTGGGCACCCAAATAGATTTCACGTTAGTAGAAGAATTTTCGAAAGACTTCTTATTAGTGTCGTGTTGTTGGTTACTAATAAGAGGCTTTGCTCGTGTGGTTGGCTTGAGTGCAACCGGGTGTTCGCCTTTCCGTACCCACACTTGTTTCACTTGCTGGGACATTCTGCTGCGCAGGTACTTTTGATCTCTGACATAGGTAGCACTCTGCTTCTTCGGCCTGTGATCCACCTTGGTTTGTTGCCTTCTTCTGGCCTTTGGAAAAGAAGGGAGTTCCTTTGCATCCCGGACTTCTTTTTTGTGAATATCCTTCCTCTGCAACACATAGTTTTGGACAAGAACAGCATGGTCAACTTCATGTGCACCCCTGGAAGGACCAGGAGTCTGTGCCTTTCCTAGTTCCTTGAGTGCTCCATTGTCTAATTCTACTGTAACTCGACTATGATTGACCCATACCTGAAGAAGTCCACTTCTTAGGTTTAAGTTGACTGCTTGGTCATAGATCCAGTCTTGACCCAAGACAAGAGGTTCAGTGAGATCCTCATCTTGACACACTAGCACTTTAACTGTCATTGCCTCATCATGAATGTAGAGGGGAAGTTCCACCTCGCCCATACAAGGGGTCTCCACGCCTCCCAATCCTATAAGATATGCTTCCACAGGATTGACAGTTAACTGTAACTCTTGACAGTAAGACATTCTAACAGCACTAGTGGCTGCACCTGAGTCAATCAAGGCTCTTACAGTCCTTGCACTTTTTCCTTGTCCTATATCTAGGGTTACGAAAGGACGTCGATCAGTTATCCTAGGTGAGCTGGTTCCTGCGGCTTCACACATTGCCATATGATATCCTTGATCTGCATAGTCATTTGTCCTAGGCTGCTCTCTACCTTGCCTACGTAATTTCATCCTTCTAATGCGTTCTAAAGCTTCTGCTTGAGCTTCTTCTCGCACTCGCTTTTCTTCCTCTTTGCGTTTCTTAGCAGTGTTGAGTCGGCTAAGCATTTCCTCCGTGAGGGGTTCCTGATACAACTTGACTCTGCAACCGCTAATATAATTTGGGAGAACATCACCCTCTAATGTGGCCAATTGTACTGCTCCACTTGTGGAGATCCTATTGATGATCATAGGTCCGTAGCCTCTCTTTTCTAGCTTCCTCGCGTGTTGTTTGAGTGTATAGACTAGGACTAGATCGCCTGCTTTCAAGCCTTTATCCTTCACATGGGCATCGAAATATGCCTTCTGTCTCTTCTTGGCTGCATATATTCCTGCAGCGGCTCTTAGTCTTGTTTCCCCCAATCGTTCAAGGTCAAAGATCCTAGAGGAGAGTTCGTGACCTGTCCATTCGTGCTCTTGTGCTACTTTCAACGTAGGAATCAGGAAATCCAAGGGTAGCACAGCGTTTTGACCGAATACCATCTGAAAGGGAGTGGCTTGGAGTACCGTTTTGTAGGCAACTCGGTATGCCCAAACAGCATGGTGTAGCTGTTTGTCCCAATCAGAGCGTTTAGTGTTCACTAATTTCGTCAATACATTGCATAAAATCTTATTAGTGCTCTCAGCTTGTCCATTAGCTTGAGGGTGATAAGGGGCAGACTTCTTGTGTATTACCAAGAATTCTTGGAGTAGATTTTCAATTACTTCATTCAAGAAATGAGTGCCTCTATCATTTACAAGCTCTATAGGTAGTCCATATCTCGTGAATACATTCTCAAACAAGAATTTGGCAGTTGTTTGAGCATCGTTCTTGGTTGTAGCCTTTACCTCTACCCACTTGGTGAGATAATCTGTTGCCACAATGATGTATTCCGCATGAGAACCCTTAGCTGGGGGATTAATAGGACCTACGAAGTCTATTCCCCACTTAGAGAATGCACGTCCACCCATCATAGGTTTCAGTGGCATCTCATCTTTGCGTATAGGATACTGAGTTCTTTGACAGACATCACACCGTTTCACATAGGTATGTGCATCCATGTGAAGGGTAGGCCACCAAAAGCCCGCAAATAGTATTGCCTTGACTACCCGATCTGGTCCAAAGTGTCCTCCTGCTACACCTTGGTGAGCAGTTTCTAAGATCTTAAGATACTCACTTTCATGGACACATAGCCTCAGGTAACCATCTTTACCACGCTTATATAGATTATCACCAACGAGTGAATAATCCTGGGCTTCTTGTTCTAAACTCCTTTTTCTAGCTAGAGTCATGTCTGGAGGGAATGTGTTTGTCCTCAGGAATGATACTAGTGGTTCGCTCCAATCTGGCACGATGGATACTTGATAAAGAGTGGCGTGTTCCACTGGTGGTTTAGTGCAACAGATTGGGCATTCCTTGCACAACTTTTGGACATCAGCTTCCATAGTTGGCCAATGCACTCCGAATCTCTTTAGAGTCTGCAACGTTCGTTGCTTTGAATGGTGTTGCTCTAGTGCACCTACATGTGCTAGTTGCAACCACTTAGCGTACTCATCCTCTTCTACGCAACAAGCCAAGATCCCTTGATCTGTGTGCTTGTACATGCTTCCTGCCATGATGTGATACTTTTGGGCTTTTACGATCTCTCTATTCCGTGTGTTTACCACTGGATGGTTGGGCCCGTATGTCAATACTGGTACCAATGGCTTAGCCCACTACGGCACAACTTCCAAATTAAACAAGTAAGCATCAGGAAGGTCATCTGACACTCCTTGTGGGGCTTCTCCAGATGTGAGCCTAGAAAGGTGATCTGCTCTCAAGTGAGTCCTACCCTTTCTTACCACAACCTCAAAATCATATTCCATTAGCAAGAGAAACCATCTTACTAATCTTCATGTATTGCATGGCTTGTTTACGAGATATAACAATGCCTGATGATCAGTAAAAAATTTAAACTTATTTGCAAGCAAATAGTGTCTAAATTTCTTAACTGCATATACCATGCCTAATCCTTCTCGTTCGGTAGTGGTGTAATTCCGTTCAGCCGCATTCAACTGTCTACTGGCATAGGCAATTGGAAGATCCATATTACCTTCACCAGTAGGTTGTGCAAGCACACATCCAATAGCATAATTGGATGCATCAACATGAACATGGAATGGCTTATTCCAATCTGGTGTGGTCAAGATTGGTGCTGAACATAATCTTCGTTTAAGTTCCTGGAAGGAATTCTCACATTCATCCGTCCACTCAAAGTTAGTCAGAAGTCCGTACATGGGCTTTGCAATGACAGCATACATGTGTATAAATCGTCGATAATAACCACAATGCCCCATGAAAGCTTGTACTTCCTTGACATTCTTTGGCCTAGGTAGCTCTGCTATGGCTCTCACTTTTTCTTCGTCGGTAGATATGCCATTCTTTGACACTATGTGTCCTAGAATCTTTCCTTGCCTGACCATAAAAACACACTTTTCTGGGTTCAGGCAGACCTGATATTCTCTACATTTGTCAAAGATTTGTCTGAGTTCAGGAATATGGGTTTGTCTAACATTGGAATGAGCACAGAGATCATCAACATAGACTTCTAAACTCTTTCTTAGGAACTCCTTAAACACATGGCACATCAGCCTCTGGAAGGTAGCTGGTGCATTGGTAAGCCCAAATGGCATTACTCTAAAAGCAAAAATGCCCCATTCTGTGGCAAAGGCTGTCTTATGCTGATCCTCTGGAGCTATGGCTACTTGATTGTAGCCCGAAAAACCATCAAGGAAGCTGTACACTTCCTTGCCTGCCACTCTTTCTAAGAGATGCTCTGTGATGGGAAGCGGATAGTTATCTCGAATTGTGGCGGCATTAACCTTTTTCAAGTTAATGCACACACGCAGTTTGCCATTCTTCTTGGGCACCACTACGATGGGGGATACCCATTCAGTGTGCTCAATTTCATAGATAAATCCAGCTTCAACCAGTCTATCTATCTCTTCTTTGATCTTAGCAGCATAATTATCGTTATATGTATAAGGCTTTTGCTTAGAGGGTTTGGCGTCTGCAGTCATGGGGATGGTGTGCGAGCATATGTCCGGGTCAACCCCTTTCAAATCCTTGTAACTCCAAGCGAATACATCTCTGTATTCTCTTAGCAAGGTAATCAATTCATGCTCTTCTTCTTCTGTCAGGTCATGGCCTATATACGTGCATCTCTCCTCTCCTTCTTCTATGGCCACTACTATTTTCTTGGTGGTTTCTTTGTTATCATAGGCCTCTCCTGATTGTGCCTCTCGTTTAGGCATTCTTATCATGACTCTTCTATCATCTATCTCGTACTTCTTAAAATTTTCTGGGACCTCAAATAAAGATTCTTCCTCTTCTGGTAAGGCTTCTCTCTTCTTTCGTTTCTTTCCTTCTTCCTTAGGGGTCATATGCGTTGCTAATCTCACATCATTTGTAACTTCTCCATGCTTCTGAGGTTGAAATTCCACGTCCTGGAGATATTCTTCATCTGATGCAAATGGTGGGTCCATAATGATTGACTCTAGATCGGAGTCACTTGCATCCTCAAATGCATCAGGGCTAGGTTCGCATTCTTCTAGAACTGCCTCTCCCATGATTAGCTCTATGGAGAAGACTGAAATATCATAGCCATCCTCATCACAGTGAGGTGTCCATTGTTCCTCGTTGATGGCTACGTCCATTGTTGCTAAGATTTCTGCCCAACCGTGAGGTTCAAATTCTTCGTCTGGAAAAACTACAGGTACATAGGCTGGGTCTTGGATTGATCTATGGGTTTCTTTCGCTCCTACCTCTCTGGCTTTCTCTCTCTTCTCTTCCTCTACTGCTACCTTGCACATCCATAAGTGAGTATCTTCATGCATCCATGAGGATCCAGACCCTATGGAATGCACCGATTCTGTATCATCTTTGGCTCTATGGATGGGATTCCATTGGATAGGAGGGACATCTCTATGAGAATAGTCCTTGAGATTGACTTTGGTTGTAACACCTAAGTGCTGCAGGTACAAAGAATTGGTCCCCCAATCCTGTACCACTTGCAACTGTCGCATGAATGGTCTTCCCAAAATCATCTCATAGGCATGATTTTTGCTGAAGTCACATATAGCAAAGCTATGCTCAAACTCGACACCACAAGTGGTGAGAGTTATTCCTTCTAGCAATCCTAGGGGTCTCTCTATGTGACCATCGGCCATTTGCAATTTCATTCTCGTCGGCCTGAGTGCCGGCTTGCCCCAACGCTTCCATAAGGAGGTAGTGGCAATTGCAACTCCTGCACCTGAGTCCAAAATTGCCTTCGTGGTGTAGTCCTGGTAGGTGATGGGAAGATAGGTGTTCCCTTCTTCACCTTCACACATATCCCCTATCTTATCCAAGGGAATTTCTGGCACTGTCCTATGGGATCCTACCTGGGAACGAGGTTTTGCTATCTCTGGTACTTGTTTGGCTACATGCTTCCATAATTCAGGTCTAACCTTGAGTAGCTCTTCTAACTTGAGATTACACTGCACATTAGTGTTCTTCACTACCTCTGTGTTCCTAGGTATGACTGAGTCGTCGTTCCTTACCAAGACTGTGGGTGCTCTCATACATGTGGACTTTGCTTCCCATGGGCCTGTGAAGTGGGGTAGCTCTTGTATGGAATTAGACTCAAAGTCCAATCTCTCGAGAGATTGAGTACTCTCATGTTCCCCGTAAATAGATGGGATGTCTTGTGGGAATTGGTCGTGTGCATCGTCCACAAGTTCAAAAGGAGGGGCGACCTCGCTTTCGTTTTCCCATTTGTCTTCTTGAATCTCTCGTAGGAAGTCTGGTGCAAACCGATTCATAGAAGAAGAAGTGTCTGGCTCTGTAGAATTAGGTACATATGCTACCTGGGAAGGAGGGCTTATTCTATCGTTGGCTCTTTCCTCGTTCTCATAGATAGCTGGAGCACAAGCTTCTTGGGGAGGATTACTTATGCTATTACTTTTCCGAACAGGCTCATACGCTCTCTGGGAAGGAATGTGGGTTACCTGTGGAGGTACATATGCTTTCGAGGGAGGCTCCTGTGACCTTTGGGGAGGAAGATAGGCTCCTTGAGGAGGCACATGGGCTTCCTGAAGAGGCTGGCTTATCCGTTCTCTTGCCCCTTCCTTTCTTTGAGGGGTAGGCTCCTTTTCTGGCTGTGCAATTAGCCTCTCTAATCTTTCTAAGGAGGGAAAGGAGTCTGGTTTAGTGGAATTGGCCACATACACTTCTGACGGGGAATGCTTCATGTTTCTGCTTGCTTTATCTTTTTCTTGATTTTTTTCTTCCTTGGCAGATCTTGCAATTATTTCCTCTAACTTCTCTAGGAATCCATCCAAGTGTAATTGCGTTTTGGCTGAGCCCGAGTAATTGAAAAGGCGACTGGCTTCAAACATAGTCTGAGCCAATGCGACCATTTTCGCGCACAGTTTGGTTCTTTCTATCTCTAGGTCAGCTCTAGGATAGCACTTGGCATGATCCGTGACATTTGGCCCTTCTTGTATTCTGGCCTGATATGCTTTGAGCATCATGTCTATGTCTTCAGGAGTGGGATCAGCTAACACTGATCCTACCCTAGGAGGTGGTGGAATCGTATGACGTGGTGGGGAAGGTGGTGGGTCAGATGGAGATGGTAGGGGTGGCGGCGGGGTATTGTGAGAGGGGATTTGAGAGGTGATTTCAGTTATCCTAGCTTTGGTTTCTCTTATGCTTTCCTCAAGTTCACTCATCTTTTTAGCCCATTGTCTTTTCATTCTTTCCCGACTATCTTTCCATGCTCTAGTCCTTTTCTTTGTTATGCTCTCGGTTTCACTAGCCTCTGAGTTCTTATCCTGGTTTGTCTCTTGGTTTTGCTGCAATGCCTGAGCTCTAGTGACTACCTGCACTGGTGCAGTGGAAGTGACGCTTCCTGAGGAATCTACAACCAAACCGATCACATTGATCGGAGTGATTTTTGGCATATTGTTGGGGTTCTTTGGGCAATCTCGTAAAAGATGCTCTTTTCCACAATCTTGGCAAAAACCTTGGATAGTCACTGACTGGGGTTGTGTAGATGGGGGTAAGGGACAATCACGGATGAGATGATCTCCTTGGCATCTGTAGCACGGTCCCCTTGGGAATGGAGGTCTTACTTGCCTAGGTTGAGGCCTGGGGTTGGGGTTTGCATACATGACGTTCGTGTAATCCGACTCCCAACTAGGTTCACTTGGTTCCTCACTATAGTAAGACTCACCATGTTCTGGAGACTGCATGTAGTAAGCCTGGGGACTATCGACATGTGTAGAATCAAAGCTATGGTCACTTGGGTCACTTTCCGAGATCAATGGGGTTACTGGTACTATGGCCCTATTCAGGTTTTCTTCTGCAACAGCATACTTTACTGGAATCACGTTAGCGGGGTTTGGGGGCTGTTGAGCTAGTACCGGTTGGGGTCTCTGTTGGGCCTGATATTGTGGTTGGTAGGTTTGTTGGGGTCTAGCATATTGTGGTGGTGGATTTTGGTTTTGGTATCTGCCTTGTTGGTAGGGTTGCGGGTAGGGTTGCCTAACTGCCTGCTTGTTGTATGGGCAATCTTGTGCGGTGTGATTGGTGTATCTCCGTTCTATGGTGCAGTACTGGCTACTAGGGTTTACTTGGGGTTGAGCCATAATAGGGCAGACATTCGCCATGTGGTCGCCACCACAAGTATAGCATCTTTTCACAGGGGCAAACCTAGGAATTTGTTTGCTAGAGACGCCTAGTTTTTGTGCCACTTTCTCTGCGAGTTCCTCAATTGATGTGGATTGCGTGGAAGAGTGACTGGAAGCACTATCTGAATCTTTGTAGATTTTGGAAAGCTCTAGTTCCTCCCCTAGGTTATCTTCAATGTCAATGCACATGCGTACACACTCTTTTATAGTCCATGGGTCCTTCAGATACACATAGGATCTCAATTTCGTACTCAGCAATCCATCAAGGAATAAGGCTACTTGTTTAGCAGATGTGGGTAGCTCCGAAATAGGGCACCTTTCAAGATATTGTCTAAATCTTCTTCCTGCAAGTCTCACAGTCTCTTGAGGGGTTTGCTTGAAGCTGTGAATCAGTGAGGAGGTGTTGTGCCTTATGCCACTCTTGGAGAACTCAATAATAGATGCTTCTAGGAGTTGGTCTATGCTCCTGAACTGGCGCTCATCCAATGGCTGAAACCACGTAAGTGCCGTATTCCTCAGGGTTAGACCGAAGGCATTGTACTGCGTGAATAGATCCTCAACTTGTTCAGCTCTCAAGACTTGCTTGAACTCCGCCACATGATCATAGGGATCTCCTGTGCCGTCAAAGTAATTCTTCATGGACTTAACTAGCTGGGTGGGTCTCAAAGTTCTTGTATGCTCTCTAGGCCTCGGCAGAGGGAATCCATCTACATTTCTTTGGTTCCTGTGGGCTCTATGCATCTCAGGTTCTACCCTATTCGTCTCTGTTCTCGTTCTTTCTCTGCCCACTGGGTTGGCAAAGCTTACTTCCGGTCTATCTCTACTTCTGTCTCTTTGCGTACCATGAGCTTGGGAAGTTCCAGCTCCAGGGTGACCATAGGATACATTTGATCTTGGTTGGGGGAAAATGAATTCACCCTTCCAAGTGTAGGCATGCCTATCATTTTCTGTCACCACGAAGATCCGTTCTGAAGCATGATCCAAGTAGGTCACTCTGCCTGGGCTATCCGGATCCTTAAACTCATAGATCATGATATTTCCTATGTCTGTTGGCTGATTAGACTTATACCTCCAAAAGGCTTCATCAGTTTCTCGATTGAGGAGCAACTCTATGCTCTTGTTGTCTTGGGGGACCCATTCAGGCGTGATAATCCTAGTGAGAACTGATTTACCTCGAGGGGTTCTAGGTTCCGCATCCATGTTCCCTTGTTCCAAGTCACCTAAGTCCGCTTCTGAAATTACATTTCCAAATTCATCTATCCTATCTGGATGACTGGTGACCACGTATATGGTTCCTTCCTTGTCCAGGTATGCACCGTTTTCAAACTTGACAGTTGGGTGCTCTAGTCCTATGGATTGGTCAGGGTTTTTAATCTGGACCACGGATCTTCCTAGGCCATCCTCATAGATGCTAGCACCTAATCGGTTGGTCCTAAGGTACTCCAACTGTGTTTTATAAGGGCCTTCTACCCTGTACAAATAAGGCACTCCTGAACTTCCTGTAGGTCTGTCCATGCCTTGAGACATTTCTGACTCACTGGTCTCAGAGCTAGGGTAGTACGAGTGGTGGCTCAACTGCTGGGCCCAAGACCTTGCAGTGTGATTGACACTAGCCTCTGAAGACCTAAGGCTTTGTCTCTCTCTTGCTAGGTGTCGTCCTGATCTAAGGTTCATATGCCTAACAGATTAGCCCAATTTTTTTTTTCAGAGTACAATCTCGTTGCCGATCAGTTGGTATCAGTTACTTGATTCTTTTTAGTTATTCCTCGTGTTTAAAGTCTTATCTGTTATTACGTCGTTAGGAATACTTGAATGTTCTTCGCACTTTCAGGTTGATCGTTCCACGTTAGGTTCTTTCCTTTATGTTGTCGACAGTACAGAGATTAAGTTTTTAGCTTGAACTTGAGTTTTTAGGCAGTCTTCAACTTGATAGTGGCCTATCGTTGCCCTGACTTACTCCTACTTCTAATCGTTCTTAGCCTGAGCTAGGAATTGACGAAGAGGAGTTGAGAATATTCCAACCTTACTTGTTGATCCCTTGCTTTGAGGTGCTCAAGAACCCGGTTCTCAAGCTTGCAAAGAAACCTTGCTTTGTATGCTCTCAATGGACCTATAAAAGTCCCACGGTTAGCTCAATGCTTAGATTCAAAGGACACAACCAACCACTTTCATTCATGTAACATAAACACATATTTGCATTGTGACTTTTAGGAAAATAATTCTAAAGACCCCTGACTTTGATCCCCCTGGGTATGGTCAACTTCAAAATACCCTCTCTGAAAATCAAAGCATTATCTTTATAAAAAACAGTTGAGGGCGTGTAGTATATGCCACGAGCTTTCCAACAAGCCCAAGAGCTCAAGAATTGGATTTCGTATGAAAAAGTTATGACTGTTCAGGGTTTAGGGAGTTAAATCAGGATTCAATACATGCTAACAGTCAATCAGGAATACTCGAGTAGCTTGTGGCACGGCCTAGCGATGCAATACTACACCCTAGTGTTTGTCCCACACTCAATCAAAATTTAGACCAATAATTTTGCCTTGAAAATTTGACCTAATTTGCCCTTCTAACGCGTTCGCAAAGTCTGTCGGTCGCGATTGACAGGTCAGTCGCGATCGACGTGTCGATCGCGATTGACAGGTCCGTCGTGGCTGTCAGTCGCGATTGACTGGTCAGTCGCGATTGACACGTGGCCGAAAAGTCAATCAATCGTGGTCAAAGCGTCGTTGACTCTGTCGGTCGCGATTGATGAGTCGATCGCGATTGATAGGTCGGTCGCGAGGGTCTGTCAATCGTGGTCAACCCGTCGTTGACTGTGTCGGTCGCGATTGATGAGTCGGTCGAGATTGATGGCTCGATCGCGATTGACACGTGTCAGGCGTATGGTCAGTCGGTCGTGGTCAATCGGTCGTTGACTCTGTCGGTCGCGATTGACAGAGCCGTCGTGGGCTGTCGGTCGCGATTGACGTGTCGATCGCGATTGACAGGTCTGTCCGTCGTGGTTTGTCGATCGCGATTGACAGAGCGATCGCGATTGACAGAAATCTGTGGAATTTCAAAAAACTAAACACATTTTTGGGAAGCTCTAGGCCTGTAGGTCATGGATATGCACTTTGTTTAGCAATTAGAGCAAGTTTTCAGTCGGTCGCGATTGACAGAGCTCGGCGACACACAGACAGTTACTTAGATTTCCGTACCTGCGCAGGGTGCTGGGGATGATGATGCAGCCTGTACCTGCAGAATGCTCACAAAACATGCAAAAAACAGCACATGCAAATTCGCTCTCTCGCTCTCTCTCACAAGTGAAATGAGGGAAATGAGGTGGAGATGGGGATATAGTCAAAAAACTGAAATTTTCGCGATGATGGAGATGCACGTGGGAGATGGTGATGATGATGATGGTGATGATGAAGATGGTGAAGAAAGTAAAAGAAAATCGATGAGAGTGAAGAAAATACCTACAACTCCAACGCGTCAACTCTACGTCTTACCATCACACGCTCGTCCTCAAAGCTCGATCCCCGACAACGGCGCCAAAATTTGGTGTAGCTCAATGATGAGTAGCACCTCCTTTAATGTCAATCCGGGAAGACGTGAGGATGGTATGAAGACCTCGAGCAAGTGGCGGCACAAGTGCGTGAGTGAGAAGCACACTAGCATGCACACACATACACACACACGCGCACACACGGCAAGACAAAGAGTGAGAATCAATGGAGCTTTTAGATTACTTTCAAAGTGCTCTTACAAGTTCGTTTCAATTACAATCTAACCTCAAAAATGAGCTCTCTAGCTCTTTTTATAGTTTTTGACTAGCTTTTGGCCCTGTCCAGACCTAGTGTCCGGCCTAGTTAAAAATTAGGTTCCAGGGCTTATTTGGGGGCTCAAACGAGATCTAAAAAATACGAAAATTGGTACGCAACTACTTCTAAGGCTCCTCAAGCTCAAGGACTCCTTGGCTTGCACAAAATGGAGCTACAAAAATGTGAAATGATATTTACAATGATTGTTAGTGATAAAAATCACTGTTGTTGTAGGGATTTCTTCTAGTGATCTGCCATACATATCTTCGAGCTCCCTACTTGCTCTTCCTCCCTGCATGTCCATCTCTTTGATTTGCATTAATGTCTTGAAAAAATATTGGCCTACTTGCCAGATCTTCTTTGACTGCCCTGTTTGCTTGTGTTGTCCCTTCGCTCTGACTCCCTTCTTTGACTTTCATGTCTTGTACGTCCTGGTGTACCAAGGCTACTGCCAACAGATGTTCCGTGATAGGAAGAGGATAACTGTCTCTAATCGTTGCGGCATTAACTTTTTTAAGGTTAATACACACACGCAATTTCCCATTCTTCTTGGGCACAACCACAATGGGGGATACCCATTCGGTATGCTCAATTTCGTAAATGAATCCTGCTTCTATCAAGCGATCTATCTCCTCTTTAATCTTCGCAGTGTAGTTATCATTATACGTGTACGGTTTCTGTTTGGTCGGTTTTGCATCTGGAGTCATAGGGATTCTATGAGAACATATATCTGGATCTACTCCTTTCAAATCTTTATAACTCCAAGCAAAAACATCTCTATATTTGTGCAATAAGGCAACTAATTCTTCTTCTTCTTCCTTCGTCAAATCATGCCCTATGTATGTACATTTTTCTTCTTCTCCTTCGATAGCAACTATTATTTTCTTGGTTTTCTCTCGGTTATCATATACTTGTCCGCCATTCACCTTTCTATTAGGCATTCGTACCATGATTCTTCTATCTTCGATTTCATATTTCTTGAAGTTCTCGGGTACTTCAAATAAAGATTCTTCTTTTTCTGACATGGTTGCTTTCTTCTTTCTTTTCTTGCCTTCACTCTTGCTAGTCACTTCCGTGGCTAATCTCACATCATTCATAATTTCCTCGTGTCTCTGAGTGTGAGTTTCTACTTCGAAAAAATATTCTTCCTCTGATGCAAAGGGTGGGTCCATGATAATTGATTCTAAGTCAAAATCGCTTGCATCCTCAAATGCATCAGTGTTAGGTTCACACTCTTCTAAAACTGCATCGCACATGATTGGCTCTATCGTGAAAACTGATATGTCATAGCCATCCTCGTCACAGTGGGGTGTCCATTGTTCTTCATTGATGGCTACGTCCATGGTTGCTAGGATTTCTGCCCAACCATGGGGTTCAAACTCTTCGTCTGGGAATACTACAGGTGCATAAGCGGGATCTTGAAGTGTTCGTGGATGTTGTTCTGCACCTAAGGTCCTGGCTTCTAACCTTTCTTCCTCTTGTTTGGCTACTTTACACATCCATAAATGAGTATCCTCATGCAACCAAGAAGGATCTGATTCTAATGAGTGCACGGATTCCGTCTCTATTGGTGTCTTATGGATGGTATTCCATTGTATTGGGGGTACATCTCGATGTGAATAGTCTTTAAGATTGACTTTGGTAGTCACTCCTAAATGTTGCAAGTACAAAGAATTAGTTCCCCAATCTTGTACAATTTGCAACTGACGCATGAATGGTCGTCCCAATATCATCTCATATGCATGATTTTTACTAAAATCACAAATGGCAAAAGTATGCTCAAATTCTACACCACAAGTGGTGAGAGATATGCCTTCTAGTAAGCCTAATGGTTTTTCTATGTGTCCATCAGCCATTTGTAGCTTCATCCTGGTGGGTCTCAATGCTGGCTTACCCCAACGTTTCCATAAAGCGGTGGTCGCTATGGCTACTCCGGCTCCTGAATCTAGGATGGCTTTCGTGGTGTAGCCCTGATGGGTTATCGGAAGATAAGTGTTACCTTCCTCTCCTTCGCTTACATCTCCGATCTTTTCTACAGGTATTTCTGGTACCTTATTTTGTGATCCTATTTGTGAGGGAGTAGTAGCAAGCTCGGGGAATTGATTTGCTACATGTTTCCACAATTCTGGTTTTACCTTTAACAACTCCTCTAGAGTGAGATTACACTGTACCTTGGTATTCTTGATCACTTCCGTGTTTCTAGGGATTACTGATTCTTCATTCCTCACTATTATCGTGGGTGTTGTCATACTAATAGACTTTGCTTCCCAAGGTCCTGTGAACTGAGGTAATTCTTGTAAAGAATTAGATTCAAATCCTGTGGGTTCACTCAGTTGTTCTTCCTCTACATCATCGTAAATAGAGGGAATGTCTTGGGGAAATTGGTACTGCAAGTCATCTATTTCTTGAATAGGAGGATGGGTTCCTTGTTCCTTTCTCCATTTCTCTTCTTGGATTTCTCTCAAAAATTCATGTGAGTACCTATGTATGGAAGACAAATTGTCTTGACTTTCTGAGTTGGGTACTTGAGACAGGGATGGTGCATTCCTTTCCTGTGTCTCTAGGACAATAGGGTTCCTATGCTGATCCTTTTTCTCTTTGCTTTCTATCAAATATTCTAGCCTCTCCATTAGTCCTTGAAAGTGTAATTCCGGTTTTGCCATGTTATTCCAATTAAGGTATCTAGAGGCTTCGAACAAAGCTTGTGCTAGTTCTACCATCTTCATGCACAGTTTAGTTCTCTCAATTTCTAGATCAGCTCGAGGGTAATTTTTTCTCATTTCAGCTACCTGAGGTCCCTCTTTTAATCTAGCCTGATATGCACGAAACATCATGTCTAGATTTTCTGGTATGGGTTCCGCTAAAACTGATCCTGATTTCTGAGCTGGATTCTCTTGATTCAATTCCTGTGAAGTTAATTCTTGGATTTTGGCTCTAGATTCCTTCAAACTTCCTTCCAACTCCGATATCTTTTTACTCCACTTTCTCTTAATTCTTTCTCTAGAATCTTTCCAAGATTTTGTCTTTTTACTGCTAGATTCTGCAACTTCACTGGTTCCGGCTACTTTCTCCTGATTAAGTTGTTGGTTCTGTAAGAGCGCCTGGGCTCTTGTTATAGCTTGGATAGGCACGTATGTAGGGTTGGATCCATCTGCGTTATTTACAATACCTATCACATTGATCGGTGTCACATTCGAAGCGTTAACTGGATTCTTAGGACAATCTTTGATTATGTGCTCTTTGCCACAATCGGCACAAAAGCCTTGTATGTTATAGTACTGTGATTGTCCTGCTATTGGGGGATGTGGACAATCCTTTATGAAATGATCTCCTTGGCACCTAAAGCATGGTCCTCTAGGGCCCTGTGGTCTTTGTTGTCTCAATTGGGGCCGTGGATTTGGGTTTGTGTACATCACATTAGCATAGTCTGGCTCCCAACTAGGTTCCACTAGTGGACTATCGTAATGATATGTCTCCACGTGTTCTCGTGACTCTGTGTAATAAGCGGGTGGACTATCTACATGCGTAGAGTCAAAACTGTTTGAGTGTGGGTCACTCTCTGTGATCAAAGGTGAAGAAGGCACTAAAGCCCTGCTTAGGTTCTCTTCTGCAGCAGCGTATTTGACTGAGATGACATTCGCTGGTGGGGGTGGCTGCTGAGCTAAGACAGGTTGAGGTCTCTGTTGAGCCTGGTATGGGTAGTTCTGAGGAGGCCTATAGTAATAGGGCTGAGCATTGTATTGGCCTTGATACCTACCTGGCTGTGGGTATGCTTGCGGGTAGTTCTGTCTCACGGTTTGTTTGTTGTACGGGCAGTCCTGAGCCGTATGATTCGTGTATCTTCTCTCAATTGTACAGTATTGGCCACTAGGGTTGGCTTGAGGTTGTGGTGCATTGGGGCACACATTTGCCATATGATCACCACCACAGGTGTAACAGCGCTTGTTAGTTAGCACCCTAGATTTACTAGAAACTCCTAGTTTCTGAGCCACTTTTTCTGCTAGGTCCTCTATCGAGCTAGACAATTTTGTGGATGCTAGAGATGAACAGTCTGAGTCCTTATAAACCTTTGAGAGTTCCAACTCGTCTCCTAAGTTTTCCTCAATGTCTATACAAATTCTTACACATTGCTCTAGCGTTCTGGGTTCTTTTAGGTACACGTAGGAGCGTAGTTTAGAGCTAAACAAGCCATCTAGAAACAATGACACTTGCTTGGCTTGTGAGGGTAGCTCTTGCATTGGACATCGTTCAACATATTGTCTAAACCTACGTCCTGCCAGTCTTACGGTTTCCTGAGGGGTCTGTTTAAAGCTATGAATCAACGAAGACGTGTCATGTCTAATCCCACTTTTAGAGAATTCGGTGATGAATGACTCTAAAAAGTGATGGATGTCCCTAAATTGCCTTTGTTGCAATGGCTGGAACCAAGTTAAAGCGGTATTCTTTAACGTTAGTCCAAATGCATTATATTGCGTGAACATGTCTTCGACTTGTTCTGCTCTTAGTACTTGCTTGAATTCTGCGACATGGTCATAGGGATCTCCTGTCCCATCAAAGTAATTCTTCATTGATTTTACTAATTGAGTGGGTCTCAATGTTCTTGCGTGTTCGCGTGGCCTAGGTAGAGGAAAATCATCTCTACCACCTAGTACTCCATGATCTCTTTGTCTATCCGCTCTATTAGTGTTCGTGGTTGTTCTATCTCTCCCTATGGGGTGATTAAAGCTTACTTCCGGTCTCTCTTTATTTCCCTCTCTTTGATTTCCATGGGCTGAGGATGTTCCTGCCCCTTGTTGACTTGTATTCATGTTTGTTCTAGATGGAGGGAATACCAATTCACCTCTCCATGTGTACGTGTTTTTAGCGCGGTCAGGTACCACAAAGACTCTTTCTGAAGTCTCATCCAGGTATACGACCTTTCCAGGTGTATCCGGGTCCTTGAACTCGTATATAGTGATGATACCGACCTCACTAAGTAGTTCTGTCTTGTATCTCCAAAAGGCTTCATCAGTTTCTTTATTTACAAACAACTCTATGCTTCTGTTGTCCTGAGGGATCCAATCCGGGATTAGTACTCGTGTCAGTACAGATTTCCCTCTAGGTGTTCTAGGCTCTTCTAATGGTTCTTTTCCTTGGGATTTTGTTTCCGTCTCTGGTTGAATCACGCCAAACTTGTTGGTATTGTTTGGCTGCGTACTTAAGATGTACATCGTTCCTTCCTTGTCTATGTACGCGTCTCTCTCGAATTTCACCACTGGACGTTCCAATCCAATGGGTTGATCGGGGTTGTGCATTTGCACCACTTGCCTTCGCAAACCATCCTCATAGATGCGAGCACCTAATCGGTTAGTTCGGAGAAACTCCAGTTGCGTTCTATAGGGTCCTTCTGGTTTTTCTAAATAGGCTACATTTGACCCTCCTTCTGGTCTGTCTGTTCTAAATGCCATTTCTGATTCGCTAGTATCTGAGCTCTCGTAGGGATAACTAGTGTTCAATTGTTGAGCCCACGATCGTGCAGTAGTTCTTACACTTGCCTCTGATGATCTAAGGCTTCGTCGGTCTGACTTACCTATATGTTTGCCCGATCTAAGGTTCATTAATTTTCTTCCTTGCACACTCAGTACACGCTCAGATCGTCACAGATTCTTTGTTATTACTTTCTTGATTCTTGTTAAATTTCCTTAGATTCTTGTCTTAGTGTATGCGTCAGGAATTCGACCTTCCGTTATAATTTTGAGTTCTCGTTCCGTCAGACTTATGTTCTTTCCTTTAGGTTTTCGTCACACACACCTTTACTTGTAGTCTTAAACTTGAAAGAATTAAATATCTTGAACTTGAGGCGTTCCTATCGTCTTTAATCCACAACACTACCGTTTAGCCTAAGCTAAGAATTGACTGAGGGGGTTGAGTAATCTTCCAACCTCGAGCAGCTTTTCTGGTTGCTCTGATGCCCAAGAAGCCGCGCTTCCCAAGCTTTATGCCCTTCACTGCCTTGCCTTGGTTGCCCTTGATTGCCCTTGCTAGACCTGGAAAAATCCAATATTAGATCAATTCACAGTTGGATGATCAAACACTTGAGTATATACACCTTTTAAGTCCCTTCCCTTTTGCCCAACTTTTCAATGCTTGCCCCCTGGCTTTCAAGTCCCAAACTAGGTGAACCTCAAAATAGCTTATCAAAAAATAGACGTATCCTTTAAGAAAAAAACAGTTGAGGTCACGTAGTACTCGTCACGAGCTATTAAGCTCAAAAAACGGACTTCGGATGAAAAAGTTATGACCGTTCAGGCCCTGGGGGGTAAAAACTGACAAACAGGTTTTTCTCCAAATATGAGCTAAGGGGTCTCCTATGAGTATAATCACCCCAAAATTTCCCAAAAATAGCCCCAAAATTGGCCAAAAAATGAAACCCTAAAATTTGCGATGGGGGTGCACAATCGCGATGGTCTGAGACAATCGCGATGGTCTGGGACCGTCGCGATGGCGTGAGGGTGCACCGTCGCGATGGCGTGAAATTGGACAATCGCGATGGCGTGAAAGTGCACCGTCGCGATGGCGTGAAAGTGCACCGTCGCGATGGCGTCAGTCAACGGTCAACGTGCACAATCGCGATGGTCCAAAGTGAACCGTCGCGATGGTCTGAGCGCGATGGCGTGAGCCAATCGCGATGGTCTGGGGGCGATGGCGTGAGCCAATCGCGATGGTCTGGGGGCGATGGCGTGAGCCAATCGCGATGGTCTGAATTTTTGAAGTGTCGCGATGGTCTGAAGTGCACCGTTGCGATGGTCTAGATTGCCACGTGGCACCGTCGGCACGATGGTGTGGGCCAATCGCGATGGCGTGACACAATCGCGATGGTCAGAGACCGTCGCGATGGTCAAAGACCGTCGCGATGGTCCGGCCAAGCCGTCGCGATGGCGTGAGCCAATCGCGATGGTGTGACACAATCGCGATGGTCAAAGACCGTCGCGATGGTCCACCAAACTATGAATTTTTGCAATGCAGCTGTGGATTCGTAGAGGCGCTGGTGTCGCCTACACGCTGGTGTGGTCGCTTACCAAAAATGCCGAAGGTTGCAGACCATCGCGATGGTCTGACACACTCGGAAATTTCTGACAGAAGATGATTTTCTTACCTTTTTGCAGCCTTCCTGATGCACTGGAGCTCTGTACCTGCAAGAAAACTCAAGAAAACAAAAGTACACACAAGCACAAAAGCTCTCTCTCACTCTCTCGCATGCACAAATGAGGGGAAATGAGGAGAATGGGTGGATATGGTGAATTTTCTGATTTTTTTGGAGATGAAGATGATGATGCGGTGATGAAGATGGAGTGTGGGGGAGGTGAAAAACACTAAAAACTAAGTAAAAACAACAACAAAAACTGAAATTTTTACCTTCCAACGCCACTTCTTGCTATACTCTTACCATCACACATTCGTCCTAGACTCGATCCCCGGCAACGGCGTCAAATTTGGTGTTGCTCTAGCACAATGGTGAGAACCACGTTAAGAAGCTCCACCTCCTTAATGTCAATCCGCGGAAGAGATAGGAGTGATATGAAGATCGTGAATGTGAGATGAAGTGAGAGTGAAGGTGAGAAGCATAGAAATGCACACACACATGCACACACACTACGAAGAGACAAGCAAGACACAATGGAAGGTGAGAAATCAACTCTATTACTCAAGAACACTATTACAAGCTCAAAATAGCTCTAAGCTCACACTAGCCAACACTAACCAACCTCAAAAATGAGCTCTCTAGCTCTTTTTATAGTTTCTAGCCTAGTTTTGACCGGTTTCACATCTAGTGACCGGCATAGTTAAAAATTAGGTCCTAGATGCTATTTGGAAGGGTAAACGATGTCTAAAAATAACGAAAATTGATACGCTTGTTCTACCTAAGCTCCTCAAGCTCGAGGACTCCTCGGCTTGCACAAAATGGAGCTATGGATTACAAAATGGGGTTTTCTATGTTACATATGTTACAATAGTGATAAAAATCACTGTTGGAGGTTTTTGGAAAGTATTTGAAAACATAATTATTTGAAAAACAATTCGACTGGCTCCCTGCTCTATCGTTACATGCTTCCGTGTCGTCTGTGCCTCTGGCTGCTTCCAACAACTTGTATGAGCTAGAGTGAGCTTGAGCTTGTAATTGAGATCTTGAGTAATAGAGTCTATTTCCCTACCTTCCATTGTGTCTTGCTTGTCTCCTACATGTGTGTGTGTGTGTATGTGTGTGTGCATCTCTATGCTTCTCACCTTCACTCTCAATACATTTCACATTCACGATCTTCATATCACGCCTATCTCTTTCGCGGATTGACATTAAGGAGGTGGAGCTTCTTAATGTGGTACTTACCATTGTGCTAGAGCAACAAGCACATTGGCAATCGTAAGGAACCTTGTGTTCCATGCTTGCACAAAGCACATTGAAATTCGCTAGCTATAATTATGTTAGGGAGAGACTCTCTACTAGACAGAATGATTTTGCTTATGTTCCCACACATGGTAATGTTGTATGCCTTTTCAAAAGCTTTGCCTAGGGAGAACTTTGAATCTTTTCACAAAGCTTTGAGCCTACCTCCTTTCGTGGATCAATTTCATTCAACATATCTTGTCATCTTGTTATACATGAGTGGCAACTCCTTGTTCACCTCATCACTTCCAGGGGGATTTGTTTATATATTGATAGTGAATTATGTGAACACATGTAGGATCACCATATCACTTTTCTCATCTTTAAGAGATTTTTTGCCCTGACTTGTATATATGCCCATAACCTTAATGGGTCACTTTTCTTTGTATATTCACTTGGTAATACATTGTGTGCTAGTGTGCTCCAAGCTTCTTCTTCTTCTTCCTCGCATGCTTTCACAATCCTCAAACTCCAATAGAAGTAACAATCATCATGCTTTTTATGGTTGAACTAAGTAGGGCACATAAGGATGTAATGAAGTCCATTATGAGCTACTTGAAGGGGACTAAAAACATATGCATATGTCATCGGAAGGGGTCATTGGAAGTGAATCAGAATCTTGTATACTTATATTTAGTCGAGATAATAGTCTCCAAACCATTGTAAATAGGGATGCAACCCCTTAAAAATGCTATGACTAATATAATGATTGGCTTAGTGATGAACACGAGATAGTGTGGATTGTCGCTGGTGGTGCGTCGAGCACAAAGAGCATAGAGTTTTGAATACTATTGTGTTGATACTCTCTTTATATTTCTAATTTGTCACTAATCTATTATTATTGGTGTTTCATTATTAATTATGTTGTGAAGTGATTAATTTCTAAGAATAGTATCAGTTATCTACAAGTCTGGTGAATAAGCATGTGAGAGAGTGCATGGTGTGGATAGTGTTCTACTAACAATTGTGGTTATTTTTACAAGTGTGTAATGTGTACTATAGTGGGAGGAATTTTTAGGGTTCTATAATAGGAATCCCTTCAACCAAGAACCCTGTCAACCTGTCCACTTTGCAAAAATAGTGACTATGTGTTGGCAATAGCCATTGATTTTATTATGGTTCAATGCGAGTGTGGCAAATACCAAGCAAGAGGTTAACACTGGTGATCCTACTGGGGACTATCATAAATAAAAAGTGTAGAAGAATATATGCCTATATTGTAGTCAGGAGAACATTGCCCTAAGTACAGGGAAGATAAGAAACCAAGAAAGGTGAAAAGTCATCGTGATGCTCTGAAATCTATAAACAGATAATAAGAACACACAACTCGGTTAGGTGCGAATCCCAACTAAAGACTACGATTAAAACAAAAGCAATTCCGATGTCCTCTAGTGATATTATGGGTCAAGAAACATCAATAGCCATCACACCAAAATCTGTTTCGGAAGTTCCTGATTAGACATCGATGGTGTCCTATGAGCAACCCCAATCTACTCC
This sequence comes from Ceratopteris richardii, assembly GCA_020310875.1. Lineage (NCBI taxonomy): Eukaryota > Viridiplantae > Streptophyta > Polypodiopsida > Polypodiales > Pteridaceae > Ceratopteris > Ceratopteris richardii. The sequence continues at coordinate 135,498,251 of CM035439.1, read as the reverse complement.
ACCTATTGACCATTCAACAATTTCAGTACCTTCCACAAAAATCGTGCCACCAACCTTCAAACATGGGAATTATGAGATAATGGATTTTTTTGTAACTTTTGGACTTCTAGGAAACCATCCAGTAAAGTAGAAGTGGAACATATAAACTAGTGGTGGTCGAAACCACCACCTAAGCATCCATACCACTTAGAAGATATCTTTACACCCTTCCCCAAAATCCAAATGGAAATATTTGTTACAAGTTCTAATTTAGACGAAGTCATGAGTGTTGCAAAATAGTTTAGTCCTATAACCATGGCAGGTTAACAATTACCTTTGAGAAGAACAATCCTAGGTGAAATCTCATATGAAAAATTTAGAGGATTTCCAAGCGATGATCCTAACGCTCACATTCGAGCCTTTGAGATCAGCTACAGAGTTTTGGAAAATCCTACAAATGCACATAGTGATGAGTAATATAAGTCTAGAGTGTTTCAACAGATCTTAGTGAACGAAGCAACCAAGTGGTTAATGAAGTTTGAACTTGACCATTTCCAAACATACATTGCATTTGAAGATGCCTTTTTTACAACAATTTGGATTAAAGAAGACATCAATTCAAGTTTTTTAATTTTTTTCTAGAATAATAAATAGGAACCCCAGCAAATAGTGCAAGAATATGCCATAACATTGCGGACACACCTTCATCAAATGTCGATGGAAAATGCATTAGCCATGGACATAATTACTCAATGGTTCATCAATAGATTAAATTCACAATTCTGACAAATTATGATTATAATATGTGTGGGAGCCATGCACTTAGATGCACTTATAGATATGGCCATGCAATTGGAACACAAAGTGGGTGGTTTTGTTGAAGATCTAATGAAATATATATTTTGCACTAAATGTAGAAACACAGCCATATTGATGCAAATTGTGCTTTAAATCAAGTATATTGTGCGATCTACTAGAATACTGATCATTCCAGCGAAGGATGTTCTTACAATGGGAAAAAACAAAATAGGTTGTCAGTAAATGTAGTAGTGCAGAAGACTGGGGAACCTTCAACTAGTTATGTTCCAACACATTTGTGTAACTAGCAATAACATCCTCAAAATCAGGGAAATTATGGTTTTTCATGATGCAACCAGGGAATCCTAAACTCAAACAATCGTAATATGCCTATGCATCATCATTTCTTTGGAAAACTAGGCCATATATGGAGACATTTTAAGGATGCACAAGAGTATGATAAGTGAAAGAAAGAAATACAAAACCAATGACAAACATGGTGGTAATTACACCAGGTAAAGCACAAGCCGCTACTATACAAACCAAATCTCGATGAGTGGTGCAGGTGAAAACGACTATTTTTGAACTAGGATTTAAAGAACAACAATAGATGGCAATGAAGACAACCAAATGATCCTAGGTTGAAGCCCTAATCTTCCCCATGCCCAGTCCTATCATTGATGCAATTCCAAATGCACAACCGAATGTGATCCCTTTGATAATGTTAAGTACAAAATCTTCATTGGATGATTCAAAAACTTCTAGTGCATGGGATATTCTCACCAAAGCACCCATCACCCTACCACTAGGCTAGTTACTCACCTTGTTTCTAGGTGTTCAACAATAGTTTCAATAACATGTGGGTTTTGGCAATGGTTTGACACCCTTGGCTACAATTATTCATCTCGTACCCAATTCGACCATAAATCATGTTTTTCCCCTCATCACTGTTTGGTATAAGAATCATTGAATTTCCAAGGTATTGATTGATGGTGGTTCGAGGGTAAACATAACAACTACTATGTTATGCAAGAAGTTAGGGTGGAATGCTATTGAGCTGGTCATTATTTTGTACGAATGGCTGACCAATCCAAAGTTCATCAAGTGGGTCTGGTCTAGAATATTCTTATTACACTTCAGGGAGTAGTTTTCCATATGACCTTTGTTGTCCTCAATTTACTAGAATCCAACCTAGATTACAATCTAATTTTTGGATGGCCATGGTTAAAACAAGCTAAGGTTTTGCAAGAATGGTCCTCTCATGAACTTATTTTTAAATGTAATCATCATAAGTACCCAGTGTCCTTCAATGAGTTTACATCATCTAAGACTCATGCTCGCCCCTACATAGCTAAACTGATGAGTCTGTTGGATGATCTCTTTGATGACAAGGAAACTGCCTTTTTAATCACAAATCAAGATATGTTATCACTCGAGACTGTTGATTTGCAACATGTCCTAGATCAATGGTCACCGTAGCATGCTCCATATGTTCGTGTAGTAGAAGTAGATATTTCCTCTAAACACGAGCCCCACATTGAGGATTTGTTGGCATTTCCATGTAAACTGTTCAAAAGGATTGAGGATAATTTATTGTGATAATTCTATATCCTAGAAGACTAGCTTTTAGCTTGTAACTTAGGAGAACTCTATTACTCCCAAGCCAGTTAAAGTTAGTGCTACTCTTGAGGATCAACTTCATCAGGATTTACTAGCATTATTGACCGATTTATGGGTGTCTTTTCCTGGGATTATAAGGACATGAAGGGATTAGACCCCAAGATTTATGAGCATCACATCTTGCCAAAACTAGATGCTTACCCTACTAAGTAGCTTAGCTATCACATGCATCCTAATTGTGTTAAACAATTCAAAGAAGAGATTGACCACTTATTATGCATGGGTTTCATCATGTTGATCAAACATGTCGAATGGATCTTGCCCATTGTAATCATACTTAAGAAGAACAAGCAATTATGTATCTGTATCGAGTATTGAAAACTTAATGCCGCTACTATCCTAGATCTTTTCCCTTGCCATTTTTGGATAGCATGTTGGGTGAAGTAGGTGGTTGTGAAACCTACTCTTTCCTTGATAACTATAGTGGGTACAATCAAGTTCATATGGTTGATCAAGATATCCCCATGACAACTTTCATAACCACTTGTGATATCTGTGCATGCACAATGATGTGGTTAGGATTGCAACTCCTAATACTTCCTAGTAGTGTATACAAGATATCTTCTCCCCATACCTTTCTATGCATGTTTCCTTGATGATTTGTCAATTTTGGGTGAAACAATTGAACATTTGAGCCATCTTAAGCTCCATTTCCTTAAATTTCCTAAATACTGGTTGTGTCTTAATCTAGCTAAGTCCATTTTTTATCTATTCTATGGTGAATGTCTTAGCCATATTATTTCTTGCCAAGGCATTCAATTTGATCCTTACAAGGTTAAGTCTATTCTTGAAGCTCCACCAACGAAATCACCGAAAGACGTCCTTCGTTTTTTTTTTCAAAACCATTGGCATGGTTTCCACTTCTAATGTCTTGCGCACCTTTCTATCTTGCTTAGTTGCTTATGTTGGTGCAATTAATCCCAAGCCTACATACTTGATCACCTCACATAAACTTGATGTATTGACATTACACTTCGAAGGCTTCATATGTACAACCTCTTGTAATTTTGCTTTAGAATTACATTTGTAAAAGGTCAAAAAACCCATGAGGAGTTAGGAAGCATATAATCTCATATCAATTTGGTAGTTGATCCAAGAAAGAATCAATCCTATACTTTAGGATTCACTTTTAGGTAGAGATTTGAATTTAAATTCAAATTTTTGGCTCCAACAAAGACGATAAGAAGAGGATATGAAAGGCCTGCGTCTATCTCAAGACTCAGAGATCATATTCATGTACTTTCATTGAGAAGAGGAGCTCACCTCATAGCTCATTCAATTTGCACTCATTGAGAAATGGTTTATTGCCGATGACATTGTACTTTTACATGATTTAATTCATACATGATCATTACTTCTTACTCTCATATCTCTGTCACACTCCATCAGAACAGTGAACTTGTCAGATCTTGTTTCTCACTATATAGTGGATCATTTATCTTGATTTAAATCATGATAGCTCAAGCATGCACTCTACTTTAATCTTACAAAGTTTCATTGATAATGCTTCTCGTGATCATCACATATTAATCAATCTCTACTCACTGGTCTGTGATTGTCAAGGCCCATAAATGTCGGGATGCATGATAAATTTTGCTAAACATATTTCTCTGCATATAGTCCATCATTTTGGATGATATCACTCATGATTGGTAGCTTATTAAGCTAATTGAAGTTCCCCAAAAGGAATTTTATCAATTGCTGTTGTACTCAGAGAATGGTTCAAAACTCTAGAGTAGGTGTATCAACCAAAATAGCAAGTTTTGCACCTTGGATCATATGCCTACCTATCTGTCTTGATTCTATCATTAGTGGATCATCTTCCAAGCAACATATGTGATTACTTATTCTTATTAGCTAGCTAAAGAGGCTCACAACACTCTCCAACCATTACTTATAGCAGGTGTGAATTAGGTTTTAGCTAGATCAACTCAACTCTTGTAATTATCCACCATCTCCTCCAATAGTGGTATCAGAGCAAGCACAATCAAGATGGGAGATGGATTTCCATCCTTCATTGACAAGTTGGACAGGAACAACTACTCAACATGTTCCCTAAGGATACAAGCATACCTTCAAGGGAGAAACTTATATGGATACATCTCAGGAGATGAAGACATGCCAACCTTTAGGAGCAAGAATCAACCAACAAGGGAAGATAAGAAAAGTTGACCACATGGTGTGCAAAGGATGCTCTTGCCAAGTCATATCTACTAAACTCAATCTCTGATTTCTTTTTACCACATGTTAGAAATTGCAAGACCTCTCGAGAGACTTGGGAAGTGCTTTCATCATACTTCTCCTCAAACACTAGGAAAAATCAGTAGTGGATGGAATTCACAACCCTCAAGAAACAACCAAAGCAAGGAGTGGCTGATTATGTAACCAAAATGAAAGATGTAGCAGACCAGCTTGCAAGAATCGGAGAAGAGATAGAGGAAGAGCACATAGTGAGGCACATCATCAATGGAATAAAAGCTGATGACAAGTGGGAGTCCTTCACCACAGCTATGGACCTCTACATGGATATGCAAATACCTTATCTCAACACCTTGATGGGACAACTCTTCACCCATGAGACAAAGCTCAACAAAAATGGTAACTCAAGAGGTAACCAATCTTCTACCCTTTATACAGATAAGGATAACACTAAGGATAAAGGTAAAAGTAAGAAATAGGAAGAAGAGACTAGTACCTCTCAAGCTAATTATGCAGGAAGAGAAAGAGGTGCTAAAGGAAGGGGTAGAGGAGGAAAACAAGGTAGGGGAAGACCCTACAACAACTCACCATGCAACATATGTGGTATCAACAACCACACTACAGAAGAATGCTACAAAACTACAAGGAACCAAAGGGGAAGAGGCTTCCATAGAGGAAGCTATGGACAATCTAGAGGCACGTACAAAAATGGTGGAGGCAACTACAGCCATAACTACAATCAAGGCTACAACAACAACAACAACTATCAAGGAGGCTTTAGAGGAAGAAGGGACTTGAAAAACTATATTGAAGATCAAGAAGACTCTCTACTCATCATGAACATGACATCCAAGCAAGGTAAAGATGAAGAGCATCTTTTCTACATTGACTCAGGTTGTTCCAATCATGTGGCAAGAAATATAGCTTTATTATTTGATCTTGAAGAACCCAAGGGGGAGCATGAAGTACAAATAGGTGATGACACTAAACACTCATTCAAGCAAGTTGGACTTGTCAAAACATCTGATGGTAGTATGAACCTTTTGAGCAAAGTTGTGTGTGTGCCTACTATAACCAAAAACCTAATTAGTGTTGGGTAGATTGTAGAGAAAGGTCTACAGGTTAGGTTCACTAAGCATGGAGCATATGTGGAAGACCCCCAACAAGGTTTCAAAAGGATTGCCAAAGGAGAGAAGTCAAGTAGATTGTTTACTTTTGAAATTGAAGACACAAGGAACATAGCACTATTGAATTATAAAGATCAAACCTTATCTGAGTTGGAAATATGGCACAAAAGTCTAGGGCACATAGGAAAGAGAACTCTGAAGCAAATTTGCAAGGATCAAATTGTTGGAATTTGGGGCCCCAAGTTCATTCCAATACTAAAAGCTTTTGAGCATACACACTTAATTAATTAAGATGATAAGTGAGAGATAGAAAGAAAGAGATCTTGAGACAAGGATAGAGAACGTAAGCTAGATGCTTACTCACTAAACAATAGATGTCCAAATTACAACATGGGAGTACTACTCAACCAAATAAAGTGGTGCACTCACTAATGGAAGAATATCCAAGAAGATGATGATACAAAATTTAGATTATGTTGAAATAATCTAAGTGTGTGTGAAGTGAACGAGCAACGAAGCTAACCTTATTCTCACAAAATAGTGTAACAAAATTGTAAATCAACCAACCCTAATTTTGAGATTAAGGTAGAGAAACCCTAAAAACAAAATATAAGGTTAACTCACAAAAGATAGTTACCACCACCTTGTAGAAGACTTCTTGCTCCAAGAGAGTAGCCTCTCCTTCACCAAAACTCCACCTCCAAAGCTTCATAACACCAAGAGTGGGCTTGATCACCTCCTCCAATTGAAGACTTCTTGCTCCAAGAGAGTAGCCTCTCCTTCACCAAAACTCCACCTCCAAAGCTTCATAACACCAAGAGCGGGCTTCTTATATAGGTTGTGAACTCCAATTGAAAAGCAATAGCGAAGAACTTTCAATAAAGCAAAATTGTAGCCTCCTCCATAAAGCAAAATGAAACAATTGTTATCTGTTGATGTTCACGAAAAACTACACGGCACCGGATCTGCTTTCGTAAAAAATTATGATCGTGCGACGAGACTTGAACTCTGGTGGATTGAGATTGCTTTTTCAATGTTTCTCCTAGACCAAAGTGCCTGTGAGCTTTTGCTTATTGAGGAGTTCTAATAAAGCGAATGTCAATTGCTATTGCGTGGGGCTTCAAGAGACTCAAAGAGCATTGTTGGACCAAATTGACATTGATTCCAACAATCCTTCCTTCAATGTCATATTGGTACAAGTTTCAGTAACCTATAAATCTTCTCATGACTATCTCTAGTCAATGCTTTGGTAAATATATCTACAACATTCTCACTAGAAGGAACATAAACCAGCTCAATGTGCTTCTTAGCTATCTGCTCTCGAATATAGTGGTACTGTACCTCTATATGCTTTGTCCTTGCATGATGCACTGGATTCTTATCTATAGCTATAGCACTCTGGCTTTCTAAAAATATATGAATGGGTTCATGTACTCTCACATCAAGATAACTGAAAATCTTCTACAACCAAACTGACTCTAGAGTAGTTGTAAATGTTACAGGATATTCAACTTCACATGATGAAGTGGCACTAGTGGGTTGTCTCTTCGAAAGCCATGAGATAAGACAATATCCAAGATAAAAACAAAACCCACTAGTATTTCTTTTTGTGTCTCTATCACCTGCCCAATCAGAATCTGAAAATCCTTTTATTAACAAATGTGTAGATTTTGAAAATACCATAGCAAAATTTGAAGCTCCTGTCAAATATCGAAAGATCCGCTTTACTGCTTTCCAATGTTACACTGTTAGATTCTGCATGAACCTTGATACTTGAGAAACTACAAATTGTATATCATGGCAGTAGCCAGAGGCATAGAAGACGCGGAAGCATGTAAAGGGATTGACATTAAGGAGGTGGAGCTTCTTAACGTGGTTCTCACCATTGTGCTAGAGCAACACCAAATTTGGTGCCATTGCCGGGGATCGAGTCTAGGACGAATGTGTGATGGTAAGAGTATAGCAAGAAGTGGCGTTGGAAGGTAAAAATTTCAGTTTTGTTGTTGTTTTTACTTAGGTTTTAGTGTTTTTCACCTCCCCCGCACTCCATCTTCATTACCGCATCATCATCTTCCACTCCAAAAAAATCAGAAAATTCACCATATCCACCCATTCTCCTCATTTCCCCTCATTTGTGCATGTGAGAGAGAGAGAGAGAGCTTTTGTGCTTGCATGTGCTACTGTGTTTTTGAGTTTTCTTGTAGGTACAGTGCTCCAAAGCATCAGGAAGGCTGCAAAAAGGTAAAATTTCACTTTCTGTCAAAGATCTACCGTAGGTGTCAGACCATCACGATGGTCTGCCAGCTTCAGTATTTTTGGTAAGCGAGTTCACCACGAGGTAGGCAACATACGCGCATACACGAATCCACAGACGCGTTTGCAAAATCATCATTTTGGTGGACCATCGCGATTGGCTCAGACCATCGCGATTGTGTCACACCATCGCGATTGGCTCACGCCATCGCGACGGCTCGGCCGGACCATCGCAACGGTCTCGCACCATCGCGACAGATCACTTGAGCCATCGCGACGGTTCACTTGGACCATCGCGACGATCCCATCGACTCCACGCCATTGCGCCGACGCTGCCACGTGGCAAGCTAGACCATCGCGATTGTTCGCTAGTCACGCCATCGCGATGACCCAAAATCAGACCATCGTGATTGGCTCATGCCATCGCGCGCTTGACCATCATGACGGTTCACTCTGACCATCACGACGGTTCACTCTGACCATCGTGACCGTTCGAATTGACCGTTGACTGACGCCATCGCGACAGTTCATTTTTAGACCATCGCGACAATTCACTTTCATGCCATCGTGATCATTCACTTTCAGACCATCGTGACAGTTTGCACCTTCGGACCATCGCGATTGTGCCACGCCATCGCGACGGTTCACGTGGACCATCGCGACGGTCCTAGACCATCGCGATTATCTCAGACCATCGCGATTGTCCACCCCAAACGCAATTTTTAGGGTTTGATTTTTTTATCAATTTTGGCAAATTTTTGGGTGATTAGACTCATAGGAGTCCCCTTAGCTCATAGGGAAAGAAAAACTTGTTTGTTAGTTTTTACCCCCCAGGGCCTGAACGCTCATATCTTTTTCATCCGAAGTCCATTTTTTGAGCTTTATACGTTGATTTTTTGAGAGTATATTTTTGAGGTTGACCATCTGTGGGACTAGGAAAGAAAGGGGGCTTTGGAGAAAATTTTGCCAAAGGTTAAGGGACTTTAAAAGTGTATATACTGAAGTGCTTGATCATCCATTTGTGAGAATTGGTCTAATATTGAATTTTACAGGTTTAGCAAGGGCAATCAAGGACAACCAAAGCAAGGCGGTGAAGAACGTAGGGCTTGGGAAGCGCGGCTTCTTAGGCATCAGAGCAACCAACAAAGCTGACTTGAGGTTGGAAGATTACTCAACCCCCTCAGTCAATTATTAGCTTAAGCTAAACGTTAGCGTTGTGGATTAAGGATGATAGGAACGCATCAAGTGTAAGAGATTTAATTTATCAAGTCTAAGACTAAAGATAAAGGTGTGAGAGACGAAAACCTAAAGGAAAGAATTAAAGTTTGATGGAACGAGAACTCAAAATTACCACAGAAAGTCAATTCCTGACGCTTACATATAGACAAGAACTTAAAGGCATTTAGAAACAACCAAGCAAGTAAGAAAAAGGAACCTTAATGGTCAAAGGAAGTAAATTCATGAACCTTAGATCGGGCAAACACATAGGTAAGTCAGACCGACAAAGCCTTAGATCTTCAGAAGCAAGTGTAGGAACCACTGCACGATTGTGGGCTCAACAATTGAACACTAGTTATCCCTACGAGAGCTCAGACACGAGTGAATCGGAAATGGCATTTAGCACAGAAAGACCAGAAGGAGGGTCAAATGTAGCAAATTTAGAAAAACCATAAGGACCCTATAGAACTCAATTAGAATTTCTCCATAACCAACCGCTTAGGTGCTCGCATCTATGAGGATGGTTGGCGAAGACAAGTGGTGCAATTGCACAATCCTGATCAACCCATTGGATTGGAACGTCCAGTGGTGAAATTTGAGAGAGACGCATACATAGACAAAGAAGGAACAATGTACATCTTAAGTACTCAGCCAAACAATACCAATGAGTTTGGCGTAATTCAGTTGGAAACGGATGCGAGAGCACAAGGAAAAGAACCATTAGAAGAACCTAGAACGCCTAGAGGGAAATCTGTACTGAAACGAGTACTAGTTCCAGATTGGACCCCTCAAGATAACAGAAGCATAGAATTGTTTGTAAAGAAAGAAACTGACGAAGCATTTTGGAGGTATAGAACGGAACAACCTAGTGAGGTAGGTTCCATCATGATCTACGAATTTAAGGATCCAGATACACCTAGAAAGGTTGTATACCTGGATGAAACTTCAGAAAGAGTCTTTGTAGTACCAGACCACGTAAGGAATACCTACACATGGAGAGGTGATTTAGTCTTCCCTCCATCTCGAGCAAACGTAAATGCAAGCCAACAAGGGGCAGGAACATCATCCGCCCATGCTAATCAAAGGGAGAAAAACAAAGAAAGACCTGAAGTAAGTTTTAATCACCCCATAGGGAGAGATAGAACTACCACAAACACGGACAGAGTGGATAGAAAGGAGAACTCGAATACCAGGTGGTAGAGATGATTTTCCTCTACCTAGACCACGTGAACACGCAAGAATATTAAGACCCACTCAACTAGTAAAATCCATGAAAAACTATTTTGATGGGACAGGAGACCCTACGACCATGTTGTAGAATTTAAGCAAGTGCTACGAGCAGAACAAGTCGAAGACATGTTCACGCAATATAATGCATTTGGACTAACATTAAAGAACACAGCTTTAACTTGGTTCCAACCATTGCAACAAAGGCAATTTCGAGACATCCATCACTTCTTAGAGTCATTCATCTCTGAATTCTCTAAAAGTGGGATCAGACATGACACGTCTTCGTTGATTCATAGTTTCAAACAGACCCCTTAGGAAGCAGTTAGACTGGTAGGACGTAGGTTTAGACAATATGTTGAAAGGTGTCCCATGCAAGAGTTTCCCTCATAGGCCAAGCAAGTGTCATTGTTTCTAGATGGCTTGTTGAGCTCTAAACTATGCTCCTATGTCTACTTGAAGGAACCCAGAATGCTAGAGCAGTGTGTAAGGATTTGTATAGACATTGAGGACAATTTAGGAGATGAGTTGGAACTCTCGAAAGTCTATAAGGACTCAGATTGTTCATCTCTAGCATCTTCAAAATTATCTAGCTCAATAGAGGATTTAGCAGAAAAAGTGGCCCAAAAACTAGGAGTTTCTAGTAAATAGATGCCTAGGTTAACAACAAACAAGTGTTGTTACACCTGTGGTGGTGATCATATGGCAAATGTTTGTCCCAATGCAACACAACTGCAAGCCAACCCTAGTGGCCAGTACTTTACAATTGAGAGAAGGTACACAAATCATACGGCTCAGGACTGCCCATACAACAAACAAGCAGTGAGACAAAACTACCCGCAAGCATACGCACAGCAAGGTAGGTATCAAGGCCAATACAATGCTCAGCCTTATTACTATAGGCCTCCTCAAAACCACCCTTATCTGGCTCAACAGAGACCACAACCTGTCCTAGCTCAGCAGCTGCCCCCACCAGCGAATGTCATCTCAGTTAAATACGCTGCTGCAGAAGAGAACCTCAATAGCGTGTTAGTTCCCGTTTCACCCTTAATTACTGACAATGACCCGAACTCTAATAGTTTTGACTCTACTCATGTAGATAGTCCACCCGCGTATTACACAGAGTCGCCAGAACATTTGGAGACTTATCAATACGATAGTCCACCAGTGGAACCTAGTTGGGAGCGCGATTATCCTAATGTGATGTACACAAATCCAAACCCACGGCCCCAATTGAGACAACAAAGACCACAGGGCCCTAGAGGACCATGCTTTAGGTGCCAAGGGGATCATTTCATAAAGGATTGTCCACATCCTCCGATAGCAGGACAATCACAATACTATAACATACAAGGCTTTTGCGCCGACTGTGGTAAAGAACATATCATCAAAGATTGTCCTAAGAACCCTGCTAATGCTTCAAATGTGACACCCATCAATGTGATAGGTATTGTGCACAATGCAGATGGATCCAACCCTACATACGTGCCTATCCAAGCCATAACAAGAGCCTAGGCGCTCTTACATAATCAACAACCTAATGCTGAGAAAGGAGCTGGAACCAGTGAAGTTGCAGAATCTAGCAGTAAAAAAACGAAATCTTGGAAAGATTCCAGAGAAAGGATTAAAAGAAAGTGGAGTAAGAGGATAACAGAATTGGAAGGAAGTCTCAAGGAATCTAGAGCCAAAATTCTAGAGTTGACTTCAGAAGAATTGAATCAAGAGAACCTAGCATAGAAATTAGGATCAGTTCTAGCGGAACCCATACCTGAAAACCTAGACATGATGTTTCGTGCATATCAGGCTAGATTAAAAGAAGGACCCCAGATAGTTGAAATGAGCAAGAACTACCCTCAAGCAGACTTAGAAATTGAGAGAACTAAGCTTTACATGAAGATGGTAGAATTAGCACAAGCAATGTTCGAAGCCTCTAGATATCTTAATTGGAATAACATGGAAAAACCGGAATTACACTTTCAAGGATTGATGGAGAGGCTAGAATATTTGATCGAAAGCAAAGAGAAAAAGCATCGGCATAGGAACACTACTGTCCCAGAGACACAGGAAACGAATGCACCATCTCTGTCTCAAGTACCAAACACCGAGGGTGAAGACAATTTGTCTTCCATACATAGATATTCACATGAATTTCTGAGAGAAATCCAAGAAGAGAAATGGAGAAAAGAACAAGGAACCCATCCTCCTATTCAAGAAATAGATGACTTGCAGGAGCAATTTCCCCAAGACATTCCCTCTATTTACGATGATGTCGAGGAAGAGCAACTGAGTGAACACACAGGTTTTGAATCTAATTCTTTACAAGAATTACCTCAGTTCACATGACCTTGGGAAGCAAAGTCTATTAGTATGAGAGCACCCATGATAATAGTAAGGAATGAAGAATCAGTGATCCCAAGAAACACGGAAGTGATCAAGAACACGGAGTTGTTGAAGGTAAAACCAGAACTGTGGAAACATGTAGCAAATCAATTCCCAGAGCTTGCTACTACTCCCTCACAGATAGGAACACATAAGAAGGTACCAGAGATACCCATAGAAAGGATTGGAGATGTAAGCAAAGGAGAGGAAGGTAACACTTATCTTCCAATAACCCATCAGGGCTACACCACGAAAGCCATCTTAGATTCAGGAGCCGGAGTAGCCATCGCTACCACTGCTTTATGGAAACGTTGGGGTAAGCCAGCATCGAGACCCACCAGGATGAAGCTACAAATGGCTGATGGACATATAGAAAAACCATTAGGCTTACTAGAAGGCATATCTCTCACCACTTGTGGTGTGGAGTTTGAGCATACTTTTGCCATTTGTGATTTTAGTAAAAATCATGCTTACGAGATGATTTTAGGACGACCATTCATGCGTTAGTTGCAAATTGTACAAGATTGGGGAACTAATTCTTTGTACTTGCAACATTTAGGAGTGACTACTAAAGTCAATCTTAAAGACTATTCACATCACGATGTACCCCCAATACAATGGAACACCATCCATAAGACACAGGTAGAAACTGAATCGGTACACTCATTAGAATCAGACCCCTCATGGTTGCATGAGGATACTCATTTATGGATGTGTAAGGTAGCCAAACAAGAGAAAGAACGGTTAGAAGCCAGAACTTTAGGTTCAGAACAACATCCACGAACTCTTCAAGACCTAGCTTACGCACCTGTAGTATTTCTAGATGAGGAGTTTGAACCTCATGGTTGGGCAAAAATCCTAGCAACCATGGATGTAGCCATCAATGAAGAACAATGGACACCCCACTATGACGAGGATGGCTATGACATCTCAGTTTTCACGATAGAGCCAATCATGTGTGATTCAATTATAGAAGAATGTGAACCCAGTACTGATGCATTTGAGGATGCGAGCGATTTCGATTTAGAGTCAATTATTATGGATCCGCCTTTTGCATCAAAGGAAGAATATTTCTATGAAGTAGAAACTCACCCTCAGAGACATGAAGAGATTATGGATGATGTGAGGTTAGCCACTCAAGTGACCACTAAAAGTGAAGGTAAGAAAAGAAAGAAGAAAGAAACCACGTCAGAAGAAGAAGAATCTTTGTTTGAGGTTCCTGAGAACTTCAAAAAGTATAAAATAGAAGATAGAAGAATAATGGTACGAATGCCTAAGAGAAAAGCTGATGTTGGAGAAGTATATGATAATCGAGAGAAAACCAAGAAAATCATAGTAGCCATAGAAGGAGAAGAAGAGAAATGTACATACATCGGGTATGATTTGACAAATGAAGAAGAAGAAGAATTAGTGGCCCTATTGCGCGAACATAGAGATGTGTTCGCATGGAGTTACAAAGATTTGAAAGGAGTAGATCCAGATATATGTTCTCATAAAATCCTTATGACTCTGGATGCAAAACCTACGAAACAAAAACCATACATGTACAACGATAACTACGCTGCGAAGATTAAAGAGGAGATAGATCGTTTGATAGAAGCAGGATTTATTTACAAAATTGAACATACCGAATGGGTATCCCCCATTGTGGTTGTGCCCAAGAAGAATGGAAAATTGCGTGTGTGTATTAACCTTAAAAAAATTAATGCCGCCACAATTAGAGACAATTATCCTCTTCCTATCACAGAACATTTATTGGAAAGAGTTGCGGGCAAGGAAGTTTACAGCTTTCTTGATGGTTTCTCAGGCTATAATCAAGTAGCCATTGCTCCGGAAGACCAACACAAGATGGCTTTTGCCACAGAATGGGGCATTTTTGCATTTCGTGTGATGTCGTTTGGCTTAACAAATGCACCCACTACTTTCCAGCAACTCATGTGTCATGTTTTTAAGGAATTCTTACGCAAGAATTTGGAAGTTTACATCGATGACTTATGTGCTCATTCGAATATCCGACAGACGCATGTCCCAGAGTTAAGACAAGTATTTGACAAATGTCGAGAATATCAGGTTTGTTTGAACCCAGAAAAATGCATTTTCATGGTCAGACAAGGCAAAATTCTAGGACACATTGTGTCAAAGAATGGAATCTCTACGGATGAAGAAAAAGTAAAAGTAATTGCAGAACTACCTAGACCAAATAACGTAAAAGAAGTACATGCATTTATGGGCCATTGCGGTTATTATAGACGATTCATACACATGTATGCAATCATAGCCAAGCCTCTGTACTCTCTTTTGACCAATTTTGAATGGACAGATGAATGTAAGAATTCATTTAATGAACTTAAACGACGTTTGTGCTCAGCACCTATATTGATGTTGAGAGCAGTATGGGCACCCAAGGACTGACTAGACAAGGAAGCCAGGGAACCCAAGGATTGACGAGACAAGGAAGCCAACGGAGAGAGTCGGAACAAGGTGAAGGAGTAAGTAGACAAAGCAGTCGACGCAAATCTGTCAGATAGGCCCTTCAATTTTTCCAATCTACATCTTTTAACAGTGATTCTTATCACTAACAATCATTGTAAATACCATTTCATATTTTTGTAGCTCCATTTTGTGCAAGCCAAGGAGTCCTTGAGCTTGAGGAGCCTTAGAAGTACCTACATATCAATTTTCGTATTTTTTAGACTCCGTTTGAGCCCTCAATTTGGCCCTGGAACCTAATTTTTAACTAGGCCGGACACTAGGTCTGGACAGGGCCAAAAGCTAGTCAAAAACTATAAAAAGAGCTAGAGAGCTCATTTTTGGGGTTAGATTGTAATTGAAACGAATTTGTAAAGAGCATTTTGAAAGTAATCTAAAAGCTCCATTGATTCTCACTCTTTGTCTTACTGTGTGTGCGCGTGTGTGTGTATGTGTGTGCATGCTAGTGTGCTTCTCACTCACGCACTTGTGCCGCCACTTGCTCGAGGTCTTCATACCATCCTCACGTCTTCCCGGATTGACATTAAAGGAGGTGCTACTCATCACTGAGCTACACCAAATTTTGGCGCCGTTGCCGGGGATCGAGCTTTGAGGACGAGCGTGTGATGGTAAGACGTAGAGTTGACACGTTGGAGTTGTAGGTATTTTCTTCACTCTCATAGATTTTCTTTTACTTTCTTCACCATCTTCATCACCATCATCATCATCACCATCTCCCACGTCCATCTCCATCATCGCGAAAATTTCAGTTTTTTGACTATATCCCCACCTCCACCTCATTTCCCTCATTTCACTTGTGAGAGAGAGCGAGAGAGCGAAATTGCATGTGCTGTTTTTGCATGTTTCTTGAGCTATCTTGCAGGTACAGGTCACATCACCATCTCCAGCCTTCCGCGCAGGTACGGAACTCGACGAAACTATCTCGCAGTCGCCGCCTTCTGTCCATCGCGATTGACAGAAATTTTCACTTGTTGGTAAATCTGAGTGCACCACAGTGGACTAGAGACCCTGCACACCACATTCCCACTAAAATTTTTGAAAATCTTGCAAAATTTCAGTCCATCGCGATTGACAGCTCTGTCCATCGCGATTGACTGCCTGTCCATCGCGATTGACTGAAGTCTCTGACCATCGCGATTGACTGAAGTCTCTGTCCATCGCGATTGACTGAAGTCTCTGACCATCGCGATTGACTGAAGTCTCTGTCCATCGCGATTGACTGAAGTCTCTGTCCATCGCGATTGACTACCTGTCCATCGCGATTGACTGAAGTCTCTGTCCATCGCGATTGACTGCCTGTCCATCGCGATTGACTGAGTGTCCATCGCGATTGACAGCCCTGTCCATCGCGATTGACAGCCCTATCCATCGCGATTGACAGCCAATTTTAGCCAAAATTTTTAAGGTTTGTTAATTGAAAAATTGGGCTAATTTTGGTCACAAATATTATGCTCTTGAGCACATGGGGAAGTCTTAGGAAAACAACTTGGGGAAAACCTGTTGCACAGTGATCCTGTTTGAACCCTGTCGTAACCCTAGAACCCTGAACGGTCACAACTTTTTCATACGAGATCCATTTTTTGAGCTCTAGGGCTTGTTGGAAAGCTCGTAGCATATACACGCCCTCAACTGTTTTTTATAAAGATAATGCATTGATTTTTAGATAGGGTATTTTGAAGTTGACCATACCCAGGGGGATCAAAGTCAGGGGTCTTTAGAATTATTTTCCTAAAAGTCAGAATGCACATGTGTGTTTATGTTACATGAATGAAAGTGGTTGGTTTTGTCCTTTGAATATAAGCATTGAGCTAACCGTGGGTCTTTTATAGGTCCATTGAGAGCAGCTGAGAGCGTACAAAGCAAGGTTTCTTTGCAAGCTTGAGAACCGGGTTCTTGAGCACCATAAAGCAAGGGATCAACAAGTAAGGTTGGATTATTCTCAACTCCCTCGGTCATTTCCTAGCTCAAGCTAAGAACGAGTAGAGATAGGAGTAAGTCAGGGCGACGATAGGCAGTTATCAAGTTGAAGACTATTAAAGAACTCAAGTTCAAGCTAAAAACTTAGTTACTGTACTGTCGATAACCTAAAGGAAAAGAACCTAACGTGGAACGATCAACCTGAAATTACGAAGAACACTCAAGTATTCCGACGACGTGATATCAGACAAGACCATAAACACAATAATTAACTAAAAAGAATCAAGTGACTGGTACCAATTGATTGGCAACGAGGTTGTACTCTGAAAAAAAAAAAAAATTGGGCTAATCAGTTAGGCATATGAACCTTAGATCAGGACGACACCTAGCACGAGAGAGACAAAGCCTTAGGTCTTCAGAGGCTAGTGTCAATCACACTGCAAGGTCTTGGGCCCAGCAGTTGAGCCACCGTTCAAACTACCCTAGCTCTGAGACCAGTGAGTCAGAAATGTCCCAAGGCATGGACAGACCTACGGGAAGTTCAGGAGTGCCTTACCTATACAGGGTAGAAGGCCCTTACAAAACGCAGCTGGAGTACCTTAGGACCAACCGATTAGGTGCTAGCATCTATGAGGACGGCTTAGGAAGATCTGTGGTCCAGATTAAAAACCCTGATCAATCCATTGGACTAGAACACCCAGCTGTCAAGTTTGAAAATGGTGCATACCTGGACAAAGAAGGAACTATATATGTTGTCACTAGTCACCCTGATAGGACAGATGACTTCGGGAATGTAATCTCAGAAGCGGACTTAGGTGACCTAGAACAAGGGAACATGGACGCGGAACCTAGAACCCCTCGAGGTAAATCAGTTCTCACTAGGATTATCACGCCTGAGTGGGTCCCCCAAGATAACAAGTGCATAGATTTGCTTCTCAATCAAGAAACGGACGAAGCCTTCTGGAGGTATAAACCGGATCACCCAACCGACATAGGAACAATCATGATCTATGAGTTTAAGGATCCAGATAGCCCAGGTAGAGTGACCTACTTAGACCACACTTCAGAGAGGATCTTTGTGGTGACAGAAAATGATAGGCATGCCTACACTTGGAAGGGTGAATTTATTTTCCCCCAACCAAGATCAAATGTATCCTATGGTCACCCTGGGGCTGGAACTTCCCTAGCTCAGGGTACGCAAAGAGACAGAAGTAGAGAGAGACCAGAAGTAAGTTTTGCCAACCCCGTGGGCAGAGAAAGAACGAGGACAGAGACGAATAGGGTAGAACCTGAGATGCATAGAGCCCACAGGAACCAGAGAAATGTAGATGGATTCCCTCTGCCGAGGCATAGAGAGCACACAAGAACTTTGAGACCCACCCAGCTAGTTAAGTCCATGAAGAATTACTTTGACGGCACAGGAGATCCCTATGATCATGTGGCGGAGTTCAAGCAAGTCTTGAGAGCTGAACAAGTGGAAGATCTGTTCACGCAGTACAATGCCTTTGGTCTAACCCTTAGGAACACGGCACTTACATGGTTTCAGCCATTAGATGAGCGTCAGTTCAGGAGCATAGACCAACTCCTAGAGGCATTCATTGTAGAGTTCTCTAAGAGCGGCATAAGACACAATACCTCCTCACTGATTCACAGCTTCAAGCAAACCCCTCAAGAGACTGTGAGACTTGCAGGAAGAAGATTTAGACAATATCTTGAAAGGTGCCCTATTTCGGAGCTACCCACATCTGCTAAACAAGTAGCCTTATTCCTTGACGGATTGCTGAGTACAAAATTGAGATCCTATGTGTATCTGAAGGACCCTAGGACTATAGAAGAGTGTGTACGCATGTGCATTGACATTGAAGATAACCTAGGGGAAGAACTAGAGCTTTCCAAAATCTACAAAGATTCAGAAAGTGCATCTAGTCACTCTTCCACGCAGTCCACATCAATTGAGGAACTTGCCGAAAAGGTAGCTCAGAAATTAGGTGTATCGAGCAAACAAATCCCAAGGTTTGCCCCTGTGAAGAGGTGCTATACATGCGGTGGCGACCACATGGCAAATGTGTGTCCCATTATGGCTCAACCCCAAGTTAACCCTAGTAGCCAGTACTGCACCATAGAACGGAAGTACACAAACCACACCGCACAAGATTGCCCATACAACAAACAGGCAGTTAGGCAACCATACCCTCAGCCCTACCAACAAGGCAGATACCAGAACCAGTACCCTCCACCACCACAATATGCTAGACCCCAACAAACCTATCAGCAACCATATCAGGCCCAACAGAGGCCCCAACCGGTGCTAGCTCAACAGCCTCCAAACCCCGCTAACGTGATTCCAATAAAGTATGCTGTTGCAGAAGAAAACCTGAATAGGGCCATAGTACCAGTAACCCCATTGATCTCAGAAAGTGACCCGAGTGACCATAGCTTTGATTCTACACATGTCGATAGTCCCCAAGCTTACTACATGCAGTCTCCGGAACATGGTGAGTCATACTATAGTGAAGAACCAAGTGAACCTAGTTGGGAGTCGGATTACACGAACGTCATGTATGCAAACCCCAACCCTAGGCCTCAACCTAGGCAGGTACGACCACCCTTTCCTAGAGGACCATGCTACCGATGTCAGGGGGATCACTTCATTCGTGATTGTCCCTTACCTGCACCTACACAAAATCAGTCCGTGACGATCCAAGGCTTTTGCCAAGATTGTGGAAAAGAGCATCTCTTACGAGATTGCCCAAAGAACCCCAATAACATGCCAAAAATCACTCCTATCAATGTGATTGGGTTGGTTGTGGATGCCTCAGGAAGTGTCACTTCCACTGCACCAGTGCAAGTGGTTACTAGAGCTCAGGCATTGCAGCAAAACCGAGAGGCAAGCCAGGAAAAGGGCCCAGAGGCTAGTGAAACCGAGAGCGTGACAAAGAAAAGGACTAGAGCGTGGAAAGATAGTCGAGAAAGAATGAAAAGACAATGGGCCAAAAAGATGAGTGAGCTTGAGGAAAGCATAAGAGAAACCAAAGCGAGGATAACTGAACTCACAACTCAAACTCCCTCTCACATTACCCCGCCTCCACCACTCCCATCTCCATCCGACCCACCACCTTCCCCACCGCCTCATCAAATCCCACCAACCCCTAGAGTAGGATCAGTCCTAGCAGATCCCACTCCTGAAGACCTAAACATGATGCTTAAAGCATATCAGGCCAGAATCCAAGAAGGGCCAACCATAACCGATCATGAAAAATGCTATCCTAGAGCCGAGCTAGAGCTTGAACGAACTAAGATTTGTGCCAAAATGGTAGAATTGGCTCAAACAATGTTTGAGGCCAGCCGCCTATTCAACATTTCTAGTTCAGCTAAGACGCAGTTACACTTTGATGGACTGCTGGAAAGAATAGAGAAGTTAATTGCTCAATCAGAGAAGGAACCTGCCCCTCAACGAAAGGAGAGGGCAAGAGAACGGATAAGCCAGTCTCTTCAGGAAGCCCATGTGCCTCCCCAAGATGCTTATCTTCCCCCCCAAAAGTCACATGAGCCTCCCCCGAAAGCTTATGTACCTCCACAGGTGACCCACATTCCTTCTCAGAGAGCGTATGAGCCTGTTCGGAAAAGTAATAGAATAAGTAATCCTCCCCAAGAAGCTTGTGCTCCAGCCATCTATGGGAACAAGGAGAGAGCCAATGATAGAATAAGCCCTCCTTCCCAGGTTGCTTATGTGCCCAATTCTACGGAGCCAGACACTTCTTCTTCTATGAATCGGTTTGCACCAGACTTCCTACGAGAGATTCAAGAAGATAAATGGGATAACGAAAGTGAGGTCGCCCCTCCATTTGAACTTGTAGACGAGGCACACGACCAATTCCCACAAGACATCCCATCCATTTACGGGGAACATGAGAGTACTCAGTCTCATGAGAGATTGGACTTTGAGTCTAATTCCATACAAGAACTACCCCACTTCACAGGCCCATGGGAAGCAAAGTCCACATGTATGAGAGCACCCACAGTCATGGTAAGGAACGACGACTCAATCATACCAAGGAACACGGAGGTAGTAACGAACACCAAGGTGCAACGCAATCTCACCTTGGAAGAACCGACTGAGGATAGACCAAACATGCGAAAATATGTAGACAGTCAGGTAGCTGAAGTTGCAAAACCTCGTTCCAAGGTAGGATCCCATAGGACAGTGCCAGAAATTCCCTTGGATAAGATAGGAGATATGTGTGAAGGTGAAGAAGGGAACACCTATCTTCCCATTACCTACCAGGACTACACCACTAAGGCAATTTTGGACTCAGGTGCAGGAGTTGCAATTGCCACCACTTCCCTTTGGAAGCGTTGGGGCAAGCCGGCACTTAGGCCAACGAGGATGAAATTGCAGATGGCCGATGGTCACATAGAGAGACCCCTAGGATTGCTAGAAGGAATAACTCTCACCACTTGTGGTGTCGAGTTTGAGCATAGTTTTGCTATATGTGACTTCAGCAAAAATCATGCCTATGAGATGATTTTGGGAAGACCATTTATGCGACAGTTGCAAGTGGTACAGGATTGGGGGACCAATTCTTTGTACCTGCAGCACTTAGGTGTTACAACCAAAGTCAATCTCAAGGATTATTCTCATAGAGATGTCCCTCCTATCCAGTGGAATCCCATCCATAGAGCTAAAGATGACACAGAATCGGTGCATTCCATAGGGTCTGGATCCTCATGGATGCATGAAGACACCCACTTATGGATGTGCAAGGTAGCAGTAGAAGAAGAGAAGAGAGAGAAAGCCAGAGAGGTAGGTGCGAAAGAAACCCATAGATCAATCCAAGACCCAGCCTATGCACCTGTAGTTTTTCCAGACGAAGAATTTGAACCTCACGGTTGGGCAGAAATCTTAGCAACAATGGACGTAGCCATCAACGAAGAACAATGGACACCTCACTGTGATGAGGATGGCTATGATATTTCAGTCTTCTCCATAGAGCCAATCATGGGAGAGGCAGTTCTAGAAGAATGCGAACCTAGCCCTGATGCATTTGAGGATGCAAGTGACTCCGATCTAGAGTCAATCATTATGGACCCACCATTTGCATCAGATGAAGAATACTTCCATGAAATAGAATTTCAACCCCAGAGGCATGGAGAGGTTACAAATGATGTAAGATTAGCAACGCATATGACCCCTAAGGAAGAAGGAAAGAAACGAAAGAAGAGAGAAGCCTTACCAGAAGAGGAAGAATCTTTGTTTGAGGTCCCAGAAAATTTTAAGAAGTATGAGATAGATGACAGGAGAGTCATGATTAGAATGCCCAAACGAGAGGCACAATCAGGAGAGGCCTATGATAACAAAGAAACTACCAAGAAAATCGTAGTGGCCCTAGAAGAAGGAGAGGAGAGATGCACGTATATAGGCCATGACCTGACAGAAGAAGAAGAGCACGAATTGATTGCCTTGCTAAGAGAATACAGAGATGTATTCGCTTGGAGTTACAAGGATTTGAAAGGGGTTGACCCGGACATATGCTCGCACACCATCCCCATGACCTCAGATGCCAAACCCTCTAAGCAAAAGCCTTATACGTATAATGATAATTACGCTGCTAAGATCAAGGAGGAGATAGATAGACTGGTCGAAGCTGGATTTATCTATGAAATTGAGCACACTGAATGGGTATCCCCCATCGTAGTGGTGCCCAAGAAGAATGGCAAGCTGCGTGTGTGCATTAACTTGAAAAAGGTTAATGCCGCCACAATTCGAGATAACTATCCGCTTCCCATAACAGAGCATCTCTTAGAAAGAGTGGCAGGCAAGGAAGTGTACAGCTTCCTTGATGGATTTTCTGGCTACAATCAAGTAGCCATAGCTCCAGAGGATCAGCATAAGACAGCCTTTGCCACAGAATGGGGCATTTTTGCTTTTAGAGTAATGCCATTTGGGCTTACCAATGCACCAGCTACCTTCCAGAGGCTGATGTGCCATGTGTTTAAGGAGTTCCTAAGGAAGAGTTTAGAAGTCTATGTTGATGATCTCTGTGCTCATTCCAATGTTAGACAAACCCATATTCCTGAACTCAGACAAATCTTTGACAAATGTAGAGAATATCAAGTCTGCCTGAACCCAGAAAAGTGCGTTTTTATGGTCAGGCAAGGCAAGATTCTAGGACACATAGTGTCAAAGAATGGCATATCTACGGACGAAGAAAAAGTGAGAGCCATAGCAGAGCTACCTAGGCCAAAGAATGTCAAGGAAGTACAAGCTTTCATGGGGCACTGTGGTTATTACCGACGATTTATACACATGTATGCTGTCATTGCAAAGCCCATGTACGGACTTCTGACAAACTTTGAGTGGACGGATGAATGTGAGAATTCCTTCCAAGAGCTTAAACGAAGATTATGTTCAGCACCAATCTTGACCACACCAGATTGGAATAAGCCATTCCATGTTCATGTGGATGCATCCAATTATGCTATTGGATGTGTGCTTGCACAACCTACTGGTGAAGGTAATATGGATCTTCCAATCGCCTATGCCAGTAGACAATTGAATGCGGCTGAACGAAATTATACCACTACTGAACGAGAAGGATTAGGCATGGTATATGCAGTTAAAAAGTTTAGACATTATTTGCTTGCAAATAAGTTTAAATTTTTTACAGACCATCAGGCATTGTTGTACTTAGTAAACAAGCCATGCAATACGGGAAGATTAGTAAGATGGTTTCTCTTGCTAATGGAATATGATTTCGAGGTTGTGGTAAGAAAAGGTAGGACTCACTTACGAGCAGATCACCTCTCTAGGCTCACATCGGGAGAAGCCCCACAAGGAGTGTCAGATGACCTTCCTGATGCTTACTTGTTTAATTTGGAAGTTGTACCGCAGTGGGCTAAGCCATTGGTACCAGTATTGACGTACGGGCCTAGCCATCCAGTGGTAAACACACGGAATAGAGAGATTGTAAAAGCCCAAAAGTATCACATCATGGCAGGAAGCATGTACAAGCACACAGATCAAGGGATCTTGGCTTGTTGCGTAGAAGAGGATGAGTACGCTAAATGGTTGCAATTAGCACATGTAGGTGCGTTAGAGCAACACCATTCAAAACAACGAACGTTGCAGACTCTAAAGAGATTCGGAGTGCATTGGCCAACTATGGAAGCGGATGTCCAAAAGTTGTGCAAGGAATGCCCAATCTGTTGCAATAAACCACCTGTGGAACATGCCACTCTCTATCAAGTATCCATTGCGCCAGATTGGAGTGAACCCCTAGTATCATTCTTGAGGACAAACACATTCCCTCCAGACATGACTCTAGCTAGAAAAAGGAGTTTGGAACAAGAAGCCCAGGATTATTCACTTGTTGGTGATAATCTATACAAACGCGGTAAGGATGGTTACCTGAGACTGTGTGTCCATGAAAGTGAGTATCTTAAGATCTTAGAAACTGCTCACCAAGGTGTAGCAGGAGGACACTTTGGACCAGATCGGGTGATCAAGGCAATATTGTTTGCGGGCTTCTGGTGGCCTACCCTTCACATGGATGCACATACCTATGTGAAACGGTGTGATGTCTGTCAGAGGACCCAGTATCCTATACGCAAAGATGAGATGCCACTGAAACCTATGATGGGTGGACGTGCATTCTCTAAGTGGGGAATAGACTTCGTAGGTCCTATTAATCCCCCAGCTAAGGGTTCTCATGCGGAATACATCATTGTGGCAACAGATTATCTCACCAAGTGGGTAGAGGTAAAAGCTACTACCAAGAACGATGCTCAAACAACTGCCAAATTCTTGTTTGAGAATGTATTCACGAGATATGGGCTACCTATAGAGCTTGTAAGTGATAGAGGCACTCATTTCTTGAATGAAGTAATTGAAAATCTACTCCAAGAATTCTTGATAATACACAAGAAGTCTGCCCCTTATCACCCTCAAGCTAATGGACAAGCTGAGAGCACTAATAAGATCTTATGCAATGTGCTGACCAAATTAGTGAACACTAAACGCTCTGATTGGGACAAACAGCTACACCATGCTGTTTGGGCATATCGAGTTGCCTACAAAACGGTACTCCAAGCCACCCCCTTTCAGATGGTATTTGGCCAAAACGCTGTGCTACCCTTGGACTTCCTGATTCCTACATTGAGAGTAGCACAAGAGCACGAATGGACAGGTCATGAGCTCTCCTCTAGAATTTTTGACCTTGAACGATTAGGGGAAACAAGACTGCGAGCTGCTGCAGGCATATATGCTGCCAAGAAGAGACAGAAGGCATACTTTGATGCCCACGTAAAGGATAAGGGTTTGAAAGCAGGAGATCTAGTCTTAGTCTATACACTAAAACAACACGCGAGGAAGCTAGAAAAGAGAGGCTACGGACCTATGATCATCAATAGGATCTCCACGAGTGGAGCAGTACAATTAGCCACGTTAGAGGGTGATGTTCTCCCTAATTATATTAGCGGATGCAGAGTCAAGTTGTATCAGGAACCCCTCACGGAGGAAATGCTCAGCCGACTCAACACTGCTAAGAAACGCAAAGAGGAAGAGAAGCGAATTAGAGAAGAAGCTCAAGCAGAAGCTTTAGAACGCATCAGAAGGATGAAATTATGAAGGCAAGGTAGAGAGCAGCCTAGGACAGATGACTATGCAGACCAAGGATATCATATGGCAATGTGTGAAATTGCAGGTGCCGCCACTAGTGCTGTTAGAGTGCCGCCACTAGTGCTGTTAGCCTTGATTGACTCAGGTGCCGCCACTAGTGCTGTTAGAGTGTCTTACTGTCAAGAGTTACAGTTAACTGTCAATCCTGTGGAAGCATATCTCATAGGATTGGGAGGCGTGGAAACCCCTTGCATGGGCGAGGTGGAACTTCCCCTCTACATTCATGATGAGGCAATGACAGTTAAAGCACTAGTGTGTCAAGATGAGGATCTCATTGAACCTCTTGTCTTGGGTCAAGACTGGATCTATGACCAAGCAGTCAACTTAAACCTAAGAAGTGGACTTCTTCACGTATGGGTCAATCATAGTCGAATTACAATAGAGTTGGATAAAGGAACACTCAAGGAACTAGGAAAGGCACGGACTCCTGGTCCCTCCAGGGGTACACATGAAGATGACCATGCTGTTCTTGTTCAAAACCCTGTGTTGCAGAGGAATGATATTTGCAAAAAAGGAGTCAGGGATGCAACGGAACTCCCTTCTTTTCCAAAGGCCAGAAGGAGGCAACAACCAAAAGTGGAGCAAAGGCAAAAGAAGCAGAGTACTACCTATGCCGGACATCAAAAGAACCTGCGCAGCAGAATGTCCCAACAAGTGAACCAAGTGTGGCTGCGAAAAGGCGAACACCCGGTTGCAACCACGCCAACCGCACGGACAAAGCCTCTTATTAGTAACCAACAACACGTCACTAATAAGAAGTCTTTCGGAAATTCTGCTGCTAACGTGAAATCTATTTGGGTGCCCAAAAGGTCGATGAAGGCTAGCCCACAATCAAGACAAATTTGGGTGCCTAAGGCTTGTTTGAGGGCTCAGATAGCTATACCAAGAACACACCCTACACAGCATGATCCATCCACTCGCACAGCCTACATCCACTCCTTTTCAACACCAAGGCACATGAACACGAACAGAATCAGTTGTAAATGGGCCCCTAAAAGGCCTCAGGTTAAAGTTGACACACCTATAAAGCTCTCGAGAATCTCTACGGAACCACGAGTAAAACCCATCCACTGCATTTGGCAGCCCAAGACTTGTAACAAACCCCCTCACCCTATTGTAAATCCATGACCACCTATTAACCGCTTCACTCTTATCACATCATTTCGCTTAGCTCTTAGTTCTACCTAACTCCTAACTACACACACCAGCACCGAGCACTTATTAACTCCTAACCACTCCAGAACTTTAAGTTAATATTGTAACAAGGGACACCATGTCATTTTTGTGTCCATTGCAATGTTAACGTTTATTCATATATTCTCACAGAATCAGCTGCGACATTTTCAACATGGCGGAGGCCGCAGGAACTAGCTCTCACACAGAAACAAACCCGCAAGTGGTGGACTTGGACAGTTTACCCGTTTTGCCTGAGACAGTTGAAAGACCCGAAGAGTTGCAGGCCGTCAAAATCATACCTATTGCGGATCCTCCGCGTGGCCACACCATGCCCGTGGGAAAGACTTCACATTGGTTTACCGAGGTAGCAGGACCATTGGGGGAAGGAACATATCTATGGGAATCAGAGTTGGACTACAATGGAAAGCAAGGCAGATACCATTTCTTTACAAGAGAATTTGAGAAGTTACAAAATGCGGAAGGTCTACGTCCGATATGGGAAAAAGCCGGATTGAGTGCCTATTTCAGTGCCCGACTCCCAAAACCTGACTTCATGCGATGCTACTATCTCATCAACACCTTGACTCCAAATCCGAACCCAAAAGGTGCAAGCTCATTTGTGATTCCATCTCTGACAAAGGGGAATGAGCTCAAGAGGTTTAGGCTATCAAACAATTTGGTGAGAGAAGCTCTGGATATGCGCGGCATGCATATTCCTACAGAAAAGGAAACCCTAGTACCGGACTACATGAAGAATCGAAGTCTCACCAAACTCAAAGACATGGTATCCATGACGCCTAATATTGCAATACACCTTCGCATGTGCATGCAACACTTTGCTTTCCCAGCGCAGGATAGATTCACCATGCCGCACAAAAAGATTTGGTTTAGCCTGTATCCGGCAGAGACACAGAGCCTCACCATCAACCTACCCCACTGGATAATTGATCA
The DNA here is from genome assembly GCA_020310875.1 of Ceratopteris richardii. NCBI lineage: Eukaryota > Viridiplantae > Streptophyta > Polypodiopsida > Polypodiales > Pteridaceae > Ceratopteris > Ceratopteris richardii. The sequence continues at coordinate 135,470,180 of CM035439.1, read as the reverse complement.
GATACACTTAGCTCACAAACGCTGGCCGCGGAAACAGGTTTTATATGGTTGCTGTGCTCTGACAAGAATCATCTATAGGTGTTTGGCCTATGACATCCCAATCCAACGAGCCCTGATGTGGAATCGGGTAGAGCAGTTTCGAGGCAGGACATCCACTGGACCCCCTTCTAAGAAGATGAGAGGCACGGTCCAAGTCCCATGTGCTCAGCCACGTGGAGCGACCCTAACACCAGAAGTCACCCCTCCACCCCGAAGAGTCCGACCATTCACACTCCGACTTCCAAGACGCAGCACCGATGGTTCCACTTTGATATTTCCTCCCATCCCAACGGATCTCGAATTTCCTAGTGGTGCACCATTGGACGAACTCACTAATGAAGACTTCGAACAACTATTACAAGATGTAGAGCTGGAGACAGAAGAGGCACAACAAGCGGAAAATGTACAAACGCAGGCCACAACCTCCCAAGCACCTGTCACACCTGTTGAAGTGGAGGAAGAAGACGACGGAGATGAAGAACAGGAGGATGAGGAGGAGGAGTATGATCAAGAGCAACAAGAGGAGCAACAAGAAGTGCCAGAACTTGTAGGTGCACCTGCATATACAGCTCAACTACGAAGGCTATACGACACTATCAAAGCAGTACAAGAAAGGCATCAGCTCTCTCTGGTATCAGGTCAAGCTTTGATGCAAGAAATGCTATCAGATGAAGGAGTGGACCAACAATTCATTGACACCCTCAAATTAGTGTCAGATTCCTTAGGAGTTCCAGAGGCTGTCCACACCGCAGTCCGCCAGTCTGTAAGGTATGACAAACGCAGAGTGGACACATTACCACGAGCAGGTAAGACTATCAGGATACCCGTCACAGAACCGGAAGCACCCATTGAGACCACAGCCACCCCCATAACCACCACTGACCTCTCCGCTGAAACCTTCGTTCAGACATCACCCATCTCACCCCAGCATCCTCCATCACCACCTTCTCCGCCCCCGCCACCACCTCCCACCTTGGAAGAAACGACAGTCATCACCTCTACCTCCACTTATAATCCATCTTCATTCAAATCATTCTCATTTCGAGAACCCACCTCACAAGACACCCTCTTCTCCTTCGTCACCAATCCCTTGTACACTTCGTCCCATCTATCCGCTGAACCCATGACTGGCCATCCCATAATTACCAGCGTAGTTGGAAACCCAGCACCCACGGAAGGAACCCTGTGTTTCCCGACCTACCCCCCAATACGAGTACCTCCATTCCATAACCCTCACTTCCCAGCTGGCCCCTACACCTCTTTCAACCGGACCTCACCACCCCAATACCCGTCCTTTGTGGAGCAGTTCTTCCGCTCTCCCATGTTTCAAAGGCACCTTCCTCCGATGTTCGCAACGACATCAATTTACACGGACACCACACTCACTTCACCTACCATACCCACCTATATGGTAGCCCCTGCACACACCACCTTGTCTGATCCAATGGACATTTCACCAACCACAGCACCTCTCCCCACGATTTCCCCACCTTCCCCTCCCTTGCCCCCCACCTCACCACTCACATCAGTGGCACACACAGCATTCACTACACCCCTACCCAATCCCACCTCCTCTGCATTTCAAACTATTTCCCTTGCATCTCATAATGTAAATAGTACGTTCGACACATTACTTCAGTGTGCACATCAGCTACAACAAGACTTCCATCAATTAGAAGAACGCAATGCTACCCTCCAGGCAGAATCTCAACGTCTCCAAGCTAGAGTCACCACTATTGAGGCTGACTACCTGACGCTCCTAGACGAGCATACCACACTACAGCAGGCTCACTCCGAATTAGAATCAAAGGCATCAACTGTAGATGACCAAGCAGTTAAGGAGCTAGAAACAGTGCTTCAAGCGCAAATGATATCTAATGCCACACTCAGACGCAACATTGGGCTATTAAGGAAGCATATGGCCGCAGCACTAGAGGAGAACAAACGACTTCAACAACAAAATCAAGACAACTTTGAAGCGGCTATGGAAGGAACCGTAGGAGCAACCATTAGCCCTACCCGATATAGAGCAGTTCCATCAGAAGACATCCGCATCCTACTTGAGGAGCATGCAAATTTCCTGGAGTCATATGAAAAACTAGAGACTGAATGTGCCGATCTAAAGAAACAGTTAGCCAGTGTACATCCTGCTCAACAGGAGCCGGTAATCTTGCAACAATCTACAGAAGAAATGGAGACCCTTCGGAAACAGGTGGCAGAACTCCAAGCACGCCTCCTACCATATGAACGACCACCCTCGCCCATTGAAGAACCAGAACCTGAAACAGTAGTGGAAATCCCCGTCGAAGATAGCTACGAAGAGCCCTACGAGCCTATGCCGACGCCTGGTGGTCGAACTACAGAAGAAGGACAAGACACGTTAGAAATTCAAGTTCCAGATTGGGTCAGAAGGGTCGAGAAAGTGGGTAAGACACATGATGATCGTGTGGCCGTGCAAATGCAATCTCTCACGAATCTGGAAGAAACGGTCCTTCGGTCTTCCTACTTTCAACAATTATCCCATCAACGGTTAATCACAACATCAGAATCACAATACATGCCTTATTTTGTCTTACTACATGATTATAATGCAGAAGTCAAAAGACATACAGGGAAGGAGCCCACATTCGCTACTCAATTTGAGATAGGGGATTTACCGACCGATGCACGTGCTGGCTCGATTTTCCAACCTAATTGGCGTGCACGTTTACTCACCGATTACCCAGAGATGATGAGTACCTGGGCTACCATGCCACTCTACATCAAGTATAATCCATGCTATTGTCCAGTGGTACGTCGCAGATCCTGGCAAGCATTTGCAATTAAGGTACGCAACAATAAAGAGTGCTCCGCTTGGGTTAACTACCCGTATTTTGCTCCACCTCGAGGACCTCCAACCGTAGCCTACATGATATCAACCATTCGGCACTGGTCTGCACGCCTAAATAATGTACCTGATATAGCAGCGAAAATGTGTATGAAGATATTTGAGCTCATGACCATTGTCTTCAAAACCTTTCGGAATGTCCAAGCTCCATACATCTCCGCTCCTGGATTCGCTCAAGGCAACAAGGATTTAGTCTACGACATGAGCCAAACCCCCTCGGTCACTGTTATCTTTGCTTGGCATGCACGAATCAAGTACTTGCCCGCATGCTTCAAGCAAACATTTGAGGAAATGTTCTCTACGGGCTTCTGGGAATACAATTCCGAAATTTTCATTCCCAGACCCACACATTTGCTACATCTATTCGCAGTAGAACAAGCGATCCATGCAGATCAGTTACGTCTGCCACATCCGGACGTTCCAGGACCAATCGATTGGGATCGTATGATGACAGATTTGGCCAGAGGACTACGCTTACAAGAACATCAGCTTGCCACTCAGGTTGTGGAATATTACATCCAACACCCCCAGCAACAAGGGTCTGTCAGGGACGACAGACGCGAGAGAGGGGGGGGTGTTGAGAGCAGTATGGGCACCCAAGGACTGACTAGACAAGGAAGCCAGGGAACCCAAGGATTGACGAGACAAGGAAGCCAACGGAGAGAGTCGGAACAAGGTGAAGGAGTAAGTAGACAAAGCAGTCGACGCAAATCTGTCAGATAGGCCCTTCAATTTTTCCAATCTACATCTTTTAACAGTGATTCTTATCACTAACAATCATTGTAAATACCATTTCATATTTTTGTAGCTCCATTTTGTGCAAGCCAAGGAGTCCTTGAGCTTGAGGAGCCTTAGAAGTACCTACATATCAATTTTCGTATTTTTTAGACTCCTTTTGAGCCCTCAATTTGGCCCTGGAACCTAATTTTTAACTAGGCCGGACACTAGGTCTGGACAGGGCCAAAAGCTAGTCAAAAACTATAAAAAGAGCTAGAGAGCTCATTTTTGGGGTTAGATTGTAATTGAAACGAATTTGTAAAGAGCATTTTGAAAGTAATCTAAAAGCTCCATTGATTCTCACTCTTTGTCTTACTGTGTGTGCACGTGTGTGTGTATGTGTGTGCATGCTAGTGTGCTTCTCACTCACGCACTTGTGCCGCCACTTGCTCGAGGTCTTCATACCATCCTCACGTCTTCCCGGATTGACATTAAAGGAGGTGCTACTCATCACTGAGCTACAATTGACAACCTTGGATTGGAGTAAGCCATTCCATGTACATGTGGATGCATCCAATTATGCCATAGGATGTGTGTTAGCACAACCCACGAATGAAGGTAATATAGATCTCCCCATAGCGTACGCGAGCAGACAGTTGAATGCAGCAGAAAGAAATTACACCACTACGGAACGAGAAGGATTAGGAATGATCTACGTGGTAAAGAAATTTAGGCATTATTTGTTGGAAAACAAGTTCAAATTCTTTACAGATCATCAAGCTTTATTGTATTTAGTCAATAAGCCATGTAATACAGGACGATTAATACATTGGTTTCTATTACTCATGGAGTATGATTTTGAAGTAGTAGTAAGAAAAGGAAAGACACATCTTAGAGCTGACCACCTTTCGAGACTAACCTCAGGAGAAGCTCCTCAGGGGATAGCGAATGAATTACCAGATGCATATTTGTTTAACCTGGAGATAGAACTAGAATGGGCTAAAATGATAGTCCCTATTCTCACATTTGGACCCAAGAATCCTAGGATAAGGATCGAAGAAGGAGAGATTACCAAATCTCAAAGATATCAAATCATAGCAGGAAGTATATATAAACAGGATAATCAAAAGATTGTTGCTTGTTGTGTAGATGAATCAGAACATGCGAATTGGTTGCAATTAGCACACATAGGTGCATTAAAGCAACATCATTCGAAACATCGTACTTTGTAGACTTTGCATAGACTAGGGGTATATTGGCCTTCAATGGAAGCAAATGTCTACAAGTTGTGTAAAGAATGCCATTTCTGTTGTGAAAGACCACCAGTAGAACATGCTACATTATATCACGTGTCTCTCACACCAAAATGGAGTGAATCTTTAGTGACATACTTGAGGACGAACACATTCCCTCAAGGAATGACTTTAGCACGACAACGAAGTCTAGAGCAGGAAGCTCAGGAATATTCACTTATTGGCGACAATCTATACAAAAGAGGAAGAGATGGATATTTACGACAATGTGTTCATGAGAGTGATTATTTGAGTGTACTAGAGACTGCACACCAAGGTTTTGCAGGAGGTCATTTTGGACCCGATAGGATAATCAAAGCCATCCTCTTTGCAGGATTATGGTGGCCCACTCTTCACATGGATGCACATACCTATGTTAAGAGATGTGATGTGCGCCAAAGAACTCAATTTCCTACTCGCAGAGATGAAATGCCATTGAAACCCATGATGGGAGGACGTGCATTTTCTAAGTGGGGTATAGACTTTGTAGGACCCATTAACCCCCCTGCAAAAGGTACACATGCTGAATACATTATTGTTGCGACAGATTATCTTACCAAATGGGTAGAGGCAAAATCCACGAAAAAGAATGATGCACACACGACTGCAAAATTCTTATTTGAAAATGTCTTTACAAGATATGGACTGCCTATAGAGTTAGTGAGCGATCGAGGAACTCACTTTCTAAACCAAGTCATTGAATATTTGTTACAGGATTTTATGGTGATTCACAAGAAATTTGCACCATATCATCCTCAGGCCAATGGTCAGGCTGAAAGCACTAATGTAGCGTACTAACGAAACTCGTGAACAACAAACATTCAGATTGGGACAAACAGTTACACCACGCTATTTGGGCATATCGAGTGGCCTACAAGACCGTACTCAATGCAACTCCCTTTCATATGGTTTTTGGTCAGAATGTTGCGCTTCCTTTGGACTTCTTGATACCGACCCTTAAGGTTGCACAAGAACATCAGTGGACCGGCCATGAATTATCAGCAAGAATAATGGACTTGGAACGATTAGGAGAAACCAGGCTGAGAGCAGCAGTAGGAATATATGCAGCAAAGAAGCGACAGAAAGCATATTTTGATGCACATGTGAAAGATAAAGGCTTAAAAGAAGGAGATTTAGTCATAGTATACATGCTGAAGCAACACGCACGTAAATTAGAAAAGCGAGGTTATGCACCTATGATCATTAATAGACTCTCGACAAGTGGAGCAGTACAATTAGCCACCTTAGAAGGAGACATAATGCCTAATTACATTAGTGGCTGTAGAGTCAAGTTATATCAAGAACCTCTTACTAAGGATATGCTTAGACGACTCACGTTGGCAAAGAAGCGTAAGGAGGAAGAAAATAGAATATGTGCTGAAGCTCAGGCAAAAGCTATAGTACGCATTAAGCGCATGAAGCTAAGAAGACAAGGACTAGGGAGATAACATTATAACCGTCTGGAAACAACACTTAGATACCCCATGGCCATGTGTCAAGCAAAGTCAGCTAATCATCCTAGCATAGTGGATAGGAGACCATTCATTACAGTCAGGCTAGAGCACGACAACCCTTGCCAAGAGCTCAAGGCTTTAATTGACTCAGGTGCTGCGACTAGTGCGATTAGATGGTCCCACTATAAGGATTCAGGAATAGAAATGCGGCCAATTGAGGCATACCTCATAGGGCTAGGAGGCATGGAAACCCCTTGCATGGGTGAGGTGGACCTTCCTATCCTCATACATGATGTGACTATGACAGTAAAGCTACTAGTGTGCCATGACGAGGACCTGATAGAACCCCTAATCCTTGGCCAAGATTGGCTATACGATCACTCAGTGGACCTAAATCTTAGACAAGGCTCCTTATAGATTGGAACCTTAGATCAGAAGCGAGTGATACCGCTTGACTTCCCTAACAGAAATCCGCCTGAGGTTTGTAACCCTAGACCCTATGAAATGCAACGGAAGACCGGAAGATCTTTGGTCAGATCAGTCACGTTACGTCTACACCAACCCACGCAGGCTTGGCGATGGACAATTTTCAATCAAAAGGACGTCAGGAGATTTTCCCTTGGGCTTCCTGCAAACTAGAAGGGGCAACCACCCAACAGATGGGTCAGGTGGGTTACATCAGCGGTCAGGTTGACTACATCAGCAGCCACATGGGCAAAATACCCTACAGTGCCCATCCTTCCACACTTCTTGCGGACTGGCCTAGATCTGTGGTACAAAATGCCTCACTTCCTAATGGGCAAGTTTTGCAAGTGTTGGACCTCCCTTCTTTTCCAAAGTAGAGTGTCCATCCGACCGCTCAAACTCAACCACAAAGGAGTCAACCACGATGAAGGAACCCAGACCGACGACAATATCAGACAACCAAAAGAAAGCAGCAGTATTAGTATCACAAAGCAAGAGGCACGAGATAAATATGGGTGCCAAAAGGACAGAAAGCACCGATAGATTTCAACAGTACAGACAACGATAAGAAGAAGTCAAGGCAGAAGTAGAGTCAGTATCCAAGATCTCCTCGACCTTCTTCTACAAGTTCGAACATTCGACATATTTGGATCGCCAAGAAGTACCTTATGAACTGACCCACACCCACGCAAATATGGGTACCCAAACAGTGTATAATAGCTCAACCCTCAAGCCATGTAATATATAACCCTCAAAAATCTCTTCACCCTTTAATCCCACCACATCCGATACCATCTTTTGTCCCTCAGAAGAAACATATCACCCGTTCACAAACTCTTAGGAAGTGGATACCAAAACGTATCCAAAAGTCTTCTCCTAACCCATTGTCTAACATAACTCCCACCCCGACTAATCTACAACCTGGTAATAACTCATTCACGACTGAACCTTGTACAAATCCACACACTATAACCCACCATCACTTGTAATAACACCTCATCAAGAAATGTATGAATCATCTGAAGCATGTAGGTGTCTAGAGACCTACATTAGTTTGTAAGAAATCATTCCATAAACCACATCACAACACTCGGCTACACGGGTTACACATCGGTTATGGAAATGGATTGCGGTCTCACTTTAATGGGATCATAATTAATTTCCATACTCATGTGTTAATCTTATGTAGCAGATCTAATAGACATTCGCATCATTCATCATGCAGGCAGAAGGACCATCAGAAGCTAGCCCCAATGTACCCATGGCCAATATTGGAGAACTAGTAGCGGAGCCCCATCCTACGGCTCAACCACCAGAATTTCAAGGAATTCCAGGACCTATGCCGATTGAGGAACCTCCTAGGGGTTACACTGAGAAGATTCATCGCAATTCTCATTGGTTTCAAGGGCTAGCAGGACCATTGGCAGATGCAGATTTCATCTTTGAGGCCAATTTGGCGTTTGATCACCGTACTTGGGCCAAATACCAATTCTTCTCAAGAGAATTTGAAGGACTACAGAACACAGAAGATTTAACGCATGTTTGGGCAAGAGCAGGCTTTACAGAATATTTCAGTGATCCCTTGCCTAAACCTGATTTCTACAAATGCTTTTACTTAATCACCACTTTGACAGCTTCGGAGAACAAAGATCTGCCAGGAACATTCATCTTGCCATCGTTGGTAAATGATCTGCCATATAAGAGGTTTTACCTTTCTAAATATCTGATTCGCGCTGCAATCAAGATCCATGGTACGCACACTCCAACAGAACAAGAAAGGCTGGTTCCATAGCCAATGAAACGCGGAGATGTTACTAAGTGGGAAGATATTTCAACAATCACACCTGAGCTCTCTAAACCGTTAAGGATATGCATGCAACATTTTGCATTCCCCGCTCAGGATAGATTCACCATGCCCCACAAACGCATTTGGTTTGGCTTACATTTATCATGTACTAGACCACAAACAGTTGATCTGGCTAGCTGGATAATTGATCAGCTCTACTTAGCACAACAGAGATGGGAAAGAAAGAAAGTAATCAATGGATGTTGTGCTCTCACGCGCATTGTATATATGTGTTTGGCCTACGACTTGCCAATCAAGCATGCAATGACAAGGGAGGAGCTGAAAGCATTCAAAGGGACAATGAAGGAAGCTAGGAAGCCTAGCAAAGGACGAGCAGGAAAGCGCATGAGAGGTACTATCCCATGCCTACAGGTCCCAGAATCACCGTCACCGCAACCCTCACCAAAACAGTCTCCGACAGAGGCTCCTACAACTGTACAACCAATTCACATACGCTTATCAAGACCGGTCATGATAGAAGGCACTTCTAGCGCAGTTATCTCACAACCAACATCAGTTCAAGAACCGACCACCACTACAGCAGAAGTTCCCACCACTATTGGTGCGGAAGCTTTTCTTTTCCGATACCTAACTTGGAAGCGGAACCCATAGATACAACGTTTGATTTTGAAATGCAAGATGATTTCTCCAATGAATTTCAGTTTTCAGAAGGACAGATATTTTCTCAAGAATATGAATGGCCAAGCTACCCGACCACGCCCCGAGACCAACCACAAGGACAAGTAGTATCTAGTTCCGAGGACGAAAGAACAGAAACTGATGAAGACGATGGCGATGACGAAGCCAGCTAGGGCACTCATGAATCCCAAGAACATGTGCAGACAGATGAACAAGGACAGCACACGGACACCCAGGGTGATACCAGTACGCATGAAGATGAAACCTTTGAAGCAGCAGCTTATACGCTAGCCATCAAAAAGTTGTATCGCACCATGGAGAAAGTTTGGGCACGTAAGAAATTGATTGAGGAAGAGAGCCAAGCACTCATAGAGCAAGAACTTGTCTCAGGCGGTGTCGTGGAGACTTCATCTCCATTAATTACAATCTTCTCTTATTAAGTCAAAGAAAAAGAAGGCAAAGATTTTGATGGGCATTGTACGACTTCTATCATGGGAAGGTTCGGCTCGCACCTAATGATTGCGGAGAATAAAAGAAGGTTCTTCATGTAACATCACTTGTAGGTTTCTTCGAGTATTTTTTGTAAATTATGGAGAAGGTGAGAGTTATGGCAGAAAATCCATCAAGTGACATATGTAAAGAATACATTTTTCAAGCCTCATTTGGTAAGAATGGACGTGTGGGAAGTTTGGGGTTTTTCTCCGTCTTTTTTCGACAGAAGGAAAATCTGCCTTGCGGGGGGAACGTGGGGAAGAGTTCAGAAAGGAGGGCTTTCGGATGGGCATGTACTCTTTGTGATGGCATGATGATATAACACGTGAAAATCCAGGAAACAAGAGGATGAAGCTTGAATTATCTGTGAAGAAAAAGGGCACAATTCTCAAGAGTCTTCTTTGTTTAACTTGAAAGAAAAGGACGAAAAACATTAGGCTGGAGGAGGAGGGAGGCCGCTGTTCCGAGGAAAAGAAGGGATGCACATCAAAGATTGGAGGACAGATTAAAAAGAGGCTCGTGATCAGAGGACGATTAAACGGAAGAAATGTAGTGGCTGCTAATAGAGTTGGGAGCTAACAAAAAGAAGATGTTCTTCGGACACAGGAATTTGGCAGAAGAGAGTGAGCTATGAGCCACAGGTTTCCTCGTCTGCATGCAAAAGTACTTGTTAATGGATTGATATAGCACTGAGGCTTGAGGTGAGCAACATATAGCTATCGTCTCTTTCATGTAGCAAAAAAGGAACATGACTTGATTTTGTGCTGAAGTACGGTAGCACTAGACTGTGGCTAGACAAGTAAGCAGAATCATTTACTCGATGAAAGGAGGTGTTCGTTGTGCACGGTACAGAAGAACAGGGTATTGAAGACTTCCAGGGAGCTACGAAGAGTATTACTGTGCTTTCTATTTCAAAGACGATGATGAATCATGTTTAGTTGGAGCAAAATTATGGTATTGATTAAAGCATGAATCTGGCGGAGTTATCATGAATAAAAAGAAATAGCAATTCATATGCAGGTATTTGTTCAGTGGAATACAAGGATGAAGCAACTCGGGAGTGAACCCATAAAGAGTTATAAAGAAGAGAAGGGAGGGGGGAATGATGGCCAGCATTGTCAAAAATGAATCCCTCATATGCTCTATTTTGATGGGAAATCTGCCATAGTTCCCCTCTTCGTAATCTGCATCTCGGGCAGAACAAGAGCACTCATCCATTTTAGCTTTGTGTAGACCCGCATGAAACAGGAATTTTACCAGATGCTGAGGATTCACATCAGAGATTTTTTAAAGAAGAAGACTCACGACAGAATGATGGATCAAAGTTCAAAAGGAATTCTATTTAAAGATAGTTGAGGAAAGAGCATTTGCATATTTAAAGCCAGATGAGTTCCAAACTCTGTTGCTATCTGTACAAATTCGGACATGTTTCAGACTGAAGTGAACGTTGAATATGATACACTGAATTCTCCTAAAAACTTTGAATTCTATAATAGATCAGGAGGAACAAAATCATGGTGTGCATAGGAAGTAAAAGGGTGCTATGGAAGAAGACTGTTTGGACTGGACTCCATGGAGGAAGCGTTGATGGATTCAGAAGCAAAGATACACAGAACTCTATCGAAAGGGAATTTGAATTTATAATGTTCTGCGAAAAGGTAAATGAAATTTGCTTGATGTCATGAATCAAAAACAATATAAATACTTATGGTCATTTTCCCTCTGTTTAAGAGCTTTTATGCATATCCTTCTCCTTATTTTTAGTAAATGTACATATGTTAGAATATCTTTTCATAGGCACACTTATTGTATTCTAGTGATTGCGATTGCATCCTGCTCAAACAGTGTTGTCAAATTTTTTTGGAGTTTGAATCTAGTGTGAGCATTAGAATATGAGAAATATGGTTGGAAAGATTTTTTTTCGCACTAAGGGCACTTACAAATTAAGAATCTCATCAGTTCAAAGGAGGACATTCCGTTTAAGCTTTACGTTTTGAATTTCAAGCTCGCATTTTTTATGGCTGAAGTCTGCTCAGGGATATCGTACATTTAGGAATTAGGTGAAGTGATAGATGTTTTTAAGGTTTCTCTTGTAAAGAAATGTTCACATGAGGCCTGTGCATGCCGCTTAATCTGTTCCTTTACCACTAACTTGATTGTAATATGAAAATCTCAGCAAGGCTTATGAACGTTACTTTCATTCTTCAAGTGAAGAATTACTTACGATCGCCATGCCATCATAGATGTACATATGAGTGAATTTTTGTGGTCTTCAAATACATCTTTAGATTGCTTGTTGAGTCTCATGGAAATAATAAAGGTTGGCGACATTTCCCTTTATGGTCCGTCTGGAAATTTGTGCACATATGGATCTAACTCCAATGGAAGCCTATTTTGATTTTTCAGCCTAAAAGGACTGTAGACTTCAACTCCCAAGAAGGAAAAATAGTAACAATAATAATAATAGACATCTAAAAGTCACGAACTTGACCAGCAATGCGATTTCATCTTGATTATTACGTCACACCTGAGATGTTTTTAATCGCCTGAATTCTTTAAGGAATATCAAACATTCATGCCTTTTCTTTCGAATGCTTTAACTATGTTCATATCTACACCTTGAGCCCAATTGAAGGTCACTTTCTTGGCACCCTGTGTGCACCCCTAAGCGCGTGTGAACCCAACCACAACGGTTTTGAAGAAGTATACATCAGAGGCTTTAGGGAACTTGTCAAATCAGTGGGATCCACCGAAACCTTAAGATATTTGTAGAGGAAACCGTTACCGCAGTATGACCCTCGTAGAGTTCGCTTACTAACCAAACCTGGAGAATACATTCGTGTACCCACAGGTGCACAATCTTCCGAACAGGCCAGGGAAGCACGTCTGATCCCTCAAGGATCATTCGCAGAAGACACCATTATCATTGTGCTTAATCTTAATCATTTAGTTAGGTGGACAACCACTGAGCAGAAAGTGAGCACAGAATTCAGGTGTGTTCTTTGCTAAGTAGACATGCTTGGTCAAAGGTTGAAAAACCTTTGAGTCATCAAGAGAAATTCCTGCAAATTATAGTGTCACATCATCTAACCGGGGAAGGACTATAAATGCAGCACTTCAATAGGTGCAGGCCTGTAATGAAACACTTATTTCATTTAATCCAACAATTACTAGTCTCAAGGCTAAGATGATGACTGGATCGAACACATCTGGAATGCGAGCCATCCTTCACAAGAAAGCATCTATAGGAGTCCGGAAGAAGCAATGCTAAGTTTTGTGTGTGTTCATTGTAAAACCAGAGAATTTCTTCCCTAGCAAAAAACAATCTCACATTCCTTGACCTTCAATTTTCTTCCGATTCATTACTATGCTAATTCTGTTAGCTCAGAAATAACAAAAACATGAGATAAACATTGCTCTTGTAGTGCATCTGAGGATCGTGCATTGGCCTGTATATGTGATCATAAAATACAAGAGAAATATGAGCAACCAAAGGAGTCATTCATAATTTCATATCATAGAGTAAATCATTCGATCATTGCCTAATCGTACAAATCAAGATAACTGAGGCCAAGTTTATGCAAAGTCCTCATTAGTGGTTTAATTGGTTATGAAAACTCCCATGCTTCACTGAAAGTGATCATGCAACAATGCCTTTTCATCAAGAGATATAATAGATGAACCAGATGCTTCACAATTTTGGTCAAGACTTATTCTTGTAATATAAATCAGACATTTGCAATGCAGGTAACAGTTAGATCCTTTGGACTGAGAGCCATAATGTTACGAATACGTTCATATGTGTGGACATGTGAACCATAAACCAAGGGCAAACCCTTCAAAATTCAAGCATTTTAAACACCGCAAGAGTATGTTCTCCAATTGTCATCCTTTTGAAGAACGGTACTACCTGTATATATATAGCAAAACCAAAAGATCATGTAGCACAATTGAACACTAATAATAGCTACTGGCATGAAACAATCAATTATGATTCCATTAAAAATTCTTGACATGCCCTTAGAGTGATAGCAGGTAGTGTGGTCAAAGTTACTGCCAGCCCCCAAATGCCTTGGTTACGAGAGGCTTCCATCCTGAAGCACACATAAAATAGGGAAGTCAATATGTTATAGCAAAGTGCCTCAACTCAGAGATGTTCCTTGGCCAAATAAAGATGCATGAATGTCTGTCTCATTCTCTACAAGTCTATGATTAAACATAAGTGAACACAATAGTCATGAGAGAACATATGAAGAAAGCAAACGAGTTGTGGGCTTCCAATAGTAGTAGCCTTCTACAAAAGATCAACCAACAATTCTAAGCCATCATCAACTTCTGTTTCAACCTGTAACACTCAAGATAGATTCATGATGAGCAATTAGAATGAATACATTCATCTCATGTTGGAGGAAATCAAAGACAAGCCCAATGCATCCATGAACACCAAAAAAAAAAACTTCCAACTTTCTCAATGCTTTCTAATCATTCCCCCGAGTTGAACAATAAGGCAATCAACGAGGCAGAGCCTATCAAGATGTATTTAACAAGCATCGTCATTGATAGATCTTCAATACCTATAGGTGACATGCAACAACCAACAGGAATGCCTGCTTTAGCCAAATGATAAGACCAAAAATAATTTCCTATTTAAGCACTCCTAGCATTCCAATGTGTCCCTGCAAATGTAAGTGTTCTGAGCTCCCCCAACCTTAGGAAGCATTTTGTGCCTACCAAGCTCAAATTAAAGTATGTTCTTTAAGCAAGGCATTCACAAATTCGGCCAAAATGAGCATTGACTTCTCACTCCTACCCTTGTGCAAAAAGGAGTCTTTTCGAGTCTACGATGGCCACAACCATGCCAAGAGGAATCAACTCATATAAAAATCAAGCAACCCATTATATGAGACTGGAACATGAAGCATAGCTAAGATGAGTTGGCCTGAGGCAAGATTCCTAGCTTGGGGATATAGATTATTGATGCATGTTATCATGACAAAGTACTCTAGAGATAGGCGTGTCATCAAATGTCATAATGACAGAACTTAACCTCCAGATTCTGTCTATTCAAAGTACTTGCAAGACTCAAAGTTTTGGTTGACAAACACAACAAATACCCACTAGCATATGGAAACTTACCTTTCATGAGACGCAAAGAGAGCTACCCTCATACAACGTGCCAAAAACAAAAAATCCCTAGGACATTCATTCCCCTAGCTTTGAATAAAACCAAGGATACACCAGCAGTGGAATCATTATATTCAATAGTCCGAAAGATCTTACGCTCAACTTGCACCTAGGGTTGCTTGTTTTCAAATTGTCAAATTTCTTGCGTAGGTTTGGGAAGGTCCGGAGTGGGGCATAAGAGGAAAACAGATTCCCAAAAGAGATGGTCAACAAACTTCAACCCGTGAGGATGAAGTAAAATCTGTTCAAGTTTATTTAAAGCCACAAAGACTGAAGAAGGTCATACATGAAAAGCTTCAAGGTTGGGTATCCTATGATTGGTTTCCAGATCATCGAAAATGGTAGTGGATGTCCAAGTTCTTCTTGGAAAATCTATATTGCAACATCAGCAATACCCATTCTCAACTACTCGTTGATCAAGCATGGAAGACATTCATATCTCTGCCGTTTATTTGATACTTTAGTAGTTGCCTTAGTGGCTATATGACTTGTGTCATGACTCAAGAGGCAAGGAAATCCACTGTTCATAAGCTATGGAAGCAAGAAGACCACACAAAAAAGAAAAGATAGTTCCGGATAGAGAGTCAGAGAGCTAAGCCCCAAGGATATGAAAACACCATGAAGAATGTAAAGCTGACAAGCAACCTTAGAAAAGGCAATTGCATGGTCCGCGAGCATGAAAAACACAAGGCCTAGGCATGGAAGTCTGTGACCGAACGTCATAGATGTCTAAAAAATAGATAAAAAAGATTCATGTTGTTCACAAGGAATCACATGTTCTCACAGAAATACAGCGAGTAGGTGCAAGATAAAGTATAATTCTCATCATTGTCCATGTGATATAGTAGGACTATTGGCAAACATTCATGTTCATGGAAGCCTTCGAATCCTGAAGAGAGATACTGTTTCCTGCTTAGCACGAGAACACCAATCAAAAATCTTTCATAATAATCAAGAAGTTCATCCGTATCAATAGCTATTACAAGGGAAGCATTATGACAATCAGACACAATTACAAGAAGATCTTTGCAAAAAATGAAACATTAAGCTCCATCTCAACAGAGAAAAAAGGAACTTTTGCAAGGTGGATGAGTGAAAAAAAATCTTGCTTGTCGCAACCCTTAGGCTTCAAAATTCGCAGTCATGCCCAAAGTCTTCAGTACTCAAACCTTAGCAAAATAATAGCGGCAAAACAGGCGAGCCATTCTTGAGAGTACATGAGTTCAGCCCCTTCATCGAGGGTGAATGAGAATGTGATAGGAAGCATTCATCACAGTCTCGGGGAGAAAACCTCAGCTCCCAAGCCGTAGAGAAAGCAGACGGGAGCATGAAATCAATGACACAAACTACACGATATTGTTACACCAAGACGTAAAAGAAATCATAATAGCATTCCCACGAACGTTTATGTGAACCCATCCTCTTTATTTTTCCTATGGTAGCATCAACAACATGCTGATACCATGCATAGCGTCATGCACCTTACTTAAACAGAAATTACAATAAGAAGATCCTTGACATCTTTCGAAACAATGCATCCAGAGTGTTTATTTGGAATTTCTACAACTTTTTCTACAAGGGATACCCAGTGAAGATTTCGGACCTCGACAATAGCTGTAAACCCAACAAAATGGTTATGTGTCAAGATCATCAATCTTGTCATGGCATTCCATTTCTCGAACCACACCTCTCGAGTATGAGCGGTTGCGGAGCATCACTCAATGCGCAGAGCAACATCACGAAAAGGGAAGGCCTGCAAGCCATCCTCTTACACATGGCACAATGTAGAAGATGAGGAGCAGAGCTCAACTCAAGGCCCATCAAACACCCGGTCGAGCTTGAGAAATCCCAAGGCCACGTTCCATCGCAGATGCTAGAACACGGGTGAATTGATAGAGCACCAGCTTGGTATCCACAGAGATGTGCGCAAACCAAAGCTTGACTCCTCCAATGCAGGCATCGAACAAAGTATTTGCCATAATGAAAGAACATATGGGGAGGCCATGCTCAACCCCAACGCGTGCATCAATAGGAGATGCAGGCACAGCAGAGCATGGAGCATAGCTCAACATGCCGAGGAGAAATCAAGGAGCTCAATACGCAGGAGGAAAAGCAGAAGAAAGCATGAAACCTTGTTAATGTGCACGCCTGCCCCTCATTAACTAAGAGAGAGAAATGTGCAGCCATCCTCTGCGCTCACATAGTCGTTAGTGACTAACTTCAATGAACATGCCAGACGTTTTCAATGGGTATGAATGCGTGGGCTCAAAAAATTAGGAATCTCACGAACTATTGTATTTAGCCATTCAAATTTTATGTATGAGATATTCAAATTTTATTTGGTTTTTTTTTGGAAATGGATGAGAGGAAGGGTCACGAGAAAGTAACTACCCACCCCCTCTCCAAGAAAGCATCAAATGCAAGAAACGTCAGCATGGGGTTAATGCAGGAGTGTGTATAGAGATGTGTATATGAGAGAAAGGGAGAGAGAGAAAAAGGGTTTAGGGTTTTTTTTTTTTGTGCAACAAACAAAAAATGAACTAAAACTTACTCAAAAATTAAAAGAAAGAGGTACCCAAGGCCAACCGAAGGCCACACGTATTCATCCTCCTCCAAGTGTCATGGTGCATCTCACGAAGTATGGGCACGCAAACTTGGAGAAACCAACAGCTAAAGGCCGACGTCCCCGACAACGGTGCCAAAATTGTTGAGAAAAAGGGAACAACAGACCCTAACCGCCTCACATGGAAGTGAGAAGTTTCTCCAATTTGGGGCAAAGAATGAGAGGAGAGGTTCACCCACGCTCATGGAGCAATGGCAACAGTGGCCAACATCACAAGGAGCAAAGGGGAACATCCTCCCAACCATGCACACACACATGCAAATCCATACACCAAGAACAACGCCATTGCACACAAGGATTTGGATGAAACCAAATGACACCTTCTTCCATTACCAAAATGGAGGCCAAGGCCATGGCCAAGGGACATCCCCTTTTTTTACAAATGAAGCTCTTCTTTATATAGAGAAGAGAGGCACATGTGAATAAAAACATGTGGTCAAAAGACCACATGTGCTAAATCAAAAAGAGAATCTTTATGTGATATGAGACTAACCACCTAGAGAGAGAGAGAGCGCGTGAGATTTCCTACGTGGGGATTTTGAGTTTGTGCCAAAAAGCTACTTCATGGAAAAAGGCTTCAATACTTTAGACTAGAGGAAATATCAAAAAGGGGTTTTAGGATAGTGTATTACTACAAGAAACTTGGACATTGTAAGTCAACATGTTATAAAAGGATCGCAGCAGAAAAGAAAAACGCATCAGGTAATGTTGCAAAAGATGATAAAAAAGGGAAATCTCAAGGTGATTCTTATGCCTATATTACCATTGAGGAAGTAGCTTTTGATCAGACAGCTTTACAAGTTCTTTTAGCAAGTCCTTGGATATTTGACTTAGGTGCTACAAAGCATATGACAGGTTGCAGAGATGTGTTTTCTTCTCTTTCCTATTCTTCAGTTAGAAGAGTTACTATTGCAGATGACAATGATTTGGATGTTGTGGGAATAGGTACAGTAACCCTAGAGTCAAGAGAAGGTGGTAATTTTCAAATTTTAGATGTTTTATACGTACCTCAAATGAAGAAGAATATGTGATCTATATCTGCATTTTTAAGTGATGGTTTTAAAGTTGTATTTAAGAGAGATCTTTGTAAGATCTTATGACACAAAGAAGACAAGTGTATTTTGAAAGGTGAGCATAGAGGAGGGATCTTTGTTTTGTCAAAAATCAATCAGGCATATGTAGTCAAATCTTCATCACTGGTAGAAGATATGAAGCTATGGCATGAGAGATTTGAACATATCAATTTTTGAGCTCTCAAGAGTATCAAAGACAGAGGTATGGTTGAGAGTTTACCCTAATTCAAGCTACCAGATGATTTAGAAATATATGAAGGTTGTCTTGAAGGTAAGATGCATTAACTACCTTTCAAGAAACATGGTCATATTACAACTACCAGGAAATTGCAGATTATTCATTCAGATGTGAATAGACCTATGAGAGCAGAATCTATTCAGGGCTTCAGGTATTTTGTTCTATTTGTTGATGATTTTACGAGATACTCATGGATCTATGGTCTTAAGTTGAAGTCAAAAGTCTTTCCTATGTTCAAGAAGTTTGTAGCTATGGTTGAAAATGAAAGTCAGGAAACTATCTAGATTCTTAGAAGTGATAGAGGTGGAGAATACTTGTCAAAAGAGTTCCAGAAATTTCTTGATGAGAAAGGTATTACTCGACACCTTAATATTTCTTATACTCCTCAGCAGAATGGTGTTGCAGAAAGAAAGAATAGAGTACTTGTTGAAATGATGCAGAGCATGATGGCATCCAAGAAGCTTTCACCAAAATTCTGGTTTGATGCAGTACATATAGCTAATCACATTTTAAACAGGTCATCTACAAAAGCTTTGAAGGTAATCACACCGTATGAAGCCTATTATGGTAGAAAACCTAATGTGAGTTATTTCAGAGTGTTTGGATCACTTTCTTATGTACATGTTGAGAAAAAGGACCGAAGCAAACTAGATGTAAAGGCAAAGAAAGCTGTTTTTGTTGGATATCCTAGTTTTATGTTCCAAAGACAGGTGAAGTTATTCTTTCACGTAATGCTTATATTGCTAAAAATAAGGTTTATGATAAAGAAGCAGAAATTCCAGAGTTCATTAGTGAAAATGACTATGGATTTTTTAGAAAGATTCTGGTTGTACATGTTTAGCCATGTCAAGAGGGAGTTAAAATTCCTAGGATTCAAGAAAAAGTTGAAGAAAGAGGAATTTCATAACCTTCTACAGAGACAATTCCACAAGAGACTTTGATTCCAGAAATGGAACAAGTTAGAGTGCCAAAAAGCCCTAGTACCTTGGCAGGACAAGTTCCAGAACCTGTGGAAGCTGAAGGGTCAGAAAGAGTTTCACCACTATTTAAAGATACACCTACTTGGTTATATCAGACTTGGAAAGATATTGGTATAAAGAATTTTACGAGAAGAACACGGAATCAGACTAGACAACAACAACAAGATCATGTAAGAACAAGAAGTCAGATTAGACAACAATAACAAAGAGATCATGTAAGTTTTGCTAAAGACTTTGAGATTCATAATATTTTGGCACTTACGACTATTGAAGATGAACCTGCATGTGTTGAAGATGCACTTAACATTCCTATTTGGAGAAAAGCTATGTAAGAAGAGATTGATTCTATTCATAAGAATCAAACTTGGCAGCTATGTGAGTTACCAGAGGGAAAGAAGGCTATAGGTGTAAAATGGATCTTCAAAATCAAAAGCAAGATTGGTTGTCAAAGGATATGCACAACAAAAAGGTATTGATTATGATGAGACATTCTCTCCTACGTCTAGGATGACTATTATTAGGTCAATACTTGCTCTAGCAGCACATTTTGGTTGGCATATATACCAACTTGACATCAAGATAGCTTTTCTAAATGGTAATTTACATGATGATTTGTATATTCAACAGCCAGAAGGTTTTGAAGAGGTAGATAAAGAACACTTAGTTTGTAAGCTTATAAAAGCTTTGTATGGTTTAAAACAGGCACCTAGAGCATGGTAGGGAAAGATACATACATTTCTTTTATCCATTGATTTCCATAACTCAGATGCAGCTCCAACTCTTTATGTCAAAGGTGAAACAGGTATGATGATTATAGCAATCATTTATGTGGATGATATTATAGTCACAGGTCCTAGAGATGCAGACTTGCAGATGTTCAAAGAACAATTGAAGCAAACATTTGATGTGAATGGTTTAGGCATTTTACATTATTATCTTGGGATTCAATTTCTATTTCAAGATGAGTGTATCTATATGACACAGCAGAAGTACATTGAGAAACTTTTGGAGAGGTTTCAGATGGGTGATTCTAAACCTATGCAAACACCTATGGATCAGAACATGTCTTTAGAAATGTTAGCAGATGCAGAGCCATTTGATGCTACTCTATATAGTCAAGCAGTTGGTTGCTTGATATATCTTTGTAATACACGTTGTTGCTCTAGCAAAATGGTGAGAACCACGTTAAGAAGCTCCACCTCCTTAATGTCAATCCGCGGAAGAGATAGGAGTGATATGAAGATCGTGAATGTGAGATGAAGTGAGAGTGAAGGTGAGAAGCATAGAGATGCACACACACATACACACACACTACGAAGAGACAAGCAAGACACAATGGAAGGTGAGAAATCAACTCTATTACTCAAGAACACTCTTACAAGCTCAAAATAGCTCCAAACTCTTCTCTACTCAAACAAGCTAACACTAAGCAACCTCAAAAATGAGCTCTCTAGCTCTTTTTATAGTTTCTAGACTAGTTTTGACCGGTTTCACATCTAGTGACCGGCATAGTTAAAAAATAGGTCTTAGATGCTAATTAAAAGGGTAAACGGTGTCTAAAAATACCCAAAATTGGTACGCTCATTCTACCTATGCTCCTCAAGCTTGAGGACCCTCGGCTTGCACAAAATGGAGCTATGAATTACAAAAAGGGTTTTTCTATGTTACATATGGTACAAAAGTGATGAAAATCACTGTTGAGTGTTCGAAAAAGTATTTATAAAATATAATTCTTTGAAAAATGATTCAACTGACTCCCTGCTCTGTCTTTACATGCTTCCGTGTCTTCTATGCCTCTGGCTACTGCCAACACCCCCCTCCCTCTCGCTTCTGTCGTCCTCGACAAAACCTTGTTGTGAGGTCTGTCGGATGTAATTCTGGAGTAGTTCCTGAGCGAGGGTGTGTTCTAATATTCGAATGCCTCGGGCCAAATCTGCCTCGAGTTTCTCCCAATCAATGGGTTGCGGTTCATCGGATGGCAGGAGTCAATAATGCATGGAATATACCATCTGTTCACAGGCAAATAATTGAAGTAAATGCGTAGGCCTACTGATGAACACTTCCGAATGGTATTCCTAGATACGGGTTGTGAACATTTCTTCAAAGGTCTGCTTGTAGCACGCCAGTAAGTATTTAATTCTGCAATGCCAGGCGTAACACACTCGTAGCGATGGCGTTGTACTCATATCATATGCAAGATCTAGATTGCCATGCTCGAAGCCCGAGATGTTTACATGGGATGCCTTGACGCGTCTGAAGACTTTAAAAACCATCTGCATCATGTCAAATATCTTGACAGTCATGTGCACTGCTATATCGTCCATATGTTTCAAGTGAGGGAGCTAGTGACGAATTGTTGCCATCATGTATCCGACTATAGGTGGTCCGATGGGTGGGGTGAAGTATGGGTAATTCAACCAGTCCTGGCATTGCTTGTTATTTTGTACTTTAATCGCAAATGCCTTCCAGGAGCGGTGATGTGGCATTGGTCCCCAACATGGGTTGTACTTTAAGTGTAGTGGTGCCTTGGCCCATGTACTCATCATCTAAGGATATTTTTGTAATAAATCTTTACGCCAATCTGGTTGATAGATCTCTCCTTGCTGTGCATCCAGTGGCAAATCGTCAAGCTCAAACTGAGTAGCGTGAGATGGTTTCTTGCCTGTTTCTTTCTCTATGGCCAACTGATATTCTGCCATTAACATAAAATAAGGTTTATACTGTAGCTCATGCCCCGATATGTATTTGCGAGGGGCCAAATGAGCAAAGTAGGGGGACTGTAAAATGCGTTCTTCAATCATTGCCATTGCATGTAACTGCACCTCTACCCTAGCTGAGTGGTTTTTCCAAGTTCTTCTATCATCTTCATCCATGCAGGAGTTGGAAGTTCGAAAGTCGTCTGGCCTTCAGCCGTGACTCCTCCACTTGGGATGGGTTGAGGTTCATATGCTTCTTCGAAAGTTTCCTCCACTGGAATAGTGATTGTTTCTTCCTCTGTTGGTAGTTTTGGTGGGGAGTCTGGCCTTGGTGGTGCTTCATATATTGCTATCTGTGATTGGAGTGTTGATTTTGGTGCTCGTAGTTGGAGTAGTTTATGATCTTCTTTTAGCTTCTGATATTCCTCGTTCATGCTGTCGTACTCATCTAACAATCTAACATGATCATCTAACAACATTCTCATAGATTCGGAGGGCACGGCCTTAAAGCGACTAGGGCTCAATGGTTGGTTGGGTTGATCTAGGGCAGCTTCTAAATTCTCTCTGTTCTGTTCTTGTAAGCGCTGGTTCTCTTCTTTCGCTGCTGCCAGTTCTCTTCTGAGTAAGCCCATGTTCCTGGTTAATGTTGCATTGCGAATAGTCTGTGCCCTTAACAAGTTATCGATATCCGTGATAGCCTCTTTTGTCTTTGCTTCACTTTCTAGTTCCAATTTATGATATGCCTCTCGTAGCTCTTGGTAGCGGGTATTCAATGAGGCATTCTCGATGGATAGTGAATTGAGCTGTGACTGTAAATCATTCGTTGTCTTCTGCAGCTGCTGATAATTAGTTCCAAGAGATGTGAAATCATCTCTTACTTGAGTCATACAGGTGAGCATTTGTCGAAATGCAGTATCTACAGTGGGTGATAATATGAATGGTGTGCCAAGTGAAGATGCAGTGGGTGTAGATGCAAGGGGAATGGGGATTGGGGGTGGGAAAGTGGATGCCGTGGTTATTGTGGAAAAAAGTGAAGTGCCTAAATATGGTTGTGCCATGAATGAAGTGATTGGTGGTGCGGTGGGTGGTGATATCACAACGGTGGTATGTACAGTAGTAGTGTGGGGTGGCCCCTACTTGGGTTCTTGGTACTTTAATTGCTGGATTGTAGGAGTTGCTAGCTCTCCATGTGGACTTGTTTCTGGAAGAACCAGTCCTATAGGATTTGATGTCCCCTTATGCGGAAACTAAAATTGACATGAATGTTTATCTCAATACAAAATGCAGTCTACTTGCTCTTTTGTATATCATTTCAGGTTTTGGAGTTTCTGGAGGCATTTCCAGCCTTAGAAAAGACTGCACAGTAGGAGGAATGCTGGGCAGACTGCGCCCCAAGGGGATTATGTCGCTCAGCTCTAAAGACTGAAGACTTGCTTGCAGACTGAAGAATTGCAGATTTTGAAGACTTGAAGATTTTCAGACTTGAAAGACTCTACCTTGGGTCGGTTCAGCTATGTATGCCCTTCTCTTAGCTTTGTCGAGGACGACAAAGTCTAGGAGGAGGAGGAGTGTTGCTCTAAGGGTTGCCCATAATTTTTCTCATGCTATGGCATCCTTTATCCCTCATGAAAGTACCTTCTTTTTGTAAATTAGGAGATGTCCATATGAACACTCTCCTAAAACCCCTTTTTGATATTTCCTCTAGTCTAAAGTATTGAAGCCTTTTTCCATGAAGTAGCTTTTTGGCACAAACTCAAAATCCCCACGTAGGAAATCTCACGCGCTCTCTCTCTCTAGGTGGTTAGTCTCATATCACATAAAGATTCTCTTTTTGATTTAGCACATGTGGTATTTTGACCACATGTTTTTATTCACATATGCCTCTCTTCTCTATATAAAGAAGAGCCTCATTTGTAAAAAAAGGGGAGGTCCCTTGGCCATGGCCTTGGCCTCCATTTTGGTAATGGAAGAAGGTGTCATTTGGTTTCATCCAAATCCTTGTGTGCAATGGCGTTGGTCTTGGTGTATGGATTTGCATGTGTTGTGCATGGTTGGGAGGATGTTCCCCTTTGCTCCTTGTGACGTTGGCCATTGTTGCCATTGCTCCATGAGCGTGGATGAACCTCTCCTCTCATTCTTTGCCCCAAATTGGAGAAACTTCTCACTTCCATGTGAGGTGGTTAGGGTCTGTTGTTCCCTTTTTCTCAACATTTCCCTTCAGTTCCAATAGCACAAAGGTGATATTAAAAAGAGCCTGTGCAATCCAAATAGGGATATCTTTGACCAACCCTACTGGTTGTACCCTTGATTAGTCTGCCATTTGAACAAAGAAAGGAGTTGGGTCAATGCTGTTCCAACCCATTTGCTAGCCCGGGGCTGATGCCAATGGCTTGAACATGTTGGAGAATGGGGTGGATGAAGGGAGAGTCTTTCTTGGGTCCTCCTCCTTGCTTCCATGCAAGGTGATGTGGGTTGGTTGCTCCCCTATGCTCTCAACAACACTTTTTGGCGCCGTTGCCGGGGATGGTCGGCCTTTCATCACTTGGAGAGCTCAAGAACATGTGGTAAAATATTGTGTTGCAATTTTTTTGCTCAATTGCGTAGGATTTGAGTTTTTGCATGGCACTTTCACCCTTCCTTTGGGCCAATTGCTCCCCATTTCCTTGTTTTAGTAGGATAGTTTTAGTTCATATTTGTTTGATGCACAAAAACACCCCCCAACCCCTTCTCTCTGTTTCTCTCTCACATATACACACACTCCCACACATTCATTGGGCCATCACTTTCCACCACTGCCATCTCTCTGACACAAGTGAATGCCTTGGAAAGAGGGATGGGTAGTTGTCCTCTCTTCTCTCTCCCTCTCTTCATTTTTGAAAAAAACCAAAAAGAGATTGATGATCTACAACGGATACCAATAGGACACTTAGTTGAATGAGTTGCAAAATTCTCAATTCATTGGACTCTCACTTTTTGAGAATAAGGATGTCGACAACATATGAAGGGTAGGTGGGACTCCGTGGGAGGGACTTAACTGGCCCTTTCTCTCTCCTCCCTTGATTGTGAAGCAGACACACCGTCCTGTTCTCTCTCTCTTCGCTAATTTTCGGGGTTGAGCATCCTGGGCTCCCCCTTCTTGCATAATTTTCATGGGGTTGAGCTCCAAGCGAGCTCCCCCTGCCGCGCGTCTTCGCCTCTGTGTGATCTGCCAAGCGGGCTTCTCCACGAGGGGTTGAGCGATGGCTCCCCTCCTTTTCTTCACCTACCTCCTGTGCATTTGGGGTTGAGCTTTGCTCCCCAAGATCCTCTGCATCATCGACATGATGACAAGCCGTTTGTGCTCTACCTTCTGGGTGTTTTCGCTACCATGCTTCTATGTCCTTGATACAAAGTGTGGACTTCGTGGAGGATCTCGAGCTTGGGTCGGCATCTTTGAGGCTCTCAAGTTGAGTTCAGTGCTTGGTTGGATGAAAGGCTCTTCTGGCACATCAGAGGAGTTCGTTTCAAATGGGTATCGTGAACCGCACTTTCCTCCACTAATGATGAGTGAAGATTTGCTCCTCATTTGCCTCTACCATGGGGTAGAGCTCCATGCCCACCAGACTTCTTCTTGCGGTCCAACAGGGGCCACACCCGTCTCACATCTGGTGGTTGCCATAGGGCCAAAAGTCCCTCTCTACAGCTCTCTATCTACAATTCTGCTGGCGTGATGCACATACAAAAACTCTAGAAGGATGGGGATGAGCTGCACTCTGGAGCGGGGCAGGCAAAGACCAAATCTGGATGCACCTTTCTGAATTACATGGGATCATTCCCTCTGCAGACGAGCATTGGACATATCTATTGAAGCCATTTTCAGATGACATATCATACGAGGACATGTTCTGCCGCATTAGGCTGTTGTCCACAGGTGAATTCGGGCTTGCTGGGGGTGATACCTGATAAAGGCTGGGGGAAACTCAATGGCATATCCAACCATTCATGAAAAGTCACCAAAAATTACGAGGTCTAAATCCCCCCTAACTGGTATGCTCGTACACATGGAAATCTTTGCCCCTTGCTCTCGGTCCAAATCAAGAAATTATATGTGGTAGAACTGAGCATTCCCCCATTCATTTCTGTTTGCTGCTCCATTTCTTTTTTGCGGGCTAAAGAAGTTCTTGACGTTCTTGATGAAGCTCAATGCTGACGAACTTAATGTCAAGATTAAATCAGTTGCCCTGGATATGAGGAATCTATTCTCACACCCCTACTCCATTCTCTAGGCATAAGGACGGCAGCAAGCATGTGGGCAGGTTGATTCAAGATTCTTGGTCTGCATCTCGACTAGGAATGATGTTATTTCAAGCGCAGATGAATCACTATCTGCTGGCATATCTGAAATGCTTGGATTCGGGCATTGTTCCACTGTTGCCGCACTTCTCATATCATGTTGGGGTCGAGCTCGTTTTTGCTCTCCTTGCATTTGAGCAAGAGAACTCTCACCATTTTATGCACCAGTTGAAGCTCTCCTTGCTGAAGCTTTCCGGTATTACACATATTGGCTGAAGCACTCAAACCTTTACAAATATGTGCAGAATCAACAAATGACCAGGAATATGGCCCCCTTGATGATCCCATTGCATTATGTGCTGATGATGCCCACTTTTAATGGAGAAAGAGATAGGCTGCAAGTTGGAATACAAAAGGCAGACACTGCTGGGCTTCACACATGCTGGTGGCATCCACTCATTTAAACTCATAGCTCGATGTGTAGTTGGCAAGGCTTCTGCAGTGTGAACCGAGACCATGCAACTGATTGGGCCGGTGCAGTCTTCTTCTTTCTAGGGACATCCTCTTACTCAGATTGCTGGAGGAATTTGTGCAGATAAGAATTGCGAGAAAACATGCTTTGGGTTTTTGGGGTAGTCTGTTTGCTGCAAAGATTGGGCTTCTAGTTCTACTTTTTGTGCATTCGGTCCTTGGCTCTTGCAAACTGTGGGATGTATCTTGGTCCTGTGATAGGGTTTTGCACTTTCTGCATCTCTAGTAAACAAAATCAGTTGGCCATCTTTGTTCTGGTCCTTTGGCTTTCTGAGGGCTCTCTGGCACCTTGCTTGGCAATGTCTTGCCTCAAGTCTTCCTCGAGAAGATCCAAAGATATCTGTTTTTGTCAAAGGTTCCAGTGTGGGTTCTGATAGTGTGCCATTTCTGTCATAACTGGTGTACATTTAACTTACTTACTTGGATGCCGACTTATTATTACTAGGTTTTTCAACCTTATGGAGTCTGGGCTTTTCAGTGTGCTGCCCTGGTTTATGATGACCATAGCTATGCGTCTTTTGGAATCTAGCAGGTAATGAATCTCCATTGGGGACAATTTCTTGGATTGACTGTCAACAGAACCCAAAACCAGAGCAAAGTTGGTCTCAAGACTAGGAACCAAATGATCCAGTTACATTAAATCTAGAAACATCATTATGATCGGGCCCACCATTCAAATTCAGAGTGGAATTCAAGAATGGTCATCGTCTTGTTAATGGACAGTCAAAGCGTCCTGTTGATTCTTTTCTAAGCAGGTTCTTTATGGAAGATTAGTGTTCAAGCATTTCATGATGAAGATCCTCAAGACACTTGAGAAAATAGTGGAGTTGGTGAACAAAAAGAACATGCATGTTGAGTATAGGAAACTCCATCAGCACTGTGAAGGGATGAGGATGCATATAAGGTCTTGCTCTGCAACTGCCCCTGGTGCTGAACAGCTTGTTGTGGCCTCATGTGGGTATTGGGCCAAAGTTTAATATCATTCAGCTAGAGTTTGATGCCATTCAGCTGGGACAACAAGCCATGTTCAATACTAGTTTTGCTCCTGATGAAGCTAGTAATGAGTGCATCAAGGGTGAGAGCTGCACCAAATCAGACCTGGATTAAACCTTCAGCTTGTGCTCTACCACCGACAGGTGTTGCTGCCAAAATGATTCTGAGGGCCCCATAAGCATATTAAGCTCTCAATCACTATAGATCGAGCAAAACAGCACAGGTATTGGCTGGAGGTGGCTCATGGAACTGATAATATTGCTTCAACTTCAAGTTGACACAGGAATAATTCCTTCGAACCTTGATGATTGGGCTGGAGTGCAAAGAAATTCTTCTGCTGGCCAAGCTAGTCCTTACTCAGAGAATACTAGCAGCAGGGAGAAGGCATGGAGGAAGAAGAATTCCCAGAAGATAGGTGTAGCATGTGCTTCTCTTGCAAAGGGTGGCTGGAGGAAATATCTACATCAGGCCAGGGCTGTGTCCACTTCCCTATCCATCTCAGCCTGCAGGGTCTAAGTCAAAGGTACAGTTGGTCAGGACAGAACTTTTAGACATTGATGGTGCTATCACCTGCTGAAATAACAAGTATGTTGAAACAAATTTTTTTTTGCTCGAGCAACAAGTAAAATATGCTCAGCAAACATATATGATGGTGAGGAGGATCTTGGCATAGAACTATTCTCTGGTTCCCCATTGCTAGCAGCACTCATAAAAGTAGGGCAGAAAAAACCCCAGGAGATCTCCGATACATGAGGCTGATCGATTCATTCATTCATAACCAGTGCAGCAAGCACATGCCTTTATAATTGGCTACGAGCAAGATTGAGGACCAAGGTGAAGCTTTGTCAGAAGTCATCAGCCAGCAGCTCTTTCTAGAGGAAGTCCTCTTTGCCCAGACAATACCATGGTGGAATGCATCATGTAGGATAAGACTCTTTTTTTCAGGCTTGTGCCATGTGCTGCAACATAATAAAAAGACCCAGATCAGACCGGTCGCATAGTGTTTCATCTATACCAGTCAGGAAGTATGGCCATCAGCACCTTCTGATCTGTAACCCTCATCCACGTCTGGTACAACAAAAATGATTGAATATACAAGGATACCTGTGGTCCGACTCATTCAGCTCACTCTTAGGCACCATGGATGGAGAGTGATATATAACTGAAGCACCATCTCCAGTATTTATCTGCAGGGTAGTGGGAACTTAGTGTCCGTTCAAAGTTGTCATCCCCACTCCAAAATACATTGTGAGCTTTTATGTGCTTCTGTGTACTAACTACTAACTGGAGCATTATGAGTACATAGGCGGCTGGTGGTCAGAAGGCACCATCTCTGAGTCCTGCAACTACTTCTCAAACACCATGGCTCATCAACAGCAGGAGGAATATACCGGACATAATTGTTGGCATATGGTCAAGGTGCAACAAAAGATGTAGCAATAGATATTGCAGAAACTTGTCTTTAAGCGCAAGGGAATGGCTCGATGCTTTGTGCTGAGAAATAATTTTGTGTTCAATGAGACTATGGATCTGATATCCTCTGTGGCCTTCTCTGAGCACCTGAAATCGTTGTCATGAAGACTAAGGGGACAACTATATATCTGGCGGAGGAATGATCACTAAATGGGGGTATTCTATCAAAACTGAGTGAACCAGGAGAAGAAATGCCTCGAGAAATGTGCTGGAGTGGCATTTCAACTTTTGGCCAGGCTGGGTTCTCAATTGCAATTATTAAATTACTATTGCTGCTGATTTTTTTTGCTTCACTAGTTGTAGCTAAAGATTCAGGGATGTATCAACCACATTGCACAGTAAGTATGAAGAAACAAAGTTTTTTGGATTGGCACCATCTCCACCATCTGCTGAGCTTCTGAGGGTCTAGACAAAAATGATGGATCATACCTATACGTGGATATGATCAGAATATAGGTCCAGCTATTGGATCCCAATGGCCAAGCATGAGCCAGGGTTATGAGTGTTGTTATTTTCTTTATGCTTCTAGCAGGTTCTTTTAACAGGATACTAGATCCAAGGAAATTCCTTTTGTCTTTTTAAACTTAAAGTTGAAGGATGATGTGGTCTAGGGACCTTGTTTAAAGATTCTTGTAATAAAGGATGGTGCTCAGGGTGGTTTCACATCTGCAACTAATGATGGCTGTGGTGTCTGTACAACCCATGCTTCCACATAAGGCAGCTGTTGACCATGTCCTGAGACTCCCATGTGAATCTTGGGCACTGAATCATTGTAGCTCAGGGCAAATCCTCTGGATATTTGCACTGCATCAAGCAACATAGCACAGGCTGGAGTGCAAGGACACTATTCTGGTGAACCAGCCACTCTTTATTTCGAAATTTTATTGGCTCTCATTTTTAATGTGCTCTTTGTAGTGGTTGCACATCATCTACAGGCCAAGCATACGCATATAGGGAATGGATTGAGGTTGCTGTTGGGCCTCAGGGCCTATTGATGGGTCTTCCAATCACTATGTTGCAGTTTGCTCCTCACCAGGTTACTTGGATCCAGGTTGTTCCCCATCACTCTATGGATGGCTTAAAGCACCAGGTCTGCTGACTACTAGCAGGGAGGCTGCATGACATTTTCAGGACTGTCAACTGATGGTTTTCTACTTGCAAATTCTAGGAAACTAAGTCTTGTGGCTTTCAAATGGTTCAAGCTCCTTGGTTTATTGTTTATATATGAATATTCAGCAGATATTGGCTGGCACGGGGTTTTTAGGTTTTTGTGTGACTGCCCCAAGTAGGGATTTTGTCTGCTGCCTTTTCCCTCATTTGGAGAGAATGATCTGCATTATATGTAGATGCCTTGCTGTGTACAGATGGTTGTTCCTCAGATTCTCCAAGTGGGTCCTCACTCTGGTATAATTATGTCTGCTCATATGGTTGGGGATGGCAGTCAGGATCTGATTCTGAATTTCTTTTGTGACTGTCCTTCTGGGGGACTAAGTCTCAAGTCCTATCTACACACAACAAGATATTAAAAGTGCTTTCTACATGTTGGTGATGGTGCACACTCACCGATCAGGAAGCTTGATGGATGCCGAAGCTGGTGGTGCCCTGTAAACCTAACTCTTACTCAGGGTGTGCTGCTAGATATTAGACTTGAGCTACAAAGAACAAGCATGGTTTTCATGAAATAGAAAAAAAGGGATGATCAGGGAACTTGCTGTCTTGAATGTGACTGATCTATTTTAGGGACTGCGTCCACTTCCCCAGCCATCCTGTGGGCAGCTTGGTACATCTTTGTTGCCAGGACTGCTATCCTAAGTGTGATGTGCCATTTCTTGCTCTGTCTTGTTTGCAATGATTGTGTCTGCACATTGTGTCTTTGGACTTGCAGTTTTCAGGTCCTCTAAAGAATTGCTCAGAAGAAGTGCTGCATATTTGGCAACACAGGCGGCTGTGTACATGGTTGGGCTGACTGCCCCTTAGGGGGATCGTGTCGCTCAAACACTGAAGACCTGAAGACTGAAGACTTGCAAATTTGAAGACTTGAAGAGCTGCAGGTCTGAAGACTTGAAGACCCAAACCTGGACAATGCTGCAATGTATGCCCCTCTGGTCTTAGCTTTGTCGAGGACGACAAAGTCTAGGGGAGGGAGAGTGTTCGGTGGTAGGGTATGCACACATCTTCATTTGTGCATGAGAACCCTCCCTAGACCAGGAGAATAATCCTTTTTGTATATATTTGAGTGTCTCATATGAACACTCCCCTAAAGCACTTTTTAATATTTCTTCATACTATAGGATAGTGTCTCTCATCTTTATGACCCTTCTAGAAAGATTCCCCACGTAGAAAATCCATGCATGCCCTTCTTGGAGATTGGGTTGTTACAAATTTGATCTTTAGAATATCCTAGAAGATTGGCAGTTAGAGAGAGAATCACCTTTTTTACTTTTCAAAGAGGCACATGGGGAATAGAGCTTAGGCTATAAATATGAGCTCATTTTTGTAAAGAAAGGGGGGGCTCTTGATTCGACGTGCTCATGTAATATCTTCATGAATGGAAGAACTCTTTTTTATTCTAAGGCTTTGTGCATTTATGTGTGTAGTCTTGGAGTGTGAGAGGGTGTGGTGTGTGTGTGTGTGCTGAACCTTCCTTTGTGTTTGAGTAGTGTGTTGCATTACTTGTATTTTCCATGTGTGACCATGATCCTTGACTCCCATTGCTCCATATTTTCAAGCATGTGGCATAGCCCGGGGCTGATGCCAATGGCTTGAACATGTTGGAGAATGGGGTGGATGAAGGGAGAGTCTTTCTTGGGTCCTCCTCCTTGCTTCCATGCAAGGTGATGTGGGTTGGTTGCTCCCCTATGCTCTCAACAACACATACAAAGACAATTCATCATACACAATGTGCACAGAATCAGAACTTCAAAGTAAAATAGACTCTTGAATTCCGTATATGAAAGTGATTACATTATAGTTCATCTGTACAATTTTTCTTCAAGATACAGACTTCACTTCTCATCGTTTAATCGTCACTCCCAGAATCCTTGTCCGTAAGACTCAACACCATACTTCGTAAGAAAGGGTAAGAGCTTCACATCGTTTTGAACCTCCAAAATATGGAATAAGGAAATTACGATTTTTGAAAACTCTTGATATCTCCATAACACCTCCATTATTGTATTGTAAATAAGAATTGTGATTACAAAAGTAGTTCGTCCAAACCGGCTGCTAACATTACCAAGAAACATAGATGGTCCACAATTGATATTCTCATTGATACCATCAGATTTAGAATTTCCTGGAGGGATTGGTCTTGAAGAATTGAACAATGTCAACTTTGAACAACTCCTCAGCGATGTGGATATAGGTTCCAAAGAAGAACAAGTAGCAAGTGGCGATCAACATTACCAACAAGAAGAATAACAACATGAAGAGTAGTAGCATGAACAAGAACAACAAGTTGAAGAGGGAAAAGAAGGGGAAGACCATGAAAAAGAGGAAGGTGCCCCTGCTTACATCGTACAACTTCAAAGATTTATATGACACAATAACAAGTGTACACAAAAGAGGAAGAATCTCATTCCACACCAATCAATTATTAGTGAATCAAATACTATAAGAAGAAGGTGTTGACCCGCACTTAATTGAGTCCCTCCAACTCATGTAAGAGACTTGTGAAGTTGTGGAAGCCATCCATACCATGATGCAAAGACCACGACCATGATACAACCAAAGGTGCATCAACGCCATGCGAAGACCACACATGAATATTCAAATACTAGTATCATAGTTTGAAGCTTTCACTATGCACGAAGCAACCTCTATTATGATTGTTGATCTAAAAACACAATTTTTTGTCTAAATCTTCCCAATTTCATCTTCACACTCTCCACCTCCACCTCAGACACGAGAAACTCAAACCATAGTCATCAAAACCACCCAAGCCAAAGAACCAATTTTTCATACCCCACCCCATTCCCCACCTCATGCCAAAGTAGTAGTAACTACCATTGAAACCATCATCTTGACACCCTCTTTCCATTTTTGTGCTCATGTCTCCAATGTGAAGAGAGATGGTGGATGCAATCCAAAGATGAGTTGGTGCTTCTACAATCGGCTTCACACCAGCCAACTAAGACTTCAGAGTTGATTAGTAGACCCTTTGAGATTCCTAAATTCACCAAAATATCATCCAAGTACTTTGGAACATGTATCTCAAAAGTTTAATTCAAGACAGACTAGTTGCGAAATGACTAGCTCCCAAAACTTGCTATTTTTGGACATACATCTGCTGGAAAAACTAAATAGTGCTCTCAACTTGGTAGGAATTAGATAAATTCCTTTTGGGCATAGAAAATAGACTTAGAAAACTTGCTTTTTCAAGCTAAAACACTTCAAATGAGCAACTGATGACTGAGAACAACTTTTAACAAATTCTGGAACATGCCCACCATTCTCAGGGTTCTCCAAACATAGACCAGTGAGCAGTAAAATGGAGATTTCTCCCAAAGAACAAATACAATGACCATGAAAATTTGTATGCAAAAAGTAGACATTAAGCGCTATCCAACGCACATTAAAACACTGAAAATCGATAGGTATAGCTCGAGTTATGAGCTTCTGGAGTTACTACTCTGAGTGAGTATAGCAGAGAACAAAATAGAGAAGTAGATAATGAAAAATGTATAGATTCACATATGATTACAACCACATTGGCAATGAATATTTGCACAATGGAGTAGAATTATAATCTATGGGGTAAGCTCTTTAAGCTCTACAAAATGACATGAATTGGTCACATACAAGGCTTGCTAATCGCCTCTTCCTTCTTGCTCTTTTTATAGCTATTCTTGGAGGGAGTTTTGAATTCGAATTCGAATGGCTCCACCTGAAAGTGATCCCCAAAGTTAGGAGATATTCCCTCAGCTCAAAAATTCATGGTTTTAGGAAGTTAGAGCCACGACTTTGCTTTTACATCATGGATAAGGTAAGCCATCCTTTTCCTTTTTCTTTTTCACAATTACAAAAGATAAAATGTACTCTTTTACAAGAGGTGTTCACATGACTACACATGTGACTTACAAATGATCATAATATCAAGCATATCAAGCATGTAGGCTTGGGTAAAATGCAGCAACAACTCCCCCTCAAGCCTAACATGCTTGGCCTCCAAATAAGTCTTCAATTGTCCTTGATTTCCTACAAGCCAATCATCAACTTGAATCTACTTAACTTTGTACCATCAAGAGCTTTAGTCAATATGTCTGCACATTGCATATCTGTAGTGACATAGGATAGTTGAATATCCTTGCTCATTAGCTTCTCCCTTACATAATGTTAGTGGACTTCAATATGCTTGGTTCTAGCATGGTATACCGGATTAGCTGCAAGATGTAGTGAGCTTGTGTTGTCACCAAAAATGTGAGGTGTTGAAGAATGAAGTCCAAGATCTATGTACAAAGACTTTAACCACATGATTTCTTGAGTTGCATTAGCCAAACCACTATGTTCGACTTCAGTAGAAGATAATGCCATGGTTGGTTGCTTCTTGGATGACCAAGAAATGATTTTTGTCCCAACAAATGATATATACTCGGATGTGCTTCTTCTATCATCTCTAGATCTGGCCCAATCTACATCTGAGTAGACCTTTAGCTCAATATCTGAAGTAAATGAATAAAAAAAACCTTCATTCATGGTCCCCTTCAGGTACTTGAGGACTCCCTTGGCCGCTTCCATATGTGGCCTTCTCGGCTTATGCATAAACTTACTCAATATGCTAACACTATAGCATATATCCACCCTTCTGAGTGTTGCATAGTTCAAACTTCCAACGAAGCTTTGATAGCTTGTGAGGTCTTCAATTGGCTCTCCTTCATAAGCACTAAGCTTATGATTTTGCTCCATAGGTGTACCTGCACACTTGGTATTTTCCATCTTGAACTTGAGGATCATGTCACGCACATACTTCCTTTGTGTTATGTATATACCTGAATCTGTGTAGAACAACTCCAATCCAAGAAAATAAGTGAGTGGTCCGAGGTCACTTATTTTGAACTACTCCTTCATTTGAGTCTTTACCTATTTGATTCCTTCAAGATCATTGCCTGTGATAATAATATCATCAACATACACACATAAATAGATCACTTCATATCCATTCCTCTTTACGAACAAAGAGCTATCCGCGTTTCTAGATTTGAATCCTTGGTCCTGCAAATAAGTCACCAATCTGAAATTCCAAGCTCTTGGAGCTTGCTTCAATCCATACAAAGCTTTCTTTAGTTTGCATACATAGTTAGGATGATGTGCATCCTCATATCCAAGAGGTTATGCCATATACACTTCCTCAAAAATCCATCCATTCAAGAAAGCATTCTTTACATCAAGTTGATAGAGCTTCCAATTTCTAGATGCAGCAAGACTAATGAGAACCCTAATTGTAGGCATTTTTGCAACAGGAGAGAAAGTCTCCTCATAATCAATACCATGGGTTTGAGCAAACCCTTTAGCAACTAACCTTGCTTTGTGTCTATTTATACTTACATCTCGATTCCTCTTGATTTTGTATATCCATCGAGATCCAATTACCTTCATGGATGGCTTGTTAGGTACAAGCTCCCAAGTGTCGTTCTCCTTCAAGGCTTCCATTTCTTCATCCATTGCATCTTTCCAAGCTTTCTTGCTTTGTGCTTCTTCGAATGTGGTAGGTTCTTCATTGGTTGAATCCTTTGCAATGTAGACTGAGTGCTTGGTGACCAAAGAAGTATCATAGATGGAATCCTCTTCCTCTTGAGTTCTTGTGTTCCTAAAACATTCTTTAGTAGTATGATTAGATAAGCCACATATATTGCAAGGTTGGGATGATTGGAATCTCCCCCTGCTTTGCTTTCCACCTCTGCCTCTTCCTCTAGCTCTTCCTCTACCTACAAAGTTTGCTTGGAAAGATCTACCTTCATCTTCATTCTTCGTGTTCTTTGACTTGTTCTTGACCTTAGCTTTATCAATATATAAGGTAGAAGTTTGATAACCTCTTGAGGACTCACCACCTTTGCTAATCTTTGCTTCATGAGTGAAGAGTTGGCCCATGAGTGTGTTGAGGTCGGGTACATGCATATCCAAGTATAAATCCATGGCTGTTGTGAATGACTCCCACTTGTCGTCTGCTTTGATTCCATTTATAATTTGTCTAATGATTTTCTCCTCTTAAATTACGTCTCCAATGCTTCCAAGTTGGTCGAAAATCTCCTTCATCTTTGTGACATAATCAGTCACACTTTGCTTCGGGTTTTTCTTCATTGTTGTGAACTCCATCCACAATTGGTTCTTCCTGGCTCAAGTGTTGGAAGAGAAGAAAGAAGCAAGTGCATTCCAGGTCTCTCTTGATGTCTTGCATCCCTTTACATGAGGTAAAAGAAAATCAAAGATTGAGTTTAGAGTATAGGACCTTGCAAGTGCATCCTTCGGAACACCAATTTGAAAGTCCTTCCACTTCTTCATGTGATGGTTGCCCTTTGTTCCTCATGTTTGGCATTGCTTCATCTCCGGATATGAATCCATATAGATTCCTCCCTTGAAGGTAAGCCTCCATCCTTAGAGACCATGCCGGGTAGTTGTTTCGATCCAATTTGTCAATTGTTGATGGAAATCCATCTCCCATGTTGCTTGACTATGCTCTGATACCACTGTGAAGAGAGATGTTGGATGCAATCCAAAGATGAGTTGGTGCTGCTACAACCGGCTTCAGAACAACCAACTAAGACTTTAGAGTTGATTAGTAGTCCCTTTGAGCTTCCTAAGTTCACCAAAATATCATCCAAGTACTTTGGAACATGTATCTCAAAAGTTTAAGTCAAGACAGAATAGTTGCAAAATGACTAGCTCCAAAAACTTGCTATTTTTGGACATACACCTGCTAGAAAAACTGAACAGTGCTCTCAACCTGGTAGGAGTTAGATAACTTCCTTTTGGGCATAGCAAATAGACTTAGCAAGCTTGCTTTTCCAAGATAAAACACTTCAAATGAGAAACTGAGGACTGAGAACAACGTTCAACAAATTCTGGAACATGCGTGCCATTCTTGGGGTTCTATAGATATAGACTAGTGACGAGTAAAATGGAGATTTCTCCTAGACTACAAATCCAATGACCATTAAATTTTGTATGTAGAAAATAGACATGCGAACACTATCCAACTCATGTTAAAACACTGAAAATGGATGCGTATAGCTTGAGTTAGGAGCTTTTGAAATTACTGTTCTGAGTGAGTATAGCAGAGAACAAAACAGAGAAGTAGGTAATGACAAATGTATAGATTCACATATGATTACAACCACATTGGAAATGAATATTTGTACAATGGATTAGAATGATAAAGCTATGGATTAAGCTCTTCAAGCTCTACAAAATGACATGAAGTGGTCACATACAAGGCTTGCTAATCGCCTCTTCCTTCTTGCTCTTTTTATAGCTATTCTTGGAGGGAACTTTGAATTCGAATTCGAATGGCTCCACCTAAAAAGTGATCCCCAAAGTTAGGAGATATTCCCTCAGCTCAAAAATTCGTGGTTTTAGGTAGTTAAAGCCACGACTTTGCTTTCACATCATGGATGAGGTAAGCCATCCTTTTCCTTTTTCTCTTTCACAATTACAAGAGATAAAATATAGTCTTTTACAAGAGGTGTTCACATGACTACACATGTGACTCACAAATGATCATAATATCAAGCATATCAATCATGTAGGCTTGGGTAAAATGCACCAACAGCTCCCCCTCAAGCCTAACATGCTTGGCCTCCAAATAGGTCTTCAATTGTCCTTGATTTCCTGCAAGCCAATCATCAACTTGAATCTAGTTAACTTTGTACCATCAAGAGCTTTAGTCAACATTTCTGCACATTCCATATCTGTAGCGACATAGGATAGTTGAAGATCCTTGCTCATTAGCTTCTCCCTTACATAATGGTAGTGGACTTCAATATGCTTGGTTCTAGCATGGTATACTGGATTAGATGCAAGATGTAATGAGCTTGTGTTGTCACCAAAAATGTGAGGTGTTGAATAATGAAGTCCAAGATCTGTGTACAAATACTTTAACCACATGATTTCTTGAGTTGCATTAGCCAAACCTCTATATTTGGCTTTAGTAGAAGATAATGCCATGGTTGGTTGCTTCTTGGATGACCAAAAAATGATTTTTGAACCGGCAAATGATATATACCCGGATCTGCTTCTTCTATCATCTCTAGATCTGGCCCAATCTGCATCTGAGTAGACCTTTAGCTCAATATCTAAAGTAAATGAATAAAACAAACCTTCATTCATGGTCCCCTTTAGGTACTTGAGGACTCTCTTGGCCGTTTCCATATATGGTCTTCTTGGCTTATTCATAAACTGACTCAATATGCTAACACTATAGCATATATCCACCCTTGTGAGTGTTGCATAGTTCAAACTTCCAACGAAGCTTTGATAGCTTGTGATGTCTTCAATTGGCTCTCCTTCATAAGCACTAAGCTTATGATTTTGCTCCATAGGTGTACCTGCACACTTGGTATTTTCCATCTTGAACTTGACGATCATGTCATGCACATACTTACTTTGTGTTATGTATATACCTGAATCTGTGTAGATCAACTCCAATCCAAGAAAATAAGTGAGTGGTCCGAGGTCAATTATTTTGAACTCCTCCTTCATTTGAGTCTTTACCTGTTTGATTCCTTTCATTGCGTGTGATAATAATATCATCAACATACACACATAAATAGATCACTTCATATCCATTGCTCTTTATGAACAAAGAGGTATCCGCGTTGCTAGCTTTGAATCCTTGGTCCTGCAAATAAGTCACCAATCTCAAATTCCAAGCTCTTGAAGCTTGCATCAATCCATACAAAGCTTTCTTTAGTTTGCATACATAGTTAGGATGATGTGCATCCTCATATCCAAGAGGTTGTGCCATATACACTTCCTCAAAAATCCATCCATTCAAGAAAGCATTCTCTACATCAAGTTGAATCAATACCATGGGTTTGAGCAAAACCTTTAGCAACTAACCTTGCTTTGTGTCTATTTATACTTCCATCTAGATTCCTCTTGATTTTGTATATCCATTGAGATCCAATTATCGTCATAGATGGCTTGCTAGGTACAAGCTCCCAAGTATCATTCTCCTTCAAGGCTTCCATTTCTTCATCCATTGCATCTCTCCAAGCTTTCTTGCTTTGTGCTTCTGTGAATGTGGTCATTGGTTGCATCCTTTGCAATGTAGATTGAGTGCTTGGTGACCAAAGAAGTATCATAGCCAAACCTCTCTGGTTTCTTTTTTTCCCTTGAAGACCTTCTAAGTGGTTGATGTGAGCTCTGAGGTCCATATGTAGCATCCTGCATCTTTGCTTTACCTTTGTTCTTCCATAGCTTTAGTCTTTCCAAGTCTTCTAGGTCAATCTCTGAATCACTTTCTTCCATTTGCTTTTGCTCCTTTGGTTGAAGTGATGGAAAAATCTTCATCCAAGTCATAAGGCAGCTTCACTTTCCTGTCATCATCAAACCATGATTTGTTTTCATCAAAAGTTACATCTCTACTCACAAAAAATCCTTTATTGGTTGGATTCTACAATCTATATCCTTTTTGGTTTTGGTCATAACCAATGAATACGCACTTATCTGCCTTGGGATCCAATTTCCCTCTTACTTGAGAAGGAATGTGAGCATAGGCTAAGCATCCAAAGATTTTACAATGCTCTAAACTAGGTCTTCTTCCATTCCACACTTCATATGGAGTTGTTCCATCTAGTGACTTAGATGGAAGTCTATTTATGAGATATGTGGCTGTAGACACAACCTCTACCCATAGGTAGTTTGGCAATCCCTTTCCATTGAGCATGGACCTTGCAGCTTCGACAATAGCTCTCTTTCTCCTCTCTGCTACACCATTGAGTTCGGGTGTATACCTTGTAGTGACTTCCCTTTTAATGCCTCTTTCATGCAAGAAGGCATCAAATTTAGAAGAGAAGTATTCTCCTCCACCATCTGATCTCAGTATTTTCAAAGTCCTACGTGTTTGGTTTTCAACAAGAGCAATATACTTCTTAAAGCAATTAAACACCTCATCCTTGTGCTTCATGAAAAATAGAATGGTCCACCTGCTACAATCATGTATGAAGGACACATAATATCTTGAGTCTGATATAGATGGCTCCTTACTTGCACCCCACACATCTGTGTGCACTAGATCCAAAGGATTT
Organism: Ceratopteris richardii; assembly: GCA_020310875.1. Classification (NCBI taxonomy): domain Eukaryota; kingdom Viridiplantae; phylum Streptophyta; class Polypodiopsida; order Polypodiales; family Pteridaceae; genus Ceratopteris; species Ceratopteris richardii. The sequence goes on along the minus strand of CM035439.1, from coordinate 135,429,043 downwards.
TGATACATATATCCTTTCTTATTGAAAGGTTGTCTATGAACCTTGCTGAGTTGACAAGCTTTACACTTATAAATCATGTGTTGCCTTGTGATATTAGGCAAACCAAGTACACTTTGGTCCTTGCAAATTTGTATGAGTGTCCTCTCACCAATGTGAGCAAGCCTTTTGTGCCATATCTCTAACTCTGTGAGAGTTTGAGATCCATAGCTAAACAAAGCTATGTTCTTTGTATCTTCCACTTCAAAAGTGAAACGCCTTCCTGTCTTTTCTCCTTTGGCAATCCTTCAAAAGCCTTGCCTTGGGTCTTCAACATATGCTCCAAATCGGTTGAATCTAACCTGCAATCCTTTTTCAACAATCTGTCCAACACTTATTAAGTTTTTGGTAATTGTAGGGACATACAAGACTTTGCTTAAGAGGTTTATATTCCCATCTGATGTCTTCACATTACCTACCTTCTCCACTGAGTGCTTTGTGTCATCTCTTGTCCACACTTCATGCTTGTTATGAGGATCTTCCAAATCAGAAAGTAAAGCCACATTTCCTGCTACATGGTTTGAGCATCCCGAATCAATGTAAAATATGTGATCATCATCCTTAGCCTTCTTCACTGATAGATTCATAATCAATAATGAATCTTCTTGACTTTGGTCCTCTGCATAGTTATTGTAGTCTCTTCTTCCTCTATGGCCACTTTGATAGTTATTGTTGTTGTAATTGTTGTTGTAGTAGTTGTTGTTGTAGCCTCCATAGTATGCCTCTATTTGATCCATAGCCACCTCTATTGAATCCTCTTCCTCTTGAGTTCCTCAGGTTCCTAAAACATTCTTCAGTAGTATGATTAGATAAGCCACATATATTGCAAGGTTGAGATGATTGGAATCTTCCCCTGCCTTTCTTTTCACCTCTGCCTCTTCCTCTAGCTCTTCCTCTACCTGAAAAGTTTGCTTGGAAAGAGCTACCTTCATCTTCATTCTTCCTATTCTTTGACTTGTCCTTGACCTTATCTTTATCAGTATATAAGGCAGAAGTTTGATTACCTCTTGAGGACTCACCACCTTTGCTAATCTTTGCTTCATGAGTGAAGAGTTGGCCCATGCGTGTGTTGAGGTCAGGTACTTGCATATCCATGTATAAATCCATGGCTGTTGTGAATGACTCCCACTTGTCGTCTGCTTTGATTCCATTTATGATTTGTCTAATGATTTTCTCCTCTTCAATTACCTCTCCAATGCTTCCAAGTTGGTCAAAAATCTCCTTCATCTTTGTGACATAATCAATCACACTTTGCTTCGGGTTTTTCTTCATTGTTGTGAACTCCATCCACAATTGGTTCTTCCTTGCTCAAGTGTTGGAAGAGAAGAAAGAAGCAAGTGCATTCCAGGTCTCTCTTGATGTCTTGCATCCCTTGACATGAGGTAAAAGAAAATCAGAGATTGAGATTAGAATATAGGACCTTGCAAGTGCATCCTTCGAACACCAATTTGAAAGTCCTTCCACTTCTTCATGTGATGGTTGCCCTTTGTTCCTCATGGTTGGCATTGCTTCATCTCTGGATATGAATCCATATAGATTCCTCCCTTGAATGTAAGCCTCCATCCTTAGAGACCATGCCGGGTAGTTGTTTCGATCCAATTTGTCAATTGTTGATGGAAATCCATCTCCCATGTTGCTTGACTATGCTCCGATACCACTGTGAAGAGAGATGGTGGATGCAATCCAAAGATGAGTTGGTGTTGCTACAACCGGCTTCACACCAGCCAATTGAGAGTTCAGAGTTGATTAGTAGACCCTTTGAGCTTCCTAAATTCACCAAAATATCATCCAAGTACTTTGGAACATGTATCTCAAAAGTTTAAGTCAAGACATACTAGTTGCAAAATGACTAGCTCCCAAAACTTGCTATTTTTGGACATACACCTGTTAAAGAAACTAAATAGTGCTCTCAACTTGGTAGGAATTAGATACATTCCTTTTGGGCATAGTAAATAGACTTAGCAAGCTTGCTTTTCCAAGTTAAAACACTTCAAATGAGCTACTGAGGATTGAGAACAACTTTTAACAAATTCTAGAACATGCTTGCCATTCTCGGGGTTCTGCAGACATAGACTAGTGAGCAATAAAATGGATATGTCTCGCAGACTAAAAATCCAATGACCATGAAAATTTTTATCAGAAAGTGGTCACGTACAAGGCTTGCTAATCGCCTATTCCTTCTTGCTCTTTTTATAGCTATTCTTGGAGGGATTTTTGAATTCGAATTTGAATGGCTCCACCTAAAAGTGATCCACAAAGTTAAGAGATATTCCCTGAGCTCAAAAATTCATGGTTTTAGGTAGTTAGAGCCACGAATTTGCTTTTACATCATGGATGAGGTAAGCCATCCTTTTCCTTTTTCTTTTTCACAATTACAAGAGATAAAATGTACTCTTTTACAAGAGGTGTTCACATGACTACACATGTGACTTACAAATGATCATAATATCAAGCATATCAAGCATGTAGGCTTGGGTAAAATGCACCAACATCCAATGTCAATTTTTTCTTATCTATTATTAATCATCAGCCGCACTTGAACCTGCGCTAGGTCACCCATTAGAGCACCTATTCCAAGGACACCCACCTCCAACTAAATGCATTCTAGGATTTTCAACATTCCAACCCCTCCAGATCACTCATACCACAATAGCCCATTCATCCATGTTTTCATCCATAACTCACCCTCAAGCCCCTGCAACCGCATTACCCTCACCATGGGCAACTTTCATGGAAGCCATGGTTTGAGCCTATATCCTTCATGGGGACTTCCTCCAATGGTAACATCTTCATAATTGACAAGCACTACACCTACCATACCTCTCTTTATGGTAGAAATGACATGCACACTCATGTCCGACCCCATGTACATATCTCCACACATTGCACCACCCCCACCCCCCACACTTCCACAATATCCCATTACACCTCCACCAATCTCACTTGCACCCATAACACCGTCATACACAACATCCACTATTTCCCAATCCCATGCATTTTCACTATAAATATAACATCTAGTAATGTAGATAATGCATTAACACTATGATTCAGTGTGCCAATCAATTAAGGCAAGAGTATGAGCAACTTGAAGAGCTTAATGCGGCATTCAATGATGAATCTCTCTAACTTCAAGAATGAATGATGGCATTGGAAGAGAGAAATGTGACCTTACAAGATCAGCATACCACTCTACAACAATCCCATCTTGAACTTGACTCCAAGATGCATAAATTTTATCAAGAGGCCATCAGGAACATGGAAATTATGTTGCATGGACAAATGAAGCACAATGCCAAGACGTGATGCAACATGGACCTTCTCGGGAGACATATGGAAACAACATTAGAAGAAAATAGGCATCTCCAATAGCAAAATCAAGACAATCTAGAGGTGGCATTGAAAGTACACCTAGAACAACCATCATTCCTTCAAGATTTCAAGTGCTACCATCAAAAACCATTTGCATTCTCTTAGAAGAGCATGTCAATTTCCTCAACTCCTATGATCAGTTAAGAAAGGTGCTCAATCAGCTACGAAATCAGCAACCCTCTACCAACACATCAGTGCCAAAGGTCATTGCAGTTAGTGCCACTCCAAATGAGATTGAATCACTACAAAAGAAAATAGAAGAGTTGCAAAAAGGTTATTACGATACGAACAACCACCCTCTCCACAAGAAGTTCCTAAACTTAAAGAGCTTGTGGAAATTCCAATAGAAGAAACCTTTGAAGATGCATATGAACCTCAACCAATCCCACGTGGCCATATTACTGAGCAAGGTCAAGAAACATATGAAGCATCTATCCCTCCGTGGTTGAAACAAGTTGAAGAAATTGGACACACACATGACAATCGAGAGACCATTTAGATACAATCCATGTCAAACCTAGAAGAAATGGTGCTCTAGTTTGAATCTTTTCAACACTTGTCCCACAAGTGTTTGATCACAACTTTAGAACTCTATATGTCTTATTTTGTGCTTTTGGCAGATTAGAATGAAGAACTAAACATAGTGTAGCAGATCACCTCTGTATTCATTTCGCTCATCATGCAAGTTGTAGGACCTTCAGAGGCTGGCCTGAGTACGCCATTGGTCGATTTGGGTAATTTATTAGCTAATTCCTATCCTACGTTGCAACCACTAGAATTTTAGGGTTTCACAGGACCAATGCCCATAGATGACCCTCCATTGGGATGCACTAAAAAAGTTCATAGCAATTCACATTGGTTCCAAGGTCTAGTAGGAGCCCTTGCAGATGCTTACTTTATCTATGATGCCATGCTACACGTTGATGGTAACAAGTGGGGAAGATATCAATTTTTCTCAAGAGAATTTGAAGATCTTGAGAATTCAAAAGAGTTAATGCACATTTGGGCTAGGGCTAGTTTTACGGAATATGTCAGTGATCCCGTGCCAAAACATGACTTCTACCGGTGCTATTAGTTGGTGACTACAATTGATGCCCCTGCGAACAAGGAATTGCTAGGAAAATTTATTCTTCCATCGTTGGTGAATGATCCTCCATACAAGAAGTTTTACCTTTTGAAAGATCTCATTCGGGTAGCACTTAAGATCCATGGGACTCACACGCTCACAAAACGAGAAAGGTTTATTCCGGAGCCTGTGAAACAAGGTGATGTTTTGAAGTAGGCTGATATTTCGGCCATCACACCCAAACTCTCCAAGCCGTGATGCATTTTCATGCTACATTTCATGTTCCCCGCACAAGATTGTTTTACCATTCCTCAAAAACGTATCTGGTTTGGCTTATATCTTGCATGCATAGGGCCTCACACCATAGATCTTGCCAATTGGCTTATCGATCCATTGTATTTAGCTTAGCAGAGATGGCAACAAAAACACGTCATCCACGGTTGTTGTGCCCTTACAAGAATAGTCTATATGTGTTTGGCTTATAATTTGCCCATCCAACACACTATGACCAGTGAAGAATTAAAAGGATTTAGGGGGACCACCAAAAAGGCCAGAAAAGATAGCAAAGGGCGGGTAGCCAAATGCATGAGAGGTTCTATCCCATGCTTGCAGGTTCTAAAATCGCCTTCACCACAACCATCCCCTCAACAATCTCCAATAGAACCTCCTGCACCTGTACAACTAATATGTATCTGACTCTCATGTCCTGTAATCACAAAAGGCACTACCAGTGTAGTAACTCCCCAGGAAGTCCCCACTATAGCCACTACCATGGAAGCCGGAGAGATTGCCACCACCGTTGGTGCGGAAGCCTTTACTTTTCCCATACCACACTTAGAGGCAGAACCCCTTACTCTGACATTTGATTTTGAAATGCATGATGCATTCTCTAACGAGTTCCGATTTTCACAAGGATAGTTTTTCTCACAAGAGTATGAACATCCAAGCTACCCTACTATGCCCCCCGACCATCAACAAGAATAGTTGTATCTATCTCAGAGGCAAAAGAACAAACACAAACCGATGAGGATGATGGTGATGATGAAGCAAGTCAGACTAGTCTAGCCTCCCACACAGATGACCAACAGGAACAGTAGCAACAATAATTGGAAGCTCAAGGTGATACGAGTACCCATGAGGATGACACGTTTGAAGCCGCTGCTTATACACTCGCAATCCAAAAATTATATTGAACTATGCAAGCAGCCTAGGCATGCAGACAACTATCCAAAGCAGAAAGTCAAGAAATTCTAGAGCAAGAACTGGCAGTTTTGAAGATTACTTTATTCAAGGTTTTAAAGATTTATTCAAGTTAGTGGGAACCACTAAAGCACTTCATTATTTGAAGAGGAAGTCACTACCATAGTTTGACCCTCAGCGCATCTATTTAATGTCCAAGCTAGGACAGTACATCTGCGTACCCACAGATGCACAATCTTTGCATCAAGCAAAAGACGCTCGACTCATCCCTGAAACCACAACAGAAACCTAGCCAGAAGAAGGGACCATCATCATCGACTCCCCACCTCACCCCTCAACGGTAATATCCCCAACCAGAATCGACATCCCCACCACATCATATGCTCCTCCTTCACCTCCCATACACCCAATTTCCCTAGTACACCCCACCTCCGCTCAACCATCCATGTTTATAGCCAGTACTCTTGCAAAAGCCATCAATGCCTCAACACTCCCAACTCTTCCTGAAACCATTCCACCTAACCTTCCCCCTACAGCCACCACCATTCCAATCAGCCCATTCCTCACTCCATCCTTTCCTTCATTTCCCATCCCTCCAAGGCCTATGTTCCCATTTCCACCCCTAATGACCTTCTCACCCGTGTCACCTCCCCACCCAACTATATCCCCTTTATCCTCCCCTCTCCAGCAAGCAATCCACAAGACTCAATCTATAATTTATTCATCCATCTTTGTAAGTCCCATGTTCACACCCACTCACGCACCCACCATTACACCATTATTCACCATCACTGCACTAGATGCTACATCCAATGACATGGACATTTCACCACTCACCTCATCTATTTCCCCACCACATCTTGGCACACCACAATTTTCTACAATCACCACTGCGTCCACCTTCCCATCCTCCTTTCCCCTTCCCACTGCATCAACACCCACACTCACATCATGTTCACTCACCACACCATTGATATTGTCACCCATTGTTGACAATGCATTCTAGCAAGTGTTTTCTTGTATGATCCAAGTTAGAGATGAATTTGCATCTCTTGGAAGTAGCTACCAAGCATTGAAGCAGACCACTACACGATTACAGGCATAGTTAAATTCTTTAACCATAAAAAAACGCTTCCTTGAATGCACACAATCAGGAATTACAAGAGCCTTACCACTCATTAGAGTTAGAATTAGAACAAAAGACTAAAGATGCCCTCGCAGATGTAGAAAATCTTTTACATGCTCAGACAGTATGCAATGCTACACTCACCACAAATATGGGACTTTTAAGGAGACATCTTGCAGTTGCTAAGGAGGAGAACCAATGACTACAAGAACAAATCTGTGAAAACTTAGAAGCAGCTTTGGAACGCCCTGACAAACCTCAGTCCGAGCCCATTTGAAGCGGTACCCTCTGAGTCTATACAAATACTTCTAGATTATCATGCAAGATTATTAGAGGATTATGATAAAATGAATGAAGCATATCAGAAGCTACAGAATGATCATAAACTTCTACTATTAGAGACACCTTCTCAACCACCATAACCCGTTCTTGAAGTCACTCCCAGAGATTCTCGATGAACTTAGTACTTTATGATCACAGGTACTTGAACTTCAAGCACAGATTGCAACTCACTTCGAGCCTCCCAGGCTGGACTCCCCACCAAAAATTCCTACTGATGAAGAAATTGTTTCTATATTGGTGGAGGAAACATACGAAGAGGCCTATGAACCACAACCAATACCAGGCGAATGTGTCACGGCAGAAGGCCAAGACACTTTTGAACTTCCTACACCTGCATGGCTTAAGTTAGTGGAAGAACTTGGTAAAACACATTCCACACGTGTGAAAGCACAACTACATCGAGGAACAAATATAACAATCACTCTATTTTGCTCAAATGGCCCCTCGAAGGTACATCTCCAACAATGAGCTTCAATATAAACAATCTATTTTGGGGTCATATGCCATGATGCCGCTCCTGGAAGGCATTCACCATCAAGGTACAAAATAATAAGCAGTGTCAGGACTGGCTCAATTATCCTTACCTCACTCCACCCCGCAGGCCCCCTATAGTTGGATATATGATGGCCACAATCTAGATTGCAGTATTCATTATTTGACAATTCGTTTATTCGTGAATAATTATGGAATTGTACGGCAAGCTCTTATTATTCGACCGAATTATTCGGTGACACGTCAGCTTATTCGGACACACCAGAATAGTTTTTGCACGAGAATTTGACCCTTTTCAATCGAAAATGCTTTCGATTGATAATTTTTTGATGGAAGTTTTTTTTATCTAGAAGCTTTCGATCAAAAAATATTTCAATAAAAAAAATTCGATCGAATAATATTTTATAAAACAGTAGAACTAGACTCATTTTTTCATAAAAGCTACTTTACAATCTTAAAGTGTCGTAGAGAGAACAAGGTATAAATTTTTGCCATCTTAAATAATTGAAACTATTGTAATTGTTTGACTCATTGATTCTTACTTCACAATAGTATATATATGTGAATTTAAAATCTATTATGATTGATTCTTACTCATTTTTCGTAAAAGCCACTTTGTTCTTTACGAACTTAAAGTATTGTAGAGAGAACAAGGTATAACTTTTTGCTATAAATATTAAATGATTTAAACTATTGTGATTGTTTGACTCAATATTGATTCTTAATTCACAATAGTATGTGTAAATGTATGTGCATACGATTATGAATTTAAAATATATTGTGATTGTCTGATACAACATTGATTCTTACTTCACCCGGATATGTGTAAGTGTATGTGCATATGATTAGGAATTTAAAATCTACTGTGATACATTAAATTTATTATTGAAAGATGTAGGTAGATTATGTTTGACTCAATATTGATTTTTACTTCATAATAGTATATGTATGTGTGTGTATGAGTATGTGTATGCATATGAGTGTATAATTGTGAATGAAAAATCTATTGTGATTGTTTGACTCTATTGATTCTTACTTCACAATAGTTTCTGTAAATATTTGTGCATATGATTAGGAATTTAAAATCTATTGTGATTGTTCGATACAACATTGATTCTTACTTCACAATAGTATGTGTAAGTGTATGTGCATATGATTAGGAATTTAAAATCTATTGTGGCGCATTAAAATTATTATTGAAAGATATAGGTAGATTATGTTTGAATCAACATTGAGAATCACTTCATAATAGTATATGTATGTATGTGTATGAGTATGTGTATGCATATGAGTGTACAAGAATGAAAAATCTATTGTGATTGCCTGACTCAATATTGATTCTTACTTCACAATAGTATGTGTAAGTGTATGTGCATATGATCAGGAATTTAATATATATTTTGATTGTTTGACTCAATATTGATTCGTATTTCACAATAGTATGTGTAAGTATATGTATGAGTAAATGTATATGTGTGTATGATTGAGAATTAAAATCTATTGTGATTGTTTAACTCAACAATGATTTTTACTTCACAATAGTATGTGTAATTGTAATTTCTATATGGGTGTATGATTGAGAATTAAAGTCTATCATAATTGTTTGACTCAATGTTGATCAAAATATCTTATTTGATATTGATTTATATTGTTTTTCTTTGTAGGTATAGTCTTCATAAAGAAATTTGCAAGCACTATGGGAAAGCGAAAAGAATGTTCATATGTGATTGTTCATCAAGAGGGTAAAATAGTATCCACAATACAATACAAAAGTTGTGGGCATCATTATGTAGGAAATGCAACTCGAATAAAAGAGCATCTCTTTAGTACAGGTAATAATGTGGTAGGATGCTGTAATCCAGATAGTGATATATGGGTACATTTTGCAAGTTATGCAAATAAATGTAAATCTCAAGGTATCACATCAAAAAGATTCAAAAGCATGAGTAGTTCACAACAGTTTCGAAGTAGCCAGAGTGTAGAGCAAGAATGAGTAGATGCATCGATGATAGTAGAGGATCATCAGGATATTTCTACTCAAGTCTCTCAAATTGTTTTTGAGAATAACCAAGATACATGTACTCCATTTTCTCCAACTACATCAAAAAAGAGTGGAGTTGGTGAATGTAGTAAAAATGGTGGATCTAATACTTTGTCACCATGCTTTGTCCATAATAAATCACAAAATATTATACATGTAGCTTTTGAAAAGCAAGGTTGTCTTGAGCTTCATCTTAAATGGACGCAAGCATTCTTAGCATGTGGGATTCCTTTCAATGTTATTCGTAATCCCATTTTCAAAGATGCTTTGATGTCAACTGCACGAAAAGGTTTCACCATGCCAGATTATAACAAAATGCGAACAGAGTATGTAGATAAAGTGAAAAAAAGTACTTAAGCTATTTTAAAGCGAACAGTACTTGATTATGTACCCATGTATGGATGCACAATATCATTGGATGGATGGACAAGTTGTCAAAAGAAACCATTGATTAATGTCATGGTTATATGTCCAAAAGGAAACATGTTTTTAGAAGCTATTGATACTTCTCTTAAAGAGAAAAGTTCAGCTTTTCTTGTAAAGGTATATAAACATGCTATATCACACGTCGGTGGTCCAAAGAATGTGACTGCGATAGTGACAGATAATGCCTCTAATTTTCAAAGTGATAGAATTACAATTCAAAACAAGTATGAAGGCATTACTTGGGTTCCATGTGCAGCTCATACATTAAATTTATTATTGAAAGATAGAGGTAGATTATCTTTCATTAAACAAAGCTTATTAGATGCAAATCATGTGGTTAAATTTATTAGAGAGCCCTTCCTGTAACCCGAAAGAGAACATCACGAACAAAATAATTTGGACATAGCTTTTTTACTTCTTTCCTTGATAATGCTTCTCCTTCTAATCCCTCTGGCTCTAAACCTTGATGGAATAAAAATGCTAATCCTGATTGTGCAGTATGATCAAGATCATCATTCACATATGGAATACTTGCCATGTTTTACTTTTGCAAAATAAAAACACTAATTTTATCTCAAGAGAATTCAAATGAATTCACATGATTCAAATGAATCCATAATATTTAATTCACATATGTTAAATGAATCCACAACATTTAATCCACATAACTCATATGATAGAACTTCATTTACTCCACATAATTCAAATAAACCCACATTATTTAATCCATATATTATAAATTACATCGAAATCTAAGTGACTATTGTGAGAGTAAGAGTCAAAGAATCAGACAATCACAATAGTCCCTACACACTCCCTATACTATTGAGAGAGTAGGAATTGAGGTGGCGATTCAAACAATCTCAATAGATCTATTGCTATGTCCTATACTACTGTGAGAGTAAGAATCAATGTAGCGAGTCAGACAATCACAGTAGTGGTTTATTTTTAAATGTTTTTCATCAATTTATACAAGTAAGAAACGCTTGCACGAGTCAAACATATATACAGTTGATGATTAAAATACACAAAACAAATTATATAAATAAAAGTCAAGCATATGTAAGAGCTGCATATGCGAATCATACAATATGCATGATATAATTAACAAAACAATAAAATAAACAATAAATAAAAATTAAAACAATACCCCAATGATCGAAAAGGAAGCTCTCTAATAAAAATTGTAGGCTTAAAGCTCTCTAGTACATCAATGAAGCACGTGCGGAATAAGTTTTTTGATCGATATAAAAGGAATGTACAAGAATGACCTAAAAACAAGAATACAACAAGTGCAATATATAAAGACCAGTACATAAGGAAAAAGCTAATGTCCGCAAATGAGTGAGCTGGCAAGAGACAAATGTGCCATCACTCTCGGTAGATAAATCTAATAAAGCTCAATGAAGTATCCCTGACATATACCGACGTGACCACTATACATGTTAGAGAAACGAAAAACTGGTACGTGTCATCCTCGATCATCACATGTTGAGCTTGATATCTCAACACTCCCCCTCAAGCTCAACGCCATATCCTGTAATCCAAGCATCTTTCGAAACTTCTTCAACTTCTCAGCTCCAAGTGCTTTGGTGAAAATATCAGCAACTTGCTCATCTGTTCTCACATAAACAAGATCAATATCACCTGCTAATACCTTCTCTCTGATGAAGTGATAATGTACCTCGATATGCTTTGTTCTAGCATGGAAAACAGGGTTCCATGCTAATTGTATGCTGCTAAGATTATCACAATAGATAGTGATAGGCTTTTGCACATCCACACCTAAATCTGCAAGTAACATCTCCAGCCATGATGCCTCACATGCTGCCATTGCATCACCTCTATACTCAGCCTCTGTACTCGACAAAGCAACAGTGGGTTGCTTCTTACTGCTCCATGTAATAGATGCACCTCCAAGTGAGAAAAGAAAGCCACTAGTAGATCTTCTATCTGGAGTACTACCAGCCCAATCTGCATCGGTGTATCCATGAACCTGCAAATCTACACCAACTTCATAAAACAATGCATAATCCAAAGTATCACTCACATAACGTAGAGTGCACCTCAAAGCATCCAAATGTGGCTTCTTGGGAACCTGCATAAACTGACTTTCAAGTCCAACAGTGTAGCTTAAATCAGGCCTTGTAATTGTAAGATATATAAGACTTCCCACAATTTTCCTGTACATAGTAGCATTTTCCAATGCTTCACCTGATGTAGTATCCAATTTCAAATTCTGATCTAAAGGCATAGAAATTGGCTTACAATCAGCCATACCATGCTTTTGCAGCATATTCAAGGCATATTGCCTTTGCGACATCCATATACCTGTTTCTGTGTGTATAAACTCAATGCCCAAGAAATAGCGCAGCACACCAAGATCTTTCATGTCGAATTCTTGCATAAGAAGTTTCTTTACCTCTTTGATGCTTTCTTCATTATCACCACCTACAATCAGGTCATCAACATAAATAGCCACAATAGTGATGCCATCATCAGCCTTCCTTGCATATAGTGAGTGATCTGCATCACACATAGAAAACCCAATGCTCGTTAAGTAATCAACAATCCTTGCATGCCATGCACGCGGAGCCTGCTTCAGCCCATACAAAGCCTTTTGCAACCTGCAAACATATTCTGGATGCTTTGAATCTTCATATCCTTGTGGCTGGTCCATATATACTTCTTCCTGTAACTCACCATGTAGGAAAGCATTCTTCACATCCATCTGATGCAAAGTCCATCCTTTTGCTGTAGCTAATGTAACAAGTGTCTTAACAGTAGACATTTTAGCTACAGGGCTGAATGTTTCCTCATAATCAATGCCATATGTTTGTGCATATCCTTTAGCTACCAATCGTGCTTTATACCTGCTTATGCTACCATCAGCATTATGCTTTACCTTGTAAACCCATTTACATCCTATGGGTTTCTTTCCTTGCGACAATGGAACCAGCTTCCATGTATCATTTCCATAAAGTGCAGCCATCTCCTCATCCATAGCTTTTTCCCAATCTGCATTACCAATTGCATCTTCAAAACAAGAAGGTTCAGCATCTTGTATTACCTTTGTCATGTAGGCACAATGGCGAGCCATGTAACTATCATATGTCAATCGTTGCACTCAATTACACATCCTCCCAGATCTTCTTGGTCCTGGGTCACTTCTCCTTGTATCATCTGCATGTGCCCTTCTTACTCTTGGAGTCTTCACAGAGGGCAATCCAAGTTCCTCATCAAGACTCTTTTCTAAACCGCTTGAATCTCCATCAACATCTTCAAAACCTGCATATGTTTTATGACCAGCAGAACGCTTTTCTTTACCTTTCTTGGATGTATTTGATGAATTTGCTGGACTAAAATTCCCACGTAATCTTCCACTCCATGGATTTGAGTTGGAACTATTGCTTGGTGATGCATCTAGTCCACTCAAAACCTGAGATTCTGCACTTGATTTTTCAACATTTTCTTTTTCATTTCGTTCAAGACTCAGTCCTTCTTTGGCATCTGCATAGAAGCTTGACATTTCATGAAATACCACATCTCTGCTCACCTTTACCTATCGTGTGAGTGGGTTATAACATTTATATCCCTTTTGCTCAAGGGAGTATCCAATGAAGACACACTTTTCTGCTTTTGGATCAAGCTTCGTCCTCAATTCATCTGGGACATGTACATATGCAATACAGCCAAAAACTTTCAGATGTGATAAGTTTGGCTTTTTACCTGTAAACTTCTCTTCAGGTGTAACTTGATGTACAACAGCAGTTGAAGTTTTGTTCATGATGTATACAGCAGTATGCACAGCTTCTGCCCAATAACAATGAGGCATATTCTTCTCAGCCATTAAGGCTCTTGCTATTTCTGCAATATGTCTCTTTTTGCGTTCAGCAACACCATTCTGTTGTGGTGTGTACCTGCATGAAAACTGATTCCGAATTCCATGATTTTTTAGAAAACTGCTGAACTCATTTGACATGTATTCACCTCCTCCATCAGATCTTAATGTCTGAATGTACTTCCCTATCTGCTTTTCCACCATAACTTTAAAATTCTGGAAGTGATTAAACACCTCGCTCTTCTCTTTCATGAAATATACCCATACTTTGTGTGTATGGTCATCAATGAAAGTAACATAAAACTTGCAACCACCCATAGATGTGGTCTTTGCTAGACCCCAAACATCTGTATGTACTACTTCTAGTACATTCTCACTAACATGCTTGTCATGTGGAAATGATGCTCTTGATTGTTTACCAAATTGACATGCTGCACATACCTTTTGCATTTCTGCAACTTTGAAATTTGGTAGTCCATGGACAATCTCCTTTGATTGCATCAGTTTCAGCCTTTGCAAGTTTGCATGTCCAATCTGTTTGTGTCCTTCACCATAGCAATGGACCTATATATGGACATGTAAATACCTGACCCCAACACATTCATGGGGCAACTCTTCACACATGAAACAAAGCTCAACAAGAATGGAGATAACTCTAGAGGTAATCAATCTTCTGCCCTTTACATAGATAGAAATAAGAGTAAAGATAAAGGCAACGGTAAAAGGAATGAAGAAGAGGCAAGTACCTCTCAAGTGAACTTCATAGGTAGAGGAAGAGGTACTAGAGGATGGGGCAGAGGAGGAAACCAAGGTAGGGGGAGATCATACAAATCTCACCTTGCAATATATGTGGCTTGACCAATCATACCTTAAATGAGTGCTTCAAGAACACAATGAATCAGAGAGGTAAAGGCTTCCACAGAGGAGGCTATGGACAATCTAGAGGCAGGTTCAATAATGGAGGAAGCAATTACCATCATAATTACAACCAAGGCTACAACAACAACTATTAAGGAGGCTTCAGAGGTAGAAGAGACTACAAAAACTATATAGAAGACCAAGAGGATTCTCTATTGATCATGAACATGACATCCAAAAAAGGTAAAGATGATGAGCATTTATTCTATATTGATTCTGGTTGCTCCAATCATGTAGCAGACAATGTAGCATTGCTATCTGATCTTGAAGAACCTAAAGGGAAGCATGAAGTCGAGACAGGTGATGAAACTAGGCAATCTTTTAAGAAGATTGGAAATGTTAAAGCATGTGATGGTAACATGAACCTTTTAAGTAAGGTATTGTATGTACCAACCATAACAAAAAGCCTAATCAGTGTTGGGTGGATTGTTGAGAAGGGCTTATAGGTTAGATTCACAAGGCATGCAGCATATGTGGAGGACCCTCAACAAGGCTTCAAGAGGATTGCAAAAGGTGAGAAATTTGGTAGACTCTTTACATTTGAAGTTAAAGATACTAGAAATATTGCTCTCTTCAATTACAAAGATCAAACCCTATCTGAGTTAGAGAAATGGCATAGCAGACTAGGTCATATAGGTGAAAGGACACTAAAGAAAATATGCAAGGAACTATTGTTCGGAGTGTAAGGTTCTCTCTGTAGCGAATAGTTGGAGGAGATGTGAGGGTCTGGGGACAAATATTTCATAATGGTATTCCCAAAACCCTGTGATGAACATCTCCTCAAATGTTGGCTTGTAGCAGGCTAGGAGGTATTTTATTCTTGCGTGCCATGCATATATCGCCTGAATGGAGGGGGTTGTGATCATGTCATATACTAAGTAGAGATTGCTTGTAGTGAATCTGACTCTTGAGAAATGGGGATCTTGTAGTGGAGGATGCAGGGGGAATGGGGAAGGGGAAAGGGACAGTGAATGAAGTGGAAACAAGAGGTGATGTGGAGGGAGGGGGTATGGGAGACTATGGGAGTGTGGGGGAAGGGAGTGGTGTTGTTGCTGGTGAAGTTTCCATGGTTTCAAAAGTGTGTGTGACCGTGTAAATGGGAACAGTGGGTGGGGTGGATGTGATGTTTGTGAATAGTGTTGTGAATGAAGGCATGGTAACCCCTCCAAGTTGGGTGCCTGAAGAAAGAGGAATTCCCATAGCATATGTAGTGGTGGTGGCAGTTGGGGTGGTCGTGTCATGGGGAGAAGTGAATTGTGCAGTGAGAGGTGAGGAGTGTGGTGATGGTGGTGCCTCGTGGTGTTCTTCCGTCTGAGTAGTGTCTCCCGGTGCCGTGACATCTATGTGAATCTGCTTCCCCGAGCGAAGGGGATGAGTAGGCACTCGTTGCTCAAAGCGATGAATGTAAGTGAGAGCCGGATGAATGGCTTCATCCATGCCAAGCTCATTCGCATGAAGGTTCAGGGACTCAATAAATTTGTCGTCTACCCCTTCTTCTCCCAACATTTGACTTATTAGCATCTTCCCTGTTTCGAGTGAAAACTTGTGATGCTCCTGAACTCTTTTCATAGTCTCATACAATCTTTTTATCTGTGTAGTATAGGCTGGGGCACCGGCTAGTTCTGAAGTTTCCTCTTGCTCTTGGTCGTGTCCCTCTTCTGATTCCACTTCATCGGTTTCTTCTTCATCTTTGTCTACATCCACTATTTCAGGTTGGGTAGGAGCTGAAGTCCGTGTGGTTGCTTGTGGTCCTTGGGTCTGAGCTTCCTCCATCTCCAGATTAGCCTCATTAATCATCCTAGCCATTTCTTGGTCTGTTAAATCATCCATAGTGTAGCCCTGTGGGAACTCCAAGTCAGAGGGAATCGGATGGAAAACAAGACGGGGCCCTTCTGCACTTAGCCTGGGTAAGCAAATAGTAAATGGGCGAATGCATCTTGTTTGAGGTGGTGTCACCTCTGGTGTGAGGGTAGCACCCCTTGCTTGGCCACAAGGTATTTGGACTGCTCCTCTCATTTTCTTAGATGGTGGCCCTGTTGTTGATGGCCGTCTCATGAACTCTTGGGCTCGAGACCACACCAATGCTCTTTGAATGGGCACATCATAAGTTAAGCACCGATAAATGATCCGTGTAAGCATGCAGCATCCATGAAGCACATTCTTATGTTTCTTGTTCCAACGTTGATGTGCTAAGTGAATCTGATCAATGATCCAGTGGGGTAGATTGATGGTGAGATTTTCTATCTCTGCCAACTACAAGCTGAACTAGATTCACTTTGGTGGCATGGTGAAGCATTCTTGAGCCCGAAAGGCAAAGTGTTGCATGATTGTGCGTAAATGGAGGGCAATGTTCAGTGTCATAGCTACCATATCTTTTTGTTTGTTGAGATCTTTGTGCTTCATTCTTCCGAGAATCAATGTTTCTTTCTCTGTGGGAATGTGCATACCTTTAATGTCCAAGGCTTCTCGTACTAGGTTGAGGGTCAGTTTGAACCTTTTTAGTTCATGTCCTGGTGTTAATGAGGGGAGAACAAAGGTATTGTCTCCTCATTTGGCTCTACTAGGGGTGATGGTGTTGATCAGGTAGGAACAACGCAAAAAATTAGGTTTGGGAATAGTGCTCTAAAGTAGCTATCGAGGCCATCTTTGGTCCATACTGATCTCATCACTTTTGCATCCTGATACTTTTTGAACTCTTGAGTAAGAAATGGTACCTTACCCATTTACCATTAAAGTCTAGTTCAGTTTCCCAAAAGTATGTGCCCTCCCCTAATGGACCTGCGGCGTCACTGAACCAATGTGCATGTTTGCCTACTTGAGACATGTGTCCCTCCGGAATGGGGAGTACATGCACTACCCTGAGTTCCTGAGGCCTTTCTGTTAGTTGTAGCTCAAGGAGGAGAGTTTCAATGTCCACTATTTGGGCACTGGATCCCGCCTGGTTACTGGTTCCTGTTGCTTCGGCCATGTTATTGCTTGCTTGCCGATTCTGTGAGAATATAGAAGCACATGCTAACATTGTAGTGGACAAGAGATGACAGTTTGTCCCCGTTACAACATTAACATGAGGCACTATGACAAGTTAATGAGTCAGTTGGTGATCGTCGGTGGGTTGTGAGGGACTTTACAAAAGTGACTACTTGAAAATGAGGCTTTTTAGGGACCCATTTACAAGTGATCCTGTTAGTGTCAGTTGGAGTATGTGTGATTGTGTGTGAATGGAGCTTTGTCTCGTGAAGCTTATGGGTGACCACTTGAGTCCGCAAGCAAGCCTTGGGCACCCAAATGTGTCTTGATTGTGGGTCAACCTTCATCGACTGCTTAGGTACCCAGATGAGTGTTACTTTCAAGGGAAATTCCTTGAAAGATTTCTTATTAGTGTCTTGTCGTGGTGTACTAGCTTGATGTTTAGGCATGGACTTTAACTTGGCCGCAATCGGATGCTCACCTTTCTGTACCCATATTTCTTTTGTTGGTGGAGACACCTTGCTTCATGCTCTCCTTTGGTTTGAGCATAGGCCGCCTGCTTCCTCTGCATTCTGTACTCCTTCGGTTGCCATGTCTTGATTACTTTTGGAAAAGAAGGGAGTTCCATCGTATCTTTAACTTCATGGTTGAAAACATCATCTCTCTGCATCACCGAGTTTTGGACAAGAACAACATCTTTATCTTCATGTGTACTCCTGGAAGGACCAGGAGTTGGTGCCTTTCCTAGTTCCTTGAGTGCTTGATTTTTTAACTCAATGGTAATGCGATTTTTACCTACCCAGACCTGAAGAAGTCCACTTCTTAGGTTCAGGTTGACTGTGTGATCATAGATCTAGTCTTGACCCAAGACAAGAGGCTCAGTGAGATCCTCGTCTTGACACATTAGCACCTTAACTGTCATTAGAACATCTTGAATGTGGAGGGGAAGTTCCACCTCACCCATGCAAGGGGTTTTCACACCTCCCAATCCTATGAGGTATGCATCTATAGGATTGACACTTAATTTCAACTTTTGACAGTAAGAAACGCTAACCGCACTAGTGGCTGCACCTGAGTCAATCAAGGCTCGTACTATCGGTGCACTATCTCCTTGTCCTACCTCTAAGGTCACAAAAGGACATCGGTCAATTATTCTATGGGAACTTACACCTGAGACTTCACACATAACCATATGATACCCTGGAGCTGCATAGGCCTCTGTTCTCGGCTGATCTCTACCCTGTCTCCTCAATTTCATTCTTCGGATGCGTTCCAAGGCTTCTGCCTATGCTTCTTCTCGAATTCATTTTTCTTCTTCCTTACGTTTCTTGGCCTTGTTGAGGCGGTTAAGCATTTCCTCCGTGAGGGGTTCTTGGTATAATTTGACTTGGCATCCACTAATATAACTCGGTAGGGCGTCACCTTCTAAAGTGGCTAACTGGACAGCCCCACTTGTTGATATTCTATTAATAATCATGGGTCCATAGCCACGCTTCTCTAGCTTTCTTGCATGTTGTTTCAGGGTGTACACTAGAACTAGGTCTCCTGCTTTCAAACCTTTATCCTTCATATGGGCATCAAAGTATGCCTTTTTTCTTTTCTTAGCTGCATAAATCCTTGTGGCACCTCTCACTCTTATTACACCTAGCCATTCAAGATCAAAGATTCTTGAAGAGAGTTCATGCCCCATCCACTCGTGCTCCTATGCTACTCTCAGTGTAGGTATCAAGAAGTCCAATGGTAGCACTGTATTTTGGCCAAACACCATCTAAAAGGGTGTGGCTTGGAGTATCGTTTTATAGGCAACTCTATATGCCCAAACAGCATGGTGTAGCTGTTTGTCCCAATCAAAGCATTTATTATTCACTAATTTGGTCAGCACATTGCATAGAATCTTATTGGTGCTTTCGGCTTGCCCATTAGCTTGCGGATGATAGGGGGCAGACTTCTTGTGTATCACCAAGAACACTTGGAGAAGATTTTCAATAAATTCATTCAAGAAGAGAGTGCCTCTATCACTTACTAGCTCTATAGGTAGTCCGTACCTTGTGAATACATTCTCAAATAAGAACTTAGCTGTCGTTTGAGCATCGTTCTTCGTTGTGGCTTTCACTTCTACCCATTTGGTTAGATAATCTGTGGCCACAATGATGTATTCAGCATGTGAACCCTTAGCTAGGGGATTAATAGGACCAACAAAGTCTATTCCCCACTTAGAGAATGCACGTCCATCCATCATAGGTTTCAAGGGCATCTCATCTTTACGTATGGGATATTGAGTTTGCTGACAAACATCACATCGCTTCACATAGGTATGTGCATCCATGTGGAGGGTTGGCCACCACAAGCCTGCAAATAGGATTGCCTTAATCACCCGGTCTGGACCAAAGTGTCCTCCTGTTACACCTTGGTGAGTAGTTTCCAAGATCTTAAGATATTCGCTCTCATGAACACATAGTCTCAGATATCTATCTTTTCCATGCTTGTATAGATTATCACCAATGAGGGTATAGTCTAAATCTTCTTGTTCTAAGCTCCTTTGTCTAGCCAATGTCATATCTGGAGGAAATGTTCTCGTCCTCAGGAAGGCTACCAATGGTTCACTCCAATCTGGTATTAAGGACACTTGGTACAGTGTAGTTACTCCACAGGTGGTCTAATACGACAGACTGGGCATTCCCTACACAACTTATGGACATCTGCTTCCATAGTTGGCTAGTGCACTCCGAGTCTTCTTAGTGTCTGTAAAGTTCTTTGCTTAGAGTAGTGTTGCTCTAATGCACCCACATGTGCTAATTGCAACCATTTTGTGTACCCATCCTCTTCCACACAACAAGCTAATATTCCTTGATCTGTATGCTTGTACATACTCCCTACCATGATATGTTACTTTTGGGTTTTACTACCTCCCTATCTTGAGTGATTATTACTAGGTGGTTAGGCATGTATGTCAATACTGGCAATAATGTCTTGGCCCACTGTGGTACAACTTCCAAATTAAACAAGTAAGCATTAGGAAGATCATCTGATACTCCTTGTGGGGCCTCTCCAGTTGTGACCCTAGAGAGATGATCTACTCTCAAATGAGTCTTGCCTTTCCTCACCACTACCTCAAAGTCATATTCCATTAGTAAGAGAAACCATGTTACTAATCTACCTGTATTGCATGGCTTGTTTACCAAGTACAATAGTGCTTGATGATCAGTAAAAAATTTAAACTTATTTGCAAGCAAATAGTGTCTAAACTTTTTTAACCGCATATACCATGCCTAATCCTTCTCGTTCAGTGGTCGTATAATTTCGTTCAGCTGTATTCAACTGTCTACTAGCATAGGCAATTGGTAGATCCATGTTACCGTCACTCGTTGGTTGTGCAAGCACACATCTGATAGCATAACTGGATGTATCTACATGAACATGAAAGGGCTTATTCCAATCTGGTGTTGTCAAGATTGGTGTTGAACATAATCGCCATTTAAGCCCATTGAAAGATTTCTCACATTCATCAGTCCACTCAAAATTGTTCAAAGGTCCGTATAGAGGCTTTGCAATGATGGCAGACATGTGTATAAAACATCGGTAATAGCCACAATGCCCCATGAAAGCTTGCACTTCCTTGACATTCTTTGGCCTAGGTAGCTCTGCAATAGCTCTCACTTTCTCCTCATCCTTGGATATGCTATTCTTTGACACTATGTGTCCTAGAATCTTGCCTTTTCTGACCATGAAAATGTTGAAATGAAAAAGGACTACTCCTACTCTACTCACATGCACACATCAAACAAGCTAAGGAGGAAGGAACAAACGATAACAAAACATTATGAATGAATTAAAATGGAAAAGGAAATGACTTACATGAAATGCTCTATGAGCATGGAGACTCCATTAGTGCACTCTTGGCTATGAGCTAGAGTGGAATGACCTGTAAGGAGTGAAGGGAGGCCTTGCTTATATGGAGTTTGGGAGAATGCCCTTGTATGTGGGATATATGTGCTTGCATGAGAATGATTCTAGCTTTGGACAAAAGAGTGGAGCATGGAACTCTCAACACCCCCCTCCATGTGATGACCCTTTTGTTTTTAATATGGGGGACTAGTGACATATGGGATCACTTAGTCCATTGGTTCTTTTTTTAGGATCTAAGGACATATGGGATCCTTAGACATAACTTGGACATATGAGATCCAAGTTGGGGACATATGGCATCCCTTAGATCTTGGGACATATGGGATCCCAAGACATTTTACTTGGACATTTGGGATCCAAGTGGTTTTTAATGGGATCTAGGGACATATGGGATCCCTAGACATGTACAAGGGTTTACATCATGGGGTAGGTTGTGCTTTTGATCCATTTGCCACCTTTGATTTTGATGTTGATGTAGCCTTCCATTGACTCGAATCTTTGGTAGGATACTCTTCTTGTGGACTCCTTTTTGCTGATTTTGAGTTTTCTCTTGGTGTTGGTGTATGCTCCCTTCAATACTCTTTATTGCAAAGTGGAATGCTCATCAGAGCACGTATTCTTGAAATGATTGCTACTTAGAAACATCTTTATTGCAAAGAAGCAAAATTGACTATGATAAGAACAAGAAGCTCTAAACAACAAATAGAATAGTGCTATGATGAAATAGAATAGTGCTTAGAAGCACTCTTATTATAAGGGAGGGAGGGAGGGAAACGAAATACACCTATGTTAATGGAGAAGAAGAAAATAAGAACATGAACTCAAAGGAAAAAAATAACCTATGCTTTGATACCATGTTGAAATGAAAAAGGACTACTCCTACTCTACTCACATGCACACATCAAACAAGCTAAGGAGGAAGGAAAAAAAGATAACAAAACATTATGAATGAATTAAAATGGAAATGGAAGTGACTTACATGAAATGCTCTATGAGCATGGAGACTCCATGAGGAGTGGAGGTGCACTCTTGGCTATGAGCTAGAGTGGAATGACCTGTGAGGAATGAAGGGATGCCTTGCTTATATGGAGTTTGGGAGAATGCCCTTGTATGTGGGATATGTGTGCTTGCATGAGAATGTTTCTAGCTTTGGACAAAAGGGTGGAGCATGGAACTCTCAACAGAAAACACACTTTTCTGGATTCAAGCAGACTTGATATTCTCTACATTTGTCAAAGATTTGCCTGAGTTCAAGTATATGTGTCTGTCTAATGTTGGAATGAACACAAAGATCATCAACATAGACTTCTGAATTCCTCAAGAATTCTTTAAATACATGACACATCAGTCTCTAAAAGGTAGTGAGTGCATTGGTGAGACCAAATGGCATTACTCTAAAGGTGAAGATGCCCCATTCTGTGGAAAAACCTGTCTTATGTTGATCTTCTGGAGCTATGGCCACTTGATTGTAGCTAGAAAATCCATCAAGGAAGCTGTACACTTCCTTGCCTGCTACTTGTTCTAGTAGATGCTCGGTAATCGAAAGCGGATGGTCATCTCGAATGGTGGCTGCATTAACTTTCTTCAAGTTAATACATACACGTAACTTTCCATTCTTCTTGGGCACCACTACAATGGGGAATACCCACTTAGTGTGCTCAATTTCATAGATGAAACCAGCTTCCACCAGTCTATCTATTTCTTCTTTGATCTTGGCAGCATAGTTATCATTGTATGTGTATGGCTTCTGTTTAGAGGGTTTGGCATCTGAGGTCATGGGAATCATGTGTGAGCATATGTCAGGATCTACACCTTTCAAGTCCTTGTAGCTCCAAGCGAATACATCTCTGTACTCTCTTAGCAAGGCTATCAACTCTTGCTCTTCTTCTTCCGTCAGGTCATGTCCTATGTAGGTGCATCTTTCTTCTCCTTCTTCCAAGGCTACCACAATTTTCTTGGAAGTTTCTTTATTGTCATAAGCCTCTCCTGCTTGTGCATCGTGTTTAGGCATTCCTATCATGACTCTCCTATCATCTATTTCATACTTCTTGAAGTTTTCAGGGACCTCAAACAAAGATTCTTCCTCCTCGAGTATGACTTCTCTCTTCTTTCTTTTCTTTCCTCCATTCTTAGGGTTCACGTGTGTGGTTAACCTCATACCATTTGTAAGCTCTTCATGTCTCTGAGGGTGAACTTGTACTTCAAAAAAATATTCCTCATCTGATGCAAAAGGTGGGTCCATAATGATTGACTCTAGATCAGAGTCACTTGCATCCTCAAATGCATCAGTACTAGGTTTGCACTCTTCTATAACCGAATCACCCATAATTGGCTCTATTGAGAAGACCGAAATGTCATAGCCATCCTCGTCATAGTGGGGTGTCCATTGTTCTTCAATGATGGCTATATCCATCGTTGCTAGAATTTTTGCCCAACCATGAGGCTCAAATTCTTCATCAAGAAATACTACAGGTGGATAGGCTGGGACTTGAACTGATCTATGGGTTTCTTTTGCACATACCTCTCTAGCCTTACCTCTCTAGCCTTTCTCTCTTCTCTTCTTCTACTACCACTTTACACATCCATAAATGGGTGTGTGCATGCATCCATGAGGATCCTGATCCTATGGAATGCAATGACTCAGTATCATCTTTGGCTCTATGGATGGGATTCCATTGGATGGGGGGTACAGCTCTATGAGAGTAATCTTTCAGATTGACTTTGGTGGTAACACCTAAGTGTTGCAAATATAAAGAATTGGTTCCCCAATCTTGTACCACTTGCAACTGCTGCATAAATGGTCTTCCCAAAGTCATCTCATAGGCATGGTTTTTGCTAAAGTCACATATAGCAAAAGTATGCTCAAACTCGACACCACATGTAGTGAGAGTTATTCCTTCTAGCAGTCCTAAGGGTCTCTCAATGTGACCATCGGCCATCTACAATTTCATTCTCATCGGCCTGAGTGCTTGCTTGCCCCAACGCTTCCATAGGGAAGTGGTAGAAATTGCAGCTCCTGTGCGTGAGTCCAAAATTGCCTTGGTTGTGTATCCCTGATGGGTAATGGGAAGATAGGTGTTTCCTTCTTCTCCTTCACTCATGTCTTCTATCTTGTCCAAGGGTATTTCTGGCACTGTTCTATGAGATCCTACCAAGGAACGAGGTTTTGCTACTTCTGGCACTTGATTGGCTACATGTTTCCATAGCTCTGGCCTAACTTTGAGTAGCTCTTCTAAAGTGAGGTTGCACTGCACTTTAGTGTTCTTTACTACCTTTGTGTTCCTAGGTATGACTTAGTCTTCGTTTCTTACCATGACCGTGGGTGCTCTCATACATGTAGACTTAGCTTCCCATGGGCATGTGAAATGGGGTAGTTCTTGTAAGAAATTAGACTCGAAGTCTAACCTCTCATGGGATCGGGCACTCTCCTGCTCCTCATAAATAGATGGAATGTCTTGTGGGAATTGATCATGTGCTTCATCCACAAGTTCAATGGGAGGAGGGACTTCACTTTCTTTAGCCCATTTCTCTTCTTGAATCTCTCGCAGGAATCCTGATGAATATCGATTCATAGAAGAAGAGGTGTCTGGTTCAGTGGAGTTAGGCACATAAGCTTCCAGGGGGGGAATGCTTATTCTTTCACTTGCCTTGTCTCTTCCTTGGGATGTGGCTTCATTGCTAGATCTTGCAATTATACTCTCTAACTTCTCCAATAGTCCATCAAAATGCAACTGTGCCTTAGCTGAGCAAGAGTAGTTGAAGAGATGACTGGCTTCAAACATGGTCTGAGCCAATGCTACCATTTTAGCACAAAGCTTGGTTCTTTCTATCTCTAGATCAGCTCTAAGGTAACATTTGTCATGATCTGTCACATTTGGCCCTTCTTGAATTTTGGCCTAATACACTTTGAGCATCATGTCTATGTCCTCAGGGGTGGGGTTAGCTAATACTGATCCTACTCTAGGGGGTGGTGGAATTGTATGATGTGGGTTGGAAGGTGGTGGGTTAGGTGGTGGTGATATGTGAGAGTGTGTTTGAGAGGTGAGCTCAACAATTTTGGCTTTTGTTTCTCTTATGCTCTTTTCTAATTCGCTTATCTTCTTAGACCATTATCGTTTCATCCTTTCTCAGCTATCTTTCCAAGCTCTCGTCCGTTTCTTAGTTATGCTCTCAATTTCACTAACCGCGGAAGTCTTTTCTTGGCCTAAACCTTGGTTTTGCTGCAAAGCCTGAGCTCTAGTGCCACTTGCACTCGCGTAGTGGAAGTTACACTTCCCGTAGAGTCTATTACTAACCCAATAACATTGATAGGAGTGATTTTGAGCATGTTATTGGGGTTCTTAGGGAAATCTTGCAAGAGATGCTCCTTTCCGCAACCTTGACAAAAGCCTTGAAGTCACAGATTGGGGTTGTGTAGACGGAGGCATTAGGAAATCGCGAATGAGGTGATCTCCCTGGCATCTGTAGCATGGTCCTCTCGAAAATGGGGGTCTTACCTGCCTAGGTTGATGTATGGGCTTGGGGTTTGTGTACATGACATTTGCATATTCTGGATCCCAACTAGGCTCACTCGGTTCTTCATAATAGTAGGTCTCATTATGCTCAAGTGACTGCATGTAGTAGGCCTATGGACTATCAATGTGAGTAGAGTCAAAACTATGATCACTTGGTTCATTTTTTGATAGTAATGGAGTTATTGGCACTATATCTCTATTCAGATTTTCTTATGCAGTTGTGTACTTTACTGGAATCACATTGGTTGGAGTAGGAGGTTGTTGAGCTAACACAGGCTGAGGCCTTTGTTGGGTTTGGTAGGGTTGTTGATAGGGTTGTTGTGGTCTGCCATATTGTTGCGGTGGGTACTGGTTCTGGTATCTTCCTTGTTGAGGGTATGGCTATGGATAAGGTTGCCTAATTGCTTGCTTATTGTATGGGCAATCTTGCACGGTGTGATTACTAGTGTATCTCCGTTCTATGGTGCAGTATTGGCTAATAGGATTCACTTGGGGTTGAGCCATAATGGGACATACATTCACCATATGGTCACCTCCACATGTATAGCATCTTTTCACAGTGGCAAACCTTGGTATTTGTTTGCTTGCGACACATAATTTCTGAGCTACCTTCTCTGCGAGTTCCTCAATAGATGTGGATTGCTTGGAAGAGAGGTTGGTAGAGCTATCTAAATCTTTGTAGATATTTGAAAAGTCCAGCTCCTCTCCTAGATTATCCTCTATGTCTATGCACATGTGTACACATTCTTCTATGGTTCTGGGGTCCTTCAGGGACACATATGATCTCAATTTGGTACTCAGCAATCCTTCTAAAAATAAAGCCACTTGTTTAGCTGGTGTGGATAACTTTGGAATAGGACATCTCTCTAGATATTTCCTAAACCTTCTTCCTGCAAGTCTAACCGTCTCTTGGGGTGTCTGTTTGAAACTATGAATCAGTGAGGAAGTATTATGCCGTATACCACTTTTGGAGAATTCAGTAATGAAAGCCTCTAGAAGTTGGTCTATGTTCCTGAATTGTCTCTCATTTAGTGGTTGAAACCATGTAAGGGCTGTGTTCCTAAGGGTTAGACCAAAGGCATTATATTGTGTGAATAGGTCCTCAACTTGTTCAGCTTACAAGATTGGGTTGGCCTCAAGGTTCTAGTGTGTTCTCTAGGCCTTGGCAAAGGAAAATCATCATCATTTCTTTGGTTCCTTAACTCCCTAGGTCTCTTAGTTTCCACTCTATCCATCTCCATTCTCATCCTTTCTCTTCCCAAGGGGTTGGCAAAACTTACTTGTGACCTATCTCTACTTCTGTCCCTATGAGCTCCATGAGCTTGGGATGTCCCAGCTCCTTGGTGACTAAAGGAGACATTAGATCTTGGATGGGGAAGAAAAAACTCTCCCTTCTAAGTGTAGGCATGCTACCATGCTCTGTGACCACAAAGATCCTCTCTGAAGTATTGTCTAGGTAGGTTACTTTGCCTGGACTATCAGGATCTTTAAACTCATAGATCGTGAGCATTTCTACCTCATTAGGTTGGTCAGGCTTATACCTCCAAAAAGCTTTGCCAGTTTCTCGGTTTATGAACAGGTCTATGCTCTTATTGTCCTAGGGGACCCACTCTGGCGTGATAATTCTAGTGAGGACTAATTTGCCTCGGGGAGTTCTAGGCTCTCTTTCTAAGTTCCCTTGCTCTATGTCACCTATGTCCATTTCTAGGATCACATTACCAAATTCGTCTGTCCTATCTGGGTGATTGGTGACTACATACATGGTCCCTTCTTTGTCCAGGTATGCACTGTTTTCAAACTTGACTGCCGGATGTTCTAGTCCAATAGGTTGATCTGGGTTTTTATCTGAACCATGGATCTTCTTAGGCCGTCCTCATAGATGCAAGCACCTAATCGGTTGGTCCTAAGGTATTCCAGTTGAATCTTATAAGGACCTTCAACCTTTTGTAAGTAAGCCACACCTGAACTTCTTGTGGGTCGCTCCATACCTTGAGACATCTCTAATTTGCTAGTTTCAGAGTTAGGGTAGTGCGGATAAGCACTCAACTGTTGGGCCCAAGATCTACCGGTGTGAGTGACACTTGCCTCTGAGGACCTAAGGCTTTGTCTATCTCTTCCTAGGTGTCGTCCTGATCTAAGGTTCATATGCCTGAGTGAACAATCCCAATTTTTACCCAAACTACAACCTTGTTGATTCTTTCTTATCAATCAGTGGATTCTTTTTAGTTTGTTATTGTGTTTATGATCTTTTCTGATTTTGCGTCGTCAGGAATTACTTGAGTGATTTTTTCGCACTTGAAGTTGATCGTAATAAAATTAGTTCTTTTCTTTAAGGTTATCGTCACATGCACATGTTATCTCTTGACTTGAACTTGATTACTTAGGGAGTCTTCAACTTGTCTTGTGCCTATCATCTCCCTAACTTACTTCCAAAGCTCTGCATTCTTAGCCTGAGCTAGGAATTGACTGAGGGAGTTGAGAGAATTTCCAGCCTCACTTGCTTATCCCTTGCTCGTTGGTGCTCAAGAACCCCGTTCTCAAGCTTGAAGATTGCCCTTGCTATGGATGCCCTCTAATGCTCTCAATGGACCTGTAAGAGTCCCAAAGTTCGCTCAAGATTTAGATTCAAATGACATAACAAACCATTTTCTTCATGTACTTCAAAGCCCAAATTGCCTTTGTCTTTATGTAAAACAATCCTAGAGATCCCTCAGTTCTCTTCCCCCGGGGTGTGGTCAACTTCAAAATACCCTATCTATAACTCCTCATATTAGTTTTCCAACAAGGCCAAAATCACTAAAAAGGGAGTTCGTATGAGGAAGTTATGTCTATTCAGGGTTCTAGGGCTAAAACATGATCACAACAGGCTAACAGGCAAACATGAATAGCTCAGAGTGTTTTCTAAGGCTTCTTTATGCTCTAATAACCCTTAATGTCTCCCAAATTTTGGCCAAAAATAGATTTCAAACGTCTTTTGCCCTAAAAATGCCGAATTTGCCTGTCAATCGCGATCAAGTGGTCTATCAATCGCGATTGATGTGTCAGTCACAATCAACTAGTCGATCGCAATTGACAAGTCCATCGTGGCTATCGATCGCGATTGATGGTCAGTTGCGATTAACACGTGGCCCGAAATTTCCGTCAATCGTGGTCAAAGAATCATTGACTGGGTCGGTCATGATCGACAAGTCCGTCGGGATTGTCGGTCATGATTGATGGGTTAGTCACGATTGATGGGTCGATCGCGATTGGCACATGGCACGCGAAGGATCTGTTGGTCGTAGTCAATCAATCGTTGACTCTGTTAGTCATGATCGATTGGTCGGTCGTGATTGACAGGTCTGTCGGGAAGTGTCCGTCGTCGTTTGTCAATCGCGATTGACATGTCAATCGTGATTCATAAAAAATAGAGGAATTTCAAAATTTTAAACACATTCTTAGGTTTAGTAAAATGGTCGATTTTCTTGTCAATCTCGATTGACAGAGGTCAATGCCTCGGGACCTACACAGTAAAAAATTTTACCTGCTAGAGCTGGTGCAGCTGTTGGGGATGCTGATTCCTGTAGAAAATCTCAAGAAACACACAAAAGCATAAGCACGCAAATGCTCTCTTGCTCTCTCTCATAGGTGAAATGAGGGGAATGGTATGGGAAGGGTGATATGACCCAAAAAACTGAAAATGTCGCGATGATGGAGATGGAGTTGGGAGATGGTGATGATGATGATGATGATGGTAATGAAGATGGTGAAGAAAACCAAAGGAAATAGATGAAAGTGAAGAAAATACCTATGACTCCAACGTCTCAACTCTACAGCTTACCATCACACGCTCGTCCTCAAAGCTCGATTCCCAGCAACGGTGCCAAAATTTGGTGTAGCTCAGTGATGAGTAGCACCTCCTTTAATGTCAATCCGGGAAGACATGAGGATGGTACGAAGACCTCGAACAAGTGATGGCACAAGTGTGTGAGTGAGAAGCACACAAAGATGCACACACATACACACACACGTGCACACAAGGCAAGAACAAGGAGAGTGTAATAAAGTAAGTCTATGATCCAAGGGTCAGGCCGGTTTAGACAGATCTGAAATCGGACACCGTTTGGTCATCCGTGTGTATGACCAAAGATCTCGAGTTTAGAGTTACTAGGAGGTCTTGTGCTCTTGTGAACAAGTGGTCCACTTAGCTTAGTGGTTAAGTCTCAAGGATGTGAAGGAGGAGGTCTTGGGTTCAATCCCCATGAGGAACATGGGGAGAGAATTTTGCCCAAAGAGATCTAGAGCCTTCTAGAGCATCCACTTGAGTTAACTCGAGTTGAGTGGGACACTTGGCGCACATGTAGTTACATGGTCGGCACATGGTTGGCTAGTATCCACCTACCCAAGAAGGCAGTCCCCTAGACAGAGCTATATATAGAGGCATTTGGTTGGGAGGAGTGCAGCTGTTGGGGATGCTGATTCCTGTAGAAAATCTCAAGAAACACACAAAAGCATAAGCACACAAATGCTCTCTTGCTCTCTCTCATAGGTGAAATGAGGGGAATGGTATGGGAAGGGTGATATGACCCAAAAAACTGAAAATGTCGCGATGATGGAGATGGAGTTGGGAGATGGTGATGATGATGATGATGATGGTAATGAAGATGGTGAAGAAAACCAAAGGAAATAGATGAAAATGCAGAAAATACCTATGACTCCAACGTCTCAACTCTACAGCTTACCATCACACGCTCGTCCTCAAAGCTCGATTCCCAGCAACGGTGCCAAAATTTGGTGTAGCTCAGTGATGAGTAGCACCTCCTTTAATGTCAATCCGGGAAGACATGAGGATGGTACGAAGACCTCGAACAAGTGATGGCACAAGTGTGTGAGTGAGAAGCACACAAAGATGCACACACATACACACACACGTGCACACAAGGCAAGAACAAAGAGAGTGTAATAAAGTAAGTCTATGATCCAAGGGTCAGGCCGGTTTAGACAGATCTGAAATCGGACACCGTTTGGTCATCCGTGTGTATGACCAAAGATCTCGAGTTTAGAGTTACTAGGAGGTCTTGTGCTCTTATGAACAAGTGGTCCACTTAGCTTAGTGGTTAAGTCTCAAGGATGTGAAGGAGGAGGTCTTGGGTTCAATCCCCATGAGGAACATGGGGAGAGAATTTTGCCCAAAGAGATCTAGAGCCTTCTAGAGCATCCACTTGAGTTAACTCGAGTTGAGTGGGACACTTGGCGCACATGTAGTTACATGGTCGGCACATGGTTGGCTAGTATCCACCTACCCAAGAAGGCAGTCCCCTAGACAGAGCTATATATAGAGGCATTTGGTTGGGAGGAGTGCAGCTGTTGGGGATGCTGATTCCTGTAGAAAATCTCAAGAAATACACAAAAGCATAAGCACGCAAATGCTCTCTTGCTCTCTCTCATAGGTGAAATGAGGGGAATGGTATGGGAAGGGTGATATGACCCAAAAAACTGAAAATGTCGCAATGATGGAGATGGAGTTGGGAGATGGTGATGATGATGATGATGATGGTAATGAAGATGGTGAAGAAAACCAAAGGAAATAGATGAAAGTGAAGAAAATACCTATGACTCCAACGTCTCAACTCTACAGCTTACCATCACACGCTCGTCCTCAAAGCTCGATTCCCAGCAACGGTGCCAAAATTTGGTGTAGCTCAGTGATGAGTAGCACCTCCTTTAATGTCAATCTGGGAAGACATGAGGATGGTACGAAGACCTCGAACAAGTGATGGCACAAGTGTGTGAGTGAAAAGCACACAAAGATGCACACACATACACACACACGTGCACACAAGGCAAGAACAAAGAGAGTGTAATAAAGTAAGTCTATGATCCAAGGGTCAGGCCGGTTTAGACAGATCTGAAATCGGACACCGTTTGGTCATTCGTGTGTATGACCAAAGATCTCGAGTTTAGAGTTACTAGGAGGTCTTGTGCTCTTGTGAACAAGTGGTCCACTTAGCTTAGTGGTTAAGTCTCAAGGATGTGAAGGAGGAGGTCTTGGGTTCAATCCCCATGAGGAACATGGGGAGAGAATTTTGCCCAAAGAGATCTAGAGCCTTCTAGAGCATCCACTTGAGTTAACTCGAGTTGAGTGGGACACTTGGCGCACATGTAGTTACATGGTCGGCACATGGTTGGTTAGTATCCACCTACCCAAGAAGGCAGTCCCCTAGACAGAGCTATATATAGAGGCATTTGGTTGGGAGGAGAGTCATCTCTCTAGCATGTGGTGACCTTGGTGGCTCATCATCTTCCTTAAAGCTCTCATGGAGTTCTTCTAGGATTCATTATCTTGTTCATACAGGATAATGAAAGATTGTGTAGATGCAATCTTCTTAAGTTCCGCTTGTGCATAGAGTTCCTTGCTCGCGGGTATGCTTCATTATCTCTCGAATTATTTTGGCAGCTACCTCGGGAAGGAGGTTACAAAAAGAGGGGTGCAACGTGCGGGTCTTGAACTCATGCCACAAAGGAGGGATCTTATTCTTCTATCCAAGAAGCTCATCGATTGTTGTTCACAAAGAAGAATTTTTATTACATTGTCCACGCTCATTCATTTTCGGCGGTCACAGCTTCCCCATAAGCCAAAAGAGATGTATTTTATCGGTTGCACATGGATGTTGATACACGGGCTCAAACTCATGACCTTTACGAAGAGAAAATTCTACTCTGTCCAAGACGACAAGCCACGTTCGTGAGTGTTTCAAACTTTACAATTTTATTTTCATGGCTTTGTCATAGGGCGCAGCAGAAAAAAAGTCCGATGTTAGGCAGGATCGAACTAGCGACGTGACGTAGTGGACCATTCTTATCAGTGATCCCCATGTACGTTCGTCGCGATCACGATGAGCTGTTACAGAAGTTTTTACCTTATACCAAATAAAAGGCAAGTTAATGTTTTCAAGGAGGAAGACGGGAATCGATCCTTAACCTCTGCAATGGAAGGCGCTCATTTGTCCGTCAAATTAAGCTTCTCTGATAAAAGTTTTATCTCCAATATTACATATTTATTAGGCTTGATCATGAAAAATAAGAGAGATCTTATCCATTAGGATTATATCATTGTTGTGAGGGCTTAAACTCAAGACCTGATGAAGCCCAGCGATTCGTGAATTCACGAGCTGCATTTTGGTCATCACGGATTCGATCCACCAAGCTCCCTTTAAAGAAAGTCTAATTTGACCTCTGTAATACATCTCAAGCATACTTCCAAGGAAGGAAAATCATGTCTTGGTTCTTTCATTTCTCTGGAGTGATGAAGGATGCTTGGACAAGGACCACAGGATGGAGAACGGCTCTTCTCGAGGATTAGAGGATGGACGAAGCTATGATCAAAGCTAAGTATTTTCTAGTTTCTACTTGGCCTTAATGCTTGATTTCTCTTGTTTTCATTATTCTACACTTAATCCCAGATGCACATTGAAATAGCCAAGATTTCAATCGATTAAGAGTAGATTAGGATAATGAAAAAATTCATTTCTCATTTCAAGCATTAGTTTGCATTAAGGAAAGACTTGATTGAAAAAAAAGGATCCTTGTGCATCAAAGAATGTATTTTGGTAGTTTAATTCCAGATTTCCTTTCCATTGAGTAAGCTTTGTATTGCACCACAAGGATATGTTTTTATAGCATAGTGCATTAGGACAAAGGAAAGGATATACATGCATCAAGATTGCATGATATACATTCTTAGGACAAGGAAAAGTCATGCATCAAGCTTATGCACGATTGTTGCATTATTTTTGGGCATGCAAAGAACATGCTTGCATACGCATGTGAGCATATGCATTTGCATGTAGGCACATGCATTTGCATAATAGAACAGGAAGTTGTTTGCAAGTAGATATGATAATGTACTCTCTTAGTATTTAGCTTACTTTATAAAGCTCGCAGCTTGACATTAGGGAAGACAGAGGACTAGTTAGTTGCAAAGACATGCAAGTTCTAGTTTGTAGCTCAAGCAATCAGCCGATTCCTTTCCAAGTTGATGCTCCGCTATCAAAGATAAATATTTAATGATAATTAAGTATGTTTGATATCTTACTAGGTATAAGTAGGCACTAGGAGAAAGTTAAGTATTAAATTTTCTTGATAAACAAGAAATTGAATTACTTGCAAACCTTTTTTGCGATGTATGATGACTCTAAGTCCCGGATGTACTTAAGGAGTCATGAAGATAAGCCTATAATGATTACTCTAAGTATAGGTGATATTTAGAAAGTCATGTGGCTAAGCTTTATTTGATAACTTACTTCTTAAGCATCCAAGATTGGATGATAACTTCAGCTATGCTTCCAAGTTCCATGGAATCAAATACAAATTGAACTTTGAAGTTCAATAGATTTGTGTTTTTTTTCATGTTTTGCATCACTGGTAATGATGCATAGGGCCATGAAAACATGGAAACTTTAGAAGCACTCTTCTATTTAGAAGATTGCGAAA
Source organism: Ceratopteris richardii (assembly GCA_020310875.1). NCBI lineage: Eukaryota > Viridiplantae > Streptophyta > Polypodiopsida > Polypodiales > Pteridaceae > Ceratopteris > Ceratopteris richardii. The sequence goes on along the minus strand of CM035439.1, from coordinate 135,394,324 downwards.
GTTCTAAGAAGTTTTCTTTGTGGTTTTCAAGCTTCGTATCTCACAATGAAACCTCGGTGACTTTTAGGAATTGAGATATTTCCTAAACGAGAAACAAAAAAGTAAAATAGTCAACTCTTCTATTCCACACGTAAGATCATGCTCCTACCATGTTCGAGATGAATTTGTTTTTGGGAAGGTAGACGTTCCAAGTAGAAGATCTTAGTTGATTCACGAACTCTTCCCAAAATACACATAAATTCATAATATATGATAGGACCAAGGAATGATAAAGGTGTATAAAGAGATAAGAGCAAAGCATCTACTCGTTATGGATGTTTTGTCAAAAGATGAAGAAAGCAAAACCTCTTTAGGATATAGATGTTTTGCCAAAAAAAAAGTATGCTTGGTTTTATTTAAGCTAATTTGAGTTTAAATAAGAAACCCAAGTAATCTTTAGGAATCAAGATATTTTCCTAAAAAATATATATCAAAGTAATCTTTAGGAATTAAGCTAATTCCTAAAGATAAGCCAACAAAGAAAATAGTATGGTTAACTATATCCCTAGATTTAAAAGAAATATCTTTTGGACAAGTAATAAAGCCTTAAGTCTTGTTCTTCTTCAATAGTCAATATTTCTTTTAGAGAGAAGATTCCATTAAAATTAAGGATTCCAAGATGAATCATTGGCTTAGTGTTACTGATTCTTTGGCAGGAATCTAAAGTTCTTGAAAGAAAAATCTCCCTAGATGTGAGACTAGAATCTTTCAAGTCAGTTTAATAACAAGTAGTTCTCAGTAGTTTCCAAACCTTTGGTATGGTTACTTAATTTCAAATATTGATATAACCTGAAGGAATATCAAAGATTCTTAGCTTTGGAATCTGAGAGGCATCAGTGTTCGATCGCCTGGACTTAAGTTGGGGAAAGATCTCTAAAAATCCCGCGGCTAAGCAAAGAAGCTTTTTGATAGTTTTGGAGATCTTAAAGATAAAGACTACGTCTTTTTGCAAGATCAACTAGAATTGATCAAGATTGGCCATGATTATCCAAGAATGTACAATTGGAACTACTTTATAGATTGCCCAAGCATTGGCAATGAAATTCCTTTTGGGAATTATTCACTCAAGTTCCATTTATCCAATGGAAAATTGTGTAAAGAGTAAGTTGTTCCAAGCTTGAACAACAGGAAGTAATTCCAAGAATGTAGACTGCAACCGTGGAGACGGTACTTAAGTCTGTGGAAGGTAAAACATAAGTGTTTGCCTATCCTTAAAGGGATTTTGGTACAAATCCAGAGAGCATGACCGGATGCTTAGACTTAGGCAGTAGAGAGATTTCCTGTAAAAGTCCCGGCCAGGGTAAGTACCTAAAGCATTAGTAAAGAAAGGAATCTAAAGACAAGAAGTCAAAAGCTCTTGTCACTACAAATTGGTCAAGGATAAACTAATTGAACTTGAATTTGTAAAAATTCAAGTACTTAGAATTCTGATTGGTTTTTATTTGAAAACCCTAGCAATGGATGCTCCATCAATAGTTTTTTTAAGTTCCTCAAGAAAAGCACAAGATCGTGGCAGGATCATGTGAAGGGATCAAAAACCTAGAAAATCTAGTTAGATGTAATGCCTAAAACTTCAAAATTCTTGTAAAGAATTGAAGCAAGAAGGTACTCTATCAAGAGATGTTTAGACTTTAGGATAAAATTCACTCACTCGTCAATGTAACTATAAAATAGGGTGGTATGGGACACCAGATTTTATACTCAGATTGATGTTGGAAAGATTATCTGGGATATCGAACTGTGAGATGATGATTATCTTTTGTCCTAGATTAGATCTTGAAGTTAGATCCTCAAGGAAATTAAAACCTCAAAGAAGGAGTCTAATTCAAGAAGGATAAAAGTAGTATCTCATGATACTTCGAGATAAAGAAATAAGAAGATATGAAGTAAGTAACTTCCAATATCTTCTTGAAACACTTCAAGATAAAGCGTTGTTAAGTTGAAAATATTTCATAAATATCTGAAAGAAGCTGGATTTTGACTTTGAGTTGGTCTTTTCAAACAAGGATTTGATTGACTAAGTCAAGCACCAAGTTCCTATTATAACTTGGTAAATTCACTCTTTTGACTCAAAGAAATGCACAAGAATTGCATTCCCAGTAAGGAGTCAGACAGATTGAATATGACCTAAACTTAGTCTCAAGTGATGCATTATTTGAATACAAAACTCATCAATAGAACCTCAGTGGGTCGACACACTGATGTTGGTCACCACACTAGTATCTTGTGGTTGGATGATGATTTCGATTTTCTTTGAATCTTTTTGAGAATCTAGCTTATTTCTCTTAAAGATAAGAACAAAATGCTTCAATATCATGTTAAAACAGATCTTTGGGAAGTTAAATTCTTGAGTCATCTAGACTTTGAGTCATAGCAAGTTTACATATCTTCAAAGTTTGAATTGGTTGTACAAAGCTTTAGTTATTTCTTTTCGCTTCCCAAAATCTTTTGGAATTGGCTTAAACATGATATCTGATTCCTTTTGCAAAAGACCAGGGTTAGCTGGTTAGAGCTAGATAGCTAAATTAAAACATCCTAGATAGATGTTATGTACAAGAACCTTTTCAATTTTCAAAAGATAATAAGTCTAAGTGGACTTATTTATTTGAGTTTGCTTCAAGTTATAGCATAAATGATTTCCTAGAGTCTAGTATACTCTAGAATAGAGAAGTTAGGAATTACTCAATAGATTGACAATTCCCAAGAACTTTTAGTTAAAAAATTAGTCTTTGAGAAAAGTGTCCTAAGTTAGACAAATTTCATTATGAATTTGTATTGGGAAAGTTATAGTATGGTTGACTCAAAGAAAATGGTAACTTTCTCTTACAGTTTACATAGGATTTTTAAACTCATTAGGACAAAATAGTCCTCTAGTCGGGTGAAAAAATCAAGTAACTATTGGATCAAAGTAAACCATTGTACAAACATCTAAGTTAGATATTTACGACAACAAAACTTCAAGTTCTCCAAAATAAATTCAAGTGAATCAAGACTTCTCAAAGTCTTTCAAGGAATAAGAATCCCACCTTCATTACTAAGTCCATGCACCAGTTATGCCTAGAAATGGACTAGTAATTTGAATCCACCTAGTTCACATGTTTGTGCCTAGATCGCACATCCAGAGACTGTGAATTGGCAAGGGATGTGTTTAGATCCACCCTTATTATTCTTTCACTAATTTTTACTTTTTCCAGCTCATCAAAGTGCAGAATGAGAAAGTGTTTTGAATCATTTGGGTAGGGACGCCACCACAGAGATGAGACATGTTCTTCCAGTTTTAGAACATGACCATGTTCTTCCAATTTTAGAACATGAGGCTCAGGGGTTGCCTACAGTATGGATATAGCTCTATTTTCGAGGACGAAAATACTTTCCAAGGGGGGAAGAATGTAATAAAGTAAGTCTATGATCCAAGGGTCTGGCCCGTTCAGATAGATCTGAAATCGGACACCGTTTGGTCATCCGTGTGTATGATCAAAGATCTCGAGTTTAGACTTACTAAAAGGTCTTGTGCTCTTGTGAACAAGTGGTCCACTTAGCTTAGCAATTAAGTCTCAAGGATGTGAAGGAGGAGGTCTTGGGTTCAATCCCCATAGGAACATGGGGAGAGTATTTTGCCCAAAGAGATCTAGAGCCTTCTAGAAGCATCCACTTGAGTTGACTCGAGTTGACTGGGACACTTGGAGCACATGTAGTTACAGGGCTGACACATGGCTGGCTAATATCCACCTGCCCAAGAAGGTAGTCCCCTGGAGAGAGCTATATATAGAGGCATTTGGTTGGGAGGAGAGTCATCTCTCTAGCATGTGGTGGTCGTAATCCTTGTTCTCTTGCAGAGAGAAACAATGGAGTAACTTCTATTGCAAAAGAGTTCTCATACAAGTTCAAATCTACAACAAGCTAACCCCCTAAATGAGCTCTCTAGCTCTTTTTATAGTTTTTGACTAGCTTTGGTCCTATCCAGACCTAGTGTCTGGACTAGTTAAAAATTAGGTTCTAAGGCTATTTTGGAGGCTCAAATGAGCTTTGAAAATTATGAAAATTGGTATATAAATACTAGTAATACTCCTCAAGCTCGAGGAATCCTCGGCTTGAACAAAATGGAGTCGAATATACCAAAAATGGTATTTAGAATATTCATGGAGTGATGAAAATCACTGTTTCAAAGAGGTTAAGTTGGGAAAAAACTGAATGGCCTACTTGTCGGATCTTCGTTGACTCCTTGCCTACTTGTTCCTTCTCTTTGTTCTGACTCCCTTCGTTGGCTCCCCTGTCGTGTAGGTCTCTGAGTGCCCTGACTGCTACCAACACTATACAATCCTACGTCCTGTGAGTCTAACTATTTCTTGGGGGGTTTGTTTAAAATTATGGATTAATGAGGAAGCGTTATGCCACTTTTCGAGAACTCAACTCACTTCTGGCCTTTCCTTGTTCTTCTCTCTTTGAGAGCCATGGTTTGAGGATGTCCCAACACCCTAATGGCTAGTGTTCACATTTGCTCATGATGGGGGAAATACCAACTTGCCTCTCCATGTATAAGCATGTCTTGAATGATCTAATACTATGAATACTCGTTCTGATGTGTTGTCTAGATATACTACCTTTCTAGGGGTATCAGGGTCCTTGAATTCATAGATTGTGATTGAACCTATTTCACTAGTTTGTTCCATTCTATGCCTCCAAAATGCTTCTTCAATGTCCCTATTCAAGAATAACTCAATGCTTCTGTTATCCTGAGGGATCCATTTGAGATTCAAAATTCTTGTCAACACCAATTTCCCTGGAGGTGTCCTAGGTTCATCTCCTAATGGTTCTTGCCCTTGGGCTCCTACTTCCATCTCGAGTATGACTACACTAAACTCATTAGTGTGGTTAGGCTTATTAGTTATGATATACTTTGTTCCTTCCTTGTCGAAGTAGGCATCTCTCTCAAACTTAACCACTCGATGTTCCAATCCAATGGGTTGGCCAAGATTGTGCAATTGAACCAGTGATCTTCTTAAACCATCCTCATAGATGTGAGCACCTAAGTGGTTGGTTTGGACGTATTCTAATTGGGTCATGTAGATTCCTTCAGGTCTTTCTAAGTAAGATACACTCAACCCTCCTTCCAGTCTCTCCATGCTATAAGCCATTTCTGACTCACTTGTTTTTTAGCTCAAATCGTATGGGTAGCTATTTGAATGTCGTGCCCAAGAATGTGTTGTAGTCTTCGCACTTGCTTCCCATGATCTGAGGCTTCATGGATCTGACTTACCTATGTGTCTTCCTGATCTAAGGTTCATGAATTTATCTTCCTCGATCACTCGATGCATGTTTTGGTCGCTTCTACTTCTTTGCTTTCAGTCACAAATCGTTTTCCATTGTATGTTCAGGTTCTCCTACCATAGAAATCAAGTTTTTTCCTTTAGGTTTTCCATATCATGATATTTTAGCTTACACTTGGACTTGAGAAATTAATGCTCTTGTTCTTGAAGTACTTAGCCTAAGCTAGCAATTGACTGAGGGGGTTGAGAGTTCTTCCAATCTCAAGTCGACTTCATTGTATGCCCTTGTGCCCAAGAAGACGTGCTTCCCAAGCCTTGCCTTGCTTTTCTCTTTGCCTTGCTTTGAATGCCCTTGGATAACTCTTAATATTCTTGCAAAAATCCAAAGTTTTACCAATCTTTAAGTCAATGGACAGGCACTTTAATGTATACACTTTTAGGGGTCCTTTTTCTCTTTGTGAATCCTCAGGTGCCCCCTTGATTTCTTGATCCCACAGATGGGTCACCATCAATTTATCTTGTCTAACTGTGAACAAGATTTCCAATGAGCTCTAGAGCTCCAAAAATTGATTTCATATGAGAAAGTTATGATCGTTGAGGCTCTCGGGGGTTAAAACAGGTAGTCAAGTTTTCTCCAAATATGAGCTAAGGAGCCTCTCAAATGCAACAATGACTTAAAAATTCAAGGATCCACGCGTTTTTTCACCGGATAAGCGTTTTTTGATGATCAAAGATCAACGCAAAGTTTCTCCAAAAATAGTAGCTTATCTTATCCAAATTGATGTCAGCACTGATCTGACAGTCCAGATCAGCCCCAGATCCAGTGATGGAGAATGAAGGCGCCTATTTTCCTTCTCTTTTTCCTAAATATTATATAAAAAACCAATCCTAACCATCCATTTGATAAATCCAATGGTTGTAATCAAAAGAAGTTGATCTTAGGGTTGAGAGTTGATTTCTCTAGATCCAAGGGCCCAAATTCATTCAAAAAACTATATAACCCCCCCTCCAAACTCCTAGAGCATCATTGTTTAGCATCCATAGGGCCCTTGCTAGCACATGGTTTCCTTGAGACGATCACCCTCAGTTGAGCGTGTGAGGATCCAAGGTGGGCTAGTAAGAGCATAGTTCCTAGATTCAATTTTTAGACTTCCTCTCTAGGATAGGCTCATAAACCCGGTATCTCTTTCTTTGCTCACCCTCAGTGGAGCATGTGAGTGAGTTAGAGCTGGTTTTATGTGTCTTAGAATTATTTAGAAACACATTACGATCCTAGAAAGACATAGGGCCAATGCAGTGGGACCTATCCTCTTACGTGTGACATTCGATTGAACTGTCATGGTGAGAGGGTCATGCGGACCACCTTTGACCAGTAGAATGCTTATCTTGACGTTTCATAATATTCATGTATATGTTTATCATAACAAGATCTTCTAATTCATGTCTCATGTCTCTTATCTCTTTGTCTCTTCTATATTTTTACATGTCACCTTCTATCTCTTTCTATGTGTGAGAAGGCTCCGCAGTATTGCGTTGAACCAGTGAGGATGATCTCTTAAGGTTGAGAGAATAATTTTCTTTTCATTCATAAATCATGACCCACGTGCATTCATACCACCCACAAACACCCATGCATATGTTTTAGTTTTGAAAGTGTATAAGAAGCTCCATTCTTTGACCATTCTTCCTTTCGAGACTGATTCATGTGTGTGGTTTTAGTTTTTTTCTCATCATGCATTCATTCCATTCAAAAGAACCTATGAATGTGAATTAAATTTGGAAAGTGTTTAAGAAGCTCCATATTTTTGGACCATTCTTTCTTTCCAAATTGATTCATGTGAATGGTTTCTTTTGTCCTCATCATTCATGTTCATGCGATTATCTTGTGTTCATATGTTCCCCTTTCTCTAATCAAATCATGACATCTCTTCCCCCCATACCCAACTTCATCTTCACCTTCACATTTTTTGTTACATAAACCTTCCAACACTCACTAGCTTCATACACTCTACGTGTGCCATCACCGGACCCGATCCACCCGAATTGTGATCATCTCCACATTTGTTACCCGACGTGAATTTCTTCGTGGCATTTGCTTCTGATCTCGTTGGGAGGTTGTGATCCATATTTTTCGGTTTCATATTTTTCATCCTCATCATATCATCATCATCATTCTTGATTGTTGCACTGGATTTCTCACAATATCGTGCACATCTTCGTCATGAAGTAAATGAATTTGTGAGGGATCTAGAACATCATGCATCACTCACTTATTCACATAAGATGGAGGAAGGATTCAAATCTCTTATTGTTGAGAAACAAGGCCAAAGAATAGTCTCTTCTAGGTTGAGAGAGAAGGGAAAATTCAATGGCATCAACATCACAAGCTACTTAAATTTGTTTGAAGAGCAAGCTATGATTTTTGGTCTTCCCGAAGATCTTTTGATATCATTCTTTGAACGAACTGTTGATAGCTCTATCATAAACCGTGTCACTCAATATGATAGTCTTCCTTGGAGTGATCTTAGAAAGGAGATGCTCAAAGAATTCTATCTTGAAGATTATATCCAACATAATCGGGATGGATTCTTATGATGGGTCAATTCCCCAAAGCCTAGTAGCTCTATTACTCACAAAATGAGTATATTAGACGCTATGAACAACTTCCTGATGAGGATAAGATAACTTTGGAACCTGATCTTGTGATCAATTTTCTTAAGCTTCTTCATCCTGAAACTCGTAGGGAAGTTGAACGGCGATTAGAAGAGCCAGATAAGTGCTATGGTCTTACTGACAATTGGCAAAAAGTGCGTAAAGTAGTAGAGGCTGTAGCCCATAGACATCAAAGACAATCCATGCTTTATGAGCAAACTAGTCTTCCTCAAGCTAGCCTTCCACAAACTAAGGAGCAAGTTAGAGAACAATCCCATGCTATGCTTTTTGACTCTAATTCTATTCCTCAAATGATGGAGCCTACTCAAGGTTTTAAAGTAGAGCCAAATAAAAGTGTAGTTGAACAATGTAAAGTGGAAATTCTCACTAAGCAAATGGAAAGTCTTATTGCTACACAACCCATTTTGGCCAAGACTATAGATGCTTTACAATCTAATTACACCAAAACTTTCAAAATCAAATAAAACCAATGTCTTTTCAAGAGCCTAATCAACATGTTATAGCTACCAATCAAAATCCACAAGTAGCTCGTACTCAAGCATATCAAGTTCCTCCAATGCATAATCCTTCAATGCAAAATCCTCATCCTCATGTGAAAAATCCTCAAATGTATCAAAACATGTATCCTCAAGCTTCTCAAATAGCTTTTCAAAATCCTCAAAATCAAAATTTTCAAAATCATCAATCGTATACTATGGAAGCTCCTAAAATCAAAATGGTTTTGTGCGTGGCCCTTGTAGGTGTCCTTGGTGTGATTCATTAGAGCACTTTTTGAGAGATTGTGAACTATTGAAGGCTTCTAAGGAGCAACGACTAGTAATAGACATAGACAAGAAAATTTGTGACTATCGATCTAGGCTACCTTTGCAAGGAAATTATGGTAAGGGAGGAATGAAAAAACACTATGAAAATATAACCATAACGGACGTAGGAACTAGAGGAGTGAAACTAGAAGCTCTTGATGAACAACAAGTAGAATCAAGTAAACCCACAAAGGAATGTGACTTTTCCATAGAGGCTTTAGTAAGAGCACGAGATGAGATTAGGAGAATAACGGCTTGGGAGTCACCTATAGAAGATCAATCTCTTATTTCTCACATATCCAATGTAGAAGAAAAACGAAAAAGAGATGAAGCTGAGCCTAGTGAAAGAAGAGTGACTCGAAAACAAACCTCAGAGGGAATAGAAACAATCATAGAGCAGGGAGAAACATCACAAAGATATAAAACAAGAATCACAACCCAATGAACAAAAACAAGAGGAGAAACAAAAAGGGAAGAAGACAAAGCAAAGGAAAATAGAACCAAAGCCTTTAGATAAACAAGAACAATCAAAACAAACTGAAGACCAAACACGAGAACATGAACAAAAACAAGATCCTGAGCAAAAACAAAAGAAACCAAAGAGAAAACCTAAAGCCATCTTGATTTCAAAAATTGAGAGAAAAATAAATCCTATCAAGATTTTAGATGACATTTTGCTTAAGATTCAAGTGACTATGTCTTTAGAACAATTTTTCTCTATTGCAAAGCCTGTTTTTAAAGATAACTTTATCGGCCTAATTAAAACGAAGAGGTTTCCGCTTAATCTAGATACTGAAATGCAAGATTCTCTAGATCAAGATCAAGCTATGAATGAAGCCTTAAACTTTGATGAATCTGATGAAGAGGACTTTGATGATGATGAAGTAAATGTTAATAAAAATTTCTTAGGACCTATTCAACCTGACCATGAAAATCATGAAAACAATCCTGAAAGTCACTTTAAAAGAAAATTTTGATCTAGAGGTACATCAGAGATGCATATTAAAATAGGAAATGATAAGAGCTCTATCACTGTAAATGCATTAGTAGATTTCGGATCCGAAATCAATGTGATTTCAAGAGAAGTATATGATAAGTTTCGATGGCCCATAGATAAAGATTGTGGATGGCGTATGAGAACTGCAGATAATGGTGTAGGTACCCTGTATGGAACTTGTGCTAGTGTGCCCATATCCATAGGAGGAATCATAGAAGAGTTCCACTTTTTTATTCAAGATAATTGCTCCTATGAAGTTCTCTTAGGTCAACCCTTTATTTGTGAGAGTCGTATGGAAACTAAAGCCATGGATGATGGGTCTACCTATGCTAGATTTAAGTCTAAGGATGGAATGCAATCACTTCAAGTCATGATGGTAGGAGTGAATCATCCTAGGAATCGATTGTCAATTAGAAAGAAACCTATTATTACTCAGGGTCATGAGCATGCTTGTAGTGATTGTGCACCTCGATTCATGTTTGGAGCTACATATGATCAATTTTTTTGATAGAATCCATTGTTGAGCGGGACAACAGTGGATATTGGTTTGACATCTCACATCCAACCAACATGTACAATAGTTTGTCACTTTGTTTTCCACATTTTAGATTAGATTTTCTTCATAAGAGTCAATTGTCCAAGTCTTTTATCCAAAAAACCCAAAAAAATTATAAAAACAACAAAATCATGGAACATGATGAGAACATTGAGCATGTGATTGAGACATCTTATTGTTTCTCTACTATTGAGGAGTTAGAGTTATGCCTTCAACAAAATTCTAATTCCCATATTATCCTTCTTTCTTCCCTTGATGAGTATGCTCTCAATGTTGACAAGTGCTCAAAATTTAACCAAACACATGATGCCTTAGTTGAAACGAAGTACAAAACTGTAAACAAAAAAATCAAACCCATAGCTCAACCATTACCTCAAGGAAGTAATGAAAAAATTATTGATGTGAAAAATGATCCAACTCTTCGGGATAAAAAAAACATAGGACATACATTCAATCAAACAGGTGAAAATTGGTAGAGATGATGAATTTCTTTTGCCAGCAGAGAGAGATAAATTTGAGAGAGGCATACGTAGCCATGGAAAAGCCTTTACTATGTATCCTCATGAGATTGGTTGTGTAGATCCTAAGCTAGTTGCACGAATGATAATCTTTACTATTCCACATATTCCATGGAATCTTCGCCCTATACCAGTTACAAAGGCTCACTTACCTGAGCTAATGAAACTACTTAAGGAGAAGATAAACATGAGAATTTTAGAGCCATCTTTTGCACCTTACTCAAATAGATGGTTCACTATGCCTAAAAAGAATGGGAAACTACGTTTTATTCAAGATCTCCAACCCGTCAATAAAGTCACCATAAGGAATATAGGAACAGGACCCATTGTAGGTGAGCTTGTTGAATCATTTTTAGGACATTCTATCTATTCAATGGGTGATTTATATTCTAGATATGAACAATTCCAATTAGCAATTGATAGCCATGACATAACCACAATGAAAACTCCTTTAGGCTTAGTGTGAATGTGTACTTTACCTCAAGGAGCGACTAATTCTGTGGCTCATATGATGAGTGCTATGAATATGGTCTTACATGATTTTATCCCTCATATAACTATGCCATTCATTGATGATATTCTAATTAAAGGGAGTGAGGAACGTGTAAAGGACATTACTTTAGATTCATCTGGATGTCGTAAATTTGTTCTTGACCATATCTCTGATTGTGAAAGAATATTTCAACGATTTGAAGAGGTAGGTCTCACATTTTCCATAGAAAAATCTGTTTTTGGTGTCAACGAGGTTCTTATTGTTGGACATTTATGTGGTCATTATGGTCGAAATCCATACCCACAAAAAGTTGATGCCATTAACAAGATTTTTGAAACATGTAACAACCTGAGTGAGGTACGTAAATTTCTTGGTGCTTGCATCTTTTATGTTATTTGGATCCCACACTTTGCTCATGTTGCGGATTGTCTGTATGACTTGTTGAGGAAGAAACAAAAATTTATTTAGATTGACAAACACACTCAAGCTATGCGTAAATTGAAGAAATTATTGCTTGAAGCTCCCATCCTTAAGCGTGTAGACTATTCTGCTAACAAACCTATTATATTGACTATTGATACTAGTCCTATTGGTATAGGTTGGGTCATAAGTCAAGATGATAGTGAAGGGAATAGATATGCAATTAGGTTTGGTGCCAAAATTTTACATGAAACACAACAAGAATATCCACAGATCAAATGAGAACTATGGGGTATGGTAACAACTTTGAAAACAGACAAAGAATATTTCATTGGTGCAAATGTCAAAGTTGAGACTGATTGTTTGCCTCTTATTGGAATGATAGCCAATTGTTCATCTCCTGATATAGCCATGCTTAGATGGATCTCATATATTAAGTTCATAAATCCTGAGTTAGTTCATATTTCAGGTAAGTCAAACTCAGTTGTTGATATGTTATCGAGAGCTAGATTTGATGATGATCTTGAAAGTGATCTAATAAAGAATGTGAACTTAGTTGACTATGTTCCACATATATACGAGTATGAGAAATTTCATGAGTCTGAGTACGAAAATGAATGGAGAGACATAGAAAAGTATCTGAGTACACTACAACCATTACCTAGTTGGACTACGAATAGATTCCGTAACATTAGGAAACCAGCTTATAAATTTTTCCTATGTAATGGTTATCTTTGGAGACATGGTAAGGGTAAGGTTAAGAATCCACAACGAGTCCTAGGAAAACGAGGTCTTCAGTTGCAAGTAATGAAGGAAATGCATGAGACATTATGGGCAGGTCATAAAGGATTTTTTGGAATATATGAAAAAATTAGAAGTATCGATTGTTGGCCTAGGATGTATGTTGACATTAGTAGCTATGTTTCTACATGTTCTACTTGTCAACTTCATTTATCAGTCAAACATAGAGATCCATTGCATCCTACTTATCCACCCTGTATTCACTACAAGTGGGTAGTAGATCTTGTAACTAGGCCTAAAGGTATTGACAAAATGCTTTACATTGTACTTGCAAGAGAAGACTTAACTAATCATGTAGAGGGACGTGCACTATGATCTAAGACCACTTTGCAAATTCTTGCTTGAAGATGTCATAAGACGTTTTGGGTACATAGAGAAAGTAGTTGTTGATCGTGGAGAGTTAAATGCGAGAGAAGCTAAAGAGTTCTTTGAACATCATGGTATTCGTTTGTCTCTCACTATTGCATATAATCTAGAGGCCAATGGTAAAATAGAGAGAGGGCATCCACCTATTGTGAAAGCCATATCTAAAGCATGTAACGGTGACATCAAACAATGGCCTAGATTCTTACCTTTTGCACTTTGGGCAGATAGAATGACGTGCACACGTACTACTGGATATATGCCTGCTGAACTCATGTATTGTCAAAAACCATTGTTTCCAATTTAGTCTCATATTTCTGCATGGTCAAATTTGCCTTGGTCTGAAAACATATGTACTGATGATTTTTTGAGTTTGCGCATTAAACAGTTAGGACAAGGTAAATTAAGACTTGATGATGCTGTTGAAAAATTAAGAGAATCTAGAATGAAGAATAAGCATTATTTTGATAAAACTCATCCACTACGTCCTAATCCAATCGAAGTAGGAGATTGGGTGCTCATTTATGATAGTACATTTGACTCTCAATATGATGCATGCAAAAATCTCACTCAACGATGGTTTGGGCCATACATAGTATCAAAGTCAACAACAATGGTGCGTATGCTCGTTGTGAATTAAATGGTGTTTCACTAAAAACTTTGATTGCAGGTAATCTCATAGGATTGGGAGGTGTGAAAACCCCTTGCATGGGCGAGGTGGAACTTCCCCTCTATATTCAAGACAAAGCAATGACAATCAAAGTACTAGTGTGTCAAGATGAGGACCTCACCGAGCCTCTTGTCTTGGGTCAGGACTGGATCTGTGATCATGCACCCAACCTAAACCTAAGGAGTGGACTTCTTCAGGTATGGGTAAATCATAGTCGAATTACCGTTGAATTGGAAAATGAGGCACTCAAGGCACTAGGTAAGGCACGAACTCCTGGTCCTTCCAGGGGCGCACATGAAGTTGACAATGCTATTCTTGTCCAAAACTGTATGATGCAGAAAGAGGATTGTCTCAACAACGGAGTCAAGGATACGACGGCACTCCCTTCTTTTCCAAAGGCCAGAAGGACGCAGAAACCAATGGCAGGTCAAATACAGAAGGAGCAGAGTACTACTTATACTGGAGGCCAAAAACACGTGCGAAGCAGAATGTCTCAGCCGTTGAAACAAGTGTGGATGCGGAAAGGCGAACACCCTGTTGCGACCATGCCAACCCCACGGCCAAAACCTCTTATTAGTAATCAACAACACGACACTAATAAGAAGTTTTTCACAAATTCTTTTGCGAAAGTGAAGTCTATTTGGGTACCCAAGAAGTCGATGAAGGCCAGCCCACAATCACGACAAATCTGGGTGCCTAAGGCTTGCTTGCGGGCTCAAATAGCTACACCGAGGCCACACCCGGTACAACATGTTTCACTCACTCGAACACCAGATGCCCATTCTTATACATCACATGCGGACACATATTCTTCCATGAGCACAAGTAGAATCACTTGTAAATGGGTCCCTAAAAAGCCTCATTTTCAAGTAGATACCCCTATCAAACTCTCTAGAGTCTCCACAAAATCAAGATCAAAACCCATCCATTGCAGTTGGCAGCCTAAAACTTGTAATCAACCCCCGGACCCCAGTTGTAAATCCATGCACACCTACTAACTACATCACTCTCTCACTACATCATTCCACTTAGCTCCTAGGTCTACCAAATTCCTAACTACACACACAAGCACCGAGCACTTAATAACCTACTAATCTCTCCCAAACCTCATGTTAATGTTGTAATGGGGACAAAAACGGTTCTATCTTGTCCTTTACAATGTTAACACCTGTTTCTATATTCTCACAGAGTCAGGAGACAAGAAGTAACATGGCAGATATGGCAGGAACCAGCTCCCAGGCAGGCACCAGCCCCCAAGTCGTGGACATTGAAAGCCTTCCCATTGAGGAGGAATTGATGGAACATCCAGTGGCATTGAGGGCAGTACACGCCATACCGATTCAGAATCCTCCACAAGGGTACACAATGCCGGTCAGCAAAAATTCACATTGGTTTAGTGATGTGGCAGGATCTCTGGGTGAAGTCACCTACATGTGGGAGGCCGAGATAGAATTCAATGGGCGTTGGGGCAGATATCACTTCTTCACCAGAGAATTTGAAAAACTGCAGAATAATGAAGGCCTGAAACCTATATGGAAGAAGGCGGGACTCTACGATTACCTCAAATTCCAATTGCCAAAGCCCGACTTTCTAAGATGCTCATATTTGATTAGCACCCTCACTCCGAGCAAAGACAAAAAGGGATACAACACCTTTGTCCTCCCATCTCTCACAAGGGGCAATGAGCTGAAGCGCTTCACGTTGACTATCAATTTGGTAAGGGAAGCTCTAGACATGAAAGGTATGCACATTCCTACGGAGAAAGAGACTATGGTCCCCGACAATATGAAGAACAAGAATCTGACGAAATTAAAGGACATGGTGGCAATGACACCTACAATTGCCATTCACTTGCGAATGGTCATGCAGCATTTTGCATTTCCCGCTCAAGAGAGGTTGTAGCTCAAGCGTAAGCACCACCTCCTTTACTTGTCAATCCGCGAAGACGTGAGGACCGGTATGAAGACCACGAGCAAGTGAAGGCACAAGTGCGTGAGTGAAAGCACACAAACATGCACACACATACACACACACGCGCACAAAGTAAGATCAAAGAGAGGAACAATGGAAAGCTTAGATTGCAAAAGAGTTCTCTTACAAAAGTTCTATTCTCTAACAAGCTAACCCCAAAAATGAGCTCTCTAGCTCTTTTTATAGTTTTTTGACTAGTTTTGGCCCTGTCCAGACCTAGTGTCCGGCCTAGTTAAAAATTAGGTTCCAGGGCTTATTTGAGGGCTCAAACGAAGTCTAAAAATTATGAAAATTGGTACGATGGTACTTCTAATACTCCTCAAGCTCGAGGACTCCTCGGCTTGAACAAAATGCAGTTACTAAAAATAGATAATGGTATTTACAATGGTTTCTAGTGATGAAAATCACTATTTTTGTAGGGGATTCTTCTGAAAATTTGACATACACTTCTTGGAGCTCCCTACTTGCTCCCTTTCCTCATGTGTCCACCTTTTGATGTGCTTCCATGCTTTGTCCTTGACTTTGAGCTTCAACACTCCCCCCCCTCTCGAGTCTGTCGTCCCTGACAGACCCTTGTTGGAAGGGCTGTTCTGTGTAGTGCTTTGAGAGGTGGTGTCCATCCGTTGTATGAGCTGGTTCCTTGGATTCCAGCAAGAATGTGTCGTTGTGAGCTTTCAAAACTGCAAGTTGCTCAGAAGAGGTTGTCAAGAGTGATTTGGAGCAACTACTGGCTTCAATTTGCTTCCGAGATATGGATGTTGTTCCCATGATGTCTGCTAGCTCTTTTAAAGATGATGTTGAGAGCATTCATGCCAACTACTCATAACCCATAATGAATGATGGGTAAGTGTGTTCGTGCCTGGGTTGAAAAAAGTATGTGCCTTGTGCACGGCCTTGTAATGTAGCCCTACGCATGCTTGCTTGGAAAATGCATTGGAAGAAGTATGGTGCAAAAATTGCGGGTCTTGAGCTAAGTGCTCAAGGGTATGCTGACGAAGAGGTTTCCTAAACTATCATGGTTATGGTGTTTCCAGAGTAAAGATACTTACCATGGCGAAGGTTGATGGATGTTTGCCTCTTCGTGTTGTACACTCGGCCTTTGGGATGGAACCTTGTTGATGAATGTCCATGTTGATTGTCCACTGATGAGATCTTTTGAGTGGTGGATCCCCTCTCCTCTTTTCAAAGCAACATTTGTCACTAACAATGTGCATTTCTGAGCTTGGGCTCATGCACGTTCACTTCCCTATATTGACACTCAGAGGAATATTGGATACGTGCCGGTTTCTAAGAGATTACCATGCTGATTGACATAGACCATTCACCAGTGCTACTGTTCCATACTGGTTCAGGAAATACTGAGAATTGAATTGCTTTATATTCCTTGGCAAGCAACATCGGGTAACTACACCAAGCTGAGTTTCACATATGCTCTTTAGCTCACCATATGCAGGAGTCTTCTCCTCCAAAACTACCTTTTGCAGATATCTCCTTGGATGCTCTGGTACATGAAGTAGTTAAGCATCACTCAAGTTGCGGACCTTCAAGCTCTTCATTCCTACCATGGCAAGAGAAAATCATAGTTGTAGATGCCATGTTCATGCCAAATGCTTGTCATCTACCAGATAAGGCAGCAATAATCTCACTGCTGGCCGAGACACACTGGGAACAAGCTCTCTCCCACTTCTTCTTTTTTTTTTTTTTTTTTTTTTTGAGAAAAAGGATATCACAAAACAAGAACACAAAAGTTAGTATCAATAGAAATGTTTGACATATGTCACTGTGCTCTTGTGCATGGGATTCTCAAGTGTGTCTATGCACGGCCGTGTAATGTGGCCCTATATTAATGCATACTTTGGAAATGCATGACCTAAATGGTGCAAAAGACAGGGTTGTGCAAGGAGCACATGGTTGTTGCTCGTTCGAGGCTTTCGATGTTATTTGTGGAGGTTGATGCCGACCTTGGTGGAGGTATCCATTGAGTCTCGAACTGATGTAATCCTCCTTATTGGAGTCCATTTTAGAACATCATTTGGCACTGTAGAGATCACTTCAGGCGTCTTCCTCTTTGGATGCGTTCTGAACGGTGGTATCCAGTGTGGTTGGCGCTTTGGTTCGATGGAGGCTGCTTGTACGTTTGGCTTCCAAACCCATATCCTTTTTGCACGTCTTCCTACTTTTCTTGAAGAGCTGATTTGATCTTCTTTCGGTCTCTGTACGTGGTTCTTACCCTCTTCTCTTTTTGGCTTCTTGGGTGAGACCTTTCGCATGTGGGAGAACATAGGTTGTTGTGGATGTAAGAGCTTCTTAGGTACCCACATCTGTAATTGCCCTTGTTGAGCTGCAGCTAACTTCTTAGGCACCCAAACTTGTTGGATACCTTGTGATTGAGCTTGTCTGAGCTGCTTCCTTCGTCTTCTGGCTTTGTTGGTGTGCATGGATGGGATTTGTGGGGGCAAGGCTGGTGGTTGCTCTCCTTTGCGTACCCATATCTGCTTCATGCTCGGAACTGCTTTTTTATCGAATGGTGTCTTTCTATTTGATGTAGCAGTTGTCATGAACGGTTGTGTTTGCTTGTGTGGTGGACTCACTACTGTGGCTACTTGATTCTTTGGAGAAGAAGAAAGATCCACCCGCCTTCGAACCTGGTCTTCCACGATTGACTCCTTCTGCATCATAGAGCTTTTGACACATACAACATCTTCTTTCATATGATTAGTCTTGGAAGAACTAAGAGAGTGTGTGGTGCCATGATCTAGGAGCATGCAGTTCTCTAATTCTAATGTAATGCATTGTTCATGTACCCAAACTTGAAGAATTTGACTTCTTAGGTTTAAGTTAACTGCATGGTCATAGATCCAATCTTGACCCAAGACAAGTGGTTCTGTAAGGTTCTCATCTTGACATACTAGCGCTTTGACTTTCATTGGAACATCTTGAAGGTAGATGGGAAGTTCCACCTCGCCCAAACAAGGGGTTTCCACACCTCCCAATCCTATGAGATAAGCTTCTATGGGATTGATGTTCAACCCCAAGTCTTGGCAGTAGGAAAGTCTAACTGCACTACTTGCTGCACCTGAGTCAATCAATGCTTTCACCGTCCTTGCACCCTTCCCTTGTCCTATCTCTATGGTCACAAAGGGTCTTCGGTCAATGACCTGAGAAGTCGCTATGTCTGACTTTTGACACATATCCATGTGATATTTTGGGGCTTTTGAGTTGACTTCTAGGCCTAATCACCTTAACTTATTTCGCCTAATACGCTCTCTGGCCTCTACCTGTGCTTCTTCTCTCACTCTTAACTCTTCTTCTTTTCGCTTCTTCGCAGTGTTGAGTCTCATTAGCATATCCTCAGTAAGAGGTTCTTGATATAGCTTGACTCTACAGCCACTAATATAGTTTGGCAAGATATCTCCCTCTAGAGTGGCCAACTGAACTGCACCACTAGTGGAAATTCTATTAATGATCATGGGTCCATATCCTCTTTTTTCCAACTTACGGGCATGTTGTTTTAGTGTGTATACCAACACTAGATCTCCCTCTTTCAATCCCTTATCCTTGATGTGTGCATCAAAGTATGCCTTTTGCCTCTTCTTTGCAGCGTAGATGCCTGCTGCCGCTCGTAGCCTCGTTTCACCCAAGCGTTCGAGATCAAAGATCCTAGAGGACAATTCATGCCCATTCCACTCATACTCTTGTGCTACTTTTAAGGCAGGGATTAAGAAATCTAATGGTAGCACAGCGTTCTGTCCGAAGACCATCTGAAATGGGGTGGCGTTGAGTACCGTTTTGTAGGCAACTCGATAAGCCCAAACAGCATGATGAAGTTGTTTGTCCCAATCAGAGCGTTTATTATTTACCAATTTTGTCAATACGTTACAGAGGATCTTATTGGTACTCTCGGCTTGTCCGTTGGCTTGTGGATGATAGGGGGCGGATTTCTTATGTATCACCAAGAATTCTTGGAGAAGATTTTCAATGACTTCATTCAAGAAGTGTGTGCCTCTATCGCTCACCAACTCTATTGGTAGTCCATATCTCGTGAACACATTCTCGAATAAGAACTTAGCCGTAGTCTGAGCATCATTCTTTGTTGTGGCTTTGACTTCTACCCACTTGGTAAGGTAATCTGTGGCTACAATAATATACTCTGCATGGGAGTTTCTAGCAGGGGGATTAATAGGAAAGCTCGTTTCAAAATCGCGTGAGAAGGCTCGTTTCAAATCCTACACGATCTCAACTGTTTTTTTCAAGAATAATGCGTTGATTTTGAGATAGGATAATTTGAAGTTGACCCTCAGGTGGGACTAGGGAACCAAGGGGGCTCTAAAGAATTTTGAACCATACCAAAGGGAAAATTTGGACTCTTGACTAAAGCTTATGAACCTGAGATCTGGTAGACACTTAGGCAAGGATAAACAAAGCATTAGATCTTCTGAGGCTAGTGTCAACCATACATCCAAGTCTTGGGCACAACAACTAAGTGGTCATCTTTTACTCAGATCAGACACAAGTGATTCAGAAATGTCTTTTAGTATGGGAAAACCTGCAGGTGGCTCAGGGACTGCCCATCTACAAACACCGGAAGGTCCCTATAAGACACAGTTGGAATATATTCGGACCAACCAATTAGGTGCTCGCATCTATGAGGATGGTCTGAGGCGATCAGTGGTCCAACTCAAAAATCCAGATCAATCCTTTGGACTTGAACACCCGGTGGTCAAGTTCGAGAGGGTTCATACATTGATAAGGAAGGAACCATGTATGTGGTTACCAACCAACCAGATAGGACCGATGAGTTTGGAAATATCATTCATGAGAATGAGATAGGAGACCTAGAACAAGGAAATATAGGACAAGGACCCCAGCCTCTCCTAGAGGCAAGTCAGTTTTGACCCGAGTGATCACTCCAGACTGGATCCCTCAAGACAACAAAAGCATAGAACTATTTTTGAATAGAGAAACAGAGGAAGCCTTTTGGAGATTCAAGCCAGAACAACCTAGCCAATTGGGCATAGTCATCATCTATGAGTTCAAGGATCCAGAGATACCAGGCAAAGTTGTCTACCTAGATAACACGTCAGAGAAAATTTTCTTGGTAACAGAACATGATAGACATGCATATACTTGGAAGAATGAATCGATTTTCCCCCCACCAAGATCCAATGTTTCCCATGGCCTCCAAGGAATAGGGTCTTCCCACGCTCATGAAGCCCAGAGAGAAAGAACTAGAGAGAGACCTGAGGTAAGCTTTGCACACACCGTGGGCAGGAATAGATCAGGATGTGAAAATGAAAGACCTGAAAGAGAGAGACATCAAGCACATAGGCAACAAAGAGATGAACAGGATTTTCCATTGCCTAGACCCCGGGAGTACCCAAGAACCCTTAGACCCATTCACGTGATCAAGGCAATGAAGAACTATTTCGATGGGACAGGGGATCCTTATGATCATGTGGCCGAGTACAAACAAGTGCTGAGAGCCGAACAAATTGAGGACTGGTTCACCCAGTACGAGGCATTTGGTTTGACCCTTAAAGGCACTGCCTTAGCTTGGTTTCAACCATTGAGTAGAAGCAGCTATCACGATATAGGTCAACTGCTAGACGAATTCATTGTAGAATTTTCCAAGAGTGGTATCAGGCATAACACATCGTCCCTGATCCATAGTTTCAAGCAGACACCCCAAGAAACAGTGCGACTAGCAGGTAGAAGGTTCAGACAGTACCTAGAAAGATGCCCTACTCCAGAGTTACCCACACCAGCTAAACAAGTGGCTTTGTTCTTAGATGGCTTACTGAGCACAAAATTAAGATCATATGTGTACTTGAAAGAGCCTAGATCCATAGAAGAGTGCGTGCGGACGTGCATCGACATAGAAGATAACTTGGGTGAGGAGTTGGGATTGTCCAAACTCTACAAAGATTAGGATAGTTCTACTAGTCATACTTCAAAGATCTCCACAGAAATAGAAGAGATAGCTGAGCAAGTTGCCCAGAAGCTCGGAGTCCAAAATAAACAAACACAGGGAGTCACTTCATTGAATCGGTGCTATACTTGCGGAGGTGACCACATGGCTAACGTATGCCCAATGCAAAACCAAAACATTAGAGACAGGAATGCTCCATATTGCACTATTGAGAGAAAATACACAAACCACACGGCTCAAGATTGTCCCTACAATAGGCAGGCTGTTAGACAAAATTATCAGCAACCTTACCCACAAGGTAGGTATCAGAATCAATACCAACAGCCATATTATAGACCACAACAGCAATATCAGGTACCATATAGGCCACAACCTATCTTGGGAAACCAACCACCAGCTCCAGCCAACGTGATCCCAGTCAAATATGCTGTGGGAGAGGAAAATCCAAATAGAGCATTGGTGCCCCTAACCCCATGGATACCAGATAATGATTCTCATGCTCATAGTTCAGACTACTCCCATGAAGGTAGTCCACATGCGTATTACACAGGGTCACCTGAACATAGTGAGACTTACTCGTATCAATATGAGGTGCCACCTATGGAGCAAAATTGGGAGCCAGAATACTCCAATGTCATGTACACACATCCTAACCCTAGGCCCCAGTTGAGACAAATGAGACCACAAGCCCCTAGAGGATCTTGTTTCAGATGTCTTGGTGACCATTTCATTCGTGACTGTCCCCACCCACCATCTCCGAGTCAAGGACAGGCTATCACAATACAGGCTTTTTGTCCTGATTGTGGCAAAGACCATCTCCCCAGAGATTGTCCAAGAAACCCCTCCAGTGCACCCAAGATTACACCCATTAATGTGGTAGGCTTAGTGGCAGATTCAAGTTCAAGTAGTAGCAATGTGGCTCCTATACAAGCTGTCACTAGAGCACAAGCCTTAAAACAGGATAAACCAGTAGAACAATCAGAGTCGAGTGAATCAGGAGAGCCTAGTAAGAGGAAAACAAGAACATGGAAGGATACCAGAGAGAAGGCCAATCGCAAGTGGAATAAAAAGTTATCGGAACTAGAAGAAAGCTTAAAAGAAGCGAAAACAAAAATAGAAGACATTGCATCTCAAAGCCCCTCGCATGCCGAAACTCCATCCACTCCACCTCATCCCACCCCACCACCCATTGTAAATAGACCGCAACCAGGGTCTGTTCTGGCAGATCCAACCCTAGAAGGCTTGGACATGATGTTCAAGGCCTACCAGGCTCGACTTCAAGAAGGGCCTACAGCGGCAAACCTAGACAAGAGTTACCCCAGAGCAGATTTAGAGATTGAACGGATGAAAATGTGCATGAAAATGGTAGAACAAGCTCAAGCCATACTTGAGACTAGTCAAAAGTTCAATCAGACAAACTCTATCAAATCAGATTTGCATTTCCAGGGCTTACTAGAAAGATTAGAGCAATTGGTAAACAAACCACAAGTTTCTTTACCTCCACAGGCTCAACCAGTTATTGAAAGAGGAAGCTCACCACCAATGGGAGCTTATGTTCCTAATTCCACGGATCCAGGAATACCTCCTTCAATTCAACAGTACTCTCAAGAATTCTTGTGGGAAATACAAGAAGAGAAATGGGCCAAGGAGAAGGGTAATTCCCCTCCTATTCCTGAGATTGATGATCTTCATGATCAATTTCCCCAAGACATCCCATCTATTTACGAAGATGAAGCAGAACAACAAGAAGACGAAAGGTTAGATTTTGAATCTAATACCTTAGAAGAACTGCCTCAATTTCCAAGCCCATGGGAATCTGAATCTCTCCAGATTAGAGCTCCCACAATACTAGTAAGAAATGAAGACTCAGTGGTTCCAAGGAACACGGATGTCGTGAAGAACACTAAGGTTCAGTGTCATCTCACTGTAGAAGAGCTGCTCAAAGCAAAACCTGAGCTCTGGAATCATGTGAAGGATCAGGTTCCAGAACTTGATTCCAACATGCCAAAAGCAGGCTCCAAGCAAAGGGTACCAGAGATACCTCTAGACAAAATAGGGGACATGTGTGAGGGTGAAGAAGGTAATACTTATCTTCCCATCACCTACCAAGGTTACACAACCAAAGCAATCATAGATTCAGGTGCTGGTGTTGCTATTGCGATCACCTCCTTGTGGAAGCAATGGGGCAAGCCCACATTAAGACCAACTAGAATGAAGCTTCAAATGGCTGATGGTCATTTTGAAAGACCTCTAGGATTGCTAGAAGGGATCACTCTAACCACTTGTGGTGTAGAGTTTGAGCACACATTTGCTATATGTGACTTTGAGAAAAATAATGTCTTTGAGATGATCCTAGGAAGACCCTTCCTACGACAATTGCAAATAGTACAGGATTGGGGAACTAACTCCTTGTACTTACAGCACTTAGGGGTCACCACTAAGGTCAATTTGAAGGATTACACCTTCAGAGATGTACCACCCCTACAGTGGAATTCTATCCACAAAGCGAAAGAAGATTCCATCTCTGTGCATTCTGAAAGTTCACCTGATCCATCATGGCTGCATGAAGATACTCATTTGTGGATGTGCAAGGTCGCAAAGGAAGAGGAAAAACGTTTAAAGGCAAGAGAAGAAGGAACTTCGCTAGGAGATAGACCAGTTAGGGACCCAGCCTACACACCGATGATCTTTCCAGATGAGGAGTTTGAGCCTCATGGCTGGCCAGAAATCTTAGCCACCATGGACATTGCTGTCAATGAGGAACAGTGGACACCTCATTGTGATGAGGAGGGTTATGATATCTCAGTGTTCATGTGTCAACCCTTGCTAGAAGAATGTGACCCTAGTGATGTCATAGAAGAAGAAGAGAATGACGATGATCTGGAGTCTATTGTGATGGATAGTTGCTTTAACTCGGAGCAGCACTATCTAGAAGATATAGGAGTGTTTACCCAGAAAGAAGAAGAACCTCTCACAAGTATTAAAACAGTAAACTCAAAGGATGGAAGTGAGAGTAGTCAAAAGAAAAAGAAAAGAAAAGCAGTGAAACAAGAAGAGGAGGAAT
The DNA here is from genome assembly GCA_020310875.1 of Ceratopteris richardii. Classification (NCBI taxonomy): domain Eukaryota; kingdom Viridiplantae; phylum Streptophyta; class Polypodiopsida; order Polypodiales; family Pteridaceae; genus Ceratopteris; species Ceratopteris richardii. Next base: position 135,369,760 of record CM035439.1, on the reverse strand, counting down.
CATTGTTTGAAGTACCAGAAAACTTCAAGAAATATGAAGTTGACGACCGCAAAATTTTGGTACGAATGCCTAAGAGAGAGGCCATCATAGGAGAATCATATGATAATAAAGAAAAGACCAAGAAGATTGTAGTGACCATTGAAGAGAACGAAGAGAGATGCACATATATAGGAGATGACCTAAGTGCAAGAGAAGAAATGGAGCTCATAGCTCTATTAAGGGAATATAGGGATGTGTTTGCATGGCACTATAGAGACTTGAAAGGGGTAGATCCAAGAATTTGCTCTCATACTATCCCCATGACTGCTGATGCTAAGCCCACCAAACAGAAGCCCTACACATATAATGATACCTATGCAGCAAAAATAAAAGAAGAAATTGATAGGTTGATTGAAGCCGGATTCATCTATGAGATTGAGCATACCGAATGGGTGTCCCCCATTGTTGTGGTACCCAAGAAGAACGGGAAGTTGCGAGTGTGTATTAACCTTAAAAAAGTTAATGCCGCTACGATTAGAGATAGTTATCCACTTCCAATCACAGAACACCTTTTGGAGCGTGTTGCAGGCAAGGAAGTTTATAGCTTCCTTGATGGATTTTCAGGTTACAATCAAGTAGCCATTGCCCCAGAAGATCAACACAAAACAGCTTTTGCTACAGAGTGGGGAATCTTTGCATTTCGTGTGATGCCATTTGGGCTCACCAATGCACCTGCAACATTCCAAAGGCTCATGTGTCATGTCTTCAAAGAGTTCTTGCGAAAGAGCTTAGAAGTGTATGTGGATGATTTATGTGCTCATTCCCAAGAAAGAAGGGTTCACATCCCTGAGCTCAGACAAATCTTCAACAAGTGTAGAGAATATCGAGTGTGTCTAAACCCAGAAAAGTGTGTGTTTATGGTGCGTCAAGGTAAAATCTTAGGGCATATTGTTTCTAAGAATGGAATCTCAACAGATGAAGATAAGGTACGAGCCATAGCGGAACTACCAAGGCCAAGGAATGTTAAAGAGGTACAAGCCTTTATGGGCCATTGTGGATATTACCGTAGGTTTATCCACATGTATGCGATCATAGCTAGACCCCTTTATGCCTTGTTGTCTAATTTTGAGTGGAACGACGAATGCGAGAATTCTTTCAATGAACTGAAGAAACGTTTGTGCACAGCACCAATATTGACCACTCCTGATTGGAATAAGCCATTCCATGTCCATGTGGATGCATCCAATCATGCCATAGGATGTGTGCTAGCACAACCCACAGGTGAAGGGAATTTAGATTTGCCCATAGCATATGCTAGTAGACAACTAAACCCAGTCGAAAGAAATTATACCACAACCGAGCGAGAAGGGTTAGGCATGGTATATGCTGTAAAGAAGTTTAGACACTATTTATTGGCCAACAAGTTCAAGTTTTTCACTGATCATCAAGCTTTGTTATATTTGGTCAATAAACCTTGCAATACTGGACGCTTAGTAAGATGGTTCCTCTTACTAATGGAGTATGACTTTGAAGTTGTTGTCAGGAAAGGTAGAACCCACCTTCGGGCAGATCACCTTTCTCGCATTACTTCAGGAGAGTCACCACAAGGAGTGTCTGATGAACTACCTGATGCTTATCTGTTCAATTTGGAAGTTGTTCCTAAATGGGCAAATAAGTTGGTACCAGTCCTAACCTTCGGCCCCGCAAATAAGAATGTGAAAACATCACAAGAAGAAATTGTAAAATCACAAAAATATCACATATTGGCAGGAAGCATGTACAAACAAGATACTGAGGGTGTATTAGCTTGTTGTGTCGAGGATGATGAACATAGTAGTTGGTTGCAGCAAGCTCATGAGGGATTGCTAGGAAATCACTATTCTAAACAACGAACATTGCAGAATTTGAAACGTTTAGGAGTGTATTGGCCTAGCATGGACAAAGAAATAAATGAGTGGATCAAGAATTGTCCAATGTGCAGAGAGAGACCACCAGTGGAGCATGCGACCCTTTATCAAGTATCATTAATTCCAGATTGGAGTGCTCCATTGGTAGAGTTTATGAGATCGGGAAGATTACCCAAAGAGGCCAGTCTAGCAAGAAGACGAAATATGGAGCAAGAGGCTCAAGGCTATGCCTTAGTAGGAGAGAACCTATACCGGAGAGGTAAAGATGGTTACTTAAGACTGTGCGTTCATGAATCAGACTATTTAAGGGTCTTAGAGACTGCACACAGTGGTATTGCAGGTGGACATTTTGGTCCTGACCGAGTGATTAAGACCATTCTATTCTCAGGACTTTGGTGGCCCACTCTTCATATGGATGCACATACCTATGTGAAGAAATGTGACACATGCCAACGTGCACAATATCCAGTTAGAAAAGACGAGATGCACCAAGAGGCGGAGCCAAGGATGAGTTTAGCAGCATGCATAGGAAAACACAAAAGAAAAGAAGTTTTGAGAATCGAACATCCTGAGAAGGATGGGCAAGATAGTAAATCTCAAACACCAAGGAGGGAATCGACACACAAAGCTTGCCCGTGACGTCCTTCAGCCAAGAACCGAGCAGTAAGGATAGAGGCCTTTGAGCCAAATGATTTTCACATGGTGATTGACCTGCAGCCCTGTATTCAAAACATCTTGCAACAAAAGTCTCGACTAAACATTGAACAAAAGACAGCAAGGCTTCATTCTTCAGAAGGCATGAAATAGCGCATATATATCTAGAAAAGTATATTTCGTGGAGCAAACATAGGACATCCTGCAACTTGATCTCATAATATTTCAGTACTCAACATGTTTTGCAAAGCAAACATACACCACGTGAATACATATGTAATCCGCGTACAACAAAATATTAAAATTGTTGACTATGAAAAGGGATAGAAACCATCCGTCGTGAAGCTCGTTTAGAGCTATCGTTTGTCACACATAGCGAATAGATATTAGAAACATACATCCTTTCACTATGATATAGAAGCATACAGGAAGCGAGTGCTCAGTCCAAACAGCAGAGCAGATTGGGGGCCATAAAGATTTGTTATGCAAAGAAGGGCTTGCGAAGCTTCTCAAGCATCCACCGGCAACCCCAAGAGCCATGTTCATGGTCAAACACAGAGTGGAATGCAATGATCGGGTGAAGCAGTAACACGCAACAGATGCACATAGATAGTCATTATTCTGATATTGCCTTGTGTATCATAGGAAGCACTGATCATAAGCACCTATGAGTGGGAGGCAACCTTCGACCACCTAGACGCAAGAGTTCCCATGAAAAAGGAAGCAACATCCGAACGTTGACAGCTCCGAAAATTCATTGAGAAGCGATGCATCGAACTGAGGTAGCAGGAAGGCTTGGAGCATGAAGCGCAACATACACCACCATGCCCACAAGGGACTGATGGAGGAATGATTCACATGCAAAGGATGCATCAGAGAGGGGCCTTGTGCCAACCTCCACGTAATGCACCGTTCAACCTAGTTTCGCCTTGAAGATACATTTCCTCCCAACATTCAGGTGGCGGCGGTACAGACAGAGCCCTTGCACGATTCCCATTTCCTTTATGCGTATGATGGAAAACAAGCAGAGAGAAACCCATGTCCCCTCTAGGGTGAGGCCACCGAACGTCTGGCACATGTCTGCCTTGACATTCAAAATGGAGAGAGAAAGTGAAAGGAGGAGTTAACTCCTCCACCTCTCTCAGATTCGTATGAATCTGATTGGCCTTTCAAACATGCCTTCGCATTCAAGGCATTCAATCAATGAATGCATGGCCCAAATATAACCCCTCGTAACTCACAAAATTTAGTACGTATGAATAAAGCGTTTTGAACATTATTTTTGTGAGAGAAAACTTAAAAAGGGGGGTATCCTATGTCTTACCACGTGATGCTCAAATCATTTTTTTTTTGTTCCTTTTTTGTTGTTTTTGGTTTTTGAACGGAATGAGAGGGAGGGACCACCCAATATACTACCCATCCCTCAATCCCTGGCAATCACCTACTTTAGTGGTGCAGAGATGAAAAGTGACGGCAACATGGATGTGATTGGAGATCTGCGTATGAGAGAGAGAATGAGAGAGAGAAGGGTTAGGGGATGTTTTCATGCAACAAACAAAAATAAAGAACTAAACTACTAAAAAATTTAGCAAATGAGAGGTACCCTTGACCAACCGAAGGCCACACGGATCCACAACTCAATCCAAGTGTGAGGTGCATCCACCAAGTGTAGGCACAACAAGCTTGAAAAAACCCAACGGTTAAAGGTCGATCATCCCCGGCAACGGCGCCAAATTTTGTTGAAGTATGGGGAGTAACCAACCCAAACCGCCTCACATGGAAGTGAGGGGCTCTTCCAAGAGGAGTTGCAAGAAGTGCAAGCAACGCACACACACCCACGTCCATGAACAATGGCACCATGGCCAACGTCAAAAGGAGCAAGGGAGGACAATGCTCACACACAAGCCAACCCCAAGTGCCAAACCCACACACATGGACCAACGCCTAGCACACAAGGAGAAATGTGGAAGCCAAATGAACCTTCATTCCATTAGCATGGAGGCCAAGGCCATGGCCAAGGGACCTCCCCTTTTTACAAAATGAGCTCCTCCTTATATAAGAGAGGAGGAGGAATCCGTTCAATACAAGTGGCCAAAGGCTTCATTAACTAAAGATGTTCTAAAAAAAGGTAGGTAGTTGGTAAAATCAAAAAAGAGAATCTTCCTAGAGAGAGAGCATTTGCACGTATCCAAAAGTGAGCTCTCTTTTTGAAACTAAGGCAAGAATTCAAAAAAGGAGTCTTTTACAAGTGGCCAAAGGCTTCATTAACTAAAGATGTTCTAAAAAAAGGTAGGTAGTTGGTAAAATCAAAAAAGAGAATCTTCCTAGAGAGAGAGCATTTGCACGTATCCAAAAGTGAGCTCTCTTTTTGAAACTAAGGCAAGAATTCAAAAAAGGAGTCTTTTACAAAAAAGAAGGGAAAGGTTGAGTTTTTATGGGTTTTCTCACATAAATAAGTAAGCAGGAGTTCCTATGAAGAAACTTATTTACAAGAGGGAAAAGTGGGAAATTTGGAAGACTGTCACACAAGGCCTTGAGTATTCAAGTATCCTTAACTCCAAGGTAGGCCTCCAAGTACTCCATAGCCTTCATAGCTTCATAGGCCTTTCATGACTTCACGGTTCCAACAGAGGTTCACAATGCCACCTAAGAAGATATGGTTTAGTCTATACTTGGCTGACGCCTTTGATTTGACAATCAATATGCCCCACTGGATTATCGACCAAATCCACTTGGCTCATCAAAGGTGGTATAAAAAACAAAAGTCTGTACTGTATGGATGTTGTGCTCTCACCCGGATTGTGTATGGATGTTTGGCTTATGATGTGCCAGTTCAGAGGGCATTAATTTGGACCAGGGTACAGGAATTTCAACGTAGACTATCAACCGCAAGACCGCCATCTAAGAAAATGAGAGGCGCAGTTCAGATGCCCTGTGCACAACCCCGTAGTGCGACGCTGACACCTGAGACAACTCCACGACTTCCGAGGCAGGTACAACCCTTCACTATCAGATTACCAAGACACAGCAATGATGGACCGAATCTGGTGTTCCCACCTGTACCAACTGACCTAGAGTTTCCTCACGGTTTCACATTAGAAGACCTAACTGATGAGGAGGTTGCCAGAATAATCGAAGCTGTTAACGCGGAAGTCGAGGAAGAGCAAGCTAGTGGACAACAAACTGCTACAGACCAACCCCATCCCAGACAACCAGATGTCGTCAATGTGGAGGTTGAAGAAGAAGAAGAACAAGAGGAGGAACATGGTGGACAATCCGAGGAAGAAGAGCAGGAATATGATCAGGAAGCTCTGCAAGTACTTGAGGGTGCCCCATCTTATACGAAGGAATTGAAAAAGCTCTATGATACCATCAACAGGATTCAAGAGCAACATAGACTGTCCCTCACAGCAAGAAAAGCTCTCATGAACCAAATCCTTGAGGAGGAAGGAGTAGACGAGCAATACTGCACCACACTTGATATGATATCTGATGCTTTAGGAGTACCTGAGACGGTGCATACCGCCCTTGCACAATCACGCAGAACGGAGCAAAGATATGGCAGATGCCCCCCACGATCAGGAAAACAGATGAATGTATTAGTATCAGAACCACAAGGAACATCCACAACCACGGGCACTGCACACACCGTTCATGATACTGAGGAAACCCATACATCAAGTGCACCCCCGTCACCCCCTTTGCCACCCCTGCCTCCAACTCCACCACATTCACCTCCCACTACCAGTGTAACCACTACTGTCACCGCCTCCGAGTCTACTACCCATACCGAAGAACAGACCGTCAGTCAACCCACACACCCTATCTCCACATCTCGTGTCTATACGGCCACTGACACAGTAATTCTAACCGCAGCCACGGAAAACCTCATTCCCCCGATCACACTTCCTGGCAGTTCGTATTCACAATTGCACACACCATTGTACACTTTCACCACTATCACCGCACCTACAATTCCAATATTCACAATCACTCCCACTACGGCATCCATTGTTGATTTTATGGACATATCACCCACCTCCGCACCTCTCCCTCCCCCCATACACCCACCATCTCCCATTCCCCCACCTCCCACTTCACCATTTTCCAGCACCGCATCCACACTCCCATTCCCCTTCCCCTTCCCCTTCCCTTCTGCATTCAACACCCTTCCCGCATCCACCCCTATTATTAATGTATTTAATAATATGTATCAGTGTATGTCGCAACTACAACAGCACTACCAGCATCTGGATAACCAACATACGAAACTCTTCTGAAGCCATGAAGAACTTCAAGTACGATTCATTGATCTAGAAAGGGAAAAGCAGCTACTACAACAATAGTATGTCACTTTACAGGAACAACATGAGCAGTTAGTAGCCAATCCACCCCAATCAGATGCACAAGAAAAACAACAAATGGATGATCTGCTACACTCCCAGATAACAGAGAATCTCAAGCTTCGACGCAACCTGGCCCTCTTACACAAACACATGTTTACTGCACTCGAGGAGAATAAATGACTACAGCAACAAAACGAAGAAAACTTGGAAGCAGCCATGGAGGGTTCCCCACAGGAAATCGACCCAGATAGATTCAAGGCCATACCCTCAGCGAATATGCAAATTGTGTTGGAAACCCATGCCGACCTCCTGGAAGCCCATGCAGCATTAGAAAGAGAAAGAGATGACCTATTAAAGCAGCTGGCAACCCAGCATGAGTCACCAAGCAAAGTCACAACCGTAGTTGACACGTCTGAAGAAGTCGAAAAACTCAGAGCAGAACTAGAAGAATTACGAAGTAAAGTCATGCAATACGAGCGTCAACCTTCTCCTCTTGTAGAGCCCGAGCCTGAAGACTTAGTGCCAATTGAAATAGAGGAAACCTTCGAAGACCCATACGTTCCCATGCCTGCACCAAGGGGCAAGCAAACAGAAGAGGGCATGGACACCATCAAGATAGAGGCTCCTGAATGGATGCAGAGGTTAGAGAAAGTGGCCACAACCCATGATGACAGAGTGGCAGTTCAGATAGCGTCTATGTCACGTTTGGAAGAGGTAGTCATAAAATCGGATTACTTTAGAAACCTCTCCCATCATCGGTGGATCGGCACATCCGACGACTTGTATGTTCCTTTCTGTGTCTTAATGGCGGATTACAATGCTGAAATCCAGCACCACACCTCAAAAGAACCAACCTCGGCTACACAGTTTACACCGGACGACATCCCAGCAAGTGCCAAGTAGGGAAATATACACCAACCTACGTGGAGGATTCGTCTGCTGGAAACCTACCCTGAGATGGTAAGGACATGGAATAACATGCCTTTGTATATCAAATACAACCCATGCTACTGCCCTGTATTTCGAAGAAGGTCGTGGCCGGAATACACAAAAACTGTGCTGACAACCAAAGGATGCGAGAAATGGCTCAATTATGTCTACTTAGCACCACCTAAGGGCCAACCTACCATAGGATATATGATTTCGATGATTCGGCATTGGGGGGTCCGGTTCAAAAATGTACCAGATGTCATGGCCCAAATGTGCCTTAAAATTTTTGAACTCATGTTGGTCACCTTCAGGACCTTCAAGAATGTCAAGGAACCTCATCTGTCAGCTCTTGGATTTAATGAAGGTAATCAGGACCTTGTCTACGACATGAGCGCAACACCATCTATTAATGTCGTATATGCATGGCACGCGCGTATCAAGTATCTACCAGCCTGCTTCAAACAGACGTTTGAAGAAATGTTTGTCACGGGATTCTGGGAATATCATTCAGAGATATTCATTCCCATACCATCACATTTATTGCAGTTGATTGCGGTGGAACAAGCTCTCCATTCAGAAAAATTACGTATACCACATCCAAAGGTTCCCGGGCCGGTAGATTGGGATGCTCTACTCACGGACTTGGCCAAAGGGTTGAGAATTGCAGAACATCACTTAGCACAAGACGTTGTAGAATACTACATCCAACGACCCACCCAACAAGGGTCTGTCAGGGACGACAGACGCGAGAGAGGGGGGTCTGTTGGAACTGAAGGATTCACAAGGCAAGGAAGCTTACGAAGGGAGTCAGAGAGAAGAGAAAGCACAAGCAGACAGAGTAGTCAACGACGATATGGCAAGTAGGCCAATATTTTTTCAGGACACTAAAGCATATCAAAGAGGTGGACACACAAGGAGAAGGAGCAAGTAGGGAGCTCGAAGATATGTATACAAATCGTTAGAAGAAATCCCTACAACAATAGTGATTTTCATCACTAAAAGCCATTGTAGATACCAATTCATATTTTTGTAGCTCCATTTTGTGCAAGCCAAGGAGTCCTTCAACTTGAGGAGCATTCGAAGTAGCTACCTACCAGTTTTCATAATTTTTAGACTTCGTTTGAGTCTTCAAATAGGCCCTAGAACCTAATTTTTAACTAGGCCGGACACTAGGTCTGGACACGGCCAAAACCTAGTCAAAAACTATAAATAGAGCTAGAGAGCTCATTTTTGGGTTAGCTTGTAATTGATCTAAACTTGTATGAGCACTTTTGAAGTAATCTAAAAGAACTCCATTGTCTCTATCTTTGTCTTACCTTGAGTGCGCGTGTGTGTATGTGTGTGCATGTTAGTGTGCTTCTCACTCACGCACTTGTGCCTTCACTTGCTCGAGGTCATCATACCATCCTCACGTCTTCCCGGATTGACATTAAAGGAGGTGCTACTCATCACTGAGCTACAAGGAGCTTCAGTTAAGAGTTGTTTATGACATGCGAAACTAGTATGACATTCATTCATCCACACGAAATCATGTGGTGCCACAATGGTTAAGCTATTGGAGGAGATGGTGGATAATCACAAGAGATGAGTTGGTGTAGCTAAAACCTCATTCACACCTGCTATAAGTAATGGCTCAAGAGTGTTGTGGGCCTCTTTAGCTAGATAATAAGCATAAGCAATCACATATGTTGCTTGGAAGATGATCCATTAATTATATAATCAAAACAAATAGGTAGGCATATGATCCAAGGTGCAAAACTTGCTATTTTGGTTGATACACCTAATTAGAGTTTTAAACCATTCCCTGGGTACAGTAGCAATTGATAAAATTCCTTTTTGGGGAACTTAAATTAGCTTAAAAGCTACGAATCATGAGTGATATCATCCAAAATGATGGACTATATGCAGAGAAATATGTTTAGCAAATTGATCATGCATCCCGATATTTACAAGCCATGACAATCACACAACAGTGAGAAGAGATTGATTAATATCTGATGATCATGAGAAGCATTATTAATGAAACTTTGTAAGATTAAAGTAGACTGTATGCTTGAGCTATCATGCTTTAAATCAAGAGAAATGATCCACTATACAGTGAGAACAAGATCTGACAAGTTCACCATTCTGATGGAGTGTGATAGAGATATGAGAGTAAGAAGAAATGATCATGTATGAATTAAATCCTTAGTGAGAGTTGGAAAATCATTTTCCAAATCATATGGTAGCTTGACTTTACAGCAATCAAATACTACATCCCTACTAACTATGAATGCCTTGTTAGTGGGATTGTATAGTCTCTATCCCTTATGATTCATCCAATAAATATACATTTCTCAACCTTAGGGTCAAGCTTCCCTCTCATTTGTGATGGGATGTGTGCATAGGCTATGCACCCAAATATTTTGCAATGATCCAATGAGGGTCTCCTTCCATTCCATGCTTCATATGGTGTCATACCATCCAATGATTTTTATGGAAGCCTATTGAACAAGTAGGTGGTTGTGGATACATCCTTTGCCCATAAATAATTAGGTAATTTTTTCTCATTTAACATAGACCTAGCTGTTTCAACAATTAACATGTTCCTTCTCTCTATCACTCCATTCAATTCAGGAGTATACCTAGTTGTTACTTCCCTCTTTATGCCTCTATCCTGTAGAAATAGATCAAACTCGTGTGAAAAGTACTCACTACCTCCATCAGACCTGATTCTCTTCATGCTCCTTCTTGTTTGGTTTTCAACTAGTGCCAAATACTTCTTAAAACATGTAAATACCTCATCCTTATGCTTCATGAAATAGAGAATTTTCCACCTATTGTAATCATCAATAAATGAGACATAGTACCTTGAACCTGAGATGGATGGATTTTTGCTAGGACCCCACACATCAGTGTGTACAAGCTCCAAATAATCTTTATGGATGTATCCTTTCCTATTGAATGGTTTGCCTATGAGCTTTGCCAAATTGGCAAGCTCCACATTTGTATATCATGTGCCGCTTTGTCACATTGGGAATGCCAAGCACACTTATTGTTGGAATCAATGTCAATTTGGTCCAACAATGCTCTTTGAGTCTCTTGAAGCCCCACGCGATAGCAATTGAAGTTTGCTTTATTAGAACTCCTCAATAAGCAAAAGCTCATGGGCACTTTGGTCTAGGACAAACATTGAAAAAGCAATCTCAACCCACCAGAGTTCAAGTCCCATCGTGGAAACATAGTTTTTACGAAAGCAGATCTAGCGACATGTATTTTTTTGCGAACATCAATGGATAACGATTGTTTTGTTTTGCTTTATGGAGGAGGCTACGATTTTTCTTTATTGAAAGTTCTTCGCTATTGCTTTTCAATTGGAGTTCACAACCTATATAAAGAAGCTTAGTCTCATTGTGTCAAGCAAAGAGGAGGTGATCAAGCCAGCTCTTGGTGTTCTAAAGCTTTGGAGGTGGAGTTTTGGTGAAGGAGAGGCTACTCTCTTGGAGCAAGAAGTCTTCTACAAGGTTGTGGTAACTATCTTTTGTGAGTTGCTTATATATATTTTTTTAGGGTTTCTCTACCCTAATCTCAAAATTAGGGTTGGTTGATTTACAATTTTGTTACACTATTTTGTGAGAATAAGGTTAGCTTTGTTGCTCGTTCACTTCACACACACTTAGATTATTTCAACATATATATTCAGATTTCTGTCCCTACATCCTAACATTCTTGTAATTTTTGTACATACACTCTTCCATCTATTTCTATTCACATAGGGTGGTTGAGATTTTGAATCCCACATTGTAAATTGACATTTATATATATGATGGTGTGAGTAAGTAGTGGTTTACGTAACACTTTTCACATGTTGTCTAATCTCTCTCTATCTTTGTCTCATCATTGTATGATTAAGTGATGTATGTTCATCTTTGTCAATATTGGAAGATGCTGGAATCTGTGTTGTAGATCTTGGAAACCTGTGGAATTTGTAATGAGCCTACCTAATTTCCAACATGAGCACATTTATTCTCACATAATCCTTTTGGTTTGTCACTATTGTTCATTAATTCATTTTTTTGGGAAGAATATCGAATTCTCTTCCAAAATCTTGCACTTGGTCATCCTTCTTTGAGCCTTAGTAGTGTTTGGACTCTTCTAGCTCCATTATCATTCTACTCAGTTCTCTACCATCATGGCATCAAGGGTCTCAGGCATGTCTGGTTGATGAAGGTCTAGTGCCAGTGTTCCGAGGAGGAGCTATAACTTGCAAGGCAAAGAACATTTTGAGATCCGAAAATTTGATGGCACAAAATTTGCTCTATGGAAGAATTAGATTAAAGATGTGCTAATTCAGAGGAGGCAATGGAAGCGAGTAAATGGAATCTCAAAGACACCTACTGACATGGATGAAGATGATTGGGGTGAGATAGATGAAATGGTCAGGTCAGACAATGTTTACTTTACAGTACTAGATTGTGAAAGTGCAAAGGAGCTTTGGAAGAAGTTATGCAATACATGTGAAAAAGAGATGGCATCAAATAAAGTGTATCTGATGAGAAAATTATATTAACTTTGCATGAAGGACATAGATAGTGTTGCTGCTCATCAAAATGCGTTTGATGCTATATTCTCCTAGTTATAGGCTTAAAAAATGGATATGGATAATGAAATGAAAGCAGTCTTGCTGTTATGCCCCTTACCATCATCATGTGATACATTTTGCAGAGCTATTAGCAATAGTGCACCTATTGGTAAACTAGTTTATGATGACATATGTGGAGCCCTCTTGAGTGAGGAGATTCATAGAAATTCTATGGTTGGCACTTAGAGTGGAGATGCATATAATGTTCATGATTCTTATCATATGGATATGAAGCTGAATATGCTACACTAATGTACACGAACCCAAGGGCCTAAGCTCCTTCTAGACCTCTAATTAGGCCCCCAATCCCTCGAGTACCTTGTTATTGTTGTGGAGGTGTTGTAGAGAAAAGAGGCACATAAAAGGAGCCCCAAAAGTTTCAAATTAATCAGCATAAATTTTCTTCTTCAAAATTCTATGAAACTCCCTTGAAGCTATGTAAATGCTCTAGAGGAGTCCTTTAGATGCATAAGCCCTAAATCTTTGTAACATAACTCTTGTAAAATAGTAGGAAATTAGAGTTAGCCAATAACATGCCGGTCTCTTGTGTGAAAGGACCATTTTTAGGGCACATGTATATAAGTCACTTTGTGACTCTTGTAAGAGACTTTTGCCATTGTGAAGAATTGAAGAAGAATTTTGAATTTTCTTCTTTCCTGCTGATTTCCTCCTTCTCCATGATCTTTTGTGTGTGTGTAATGCTTGGAATATGTGTGTAGGATTGTCATCTGTCCCTCCCCATCGCTTTTGAACTACTGTAGTGTGTGTGTGTGAACCATTAGGAGTTGTGGAGCTAGTGTTGGTACATCCCACCATTCACTATTTTGCTCATAACTTGAAGAGTGTTTGTTAGATTCAAGTGAAAACACCACCAGATGTGTCTTGTCGAGAGCTTCAAAATGAACCCGCTATTGGCCATATTGGGAGTTCAGAGCTAGGAGAAAAGTTTGAATTTGTGCTTACTATTGTAAATGGGATCGTGGCCTACATTTTTAGAGGATTAGTGAGTTAGGGTGGTAGCTAAGTCTTTTCACATGCATTGTAGCTTGGCCACTTCACTTTCCATCATGTGCGCACACGTTTTCATACGCTTGGTTCTTACGGTTCCTCAGATTGATAATTAAACGTGTATTAATCCACCACTATATGCACTTGTGGGGTGATTGATGCCTAGTCTCATTGACACAAGTCCCTAAGGATTCACGACTTAGGTACACACATTTTTGGTGCCGTTGTCGGGGAAGAAACCTAACCAAGATGCTTTCGTGATGGTTATAACTCTGGAGTGAAGGAATCGTACTTGTAGAGGTGAATTCGTTCAGTGGCAAGTAATCAAGCACTTCAACACTTGTTACTTCACACTCTTGAGGTGTGTGTAATAGTTTTTAGGTTTAGGGTTAGGAGTGAGGAAGTAAGGGAAGAGTTAGGGTTAGGCAAGAGAGAGGAATTGAGTAGGAAGAATTAGAAAACATCAAGAAAAATCCCAAAAATTATCTAAATTATTCAATAGAGGTAGAAGGTAACCCAACAGTATAAAAATCCAAAAAAAATTAGTTCAATTGGTCATTGTGGGAGCAGGTGCCATGAGCAGAGCAGCGATCGGTATCATCCGTGTGGTATCGCACCTAGAAAGCTAAAGAGTGACATTGAGAGCACAAAGTTTGGTTGAGGCATCCTTGAAGGTAAGCTATACAAATTTTTGGCATCAAAAACACCTTAAGAACACACAGCACGTGATTAAAAGCTTTTTCAGTATTGTGGGGTACAATAGAGAGTTTTTTGATGACCATTAGGTGATACAAGGGGTCAAGAGTGAAGAGGTGAGGAAAAGAAACACTTTGCAACAAAAAGCTTTAAGTTTAGATGAAATTTGGCTGAATTATCATGATCGGTTGAGTTTTGGTATCACGATACCTAAATTCCCTAGTATCATGATACTTGCCTGGCATCGTATCGTTGCATACCCACCTGAGGTATCATGATACCATTCTTGTATCATATCATCAAGTGCTGGTATCATGATTGTGATCGATCGGTATCATCGTATCATCCCGGTCACGTTATCCTATCGTCAATTGAGCGGTATCATATCGCGTGTAATGGTGGTATCATATCACATGTAACAGTGGTATCGCATCGCCAAGGATTTTGGTATCGTATCGTCACATGCACTAGCACTGTATCATGCAAAAAGTGGTATCATCAAGAGTGGTATCGTATCGTCCGACCCTTTGGTATCGTATCGTCCATACAATCAGAATCGTATCATGAGAATTCTGGTATCACATCATGAGTTTTTCTAGTATCATATCATGTAAGTCTTTGGTATCATATCGTGGGGTTGTAGAGGTACTGTATCGTCTGCACCTCCAGTATCATATCGTGCCACTCTATGGTATCATATCATCGAAGATTTTTGGTATCATATCGTGCTAAACTGGTATCGTATCGTCTGTGTGGTATCACCAAGAGTGGTATTTTCCAGAACCACTTAAGCTATTTAAGGGAAAAATTTGAAGTGATTGAGGGGCTAATTGAGGGGAAGTAAGAAGCCAACATAAGCCCAAAGGGGTGAATGAACTTAAGATCAGGACGGGTGCTAAGTAGCCGGAGAAGTGGCATCTCATCAGTAGGGAGTGCAACCCAAACAAGCCATCACTCAATCTACACGGAAACCTCTAGTGATTCAGAGGAGGAGCTACCCATGGCCTCAGAGGACATGCATGGTTCTGCCCCTAGGGAGAGCTTTATGCCAACTATAGAGGGCGAATACCGCACCTCTCTGCAATATATGTCCATCAATCCGCAAGTGATTCCCTATTTACCTTGATGGTTTAAATAGTTATGCTGCAAGGATGGTAAACTCTACGAAATAAGTAATAGTGCCTAGACCTGCAATCAAGTATGAGGGAGGTGTACATGGATAAATTAGGTCACATCTACGTAGTGACAAAAAGCCCAGATTGGATCAACGAGAGAGAAGAATTGGAGGGGCAAGGAAACTCGGGGAGACCTGACCCTAAAGAGTTAGTGACTACACCAAGAGGTAAGTCAGTGGTGACTCGAGTCTTGAGAAGGGATTTGATACCTCAAGATGACTACCTGTTGGATGTATACCTGATCCACGGGTCAGACCTATTGTTACAAACTGACTCACCCACACGAGGACAGGAAGTAAGCCCAATGGCCTTCTATGAGTTGAAGGATCCCAAAGATGAGTCTAGAGTCACATACCTAGACCAGAACCAAAGAAGGTATTGGCCAGTAGATGCAGTTGGTAGATCTCAATTGAAGTATATGGGATTGCTTGTATTCCAATCCTTTTGGAATGCATCAAGAGCCAAAGAATACAATGTCAGAGTGCAGTCACACAACCAAACCCATCTAGGAATAGGCAACATGAATCACCCACCCATTAGACCAAGGCCACAGCCAGGTGTGCAACCAAGAATACCTCCATTTAGACCAAGAATTCTTGTGATGCCCAGACCACCAGAACCTATAAGAAGGCTGAGACCGATTCAAGTGGCCAAGTGCATGAGAAATCACTATGATGGAATGGGAGAACCATATGACCACATAGCAGAGTTTAAACAAGTGTTACGAGTCGAGCAAGTGGATGACTTCTTTGTTCAGTATGAATCCTTTGGACTTACCCTCTTAGGGACGGCATTGACTTGGTTCCAACCATTGGATCCAAATCAATTTGGGAATATTGAGCAATTTTTCCAAGAGTTCATTGGAGAATTCACGAAGAGAGGGATTAAACACAACTTGTCATCCTTAATTCATAGCTTCAAACAGAACCCAAATGAAACTGTGAAAACAGCAGCTCAAAGATTTAATGAATATGTCAATAGATGCCCAGCAACAGAAAGACCATCCCAGCAAAAAATGATATCACTATTCTTGGACGGATTGACTAATGGGAATTGAGAACCCTATTGTATGTGAAACATCTCCAGACATTGAGTGAGTGTCTTCAAGAATGTATTGACCTAGAAGAAAACCTAGCTGATGACCTCAAAAGTACACCAAGCCCTACTAAATCATAAGACACTAGAAGTATAGTGACATCTAACTCCAGTAATTTGGAGGAACTAGCAGAACTGGTAGCCAAGAAGATAGGAGGCCATGGATAGAGGAATTACCAAAACCCACCAATGAGAATCCCCATGTTACGATGATGCAGCCTATGTAGTGGTGTTTGTTGTTATCCTTTGGAGTTGTCCTCTCCAATCATTATAGCACAAAAGACTAACTAACACTTCATCAAATTGTCAATCCGAGAAGTATGCAAAGACCACAACCCCTTCTAGTTAATGGAATCCAAGAATAAAAGGTATCATGGATGATTTCTCAGAAATTAGTGAAGATGAAGATGGAAAAACTAGGGTTTTGAATATCTTGAGCTATACAATAGCATTTTCAATAATCTTTGTGCCTAAAGTGCGCCATTTTCTTTGTAGATTACAAATATAAAATCAGATTTCAAAAACAATACCTATATCACCTAGATGAGACAATTGTGATTCTATACAAACTAAGAATTTCCATTTCCAGCATTGATCTCTTGCAATATTTCACTCAATAAACTGATAATCACCTCTCTTCATACACTTCACTCAGAAATACGCAAGAAAATGTGAAGAGATGGATAAGTATGTGCTTGAAGATGAAGAGGTGTTGCAAAATCCTTGATCTACACCAGCCAAATGAACTCCAGGAGTATGTGGTGGGCCCTTTTAGCTTGCCAATGGATGTATTAGACACCCTATGTACCTTGGAAGATCACTCTCAAAAAGATAGATCAAATCAGATAGCTTAATTCCTTTTGGGGAAGTCTAGTTAACTTAAAGAGATAACTTTCAAGAGTAATGTCATAAAAAGTAACGAACCACACACTGAGAATGATGTTTAACAAGTGATGACATCATCCCAATTTTCACGGGCTGCTACAATAATGAGACCAGTGAGCAGAAAAATGCACATAACTAAAGCTTTAAGAATTTAATGATTATGAATATTTGTATGCTTATACTAGATAGTATGCGAAATCCAAAAAGCTTTAAATCATTGAATTTGGGTAAGTACACAGTGAGAAATAGCTCTGACAAGATGAGTAAAAAAGTCGGGTACCTGACAGAGAAGTGAAAATGAACAGACAAGGCTAACTTCAACTAAACGTAACTGAAGATTGAGACACCCAAATGAAATGAAAATTGGTGAGCATATAGTAGATCTATAGAGCTAACTTTATCAAGTTAAATCACTAAAAATGATGCACCAAGCTCAGAGAAATATTTTGATATATTTAGGTAGTGATGTGTGTGAACACACTAGGACCGCCGGGGCACTTTTTTCCCTCTTTAGGAGGTTTTTTTCCCCCGGCTTGTATATACGCCTATTGCCCTAATGGGCTACTTATCTTTGTACATTCTCTAGTAATACATTCAGTATTGTGTGTTGTGCTCCAAGCTTCTTCTTCTTCCTTGTGTTGTTCGCATGCTTCCGCAGATGTCTAAATCCAACAATTGGTATCAGAGCAGGTCGTCGCTTCATCTAGGGCGACGTCGACACTCCTCCGTTTGCAGTCTCAGATTTGCACGAAATTTCATAGACTATGAAAGATCTGAAAATGATTTGGCATGTGCAGTAAATGATTCTCAGGCTATGTCAAATGCAAAGCTTTGGCATGCACGCTTTGGTCATCTGAATTTTGCTAGTTTGCTACACCTGTAGAAATCTAAAATGGTGTCCTCTTTGCCCAAACTTGAGGCACCTGGAAAACATGTTTGTGAAAGCTATATTTTGGGCAAAATGCAGCGTTCCTCCTTTCCAAAAGATGGTTCAGTTCAGGCTACACAGAAATTGCAACTTGTACATAGTCATGTCTGTGGTCCTATGTAGACACCCTCTTTTGGAAATTACCTCTACTTCGTGACTTTCATTGATGATTTTTCCAGGCATGCATGGGTATATCCACTCAAAGCAAAGTCCGAAGTGTTCATGTGCTTCAAACAGTTTTTGGTTTTGGCTGAAAATCTGTTAACATGTAAAATGGGCACCCTCCGTTCTGATCGAGGGGGGGAATATATGTCTTCTGATTTTAATGCATTTATGGGTGAACGTGGGATAAAACACCAGTGTACAGTGTTGTCTCAACAGAATGGAGTTGCTGAATGGAAGAACAGGTCACTCATGGAGATGGCAAGGTGTATGGTCAAGAGTCAGGCTTTACCTCATAGTTTCTGGCTTGAGGCTGTCATGTGTGCAGCATATGTACTGAACAGGTGTCCCACTAAAGCGCTGCAGTCTATCACTCCATATGAGGCTTGGCATGACCGCAAGCCATCTGTTGCTCATCTGCGTGTTTTAGGTTGTTTAGCATATGCACTAGTGCCTGAACAACATCACAGAAAATTAGATGATAAGGCAATAAAATGTATTCTTGTTGGGTACAGTTTTGAAAGTAAAGGCTATAGTCTGTATTATCCACAGACTAAATGCATTCTGGTTAGCCGTGATGTTGTCTTTGTGGAAGATACTATTTAGCTATTGCTTTCATGTACTAAGAAGACATATGTTAGCTCCAAAGACATGTATGATACTTTGATGCCTCTTTTTATAGGTGGACAATCTAGTGTTGGTCCTAATGAGGCAACTTCTCAGCCTTTGCAGGTTTCATATGACGATGCAGATCATTCCATTTCTGATGCAGATTTACATGATGCACTTGTTGATGAGAGAGCTGATATTGAGCAGGCAAAAACTATGCCAAAATGGTTGGTGTGGACTTTGTGTGACAGCAAATTAGATGCACCTTTGTCATATCGTACTCGTTCAGCCTCTCATAGTGCCTCCTTTGCATCCGATTGCTATGCTATGGCTGCGTCTAGTCTCTATGATGAGAATGAGCCTGTTTCTTTTGATGAAGCACAGAATTCAGAAAATTGAATGGTTGTTATGCAATCTGAATATGATGCTATAATGAAGAAAGGTACATGTTCTTTATGTGACTTGCCTCCTGGCAAGAAGGCCATTGGCACTAAGTGGGTATACAAGTTGAAGTGTAAACCTGATGGTACAGTTGACAGGTATAAGGCTAGGCTTGTTGCAAAGGGTTATGCACAGGAAAGAGGCATTGATTTTGATGAGAACTTTGCACCTACATGCCGTATGACTACTGTTCGGAGTATTTGTGCACTTGCAGCCCATCGTGGTTGGAATGTACATCAGTTGGACATTAAAACAGCATTTTTGAATGGTGACTTGCATGAAGAAGTATATGTTTTTCAGCCCCGTGGCTTTGTGCAGAAAGGGCATGAAAACCAGGTGTGCAGGTTAAAAAAGGCATTATATGGTTTAAAGCAAGCACCACGTGCTTGGTATGAGAAGATACATGCCTATCTGGTTGCACATGGTTTTGAGAACAGTCCAACAGAAAGCACCTTATATGTTAAGCGTGCTAATGATGTGCTTCTGATCATTGTTGTCTATGTTAACGACATGCTGCTCATTGGTCCTATTGAGAAGCATATTTCTGATTTCAAGGCTGATTTGCATGCCTCATTTGAAACGTCTGATTTGGGGCATTTGCATCATTATTTGGGCATTCAGTTTATGCAAGTTGATGGTGGAATGGCTTTGTGTCAAACAAAATATATTGACACATTATTGCAGTGTTTTGGCCTTGAAGACTGTAAGCCTATTGCCACTCCTATGGAGACAGGTTTACGATTGAGTCTTCATGATGCTGGAGATGCATTTGATGTTGTTCTCTATCAGCAGGCTGTTGGATGCTTGATTTACTTATGCATTACTCGGCTAGATATTCAGTTTATTTTCTCACAGATGAGCAGGTTTATGCATTGCCCAAGAGTGAAGCATTGACAGGCGGTTAAGCGCATCTTTCGCTACATGAGTGGTACTCGGCTACTTGGGTTGTTTTATCCCAAGGGGGTATCACTACCGCCAGATTTGCATGCTTTTTCTGACTCTGATTGGGCTAGTTGCTATGACACTCGTGTGTCCACTAGTGGCTTTTGCTTCATGCTTGGTAGCTCATGTATATCTTGGTTGAGCAAGAAGCAGCCTACTGTGGCCACTTCCAGTTGTGAGGCTGAGTATAGGGCAGCTTTCACAACGACTGTTGAGTGTGTGTGGCTCAGATGCCTTATGGCTGATTTGGGTGTTGGTCAGTCTTCTGCCACCACCATCTTCACTGACAGTCAGAGCGCATTGGCATTTGCGAGGAACCCTGTGTTCCATGCTCGCACTAAGTACATTGAGGTGCATTATCACTATGTCAGGGAGAGGTTCTCTGCTGGGGAGATCAGCTTGGGATATGTGCCCACGAAGGAGAACATTGCAGACCTTTTCACGAAGGCTCTGCCTAGGGAGAAGTTTGAAGCTTTCCACAAACCTTTGTGTTTACTTCCTTTTGTGGAGTGATTTCCACATAGCTTGGCACTTCCTTATACATGAGTGCCAGCTCCTTGTTCACCGCATCACTCCCAGGGGGGATTTGTTGATATATTTAGGTAGTGATGTGTGTGAACACACTAGGACCACCAGGGCACTTTTTTCCCTCTTTAGGAGGGTTTTTTCCCCCGGCTTGTATATACGCTTGTTGCCCTAATGGGCTACTTATCGTTGTACATTCTCTAGTAATACATTCAGTATTGTGTGTTCTGCTCCAAGCTTCTTCTTCTTCCTTGTGCTGTTCACGTGCTTCCGTAGACGTCTAACTCCAACAAAACCATCTCTGCAATCTAACTGAGAAAATTGAGAGATATGGCAGTGAGTAGTACACTTCACAAGAACATGGAAATGTGAACTCAAATGATCATGAAAATGAAAGTATATTCATTGTACAATACAATGGACTTACTGATACATATGTGTGCCTTAGAATCACACCTTGATATGGCATAAAGCTCAGCTTTTCGAGGTCTTCTTTGAGGTCTCTCTAACCACGACTAAAGCTGCCATCTATTTATAGTTGAGCTTGGGAGGCTAACTTCCCTCAATCACTCTCCAATCAATTAATGATTGATTTGATGCTCTATCTACCACAAATCATGAATTCGTGGCTCCTCTTTCCCTTTTTGATCAAGTGGACTCAACCACTTAAGATTCTTTCACTTTTACATTAAGTAAAGTCTTCAAAAGTTACAAGAGGTAGTTCACAAGTGAACTTTACATTGTCTTCATTTTAAGGCTTCTTCTTTGAATTTGTGGGACTCAAGACAATACTTAGGCTTGTCATAGACTTGGGCCAACAGCTTCCCCTCAAGCCAAGTATGCTTGAGGTCTTCAATCTTCCAAGATTACCTGCAAACCTATCATAGCCTTGAATTTGCAAAGCTTTGTACCATCCAATGCTTTGGTTAGAATATCTGCACATTGTTGATGAGTGGACACATATGATATTTTAATCTCTTTGCTTAGAACAGCCTCTTGAATATCATTATCTTCATTCACCACCTTCTCTCAGATATAGTGATAGTGCACTTCAATGTGTTTTGTTCTTGCATGGTACATTGGATTAGACGCGAGCTCTAATGAACTTACATTATCTCCAAAGAGTAGTGGACGTGTTGTAGATAGATTCATATCTTCATAAAGCTTCAAATACCACATAATCTCACATGTTGCATTTGTAAGACTTCTATATTCAGCTTCTGTGCTTGAAAGTGCTACTATAGGCTGTTTTTTAGAACTCCATGAAACCAAATTATTACCTTCTAATATCAGATATCCACCCGTACTCCTTCTATCATCCTTATTTCCAGCCCAATCTGCATCACTGTATGCTTTCAAATCCAAACCTTCATGATATTTATAGCCCAGACCTTCATTTAATGTACCCTTCAAATATTTCAAGACCCTTTTAGCTGCTTGCATATGAACATCTGTGGGTTTGTTCATGAATTGAGACAATATGCTTACACTAAATGTAATATCTGGCCTTGTTAAAGTTGCATATATAAGAGAACCAATCAAAGACCCATAGATAAGTGGATCTTCTAAAGGTTCACCATCTTCAGCACTGTACTTCACATTGGGTTCCATCGGATTACTGATACTCTTGCAATGCTCCATGGCATATTTCTTTAACAAATCTGAAATATACTTCCTTTGTAGAAGATATACGCCATCTTCCTTCTTCATAACTTTGATTCCAAGAATGTATGTCAATTCTCCTAAATCTCAAATTTTAAATTCAGATCCAAGCTCTGCTTTGATTCTGGCTATCTCATCTTCATTGTTTCCTATTATTATCAAGTCATCCACATAAATTGAGATATAAACAATCAATGATCCTTCAACCTTAACATACAAAGAAGTATCTGCATTTGAACACCTATATCTCGGTTTTTCAAGAAACTTTACCAATCTAAAATTCCAAGCCCTTGGAGCCTGTTTAAGACCGTACAATGCTTTCAAGAGTTTACATACATGTGTAGGCTTCTTGGGATCTTCATAAGCTACTGGTTGCTCCATGTACACATCTTCTTTTAAATCACCATTGAGAAATGCATTTTTTATATCTAATTGATAAAGATTCCATACCTTGCTTGCAGCAACACTTATTAAGGTCCTTATTGTTGATATCTTAGCAACAGGAGAAAATGTCTCCTCATAATCGATGCCATAAATCTGTGCATAACCTTTACAAACAAGTCTTGCTTTATATCTACTTATTGAACCATCACTTTTTCTCTTTATCCTGTACAACCATTTGTTACCAATTACCTTCATGTTCGGTTGCCTTGCAACTAAACTCCATGTATTGTTCTCATACAAAGCTGTCATTTCTTCATCCATTGCTTTAAACCATTTCTTTACCTTTGATGCTTCTTTAAAAGTTGTTGGTTCCTGCTCCTCAAGAAGTTTTGCCATATAAGCTTCATGAGAAAATCTTTGTGGATGCCTTCTTTCTCTTACTGGATACCTTGATTGGCTTCTTGTCCTACCATGCTTTTCTTGCCTTCGAGTTTGAGTTCTTCTTGACGTAGAACCTTCACTTTCTTCTTCCTGTGACTCAATTTCTTTGAAATCAAATCCAGAATTTCTTCAACTTTGATTGGGGGGAGTTACCTCTTCATGTGTAATGTGACTCTCTGGTGAACTTGGAGAACTTGGCTCTTCTTCGTGACTTCTTGTAGTTTCTTCTTCATCTACCTGAACTTCATGTTTATACCAAGATTTATCTTCATGAAAAATAACATCTCTCGAAACAATTACCTCTCCCGTATCTGGGTTCACACATCTATATCCTGGTTGCCCTTCTGCCATACCAATGAAAACCATTTTTTGTGACCTTGGATCCAACTTTGACCTTAACTGTTGTGGAACATGAACAAAACATATGCTTCCAAAAATTCTACAATTAGCAATATCTGGTTTTGATAAATAAAACAATTCATAAGGTGCTTTTTGTACATGACTTTGACTAGGTGGTAACCTGTTCATCACATAAACTGCCATATTGCATGCTTCAGCCCAAAAAGTAAGTGGTAAGTCCTTTTCATTTAACATGCATCTATCCATCTCCAAAATAGACATGTTTCTTCTTTCGGCCACACCATTTTGTTGAGGTGTGTATCTGTTTGTAGTCTCCTTTTTAATTCCTTCTTCCTCCAAAAATGCAAGAAACTGATTAGAAAAATATTCACCTCCTCCATTTGATCTCAACCTTCTTATGCTTTGACCTGTTTGCTTTTCAACCAATGATTTAAACTTCTTGAACATGTCAAAAACTTTGGATTTGTATTTCATAAAATAAATGAATGTAAACTTTGAGAAGTCATCAATAAATGTTACAAAGTACTTGCTACCTGCCATGGACTCTTCTTGAGATGGACCCCATACATCAGTATGAATCAAGTCCAAAATACCTCTGCTTTGCAATCTTGCTTTTGTAAAAGGACTTCGTACATGTTTTCCAAACTGACATGCCTCACAAACAAAATCCAAATCTTGCTTAGGTAGTTGTGGTAAACCTTCAACCAATGATTTCTTTGCAATATCTTTTAACCTGCCAACATTGATGTGTCCTAATCTTTTATGCCATAAATCCAATTGACTTACTTGAGTCCCATTTACCATTGTATAACCTGCATAATTTGGAACTTCAACTTCATAAGTATATAATCTGTTTTATCTTTTGTCCTTTTATAACAAAATTCCCATCCTTCTTCTGATAAGCCTGCCACTGATTATTGTCAAAATCAAACTTTACTTCATTGTCCTCCATCTGTCCAACTGAAATCAAATTTCTTCTAATAGTAGGAACAAACAAAACATCTCTAAGAGCTACATGTTCATTAAGTGGACAAGCACCAATGTAAACTACTTCATGCTCAGTACTATCTCCTGTAGTACCTGTGACTCTTGAATCAGGTTTGTATAAGTTCACAAACATATTCATGTTGTGACTCATGTGGTTTGAGCAACCACTATCTACATACCAAGTTTTGTTGTTTACCTTCCTCTTATGTGTCTCTGTATGCATAGCCATAAGAACATTTTCTTTCTGTGTTTGAGCCTCCTCTTGTACTATGTTGTTGTTGTGATGCATGTGATCTTGGCCTCTTCTTCTTTGTCGTCCTCTAAAACCACCTCTTCTATTTGGATTGGAGAAGCAATCCCTGGCATAATGACCAATTTTACCACAATAATGGCAAGTAAAGTTACCTTGCTGGTTTGGTTGAGTCTGTTGACTTTGTTGTGTTGTTCTTCCTCCTCTAGTAGCATTGAAGCGTCCTCTTCCTCTTGCATTGTTGTTGAATCTTTCTCCTCCTCTCCAATTTCCTCTACCTCTTGCTTTGTTTGATGAAGTATAAAGAGCTTGTCCTTGACTACCTCTTTGTGAATGATAAGAGTTGCCACCTTCTATGTTGATTTCTCCAGTCATCATGAGTGTTTGTAAATCTTCAAAGGATGGTAGATTCT
Source organism: Ceratopteris richardii (assembly GCA_020310875.1). Lineage (NCBI taxonomy): Eukaryota > Viridiplantae > Streptophyta > Polypodiopsida > Polypodiales > Pteridaceae > Ceratopteris > Ceratopteris richardii. Next base: position 135,344,360 of record CM035439.1, on the reverse strand, counting down.
CTCGAGTCATGATAGACGTAATGAAAGACTTCCATCTTTCATCTTCTCTCAAGCCATTTAACATGCTATTAAACTTTATATCCTCACTAGGAAATGCATTAATAGATGCTAATGCTTCAATAAGAGATTTTACCTCAAGAACATAATCATTAACTGATTGTCATGGCTTCTTTTTTACTCTTGTCAGCTTACCAATAAGTTGTGTTTGCCTTGCTCTGTTGGTAGTTAACCTTTCTAGAGACTCCCAAACCTCTCTAGTATTCAAACCTCTTATATGCCCAAGCATAGTATTGGAAATTTTTTGTGATATAATAAACAGAACTCTTCTGTCTCTTTCGATCCATTCTTGCTCTCTTGCTCGATCCGCTTGTGTAGGAGCTTCTGGTAATATCGGCTTCACTTCTGTACCTATTATCAATCCCCAAAGACCTTTAGAAATGAGATAAGACTCCATTCTAAATTGTCACGGATAATTTCACCCATCTGATAACTTCTCAATTGATGCACTCAAATCTGCCATGTTAAATTGTTGTAAACAAAGAAGATAATTCAATAAGTTGTATGAAAGATTTGATAAAAAAACAAAAGCTCTGATACCATAATGTTGTATTTACAAACTTGTAAACATCAAAGGACACAACAAAACATGATGAGACCTCCCGTGATCTTCAAAAGATCAAACAAATATTTCCAAACTTCAAAAACAAACTTTCCTCCAAACTTTCAAGAAAATAGAAATAGATCACTATAGCAAAATAACCACCAGAAACTCTCTGGGAATAATTTCTGAAAACTAATCATATATCCTGAAAGTAGACTCTGAATAGCATGCTTTAAAAACAAAAAATGTCAAAAAAGCTGGAGTATAGCTCCCGAACCAACAGCTTGAAGTCCAGGTATGAAGAAGGCCGACAACAGCAAGGTATGTCTAACTGTCTGAAGTGAAAATGGATATAAAAAAGCAAGCAAACTCAAAGATATATGGAATATTTTGATACACATAGAAATTTTGAGAGCTAAGGAAACTCTACCAAGTGAAATCACTCAAAAAGACCTCATAATGACTGAGATATGAAAGTTTGAAGAGAGGTATGTCTCTGATGAGACACTGGATAGACACAAGAAAGAAGATCTGCAAAAACGCCTAACTGTATGGAGTTTTCTCTTTAAAATTATACAAAAGCTGATCTAGTTATATAGTACAAGTTGTAAGCCTCACAACGCAACAAGAATCACTCAATTTTGACACCTACACTAAGAGAACCACTCTTTTTATTGAGAGGTTGTCAACAGAAGCGCCTTCCTTGTCTAAAAATAGACACCTCTCCTTTCCTTCTTACTTTTATCTACTTTTGCTCTAAATTGGGAGATTTGAATGCCTCCACATGTTATTTTTCATAACTAATAAGATCCACAAGCTTCCATATACCATTTTTAATAATTAATAAAATCCACAAGACTACAAGACTACTTTAGAGTTTACTTTTTGTAACAATAACCATATAACTTCTACCTTGGAGATGCTTCCATTCTTAATGACCAAGCTGAGTAGTTACCTGTGTTCAATTTTTCAATTGATGAAGGAAATCCATCTGCCATCCTTGCTCTGATACCATTGTGAAGAGATGGATAAGTATGTGCTTGAAGATGAAGAGGTGTTGCAAAATCCTTGATCTACACCAACCAAATGAACTCTAGGAGTATGTGGTGGGCCCTTTCAGCTTGCAAATGGATGTATTAGACACCCTATGTACCTTGGAAGATCACTCTCAAAAAGATAGATCAAAACAGATAAGTTGGAGTTAGCTCAGAGGTGAAGAACTTGCTATTTTGGTTCATACACCTGTCTAGTGTTTTGCATGATTCTCTGAGCACAACAGCAATTAGCTTAATTCCTTTTGGGGAACTAAAGAGCTGAGTTTCAAGAGTAATCTCATAAAAAATAATGAACCACACACTGAGAATGATGTTTAACAAGTGATGACATCATCCCGATTTTCACGGGCTGCTATAGTAATGAGACCAGTGAGCAGAAAAATGCACATAACTAAAGCTTTAAGAATTTAATGATTATGAATATTTGTATGATTATACTAGAGAGTATGCAAAATCCAAAAAGCTTTAAATCATTGAATTTGGGTAAGTACACACTGAGAAACAGCTCTGACAAGATGAGTAAAAAAGTCGGGTACTTGACATAGAAGTGAAAATGAACAGACAGGGCTGACTTCAACTGAACATAACTGAAGATTGAAACACCTAAATGAAATGAAAATTTGTGAGCATATAGTAGACTTATAGAGCTAACTTTACAAGTTAAATCACTGAAAATGATGCACCAAGCTTAAAGAAACCATCTCTACAATCTGACTGAGAAAACTGAGAGATATGGCAATGAGTAGTACACTTCACAAGAACATGGAAATATGAACTCAAATGATCATGAAAATGAAAGTATATTCATTGTGCAATACAATGGACTTACTAATACATATGCGTGCCTTAGAATCACACTTTGATATGGCATAAAGCTCAGCTTTTTGAGGTCTTCTCTGAGGTCTCTCTAACCGTGACTAAAGCTGCCATCTATTTACAGTTGAGCTTGGGAGGCTAACTTCCATCAATCACTCTCCAATCAATTAGTGATTGATTTGATTCTCTATCTACCACAAATCACAAATTCGTGGCTCCTCTTTCCCTTTTTGATCAAGTGAGTTCAACCACTTAAGATTCTTTCACTTTTACATTAAGTAAAGTCTTCAAAAGTTACAAGAGGTAGTTCACAAGTGAACTTTACATTGTCTTCATTTTAAGGCTTATTCTTTGAATTTGTGGGACTCAAGCCAATATGTAGGCTTGTCATAGACTTGCTCCAACAGAAAAGCTCACAAACTCCATAGATTGCACAAGAGAAAGACTCAACAAATCAAGAAGACACTCTAGAGAAGTAGAAACATGATTTTCTTGCAAGAAGCTCTTCACATTACTTGAGTAGCATGAGAATAATACAACTAACCTTTTCAAGATGGAAGAAATTGTGATTTATACATTTTCAAGTGTCCCTTTTCACACTTGAAATTTGGTTCTGCTACTTCCAAATCTAAAAATATGCTACTGAAGAGCTTCTAAAAATTCTAAGAAAAATACATATGCTTCTACTATACATGAGGAAGACTCTTCCTCATTTTTACATCATTTGAATAATTATTACTACATGAAAATATCAAATTACAAGAAATTTCCTTCAAAAATGCTTCTTCCAACATCCTTCCCCTCCTAGACTTTTTGACTCCTGTCAAAAATTGTTCTAACAAAATGTTATTGTGAATTCACTTTACTTCTTCTTCCTTTGATAAACCTGTGACAACAAATCATGACTCTTTCTCTCTGTGACATTCAGATTGTTCACCATTTCAAATAAAGCTTTTCTCTATTGAACTACTGCTTCCAGTCTATCTATCACATCCTTCTTTAGGTACTCTGTGTATGCAGCTTCATATGCAGTGAGTCTCAACTTCGTAATTACTGACAAATTACCAAAAATCTCTGATTCTCTTTTAAAAAACTCGTTATCAAAAGCATCTTAAAAAATTTGAAGGTAATGGCTACCTAAAAATACAACTCTACTATAATAGGCCATTAAGCAAATTCTATCTGGTGTTTCACTCAGATAAAAAAGTAAAGCATATGATGGTGAGTTGAATCCTATATAATTCAGCGTCCTCGCATCTGTGTCTGTGAAATTTTCTATTCATGCCACTATAAGCGGCATAATTCTGACTACTTATGTCTTCATTGGCTTTGGACATTATTTGATATGAACTCTGAAGTGTTCTGAATCTGCCTTCCATTTTCTTCAGTTCACTTTCCACTTTATTACTATGCTCTAATTGTTTAGCACATTTGTTTTTAAGAAACTGAATTTTGTTTTGATTTTGTATTTCTTGTGCTTCCAATGAAAACATCCTCTTTGTCAGGGTTTCATTCTTTTCTTGCAATGCTCTTATCGGATCCTCCAATTGTTCCTTCTCTTTCTTTTGCTCTATAATAATCCTTCTTCCCGTCACAAACTCAGATTCATCAACCATACCTAATATGATCATATTTTTGCTGGAGGGTCTGAATTGCTCTATGTTACTCATAATTATTTTGCATGCAAATCTGATATCCTTGGGTATCCTATCAAGGCCAGTCTCCAATTCTAATTGCTTTATTTCTATTTTCTTTTCTTTCTTCAATTCATCCTCCTTATCATCCTCTTCTCCATGATATATCTCCTGATCCATTTCCTTTCCAGCTTCTATTTCTTCCTGTGTTACTTCTACTTCCTCTAGTTCTCCTGTTACCTGCTCTTTTTGACTCTGCTCATTAGACACCATTGCAGTCAAACTCATTACCAAATAAGCAATGGAGAAAGCCAAGGCAAAAAGTAGTAGAACAATGAAGATCTCCATCTCAAAGAGTAGTCCATATATGGGTACCAAAGCATCGATGAAGGCAGACCACAATAATGTACAAATTTGGGTGCCTAAGGAATTAGTTGCAGCTCAACATGGGCAATTGCACATGTGGGTACCCAAGAAACTCTTACATACACAAAACCCTAGGCTCTCTCTCACAAGAAAAGTCTCAAAAAAGAAGCCAAGGAGATGTAAGAGTCAGAACCAAACACAAAAATCCAAAGAAGATCAACTCACCTCTTTGGCAATAGTAAGCAGACAATCATCAAGGGTATGGGTTTGGAAGCCAAAATCACCAGTATCCCCCACAAAACCAAAGAGCCAACCATGATGGATACAAAGGGTACAAAACCATCCAAAGATGAAGTGGCCAAAAGTGATTTGTACAAATCCAAACACAATTCTAAAATGGATCCCTATAAGGAGGAATGGTCAGTTGTCAGTTAACCATCAATTGACTGCATCATTTCGAGATCCAATGGATACCTCCAAACAAAGATTACATCAACCTCTGCAAGTAGCCTCAAAATCCTTGACATGTGGAAACCATGTGCCTTGGGCATAACCCTATCTTGCATTTCCAGAGTATGCATTAATATAGGGCCATGTTACACGATCGTGCATAGGCACAATTGAGAAATCCTAGGCTCATGTGACACAATTGACATATGTAAAATATTTTATTGATATTAACCTCTTTCTTCTTGTTTTGTGACATGGTTCCAAAAAAAAAGGGGGGGGGGGGGGGGGAAGAAGAGAAAAAAAGACAAAAAAAGAAGAGAAAAAGCAAGAATAGGACCATGCACTTGAAGAAGTTCATCTGTGAATCATCAACAGGGACATCCATCAACAACGAAAGACAAGCCAATGGTTGATCACCATGATGGGAGTACAACACTAAGGGATGAATATTGATCAACCTTTCACCATGGTAAGAAGACCCTACCTTGGCAACAATGCAATGCTATAACAATGATAGATTAGGAAAAATCTTCATCAGCATACCCTTGAGCACTTAGCTCAAGAACAATTTTTTTGCACCATACTGCTTACAATGCATTCCCCAAGTACACATACATAGGGCCACATTACAAGGCCATGCACAAGGCACATCTTTTCTTCAACCTATGCACTAACACACTTACCCATCATTCCTTATGGGTTACAAGTACTTGGCATGATAGCTATGAAACCCATGTTTGAAAGATCCAGAGGAACTCAAGGTTACAACATCAGTGCCTATGAAGCAACTCATAATGGACAGCTACTCAAAATCAACACTGAAAACCTCTTTTGAGCAACTTGCAATTTTTGAAAGCTCGCAATTACACCCTCATGTTGGAATCCAAGTAAGAAGTACATACAAAGTGACTCAACCTTGCAAAGGCTAGCAGCGACATAATGAAGAATAGCACAACAGACCCCACTACCATTGGAAGACAAACCACTCTTTGCTGATACATAATGGACACTATCTCTCACAGTACTACATGGAACACCCACTCCAACAAGGGTCTATCAAGGATGACAGACTCGAGAAGGGGTGAGTGTGGACACTCAAGGTCAAGCACAAGGCATAGGAATGCATCAAAGAAGTGGACACACAAGAAGAGCGAGCATGTAGGGAACTCCAAGAAGTGTATGCCAAATTTTCTGAAGAAATCCTTATAAAAACAATGATTTTGATCACTAAAAACAATTGTAAATATCAGTTTACATTTTTTCAAGTCCATTTTGTTCAAGCCAAGGAGTCCTCAAGTTTGAGGATATTAGGAGTACCTACATATCAATTTTGATAATTTTTAGACTGCATTTGAGCCCTCAAATAAGCCCTCAAACCTAATTTTTAACTAGGTCGAACATTACGTCTTGACAGGGCCAAAACTAGTCAAAAAACTATAAAAAGAGCTAGATAGCTCATTTTTGAGGTTAGCTTTTTAGTAGTTCATTGAGCTTAGCTTGTGGGAGATTGAAGCTTTTGTAAGAGACTTCTTGTGCAATTGATGTTTTCCATTGTTCCTCTCTTTGATCTTGCCTTGTGTGCATGTGTGTGTGTGTGTGTGCATGCATGTATGTGCTTGTCACTCACATTTGCTCACCACAATTGCTCATGATCTTCATCTCATCCTCACATCTCTGTAGATTAACAAGTAATGGAGGTGATACTCACACTTGAGATACACCAGTCCTCCTAGGAAGCATAATGTATGGTATCTTAGTATCATTATCAGCACTCTCTAGGAAAGCTTCTAGATGCTTAAAGCTTGGTACAAGGTCCAACTCCACCTTTGCTTTGAGCTCTCTATCTATGAGATGATATATTTCACAGATCCATAGACCTTCTTCAGGAAGTTGTATTGTATTGATACAACAAGAACCTTCTGTTAGTTGATATGCATTGTCCTGGATGCCATTGACCTTGATGAGATGTTGGAGTCAAGACACAAGAGCTTCAAGACACAAGAGCATCAAGAAATGATTTAAAGAATCAAAACTCAAAACCAAAGTTATGGCCAATTTTTGATAGAAATTGACTTATGCACCTACTCCTTCGACACTTACGACAAAAGAGATGCAAACAAGTAAAAACATTTTTTACTTTTTATGATATAGTTTATTATTTTTTAAGCACATAGTAATGATTTTTTGTTTTTTAATATTTTGATAGATTATTTTGAAGGGTGATTGGTTTATATATATATATATATATATATATATATATATATATATATATATATATATATATATATATATATATATATATATATATATATATATATATATATATATATATATATATATATATATATATATGTGTGTGTGTGTGTGTGTGTGTGTGTGTGTGTGTATGTGTGTGTGTGTATATATATATATATATATATATATATATATATATATATATATATATATATATATATATATATATATATATATATATATATATATATATATATATATATATATATATATATATATATATATATATATATATATATATGTGTGTGTGTGTGTGTGTGTGTGTGTGTGTGTGTATATATATATATATGTGTGTGTGTGTGTCTCTCTCTCTCTCTCTATATATATATATATATATATGTGTGTGTGTGTGTGTGTGTGTGTGTGTGTGTGTGCGCGTGTGTAAAATAAAAGCAATGCATACCATGCATTATCACGACTGTGTGCCATAAGTATCTGCATCTCTTTCAAACACCACTTATGAGACCACCCAGTGCCAAATTCTGTCTCTAATGAACTACGTGTATACTTTTTGTCTCTCTCATCAAACTCACTACAAAAGAAAAAAATCATAAAAGTAAAACATAAAAAATTATTCTCAATTTATATGTAAAACATATACTTACTTCCATTTCAAGTGAACAACACGCAAGTAGGAGTCACAGAAAGCTCTCATTCTTCTTTTAAATTCCAACCCATGCCTCATGTATACTATATTCCCCTCAGGTTCTATGTCGTACTTCAACCCTAGGCTACCTATGCATGTCCTCATAGGCACCTATACTGTGCTCTCACAAGCTAGAGGTGGTAGAGGTATCCTAAAAATAAATAGATAAAAATGAATGAAAACATGTGTTATAATATCATTAAAATATTAGTTATGAAAAGAAAACATACCTATGGGTAGATAAATCTCTTCCTGCAAATGGAGTTGCAGAGGAGCCTTCCTTTGGCCATTGGGTAAGCATCTCATCAAACGTGTATGCATACTCATGTGTGACAACCCCTAAGGAATCAGACGGAACTTTCCGTCTCATAAGATTCTTTATGAGAGTAAGTTTCACCTTTGTCTCTCTATTACGATCCATAATATCTGTACACATAAAACAAAATGGATTAGAAATCAACACACATACACACACACACACACACACACACACACACACACATATATATATATATATATATATATATATATATATATATATATATATATATATATATATATATATATATATATATATATATATATATATATATATATATATATATATATGTGTGTGTGTGTGTGTGTGTGTGTGTGTGTATGTATGCATACACATGTGTATGCATGTGTGTGTATGTATGCATGTGAGTTTATGTGTGTGTGTCTATGTGTGTGTATGTATATGTGCAAGTATATATATGTGTATGTGTGTATGCATATGTGTGTGTATGTGTATGTGTGTATATGTGTGTATGTATGTGTGTGTATATGTGTGTATGTATGTGAGTGTATTGTTGGGAGTGATGGTTGGATGCACTCAAGAGATTGAGTTGAAGCTGCTAGACCTGCTTTGCTTCAGCCCTCCTTTGCTTCAGATATGCTTAGTACACTTGCCTAGCTTCCAAATGATACCAAGAAAGCATATATGTACTTTGCAAGTGATATGTGAAATGACCAAATCAAAATAGATAACTTGACACTTCAAAAATCAAGGAAAACTTGCTATTTTTGTAGTGACACCTGCTCAGTCTTTCACTCAGTGTGACCAGCACACTAACAAATGATCTAATTCCTTCTGGACATATTAAATTAGCTTAACAAGCTACCATTTGCAAGTGTAATGAGAAGAAATGACAAACTATACTCTGAGAAAGATGTTTAGCAAAAATATGTGTACCCCCGACTTTTTAGGAACACTACAGCAGAATACTAGAGTCCACTTCGAGCACGATTTCTCTGTAATGGCTGAATCAATTGACTTCAAACTTTGTATGTGTATAGACGACTTTGAGCTGAATCCAATGTTCTTTGAATCACTTGATTTGGTTGAGTAGATCCTGAGATATGCCCCGTTGAAGTTGACAGACTTGGAGATGATGACTCAGAGAAAACAGAGATAGTGAATGTAAATCTTTCTATTAGTTCACATGAATGTACAATCTCATTGGCTTGATAGATGTAGCCTAATGAGTTGGAGATGTGTAGGCTATGGTGTAGCACTCACACACTCTATGATCACAGATGTAAGCCTCCGGAATGATGATGGACACCCGCGACTTTTCAAGTACAACTTATATAAGAAATGAGTGAGAGTTTGAATTCAAATTGGAATTCTTGGCTCCCTTCAATCACTCCTCTAAAAGTAGGGAGATATTCTCTCCAATTACACCATCCAAAATTCCACGACTCTAATCAATTAGGTGTGATACAAGTAAATGCCAAGTCATATAGACTTTTTACAATGAGTAAAAGGTAATAACACATAAGACTAAGTTCCTATGGTTCTTGCTTCTCATAGAGATATCATTCAAGGGTTCCAAGCTAATCTTCCAAGGTTCCAAGCCAAGTGTGAAGGCTTGAAATGCACCAACAGCTCCCCCTCAAGCCAAGCACTTTGGCTTAAGTCTTCATCTTTAATCTTCAATCACATCCTGCAATCCAATCATGGATTTGAATCTGCATAACTTGTTTCCATCCAATGCTTTAGTGAGTAAATCTGCACATTGCATATTAGTAGACACATATGTCAATTGAATCTCTTTGCTAAGCAACTTCTCTCTCACATAGTGGTAATGAACCTCTATGTGTTTTGTTCTAGCATGATATATTGGATTAGCTGCAAGGTGAAGAGAGCTAGTGTTATCTCCAAAGATAATTGGAGGTCTAGTGTATAGACCTAACTCTGTATATAAAAGCTTCAACCAGATAGCTTCTTGAGTGGCATTGGCAAGCCCTCTATACTCTGCTTCAGTGGATGACAATGCCATTGTAGGTTGTTTCTTGGCTGACCAAGAAATAGGTTTATCTCCTGCAAAACAAATGTATCCTGATGTGCTTCTCCTATCATCCTTGCATCCTGCCCAATCTGCATCTGAATATACTTTGATGTCAATATCTGATGTATAAGGAAAGTACAAACCATGGTTCTGAGTTCCCTTCAAATACTTCAAGATCTTCTTTGCTGCCTCTAGGTGAGGTACCCTTGGTTTGTGCATGAATTGACTAAGCACACTAACTCCATATGCTATGTCAATTCTTGTCAAGGTAGCATAATTCAAACTACCTACCATGCTTTGATATCCTGTAATGTCTTGTATTTCTTCCCCTTCATGAGCACTTAGCTTTAGGTTGACCTCCATTGGAGTACTTGAGACTTTAGCATCCTGCAAGCCAAACTTCTTGACCATATCCTGTACATACTTCTTTTGAGTAATATATATACCTGAGTTGGTGTAGACTAACTCAAGACCTAAGAAGTACTTCAATAATCCAAGATCATTGATCTTGAATTCCTCCATCATCTGTCCTCTGATGTGTCTAATACCATTGACATCATTGCCTATAATGATGATGTCATCAACATAAACACACAAGTAGATTACCTCTGTACTACTTCTCTTTATGAACAGAGAAGTATCAGCTTTACTCATCACAAATCCTTGGTCTTGGAGATAGGTTGTCAACCTGTAATTCCATGCTCTAGGTGCCTGTTTCAATCCATATAGAGCCTTCTTCAATTTACAAACATAATTTACCTTCTTGGGATCTTCATAGCCAGGTGGTTGTGACATGTAGACTTCTTCAGATATCCATCCATTCAAGAAAGCATTCTTGACATCTAATTGGTACATGTTCCAATTCTTGGATGCAGCTACACTCACCAATATTCTGATAGTTGGCATCTTAGCCACAGGAGAAAATGTCTCCTCATAATCAATGCCTTGGGTTTGTGCAAAACCCTTGGCTACCAACCTAGCTTTGTACCTGTTTATTGTTCCATCTAAATTTCTCTTTAGCTTGTAGATCCACCTGGATCCTATCACTTTCATAGAGTCCTTCTTGGGTACCAAGTCCCAAGTATCACTCTCCTTGAGAGCTTCCATTTCTTCATCCATAGCTCCTTTCCATTCTGGTTTGGTGATTGCTTCTTCATAAGTACCTGGTTCTTCATTCAACAAATCCTTTGCAAGATATACAGAATGTTTAGTTACGAGTGATGTGTCATACCCAAATCTGATTGGTCTCTTGCTTTCTCTCTGAGATCTTCTAATTGCTTGAGTTGAGGATTCTGGTATATCCTCTAGCTTCTTCATCTTCATCTTTCCTTTGGACTTCCATGCCTTGAATTCCTCAAGGTTAATTGTATCATCATCATCTGAGCTTGATTCATCTTTCTGGATTGGTTCCTCCTTGGTGAGCTTTGGGAAATCTTCTTCCATATCATAGGGTAGACTAACCTTCCTGCATTCATTCTCATACCATGAGTCATTCTCATCAAAGATGACATCTCTGCTTACCTTGAAGCCTTTGTTTGTTGGGTTGTAGAATCTGTATCCCTTTTGGTTCAAATCATAACCAATGAAGATACATTTTTCAGCTTTAGGGTCTAGCTTTCCCCTTACCTGTGAGGGAATATGCACATATGCTACACAACCAAAGATTTTGCAATGATCCAGAGAAGGTCTCTTACCATGCCAAGCTTCATATGGTGTCATGCCATCAAGTGATTTGGATGGCAACCTATTGATGAGATAGGTGGCAGTAGATACACTCTCTGCCCAAAGATAATTTGGCAACTTCTTTTCATTAAGCATAGACCTAGCTGTTTCTACTATGAGTCTATTCCTTCTTTCAGCTACCCCATTTTGTTCAGGTGAGTACCTTGTAGTAATCTCCCTTCTGATGCCTCTTTCTTGCAAGAAATCTTCAAACTCATTGGAGAAGTACTCTCCTCCACCATCTGATATTAGCCTCTTCAAGCTTCTTCCTGTTTGGTTTTCAACAAGTGCAAGATACCTCTTGAAACAATTAAACACTTCATCTTTATGCTTCATAAAGTATAAAATGGTCCACCTGCTATAGTCATCAATAAAGGACACATAATACCTTGAACCTGAAATGGAAGGGTCCTTGCTAGATCCCCAAACATCTGTGTGCACCAAGTCTAGGTAGTCTTCATGCATGAAACCTTTCCTTGAATAGGGCAATCTGTGAGACTTACCAAACTGACATGCTCCACACTTGTAAATCATGTGTTGCTTGGATACATTAGGTATCCCAAGCACACATTGATCCCTGCACATTTGCTTTAGGGTTCTTTCACCTATGTGACCTAACCTCTTGTGCCATATTTCTAACTCTGAAAGTGTTTGATCCTTGTAGTTGTATAAAGCAATATTTTTTGTATCTTCTAGCTCAAAAGTAAACAATCTACCTAATTTCTCCCCCTTGGCAATTCTTTTGAAACCATGTCTTGGGTCCTCCACATATGCTCCATGTTGTGTGAATCTGACGTGCAAACCTTTCTCCACAATCTGACCAACACTCATTAGATTCTTGGTGATAGTTGGTACATAGAGTACCCTGCTCAATAGATTCTGGTTACCATCACATGTCTTTACATTTCCAATCTTTACAACAGAGTGTTTAGTATCATCACCTGTCTATACCTGATGTTTGCCCTTGGGTTCTTCCAAATCAGAGAGTAGTGCCACATTGCCAGCTACATGGTTAGAACATCCTGAGTCAATATAAAATAAATGATCATCATTTGTACCTGCCTTGGAGGTCATATTCATGATCAATAGGGAGGCATCTTGCTCCTCTTTGTAATTGTTGTAGTCTCTTCTATTTCTGAATCCACCTTGGTAATTACCATTGTGGTTGTGGTTGTAATTGTTGTTGTATTGATTGTTGTATCCATGGTAGCCTTGGTGTTGGTTGAACCTACCTCTCCCTTGAGAGTATCCACCTCTTGAGTAGCCTCTTCCTCTCTGATTCTTGTAGTTCTTGTAGCATTCATATGTGGTATGATTGGACAGTCCACAAATGTTGCATGGTGATGAGTTGTAGGGTCTCCCCCTACCTGACTTACCTCCTCTGCCCCTGCCTCTTGATGATCTACCTCTCCCTGCATAATTAGCTTGGGAGGTAGAGACTTCTTCATCCTGTTTCTTCCCTTTACCTTTATCCTTAACTTTCTTATCAGTATATAGAGCAGAGGGGTTGTTACCTTTTGATTGATCTCCTGCCTTTGTAAACTTTGCTTCATGTGTGAATAGTTGGCCCATGCGTGTTGTGAGATCTGGGGTATGCATGTCCATATAGAGGTCCATTGCAGTGGTGAAGCTTTCCCACTTATCATCTGCCTTGAGTCCATTTGTTACTTGTCTGACTATTTGCTCCTCTTCAATTTCCTCTCCAATGCTTGCTAATTGGTCTGCCACATCTTTAATCTTTGTTACATACTCTGAGACTGATTGCTTGGGCTGCTTCCTAAGGGTTGTGAATTCAATCCACAGTTGATTCTTCCTGGCCCTTGTGTTGGAAGAGAAATATGTTGACAAGGTTTCCCAAGTCTCTTGGGAAGTCTTACAGTTCCTTATATGAGGTAAAAGGAAATCAGATATAGAGTTAAGAAGGTAAGACCTTGCCAAAGCATCCTTTGCACACCATTGGTTGAGCCTTTCTTGTTCATCCTTGGTGGGTAGTCCTCTAGCTTTGAATGAGGGCAATTCCTCATCTCCTGATATGTATCCAAATAAGCTTCTTCCTTGTAGATAGGTCTTCATCCTCAATGACCAAGCTTGGTAATTGTTCCTATCCAATTTGTCAATGAATGAAGGAAAACCATCTCCCATGTTTACCTTATTTGCTCTGATACCACTGTTGGGAGTGATGGTTGGATGCACTCAAGAGATTGAGTTGAAGCTGCTAGACCTGCTTTGCTTCAGCCCTCCTTTGCTTCAGATATGCTTAATACACTTGCTTAGCTTCCAAATGATACCAAGAAAGCATATATGTACTTTGCAAGTGATATGTGAAATGACCAAATCAAAACAGATAACTTGACACTTCAAAAATCAAGGAAAACTTGCTATTTTTGTAGTGACACCTGCTCAGTCTTTCACTCAGTGTGACCAGCACACTAACAATTGATCTAATTCCTTCTGGACATATTAAATTAGCTTAACAAGCTACCATTTTCAAGTGGAATGAGAAGAAATGACAAACTATACTCTGAGAAAGATGTTTAGCAAAAATATGTGTACCCCCGACTTTTTAGGAACACTGCAGCAGAATACCAGAGTCCACTTCGAGCACGATTTCTCTGTAATGGCTGAATCAATTGACTTCAAACTTTGTAGGTGTATAGAAGACTTTGAGCTGAATCCAATGTGCTTTGAATCACTTGATTTGGTTGAGTAGATCCTGAGATATGCCCTGTTGAAGTTGACAGACTTGGAGATGATGACTCAGAGAAAACAGAGATAGTGAATGTAAATCTTTCTATTAGTTCACATGAATGTACAATCTCATTGGCTTGATAGATGTAGCCTAATGAGTTGGAGATGTGTAGGCTATGGTGTAGCACTCACACACTCTATGATCACAGATGTAAGCCTCCGGAATGATGATGGACACCCGCCACTTTTCAAGTACAACTTATATAAGAAATGAGTGAGAGTTTGAATTCAAATTTGAATTCTTGGCTCCCTTCAATCACTCCTCTAAAAGTAGGGAGATATTCTCTCCAATTACACCATCCAAAATTCCACGACTCTAATCAATTAGGTGTGATACAAGTAAATGCCAAGTCATATAGACTTTTTACAATGAGTAAAAGGTAATAACACATAAGACTAAGTTCCTATGGTTCTTGCTTCTCATAGAGATATCATTCAAGGGTTCCAAGCTAATCTTCCAAGGTTCCAAGCCAAGTGTGAAGGCTTGAAATGCACCAACATGTATGCATGTGTGTATGTATGTGCATGTGTATGTACATGTGTGTATGCATATGTATGTATAGTGTGTGTATGTGTGTTGTGTATGCATGTGTGTGTATGTATGCATGTGTGTATGTATGTGTATGTATGCATGTGAGTGTATGTGTGTGTATGTATGTGTAAGTATCTGTATCTGTATGTGTATATGTATATGTGTGTCTATGTGTGTGTATGTATGTGTAAGTATCTATATGTGTGTGTATGTGTGTGTATGTGTGTGTCTATGTGTGTATATGTGTATGTATGCATGTAAGTGTATGCATGCATGGAAGTGTATGTATGCATGTGAGTGTATGTGTGTGTCTATGTGTGTGTATGAATGTGTATATGTATGTGTATGTGTGTGTATGCATATGTGTGTATGTGCTTGTTTGTATGAATGTATGTATACATATGCATATGTGTATGTATGTATGTATACATATGCATGTGTGTGTCCGAATGCATGTGAGTATGTATGCACATGTGTGTATGTATGCACATCTGTGTATGTATGCACATGTGTGTATGTATGCACGTGTATGTAAATGTCTATGTATGTATGTGCATGTGTGTATAGGTGTGTATATGTGTGTATGCATGTGTTTGTATGTGTGAGTATGCATGTGTTTGTATGTGCAAGTATGCATGTGTTTGTATGTGCAAGTATGCATGTGTTTGTATAGTGTGCTTGTGTGTGTATATGTGCATATGTGTGTATTGTATTGTGTGTATGCATATTTGTATATGTATGTGCTTGTGTGTATGCATGCATCTATGTATGTATGCACATGCATGTGCGTGTATGTATGCATGTGAGTGTATGTGTGTGTGTGTATGTATATGTGCAAGTA
Source organism: Ceratopteris richardii (assembly GCA_020310875.1). NCBI lineage: Eukaryota > Viridiplantae > Streptophyta > Polypodiopsida > Polypodiales > Pteridaceae > Ceratopteris > Ceratopteris richardii. Next base: position 135,328,339 of record CM035439.1, on the reverse strand, counting down.
TCTATTTGTGTATGTGTGTATATGCATATGTGTGTGTATGTGTATGTGTGTATATGTGTGTATGTATGTGTGTGTATATGTTTTTATGTGTGTATGTATGTGTGTGTATATGTTTTTATGTGTGTATGTATGTGAGTGTATGCATATGTGTGTATGTATGCACATGTGGTTGTATGCATGTGTCTATGTATGTATGCATATGCATGTGTATGCATGTATGTATGTATGCATGTGAGTGTATGTACGTATCTATGTGTGTGTATGTATATATGCAAGTATCTATATTTGTATGTGTATATGTGTGTGTATATGTGTATGTGTGTGTATGCATATGTGTGTGTATGCATATGTGTGTGTATGCATATGTGTGTGTATGTGTATATGTGTGTATATGTGTGTATATGTGCATATATGTGCATATATCTATATATGTGTGTATGTATGTGTGTGTATGAATATGTGTCTATGTATGTGCATGCATGTGTATGCATGTGTCTATGTATGGATGCATATGCATGTGTATGCATGTGTGTATGTATGCATATGAGTGTATGTATGCATGTGTGTATGTATGTTTTGAGCCCATCAAAGTCAAATTGATCAAAGTCAAATTGGTCAAAGTCAAAATGGTCAACTACAAAATTGGTCAAAGGTCAAAGTGATGTCATTGCAAGCAATGCACAAGTGGTGCAGAAGTGCAAATTGGTGCACAAGTGGTGCACAAGTGGCTGCGAACAAGGTGCACAGGTAGTGCACAAATAATTTATTCACAATGGTTATGGTTTTGCAAAAAGTTGAATGCAAGTTGTAGATTGTCTTTCCATAAGGCTTTCAAGGGTTTTAAAGTGTTTGGAAGGTTCAACTGAACCCTCCCTTAGGTACACATATTGAAGAAATGAAGGCAAAAGAGAAGGCATGTGAAGAAGAAGCGGTACACAAAAGTGTATGTATGGCCCCCCATTTAAAATTTTGTTTTTCTCCTAAAGTCACTACAGGACAAAATAGAGCATCATTGGCTATACACATTTTTTGACATTCTTGGGACATCAAAGTGAGCACCAAGATATGCTATCAGTTAGAGTGGAATACAAAAGTGAATGGACACACAAGGCATGAGCATTATTCTTGGAGTTAGACTAATCAAGTGAGGGCATAGTCTACACTAGGAGAGAAGAACAAGAGACAATCAATGAGAGTGTGATGTAAAGAAGAAAGTGTGAGACAAAGTGTGTAAGAAGGGTGATCTAGTGTGTGCAGAGAACCAATAAGCAAGGCAATAAAGGTGGCATAAGGTACCATTGAAGAGGTGTGTGCATCGATAGAAGGTGTCCCTCCCTCCTACCCTATTGGAAGTTTGAGTGCAAGGTGTGCACAAGAGCAAGCTCCTGGAGAAGGTGGAGGTTTGGTGTAGAGAAGGTTGGCAGCATAAGGAACTTTGGGTATCTTACAACCTTGTGTGTGTGTGTATGTATTCTTTGGGATTCAGCACTCCACATAGAGAACACTTGGTCATGTTTTATACATCATCATTGTATTTTCCTACTGGTAATCAATATACAGAAGCTTTCGATGTCTGTGTTTAACTTCTTCTTCTTCTTCCTTCTCCACAAATACTCAAGTCCATTTCTACAAAAGAATCCTCCAACAAAATTTGGCATGCCCAATAGGACCACAAGGAGGCTTAAGCATAGGAGAAGCAATTTTGCGAAGTGTAGAAGAAGTGCAAGGGTACCGACAATGCTGGTCTGAGAGGTAATCTTTCTTCTATTTGGAATTCTCTTAGCCTAAGAGGAGAATGAACAGCTCATGACCGCAACCCGGTCTCAAACTTTGAGGGTCCCTTGCAAAGCAACAAGAAGAAAAGCTATTTGAAGGTAAACTAGTCCTCTTTCGTCAACATCATCAGTGAGAAATATGGCGGCTCATGTAGACTTAGAAACTCTACTCTCCATGTTAAATATCAAATTTCCATCTTTCAATATTAGCAGAAGAAGACCTAGATGAACATTTTCGAAGTTTTTTGGCCGTATGTAAGAAAAGGGGCCTAATGGGAAGGGAAGATGCATTTTTAATTCTTTTTCCAGCAACATTGGAAGGGTTAGGAGATAAATGGTTTAGTCACTTTGTCGATAATCATTTCACTACATGGGACCTAATGAAGTAAGCATTTAAGACATAGTTCCAACAAGGGAACACAATAGAGAAAATTATTGAAGAGTTAGAAAATCTACGACTAGGTCTTGATGAGACATTTCCAAAATTTGTCACCAGAGCCAAGGCATTGATGGCTAAATTACCAGACCCTCCCCATTACTTCTTCATCAAGAAGTGGCTAGCTAAACCACTTCCAATCTCAACATAGTCTAGAATTTAAGAGTTAGTGTTACCTATAGTAACAATTGAAGAGTTCATTAATATAGCCACAAGATTGGAGCAAATTAGGCATCAATATGGGACAAGTTCTTCTAGTCTATCATATCCTGTAGAATCTAAGGACCCAGTAATTCAATAAAGGAAGCAGCTTGAGAGCTTGAAAAGGAACAAACCCCACAAAGAGGAGGAAATTGCAATAACTCAGCTGAGGCAAGAAATTGAGGCATTAAAGCTACAAAAAGAAGAGGAAGCCTAAGTAGAAGAGTCACCACAACTTCGATAGGAGCCATAGGAACTTCATGGAGGGGTATCAAAAATGGATTGTGGTGCATCATGTGCAGCAAACAGGGTCATGTGGTAAGCGAGTGCTCTCTTTTAAGTGTGACTTGCTGTTTGTTGTTACCCTTTGGAGTTGTCCTCTCCAATCATTTGGCATAAAGAATCAACAATACATCTTATATTTGTCAATCCTGGAAGTATACAAGAGACCACAGCCCCTTCTAGATGATAGAATCCAAGAAATAAGAGAAAACTGGCTGGATTTCTGAGAAATAATGAAGATGAAGAGGAATTTCTAGGGATTGGATTATCTTGAGCAATACTCTATCATTTTCAATAATCTTGGTGTCTAAATTGTGTTATTTTCTCAACAAAACACAATCATAAAGTCAAAACTCAATAATGATACATGTAACCTTCAGACGAGACAATCGCAATTCTGTAAAATCTGACGATTTTCATCTCCAGCACCATTCTTCATCAATTTCTCACTCAACACATCAGGAATCAACTCTCTTCATACACATTCATCAAAAATACACAATAGAAGCTTGCAAATTTCCATGGATACACATAGAATAGACTCAACAAATCAAAGAAATTCACACAAAAGGAAGAATGACGATTTTTTGCAGGAAACTTCTCTCTTTGCTTGGATAGCATCAATTACAAATAACCAACCCTCTCAAAATAGAGGAAATTGTCTTTTATACATTTTCAAGTGCCCCTTTTCACACTTGAATTTTGGTCCTTTTCCCTTCTAATCTAAAAATATGCTATCTAGGAGTTTCCCAAAATTCTAGAAAAAATACATATGATTCTAATCTACATGAGGAAGACTCTTCCTTATTTTTACATCATTTGCATAATATTTTTATAATTTTTTGGCATTTTACAATTATTTTTCCATCAAAAATACTTCTTCCAACATTCTTCCCCTCTTAGACCTTTTGGCTCCTGACAAAAGACATTCTTGCTCACATTCCTTGAATGCTTCCTTCACTTCTTTTTTCTTTGATAAACCTGTGACAGTAGGTCATGCCTCTTTCTTTCTGTAATGTTCAAGTTGTTTACAATCTCAAATAGTGCTTTTCTCCATTGCACAGCAGCCTCTGGTTTATCAATTACATCTTTTTTTAGGTATTCTGTGTATGCAACTTCATAAGCAGTGAGTCAAAACTTTGGAACTACTGACAAGTTCCCAAATTTTTCTGATTCCCTTTCAAAAAATCCATAATCAAACGCATCTTCAAAAATCTGGAGATAATGGCTGCCCAAAAATATTATTCTGCTATAATAAGCCATCAAACATATCCTATCAGGTGTTTCACTGAGATCAAATATTAAAGCATCAGATGGTGAATTAAAGCCAATGTAATTGAGAACTCTGACATCTGTATCTGTAAAGGTCTCTATACATGCCAATATGAGTCTCATTACTCTGATTAATAAAATACATATTGGGTCATTAACATCTTTGTATGTGGATATGACAGATTCAGTTGTGTCCACCATATACTTCTTTGTGGGCCATGTTCCTGCCTTCGGACCTGCTATCTTTGGAAATTTCAACCATTTAGATGGAATCTGTCCTTCTTTCCTTCTTTCCCAAATAACTGTCCACTCCCTTCTTCTTGCTACTGTGCAGTATGCTGGATTGATCTTTAACTGAATAGGTGCTTCTTTCCATATTTTTCTACATTCCTTATTAGCATCCAACCACCTATTTCTCCATTTTGGATTGGCTTTTTCAAATAACTCTTTTGTCACATAGATGTCTTCTTCATATTCTAAATACTTATTTGTAGGTGTTAGTTGGCCGCTGGAGTGGGACAGATGAAACGGATGCTAGATGTAACGGAGTTTTTTGAAATACATGCGAAAAGTTGGTACGCACATCTTGTAAAACCTATATAAAGCAATGTAAAGAGAATGGTCAGAGAGACGTCTTTTCTGGAATTGCCAGACTGGTCACCTGAATATGCGTGAGAGTGTTGTTTAATACTGTTGTGAAGTCTTGAGTACTGTTGGTGCTAAGTACGTTCTGCATCGTCTTCTCATACTGTAGTTCACCGTAACGAGTGTTTGAGTAATGGATTGTGTGTCTGATTACTGTCATCGTGTTGCGTTATTGTGTGTTCTTTAGTTGTTTAAGTACTCTAAGTCAGTTTGAGTAGTAATATTACGGTGTGAGTTTGAATAGGCGACTTGAAGCGTTATTGTAGTGTATCCTGTTTGTTCTACCTGATTCATTGTCTTCAGTGGTTATTATCTGTTACTCCGAATACGAAGAAGAACTAGTACCTTCGGGTAACGTGAACTTTTTATCTGAAGGTCACTGTAAAGTGCTGTGACGAATGAATCTGTAGAACAAACAGGATACACTACAACAACGCTTCAAGTCGCCTATTCAAACTCACACCGTAATATTACTACTCAGACTGACTCAGAGTACTTAAACAACTAAAGAACACACAATAACGCAACACGATGACAGTAACCAGACACACAATCTGTTACTCAAACACTCGTTACGGTGAACTACAGTATGAGCAGACGATGCAGAACGTACTTAGCACCAACAATACTCAAGACTTCACAACAGTATTAAACAACGCTCTCACGCATATTCAGGCGACCAGTCTGGCAATTCCAGAAAAGACGTCTCTCTGACCATTCTCTTTACATTGCTTTATATAGGTTTTACAAGATGCGTGTACCAACTTTTTGCGCGTATTTCAAAAAACTCCGTTACATCTGGCATCCGTTTCATTTGTCCCACTCCCGCGGCCAACTATGTTAAATGTTACGGGTGTTAAATGAATCACTTTAGATTGTAACGTCTCTGACTATCCAAAGGTCGTTACCAGACTAACGTGGGTTCTTGGGAGTGGTAGGGGTCTATTAGACAGAGGCCTTGTACTTATTTCCCAAATCTTCGTCACAACAACAAAAGCACTAATACTCGTCTTAGCTCAGTTACTAACATCAATTGGACAATAATCGATTTCTGTGTCCTGGGTGTCGAACTTCTTCAGACTAACCTGCTATTGGAACAGAGCAGTAGTCCGATCTATAGACTCAACAGTATGTAGTAAATCAACCAGAGATAACACTATAGTCTATAGATTCATTCGTCACAGCACTTTACAGTGACCTTCAGGTAAAAAGTTCACGTTACCCGAAGGTACTAGTTCTTCTTCGTATTCGGAGTAACAGATAATAACCACCGAAGACAATGAATCAGGTAGAACAAACAGGATACACTACAACAATGCTTCAAGTCGCCTATTCAAACTCACACCGTAATATTACTACTCAGACTGACTCAGAGTACTTAAACAACTAAAGAACACACAATAACGCAACACAATGACAGTAATCAGACACACAATCCGTTACTCAAACACTCGTTACAGTGAACTACAGTATGAGCAGACGATGCAGAACGTACTTAGCACCAATAGTACTCAAGACTTCACAACAGTATTAAACAACGCTCTCATGCATATTCAGGCGACCAGTCTCGCAATTCTAGAAAAGACGTCTCTCTGACCATTCTCTTTACATTGCTTTATATAGGTTTTACAAGATGCGCGTACCAACTTTTCGCGCATATTTCAAAAAACTCTGTTACATCTGGCATCCGTTTCATCTGTCCCACTACGGCGGCCAACTAACACTGGCACGCACGGTGGACTCGAACCCGCAAGTTTTCTACTGTTCAGCTATTAATCCTTCTAAGTACATGTTACGGGCTAGCCTAAAAGTTCGGGTAATTTTCTTTTTAAGTGTTTCTAGCATCTGTACTAAGATACCAGGCTCTACTAATTGGGCATCGGTTCTAGCCGAGCTTAACGCTATTGCTTCGGTTAATAAAATCTCGGTCTGTGTTTGCAAAAAGGCCTCCTGTAAATAAAAATCATTGGACAGGGCAGCATCCCGTGAAATCTTTAGCTCTTCTAACTGTTTCTGCATGTTGATTACTCTCTCTTTCTGATTGATCAGTTGATTATCTATCCTTTCAATCTGTTGGTTCTGAAACTCTAATGTTTTGTAGTAAGCATCCCGTTCTCTGCGAGCATTTGCTAAGTCCTTTTGATATTTGGATTCCCTGTTCAATTGGTGTTTAAGCATATTATTGACTTCGTCTAAAGATTCTTTTGTTCTTCGTAGCTGCTCTTCTGCCTGCTTAGCTTCTCTCTGCTGCTCTTGGTTCTTCTGTACTGCTTCTCGCAGCTGGACTCTTGTTTCTTCCAATAGATTGCTGAGTGCAATCCTTGCATCCTCCTTGTCTTGTATCTCTGTCTTCATTTGCTGAATTGCAGTATGTGCTTCGGTTAGTAATCTGTCTTTTGCGGCCAGTTGTTCTAGTGCTATGTCTTTTTGTTGGGTTAACAGTTGCTGTTCTGCCAACAGAGCCTGGAGCTGGGAGACTTGCGCCTGGAGCTGGTGGTTTTCGGCCTTGACGGCGTCAACCTCCTCCTCGAGTGGTGTGATATCTGCTTCTAGTAAATCTACTTTGTGTTGCATGTCATGTCGAATAGTGTCTGTGACTTCACAAATTTGTATAGGGAGCTGCTGGGAGAGATTAATGAGCAATTGCCCCATTGAAGCAAGCACAGAGAATACCGGTATTGAGGGGCAGAGAAGAGGGTGCCGTGGTGGTGAAGAGGATGAGGTGTGAATCTGTTGGGAGGTCGGTGGAGAATAATTGGGTGATGAGGTGGAAGATGCGGTGGGCTCCACAGGTGCTATGGGGGGTTCCGACGATGGAGTGATAGTAGTAGCGACAGATTGTATTACCTTTTGTTGTGTTGTTTCGGCCTTCGCTACAGCGGATTCTACGGCTTTGAGCAGTCTGTCGAAAGCTTCATGTTCCTCAGTTTGCTGTTCTTGCTCGGTATATTGCTGAGAGACTTCTTCGGTCGAGATGGGTTCTGTTTCTGTTTGTCGTTCTTGTTCCTGGTGCTCGGATGATGTGGATTGTGCTGTCGAGTCGTGTTGTATGGACGTGGCCGTGTCGTGGAAAGTTTCATCTTCGGCTTCCTTGTCTTGTCCGGTGGATTTCTATATGTCACTTTCGACGGAGCTGATTCTAATGCGTTTTCGGGGGAAGAGCTATCGGATCTCTTCTTCATCTTCTTCTTCGTCGTCTGCTAATGGTTGGACAGATTCTTCGTGTCGTAGGATGGGGCCTCTGGATGGTGGTTGAGCTGCTAGAATGACCGGAAAGAGAAAGGAAAGGATGTGGGGTAATCGAGACCGAGGGGTAGTTCCTTTATTAACCTGTTTCACTATGGCTACACATTCTTTATGGATCCTTTGAAAGAAATAGGAGGCGAATTTAACGGGTTCTCGGGAAGCTAGGTCGATGGCGGAGTAGAAAGGGCGGGATATACCGTAGGTGCGTTTCTGGAGGTTCAGGATGGCGACTAAGAACTGGAGTGCAGTTCTTTCGGGTTCAGGGCGGCAGAGGATGGCGTACTCATTCGATGAATAGCGGGGGAAAAGTTCTATCATGCGGGCTACGGGGATGCTTGGGCCATTCTCGTGGCCTTGTGGAGTGAGGCGGAAGGATTCGGCAAAGGCTTGGAAGGTCACTACGGTTCAAGATGGCAGGGAGAGGAAGATCCATTTGCTCAGCGAAGTTGGCCAACCCACGGGTGCGCAAGTATTCTCCTACCTCGGTAGGGATACCATCACGGAAAGCTGCATAATTCGCCAGTGCTTCCATGGCACACATGAAAACAGAGCACAGCACACGAGTACACAGAACACAGTGGGCGCACAGATTACAAACACAAAAACACAATAGCAATTTTTGGCGCAACAGAAGAGATTAAGTAGAGACATTACGTTGGGGGGGGGGGGGGGGTCGGACGTGATGGTTATCATTGTGCGGTGTTGGAATGATACTGCTTTCAATTTGGCGTGCATGCTCGAGTAATTGGTAAGGAGGGCAGCTTATGACATAAAGATTTTCGTTCTCTTTTTTTTTTTTTTTACGCGGCTATTTAAAAAAGAAAAAGAAAGAACAGAAGGAAAAGTAAAGTAAAAACCAAAAAAAACGCGATCCACCGCCGAATGTTTTAATGCGGGCTAGCAGTGTGTTGGTACGGCCGCAGCTTCGAACCGTTGATTGCTTTTGGAAGTGGGTTTCCGGTCAACGTAGTCAACCGAAAAGTTGCTGGACCGATTTGCTCTGAGATCTTGTAAGGGCCAAACCACCATAATTTGAATTTGCCTGCAGATCTATTTGACTTTGCATTATAGAAAAGTACAAGCTGTCCCACCGAAAAAATTGGAGTCTTCAAGTGTCGATCGTGCGTCCTAGCCTGTCTTAGTTGGACTTCGTGCATGGTTAAAAAACTGAGCCATCGGTGCTCGTCTGATTCTCTGAGAGTGTCCAACCGAAATGACAGTGAGTCTTCCGGTAGCAGTTTCTGGGTAATGGCCACACGCAGACTTGGTATAACTACTTCCATTGGTGCTATTGCTTCTAAGCCATAAGCTAGTTTGAAAGGTGTCAATCCTGTTGTTACCTTGTAGGTAGTCCGGTATGCCCATAACACTGCAGGTAGCAGTTGATCCCATCTTTTCGGTGCTTCCATGACCAATTTTTGAAGTATATTCAGCAGAGATTTGTTTGTGCTTTCGGCCAAACCATTAGCACGAGGATAATAAGGAGAACTAAATTTATGTGTGACCTGGAAAGACTGTGTAAGTGCCTTCATTAAATTGTTTACAAAATGAGTGCCTTGATCTGAGACAAGTTCCAGTGGTAAACCAAAACGTGGAAAGACATCGGTTAGCAGACATTTTGCTACTGCAACTGCTGTAGCAGACCGCAAAGTCTAGGCTTCTGCCCATCTGGTTGCATAGTCTGTACAGGTCAGTATGTAACGATTGTTACTGAAGACTGCTGGAGATGTAATCGGACCGATAAAATCTAGACCCCACTTCTGGAAAGGTTCCAATGGTAAGATGGGTTGTAGAGGAAAAACATGACATTGCAAGGGCTGTCCAGATCTTTGACAAGTATCACATTGTTTGACAAACTGTGATATATCTCTGTACATAGTTGGCCACCAGAGACCATTCTGCAGAATTTTTCGGTACGTTAAGTCTTGTTGGGGGATTCTTTGACAAGAAGGAGTTTGAGGGTTTGTAGGAGAAAATGAAAAGACCAAAAGAGAAAATACACCTTGGAAGTTTCTGCCGTTTGATTACAGTAAGAAAAGTACAATGTTTGAAATACAAGATACACCAATACCTCTGTGCACAATCCCACAGAGTGCCCAATTACAAAATATCCAATATCCCAATGTCCTCTTGCTGCCGACCTCCTCTGCAACAGACCTCCACCTGCTTCAAGCTTCTCCTTGTGCACACCTTGCACCAAGCTTCCACAAAAGGGGAGGAGTGAATACCTGTTGTCCGCAAGCGTGCACTGCCAAAGGACCTTGAGATACTTGGGGGAACTATAGCTTAGCACTTCTCTGCACCAAAATCCCTGGTCACTCTCTATGCACCTTGCACTTCTACTTCTGTGCGACGTACTCTGGTGACCCTTGCACTTCTCTCTCTCTTGCTCCCCTTTAGCCTATGCTCTCTTGCTTACTCTAACCTTGGTCCAAGAATGGTTCTTCCTTGATTTGAGTGTGTCGATCACGTACGCTCCTAACTGCAAGTGAATCTTGGTGCTCACTTTGATGTCCCAAGATTGCTCTCACAAGTGGCAGCCAACTACTCACTGTTTTGTCCTGTAGTGACTTTAGTCTAAAACCAAAAATTTTAATGGGGGGCCATACTTTCACCTGTGCGTACACTTTGCCGCTTCACATGCCTTCACATTTCCTTTTAATTCTTCACTTTTGCACATAAGGGGGGTTCACCTGAACCTTCCAAAACACTTTAAAACACACTTTGAACCTTAGGGAAATTAGAGAAAGTACCTCTGCAACTTGCAACCTATTTTCTCCAATTTACCCTTTGTGGATAATTCATTGTGCACTACCTGTGCACTTTGACACCTGCACTTACGCACTTTGACTTTGCACCTGTTGACTTTGACCTTGACCTTGTTGACTTTGACCTATTGACTTTGACCTGTTGACTTTGACTGCAGTTGACTTTTACCAACATGACTTTTATGGGCTCAACAAGTCTGCTGCAAAATGGCCACCGGAAGGAATTAAGTGAGCCAAAGTAATAACTGAGTTAACTTCATGCGGTGGTATACATCAAAGTAGAATTCGGGTATGATCCACATAGTATAATTCTCCAGCAATTAACCAAAATCGGCGGCTAAATACTACAATTTTCCTGCGTACTGCCGTAGAAGTCTGAGATGGAAGACGACCTTCGGTGAGAAAAGTCAGGATCTGATCATAATATGTAGATGGTGTATGTGGGTCTGTAATTTCGTCATTCATTGGTTCAAAGCTATAGATTGCTGGAGCTGTGTCATCTATACCTACCGGAGCTTCACCGGAATCTAAGTGGGATAAGAAATCTGCTAAGTTATGTGAACTGCCTGGCCGGTGAATGACCTCATAGTCGAATTCCTGCAAGAGTAGCACCCATCGTGCTAATCGGCCACCTACATGCTGTTGTCTGACGAGATAGACAAGTGCAGCATGATCTACATGAAATGTGAATTTACGGCCCAGTAAGTAATGTCTGAATTTTTTGACAGAATATACTAGCCCTAAACATTCTCTTTCTGTTACAGAGTAATTCTTCTCAACAGGGGCTAATCTTCGACTTGCATAATACACTGGTCTGAACCACTTATCAATTTGTTGCATCAACACACTTCCTATTGCTATATCTGAAGCATCAACAAATACATGAAATGGGTGATCCCAGTCCGGCGGCTGTAAGATAGGAACTTGTGTTAATAAATTCTTTAAACGAATGTAAGGATCCCTAATTTTTAGGGATTAAGCTTAATTCTGTTCTTGTTTAAGGGGACAAAGTGCATTTAATAGGGCACTTTTTAGTAGGCTGGAGTAGGCTTTTTTTTAGGCTTCAATAGGCCTCTCTCTTTCTTATTCTAGAGAGAGAGAAAGAGAATCTACTTTCCACATCATCAAACTCGTACATGTATTTGAATAAAAAAATGAGTTTTTTTAAAAAGTCTCATTTTCAGTGTATATTAACTCAAAAGAGCCTATTTTTTAATATATATGTCAGAAGTTACTTTTTTGGGCCCATTTTCTGAAGTTTCTTTTAGAAAAAGTATAATTTTCAAACTCCCTCCAAAAGTAAGTGCCACATCATCAAATCCGTGACTATGCTTCCCCCAAAAAATGACTTTTTTCAAATTTCATCATTTTCAGCCATACTCAGTGGAAAAATACACTTTAACCCATACACATACAAGAAAACACATTTTTTGAGCAAAACCTATGCTTTAGACTCCCTTCCAACCAGTTTTTCATCTTTGTTTTTGATATTGTTGGTCATTAGCAAAGATGGTGTTGACATGTATCACAAACTTCACAGTAGAACGTCCTCATGCTCCTGCATCAACAAGTATCCATGTTCGTGTGCCTAGAGAGTTTGCTCCAAATACACGATGCAACAATGATGCCAATTCTCAAAATGAACGTCGTGCAGCTGGAGAAAAAAGTATTGATCTTTGGGCTCATGGTTCACTCTATCCTCTTGATCCAATATCTTCTTACCATCCAACATTCCATAACCTCTCAACTTTACTTCAGTTCATTGGTGCGGGTGAAGCTGGACTATTAGGTTACTGCAAGAGATTATCTACACATTCACTTGCTACTGCTAAGTATTGGTTCCAACAACATCACATCCATCATATGAGGGTGGTCACTTTAGAAAGCACAATCATATCTTTACAAAAACAACTTGCAGATTTGGAACAGGATACTGAAGCAAAACAAAGCACAATTTCAAAGTTAACTGCCAATCTCCAGCAGCTGAAAGAGACTCCACTTGGTATGAGACATAGGAAAAGATCATTGTCATCCTTTGAAGCTCTTTCAAAAGGTGGTGGAGCACGCAAACGACGTATATATGCAACAAGGTGAGTGTTTGTTTTACTTTTATATGTTTTAATGAAGATTTGTAATGGAATATTTCATTGTGTAGGTCGTTTATTGAAGACATAACTGCTTCATCAACAACACAAGACCAATTCAAGCTGATGAATAGCTGTATAAACACCAAAGAAATCACTTCTGCTTTAGACTCACGCATAGGAAAGTGTATTAGAGTTGTTGTTGAAGCTGAGTTTTCAAAGAAGTTAAAAAATCTTATCACAGTGCAAGATGTGCAGGCAATATGTGACGAAGCAGGCATCAGTAGAAATGGGTATACTGCAATGTACACCCTTCTCAGGCAAGCCTTACAATCACAAGGTATTTCTCAAAGTATATTTCCATGCCCATATAAATTGTCTATCAATAAAAAAACTTCAAATGAGGATGTGACTCGTACTATTGGACAATATTTATTCATAGAAGAAACTATGCCTGCCTCTATTTATCATCCAAATATTCCCAAGAAGCAATCAAAAATCCTATCTACACAAGGATTTACTTACACTAAATTCAACAATATATTTGTGGATCTTCAGAAGCTTCAACAAGCAATGGTTCACTTTTATAGTTCAACAATCAAAGGTACCCCTACTACCTTTTATTTGGTGTTGAAGTTCTATTGCATTCAAGTGTCATATTAAGATAATGTTTTCTCTTTTGTGCAGACTGTAATGTTAAGTTAAAGTTCATACTGAAGCTTGATGAGTGTCAAATCATAAAGGGTCGGCGACTAGAAAGGTTGAGTGTGACGCTAATGAACGAAATTATGGACCATGCAATGAGTGATGAAACTTTAGGAGAGAGGGACCATTTGACTTACAGTGTGCAATCAGAGAGAGATATCTGGTGGTTAGGTGCTATAGAAGTTCCCAAAGAAACAAATAATGTTATTTCATGGATTTTTAGTAGGACTCCGTGGATTACGGAAGTAATCTCTTCTCAAATACATGGGCAAAAGCTTTTTGTAGATGATATAGGTGATTTTGATGTAGAATGGCATTTGGGTGGAGACCTTAAGAGTATAAAATGCATGTTAGGTTGTAAACAAGGAGCATCTTCTCTCTATCCTTGCCCATATTGTACACAAGGTTACAAAGGATCTAAGAGACAGTCTAAACATGCAAGGGCATTGACGAGAGTTGATGACTCTGAAGAAATTGATGAAACAGACTCATTGAATCACAGGGAATGGGAGATATCACTTTTGAGGTGTCCAATGTTACAGGAACCGACTCGTGATAAAATAAGCAATGATTGGAACCCCATTATCCCATTTCCATTAGTCAATGTTCACTTTTGTACTTTGCATGCATTCATGAGGATCTTTGATAGGCTTTTGAAGCTCCATGTTGAATATGCATTTGCAATGAAACCACTAGAGAGGTCTATAATAGCAATCCAGAAAATAGAAGATCTTTTGAATTCTATAGGTTGTCATGGTGGCCACGTATCTTTAGTTGTTAAGAAGTATGGTGAGTCTCAAGAGATTTTACAACAAGTTTCAATGACTGGGAAGAAGGCACGATGTTTCTTTAAAAAAGATGTGAATAGTCAAGATGATGGGAAATGGGAGCTTTGGAAGGACCTCTGTTCAATTACAACTGACAATGATAGTCAGGTTGATCTCATTAACAAACGAAAGAAGGTTTGGTCATCGTTCGATCAATTGTTACATTTGATGTGTTTGGCTTCCACTAATGCTTCACAACGAGAATTATTCCAAGTGACTTTGAAGGAGTTTACACAGTCATTCATCTTATCTTGGGGAGAAAGCAACATTACACATTACATAGTAAGTTTCGCTTACATTTTTTTATTTGGTCTTAAACACTATGTGTATATCTTATTGACCAGATCATAGCATATTCTTTTTGCACATGGAGCATATTTTATGAATCGATATGGGTCACTGGACATTTTTAGTACACAAGGAATGGAGAAGTCACATTACAGGGCTAGAGGTGTTTACTTTAAAAACACTCGTCATGGGGGTGGTCTACTCCAATCAAACTATTTAGAAGAAATGTTCAATTGGTTCTTTCGTGCGACATTTGCTAGAAAATATGTAATGGAAAAGGCATGTGAGTCACAACTAGCAAAGATTACACGAAAGCTACAACATGATATTGCAAGAGAGAAGTGGATGTCATCGTCAGGACCCGAACATCATGCCCAATGGCGTTCACAAAGAGTCCGCGAGGGTTCTGCTTGGAAATAATTTCCAAACTCTTAAAATGCATTATACTTTTCAAGGTTTTTATAACCCCTTTCACTTCAAATAAAATTCTACTATTTTTGTGAATATACTTTTAATGTCTTAAAACTAATTTTTATCCATTTAAATGTGAACAGGACAATTCTTAAGTGAAAGCCTATAAATAGAGGTGTCCTTCCTCATTTTACCACTTTACAATCTAAGAGAATGGCACGCACAAAGCAGACTGCTAGGAAGGATCATGTCGTCTACCCTAGCCATGTGCAAGGTACTCAGCGCCCAACATGGATGACACCCCACAAGAAGCGTCGAACCACAAGCCACTCTTCAAGACGAAACTCAGGTGCAGGGACACAGTCCGGTAGCATTGCATCGCGGGGGGATGAAGGTTCACCAGAGAGAGATGTATCCCAAGAAATAAATTATTCCCCTTCTGCATCTCATGATGAGCCCCCAATCAGGACACCAGTGAAGGCAAGGCCCAAACAACGAGGACATAGACGAGTTGTGATTGAGACATCAAATTTATCGAGTTCCTCAGATGAAGAAAGTATAAATGAGCCACCATGGAACAATGATGATATCCCCGTGAACCATCGAGTAACACAAGGAGGCAAGACACTCCCCCCAGGACAAGGACAAAGACCAACCGATGAAGAAAGAGAGCAAGGTCGGGCAGAGGAAGTAAATGATGAGGCAGGACCATCTAGGCGTCCTCCAAGAAGAAAGAAGAACTATCAACCACGTCGTAGACCACAACGACCACAACCCAACATCCCCCCAAATGCAAGAGCACCACAAAGGCGCAGAAAGCAAACCAGAGCCTTTGCGGAGATTCGACACTATCAAAAGTCTGTGGAGCTTCTGATTCCACGAAGGTCATTTGCAAGAGTTGTGAAGGAAGAGATCCAACGCTATTGCGCTGGACTTCGTATCCAAGGGATAGCCATTGAAGCTCTACAAGAAGCTGCAGAGGCGTATCTTATATCAATGTTGGAGGACTCTAACCTATGTGCCATCCATGCAAAGAGAGTGACAATACAACCTAAAGATTTGCAGCTAGCTAGGAGAATTAGAGGGAATAACCATTAACCATAATTTGTACTCCCTTGTTTGGATAACCTTTTGTATATCCCATACGATGAATATTTTGTAAAACCCAAATGATGAATATAATCTTTGTCTTGTCATATTTGCTCTCCCAAATGTTTATCTCTTAGGGTACATGTTTTGAAGTTTATTTCTCCTATGTTTGTAGGTGTGTTTTTCCAGTACATCTTTGAAGTGTTTTTCATAGTTGTATCATTCTTTTTTCTGTACTTGTTGTAAGTGGTAATGCTATTTAATGCATTTCATGGCCAAGAAATGCCAAAAAAAGGCCTGCCACAGAAACGCGGGGATGGGCCCTGAAAAAGTTTTGCAGGGCCTATCCCCGCGTTTCTGTGGCAGGCCTTTTTTTGGCATTTCCAAGCCATGAAAACCCATGCCATGCACATGGGGGCATATGATTAGCCTTGGCCATAGTGCACTGCATGCTAAACCCCTGACCAATAGCTAAGAAATGTTTATGAACATACATACATGCACTGATTTACTGCTGCATGCTTATATGCACCCAGAGGAGTCTTAATTTTCTCTAATTATTGCATATAAGAAGAGTGTTCCACATTTCCCCAAGTGAAGGTGCTAATTGAGAAGATAGACTTGCAATACAGGTAACCTAGTGCATAGGATGGCCTAGGAATGCAAAAAAAAGGCCTGCCACAGAAACGCGGGGATGGGCTCTGCAAAAGTTTTGCAGGGCCCATCCCCGCGTTTCTGTGGCAGGCCTTTTTTTTGCATTCCTTAGCCATTCCATGCATTTTGGGCAACACAAATTACAAGAAACAATGGAAAAAGACTGATTAAACTGTGCAAAAGTTATGAGATTGTCAAACCATAAAGATATAATAGATTGAATGCACATGGAAATTGGAAAAACAAAACATTGGTATTATAAAGTTTTTACAATTGGCTCTTGGCCTTGAGCCTCTCCACTACATTCTTTCTTCTCTGAAAAGATAGAGGCAATTGGTAAGTCAAAACTGATTGGGATATTAATTGAGGGTCTGTCAATCCAAGACCCAAAGCTATTCCTATTTGACCTAATATTTTTCCTCTAAAGTTAACTCCTAGGGTAGTAAGGGCAAGGGACTTCCTAACTAGAAATATACAATTGGTCCCTTGCATTATTGTAGATAGGCACAAAACTTTACTCAAGGCCTTCATACACCAAGTCATGAAGTGTCCTTGAGGGGAAAAGTCCTTGTGGATTATTACAAAATCTTCCTTTGGCAATTTTCCAGTCCGGCGGCTATCTGGCATTCCTAGGTCCATTCAAATTGGCGAGGATTCTTGGTGATTAGCTTGTTTAGTGGTATAGCCAGATGAGCAAGCCACCGTAAGTGCCATCCATGCCATCTTACTTGGCCCATGAAGCGCATAACTTCCTTCGGTGTAGTGGGCATCGGAGCTTCTAAAACTGCCGAAATTTTATCTGGATCCACCTGTATGCCTTGTGCAGATACAATGTGGCCAAGTAACTTGCCACATGAAACCGCAAACACCGATTTGTTTGGATTCAAACAGAGTCTATATTCTCTGCATTTCTGAAAGCAGCACCGTAAATGGAATAGATGTGCCATCATTTTACCAAAAATTGAGAAATCGTCGAGATATACTTGCATAAAGGAAGTGAGATAAGGCGAAAAGATTTACTGCATACATCTTTGAAATGTGCTTGGTGCGTTTCTCAATCCAAACCACATTACGGTACAAGCAAAGACACCCCAGTTGGTAATAAATGCAGTTTTTGGTATATCTTCTTCGGCCATTCTCACTTGGTTGTAGCCACTGTATCCATCTAGGAATGAATACATCTCGTGGCCTGCTACTCTATCGAGCATGGTATCCAAAAAGGGGATTGGAAAGGGATCCGGTAATGTTGCTGCGTTTAATTTTCGGTAATCTACACACATTCGCAATCGCTTGTTTTTCTTGGCACAATCACAATCGGAGAGATCCATTCAACATGCTCTACTGGCACGATGAATCCGGCTTTTAATAACCTATCAAGTTCTGCCTTTACCTGAGATGCATAATGGGGATTCATCTGGTAGCTGGGTTGCTTTATCGGTCTTGCTTTTGGCTTCAGCATGACCCTGTGTTGGTAGATGCGGGGGTCCAATCCTTTCATGTCCTTGTAGTCCCATGCAAACACATCGGCAAATTCGCGGAGTAGTTGGATTAGATCAGCTTCAAATAATTCCGGTAAATTTTGCTTTATCTTTATAGGACGCAAATGATCTTCATCTCCTAAATTGTAAGTGATCAGCTGATCTTCGGGGACATAGAACTGTTGAGGTTTCTCTGTGTCGTCTGTTGGTTTAAGAAGTTGTTGTAGTTCATCATCATGTGTCAAAACAGTGTCTTCCTTCTTAGCCTCTTCTGTGATGGGTATTACTGTACAGACTGAAGCGTTCCAATTATCTACAACGGACTGTAAATCAACAGTCCCTAAGGAAATTAAGTCCGCGTTACTCTTTAGAAACTCTTCTTCTTCATCATCTGACAATCCATCTAGCATATGGACTGGTTCAGCAAAATACGGTCTAGCGTGTAGCTCGCAAGGTTGTATAGCATCTAATTTTACCACATATCTACGATTGGCATCTTTAAACGTAAGCTCTTGTGCAGACCAGTCCTGTATTACCTTCGCATGTTTCAGCCACAATCGGCCGAAAAGAAGGTTGTAATCCAAAGTGGATTCCAGTAGATCTAGTATAACAAAGGTCATTTTAAAGGTCGTACCTTGCAAGGTGATGGGTACATTCCGCACAAGTCCTAAGGGATGGACTCTTGATTGATCTGCCATTCTGACAAAAAATTGAACTGGTTCGATTTCGGTCCATCCTAACCTTTTGCATAATGTTGCAGTCGCAATGTTAACACCAGAGCCTCCATCAATTAGTACCTGCGTAATCTTATGATTCTTATACCATACTGTAATCAAGGGAACTGAATGATCAACCGTAGAATTAGGTTCCGGTTGAACTGCTGCTGTCGCTGGAATACAAGAAGGCACCGGACTGAACTGTTGTTGGAACTGTTGTCGAATTCCAGGTACTAATGCCAGTAGTTGGCCCAGAGGCAGGGTGATAGATGCCTTAGATAAGATTTCCCAGGCTTGTTGAGATTGGTTGACAGGCTCCACCGATGTTGAAGCTGATGCCTCTGCTGATGCGGAGGTGTCTACTGTTGGTAATGTGTCTGTTGCTGATGCTGTTCCCGTTGCTGACTCCCGTTGTTGTGTTCCTTCCTTTGTTAACGAGGGCTGGGTTACCGGAATAGGCTCTGAGAAGACTGGTGGTTCTGCTGTGGTCCATTGACTAGCCTTGTTGTACGTTCTGTGTTGTTCACGTATCCCTAGTTCAAATATTTCTGCTGTCGGCTGCAGTTGTTTACCGGATCGGGTCTGGACTGCAGCAGCCTGTGTTTCCACCGGTGTGATTTTGTACCATGTTGGCCATTGGATTTTGACGTTCCTTCTTCCTTTGATCATACTCAACTGCATCCTTGCAAAATCTCCTAATATGTCCATACTCACCACAAAAATGGCAGCGCGGTGGTGGTAAATTGGGATTTTTCGGTGGTGGTCCGTTCTGCCAGCGGTTTGTATTATAGTTGTTATTTCTCTATCCTCTGTAATTTCGATATCCTTGCTGCTGGTTGTTTCTCATTAGCGGAGGCACATAGTGGTTGGCTGGCTGCCCTTGTTCCTGGATAATTGCATTGACAGTCGTTGTTCCCTGTACTCTAGCGTTGTATGCGCAGTTTTTGGTGGTATGTTCGGTAGTGTTGCAGATAGCGCAGAATGTCTGATTAAGTGCACAATTGGCACTAGTATGTCTTGAATTTTTGCATGTGATGCAATATACTTGTCTGGTCATATCTTCGGTAACAATTTTGTTTGTTTTTAACCACTCCAGATCTTCTGTAAATCCGCCGACTTTGTTTTCCAGTTGCAGAGTCATTGCGATGACTGCATCGAGTGTCATAGCTCCGACACATCTTATGATCATGATCTGCTTAAGTTGTGGAGTCAAGCCATTGATGAACCACTGAGTGATAACATCATCTGGTAAGTTAGCATGGGCCGGTGGTAGCTGCCTTAAGTGCGTTCTGAAGAGAGTAGCATACTCCTGTACGGTTTGATTTACCTTCTGTCTGTTGTTCTGTAGATAGTCAAAAATTTCGGCTGGATTCTTTTTTAGCCTAACGCTGCAGAAAAGAATCTCGTACTGCTTCATAGGTGCCGAAGTGATTAATATCATATTCTGTAAGCCATCTAGCTGCTTCATTGACCAGTGTAGCTTGAAAGACAATAGCCTTATAGGCCGGATCCGGTGGATGGTTGAGAACTGCGTAGCTTATCTCGAAAGTGCGTACGTGAGCATCCGGATCATCTCTTGGGAATCCACCAAATTTTGTGTACGTCACTCCTGTTGGAGGCGGCCTGGGTGGACATAACTGTTGTTGCTGATGTTGTTGCCCGTTCATGGTGAGTGTATTGTGACTATCTTCTGTGTCTCAGGGCTGAATATCTGAACTATCGGAATCTGTATCGTCGGATGGTGCACTTTTCGGTGCGATGTTCTTGCTTAGTATGCTTCGAATCTTAGTTTCGAACAATTTTCCTTCCTTCTGGATGTCCCGTGTAGGGGAACTTACTTCAAAAGGTGGTGGCTGGGCTGAAGATTCACCAAAAAATGGTAAACCGTCGCCGAAAAACTGTGATTCTGTCACCAAAATATCACCGGAATGTACCAAAATATCACCGGAATGTATCGAAATTTCGCCAAAATAAGGTGTTTTTTTGCTTTCGTCGATTTCTTTGGCTAATGTGTTTCTAATCGTAGACAAATTCGAATTTTTATCCAAGATTGTTAAACTAACTTTAGGCTGTGTTCTGGTAGATTCTGGAGTTACTATATCTCCGACAGACTGTGCCGAAATAGTACCGGAATGTACCAGAGGCGTAACACGTTCCACCGGAATATGACCGGGATCGGTTCTAACGTTCTTAACTTTCTTGACAACTGGGTCAGATCTAGTTGTACTTCTACCTCCCAGAGTTGTCTTTAGTACATTAAGTACTTCAAACTGATGGTTCTTGGGATACGTTTCGCCAAATCGAGTAACCGGCATGTATCATCTTTTGTACTAATCACTTAATATTACTATCGAAACAGTTTGCAACAATCTGGTTCTGTTGCTTCTTCCAATCAATCGAACGATAATCTGGATGTTTGATTCTGACAGACAACTGGCAATCTTGATGCCACTTTCCCACAGTCGGCGCCAAATGTTAAATGTTAAATGTTACGGGTGTTAAATGAATCACTTCAGATTGTAACGTCTCTCACTATCCAAAGGTCGTTACCAGACTAACGTGGGTTCTTGGGAGTGGTAGGGGTCTGTTAGACAGAGGCCCTGTACTTATTTCCCAAATCTTCGTCACAACAACAAAAGCACTAATACTCGTCTTAGCTCAGTTACTAACATCAATTGGACAATACTCGATTTCTGTGTCCTGGGTGCCGAACTTCTTTAGACTAACCTGCTATTGGAACAGAGCAGTAGTCCGATCTACAGACTCAACAGTATGTAGTAAATCAACCAGAGATAACACTATAGTCTACAGATTCATTCGTCACAGCACTTTACAGTGACCTTCAGATAAAAAGTTCACGTTACCCGAAGGTACTAGTTCTTCTTCGTATTCGGAGTAACAGATAATAACCACCGAAGACAATGAATCAGGTAGAACAAACAGGATACACTACAACAACGCTTCAAGTCGCCTATTCAAACTCACACCGTAATATTACTACTCAGACTGACTCAGAGTACTTAAACAACTAAAGAACACACAATAACGCAACACGATGATAGTAATCAGACACACAATCCGTTACTCAAACACTCGTTACGGTGAACTACAGTATGAGCAGACGATGCAGAACATACTTAGCACCAACAGTACTCAAGACTTCACAACAGTATTAAACAACGCTCTCACGCATATTCAGGCGACCAGTCTAGACATCTCTCTGACCATTCTCTTTACATTGCTTTATATAGGTTTTACAAGATGCGCGTACCAACTTTTTGTGCGTATTTCAAAAAACTCTGTTACATCTGGCATCCGTTTCATCTGTCCCACTCTGGCGGCCAACTAACATAGGTAATCCCACCCTTGCCAACTGATAATTTTTTATACTTTCCATAATCATGCAAAAGGGTATTCCTAGGCCATCTGCAGCCCAACGATGTTGGTCCGGATTTATCCCTTTTTTCAAAGCAAATGTAACAATCTGTTCCTCATATTCATCATGCATTTTTCTAATGAATTCCATTCTATATTCTCTGTCTATCAGAAGTTTCTGGACAAACTCCTCTGAGTACTCTTCTACAGGTGCTTTGTTTTCTTGTTCACCCCCGTGTTGGGTTCTGTCATCATCTCCTACTTCATATTCTTCTATTTGTGTAGCCTCTACCTGCTCTTCCACCTGAGTTTGTGATTTTTCCAACTTTTCTGTAGCTCTTCTATTGTCAACATTAAACTCTTATTTTGAGAAGTCCACAACTCTCTTTCTAATTTCCACTCATTTCTTTCCTTTTCCAAACTCAACTGCCAATCACTTCTCTCTCTTTTTATATCCATATGTAACTTATTGTACCCCCTCATTGAGGTAGCAGCATGTATACTGGCTTGTTTTTCCAACTCCTTGGCTTCTTTCAAGTATGTTTGCAATCTCATGATTTCCTTGTGCAAATCTTCCTTCTCCTCCTGTGTCACCTGAACAATCTTGCTTTCTTCCTTCAACTAGCCTTCTTCCATTAATAATTTGTTTATTTCCTCATTTGCTTTGACCATAATTTGATGGTTGAACCTCCAATTCCTCCAAAGAAATTCCTCAATTCCTCATTTTTCTCCTTTTACAATCCTGTGTGTCAATTCCTCATTTTTCTCCTTTACAATCCTCAATTGTTCTGCCAATTGTTACGTTTCCTTTTTGTGCTCCTTAATGATACTATTGCCTTTTTCAAACTCAGATTCTGCTACCATACCTGATATAATCATGTTTCTACTTGATGGTCTGAACTGCTCTATGTTGCTCATAATGATCTTGTAAGCAGATCTTATATTTTTAGGTATCCTTTCCAACCCAACTTCTATTTCCATTTGTTTGACTTCTATCTGCTTGTTTTCTTTGCCCTCATTCTCTTCTTCATCTTCTTCCTCATACTCTATGACCTGGGTCTTTTGTTCTTCATGGCTCTTATCTGCTTCCATTTTTTCTCGGTCTACAACATCTTCCTCATATTCCAATATCTGATCATCCTTATTCTCATGTCCTAATGTATCTTTAGTTGTCTTTGTTTCTTCTGCTTTCTTGTTCTCCATCACTTGTTCTTCTTCTTCAAAGAGATGTCTTTCCTTTACCTGTACTTCCTTTTCCTGAATTAGGGTTGATTCAGTTTCCTCAATAAGCTTTATCTGATCATTACTTATCTGCTCTTTCTGTCCTTCCTCTTGCTCATCTATATCCATGAGATCCAGCTCTTCCTCTTGTCCTTGATCTTTTGTAATTGTAAACTCTTCATTATGATTCAAGTCGTATAGTATGTCTTCTATGCTTTTATTTATCTCTTTCTCTGTAATTCCTTCTTCCATTTCTTGAGCTTTCTTCTTTTCCATTACTTCTTCTGTTTCCTTGATTTGATCTGTATCTTTTTGTTTATGTGCTGAATTGCAAAACTGAACTTCTTTTTCTGCTTCTACTTTCCCTTCATCCAATATGAAATAGGTTTGATATAAAGGTTTTGTCCATATTGTCTTTAGTCCTGAGTCCACTAATCCACAATTGAATTCCTTCCTGACTTCACTCTCTTCTTCCATCATCACTGCTTTGCCTTTCAACAGCCTTCTCTCTTCTTCAGGACTAACTTCTTTTGGTGCTTCTTCTTGGACTTGCTTTCCTTGTGGCTTCCCACTCAATTCTTTTGGTGTTTTATTTTTTTCAGAAGCTTGTGTTATCACATTTGGTGTACTAGGCACTGATAAGTTCAAACTTTTTAACAAAAAGTTTTCAATATCACTTTCAGAGTCTGAAGAAAATTGTGAAGAGCCTGCTATTCCTATTTTATCCAATCTTGATTCTTTCACAGCCATAGATTCCTCTTGCTTATCTTCTTCTACTTTTGCTTCCTTTGTCTCCATCCTTGGTACAGGTTCTGCTACTGATTTTCCTTTACTTCTCTTGGTTAACTTCCTCTTTTGTATCGGTTTCTTTTGAACCTTCTTCTTTGCTACAATTGTAGTTCTTATTTCAGGAGGTCCCTGTAGCTCTTTGAAATATGCTAACAGTTCCACTTCTTTTTTGACAAAAACTTCCTCTATCTCAGCTGCCATCATCTGATCATGCAGCTCTTCATAGTGTTCTACTTCCTCTTGAATCCAATCAGTTGCTTTGCACGAGTAGTTCTCCAACATCTTTTGATATTGAGCTTCATATACTGCCCTTTTATTATTTCCTTGAGTCAAATAGATATACAACTGCTCTTTGCTTGTCTGAGGTGGGTGTGGGTCATTTGAAGACTGTACCTACTTCTGAGCAGCTTCATGCTCTTCCTTAGCTACTTCTACCTATTCCAACTCCACCTTTCTTGGATCCAATCTTCTTTTCTTTACTGGAATGACTTCTTCTGAAATTCCTTTTCTTTTCCTTTCCGCTCCCCTCATGCTTGATTGGCCTTGTGATTCTCTTACAGATATCTTCCTTGAAGGACTTTTGATTCCTGCCATCAAATTTTTGAAATATTGGGCTGCTGGAGCCAGCTGTAATTGATCCTCCATCCCTAGAACATGATATATAATTCTAGCTCCATTCATATACTTCTTTTGCTCCCAGTGTTTGTCTGCTTCCTTTAATTGCTCATGTATATATGGTGATACATCCATTATTCCAAAGGGCTTAGTTCTATCCTTATTATTGAACATAATCAATGTTACTGATTTGTGTGGCATGGTGTATCTAGGCAGTTTTGGAAAACAGAAATATTGCAAAAACATTCTGATGGCATACTCCTCATTTTCTTTTCCCTTAAAATCAGGAAACTTAGAATATCTTGTATATGTTTCTTTATTCTTCCTGACAAAGCTGTTATCCAACTTAGTTCCCATTGGGTAAAACTGAAGAGCTGCCCTGATATGCTGTGCTTTTATTGTGATGATCACCTCTTTGTTCTCCTTGTCCTTGACTGAACACCTAAAATATGCATCATTTCCCCTTCCAACTTCCAACAGACTATTCATCACTTGTGCAACTCTTTCAAAGTCTATAAAGAATATGGGTTCATCCAACAACCTGTGTAATCCTACTGCTTTCCATCTTTTGTAATTGACTGCACTTTTCTGGAATTTGTAAAACTTCTGACACAGCATAGTGTATTTGTAACCTCCAACTCCCACTGTAAATATGTGCTGGCCAATAATATCTAGAGTTTCCTTGAGTTCCTTGACTATCTTTTCTGCTTCTGGAATCTCTTGCTCTTCATCAGATTCTAATTCTACTGTCTCCATTGTTGCTTCATTATTTAAGAACCAATGTCCTCTAGACAGAGTGACTAAGTCTGCTTTGAACTCATGGATTGGTAGTTCCTTTGAATTCACCATTCTGGAGAAAATGTAGCATTACACAAAAAAAGAAAACACTCCACCCACATGAGTCATAAGAATGTTAAAAATGACATTTGTTTTGAGATGAAATGAAAGAAAATTGAAAATAAAATCTCAATTAAATCTTGACTTCCCCAAAAAAACTCAATTAAAGTGATCATTACATGTGTAGCAAGATGTCTAGTGCTCTCTTCTTTTCTGATAGCTCTTATCCAGGAAGGAGATATTTAAAAGAAAAATGAATAAAAAAAATAAAAAATCATAAAAAATAAGAAATAAACATAAAAAATAATAAATAGAAACCTACTACCCTTCTACCTATATCTTGCTTTGTGCTATATAACTTATAAAAGGAAAAATGGATTATTTTTTCTCTTTTTTTTTCTTTTCTCTTTTTTCTTTTCTCTTTTTTCTTTTCTCTTTTTTTTCTCTTTTTTTTAATAATAATAATAAATTTAAATTTTTTTAATAATAATTTCTTCCATTTATTTTCTTCCCCTCCTAATTCTCTTCTTAGAAAAAGGATAAGGTAGAATTATTTGTCATAATTTCTAATATATCATGATTTCTTTTCTGTAACATTCTGATTTTCTTCTTTAAAGAATTCTAAATATAGATCAAATATAGATGGTCTTTTTCCATTGAATCAAATCTGATTTTTTTACCCAATAATATTTAACCCTTGCTACCCTTGTCTTAGGAAAAAATCCATCTCCTTCTGATAAGCTGTTTTGGAATTTTTTGGCTTCCATATCCATTTTGTCCTGGAATTTTGTTTTGATGGGCAGGGCTTGTGTATACTTTGTTTCCACATCCTTCTTATTCTAATGCTTTGATGCTTCGGACTATGTCATAGTTGCCACCTCGCTTCTGTCTCTTCACCCTTTTTTGCTCCTTCAATTTTTTGCTTGTTTTGATTAAATGAAGCTTGATCATTTAGTAATTGTATTGGTAATGTCTGTGTTTCTTCTGATGAAAAAGCAAATCCTTCCAGGTCTGGGTCATGAACATCCTGTTGATCTTCCTGCTCTTCATTACTCAATAAAAACATAAAAAAACTTTTGTCATTTATTGTCAACTTAAGCTTCATTTTTTCAAAATCCAAAATTACTTTACCTTGCTTTAGCCATGGTTGTCCCAAAATCAATTTCTCAATCATCAAATGATCTGGCCATTCTTCACAATCTATTTTCATATATTCCTCATTGAACTTAACTTCAATAGAAGGTGAAGACATGCTTTGTATTATTTGTCCTACCAAAGTTTTGATAAAGATTTTACTTTTAGTCCTTTTTAGGTTAAACTTTTTCAACAAATCTGAACTGATCAAGTTTACTTGTGCACCTGAGTCTATCAAGACCTTGATTTCCTTATTCTGAAAATTCATTATTATGATAGGCAAATGTTTTCTTTCTTTTAGAGGTGTTTCATAAAAAAGTACTTCTCTAAGATTCTTGATTTTTCTTATCCTTTCCTTTGCCTCTTCTTGAGCCTCTTTTCTAATGTTTTCCTCTTCCTTTTTTGTGCTTTGAGCTTGATGTATTCTTCTCCATTTAGAGACAATCAATGGAAGGTCATACCTTCTAACTCTACATCCACTTATGAAGTTTGGCATGATTTCCCCATCTATGTTGGCTAGTTGGATAGCTCCACTGTTACTTATTTGATGGATAATATAAGGCCCATGTCCTTTTTTCTGAAATTTCTTCTGATGTTCCTTGACTGTGTATGCCAGAACTAGATCTCCTTCTTGTAGATCTTTTTCTTTTATGTGAACATCATGATAAGCTTTTTGCCTTTTCTTGTCTGCATATATACTCATAATTGCTTGGAGTCTAGAAGCTCCCAGTTGTTCCAATTCCATTACTCTCTCAGATAATTCATGTCTAGTCCAATTGTATTGACTACCCACTTTTAGTGTTGGAATAAGGAATTCCAATGGTAGAACTGCAATTTGTCCATATACCAAATTAAATGGTGTGGTTCCTAATGCATTTTTGTATGCCACTCTATAGGCCCATAGGACATGATTAAGTTGTAAATCCCAATCATTCCTGTTTGTGTTTACCAATTTTGACAATACAGTACACAGTACTTTATTAGTACTTTCTGCTAACCCATTGGCTTGTGGGTGATATGGGGCTGACTTTCTATGACTAATCATGAAATATTCAGTTATGTTTTCTATGATTTGGTTCAAAAAATGAGTCCCCCTATCACTTACCAATTCAATTGGTAGTCCAAATCTGGTGATGATATTTTCATAGAGAAATCTAGCAGTAGTATGAGCATCATTCCTTTTTGTAGCTCTAGCCTCTGCCCATTTGGTTAAGTAATCTGTGGCCACTATTATGTATTCACCATGGGATTGTCTTGCTGGAGGATGTATAGGTCCAATGAAATCCAACCCCCATTTACTAAATGCTCTTGCTTAGATTAATGGAACTAATGGCATATTGTCTCTTTTATTTGGTTGACTCACCCTCTGACAAATGTCACATCTTTTTACATATGTTCTTGCATCAGGAAATAGAGTTGGCCACCAAAAGCCAGAATATAATATGAGTTTAGCAGTTGTGTCACTTGAGAAATGTCCTCCTGCCACTCCAGAATGTGTCATTTCCAACATTTCCAGATATCTATCTTCAGGAACACAAATTCTTAAATATCCATCCATCCCTCTCTTAAATATCCATCCATCCCTCTCTTATGCAATTGATCTCCTATCAGTTGATATTCTTTAGAGATCATTTGTAGATTTTTTGAGTCGACACTAGCTCTTACTTGTTTTCCTTTCTTCTTCCTTTTCAACTCCTCAATGATGTTCTCACTCCACTCTGGATTTTTCTTAAACCAATATAGAGTTATAAGTTCTGAATTTTGCAAGGATTGGCATTTCCAGTAGTTAGCAACATATTTTGTTACATCTTGAATCTTATTAGGCCAATGTACTCCCATTCTATTGAGATTACTTAGGGTGACTATTATGGAAGCATGTGTACAAGGGTTCCAACAATGAGCTCTTCTCAAATATTCTTGTTGCTCCTCTTCTGGAGTACAATGTTCCAGTATGCCTGTATGGTTGAGGTGATACAAGTGCCCAGCTAGTAGCACAAAGTTCCTGCTTTGCAATACTAAATGTGTGTTATTCCCAAATGTTCTGCAAGGTCCCATGGTTAGCAAAGATACTAAAGTCATGGCCCACTCTGGAACACTTTCTACTTTGAATAGATATGTATCTGGCAGGTCATCATCTAAAGGTGAACTTGGTTCTTTAGCCTGGATTCTAGACAAATGATCTGCTCTCAAATGTGTTTTTCCTTGTCTGACCACCACTTCAAACTCAAACTCCATTAGTAGAAGGAACCATCTGACTATTCTACCAGTGTGTCAGGGTTTGTTTACTAAGTAAAGTAAAGCTTGGTGACCCACAAAAAATTTAAACTTGTTGGCCAAAAGGTAATGTCTATATTTCTTCACAGCAAATATCATTCCCAACCCTTCCCTTTCAGTAGTTGTGTAATTTTTCTCTGTTGAATTCAGTTGCCTACTAGCATAAGCAATTGGGAAATCCAATTTGCTTCCTTCTATTGGTTGTGCTAACACACATCCCAAAGCATAATTTGAAGCATCCACATGGACATGGAAAATTTTATCCCACTGGGGTGTTTTCAGAATTGGTGTTGTTACCAAACAAGTTTTTAGAGTATCAAAGGCTTGGTCACACTCTTTGGTCCACTCAAATTTTGTGACTAAGGCATACAAAGGTTTTGCATTGTCAGCAAACTTGTGTACAAATTTCCTATAATATCCGCAATGTCCCATGAAGGTTTGAAGTTCCTTTACATTTGTTGGTTTTGGAAGTTCTACTATGGCCTTTATTTTTTTCTCATCAATTGAAATTCCATTTTTGGAGACTATGTGACCTAGCATTCTTCCTTGTCTTACAAAGAATACACACTTTTCTGGATTTAAACATACTCTGTATGTTTTGCATTTCCTGAATATGTTTTCTAAATCTTTCAAATGATCCTGTCTATTTCATGAAAAAGTACACATATCATCTACATAAATTTCCATTACACTCCTCAGGAATTCTTTGAAGATATGACACATTAATCTTTGAAAAGTTGTTGGGGCATTAGTTAACCCAAAGGGCATAACCCTGAAAGCATAAATTCCCCTTTCTGTGGAAAAGGCGGTTTTATGTTGGTCTTCCAAAGCTATGGGTACCTGTTTGTATCCTGAAAAGCCATCCAGAAAACTATACACCTCCTTCCCTGCAACTCTTTCTAGAAGATGGTCTGTTATAAGCAATGGGTAGCTATCCCTTATAGTTGCAGCATTCACTTTTTTCAAATTAATGCATACCCTAAGTTTCCCATTCTTTTTTGGTACCACAACTATAGGAGATATCCATTCTGTATACTCAATCTCATAGATGAAATTGGCAGCCAACAGCTTGTCAATTTCTTCCTTTATTTTAGCAGAGTATTTATCATTGAATGTGTAATGTCTCTGTTTGCTAGGTTTTACATCAGGTGTAATAAGAATCTTATGCTCACAGATTTTAACATCAATACCTTTCAAATCCTTGTAGCTATAAGCAAACACATCCCTATAATTTCTCGCCAAATTTCTTAATGCCTCCTCTTCTTGATTTGTCAAAAAATGTTTGTTTTTCTTATATTTGCCTAAGATTTTATCTTTTATTGCATCTTCAGCTTTTACTTCTTCCAAATATTGTGTTTTCCCATTTTTCAATATCATTTCTTTTTCCTCGTCCTCTTCTGTTTTTGATACCTTTATCATTTGTATTCCTATGTGAAAAACATCATATCCTTCTTCATTTTGAAATCTCACTCCCACATACTCATCTTTGGCTAGATCCATGGTAGCCAAAATCTGGTTCCAACCATAAGGCTCAAATTCTTCATCTTTGAATTTTTGGGGTATATAGCTCTCATCTTGTAATTTTCTTCCTTCTACACAATCTTCTCTTCTTAATCTTCTTTTTCTATTTGTAAGGTTTCTTATCACATTGCACTTCCATATTGATGATTTAGTTTCATTCTGATTTTCCAACTCTGATTCTTCACTTAATTCTTGATTTTGATGTATTTTGAACCATTCTTGAGGGGATATGTCACAATAATGACCATTTCTTAAATTTACTCTGGTTATCCTTCCTTTGCTCTGAAGGTATAGGCAATCATTACCCCAATCTTGCACAATTTGCATTTGTCTCATAAATGGTCTTCCTAGGATAATTTCATATGACGTGGATTGTGGAAAATCAACTATGGCAAAAGTATGCTCTATTTCTATTCCACATATGTCCACAATCACCTTTTCCCATATTCCTAGGGGTTTTTCTATGTGTCCATCTGCAAGTTGCAATCTCATTTTGGTGGGTATTAATTCATTTTTTTCCCCATTTTTCCCAAGTTTGTTTAGTCATGATAGCCACACCTGATCCACTATCCAATATAGCTTTGGCATAATTTTTACCAAATTGTATTTTTAGGGTTGTGTTTCCCTCTTCTCCTTCGCAATATCCTCCTATCTTATCAATAGGAATGTACCATAATTCCTCCAATTCCTGTGGCTGCGGATCAAGATTCTCTGGTATTGGTTCCCATTTTGTCATTTTATATTGTAAGTGAGGATTCTGTTTTACCAATTCCTCCATTGTGGTGTGGTATAAGATTGTACATTGTTTATCTATATTTACCTGGAATGTAATTTGTGGGTTATCTTCTTGATTAATATTTTCTCTTGTTCTTGATGCCTTTGATTCCCCAACTGTTGTTTGAGAATTGTCTAATTCCCCCAGTTTGAGTTGTGCTTCTTGTATGATTTGTTTGCATTTTTGCATCCTTTCATGTTCTATTTCTGGCATAGGATAAGCCATTACATGGTCTGTAGGATTTGGTCCCTCTTGAATTCTTCCCTTGTATGCTTTTATCAAGGTGTCTAGACTCTGTGAATTTCTTATCTCTGACTGGGTTTGTGTCTTTTGAGGAGGAGTATGGTTTGATTGTTTCATACTCTCTTCTTCCAAACTTTTACCCATTCTCGTTTTCTTTTCCCATTTCCCCTTTTGTCTGTTTTTCTTTACCTTTGAAACTGAACTCTTATTTTGTTCTTGAGTTGTTTCTTGTTGTTTAGCTTGTGCCCTTGTTATAGCATTTACATTTGCTTGGTCAAGGTCACTCAATTCTTCTTGCTCCATGATGTTGACTGTTTTCAATGGTATGTTATTAGATGTGTTTTGTTGCTTTTGAGGATTTCTTGGACAATCCTTTATTAAATGTTCCCTGCCACAATCCTTGCAATAGGCTCCTTCTATTCTTAATGTAGGAGGTTGTGGACAGTCTCTAATGAAATGTTCTCCCCCACATCTATAACAAGTTATCTTTTGGCTCCCTTTGAACTGAGGTTTCTGATTGGACGTATGATTATTGGTTATCTACATGAATGTGGTTGTATCCATCTCAATTCTCCCATTTCCCAAATCTAGGGCTTGCAGTTCTGGTTCTCTCATCTCATAACCTTCCCACTCTTCCTGATATCCTTCGTTCCAGTGATATTCTTCTTTGTATGGTGATCTTATTCTTGAGTTTCCCTCCTCTATTGGTGTGTATTTAACTGGTACCACATTTGTTGGTAATGGAGGTTGTTGCCCAAGTACAGGTCTTGGTTGTTCAATAAATCCAGATTCTCTTTGGTTTGCATAATCTCTCTCCTTAATGGGTTGTTTATTGTAGAAGCATTCTTCTCTGGTATGATTTGTCCATTTTCTTTCTAGTGTATAGTATTTGAGTGTTTTCCTATCTTGCAAATGTTGTGGTTTTTGATATGGACATTGTTGTACCAAATGATTTTATCCACAATTATAGCATTTTTTATTTGTTGCTATCTTGGTGTTTATCAAATTGGTTTTGGTGCTAACTTCTAGGGCTTTAGCAATGGCTTGTGCCAATTCTTCTGCTGGTGGAATTTTATGTTCATTTATTCTAGGTTGATCAAATGCTAACAGGTCTTGTCCTCTGTTGTCTTCCAAATCTATTGCCTCTTTCACACATGCTCCTAGGTCAGGGCATCTCCTATAATACACCAGGGTTCTTAATTGGGCACTTCTTAATCCTTCTATGAATAGGGATACTTGTCTTGCCATGGAAGGTACTTCTTCTCTGGGACATCTGTCAATGTACTGCTTGAATCTCCTAGCTGCCTCTCTGACATTTTCATCTTTTTGCTATTTAAAGCTATGTATCAATGTAGCTGTACTATGTTTTATTCCCCTTTTTGAGAATTCCCCAATGAAGGCTTCTAGGAAAGATTCAATATCTAGATACATTTCCTTTCTCAAGGGAATGAACCAAGATAATGCAGCTCCTGTTAGGGTTAGACCAAATGCCTCGAATTGGACTTTGTAATCCTCTACTTCTTCTGCTCTAATTAATTGTCTAAATTCTACAGCATGGGCATGAGGATCAGAATATCCTTCATATTGATTTTTCATGCATTTGGCTACTTGATAGGGTCTAAGCATTCTGCCCTGATTTTGCCAATTATGTCTTCTTCTCAATGGAAAATCACTAAATCCTTTTGCTTCTTTTTCAAAAGGATTTAGGGAAGTATGTGTTCTCCTACCTTGTTGTTGTTCACCATTATTGTGAATTTCATGTGGACTTGGCAAGTCTGATTGCCCTAGGTTCTGTTCCCAAGGTCTCTTGTCTGCACATTGCCCTAGGTCATTAGAATTTTTTGGGTCTTGTGAGAAGATGTATACACATCCCTGCCTATCCTCATATCTACCATCCTTAAATTGTGCTACTGGTGTTATATTCAGGGGAACCTCTAAGTTTCTCAATCTAATGAGAAACTTATGCATTCCATCCCGGTATACATAAGTTCCAAACCTATTTGTATACATGTATTTGAGAATGTTTCTATAATCACCAGCTTCAGAAGATTCATTGGTTTCATTTAAATTCTCCATATTAATTTCTTGCCCTAGATCTTTTTCTTGCAATTCTCCTATTACTGATTCTACCTCTTTCCTTCCTAGCTCTTGTTTAGAATGTGTGTTTACTTTATTACCAGACCTAAGGATCATTTAATTAATTTCACAATTCTGTGGTGAGAATCGTGTTTTTCACGATTTCATGGTGAGAATCGTGTTTTTCACGATTTTATGGTGAGAATCATGTTTTTCACGATTTTGTGGAGAGAATCGTGTTTTTCACGATTTTATGGTGAGAATCGTGTTTTTTCACGATTCTGTGGAGAGAATCATGTTTTTCACGATTTTGTGGAGAGAATCGTGTTTTTCACAATTCTATGGAGAGAATCATGTTTTTCACGATTCTGTGGAGAGAATCGTGTTTTCACGATTCTTGGAGAGAATCGTGTTTTTCACGATTCTGTGGAGAGAATCGTGTTTTTCACGATTCTGTGGAGAGAATCGTGTTTTTCACGATTCTGTGGAGGGAATCGTGTTTTTCACGATTCTGATCCCAGACAATCGTGATTGCTCACGATCATAAAAAACACGATTTTCTTATGAAAATCGTGCTCTGGGAATCGCGATTTTGTGCTTTGATTCAGAGAATCGCGATTTTGTTTTTTACTACAGAATCGCGATTCTGTGCAGATTTTTGAAATTGTTTGAAGTTCTTGTTTTCTGAATTTTTCTTCCTACAATAGAGTCGCTTTATTAAACTTTTAACATGCAATAAAAGAGTTTATCAAAAAATGATTATCTTTTCACTGAAAACTCAAAAAATCAAAACATCGCGATTCCGTGTTTTTACTGATTTCTGAGTTTTTTATGTTCCATAGTTGATATAAAAACTTGATTAGATGCAAAAATTTGTTGGAAAGTCCTTACCTTGCTTGGTTGATCAAAAATGTCCAAAAGCTTGTGTTTGTAGACGATCGTGATTCTGTCCACTCTCTCTCTCTCTCTCACTCAAATGAGTTTCTTTCTTGTTCAAGTTTTTATCTTTCACAATTTATGATGTAAAGTCCCCATTTCTAACTTTTTATCATAATTTTCTCGCCTTCTCCAATTGGTGAAAATCGCGATTCTGTACTTCTTTTCCACTTTACCCACTTGATGCTAAGACCTCACTGATTTTTAGAATTTGACTTCCTTTACTTACTCAACTTAATGAATTCTCTTCCAATTACCTTTCTCAAAACCCAAATATGCTTAATATTTCAAAAATTTTTCCTCTTACAGAGAATCGCGATCCTGTGCAGAGAATCGTATTTTTCTGAACTTCTTGTTTTTTTGCAATTTGGATTCTTCTTTCTTCTTACTCCTCTTCCAGATTCTTCACCACTCCAAGTCACTTGTTACCTGCAATTTTACATCATGAACAAAAAATTAACCAGAAAATCGCGATCCTGTGAAGAGAATCGTATTTTTCTGATTTTCCAGTTTTTAGCAATTTTTTTTTTGCTTTCCTTCCACTTGGTCTCCCTTACTCTTACCAACAACACTTCAGTCCAACTTCTTAAGGAAAAAAGAAATTTATTTGAATCTTTTAATGAATTTTATGAATTTTTTTAGTATTTTGCCCTAAATTAAGGTAAACACTTCACTTAGGGTTTCTTCTTTAGTGATCTATTGATCCTGTGTTCCCTGATTGGTTATACTCCTTTATGCTTTGCTATCAAAACAATTCATGAGCAAAAATTCCCAAAGAAAAATGTGCTAAGAAGTGCAAATATCAATTTTTGCAAAGATAAACTCAAACATTTTTCTTTACAAGGTGCAAATAAACTTTTCTCAAGATTATTGCTTTGACTTGGTTAACAAATGGATCCTATCTACTTGCATTTAGCTACTTTACTTGACTTTTCTCAATGCAATCATGTCATCTTCCCAAGATCAACAATTTTGCTTGGTACTTGGTCAAAAAGTACTCTACAATTGCAAAGATAGACACATCTTACCTTGTCTTCAGCTTTCTTGATTCAATTTTTTTCACACACCTGCACTTTACTTCCAAAAAATGATATGAGAAACTATCAATTTGCAAGAATTTCAACACTTCTTATTCTCAAAAGATTATCTATTGCTTTCTTTTCCCAAAAGACAAACAACAAAAAAAATCTACCATTTCATGTTTCCATTTCTTGATTAAAGAGTATTACCTTTTCAATGTGTTCAATACCATCAACAATAGAAGATCCAGCAAGGTCCAACTTCAATGAAGCTTTTGCTATACTCCCCGGCAACGGCGCCAAAAAATGTTTGTTGTTACCTTTTGGAGTTTTCCTCTCCAATCATTTAGCATAAAGAATCAACAAGACATCTTATATTTGTCAATCCTGGAAGTATACAAGAGACCACAACCCCTTCTAGATGATAGAATCCAAGAAATAAGAGAAAACTGGCCGGATTTCTGAGAAATAATGAAGATGAAGAGGAATTTCTAGGGTTTGGATTATCTTGAGCAATACTCTATCATTTTCAATAATCTTGGTGTCTAAAGTGTGTTATTTTCTCAGCACAACACGGATCATAAAGTCAAAACTCAAAAATGATACATGTAACCTTCAGACGAGACAATCGCGATTCTGTAAAATCTGACAATTTTCATCTCCAGCACCATTCTTCATCAATTTCTCACTCAGCACATCAGGAATCAACTCTCTTCATACACATTCATCAGAAATACACAATAGAAGCTTGCAAATTTCCATGGATACACATAGAATAGACTCAACAAATCAAAGAAATTCACACAAAAGGAAGAATCACGATTTTCTACAGGAAACTTCTCTCTTTGCTTG
Organism: Ceratopteris richardii; assembly: GCA_020310875.1. Classification (NCBI taxonomy): domain Eukaryota; kingdom Viridiplantae; phylum Streptophyta; class Polypodiopsida; order Polypodiales; family Pteridaceae; genus Ceratopteris; species Ceratopteris richardii. Next base: position 135,291,795 of record CM035439.1, on the reverse strand, counting down.
GATAGCATCAATTACAAATAACCAACCCTGTCAAAATAGAGGAAATTGTCTTTTATACATTTTCAAGTGCCCCTTTTCACACTTGAATTTTGGTCCTTTTCCCTTCTAATCTAAAAATATGCTATTTAGGAGTTTCCCAAAATTCTAGAAAAAATACGTATGATTCTAATCTACATGAGGAAGACTCTTCCTTATTTTTACATCATTTGCATAAATATTTTTATAATTTTTTGGCATTTTACAATTATTTTTCCATCAAAAATACTTCTTCCAACACTTGCCAACTATGCAGGAAAGCTGGTCATGAGGCCCAAGAATGTCAGTCAAGAGGGATGCTAGCACAAACATATTGGGCACAAGGAGGAGCCCAACCACCAACTAATGTGATGGCCATTGCACCTATTCAAGGTAACTCTTATAACCCTCAACATAGGGATAACTTTGGAAATGGGCCAAGAAGGCTAGTCATTTGTTTTAGATGTGGAGAATGTGGGCATTACCAAAGAAGATACACTCTACCAAAAAATGCCTCTCCTTGCAGAAACTGTCGAGAGACTAGGGATCATTATACCAATTGTTGTCCAAAGAACCAAGCATCTACATTTGGGCCTCACATACAAATGATCTCGATGAACAAAGAAAAAGTTGCAGAACAAGTCAACGTGCCATCTCCATCTACCAAAGTAGTGCAGTTAGAAGAAATTGACTACTTTTTAATATAGACAAGAAGCAAGGGGAAGGCCCAAATAGACATAGTCAAAGATTCAAGTACTAGTGGATTGAACAAAGGCAAAGGGACATCTGAAGACAAGGTCAATACATGTGAAGATACAAGGAAAATTGAAGATCTCATAGGTACTAGTGATGCCATTGGGCATGCATTCAACATGGCTCGTGAGGAGTTGGAACAGTCAAATAGAGCCCATGCTCTTAAGGAATCTAAAGCTTCAAGACCACTCAAATCAATTAAGAAAAAGGTCAGTATTTTTTATTTAATAAATATGGATGCAAAATTCAGGTTGAAGTCTTGCAGATCATTGATGAGGCTACCACAACTGCATTAGTGCCAAAGACTATCGCTTTGAGTAAGGATTATAAGAGGCCATGTCACTTTAAGTATGGGAAGACCCTCTCATAGATTATAAGAGGCCATGTCTAACGGTCACTATCAGAAGGCATGAGTTACAAGGAGTTATTGTGGATGGAGGTTCTGGCATTAACCTGATGCCTAAACATACCATGAAAAAGCTTGGACTACAATCTGCAAGACCTGCCAACTTCACTGTAACATTGACATATCAAAGCATAGTAAGACCTATGGGGATGGTCCCTGGAGTCGTAGTTGAGATATAAGGTGCAACAGCGTAACAACTGGAAATACTCATGAATGAATGACTCTCCTCCCAACCTTATGCCTATATATATACCTGCATGAACTAATGAGGACCACAAATGTAACTACAGTCCACAAGTGCATGTGCAATCTCCTCCACTCCTTTCATATCCACCACTAGAGTCTATTAGTGGCTGGAGTGATCTTGACCACTACTTTAGTACCTTCCACTAGAGTCCACTAGTGGTTGTTGTACTCACCTCTTGAGTTAAGTCAACTGGACTCAAGTTAACTCACGTTAACTTGAGTTAGAAGGCTCTAGAGCTCTTTGGGCAAAACTCTCTCCCCATGCTCCCCATGGGAGTTGAACCCAAGACCTCCTCCTAGTGGATTACTTGAATATGAGAGCACATGACTTATGCTTGAGTCTACTCTTGAGATCTTTGGTCCTTCAGATGAGTGACCGAACGGTATGCGATTTCAGATCTGTCTGAAGCCATCGGATCCCTGGACCATAGACTTACTTTATTACATTCTTCCCCCCTTGGGAAAGATTTTCGTCCTCCAAAATAAAGCTATATATATAACTCCGAGCCTCATGTTCTAAAACTTGAAGAACATGCATTCATTCAATCAGGTTATTTACTTAGAAACTTGAAAGTAAAAAACCTTCTTTATTTGGGATCAACTTAAAACTTGAAAGTTGGAAAACGTCGTTGGATTGTGGAAATTTTTTCCCATGTTGAATTTTCTTCAGTTCCATCCTTCCATTTTACTAAGCACTCTTCATACAAGTGACTTCTTGTACGTTTATTTCGGGTGCGAAGTATCCTTTCAGGTTCATGAGGAACTGGTTCATTTACTGGAATAGGAAGTATAACCTGTTGTCCAACTAGATTAGCTGAATCTGTTAGACTCTTCCTAAGTCGACTAACATGGAACACTGGATGAATCCAACTATCATCTGGAAATTGTAGTTCATAAGCCCACAAACCAACTTTCTTGGTGATTGGAAAAGGACCGCAATATCTAGGTGACAACTTGGCACATTGACCAGTCTTGAACTTTTTCGATCTTTCAGGAATACAAAGATAAACTTGATCGCCTACCTGAAAAGTAACAATTCTTCGCTTTGGATCGGCATAAGCCTTTGCACGATCTTGAGCTTTCTTTAGGTTTTCTTTTGCTAACTTAAGTTTAAAGTTCATGTCTTGAAGGAACTCTTGAGCTGCTTGAACTCGTTCATTTTGAAGTCCCACTGCATAAGGAGACCTAGGCTGAAAACCATACATCAACATGAATGGACTAAATTCAGTTGATGTATTCTTGGCACTATTATAGGGAAATTTAGCTAAAGGAAGATAATCTTCCCAATTAGTCTGTTTGGAAGTAACATAAGCTCTAAGTATGTCTTCCAAAGTCTGATTGACTTTCTCTGTCTGTCCATCCATCTGGGGATGTTCAACTGTACTTAAACTTAGTTTAGTTTCAAGTCTACTAAAGACTGCTCGCCAAAAATGACTTGTAAATCGAGCATCTCTATCAGAAACTATGTCTACTGGAAGACCATAGAGTCTATAAAGTTGATTTACAAATATTTTTGCAAGTTCTGGAGTTTTATAAGTAGTCTATTGGAATAAACTGAGCAAGTTTAGTCAATCGATCAACTACAACCCAGACTAAATCAAAGCCTTTCTGAGTGCAGGGTAATCCAGAAATGAAATCCATGGAAATACTTTCCCACTTTCCTTTGGGAATTTCCAATGGATGTAGCAATCCTCCAAATTTAAGTCGTTCAAACTTATTTACTTGACATTTATGGCACTTGGACACATAGTTTTGCACATCTCGATGCAAACTAAGCCAATAAAAATGTCTTTTTACTAAATCATAGGTTCGGTTAATACCAGATGTCCTGCACTTGGAGCATCGTGTCATTCAAAAAGTACTTGTTTTCGTATGTCCGGTATACTTGGGACACAAACCTTACCTTTATAAAGCAAATATTCATCTTGGAGAGAATAGTGTTTAAACTTTCTCTCTGAAGTACTTGCTTCATTTTGTTCAGCTTAATCAGCTGCTTTCCAAGCTTGATTGTAGCTTGGATCTTCTTTGCAGCTTCCTTTCAAAGTTGAAATAAATTCACTTTGAATTTGCACAAAACTTAGGTTGTTCAACATAGGCATCCGACTTAAGGCGTCTGCCACTGCATTGAACTTTCCTTTTCTATAACTGAGTTCATAATCGAACTCTTGCAATTGTTCGGCCCACCTCACTTTTCTACCTCTTAGATCAGGTTGGTTTGCAAACCACTTTATGCTCTCTTGATAAAAAACTATGGTCAGCTTTGATCCATATAGATAATGGCACCATTTCTTTAGAGCATTAATAATAGCGAACATTTCTCGCTCATAGGTAGAGTAATTTTGCTGAGCAAGACTTAGCTTTCTACTCTCAAAAGCTATTGGTCGACCATCTTGGCTTAGTACTGCTCCTACCGCAGATGAACTTGCATCTGTCTCTAATTGGAAAGGCTTGTTTGGATCTATGATCTGTAGAATCGGGGCCGAAGCTAAAGCAAGTTTAAGTTCTTGAAAACTCTTTGCTTGCTCTTCTTTCCAATTTAACTTCTGATGCTTCCCTTTGAGTTGATCCGTCAAAGGTACTGCAATCTTGGCATATCCAGCCACAAACTTTTGATAATATCCTGCCAATCCGAGAAAACTTTGCAGTTTTGCGCCTAGATGAAGCTTTCTTTGATCGAGGAAGGTCTGTCAATATGTATTGCTGCCAGTATCAAAGCGCGAACGCCCGTGGGCTTTATGGATAGACCAGCAGTCCTTTATCGGGAGGATGGGAGTCCGAATCTCGTGGGTTAACAGCAGAGATGGCCTGATTCTTTTGCTATGCTTCTCCTAAGCTAAGCCAGCACACAACCAACTCAGCACGCTTCTCAAGATGGCCGCGAGCAGAATTCAGAAAAATGAGCAAGATGATGAAAGAGAGAGCTATGGAGAATGAAGCTCTGATACCAATGCAACAGCGTAACAATTGGAAATACTCATGAATGAATGACTCTCCTCCCAACCTTATGCCTGTATATATAGCTGCTTGAACTAATGAGGACCACAAATGTAACTAGAGTCCACAAGTGCATGTGCAATCTCCTCCACTCCTTTCATATCCACCACTAGAGTCTATTAGTGGCTAGAGTGATCTCGACCACTACTTTAGTACCTTCCACTAGAGTCCACTAGTGGTTGTTGTACTCACCTCTTGAGTTAAGTCCACTGGACTCAAGTTAACTCACGTTAACTTGAGTTAGAAGGCTCTAGAGCTCTTTGGGCAAAACTGTCTCCCCATGCTCCCCATGGGAGTTGAACCCAAGACCTCCTCCTTCACAACCATGAGACTTAACCACTAGGCTAAGTGGATTACTTGAATATGAGAGCACATGACTTATGCTTGAGTCTACTCTTGAGATCTTTGGTCCTTCATACGAGTGACCGAACGGTATCCGATTTCAGATTTGTCTGAAGCCATCGGATCCCTGGACCATAGACTTACTTTATTACATAAGGTAACATATTCAACTTGGATTTTGTTGTCTTAAGGTTACCACAGGTAGGTGGGAATTTCCCCTTGTTGATTTGGAGACCTTGCTTAAGGCATGCCAATGAGCTACATGATTGGGGTAAGGACACAATGTGGGTAAAGCAAGAGGGAAAAGAGTTGCAACAAATATTTTTAGAAGAAGGACCAGATAACCAAAGATATACCAGCACGATATAGACAATTGGTATTTGTATGGAAGAAGATATGTTGGACAACCCAGAGGTGGATTTATATGAAGAAGAGAACATGTTGGCTTGGCTACATGGAGAAGACTCATCTTCCTGCTATGAAAATTTTCCAAACAACTCAAGTAGAGAGGAAGTCTATGAAGGACAAGAAGACATCATTCAGGTTGTTGATTCGAGTGAAACAGTCTCACCCATATGCCATAGAAGAGAAGAGAAAAGAAAAACACTTAAGTGCAACACTGAGGAAGCTACTTCAAATCCTATATCAATGGTCCTTTGGTTATGGATACTAATATGGATATCATTTGTTATGATAATCTTTATGGCAGTAAGTGTAGGGCTTTTCAAGGATGTGGAAGGAGTACATGTAGGTCTTTGGAAACAAAGGATTCCATTGGATGAAGAAGCTAGAATATTAAGATGGAAGTGTTATAATTTAAATAAAAAATGTTCAAAAATAGAGATACAAAAGATGGAGTATGTTGGAAATATTATTCCAATGAAGTACTCAGGGTGGCCTTATTAGATGGTCACTGTGCCCAAAGGGAAGACAATTGAAATAAAGTGTGGTATAGTAGAGACTCTAGAGGGCAAAGAGCTTCAATTCATCATCATATATGGGCTCAAGGCCTATCACCAGCAAAAGTAAAGCTTTTTGGATCACTTGGGACTTGCAAAATCTGCCCAGGTTGTACATAAGATTCTCATACTATTTTTTTTACTTAAGTAGTTTTTCATCAATTTTCATGGTTATCCCTTGCATTTTTATGCAATTTACAAGCCATTTCATAGCCCTTTTCATGAACACTTTGTTTCTAAATTTTTAGAATTTTTTTTTTAAGTTATAAAAAATAGAATTTTTTAGAATTTTCTTAATCTTTTTTCAATATTTTTGTTGATAAAATAGAAGAAAAAAAAGGAATTTCTCTATGTTTTTGAGTGTGAAAATTTTCTAGAAGTTAAGAGAATTTTTTGATAATTTTTCTTTTTTAGAGTTTTTTCGATCCTTTTGGATTTTTTATCTATTTTTTACATATTTTCAAAAAAAAAGACCCCTCCCAACTTTCATTCTTTTGTTTCCAAAAAAAAATTCTCTCTCTATCTCTCTCTATCTTATCTCTCTACCTCTCTCTATCTCTCTCTATCCCTCTCTATCTTCTCTCTCTACCTCTCTCTATCTTTCTCTACCTCTCTCTATCCTCTCTCTAGCCTCTCTAATATCTCTCTACCCTCTCGCTATCCTCTCTCTACTCTCTCTCTCTCTCTCTCTCTCTCTCTCTCTCTCTCTCTCTCTCTCTCTCTCTCTCTCTCTCTCTCTCTCTCTCTCTCTCTCTCCCCCTCCCTGCTCCCCCTCCTCCCTCCTCCTTCCGCCCGCCTCCCCCCCTTCCCCCCGCCCCCTGTCATTGTTAAAAGTCAAGCTTCAAGCTAAAAAAATCGTGGGGAATCTTTTATGGACATGTGGAGCAATCAAAGGAAGCCAAAAGCCACGAGATTCCATCAAGAAAAGTCACTCAACCACTCCCCAAGTCATCTCAACTAATTCCTCCAAGTTAGGAGGCTGATTTGGAAAGGTAGTTCCTAGGTTTTAGGGGCACACCTCTCACTATAAAAGGAGCATGTATCCCGACTTCTTTTGGGCCATCTTCTTGGAGTTTTAGCTCATGTAAAGTGAGCACTAAGTGCTGGAGTTGTGATAAGCAAGCCCCTTGCTTAAGCAACCCCCTTGCTTGCTTGTTTGTTTTCTTTTAGTAGGCATATCTATGTGTGTGCGCAGGCAGTGTTGCAACTCTCTACCCCTGAGTTGTTAGCATTGGTTCTCCCTCATATGGTATCCATTTGATGTAATTCTTGTCTCATTGGATAGCTATAAGAGTCTATTTTATGCTTACCAATTCTCTGGAGCATTCTCTGAGTAAGCTGGGAGCAACATTCATTTTAGTGAAGTTGTGTGATTGATATCTCTCTCTTTGTGTAGGCTCTGTTGGAAATATTTTGCTCTCTGTTGTAAGGGCTGGTTCTCCTTCTCTATGTATCCATTTGCTATGCTTTTGGTGTCATTGGGTAGCTATTAGAGTCCTCTAAAGTTGACATAAGTTTGAGATTCATTCTCTGTATAATCTCTGAGAAACGTTTGCTGGAGTGAAGTGAGGTCTCTGCTTGACTAGCAGTTGTGAGCATTCAACTAGCTCATGTTGTAGACATTGTTTCTCTTTGTGTAAGCATCCATTTCAAGTGAAATTTGTTTTGTTGGAAAGCCCTTGGTGTCTACTACAGGTCTACAAAAGCTCAGTGGAGTTCTCTGCATAAGCTCTGAGTAAGAGCATTTTTGGTGTGCAGAGGTCAAAGAAGGATACCTGTGGAGGTCATTCGCGCTTCATCGTTGCTTAGGGGTTGAGATACTTCCCCCATCAGTGGTATCAGAGCATTTGGGCATCTTGGAGGTATCACATACAAGCAAGAAGACCTCTTGGAGTTGGTGGTTGAAGAGTTGCATCAACAAAAGCTTCTTGGAGGTAGCTCACATCAAGGGGGAGCTATTCTACTCAAATTTGCAAGAGCACAAGGTGTCCATCTAAGGAAAGCTTTGGATTGAGGTAACCTCAGAGCCTCATTTTCATTTTACACACATTGGAGCATTAGCCAAGGGCTAGGTCAAGTATCAAAGACTAGATATGGGAGACTTCAACACTCAAATTGAAAAGCTAGACAAAGGTAACTATCAACCATGGAGATTTAGGGTCTCCAACTATCTTATGGGCAAGGGCCTTTGGGGGTTGATTAGTGGAAGTGAACCAAGACCTAGGTTGGATGAGAATCCAACCAATGACCAGAGAAGGGCCTTTAGGGAATGGAATGAAAGAGACAAGAGGGTTATCTTTATTCTTTCCCAACACATTAGTAATAGCATGATCGGCCATATCCAAGACTTGGATTCAAGCATGAAGGTATGGGAGACACTTGAAAGGCTTTATTCAACAAGCACCAAAGCAAGGAAGATCCAACTCAAGAATGAGCTCAACAACCTTAGGAAGAGCTCAGGGAGTAGCATAAATGACTACATACTTAAGGTCAAGGAGTTATCAGATGCATTGGGATCCATTGGAAGCCACGTAGACGATGACGATCTTGTGGCTTATACTCTCAATGGTTTGAGAGATGATGAGAAGTGGAAACCCTTTACCACTTCAGTTTATGTAAGGGATAATCTTCCCGATTTTGAGCAATTGGTTGCTCTCATGGTCACCGAAGAAATGAACATAGGTGGAAGTTCAACTAAAAGCAAAGATGCACAAGTTTTCTATGCAGGTAATCAAAGGGGCAAAGGAAGACAAGGACAAGGAAGGGGCAAAGGAAGGTTTGGAGGAAGGCAAGGCCACTCAAGAAATCAAGGACATGACCAAGGCACCTCATCACAAAGAGGGAGAGGAAGATCAAGAGGAAGAGGAGGACGACATCAACAAAATAGGAATCAAGATGGCGAAGGATGTTACATATGTGGCAAGTTTGGCCACTATGCTAGAGATTGCTACCAAGGAGGAAACCAAAGGAACTATAATCAAGGTTCTTCATGCAAAGGCCAAGGTAATTATGCTTCTACAAGTTCAGAAAATGACAATCTCTTGATGATGCACATGAATGGGAATTCAAGCAAAGTAGATAACACTTGGTATATTGATAGTGGATGTAGCAACCATATGAGTTGCAATGCTTCTTGGTTTACTAATCTACATGTTCCCAAAGGTAAAGGACATGTAGAAACAGGTGATGATACAACCCATGAGATCTCCCATGTTGGAGATGTAGCTTTGGATGACAAGGAGGAAGGCAGATGTCTCAAGGATGTCTTGCATGTACCTACCATCACAAAGAACTTGGTGTCCGTTGGGCAAATGGTTGAAAGAGGCTATCAAGTAAGGTTCAACAAAGGTGGATGCTTTGTGGAGAACCCTAAGCAAGGTTACAAGGTCATAGCAAGAGGAAAGAAGCAAGGGAGACTCTTCACTTTGGAGGTAAATTCTCATTCTACTCAACATGTCTACTTCACATATGGAAACAAGAGGATTTCGGAGTTGGACTTGTGGCACAAGAGGATAGGTCACATCAACATACAAAGAATGAAGGAAATGCAATTCAAGAGGCTGGTTGAAGGTCTTCCCAACTTCCAAGGACAAGGTATGAAGCATTTATGTGAATCTTGTCAACTAGGGAAGCAAGCGAGACTTCCTTTCAAGAAGAGTGGCTACATAAGCCAACATCCATTGGAGTTGATACATACAGATGTGTGGGGGCCAACGAAAGAGCAATCCATTGGAGGTAACAAGTACTTTGTCACTTTTATAGATGATTGCACAAGGATGGTTTGGGTTTATTTCATCAAAAACAAATCAGATGTGTTTACATGTTTCAAAGCATTCAAGGCAATGGTAGAGAAGGAAACAGGTACATATATCAAGAAGCTAAGGTCCGATGGAGGGGGAGAATATTTCTCAAATGAGTTTTCTGATTTTTTAATGGATCAAGGCATCAAGAGGCAAGTAACATGCAGGTACACACCCCAACAAAATGGAGTAGCAGAGAGAAAGAATAGATACATTGCCGAGATCGCTAGAGCAATGCTTAATGAGATGAATGTACCTAACATGTTTTGGAGTGATGCAGCAAATACCGCCGTGTATCTAATGAATAGGGCTCCTACCTCAGGGATCCATGGCTTGACACCATATCAAGCCTATTATGGTAAGAAACCTGATCTTTCCCACTTGAAGATATTTGGATGTACTTGTTATGTACACGTGCCAAGTGAATTGAGGCACAAGCTACAACCAAAGGCAGAAAAGTGTGTGTTTCTAGGATATTCAAATGATCATAAAGGTTACAGGTGCTTCAACCCAAACACAAAGGACTTGAGGATATCAAGGGATGTAGCATTTGATGAGCTACTCCCTTGGTATAAGAAGTATGATTGTATGCAGGACTATGAAGAAGAAAAGCATGGACATGATGAAGAACAAATCGACCTAGAGCTAAGCGGCCCAAGGTGTTCCATCAATGAAGATAGTTCAAGCATGAACTCACCATGGAGGGGGAGATCTTCATCAAGCTATGAAGCACAATCAATCAACAAAGGCAAAGCAACATTGGTGGAGTTGGATGAAGAAGGTAATGAAGTTGAAGATGATGAAGGACACATGATGGAGAAAGAAGCCACGTCAAAGAAAGAGATCAAGTTCCCAAGGCAAAGGAGGTTTATTCCTCCAAAAGGTGAAGAAAGGAAGTCTTCTAGAGTTAAGTATCCAACTCAAAGGTTTACTTATGATTCATACATGGCAACACATTATGCATATATGAACAAAGTAGTAGAAGATCATGAGCCCGATTGCTATGAAGATGCAAGCAGGTACACCGAATGGAAAGAGGCAATGCAAGAAGAGATCGACGCACTTGAGGAAAATCAAACATGGACTCTAGTGCCCAAGAAGGAGAACATGAAGGTAATAGGTAATAAGTGGGTGTATAAAGTAAAGAGGAATTCAGATGGATCTATTTCTAGGTTCAAAGCAAGATTGGTGGCTAAGGGTTTTGCACAAACCTATGGAGTGGACTTTGAAGAGACATTCAGCCCCGTGGCAAAGATGAGCACCATTAGGACACTCATTGCAATGGCTGCTAGCAAAGGATGGAAGCTCTTCCAATTGGATATCAAGAATGCCTTTCTCAATGGAGACTTGGAAGAAGAGGTATACATGGAGCAACCACTAGGTTTTGTTCATAAAGAGTTTCCACATCATGTTTGTAGGTTGAAGAAGGCACTTTATGGCCTAAAGCAAGCTCCAAGGGCTTGGAACCAAAGATTGGTGGACTATTTGATCAAATGTGGTTACAATCAATGCAAGGCGGATCCATCTCTCTTCATCAAACAAAGAGGAGAACTTGTGGTCTACATGTGTGTGTATGTAGATGATCTTATCATTACAGGTAATGATACAAAGGGCATTGAGGAGATCAAGGCAAAGCTTGGAAAGGAGTTTAGGATCTCTGATCTTGGAGATCTTAGGTATTTTCTTGGCATTGAAGTTGTATACAAAGAAGAAGGTATTATGCTCATACAAAGGAAGTATATTCTAGACCTACTTGAGAGGTTTGGGATGCTACATTGCAAGCCTATTTCAAATCCCATGGAAGTTAATGTAAAGCTAAGCTCCATTGATGGAGAGCCATTAGAGGATGTAACTTTGTATCGATCTATTGTAGGCTCTTTCAATTATGCCACAATAACCAGGCCTGACATAGCATATGGAGTTGGAGTGTTATCACAATTTATGCATAGTCCAAGGACTACACACTTGCAAGCTGCAAGAAGAATGTTGCGATATCTCAAAGCCACTATAAATGAAGGATTGTTCTACTCATTTGATAATGATATGCAGGTCAAAGCTTATTCCGATGCCGATTGGGCCGGTTCGAAGGAAGATAGAAGGAGTACAAGTGGTTACCTAGTCATGCTAGGTAGCAAGATCATCTCATGGATTTCAAAGAAGCAACCCACGGTGGCATTATCTTCCACCGAGGCTGAGTATAGAGCTTTGGCTCAAGTCACATGTGAGCTAATGTGGATTAAGAAGTTATTTATGGAGCTTAATTTGCAAGTTGACACATATCCAATTTTTTGTGACAACATGAGTAGCATTCATCTAGCATCGAACCCTGTCTATCATGCTAGAACCAAGCATATTGAAGTGCACTATCACTTCATAAGGGAAAAGGTGATATCCAAGGAAGTTTCAGTACATCATATTGGTACTAAGGACCAAGTTGCGGACATGTTTACAAAGGCTTTGGATGGGATGAAGATTTCAAAATTCAAGCAATGCATCAACATGAAGGAGCTTGGATGAGGATGAAGAATTGAAGCTTGAGGGGGAGTGTTAAAAGTCAAGCTTCAAGCTAAAAAATTCGTGGGGAATCTTTTATGGACATGTGGAGCAATCAAAGGAAGCCAAAAGCCACGAGATTCCATCAAGAAAAGTCACTCAACCACTCCCCAAGTCATCTCAACTAATTCCTCCAAGTTAGGAGGCTGATTTGGAAAGGTAGTTCCTAGATTTTAGGGGCACACCTCTCACTATAAAAGGAGCATGTATCCCGACTTCTTTTGGGCCATCTTCTTGGAGTTTTAGCTCATGTAAAGTGAGCACTAAGTGCTGGAGTTGTGATAAGCAAGCCCCTTGCTTAAGCAACCCCCTTGCTTGCTTGTTTGTTTTCTTTTAGTAGGCATATCTATGTGTGTGCGCAGGCAGTGTTGCAACTCTCTACCCCTGAGTTGTTAGCATTGGTTCTCCCTCATATGGTATCCATTTGATGTAAGTCTTGTCTCATTGGATAGCTATAAGAGTCTATTTTATGCTTACCAATTCTCTGGAGCATTCTCTGAGTAAGCTGGGAGCAACATTCATTTTAGTGAAGTTGTGTGATTGATATCTCTCTCTTTGTGTAGGCTCTGTTGGAAATATTTTGCTCTCTGTTGTAAGGGCTGGTTCTCCTTCTCTATGTATCCATTTGCTATGCTTTTGGTGTCATTGGGTAGCTATTAGAGTCCTCTAAAGTTGACATAAGTTTGAGATTCATTCTCTGTATAATCTCTGAGAAAAGTTTGCTGGAGTGAAGTGAGGTCTCTGCTTGACTAGCAGTTGTGAGCATTCAACTAGCTCATGTTGTAGACATTGTTTCTCTTTGTGTAAGCATCCATTTCAAGTGAAATTTGTTTTGTTGGAAAGCCCTTGGTGTCTACTACAAGTCTACAAAAGCTCACTGGAGTTCTCTGCATAAGCTCTGAGTAAGAGCATTTTTGGTGTGCAGAGGTCAAAGAAGGATACCTGTGGAGGTCATTCGCGCTTCATCGTTGCTTAGGGGTTGAGATACTTCCCCCATCAGTCATGCCCCTTTGTTTGCTCCCTGGTTTTCTATCTAGCCCACCTTGGTGCTTGGGTGGTTTTCCATGCTGCACCAAATTGTGTGCAACTATAAGGGGAGTGGTAACCGTGCATGCCTTTGGACTATGGACCAGCTAAGAACACCCCAATGTCCAAGCTATAAAGCACCATGGGCGCCAGTGTTGAGCCTTCCCTTCCTCATGTTTCTTGGGAACATCGGTTCTGGCAACGAGAACGTCCCCCTTGATCCTTGACAGGTCTTGCACCTTAACGGTTGGGCGGGCCGAAAACGGGCTGACCCATCCCTCATCTTGCCTCCTCACTCAAAGGGGCTTTGGACATGTGTGGAAAAGGAGAGCCACTATGCCTCTTGGCAAATGAAAACCATGGACTTGACAGCTACGTCTCGTCAGGCCGGCCCGCCTTTGGTGGCCGTCCCTCACATCTTCTGGGTTAAGTCCCTCTTTCACTGCAATCGACCTTCGGGCCACCCAACATCTCGTCCCGCTTCGACTTCCAGGATACTTAAGGGGATTGGCCCTTTAACTCGTGGTTGTCCTTCTCCTTGTAGGCCAAGGTGAAAACCCCTCTTGGAGTTGGACCGTCACATTTGGTATCAGAGCTTCAGCTCTCGATTGGTCGGTGAATCTGTTGTGGATGGTGTCAGTCATCGGCCCATCGTCAAAAAGGGCAATTTTTTGTTTTACATGAGATACATTCATCGTTGGTCTGATGATATATTTAGGTAATGATGTGTGTGAACACACTAGGACCATTGGGGCACTTTTTTCACTCTTTAGGAGGTTTTTTTTCCCTCGGCTTGTATATATGCCTATTGCCCTAACAGGCTACTTATCTTTGTACATTCTAGTGGTAATACATTCAGTATTGTGTGTTATGCTCCAAGCTTCTTCTTCTTCCTTGTGTTGTTCGCATGCTTCCACAGACGTCTAACTCTAACAATTGGTATCAAAGCAGGTTGTCGCTTCATCTAGGGCGTCGCCTACACCTTTTGGATTGCAGTCTCAGAATCACATGAATTTTAGTGAGCATACTCAACATGTTTTCGAGATCAAAACAGCTTCACTATGTGGTGCCGAAATCGTGATATGAGCTCGTTTCGGCCTCCGAATGCACTATCATAGCACTTGTGCAGGATATTTTATCTTTTTTATGCCAAAGGTATATACCAGTTCGGTTCGCCAAAATAAGCATCTCAAAGTCTGCTACAGGTCTAGTAGAATTCGTCTAGGCAGTTTTGTTCAACTTTTTGAGATACAGTCAATTTTTTGCATCAAGGTATTTTAGTCACCGGCCATGGATGAAAGCAGTGATGTATTCCGTATGTTGGTTGTTGAGGATAAGTTGGATGGTACCAACTACCCCTTATGGGCTTATATGATGCGACATGTATTGGTTGCAAAAGGACTGTGGAATATTGTGCAAGGTGTTGAAAAACGTCCTATCACACTTGCGACTATTACAACTGCAGGTACTGAAGTTGATGCAGAAGGTGTCAAAGATGATGATATTCTGCGTATTCTTGTTCGTGCTGCGGTTTCTGCTGCACCTTCTATAGACCAAATTCGTTGGGATGGCAGAGATGCCCAGGCACATGCATTGATAGCTTTGTCCGTCAAACATGCCATTATTCCTCACATACACTCTTGCAAAACAGCTAAGGATGCTTGGGATACACTTACCACATTGTACCAAGCTAGGAATGAGGCTCGTGTTGCTTACCTCCAAAAACAGTTGGAGAGTGAGCCCATGAATGAAGGTGATTCTATGGACAGTTTTCTAACAAAGATCAAAGACTTGAAGGATGATTTGATTTCTGTTGATGAGGTTATACCAGATAGCTCACTTGTGCAGAGCGTTCTGAATGGTCTTCCTCATTCATATCAGAGTTTTGCTTCTACTTTTTGGTTGATGATGAAAGGCAATCCAAATGCATTGTCATTTGAGGAGTTAGTCTCTGTTCTGTTGCAGGAAGATCAGTCCAGGCAGAACAGGTCCATTATGTGTGTTGCAGATCAAGCTTTCCT
Source organism: Ceratopteris richardii (assembly GCA_020310875.1). Classification (NCBI taxonomy): domain Eukaryota; kingdom Viridiplantae; phylum Streptophyta; class Polypodiopsida; order Polypodiales; family Pteridaceae; genus Ceratopteris; species Ceratopteris richardii. The sequence continues at coordinate 135,276,680 of CM035439.1, read as the reverse complement.
GGCTAGTGAGAAGGGCAAAGGAAAATGGATCTCTTCAACTAGTAAGCAAAAATAATTATGCACAATCGAAGAGGGAAGACAAAGATGAAAAGAAATCAGAAAAGCAGAAATTGTTTTGCAAGTACTGTAAAGGAAACGATCATATCATAAAGAATTGTCCAAAACTGGCTGCTAAAGAGGCAAAGAAGAAAGAGGCCAGAATGGTTGTTGCAAAGGCCTCTACACCAAAAAAAAGAGTTTGCTAATCTTGTGAAGGAAGAAGAATGGGCATTTACTACTGTTTGCAGTTTTGACCCATCTTCTCATGAGCAGTGCATGTCTGTAGTAGACTCAGATGTTTGGTACTTTGATAGTGGGGCGACCAAACATATTACCTCGCAACGTATTTTCTTCTCTTCACTCGAGCCTGCCCCTATAGGGAATACTATTACATGCACCAACAACTCCTCTTATCCTGTTATGGGAGTTGGTAAGATCATTTTGACTATTGTTGATGGTAGTTCTTTCACTTTGTTAGATGCTTTGTTTGTGCCAAGGATAAAAAAAAAACTATTATCAGTTTCTGCATTAGCCAAGATTGGCTTGGTTGTGAAATTTGTTGATGATAGATGTACAATTCATGATCTGTCAAATGGCGACGTGATTATTGCTTCTGGCATTTTATGTCATGGGTTGTATAAGCTCATAGACTATGAAAGATCTGTAAATAATTCGGCATGTGCAGTACATGATTCTCAGGCTATGTCAGATGCAAAGCTTTGGCATGCATAATTTGGTCATCTGAATTTTGCTAGTTTGCTACACCTGCAGAAATCTGAAATGGTGTCTTCTTTGCCCAAACTTGAGGCACCTGGAAAACATGTTTGTGAAGGTTGTATTTTGGGCAAAATGCAACGTTCCTCCTTTCCAAAAGATGGTTCAGTTTGGGCTACTCAGAAATTGCAGCTTGTACATAGTGATGTCTGTGGTCCTATGCAGACACCTTCTTTTGGAAATTATCTTTACTTCATGACTTTCATTGATGCTTTTTCTAGGCATGCATGGGTACTTGAAAGCAAAGTCCAAAGTGTTCATCTGCTTCAAACAGTTTTTGGTTTTGGTTGAAAATATGTCAGCATGTAAAATGGGCACCCTCCCTTCTTATCGGGGGGGGGGGGGGGGGGATATGTCTTCTGACTTTAATGAATTTCTGGTTGAACGTATGATAAAACACTGGTGTACAATGCCGTATACACCTCAACAGAATGGAGTTGCTGAAGAGAAGAACATGTCACTCATGGAGATGGCAAGGTCTATGGTCAAGAGTCAGGCTTTACCACATAGTTTCTGGCTTGAGGCTGTCATGTGTGCAGCATATGTACTTAACAGGTGTCCCACTAAAGTGTTGTAGTCTATCACTCCATATGAGGCTTGGCATGATTGCAGGCCATCTGTTGCTCATCTGTGTGTTTTTGGTTGTTTGGCATATGCATTAGTGCTTGAACAACATAGTAGAAAATTGGATGATAAAGTAGTAAAATGTATTTTTGATGGGTATAGTTCTGAAAGTAAAGGCTATCGTTTGTATCATCCACAGACTAAATGCAATTTGGTTAGCCGTGATGTTATTTTTGTGGAAGATGCTATTCAACCATTGCTTTCATGTAATAAGGAGACATCTGTAGCTCCAAAGACATGTATGATACTTTGCTGCCTCTTTTTACAGGTGGACAATCTAGTCCTGGTCCTAATGAGACAACTTCTCAGCCTTTGCAAGTTTTGTGTGATGATGCAGATCATCCCATTTCTGATGCAGATTTACATGATGCACTTGTTGATGAGAGGGATAATATTGAGGAGGCAAAAACTATGCCAAAATGGCTGGTGCTAACTTTGCATGATAACAAATTATATGCACCTCTGTCATATCGTATTCGTTCAGGCTCTCATAGTGCCTCTTTTGCATCAAATTGCTATGTTATGGCTGCATCTAATCTATGTGATGAGAATGAGTCTGTTTCATTTGATGAAGCACAAAATGTTGATATATTTAGGTAGTGATGTGTGTGAACACACTAGGACCGCCGGGGCACTTTTTTCCCTCTTTAGTAGGCTTTTTTCCCTCGGCTTGTATATGTGCCTATTGCCCTAATGGGCTACTTATCTTTGTACATTCTCTAGTAATACATTGAGTATTGTGTGTTGTGCTCCAAGCTTCTTCTTCTTCCTTGTGCTATTCGTGTGCTTCCGAAGACGTCTAACTCCAACAATTGGTATCAGAGCAGGTCGCCGCTTCATCTAGGGCGTCGTCTACACCTCTCCAATTGCAGTCTCAGATTCGCACAAAATTTGGTAAGCATACTTAGGGTGTTTCAGAGATCAAAACAGCTTTGCTATGTGGTGCCAAAATCGCGATCTGAGCTCATTTCGGCCTTCGAACGCACTATCGCATCGCTTGTGTAGGTTATTTCGTCTTTTTGTGCCAAAGGTATATACCAGTTTTTGTTCGCCAATATAAGCGTCTCAAAGTCTGCTACAGGTCTAGCAGAACGCGTTTGGGTAGTTCCATTCAACTTTTTGAGATACAATCAATTTTTTGCATCAAGGTATTTTAGTCACCGGCCATGGCTGAAAGCAGTGATGTATTCCGTATGTTGGTTGTTGAGGATAAGTTGTTTCTGTTGCACCTACTGTAGAGTAGATTCGTTGGGATGGCAGAGATGCCCAGGCACATGCATTGATAGCTTTGTCTGTCAAACATGCCATTATTCCTCATATTCGCTCTTGCAGAATAGCAAAGGATGCTTGGGATACACTTACCACATTGTACCAGGCTAGGAATGAGGCTCGTGTTGCTTACCTCCGAAAACAGTTGGAGAGTGAGCACATGAATGAAGGTGATTCTATGGACAGTTTTTTGACAAAGATCAAAGACTTGAAGGAATAGTTGATTTTGTTGATGAGGTTATACCAGATAGCTCACTTGTGTAGACCGTTCTGAATGGTCTTCCTGATTCATATAAGAGTTTCGCTTCTACTCTTCTATTGATGATGAAAGGCAATCCAAATGCCTTATCATTTGAGGAGTTAGTCTTTGTTGCAGGAAGATCAGTCTAGACAGAACAGGTCCATTATGCGTGTTGCAAATCAAGCTTTCTTGGCTAGTCAGAAGGGCAAAGGAAAATGGAGCTCTTCTACTAGTAAGCAGAAATCTGCAAATGCTGCACATTCGAAGAACCAAGACAAAGATGAGAAAAAATAAGAAAAGCAGAAATTGTTTTGTAAGTACTGTAAAGGGAATGATCATATCATAAAGAACTGTCCAAAACAAGCTGCAAAAGAGGCAAAGAAGAAAGAGGCTCGAATGGTTGTTGCAGAAGCCTCTACACCAAAAACAGAGTCTGCTAATCTTGTGCAGGAAGAAGAATGGACGTTTACTATTGTTTGCAGTTTTGACCCATCTTCTCATGAGCAGTGCATGTCTGCAGTAGACTCAGATGTTTGGTACTTTGACAGTGGGGCAACCAAACATATTACCTCGCAGTGCAGTTTCTTCTCTTCACTCGAGCCTGCCCCTATAGGGAATACTGTTACATGCATCAACAACTCCTCTTATCCTGTTATGAGAGTTGGTAAGATCATTTTGACTTCTGCTGATGGTAGTTCTTTCACTTTGTTAGATGCTTTATTTGTGCTAGGGATCAAGAAGAACCTGTTATCAGTTTCTGCATTAGCCAAGATTGGCTTGGTTGTGAAATTTGTGGATGACAGGTGTATAGTTCATGATCTGTCAAATGGCGATGTGATTATTGCGTCTGACATTTTATGTCGTGGGCTGTATACGCTCATAGACTATGAAATATCTGTAAATGATTTGGCATGTGCAGTAAATGATTCTCAGGCTATGTCAGATGCAAAGCTTTGGCATGCACGCTTTGGTCATCTGAATTTTGCTAGTTTGTTATGCCTGCAGAAATCTGAAATGGTGTCCTCTTTGCCCAAACTTGAGGCACCTGGAAAACATGTTTGTGAAGGCTGTATTTTGGGCAAAATGCAGCGTTCATCCTTTCTAAAAGATGGTTCAGTTCGGGCTACTCAGAAATTGCAACTTGTACATAGTAATGTCTGTGGTCCTATGCAGACACCTTCTTTTGGGAATTATCTTTACTTCGTGACTTTCATCGATGATTTTTCCAAGCATGCATGGGTATATCCATTGAAGGAAAAGTTCGAAGTGTTCATGTGCTTCAAATAGTTTTTGGTTTTGGCTAAAAATCTGTCAGCATGTAAAATGGGCACCCTCCATTCTGATCGAGGGGGGAATATATGTCTTCTGATTTTAATGCATTTCTGGCTGAATGTGGGATAAAACACCAGTGTACAGTGCCGTATACACCTCAACAGAATGGAGTTGCTGAACAAAAGAATAGGTCACTCATGGAGATGGCGAGGTGTATGGCCAAGAGTTAGGCTTTACCACATAGTTTATGGCTTGAGGTTGTCATGTGTGCAGCATATGTACTTAACAGGTGTCCCACTAAAGTGTTGCAGTCTATCACTCCATATGAGGCTTGGCATGACCGCAAGCCATCTGTTGCTCATCTACGTGTTTTTGGTTGTTTGCCATATGCATTACTACCTGAACAACATCGTAGAAAATTGGATGATAAAGCAGTAAAATGTATTTTTGTTGGGTATAGTTCTGAAAGTGAAGGCTATCGTCTGTATCATCCACAGACTAAATGCATTTTGGTTAGCCGTGATGTTGTTTTTGTGGAAGATGCTATTCAGCCATTGCTTTCATGTACTAAGGAGACATCTGTTAGCTCCAAAGACATGTATGATACTTTGTTGCCTCTTTTTACAGGTGGACAATCTAGTGCTGGTCCTAATGAGGCAACTTCTCAGCCTTTGCAGGTTTCATGTGATGATGCAGATAATTCCATTTTTGATGCAGATGTACATGATGCACTTATTGATGAGAGAGCTGATATTGAGCAGGCAAGAACTATGTCAAAATGGTTGGTGCAGACCTTGCGTGACAGCAAATTAGATGCACCTCTGTCATATCGTACTCGATCAGGCTCTCATAGTGCCTCCTTTGCATCAGATTGCTATGCTATGGCTGCATCTAGTCTTTATGATGAGAATGAGCCTGTTTCGTTTGATGAAGCACAAAACTCAAAAAATTGGATGGCTTCTATGCAATCTGAATATGATGCTATAATGAAGAATGGTACTTGGTCTTTATGTGACTTGCCTCCTGGCAAGAAGGCCATTGGCACTAAGTGGGTATACAAGCTGAAGCATAAACCGGATGGTACAGTTGACAGATATAAGGCTAGGCTTGTTGCAAAGGGTTATGCACAAGAAAGAGGCATTGATTTTGATGAGACCTTTGCACCTACATGCCGTATGACTACTGTTCGGAGCATCTGTGCACTTGCAGCTCATCATGGTTGGAATGTACATCAGTTGGACATTAAAACTGCATTTCTGAATGGTGACTTGCATGAAGAAGTGTATGTTTTTCAGCCCCGTGGCTTTGTGCAAAAAGGGCATGAAAACTAGGTGTGCAGGTTAAAGAAGGCATTATATGGTTTAAAGCAAGCACCATGTGCTTGGTATGAGAAGATACATGCCTATCTTATTGCACATGGTTTTGAGAACAGTCCAATTGAAAGCACCTTATATGTTAAGCGTGCTAATGATGTCCTTCTGATCATTGTTGTCTATGTTGATGACATGCTGCTCACTGGTCCTATTGAGAAGCATATTGCTGATTTTAAGGCTGATTTGCATGCCTCATTTGAGACGTCTGATTTGGGGCTGTTGGGGATTCAGGGACAAGAAGGAGTTTGAGGGTTTGTAGGAGAAAAAAAAGATGATGATGATGGAATAATAGTGAGAACTTCTGCAAAGGAATACTCTTGGAAACCTTGAATATTAATTATCCTTCAACAATTACAATGACTGCGCACAGTTTAATCAATGACTAAATACCACTTCAGAGAGTATCAATTACTGAAGACCAATTATCTCAAGTCTTCTAGCGGCGGCCTCTCGTGCACCAATCCTTCACTTGCTTCCCGCTTCCCTTGTGCACACCTTGCACTAAGCTTCCGCCAAGCTAAGGAATTGGTATCACTGCGCACGCACGCAATAGCCCTTGGAACTCTTGGAACCCAGCCCGCCTTCTCTCTTCTCTGCACACTTTCCTCCTGGCACCTCTTGCACTCTTGAATGTCGTCGCACACAGGAGGCTCTTCTTGCTTCCTCTCTTGCTCCTCTGAAGCTCTCTCTTGCTCCCAACTCTCAATGTGCAAGAATAGCCTTTGTCCTTCTTTTTGTTTGAGAGTCCGCCGGTTCGCGCACTCTAACTGCAATACAATCTTGGTGTCCTTTCAATGTCCCAAGATTGTCTTTTTGAACTGGTCCTCAACGATTCGCTACTTTGTCTTGTAGTGACTTTAGAACAAGAGTGACTTTTAAAATAAAATTTTGATTGGGCGGCCTATTTCCACCTTACGCGGCCTTCCACCTTCACCTTTCCTTTTAATTCTTTTACTTTTGCACCTTAAGATTTTAGATTCATCCTTTGAACCTTAAGAGAAAAAATACTTTGCACCTTTATTTTCAACCGGTTAGGGCTCTACAGATGCCCACCACCTAAAGATCTCTCCGTCCCGTAGAGACAACAGCGATACCAACTGAGACATTGCAAAGACACAGAGATGAAAACAACGGAGGCAAGAAAAAAAATAAAAATAAAGGATGTGTATATTATTGAGTTAAGAAGAAAATTATAATGCACCCTACAAGAATTATTAGAAATCAAAAGGATGAGGTAATTATTAACAAAGCGATACTGGAATCTAAGAGCAATTATTATGACTGTGGATGAGCAATTTATTTAGACTGAGGATGGCAATTTATTGATGAGGTTGATTGAGATTGTCAGCCGAGGTTGTTGGAGAAGGGGGCAAAGGAGCAGAAGCTTGTTCGATCGTAAGCTGTAGGGAACTAAGGCATTGCCTAAAATGATCCCTCTCCCTGCGGATACGTCGGCATGCAGCATTAGCACAAAGCCCTAAGTTGGAGCGATTCTGAAGATCTTCTAAGGCTTTCATCGCAGAGTCGGCCATATCGTGATAATGATCTCTCTCTTCTTTAAGCAATCGCGCCGTTTCGTTGAGGGAGTGCCATTGAGAGGTGGCCATGCGATTGATGTTTTCTATTGTGGAGATATGCTGTTGATGAACCGAAGCTGCTGCGGAAACCGAATCCAAGGAAATCTGGGATGCTTGAGCATTGCCGATAGCGACTACACTCGCGTCCTGGAGTAATTGCAAAAATGAAGGGGTTGATGGTGGGTCAAAAGGCGGAGTGGGATTGGCCGGTGGAGCAGGAGGGGGAGGGGGAGGGGGAATAGACGGCGGAGGAGGATGAAGGGTTGGGGTGGCCGATGGAGTGGGAAGTGAAGGAATGGGGGAAGGAAGCGGTCGACTGCCCGGGATGTTACTGATAGAGGGAGAGGTGTAATCTGGGTGAATGGGGGGCATACAGGTGGGGTTTTGAGGATTGAGCTGTGTTTGAATGAGTGGCGTGAAAGCTGAAGAGAGGGGAGGTCTAGGGATAATGGGAGGGGTAGTCATGGATGGAGAAGGGGTAGATTTAGGAGGGAAAGGGGAAGAAGATTGGGTAGTGAAGTAGGGAACGTGAGGGGGGGTAGTCATGAATGGAGAGATGGTAGAGGCAGGAGGGATAGGTGAAGAAGATTGGGCATGGAAGGAGGTTACATCAGGGGGATTAGTCACGAATGGAGAGATGGTAGATGCAGGAGGGATGGGTGGAGAAGATTGGGCAGGGAAGGAGGTTACATCAGTGGGATTAGTCATGAATGGAGAGGTGTTGGATGCAGGAGGGATAGGGGAGGAAGATTGGGTAGGGAAGGAGGTTACATCAGTGGGATTAGTCATGAATGGAGAGGTGGTGGAAGGAGGGATAGGGAAAGAAGATTGGGGAGGGAAGGAGGTTACATCAGGGGGAGTTGTAATGAATGGAGAGGTGGTGGAGGCAGGAGGGATAGGCGAAGAAGATTGGGGAGGGAAGGAGGTTACATCAGGGGTTGCGGATGCGGGTGTGGATGCGGAAGCTGAGTCAATTGAGATTAGAGGGGGGGAGGGAGATGGAGCAATGGACGGTCCAGGTTGGGAAGGGAGATAAGCAGCATTGTGTGCAGAATGTGCGGGAATCTGATATAGCCAAGCTAAGAAGGGTGCAGAATAGATGGAAAATGCATGAGAGCCTCTAGAGATAGCCTGGCGGAGTCGACGGGAGCGCAAAGTTAAGGAACTATAAATGAGGGTTGCGTAAGGGTAAGGACGGCTATGGAGAAAGCAGAAAAGCGGATCAGCGATACGAATATCAGACCAGGGAAGGGAAGAGGTTTGGCTGCGTAGTAAGAAGAAAAAGATGAACGCGTTGAGAAGGGTGGTCATGCGGAGCGAAAACCTAGCATTACTTTGAAAATGTGTGTTACAAAAGGCAATAGTGGCTGAGGCGGACAGTCCAGAGTATAGGAAAGGGGGAGCACGAAAATTTATTAGGGGAGACCCAATACTGGCGGCAATGTCGGGGATGAAAAGAGTGCCGGTTCTAAAATGAGGGAAGAGGCGGATAGCTTCATAAACCTGGGTAAAATTGGCGGGGTTATTGAAGAAAACATTAGCCAAGCCCCACAAGCCCGCCTGCTGAAGATCCTCAATGGAAAACATTTGACGAAGGGCAATGGTAGGTAGGGATAGATGCATTCGGATTTGCAGGTTTAAGTCAGGAGGGAGAAACAGGCGCATATAATCCCCGGTAGGGGAAGAAGGGTGGGATGAATGAGACATAGATTGGGAAGGAGAAGAAGGGTGCGGAAGGGGAGGTGGGGAATAAAGGTCGGTGGAGTCAGAGTGTATGGAATAAATGGGAAGATCCAGGGCCATAGGAGTTGTTGGAGTCGCTTGAACAGATTGTTCTGCCGATGAAGGAGGAGGTGGATTGGGATGGCCAGAGGGAATTGCGGAGGTAGGAGCGGAACTAGCACCCGGAGAGGGGTCCGCCATTGATGGAAATGGGGAAAAGAAATGGAACAAAAGAAAGCCTCTTCAGGGGGAGAGGAATCGATGGGTTGAGGTGGTGGGAGGGGGGCAGAGGGCTTGAGGAGTGGATGGTGTTGGGAGGAAGAGGGGGGCGCACGGGGGAGGAAGGAGAGGGTGCGGTGGGGTTGGAGGCAGAGAGTTGGGAGGGGGGTTTGGTTGTGGAGCTGGGTTGAAGAGGGGGGGGTTGGGTGTCGGCGAGGTCGGAGGGGGGGGTGGTTGGGTGTAGAGGAGTCGAAAAAAAAGGGGGGGTTTGGGTACGGAGAGGGGGATGCTGGGTGCCGCCAGGGGGGGGTGGTGAGGTGTAGGATTAGGGGGGGTGGGCTGTTGTCGGGCGAGGTCGGGAGGGGGGTGGGGTGTGGAGGAGGTGGAAAAAGGGGGGGGGGGTGGTGTGGTGAAGGGGGCCGAGCGGGGTCGGGAGGGGGGGGGGGGTTGGGTGAAGTGGTGAGCGGGGTCGGGAGGGGGGGGGAAGGTGGTCGGGTGTCGGGTGGAGTCGGGAGGGGGGGGTTGGGTGTAGATGGGTGTCGGGTGTCGGGTGGAGTCGGGAGGGGGGGGTGGGGTGTGGTGAGGGAGGGCGAGCGGGGTTGGGAGGGGGGGGGTGGAGGTGTGTTGAGGGGGGGGGTGTGGTGAGGGGGCGAGCGGGGTTGGGAGGGGGGGGGGCGCTGATGTGGAGAGGGGGGTGTGTGTGGTGAGGGGGCGAGCGGGGTTGGGAGGGGGGGGCTGTTGTGGAGAGGGGGGTGTGGGTGGTGAGGGGGGCGAGCGGGGTTGGGAGGGGGGGGGGTTGGGGTGTGTTGAGGGGGGTGTTGTTGGGAGGGGGGCCGAGCGGGGTCGGGAGGGGGGGGGGGGCGCTGTTGTGGAGAGGGGGGGGTGTGTGTGGTGAGGGGGTCGAGCGGGGTTGGGAGGGGGGGGGGGTTGGGGTGTGTTGAGGGGGGTGTTGTGGTGAGGGGGGCCGAGCGGGGTTGGGAGGGGGGGGGGGCGCTGTTGTGGAGAGGGGGTGTGTGTGGTGAGGGGGTCGAGCGGGGTTGGGAGGGGGGGGGGTTGGGGTGTGTTGAGGGGGGTGTTGTGGTGAGGGGGGCCGAGCGGGGTCGGGAGGGGGGGGGGGGCGCTATTGTGGAGAGGGGGGGGTGTGTGTGGTGAGGGGGGCGAGCGGGGTTGGGAGGGGGGGGGGTTGGGGTGTGTTGAGGGGGGGTGGTGTGGTGAGGGGGCGAGCGGGGTTGGGAGGGGGGGGGGGGGGGCGCTGTTGTGGAGAGGGGGGTGTGTGTGGTGAGGGGGTCGAGCGGGGTTGGGAGGGGGGGGTTGGGGTGTGTTGAGGGGGGTGTTGTGGTGAGGGGGGCCGAGCGGGGTCGGGAGGGGGGGGGGGGGCGCTGTTGTGGAGAGGGGGGGGTGTGTGTGGTGAGGGGGGCGAGCGGGGTTGGGAGGGGGGGGGGTTGGGGTGTGTTGAGGGGGGGGGTGGTGTGGTGAGGGGGCGAGCGGGGTTGGGAGGGGGGGGGGCGCTGTTGTGGAGAGGGGGGTGTGTGTGGTGAGGGGGTCGAGCGGGGTTGGGAGGGGGGGGGGTTGGGGTGTGTTGAGGGGGGTGTTGTGGTGAGGGGGGCCGAGCGGGGTCGGGAGGGGGGGGGCGCTGTTGTGGAGAGGGGGGGGTGTGTGTGGTGAGGGGGGCGAGCGGGGTTGGGAGGGGGGGGGGTTGGGGTGTGTTGAGGGGGGGGGTGGTGTGGTGAGGGGGCGAGCGGGGTTGGGAGGGGGGGGGGGCGCTGTTGTGGAGAGGGGGGGGTGTGTGTGGTGAGGGGGGCGAGCGGGGTTGGGAGGGGGGGGGGCTGTTGTTGAGGGGGGTGTTGTGGTGTGGTGAGGGGGCGAGCGGGGTTGGGAGGGGGGGGGCGCTGTTGTGGAGAGGGGGGTGTGTGTGGTGAGGGGGGTGTGTGTGGTGAGGGGGTCGAGCGGGGTTGGGAGGGGGGGGGTTGGGGTGTGTTGAGGGGGGTGTTGTGGTGAGGGGGGCCGAGCGGGGTCGGGAGGGGGGGGCGCTGTTGTGGAGAGGGGGGGGTGTGTGTGGTGAGGGGGGCGAGCGGGGTTGGGAGGGGGGGGGGTTGGGGTGTGTTGAGGGGGGGGGTGGTGTGGTGAGGGGGCGAGCGGGGTTGGGAGGGGGGGGGGGCACTGTTGTGGAGAGGGGGGTGTGTGTGGTGAGGGGGTCGAGCTGGGTTGGGAGGGGGGGGTTGGGGTGTGTTGAGGGGGGGTGTTGTGGTGAGGGGGGCCGAGCGGGGTCGGGAGGGGGGGGGGGCGCTGTTGTGGAGAGGGGGGGGTGTGTGTGGTGAGGGGGGCGAGCGGGGTTGGGAGGGGGGGGGGGGTTGGGGTGTGTTGAGGGGGGGGTGGTGTGGTGAGGGGGCGAGCGGGGTTGGGAGGGGGGGGGGGCGCTGTTGTGGAGAGGGGGGTGTGTGTGGTGAGGGGGGCCGAGCGGGGTCGGGAGGGGGGGGGGGCGCTGTTGTGGAGAGGGGGGGGTGTGTGTGGTGAGGGGGGCGAGCGGGGTTGGGAGGGGGGGGGGGTTGGGGTGTGTTGAGGGGGGGGGTGGTGTGGTGATGGGGCGAGCGGGGTTGGGAGGGGGGGGGTTGGGGTGTGTTGAGGGGGGTGTTGTGGTGAGGGGGGCCGAGCGGGGTCGGGAGGGGGGGCGCTGTTGTGGAGAGGGGGGGTTGTTTGGTGAGGGGGCGAGCGGGGTTGGGAGGGGGGGGGCGCTGTTGTGGAGAGTGGGGTGTGTGTGGTGAGGGGGTCGAGCGGGGTTGGGAGGGGGGGGTTGGTTGAGGGTGATGGAGGGGGGAAGGAGGGGGATGTTAGGCAGAGGGGCGTTGGGGTCGGGATTAGGAGGGAGGGCCGAGCGGGGTTGTAGGGGGTGGTTGGGTTGTAGAGGAGTTGGAGAGGGGACGCTGAGGAGGTTGGGGCGGGGGGAAGGGAGGGGCGCACGCGGGTGGGATGGGGGGAGAGTGGGGTTGAGGTGGATGGAGAGGAGGCGGAGGGGCGGTAGTATGGAAAGGGGGAAGGAGGAGGGAGGGTGGTGGTATGGAGGAGTTGATGGGGTGGAAAGGGGCGTGAGAGATGATCTTCTTCTTTCTTCCTTAGCACAACCGGCCTGTGCAATGAAAAATAGTACGGAATTCTGATGTGTTGAAGCCAGTATGAAGAAAGAGGCCATATTATATAGCTAGTTGGAAGGAGGGAGTACCTCTCAAGAAGGAGCGGTCTAGCATAAAAGGGTGTTCAAAAGAGGGGAAGATGACAATGTTAATCTCATCCATCCGAGAGGTAAACAAAGGAAAGGGCAAAATTGAAAGTTACTGAGCAAAACTAATAGCCATTCAAAATATTGACGCCCATTTTTTATGGAGTGATGAATTTCTTGATTTTTTATGGGTGAAAAAAAACTTGCACCCAAAATTCCTGATATTCATTGATAAAAGAAAAAAAAGAAAAACTTGCGCCCCAAAATTCTTGATTTTCAATGATAAAAGAAAAGAAAAAACTTGCGCCCAAAATTCTGTTTAGCTGATTATTACTACTTATTAAACAATCCAAACCCAATTAGAAACAAGATAAAGGGAATTGCAATGGTTATGATACTTGATAATAAGCCTTGAGTCTAGAAATGTTTACTAAAGGTAGGGTGTTGCCATCGAGTGTTTCCAATTGCACTGCACCCCACTGCAGCATCTTCGTAATGCGAAAAGGACCTTCCCAGTTAGGGATCCATTTCCCTTTGTTTTGATTAGAAAATTGTGGCCTGTGTAATAGTGCTAAATGACCGGGCTTCAATTTGTTGTGCCATAAACTTTTGTCATGGTTCTCCTTCCTCTTTATTTGAATATCCTCTAACTGTTTGGAGGCTAAAATTCTTGATTCTTCCAGTTTATGCAAAGCAATCATTCGTGCTGGAACTTCCATCCCATTTTTCTCTAGTCTTTCCATTCTTATAGAGCCTCTGATGAATTCAAATGGTTCAATAGGAACCAAGCCATAGACTAATTGAAAGGGAGAATACCCAGTCTCTTTATAGGCCATTCTGTACGCCCATAAAGTACCCAGATAGGCCTGTCCCCAAGAGGTCGGTTGTAACATGCATTCTTTTCGTAACATTGAAATTAATACTTTGTTCGTTGACTCGGCTTGTCCATTAGCTCGTGGGTAGTATGCACAAGAAGTCCTGTGTAGAATGCGATACCTGTTTGAAATTTCCTGTAGTACTTTGTTAACAAAATGAGTACCCTGATCGGTACAGATTTCAAGCGGGCATCCAAATCTGCAAATGATGTTACAATACAAAAAGTCAGCCACTGTTTGTGCAGAGCAGTCCGTTGAGGCAATAGCTTCAGCCCATTTTGTTGCGTAGTCCGTGGCTATCAGTAAATACTTTTCCCTTTTTGGAAGTGCCGCGGGGTATATAGGCCCAACAAAGTCTAATCCCCACTTCTCAAAGGGCTGCCAAGAAGTGGAAACTACCAAAGGGTGATGTCTTTGCTTGGTGGGTTTAGGTCCACACCTTTGGCACACATCACATGTTTTTCTCCAATCATCTGCATCCTTAAAGAGTGTAGGCCACCATAGACCAGCATCTAGTATTCTCTGGCTCATGATATGCCCTGGAAGGTGCCCACCACCTGTTCCTTCATGTGCAAATTGCAGTATTTCCCTCACTTCATCTTCCTCTAAGCATTTCCTCATCCTGTCATCCTTGCCCTGTCTGTAGAGTTTACCCTCAATGAAAGTATATGGTCTACTCTTGATAAGCAGCCTCTTTCTTAGTACAGCATTAGCACTTTCTGGATACAATCCAGTATTAATGAACTGCTTGATATCATCATACCATCCTTTAGGTTGTATAGCAAACAAGTGTGCATCAGGGAAATCATCATTGATACCACTGGTTTGATCCTTCCTATTTATTCTGGACAAGTGATCCGCCATCACATTTTCTCTTCCTGGCTTATGGATTACCGAGAAATCGAACTCTTGGAATAACAGTAACCACCTCCATATTCTACCAGTAGCATGTGGTTTGTTGAGTAAGTACTTGAGAGGTTGGTGATCTGATATAATAATAAATTTTACCCCCAATAAGTAATGGCGGAATTTTTGAACTGCAAAGACCATTGCTAGTGCTTCCCTTTCGGTAGTACTGTAATTTCTTTCAGCCTTGGTCAAGATTCTACTGGCATATTGAATTGGCCTGTCCATTTTAAATTCTTCACTGGGTTGAGTCAGAACTGCTCCCACTGCATATGCACTGGCATCGACATGTATATGAAAGATTTTTTACCACTCCGGGGTGACCAAGATAGGAGCACACACTAGCCGTGACCTTAATGTCTGATATGCTTTTTCCTCCTCTTCTTCCCATTTGAAAGGTACTTCTTTACCTGTGAGTCTAGTCAGAGGTCTAGCTATCTCTGCATACATTTTTATAAACCTTCTATGATAACCGGCATGCCCCAAAAAACTCTGGATCTCTTTAGGAGTTTTGGGTTTAGGTAATTTTAATATAGAGAGAATTTTGTCAGGATCTGGGGCCATACCTTTAGCGGATACCACATGTCCTAAAAGGGTTCCTTCTGTCACAAGGAAATGACATTTATTTGGATTGAGCTTTAACTTAGTTTCTCTGCATCTTTGGAAAATATTCTGCAGCTGCCTCAGGTGCTGGTCCAAACAATCTAGATGAGTTTCTTTGTGAGATCCTGAAAATGAAGAGAAATCATCCATGAAGATTCTAAGTGATTCCAGCAATAAGGGGCCAAAAATGAGATTGACCGTTCTGTTAAATGTGGCTGGAGCATTTCTTAGCCCAAATGGCATTTTTACATACACATACGTTCCCCACGGTGTGATAAAAGCAGTCTTTTCACGATCCTCTGGGTGTATTGATATTTGATTATAGCCACTGAAGCCATCCATAAAACTATATAGTGCATGCCCCGCCACTTCTTCAATGACCTGTTCTGCAAAAGGCATAGGGAACCCGTCTGGAATGGTCACCTTATTGAGAGCTCTAAAGTCCACACAAATTCTGATTTTATTAGTATTCTTCTTTGGTACTATAACCATAGGCGAGAGCCACTCTGAGTGTTCCACAGGAATGATGATTCCTGCATCTTCCATCTTTTGGATTTCCACATAGATAGCTTCGGCATACTTTGGATTGAGTCTATAACTCCTTCCTCTGATGGGTCTGGCTCCCTCAACCAGAGGAATTCTGTGCTCTCCATAAGATGCAGGCACTCCTTCTAAGTCTTTATAATGCCAGGCAAAAACATCTGCATACTGGGTTAAGAATGATTTTACCTTTTCCAGGAGCTTTGGGTGGCTCCACAACCAAGTGGCCACTAGAACTGGTTGATTATTGTTTTGGGTGCATAAATGTACTTCTTGAACCGGGTTTCTTGTTACCATATTATCTTCTTGTGCATCTGCTTCCTTGTCTTCTTCTACTAGCTTTTCGTGCATTGCTTCATAAGCAGGTGTATTTTGAACTTCGATGTTTTCCTCCTTGTCCTGCATCCATCCTGTAGGGATTTCTTGAATTGGGAAAGAACATTCAACCTCAGAATTTTTTACCTTGCTTTTAGCTTTGGAAACTTCGTTATCTGATGTTGACACATCCTCCTCCAATTTGTATTTGAGGGGTATCTTCCTGCCCCTTCTGTGGTCAGTGATGGGCTCTCCCAATCCATCAACCTGGACCTTTCCTTTGTCTTCATCATAGCCTCCAATTGTACCAGGATTATCAAGAAAAATTCCAAAACAAGAAGAAGAGTTGCCGGCATGAAGCCAACTTAAAATATCCTCTTCTTCCTCAAAATCTATTTGGGGTTGATCCTCCGCTTCTGTTTCCATGCAAATGCTCACTGTTTGCATCACACTAGTGTTTCCTTGATTGTCTGGGCCTTCTTCTAAATGAATTTGTGTCAGCTCCTGCCCTTTCTTTTGTACCCACATGGTGTCCTTACCCCAATCATGAATGATACTGGCATGCCTCAGCCAAGGTCTTCCAATTAAGAGAGGAAATCCTCCTTCAACCTGGGGCAATCTTAAAACCACAAAATCCAGGATAAATAGATTACCTTGTACTTCAAGTGGAACTTTTGGGATTACCCCTAAGGGCCTTACTTTGCTCTGATCTGCCAAAGTGACCGTGAAATTTGCAGGTCTTGAAGGGTGGAGTCCAATCCTTTTCATGGTATGTTCAGGCATCAAATTAATGCCAGAACCACCATCTACAATAACACCTTGAAATTCATGGCCCTTGATTGATATTGTAAGCCGAGGGCTTTTATAATCTGTAAGGGGTGCTTCCCCCCTAATTATCCCTTGATGTAAGATAGCAGTCTTAGCCACTAAGCTTGTCGTAGAAGCCTCATCAATTATCTGCAATAATTCTGACCTGAATTTCCCATCCATCTTTATTAAATCAAGAATACTAACCTCCTTCTTAATAGACTTGAGTAGTTTTGAAGCCTCTGATTCTTTAAGGAAGTGAGCTTCATTTGCTTTGCCAAACTCTTCTTGAGCCCTCTTGAAGGCATGCCCAATGGCATCGCCGGTGCCTGTGAGACATTCTTTGTGGTTTGTGTCTGCACCTGTAGTATCTTTGTCTTCAATTGCAACTCTGTCTTTGTTCAATTCCTTAATTATCAATTCTCGATTTTCTACCACTTTTGCCGTTCCCCTGTTTCTTGTCTGTACTGCAAAAGATTCGAGTTCTTCTAATTGTACCACTCTAGTGGATGGTGAGGGTTCATTCACCTGAGGTAATATCTCCTCCTTGAATACAAAGATCATTTGGAGATGGGGTCCGGAAGTAGAGGCTTGATTCTTAGGACAACAGTTTGTATAGTGATCTTTGGCCTCTGGACAATTCCTGCAAGGAGGTGCATTTTCCGGCAGGGTGCACCTAGATTGGTAGTGCCCACATTCTCCACATCTGAAGCAAATAATTGGCCTTCTAGGCCCATTTGCAAGGTTAGTTCTTGGTCTAGGATTATAGTTATTACCTTGGTTTGTTGCTGCTGCCATTACATTTGCTGGTGGCAAGAGCCCGCCTTGTGTCCAGTATGTCGTTGTCGGTATTCCCCTTGATTGGCATTCATGGGCCTCATGCCCAATCTTTCTGCATAATTGACAAGTCACATTTAGCAAAGGACATTCACTTACTATATGTCCTTGCTTACTGCACATGGAGCACCATAGTCCGTTCTTAATGCCGCCTCCTTTTAGTTCTTGCAACTCCTGCCTCAGCTGATCTAGTTCCTCAGCTTGGGCTTCCTCTTCCTTTTGGAGCTTGAGGGCTTCAATCTCTCTTCTCAGCTGAGCTACAGTAGTCTCCTCCTCTGTATAGGGCTTATTCCTCTTCAAGCCTTCCAATTCCCTTCTTAACTGGCTCACTGGGTCCTCCAGTTCTGTACCATATGATGGTTGGGAAGAAGTTGTACCATACTGGTGCCTTATTTGTTCCAAGCGGGTGGCCGTATTGATGAATTCCTCAACAGAGGCAGTAGGTAGCACTAACTCTTTTATTTTGCATTGGGTGACCATAGGTAAAGGTTTGGCTAACCACTTCTTGACAAAGAAGTCGTGTGGTGGATCCGGTAGTTTAGCCATTAATGCTTTGGCCCTGGTCACGAATTCGGGGAACTTCTCTCCTGGACCCAACTTTAAGTTTTCCAATTCTTCTATAATGATCTCCGCCGTGTTTCCATGCTGAAATTGATTCTTAAAGGCCTCTTTCATCAAATCCCAAGAGGTAAAGTGATTTTCAGCAAACTGGCTAAACCACTTGTCTGCCAGACCTTCCAATGTGGCGGGGAAGAGTATCAAGAAAGCATCTTCCCTACCCATTAGCCCCCTAGTCTTACATAATGCAAGAAATCGTCGAATGTGCTCATCTGGGTCCTCCTGGGCTAAACCCCTGAAGGAGGGAAATTTTATGTTTAATCTGGAGAGCAAGATTTCTAGGTCCACCTGTCCTGCCATGCTTCCTACCGATGAAGTCGATGAAAGTGGACTCGATGATCTTCTGTTCGTCTTTCTTCTTGTCTGCTTGCACTTGATTCTCAAGGTTTGTGACCGGGTCGCGGTCATGAGCTATTCATAGTCCACTTAAAATGAGACACTTGATAAAAGTATGTACCTTTTGGCCTACTGGAGTAATGTTGTCGACACTGGAATATTGTCCTCCAATGGCAATATATAGTCTCCTATGCTCAAAGCTCCTTGGATGTCCCACCGTGCGTGCCAAATTTGTTGGGGATTCGGGGACAAGAAGGAGTTTGAGGGTTTGTAGGAGAAAAAAAAGATGATGATGATGGAATAATAGTGAGAACTTTTGCAAAGGAATACTCTTGGAAACCTTGAATATTAATTATCCTTCAACAATTACAATGACTGCGCACAGTTTAATCAATGACTAAATACCACTTCAGAGAGTATCAATTACTGAAGACCAATTATCTCAAGTCTTCTAGCGGCGGCCTCTCGTGCACCAATCCTTCACTTGCTTCCCGCTTCCCTTGTGCACACCTTGCACTAAGCTTCCGCCAAGCTAAGGAATTGGTATCACTGCGCACGCACGCAATAGCCCTTGGAACTCTTGGAACCCAGCCCGCCTTCTCTCTTCTCTGCACACTTTCCTCCTGGCACCTCTTGCACTCTTGAATGTCGTCGCACACAGGAGGCTCTTCTTGCTTCCTCTCTTGCTCCTCTGAAGCTCTCTCTTGCTCCCAACTCTCAATGTGCAAGAATAGCCTTTGTCCTTCTTTTTGTTTGAGAGTCCGCCGGTTCGCGCACTCTAACTGCAATACAATCTTGGTGTCCTTTCAATGTCCCAAGATTGTCTTTTTGAACTGGTCCTCAACGATTCGCTACTTTGTCTTGTAGTGACTTTAGAACAAGAGTGACTTTTAAAATAAAATTTTGATTGGGCGGCCTATTTCCACCTTACGCGGCCTTCCACCTTCACCTTTCCTTTTAATTCTTTTACTTTTGCACCTTAAGATTTTAGATTCATCCTTTGAACCTTAAGAGAAAAAATACTTTGCACCTTTATTTTCAACCGGTTAGGGCTCTACAGGGGCATTTGCATCATTATTTGGGCATTCAGTTTATGCAAGTTGATGGTGGAATGGCTTTGTGTCAAAGGAAATATATTGACACATTATTGCAGTGTTTTGGCCTTGAAGACTGTAAGCCTGTTGCCACTCCTATGGAGATAGGTTTACGATTGAGTCTTCATGATGCTGGAGATGCATTTGATGTTGTTCTCTATCAGCAGGCTGTTGGATGCTTGATTTACTTATGCATTACTCGGCCAGATATTCAGTTTGCTGTCTCGCAGATGAACAGGTTTATGCATTGCCCAGGAGTCAAGCATTGGCAGGCGGTTAAGCGCATCTTTCGCTACTTGAGTGGTACTTGGCTACTTGGGTTGTTTTATCCCAAGGGGGGATCACTATCGCCAGATTTGCATCCTTTTTCTGACTCTGATTGGGCTGGTTACCATGACACTCGTGTGTCCACTAGTGGCATTTGCTTCATGCTTGCTAGCTCATGTATATCTTGGTTGAGCAAGAAGCAGCCGACTTTGGCCACTTCCAGTTGTGAGGCTGAGTATAGGGAAGCTTTCGCAGCTACTATTGAGTGTGTGGCTCAGATGCCTTATGGCTGATTTGGGTGTTGGTCAGACTTCTGCCACCACCATCTTCACTGACAGTTAGAGCGCATTGGCAGTTGCGAGGAACCCTGTGTTCCATGCTCGCACTAAGCACATTGAGGTGCATTATCACTATGTCAGGGAGAGGTTCTCTGCTGGGGAGATCAGCTTGGCATATGTGCCCACGCAGGAGAACATTGCAGACCTTTTCATGAAGGCTCTGCCTAGGGAGAAGTTTGAAGCTTTCCGCAAAGCTTTGGGCTTACTTCCTTTTGTGGAGTGATTTCCACATAGCTTGGCAGTTCTTTGTACATGAGTGCCAGCTCCTTGTTCATTGCATCACTCCCAGGGGGGATTTGTTGATATATTTAGGTAGTGATGTGTGTGAACACACTAGGACCACCGGGTGCACTTTTTTCCCTCTTTAGGAGGTTTTTCTCCCTCGGCTTGTATATATGCCTATTACCCTAATGGACTACTTATCTTTGTACATTCTCTAGTAATACATTCAGTATTGTGTGTTGTGCTCCAAGCTTCTTCTTCTTCCTTGTGTTGTTCGCGTGCTTCAGCAGACGTCTAACTCCAACACAAAATTCAAAAAATTGGATGGCTTCTATGCAATCTGAATATGATGCTATTATGAAGAATGGTACTTGGTCTTTATGTGACTTGCCTCCTGGCAAGAAGGTCATTGGTACTAAGTGGGTATACAAGCTGAAGTGTAAGCCAGATGGTAAAGTTGATAGGTATAAGGCTAGGCTTGTTGCAAAGGGTTATGCGCAGGAAAAAGGCATTGATTTTGATGAAACCTCTACTCCTACTTGCCGTATGACTACTGTTCATAGCATCTGTGCACTTGTAGCTCATCATGGTTGGAATGTACATCAGCTGGACATTAAAACAACATTTTTGAATGGTGATTTGCATGAAGAAGTGTATGTTTTTCAGCCATGTGGCTTTGTGCAAAAACGGCATGAAAACTAGGTGTGCAGGTTAAAGAAGGCATTATATTTTTTAAAGCAAGCACCATGTGCTTGGTATGAAAAGATACATGCCTATCTGATTGCACATGGTTTTGAGAACAATCCAACTGAAAGCACCTTATATGTCAAGCGTGCTCAGGATGTACTTCTGATCACTGTGGTGTATGTTGATGACATGCTGCTCACTGGTCCTCATGAGAAGCATGTTGCTGATTTCAAGGCTGATTTACATGCCTCATTTGAGATGTCTAATTTGGGGCATTTGCATCATTATTTGGGCATTCATTTTATGCACATTGATGGTGGAATGGCTTTGTATCAAATGAAATATATTGACACATTATTGAAGCATTTTGGCCTTGAAGATTATAAACCTATTGCCACCCCTATGGAGACAGGTTTACGACTGAGTTTTCATAGTGCCAGCTCCTTGTTCACCGCATCACTCCCAGGGGGGATTTGTTGATATATTTAGGTAGTGATGTGTGTGAACACACTAGGACCGCTGGGGCACTTTTTTCCCTCTTTTGGAGGGTTTTCCCCCACAGTTGTATATATGCCTATTGCCCTAATGGGCTACTTATCTTTGTACATTCTAGTGATAATACATTTAGTATTGTGTGTTGTGCTCCAAGCTTCTTCTTCTTCTTTGTGTTGTTCGCGTGCTTCAGCAGACGTCTAACTCCAACACAAAATTCAAAAAATTGGATGGCTTCTATGCAATTTGAATATGATGCTATTATGAAGAATGGTACTTGGTCTTTATGTGACTTGCCTCCTGGCAAGAAGGTCATTGGACTAAGTGGGTATACAAGCTGAAGTGTAAGCCGGATGGTAAAGTTGACAGGTATAAGGCTAGGCTTGTTGCAAAGGGTTATGCGCAGGAAAAAGGCATTGATTTTGATGAAACCTCTACTCCTACTTGCCGTATGACTATTGTTCATAGCATCTGTGCACTTGTAGCTCATCATGGTTGGAATGTACATCAGCTGGACATTAAAACAACATTTTTGAATGGTGATTTGCATGAAGAAGTGTATGTTTTTTAGCCATGTGGCTTTGTGCAAAAACGGCATGAAAACTAGGTGTGTAGGTTAAAGAAGGCATTATATGGTTTAAAGCAAGCACCATGTGCTTGGTATGAAAAGATACATGCCTATCTGATTGCACATGGTTTTGAGAACAATCCAACTGAAAGCACCTTATATGTCAAGCGTGCTCAGGATGTACTTCTGATCACTGTGGTGTATGTTGATGACATGCTGCTCACTAGTCCTCATGAGAAGCATATTGCTGATTTCAAGGCTGATTTACATGCCTCATTTGAGATATCTAATTTGGGGCATTTGCATCATTATTTGGGCATTCATTTTATGCACATTGATGGTGGAATGGCTTTGTATCAAATGAAATATATTGACACATTATTGAAGCATTTCGGCCTTGAAGACTATAAACCTGTTGCCACCCCTATGGAGACAGGTTTACAACTGAGTTTTCATAGTGCCAGCTCCTAGTTCACCGCATCACTCCCAGGGGGGATTTGTTGATATATTTAGGTAGTGATGTGTGTGAACACACTAGGACTGCTGGGGCACTTTTTTCCCTCTTTTGGAGGGTTTTCCCCCACAGTTGTATATATGCCTATTGCCCTAATGGGCTACTTATCTTTGTACATTCTAGTGATAATACATTCAGTATTGTGTGTTGTGCTCCAAGCTTCATCTTCTTCCTTGTGTTGTTCGCGTGTTTCCGCAGACGTCTAACTCCAACATGGTCCCTGCTTGGACCTCAGCTTGTTTTGGCACATAAACAGAGAAATTTTTTGTATGTGTGTCGCAACATCCATCATCGGCCCCTGCATTGGCCATCCGCAAATGGCAGTGGATTAAAGCTTAAGGCCTGAGTGGCATGGGTCTGAGGGTCAGAGTGAGAGGCCACCCCAATCTTTTATGATCCTTTTTAAGGCGCGATGATTTGCCCATCAATGTGTTTATGGGTTCGACCCGCTTGTCAGCCCACTCCCGTTCGCGTATTCCCTCATTGGTCGGACCCATGACATATCACTCCACGACAGCCACCATGAGGTGAGAGGTAACACCCTCCACATGTCAGCAAGGCTGCCTTGTTCTCCAGGTCGAGATAGCGTCGTAAGTCGTAGGAGCCCTCGTAAGCTGCGTCCCTTTGGGGTGAGGGCCCCCATCCATGAGACTGAAGTTTGGGAGCAACACATGGCAATCCCCCTGTGCTTCAATGCAGGTGGACCGACAGGGTAGAGTGCTATCGAAAACGATGATGCTACCATGTGCCAAAACATAATGTTTGCTCAACTCGCTTGTCGACTGTAAGACTTGTCCCTTTGCAATATTGTAATGTCATTTATTTGAGTCACCCCCAAGCTAAGAAAAGTTATGGAAGCAAAAGGCTAATCAAACCGTGTTCTCCCGCGAGGGTATCACATCGGCTAGGGTAGTGAGCGCGTTGAGGCCAAAATCTTTTCGGATGGAAATAAATACATATCTCATGCTCTTATACTAGCATGCCTAGAGTCATCAAAGTGAAGTGCCATGCTTCCCGTTGGGTCGAACAGGGCCAGGGAATGGACTTTGGGAAAAACGGTAAGAACCAATAAGTAAGGCAATCAAGGTGGCACAAGGTACCATTGAAGAGGTGTGTGCATCAACAAAAGAGCAAGCTCCTCGAGAAGATGGAGGTCAAGTGCAGAGGAGATTGGAAACATAAGGAACTTTGGGTATCTTGCAACGTGTATGTGTAAGTATCTATATGTGTATGTGCATGTGTGTGTCTATGCGTGTGTATGTATGTGTAAGTATCTATATGTGTATTTGTATGTCTGTATGTGTATGTATGCATGTAAGTGTATGTATGCATGTGAGTGTATGTGTGTGTATCTATGTATAAATATCTGTATGTGTATGTGTATATGTGTATGTGTGTGTATGTGCTTGTGTTTATGTATGTATACATATGCATGTGTGTACGAATGCATGTGAGTATGTATGCACACATGTGTGTATGTATGCACACATGTGTGTATGTATATGTCTATGTATGTACGTGCATGTGTGCATGTGTGTATGCATGTGTGTATGCATGTGTTTGTATTGTGTGTATGCATGTGTTTGTATAGTGTGTTTGTGTGTGTATATGTGCATATGTGTGTATGCATGTGTGTGTATGCATAT
This sequence comes from Ceratopteris richardii, assembly GCA_020310875.1. Lineage (NCBI taxonomy): Eukaryota > Viridiplantae > Streptophyta > Polypodiopsida > Polypodiales > Pteridaceae > Ceratopteris > Ceratopteris richardii. The sequence continues at coordinate 135,252,691 of CM035439.1, read as the reverse complement.
TTGTGTATGTATGTACATGTGTGTGTATGCATGTGTCTATGTATGTATGCATATGCATGTGTGTATATGTATGCACGTGCGTGTGTCTATGTGTGTGATATATATGTGCAAGTATCTATGTGTATGTGTATGTGTATATGTGTATGTGTATGTGTGTATGTATGTGTGTGTATATGTGTGTATGTATGTGAGTGTATGCATATGTGTGTATGTATGTGCATGTGTGTGTATGCATGTGTCTATGTATGTATGCATATGCACATGTGTGTTTATGTGCTTGTGTGTATGCATGTATACATATGCATGTGTGTATGTATACCTTCACTCTCGCACTTCTCCTTCGCTCTCTCGCTCGTCCTTCACTCACTTGCTCGTTTGCTCTTTCACTTGATCCCAACACAAATGTGCCGGGAGAAATCTTTTTTTTTTTCCAATTCTTAATGCGTCGCTTATGCGACGCAAAAGTCTCGTAGCTAGTTTGCAACCGTCGTTAGAAGCATCGCTAACTTTTGATGCTATTAGCGAGGGTCCTTATTAGCATCGTATAAGCGATGCTTGACAACACTTATGCGATGCTTAATTTATTTTTTTTCCTTTTTGGGCATCACTTATGCGACACATTCTAATTGGGGGCATCACTATACCCCTATTATTCTTGTAGTGTTAGAGCCTTTTCAAAAGTTGGGTCTTGATTTCATCGGCCCATTACCCCCCCTGCTATTGCTACTAATAAATGCTACATTTTAACCTATACTAATTATGTGACACACTAGGCGAAAGCTTGCGTAGTGAAATTTGCAACAACTTTGATAGTTGGACGTTGCTTGACTCATGATGTTTTCCCTTGATTTGATCTCCCCTTGGAAATTCTGATAATGGCACCCATTTTGCGAATGGTTTAATCACTGCCCTTGTTGATTATTTCCCTTGGGGAGTATGTGGTACCGAATTGAAGCTCTTCACTTGCTCTTCGAGATGTGGAGTGTCATTTATGCTCTCTACGCATAGCTATCACCTTTTAAAATTTCCTCAATATACAATATGCAAAACACATATTTGCTTCGAGAGAACTAAGTAACTAAAAGCTGTGAAAATTTTGGAAAAATATATTCAAAATCATTGTGTGCTCTACAACACAATAAGTAGCACGTAAGCATACACATGTACCAACACTTGGAAGGTTAGCTAAAAGTCTATGTGAAAGAGACGCTATCACATGTAAAGCTGTCATGTGTAATGCTCTCATGACTTGACATGGATGCCAGAATGCCTAATAATATTGGAAAATGGAACTCCATAAAAAGAATGTCGAGAAAAAAAGGGAAGAGACTTCAACTACTATGATGGAAAATATCAAGATGGAGTTTCATGAATGCACATGGTACACAACAAATAATGAAGGAACACATCATAGAAATGTACAACAAATAGAGGATGCGGCTTGTGTCCAACTTTGTTCTACATTGAACTTTCTCAATAGTCAATGCCATGAGTACCATGAGTAGGCCAACCACACTTGGGTAACTCTCGAGATATCGATATAATGCTAGACCCACAACATGAATGATTTGGAGGCATCAATGTAGTGATGTAAAAATGAGCTTGATAAATGAAAGGGCCCCCTCGTCCTCCGTGTAGCTTGTTAACTTTGGAGGATCATCATTTTAGTTAAAAAATGGTCGGCGTAGTGCAGAATCCATGCGCATGGACTTGTCCTATGTTAGTGAAAAAGATAAGGTTTTAATAATGAATACTACGACTTCCTTATTCGTTCGCAACACTGAAAATGAGTTGTTCTTTCGCTTTCAAAGGAAACAACACAACGCGATGGCCATTAGATCATAAGGAAAAAAAAAAGAGACTCCCAGAAAATGATTCCCCTGGACGGCGATGGTCTTGACGTCCCAACAAATATGGGCTCAAGTGTCCAGGGTCAGTTCGGCCATGCTGTCACCGGCTTCGACGTTCGCCTGCCTTTCCCGTTCAATGGAGCGCTTGCGTTATAGAAAGCACATTCCTGATCACTGGCTTTAACCTTCTTCACGGGGAATGGAATGTAGTGTAAGGCCTGCACAGGATCTTGGGGTCTGCATTTTTATTACTTGCGTCGAGCAGATTAGAAAAGAGAAAGAGCACTAAGCTCCGGGAATTTCTCGAGGGCGCATAGGAAGTTAGGAACCAAGTGGCAAAATCAAAGTTTGTTGGGAGGATCCCATCGACTCCGGTAAGCAAGCAGACAAGCCTAGCAATTCCACACACCTCCCATCTAGCTTTTTGCTTCGCTCTTAGCGACTTTACTTCCGTGGAGCTCCTCTCACGCTCACGGTGAGTCTTCCCCCCCGCATCTTTCCTCTCTGCACACGCCAGACGAATGCACATTGAAAATCCTCACAGCATTGCGTTCTCGCAGATCCTTCTGCTCGATCCTTCAATATTCTGCACGATCAGACGGACCTCACCGTCCCGAAGGGGAGGTAAGTAGATTCTTGTGTCACTTCGAACACTGCATTTTGTTAATTCTATCATATGCTTGCTAATCCTTTGTTTATCCGGAAAAGCAGCTCTGCACGACGGACAATCTCTTACTCATTGGGTCAGATCTCGCATGTGGCTTGAGCTTTAATCCCCTTTCCTTCGTAATGACACACGATATACACTCCACTCGCTATATATGAGCTTGATTTTCAACTATTTGTCTATTGCTTTCTAAGGAGATTATATCTTAGATATGCCCTTTTTCGTAGTTATTTTGGCAACAATGATAGTTTGGCTTACGATCAGCGTTTGCGTTTCATGCATCCAGGATCCATTCTCGACACTTTCTTTTTATCTCCATCTTCTGTAAGACTTTGTTGGATTTACGTTGCCTCCGTTTACCTTGTTTCGTCTGCGAGTATATGTTAAGATACAAAAAGTTAAACCCGTCCGAAATTTAACCTGCATTTTCTTATGACTCAATGCGTGTTGTGGAATCAGGAAATGAGGTGACAAACGACTTTGAAAGGGATCGGGGCAATTCACGTAATGCATTTTATGATTTTCGTTTCTATAGTCATTTTCCATCAAATTATGATGTGCATCGACCACTCCTTGCCGAACTCCGCGTTGTCCTCTTAGACCTTAATCCTTTACTTTCCTGTGGTCTTTCTATAATATTTTCTTACATACGTGGATTCTCGGTTAGTCTGAGGCGAACACATGCATTTTATGCAAAAATAGAATTGCTTGCTATATAAACATGTTCTTGGACAGATATTACGTGCATTTGTCATTTTAGATCGTTAACTGTTTATGCAGGTACACACTGTGAAAGTCGTATTGTCATTTCCATTAGAAGCTGCAGGCCTCAGAGATGAAGCCTGCGAAGGGTGAGCCAGCAACACCTCGGTCTGCAACTGCCACTCGAACAAGGTCAGTAGGAATATTCAGGATTCTAATTGAGAGTCAGACAGATCCGGGCATCTGACATTCCATGGGGAAGGCAGATCCTTGAGCAGAGTTTTCAGCTCTTTCTCCTGGGAAAAAACAGAAGTTTCTTATTAACATTTTTTTTTCCACCTTTGCTTTGGAGTTTTATTATGGATTTTTTCTAAACCCTCTCTGCTGGAATATGGTCGCTTACTTCATATCGAATTCGAGTTCACTTGATCTTTCTACTACACCTAGTAATCCCCCCAATGGATACTAGAGACTGGTTTTTTCTGATCAGGAGCAAATGGTTTTTGGGTTAAATCCCTGCTGGTGCTTAAAAATAAAATAAAATAAAATAATTTTATAAATTATAGCAAGAGCTTGAATGATCCACCAACAGATTTGAGATGCTCAATGCTAGAGGGAAATTTGAGTGGTTTGCATGTATGCAGTGCTCAAACAAGGTTAATCAATGTGACAATAGCTTGTAAACAATCCAAAGATTTCCAAATTTAATAGGAAGATTGCTTCATGGATTACCTAAGCTGGTCAATGATGAAAACGATGAAGGCCACTTCATATTAATGGGATTAAGTGCTTTGAAAGGCCAATTTACCTGGATTCATGCTTGATATTGCAGATCACTGTCATCATTTTCCAGACTTGGATTCCAATCTAGAGTAACAGCCCCATGAGCCAGTTCTTTGATGAAATACTTGAATCAAACAATCCATTCTTATAAGCACCTTTGTAATCAGTTATTTGAACTAAAAGCTTGCAACATTTTGGGTTTGGCTGTGATTTTGGTATTAATAATGTATGCAATTTCAAGCCTGTTTGTGTAATCTTGTTTAGGACACATCCATCCATTAGATAGCCTTGTGCTTGAGGGTCTCTACTTGGCATGTGTACACGTGTGCTATGTGTTCTAGTTCCCTAAGTAGCAATTGAGGATACTTGTGCCATATGTCCTAGATGCTTCTGGATGGCTCTAGAAGTCATAGTGCAAGATACTCTCTCCCAATGGACTCGGAAGATTGAATCCAAGACCTCTTCCTTCTCATCCATGAGACTTAACCAAAAGTAGGTTAAGCTCTTAGCTTGCCTAGAGGCTAGGACTTAGGGAATCTTATTCTTAACTTATTTTTAAGCCTTGTTAAGTCTTACTTTATAGCAGTACCAAACATATCGTCCATGAACCATACATGTAAAAAAAGAAAAAAAAAGAAAAAAAAAGAAAAAAAAAAGAAAAAAAAAGAAAAAAAAAAGAAAAAAAAAAGAAAAAAAAAGAAAAACCAATGGAGACCCCATATTGCTCATGGATATGTAGTAGGCCCTCTAAAATAGACTCATAACTTATAAGTATTAGAGGCAGATGAAATTTGAGTTGATGATAGGATACAATCTTGTTACTCGCCATAGGCTGAACTAAATAAACCCCCCATATGACACAAATTTTGGACCAGTCACCAAAAAGCTAAATAAAGCATACTTTGTACAATGCACATTGCACAATACTAAGTACATACATACATACATGTCGTTTATACATACACATACATGATACATAGTACATACATAAGACATAAGTATATAAAGTTATTACACACGTACATCACGCGTACATGCATAATACATACATATATACATGCATATATAGTACACATACACACACACACAAATACACACATATATACATAAATACATACATACATACATACATATGATACATAGTACATGCATAATACATATTATAAAATAATATTTTTACATACCATACCTCGCACTCTTCACCAAGTGAATGTGTTTGAACAAAAAGGCTTTTTGTTTCAAGAAAGACGGTCAATAACATAAAGTACTCCTAAGTGTGGGTAGCATTTTCTAGTCTTCTCTTTTGATTATCTCCATTAGATTTACTTTACAATTGTGCTGGGGACTATTTAATTGATATCAAAGGATTAGAATAAGCAGCAGAGAAGAGAAGCATCTCATGTATAGGTCTTTGTCTCAAGAGAATGAGTCCATTCACAGATGTATATTTGGCATGTGTAAATGTAACTGAGAGAGTTGACCAAGCAGATGTCTTTTTTTTGTCCTTATTTCTCTTTGGCTTGTCACAAAAATCTTCAATCCTAAAATATATCTTCGTAAACATGGATGGATGCAGAATTTTGCCAGACTTGTGTGGTACTTAGACATGACTGGACTTAAACCTTTTTTTCTTATCGTTATAATTCAAAAATAAGTGAGAGAATGCCCTTGTCTGTATTTTTCAAAGATTATTTATCAATTGGTTTTGAAGCTTGAATTGTTGTCCAATGCTCTTCAAAATGTTTCTTATTTATTAAAGTTTATGTTGTTTTTCACATTTTAAATTTAGTGTCATATATGGAAAATATCATAGTGTGGATCTATAGGAATAGGATGCACTCAAGTTTGTGCACATGTATATTTATAACTTTTTGTAAGGTAGAAGATAGATTGTTTGTGCATGGATGATTGGACATGGATGATTTGATGCACACATGTCATGGCCTAGAATGGATCTCTAGTTGTTGAAGAATAATGTTCTCCCAAGTAGTGAGAAGGAAATTCTTTAAACTCATTAGATACCAAGTAGTTCCCATGAAGACCCAAACCATGAGAAGTGGTACGTAAAGTCCAATGGTTGATATCACCTGGAAGTGTATCAAAGATCCTTAGCTTTAGAATCTGAAAGGCATTAGTATATGCTTGGACTAGAGTAGGGGAAAGTCTCTAAAGCCCATGGGTAAGCAAAGAAGCTTTTGATAGTTCAAAGAGATCTTAAAGATAAAGACCAAGTCTTTATTTTATCGAAGATCAACAAGAATTGATTAATCTTGGCCATGGTTATCCAAGAATTGCGGTTGGAACTACTGTGAAATTTGCCTAAGTATTGGCAATCAAAATAGTAAGCTGTTCCAAGTTTGAATAGAGGGAAGAAATTCCAAGATGTAGTCTGCAACCGTGTCGTCGGGTAATTAAGTCTGGGGAAGGTAAAACGTAAAGTTTACCTATTCTTAAAGGGATTTCTTAAAGGTGAAATCCAAAAGCATGAGTGGATGCTTAGACTTAAGCAGTAAAGAGATTCCTATAAAGTCCTCGAGGTAGCTACTGAAAAGCTTTTGTTAGAAAGGAATCTAAAGACAAGTAGTAAACAACTCTTGTCATTACAAAATTGGTCAAGTATAACCGATTGGATTTGAATTGTGAAAATTCAAGTTCTTGGAATTTCAACTGGTTTTTATTTTCCAAGCAAAGAAGAATCGATATTCTATCAATTTGTTTTCAAGTTCCCAAACGAAAACACAAGATCGTGAAACGAAAACACAAGATCGTGAAACGATCCTGTGAAGGGATCCAAACTTAGAATATCCAGTTAGAGGTAATGCCGGAAACTTCAAAATTCTTTTTTAAAAGTTGAAGTGAAAAGGTACTCTATGTTTAGAAGTTCATGTTTAGACTTTAGGATAAGTATCACCCCACATTAATGTGAATATAAAATAGGGTGGTATGGGACACCAGATTTTATACTCAGATTGATGAAGGAAAGATGGTATGGGACATCAGACCGTCGAAGGATAATTATCTTTTAGTCCTAGAATAAATCTTGAAGTTAGATTTGATCTTCAAGGGAATAAAAACTTCCAAGGGTAAGGTTTAATTCAAGGAGGATAAAAGTATGATCTCAAGATACTTCAAGATCAAGTTCGTAAGAAGGTACGAAGTAAGTAATTTCCAAGATCTTCTTGAAACACTTCAAGCTAAAGTGTTGATGATTAAAAAATTTTTGATAAATTTCTGAAAGAGTAAGACTTTGACTTTGAACTGAACCTTTTAAATAAGGATAGATTGACTAAGTGAAGCATCAAGTTCCAAGTGTAACTTGTTAAAATTCAATCTTTGGGCTTAAAGAAATGCACAAGAATTGCATTCCCAATAAGGAGTCATAAAGATTGAATATAGGCATGGACTTAGTCTCAAGTGAAGTATTGTTTGAGTAAAAACTCATCAGTAGAATGTCAGTGGGTCGACACAGTGATGTTAGATACCACACTAGTATCTTGTGGTTGGATGATGTTTAGATTTACTCTATGAATCTTTTTGAGAATCGAGTTCCTTTCTCTTAAAGATGGAAGAAAAATGTTTCAATACCTTGTCGAAACCGATCATTCAGAAGTTAAAGTCTTGGGTCATTAAGTATTTGACTCATAGTAAGTTTATATCTTAGAAGTTTGAATTAGTTATACAGATTTTTAGTTATTTCCTTCGGCTTTCCAAATCTTTTGGAATTGACTCAGATATGGTATCTGATTCCTTTTGCAAAAGTCTAGGGTTAGCCGAGTGGAACTAGATAACTAAATTAAACATCTTATATAGATGTTCTGTACAAGAACTTATTCACTCTTCAAAAGATGATAAGTCCAAGATTGACTTATTCATTTGGGTTTGCTTCCAGTTATTAGCATACCTCTTATGACTTTCTAGAGTTCAGTACACTCTAGAACACGGAAGATAGGAATTGCTCATCGGATTGACAATTCCCAAGAACTTTCAGCGAAAGTCTTTGAGAAAAGTGTCCTAAGATTGGACGATTTTCATTTTGTTATTAGCATACCTCTTATGACTTTCTAGAGTTCAGTACACTCTAGAACACGGAAGTTAGGAATTGCTCATCGGATTGACAATTCCCAAGAACTTTTAGCGAAAGTCTTTGAGAAAAGTGTCCTAAGATTGGACGATTTTCATTTTGAATTTGACTTGGTCAAGATATAGTAAGGTTGAAACAAAGTAAATGGAAAACTTTCTTCTATAGTTTACACAGGATTTTCAAGCCCTTAGGACAAAGTAGTCCTCAAGTCGGGTGAAGAAATCAAGTAACTGTTGTTTGGGAGTTAACCATTGTACAAACATCCAAGTCAGATGTTTGGATCAACCAAACTTCAAGTTTTCCAAATCAAATTCAAGAGAATCAAGAGTTCTCAAAGTCTTGTTAGGGTTAAAAATCTTATCCTAGTTACTAAAGTCCATGCACCAGTCGTGCTCAGAAATGGACTAGTAATTTGAATCCACCTAGTTCACATGTTTGCCTAGATGGCACATCGAGAAACTGTGAATTGGCCAGGGATGTTTTTAGATCCATCCCTATTATTCATTCACTACTTTGTACTTTGACCAGTTCATCAAAGTGCAAAGCCGGATGGTGTTTTGAATCATTTGGGCAGGGATCCCACCATAGAGATGAGACATGTTCTTCTAGTTTTAGAACATGACCATGTTCTTCCGGTTTACGAACATGAGGCTCGGGGGTTGCCTACGGTTATATATATAGCTTTATTTTCGAGGACGAAAATCTTTTCCAAGGGGGGAAGAATGTAATAAAGTAAGTCTATGATCTAAGGATCCGGCCGGTTCAGACATATCTGAAATCGGACATCGTTTGATCACTTATGTGTATGGCCAAAGATCTTGAGACTAGACTTAAGCATAAGTTCATGTGCTCTCTTAAACAAGTGATCCACTTAGCCTAGTGGCTAAGTTTGAAGGTTATGAAGGAGGAGGTCTTGGGTTCAACCCCCATGGGGAGCATGGGGAGAGTGTTTTGCCCAAAGCTCTCTAGAGCCTTCTAACTCAAGTTAACGTGAGTTAACTTGAGTCCACTGAGACTTAACTCGAGAGATGAGTACACCAACCACTAGTGGACTCTAGTGGAAGGTGCTAAAACAGTGGTCAAGAACACTCCAACCACTAGTAGACTCTAGTGGAAGTTATGAAAGGAGTGGAGGAGATTGCACATGCACTCGTGGACTCTAGTTACATTTGTGGTCCTCGTTGATTCGAGCATCTATATATACAGGCATAAGGATGGGAGGAGAGTCATCTCTCTAGCACGTGGTGGTCGTAATTTCTTAGTTTCTTGCATTAAGAATGTAACAAAGTAAGGCTATGATCTAAGGGTCCGAGCGGTTTAGACATACCTGAAATCGGACACCATTTGGTCACTCATGTGTATGGCCAAAGATCTCGAGACTAGACTTAAGCATAAGTTCATGTGCTCTCTTAAACAAGTGATCCACTTAGCCTAGTAGTTAAGTCTCAAGGTTATGAAGGAAGAGGTCTTGGGTTTAACCCCCATGGGGAGCATGGGGAGAGTGTTTTGCCCAAAGATCTCTAGAGCCTTCTAACTCAAGTTAACATGAGTTAACTCAAGTCCACTGAGACTTAACTCGAGAGGTGAGTACACCAACCACTAGTGGACTCTAGTGGAAGGTGCTAAAGAAGTGGTCAAGAACACTCCAACCACTAGTAGACTCTAGTGGAAGTTATGAAAGGAGTGGAGGAGATTGCACATGCACTTGTGGACTCTAGTTACATTTGCGGTCCTTGTTGATTCGAGCAGCTATATATACAGGCATAAGGATGGGAGAAGAGTCATCTCTCTAGCACGTGGTGGTCGTAATTTCTTGGTTTCTTGCAAGTACGTACGGTTTGCATACGGTTCGAGATCCGGAATCTTGAGGTCAAAGTTACTTGGGGACGGGGATGGGGTGTCTCGGGGACGCGTCCCCATGACGGCACTAAAATAATATTGATTTTGTCAAAATACTCATATGAAAGTCATGTAGAATGAATTTGTTAACATATTAAATAAGGAATAACAAGAAAACCATAAAAAAAAGATGTTTTTTTAAGTATAAATAATACACATGTACTAAGCATGTTGATAGTTGAGGCTTGAGTTGAACGTTTAAATTTTAGAACTATTGCAAAGGTGACAAGTGACAAGTCATATGTATTTCATTATGTCAAAAAAGATGGATACATCATCATCATCATCATATTAAAAAGATATTGCATCATGACCGCAGAAAGATATTACATCATACCATCGATCGAGTACTAACTAGTAACTACATATGACTAGCTTGGAACATAAATGTAGAGACTACAAGATAAATATAATGACTATGGAGAATCCAAGTGGGGAGTGTCATTTTTTGCAACACAATCAGTGGCTTCTACTTGTTCATTTTCTTCATTTGCCGCTTGGTCAGACTCGTGCTCTACCTCCCATTCTGCGAAAGGATCTCATTCCATGCATTCAGTCCTTTCGAAGCATCCTCTAATTGGCACTGACAAACACAAGATCACTAGCACGCTGCAAACCAAGTCTGTTCCTCTTTTTTGAGGATACATGTCCATACACACTCCATAGTTGCTCAAGGCAACTCGTAGTGCAATCTTGACTAAGTATTTGAATGGCCAGTTGTTGAAGATTTGGACTATCAAAACCAAAATCTTCCCACCATAGAGCGGAAGCAACATGTAATCTATCCTCTTGGGCATCTACACATGCATATGACGCATCTTTCTCGGTTCTATATTTGGATAGTTGATCTTTGATAAGTCTTCTAGTTGCACTATTTGGGATAAGCCTCTCTAATATGATCCTCCATCCATTAGCCACCTCTGGATCTGCAAATTGTTTTTTATCTTGAAATTCTGGATCCAACATGTATGCCGCCGCATGAAGTGGGGGTAGTATGCATTCCACCTACGAACACAAATAGATGATTTTCTTCATACCTATCATTATCCTTCACCAATGTTTTCAGTGATTCAATTGTGTGATCCATAGCTTCATACACTTTATCAATTCACGGCTCCATGGAATCCACAATTTTCAGCTAGTGCACAAGTGGATGCACAATATCCACAATGTGAGAAATGTTCTCCCACCATGTTGCGCTGTCAGCTAATCTTCTAAAGTGCTTTCCTGTCGAAGTAGAAGCCTTTGGCATCCTCTCAAGACACCACTACATTTCACTACGTGGTGTAACATGATGAATTTGGATGCAAACCTTGTGTCCGAATACTTGAGCAAAGCAAGAGTAGACCTCTTGCTAAACTCATTTTTCACGTGTGTGGTTGTTGATGAAACTAACCAATGCATTTGCCTCATTAATTCCAAGAAAAATTCAATCCAAATTCTCAATATCTTTGAGAATATTATTCAAACAATGAGCTATGCAAAAGCAAACAATAATGTGAGGGTACAAATTTTCAATAATTGCACTTGCAGCTCTATTTGAAGGCTCTCTCCATATGCAACAATGCAAACAACATTTGATGGCTGCACAATCTCTATGGCACTTGCCCACTTTGCCACAAGTACATCAGCTCACTTCCCTGTCTCAAATGCATCGTGTGATGATATGAAGTACATCTCCCCATGAGAATAAGCTACCACTCCATGGATAGAGAGTCGTTGAACATCACTACATCAACCGCGAGCAATGATACCCCATTTCTTCCCATGATTTTTTTATGCTCTCACATGCTCCTTCAACAAGCTTCTTGTCTTTCTCCAATAAAGTGGTGCGTAAGCTCTCCGAAGATGGAGGCACATAGTGTGCTCCATATTCACCTATCTTCTTTACCATGTCTTTGAAGTATGGTGATCTATGGAAAATTGTAAAACAAATAAGATTTATAAGTAATGGATT